>JALAZF010000430.1:1622500-2879201 GCA_022829125.1 Lathyrus tuberosus | reverse complement strand
GGAGTATTCTCACCTGACTGATCTACATATCACTGATCAAGCTCCCTTTTCTGGACTGGAAGAAATTCCAAAAGATCAAACCATTGCAAGAGCAATCTATTTGGACGAGTCAGAGGTCAGGACTCACATGACCACCAAGGGTGGTATCCAGGGTTTGCCAGCCCAGTTTTTGATAAAGAAAGCCATGTACTTTGCCAGTATAGGGAATATGGCCGCTTTCAAGAGCATCTTTGTTTTGCTCACCTACGGGTTATTTTTGTTTCCTAACATCGATAATTTTGTAGATATCAATGCCATTAAGATATGCCTGATTGGAAACCCTGTACCAACCTTACTCGCAGATGCGTATCATTCGGTACACTTAAGGAATTTATACAGTGGAGGAATGATCACATGTTGTGTGCCCCTGCTGTACAAATGGTTCATTTCCCACTTGCCCAAGTCTGCCGCATTTTGGGATCAAAAGAATACTTTACGTTGGTCGCAGAGAATCATGTCTCTTACCAACTCTGACATCGATTGGTACAATCGAATCTATGACGGGATCAGGATCATTGACCGTTGTAGAAATTTCCCAAATGTACCCCTTATAGGAACTAAGGAGGGAATCAATTATCATCCGGTATTAGTTCGTCGTCAACTTGGATACCCAATGAGGCATGTCCCGCAGAATGCTCATCTGGAAGGTCTTTTCTTCAAGGAAGGAGAAAACGACAGGGCACTAAAGACAGAAATAGTGCATGTCTGGAAACACGTTCATAGGAAAGGAAGAGAGTCTCTAGGAAAACCAGATTGTGTCTCGGTGGAGCCTTATCTCCACTGGGTACAAACTAGAGCTCTCAAGCTGAGGATGCCTTACCCTCGTCAGGAAGTTCTTCCATTAAGGGACTCTGCCCTTTATTTTATGTCTGAGATGGAAAAACTTCAGGTGACTCTCAACAAAGTTCAGCAGGAGAAGAGGTCTTGGAGGAACAAGTACCGTATTCTCAATGTGGAATGCAAGAAAATACAGCAGCTATTGAAAGATAAGGATGCTCTGATTGAGATTTTAGAGCAACATGCTGTAGAGAATCAGGATGACCAAAGGAATTTGCTCGCTCCTTTCACTTAGCAAAGGAATGACAACCCGACAACGGCTCCAGAGCCCCGGTCAAAGAAAAGGAAAGCACCAGAACCAGCACCTGAGCTCTCTTCAGAGAGGACTCAGGACCCTTTAGTTTAGACATTTCCTTTTCAGCACTTTGTAATCTACTGTATTTCCGATTCCGCAATCTTTGAATTCAATAAAACGGGGTCTTCCCCACTGTTTGATATTTGCAATCTAATTGTCGAAGTTTATTTTGAATAAACAAAATTAATTAATATAATCATTGCATATCATTCATCATTCTCACGTAACGCATTCTTCTTCCCTGCGAATCTCACGTTTGTGTCTCGATTCTAGAGTCAAAGTGTCTCATTCGTATAATATTCCGGCCAATCGACAGAAAAAGATGGATGATCTTGAGGAAGAGAACAGAGAGTTGAGAGAAGAGATCGACACTCTGAAAGAAGATCTAAGAAAGCTTCATAATGACATGCAATCTCTGGCAGCAGCCCAGATGCAACAACAAAGGATTGTGATCTCAGAGATCACATCTACGCCCATAGTGGAGAAGTATGATCCTAGGTACAAAATGCCGAAAGATCGTCCCTGGGGCATGCCACTCAAATATATCCCAGAAGGATATATTCCGCCGATCATGGAAGATCCGGAAACTGCAACAGGAGCCGCTAGGCATGAAGGTTACAAACTTCGGGAAAGCGAAGATGCCAGGGGCATGACAACGACTCCTAAAGGTTACAAACTTCGGGAGGCACCAAGAGTCTCTGCCATGATGACTATACCACCACCCGTGGTACACACTGTCCCAGAAGGACATATTCCACAGATACCTTCTAGTGGAAACAAAAGTATGTTCGACAGAATGAATGAGTTCCAGGAACAGTTCCTGGAGATGCAGAAAGAACTGCAAGCCATTCGCAATCAGGATCGATTTGGAAAGGACGCCGCAGACCTTTATTTGGTCCCCAATGTGAAAGTTCCGCAAAAATTCAAAGTGCCCTAATTTGAAAAGTACAAGGGTAACTCTTGCCCTCAAAGCCAGTTGGTGATGTACGCTCGGCGGATGTCAACTCAGATAAAGAACCAGGAGCTACTGATTCACTACTTCCAGGATAGCTTAATCGGTGTCGCCCTCAAGTGGTACATGGGTTTAAACCGCACTAAGATCGGCACTTTCAGAGATCTTGGCACTGCCTTCATTCAGCAGTATAAGTATAACCTGGACATGGCACCAGACAGAGATCAACTCAGATCAATGTGACAAAAGGACAAGGAAACCTTTAAGGAGTACGCTTAGAGATGGCGCGAAATTGCCGCCCAGATTTGTCCACCTCTCGAGGAAAAAGAGATGACAAAGATCTTCTTGAAAACCTTAAGCTCATTTTACTACGACAGAATGGTTGCCAGTGCGCCTAGTGACTTCACCAAGATGGTGGGCATGGGAGTTCGTCTTGATGAAGCAGTCCGAGAAGGACGTTTAGTTAAAGATGCTAGATCATTAAGTAGTACAAAAAGATACGGTAGTGCTCTCCCTAAGAAAAAAGAGCAGGATATTGGGAATATCTCTCTCAGAAAGCAAAGGTGATGTTACTAACCAGTAGCAGCTGTAACTCCTGCTATCAACCATGCGCCTGTTCCTACGTATCAACCTCAGGTTGCTCAAAGTCAACCGAATCAACAGCAATATCAGCAAAGGACACTATAACCTCTTCAGCAGGCTCGTCCTCCGTACAACAACAACCGTACAACGCGACCACTAGGGTTTGACCCTATACCAATGTTGTACGCAGAACTGTTTCCGTGACTACTGGTCAAGGGGCATGTCCAAACCAGGTATCCTCTTACAGTACCGAGAAATCTGCCTTTTTGGTTCAAAGAGGATCAGACTTGTCCTTACCATCAAGGGGGGTCAGGGCATAACATAGAAAACTGTCTCAGTTTCAAATCTGACGTGCAAAAGCTTGTTAGGAGCGGGGTCTTATCTTTCAAAGATACGAATCCGAATGTTCTCACGAACCCGCTGCCCCAACACGAGAAAAATGCAGTCAATTTGATAGAGGGAGAGTCTAACAATAGCTATCAAATTCATGATGTACTCTTATTGAGGACCAATCTGTTCAAGATACAGCGCAGACAGAGCGGGTATGGGCATATACCACCTCATAAATATCATCAGTGTGATATCTGCTCTAAGAACAATCAAGGATGTTCTGTGGTGCAATCAGCTCTACAGGAACAATTGTATCCCGGATGGATCCAAGAGCACCGAATTCGTGGGGTCAACATGACTTATACGAATTCCAACATCATTTAGAGCCTCGACATCCGTGCGGTGAATGTCAACTTGGTGGCAATGCACTCAAGGCAAAGCCAGTATCATAATCTGTCGTGGCACAATTAAAATTCATGTCTGATTTGCTCGGTAAACAAATAGGGATGCTCTTTTGTACAAGAGGCTCTCCAGCGTCAGATGGATCTTGGATGGATCCAGGACTACCACGATAGAAATCAGTATCAAGTGAATATGATTCAAATCTTCGATATTCGCTTGATGAATACCAGCTTGGTGAAATTACACGCTAAGCAAGTCCAGCTCGGTTTTCTGACTTCGCATAATTATCAGAACTGTAAAGGATGTTGTGAGAGAGACCAGGGGTGTGCTCTCGTTCAAAGAAATTTACAACACTTGATAAACCACTGTTGGCTTCCGATCTATATGGACGAAGACATGCAACAAATCAGTGTGGTTAATAGAAACCCTACTAGGCATCAAAGTCAGGATGTTCGATCAATGGAAACATATCTAGTAAGGTTACACTGCATTCAAAGCGGACGTCGTCGGGTGCCACCACATAACTACGAACGTTGTAGAGTTTGCTAGGAAAATAATCAAGGATGTTACCTCGTGCGAGCAGCCCTTCAAAGTCAGTTGGACCGCAAAGAGATTCAACAATATTCAATTTCGGGGTCCATCAACTGGACGCCAGACTATTTTGCTGATCAGATCAAAGATGTTGTTGTAATATCTGATCGCGAGAGGACCAAAGATGTTTGTACCATCATCCCTCTACTTGACGAATCGAAGGTTCTTAACCAGAAACTGATTGAAGTTACTTACAACAGTCAGATAAATCAGAAGGCTCCAGTGGTTATCTACTTGCCGGGACCAGTGCCGTACAAATCCGATAAGGCGATCCCTTACAAATACGGTGCAACAACCATTGAGAAAGGAAAGGAATCTCCATTACCCTCCGTCGTGAATATTGCAGACATTAGTCGAGTAACACGGAGCGGTCGAATCTTCAACCGAGGAGTTGGAGAACTTACCAAAGAAAAGGAACTTCAAACGGAAGTTCCCAATCCACCGGTAGGTCAGTACAGTGATCCCGACCTCTCAAAGAACGATGATGAGATGCTGAAGCTCATCCAAAGGAGTGAATACAACATTGTTGATCAGCTATTACAAACTCCTTCAAAGATCTCTGTGCTATCACTTTTACTTAGTTCCGAAGCCCACAGAGAGGTTCTACAGAAAGTTTTAGAGCAAGCCTTTGTGGAACAGGATGTGTCAATACGACAATTCGACAGCATTGTCTCTAACATCACTTCCTGCAACAACTTAGGGTTCAGTGATGAGGAATTTACAGAAGAAGGCAAAAGTCACAACATAGCGCTCAATATCACAGTTAACTGCCAGGACGATGCCTTAGCCGACGTACTGGTAGACACCAGATTGGCTCTGAATGTTATGCCGAAGTCCACTTTAATGCGACTATCATTCAAAGGATCCCTGATGAGGGGCAGTGAGGTCGTCGTCAAAGCGTTTGACGGATCTCGGAAAGCAGTTATCGGCAAAGTCGACCTTCCCATAACTATCGGTCCTCACACTTTCCAAGTCACTTTCCAGGTCATGGACGTCCGGGCAGCATACAGCTATTTATTAGGAAGACCTTGGATACACCAGGCTGGGGCAGTCACTTCGACGCTGCACCAGAAACTGAAGTTCGTCAAGAACGATAAACTAGTCATGGTCTGTGGAGAACAAGCCTTGATCGTGAGTAACCTTTCATTATCTACTTGTGTAGAACCCGAGGAGGTTGTTGGAACTCAGTTCCAAGCACTGTCGATGAGCAATGAGAATCAATCAGAGAAAGGAACCTCGATTTCCTCGTACAAAGATGCTCTCGAAGTGATCAAAAGTAACAATACCAAGGGATGGGGACAACTTGTCATTCCTACTGATAACAAAACAAAGAAAGGTCTTGGTTTTTCCTCAACCTGTACCCAGACAGCTGCTAACGATGAAAGTCTTCATCCCATTCAAGATTTCTTCCATAGTGGAGGTTTCCTTCACCCAATATCTCAAGAAGTTCATACCATCAACGAGGGAGATTCCTCCGATACAGATGAGGAGTGGAAGTCCTATCTTAACGAGGACGGTTATATGTCTCAGGAAGAGGTGCCTATGCCATTTTGCTATCTGGCACAAAGTCCGAGATTTATACCCAGGTCAGATGTCAGAATGATATACGGATATTGTGATCCGGAAGGATGTCGTGCTCCACCAAACTCATTAGAGGAAGACACTCTGATGAAAGACAACTTTGACCATGACTATTATGGCCCGATGGATGGCCTGCCAATCTGGAAGCCGTACCCAGGGGACTTGGGGCAAGAAAATCAGTCGAACAATGAAAATCAGTTGAGCATCATTGAACAGAATACCTGCGTCTCCACCATGTTATGGGATCAACACTTCGGTCATTCAGAAAATATCCATCATGACGATGAATTCGCAAAGTTTGCAGGACTAGAATTCATTAACTATGCTTTTCCCGAGGTCAACGTCATCGAGAGAGATGACTCCTCTAGTTCCAAAGAAGTGTGGGACACCTTAGGACAACCAAGTGGAAAATACGACTATATGGTCAAGTACACTGCTCCTGAAAGCTCTCGTATCAGGCTCGAAGACATCCAGCCAACTGGATGGGGAGATTTACCTGAGACCACAAATCCTATGCAAAATGCAACAGAGGAATCCACCTACGACAACTCTACCTGGCAGACAGATTCCAATGATCCTGCTCCGCCAGAAATCAGCGTCATTTCTGAGGACAAACCAAGAAAGAAGGTGCCAAACTTTGTGATTCACCGAGGAGTTCGCCGCCAATGGGTTGCAGTCGATGTTCCGAAGATTGTTCAGAAGTCAAAGTAATTGCCATCGTTAACCTTTCACCCTGCCCAGGTGTAACGAATGTTTTTATAGGGCTCACTTTCTGTAAATATCCCTCTTCGCTTCTCCCAAAGCGACAGAGTCGACTTGTTCATAAATAAAATAACGTCGTTCTGTAGTTTCCGCATTTTATTGTTGTTTTCTCTTCTCGCTTTTTCAGAAAATGGTAATCCTAACAAATAATTCAAATAATAAAAACAAGCAGTAAAAAAAATACACTGCACACACTCTTGCATTCTCTCTATCTCTTCTAAAAAACAAATCATCACGTCACGCAGATTGCTTGGTTTAAACCCTGTTGAAACATATGATTCGATGCCTTCTCCTAACTTTGAATTTCCGGTATTTGAGGCTGAAGAAGAAGTTGACGACGAAATTCCAGAAGAGATTTCCCGATTACTCAGACAGGAGGAAAGGTCCATTAAACCTCACAAAGAGCCGTTGGAAACGGTCAACTTGGGCTCAGAGGATGAAAGAAAAGAAATCAGGATTGGGGCACTGCTCAGTCCAACTGCCAGAGAGAATTTGACAAAGCGTCTCAAAGAATTTCCCGATGTATTTGCTTGGTCCTATCAGGATATGCCAGGGTTGGATACCAGCATCGTGGAACATCATCTAACGTTATGATCAGAATGTCCGCCAGTAAAACAAAGGTTGAGACGGACTCATCCGGACATGGCCATCAAAATCAGATTGACGCGGGTTTCCTCGCCACGTCAGAATACCCTCAATGGTTAGCCAACATCGTACCCGTTCTGAAAAAGGACGGAAAGGTTAGAATGTGTGTGGATTACAGAGATCTCAACAAGGCTAGTCCAAAGAACGACTTTCCTTTACCACACATTGATATGCTGGTTGACAATACAACAAAGTACAAAGTTTTCTCCTTCATGGATGGATTCTCGGGCTATAATTAGATAAAAATGGCGCCGAAGGACATGGAGAAAACTTCATTCATTACCCCATGGGGTACCTTTTGCTACAAGGTAATGTCGTTCGGTTTGAAGAACGTCGGGGCAACCTATCAAAGGGCCATGACTACTCTCTTTCATGACATGATACATAAGGAAATCGAAGTATATGTCGATGATATGATTGCCAAATCTAAAATAGAGGAGGAACGTGTGACCCACCTGGAAAAGCTAATAGAGTGGTTGAGAAAGTACAAATTCCGCTTGAATCCTAACAAATGCACATTCGGTGTCCGTTCAAGGAAACTCTTAGGGTTCATCGTCAGCCAGAAAGGAATTGAAGTTGATCCTGACAAGGTCAAGGCCATTCAAGAAATGCCTTCTCCGAAAACTGAAAAACAAGTCAGAGGATTCCTGGGACGTTTGAACTACATCTCCAGATTCATATTCCTCATGAACGCGACATGCGCGCCCATCTTCAAATTACTCAAAAAGAGTCAGGATTGTGTTTGGACAGAAGATTGCCAAACTGCCTTCGACAGTATCAAGAAATATCTGTTGAACCCACTTATTCTATCACCTCCAGTAGAAGGAAGACCACTGATCATCTACTTAATAGTCCTAGAGGACTCAATGGGGTGTGTACTTGGCCAACAAGACGAAACAAAAAGGAAAGAGTTTGCCATTTACTATCTGAGCAAGAAGTTCACCAACTGCGAGACTTGGTACACGATGCTTGAGAAAATTTGATGCGCTCTGGCTTGGGCAGCGAAACGTCTTTGCCAGTATATGATTCGTCACACTACTTGGTTGATCTCCGAAATGGATCTAATCAATTATGTCTTTGAAAAACCTGCTCTCACGGGAAGGATTGCCCGTTGGCAGATGTTGTTATCAGAATATGACATAGAGTACCATGCTCAAAAAGCCGTTAAGGGAAGTATTTTAGCCGGTCATTTGGCTCATCAACCGATTGACGATCAGGAATCAATCGGGTTTGACTTCCCAGACGAAGATGTCATGTATTTAAAGATGAAAGATTGCGATGAACCGCTACCCAGTGAAGGGCCATAACTAGGTTCTCAATGGGGACTAATCTTTGACAGAGCTGTCAATAATTCTGGAAACGGAATTGGGGCAATCATCATAACCCCTCAGGGTACCCACATTCCTTTCACTGCCCGACTGACATTCAAGTGCATAAACAACGACGCCGAATACGAAGCTTGTATCATGGGTCTCAAAGAAGCGATCGACTTAAGGATCAAGAACTTGGATGTATATGGCGACTCGGCCCTGGTTATCAATCATATCAAAGGAGATTGGAACACATACCAATCAGGATTGATTCCTTACAAAGATTATGCAAGAAGGTTGCTACCCTTCTTCAACATAATCGAGTTTTATCATATCCCGCGTGACAAGAACCACATGGCTAATGCATTAGCCACACTCTCTTCCATGATTAGTGTAGGTCAATGGAATGACCTACCTAAGATCGACATAATGTACCTTGAGAGGCCCGCTTACATCTTCATGATTGAAGCAGTCATAGACGACAAACCTTGGTATCACGATATCAAATGCTTCCTTCAAAAACAAGAGTACCCACCTGGGGCGTCCAGGAAAGACAGAAAAACCCTCAGGAGGCTGGCAGGCAGTTTCTTCCTGAGCAGTGATACACTCTATAAGAGAAACTTTGACATGGTCATTCTCCGATGCGTAGACAGACCAGAAGCAAACATACTGATAAAAGAAATTCACGAAGGATCCTTTGGCACTCATGCCAACGGACACGCAATGGCGAGAAAAATTCTAAGAGCAGGGTACTACTGGTTGACCATGGAATCCGACTGCTACAAGTACACGAGGAGGTGTCACAAGTGTCAGATATACTCAGACAAAATCCATGTACCGCCAACGCATCTCAAAGTTCTCTCTTCCCCATGACCTTTTTCCATATGGGGAATCGACATGATTGGCATAATCGAACCTAAGGCTTCAAACGGACATATGTTCATCCTGGTAGCCATTGACTATTTCACCAAGTGGGTCGAAGCAGCGTCATACACCAATGTAACCTGACAAGTGGTGGTCCGATTTATCAAAAACAATATCATCTGCCGTTATGGTGTTCCAAGCCAGATCATTACAGATAATGGATCTAACTTGAACAATAAGATGATGAAAGAGTTGTGCGCTGAATTCAAGATCGAACGCTATAACTCATCTCCCTACCGACCCAAGATGAACGGCGCGGTAGAAGCGGCTAACAAGAACATCAAGATGATTATTCAGAAAATGGTTGTAACTTACAGAGACTGGCACGAGATGCTACCCTTTTCTCTTCACGGTTATCGCACATATGTCCGCACTTCAACAGGGGCAACCCCTTTCTCTCTAGTATATGGCATGGAAGCAGTGCTCCCCATAGAAGTAGAGATCCCATCAATCCGGGTATTGATGGAAGCTAATCTAACAGAGGCTGAATGGTGTCAAATTCGACACGACGAACTGAATCTGATCGAAGAAAAGAGAATCACGGCTCTATGCCACTGTCAGTTGTACCAACAGAGAATGAAGAAGGTGTTTGACAAAAAGGTCCGACCTCGCGTCTTCAGGAAAGGATACCTTGTGCTCAAAAAGATACAATCTTTTCTCACTGATTCTCGGGGCAAATGGACCCCGAATTATGATGGCCCCTATGTGGTCAAGAAAGCTTTCTCAGGCGGCGCCTTGAGACTTGCAACCATGGATGGAGAAGAATTTGCCTACATCACAAATGTTGACGTAGTCAAGAAATACTTCGCCTAAAAAAAAGAAAAAAAAACGTCTCGGTGGATTGAAAACCCGAAAGGGTGGTCCAGGAAAAAATTAGAGACATAAGCAAAAATCATCCCGGTGGATTGGAAATCTCAAAGTACAATCCAGGCAAAAGTTAAGGATAATGGCAAGTAACTACGTCCAACAGAGGCAAATCCCCCAGCAGCAGTAATGCCATCCATCATAAGAAAAACTCCAGTCAAGGTCATCTTCGACAGAAGCTCAGGATGCCCAAAATTCAAAGTTGGCATAAGGATAGTGGTCGTTATGTTTTAATGTAGCCCTTTTCCCTAAAATTACCATTTTCTAAATTTGTAAATACTCCATGGAATCACGCGCTTGATTGATTTCCATCCTATCAATAAAATTTGAGCCCTTGTGCTTTTGTTTGCAATTCTTATTTGTTTTTAGCTTTACATAACGATGTTTTAACATGATTAACGATTCTTGAAATAAAACAAAAATGAATTTACTTGTTAAGATTTTTTCTGCTTTAAAATAAAGATGGTAATTTCTTTTGACTGTTGAACATCGAAAGAACATCGATCGCTTCTCCCGAAGTAATCGAGCTTCAAAGTGCAGAATCAAAGTACTCATTCTAAACCAGTGCGCCTGAATGAAGGATCAGCTGTATCAGATGCGACTTTCCCATCTGATACCCCCGACAGAGTTTTTACCTCCTAAGCCCGACCAACGATTTTTCCCCGCAGGGACTATCTCTCCTAAGCAAGGCAGAATTGCTATCGTGAACCAGTGATACTTTTCATCCCCCGCAGTGGCCGAGTATCCAGTTGTGTTCATCCGTCTAGTCTGTATGTCGCGTCAGTTTTGTCAACATATACATACATACATCATGTATTATTGATTTGCATTCACATTCATATTGCATCACTATCACTCCAGTCGGTCTTTTCCACTAGTGATAAAAGTCCTCTCAATAGAGGTGTCGGCCCTTTCCTCGTCAGGAAGTGAACCATCTAAACAATCTCGCCTCCAGTTTATTTCTGGATACAATTTGGTCCCTCGACCACTTTGATAACTTGAAATTCTGAAAGACCAGAGAACTTTCGAAAAACATCACTTTTCGCCATTGAAGATGATATCCTCGCTTTCCCGGATTAAGGAAAATCCCCAGATAAAGCCTCTTAATCAGAGATTCGGTACTACAGCAATTTTCCTCCGAAAAATCCGCTGACGAAAAGGTCATCAGCACCTTAAAATTGGATTTCATCATACGACATTTCTCCGAGAAGATCCCGAGAAAAGTATGATGTAATACCCCAAGCGAAAGCAGTCTCTCAAGAGACTCATTTTCCCCAGTAGATTTGACAAATGGCGTCTCCAAACAGAGAAGTTTGTACACCTCTACAACTCAGACGACTGGGTTCCCCAACAACTCTGACATCAAATTTTTTTCTATCAAATGGCATCTCCCCAGAAAAATTCGGCGAGAAGTTTGAGGAAAACTGCTACACATAGCGTCCCTTGTCAAGGAAGTTTATTGACAAAAGAAACTGAGACCAGTTCCTTGGTAGGAAACCAGGATCGAGGGGAAGTTTATTTCAGAAACTTAGACCAGTTCCTTGGTAGGAAACCAGGATCGAGGGGAAGTTTATTTCAAAAACTTAGACCAGTTCCTTGGTAGGAAGTTAGGATCGAGGGGAAGTTTATTTCAGAAACTTAGACCAGTTCCTTGGTAGGAAACCAGGATCGAGGGGAAGTTTATTTCAGAAACTAAGACCAGTTCCTTGGTAGGAAATCAGGATCGAGGGGAAGTTTACCTTTTCTAAGTATCATTGCTTAGCAAAAGAAGATGGATGTGCAAACGGCCATTCATAACCACCAACAAAATTTTGGGTATTCCAATATTTTTTCATCTTGCACCCCGAATGCCCGAATACCTCCGCCATTCACACCTTCGGGTCCAAGAAGATTAAATAGAGGCATCTGTCATACCCTAAATTTTGACCACTAAGATTTCCCATCATTGTGCAAATCATCATCACAATATGGATGAACCATCATGCCTCATCAGTCTCCCCAAAGATGGGTGAGCATTCACTACAAACAATAATTAGGGTTTCAAGCCCTCTCAGAGTTCTTAGACAAAGGATCAATCAAGAATTGACATGATCTTCAACTTGTCTAATCTCTCAAACATCCACAATGGACCAAGAGGACTCCCACAGTAAGAATCAAGCACAAGGTTGCAACATTCTGAGTGTATCAAGCCTCAAAATCGACAGGGTCACCAAATTAGGGTTTTGGTCGACCAGGGCCTCCAGATGGAAATTTTCCTCTGGGCACGAGCCAATGCTTTAAAGCATATCCTATTATACTCCAAGGGACCTCATGGACCCAATCATCAAGTCAATTTGGCCTCAGGGGATGCATTCACTAAAAATCAGGAATTAGGGTTTCTTGACCTAATTCACCCCTAAGTTGACTTTTGGAACAAATCATGAGCCAAGACCTCAAAACATGGTTTGAGGGTCTCTAATACACCACATTGATCCATTTGCAACAATGGATTGATCCAAGAAGCTTGATCAACAAGTTTCAAGTTCATCTAAACCACAGTTAGAGTTTCGTAGAAAAAGTCAACTGTGCCTTTGACTTTTGACCCGGACATGCTCCCAAATCTTGGGACATGATTCAATACACCCTATAACACATATGAAATCAATCCATCAAGTTTGATTTAGTTCAAGGACTTGATTTCATGGAGGATCGCACAGTTTGGAATTCATCTGATAAAAAGTCTACTGTGGCCAAAAGTCAAAGTTTGACTTTTTGATTTTTTGATCAATTATGGTTCCCTAACCCTAAAATGATGTTAATGTGTGATTTGAATCATCATTCATCAAGAAAAATCAAAGAAAGTGGGATAACTTGTAAAAGGAGTAACCATAAAAAAACTTAGAAATTTTCTAAGTTATGGAACAAAGTGGCTAGGGTACCAACTTCCAAGGATCATAACTTGAGATCCAAGCAACCATTTTGGCTGATCCAAAGATGGATTTGTAGCTCTCATGGCATACTACAAAAGTGTCAACTACACCTCATTCCAATTCCTCATGTATTTTAAGTTATGGAGTGACCAAAATGACAAAAAGTGAAAATGTCACTTTTTCCAACACAGTGAAATTTTCACTAAGTCAGAATCTGTCTTGCTTTTTTTCCAAATGTAGGGGAATTTTTCACTTGGATCCAATAAGTGTCAAGACAAACTATGATCACACATGTGTTGTATCATATAAGAGCTTTCCAAAATGGCCAAGAACTCCATCAAATTCCATTTGAGCCATGAGATATGACAATGGCAATGTGCCTTGCTGCAAATTGCCATGGCAAGGTAGATTTGTGTATTTTGCTCGATTTGAGCAATTTGTGCAAATGACAAGCATGCTTATCCATCTGAACACCTCAGGAAGGGACCAAGGAGGGACAAACACTGATCCATAAGCCTCCCAAGTCTTTGGAACCGAAAATAGCATGCCAAACCTAAAAAACCCTAAAGAGGGGACAAGACTCCAATTTTGTTTTGGAGCATTCAATGGATGCACTAAGGTGGCATGAACTGAACCATTTCCAACTGAATGAGTCAAGGATAAGATTTGAACCAAGGGAACCAGCAGCCTCTGCCCTAACCTCTAGTCAATGGCTAAAGGAGACTTGGATTCCTATTGATCAACATTGGCCAAACCTCTGTTGTAGTTGCCATTCACTATTGCAACCAAAACAAACTTGCTCTACTATAAATAGAGCTCATTTGTGCTCAGTTTAAGTACACCAAAGCACTACAACACTTGCTTTCCTCAAAATCTCTTTCTCTAGGCAAAAATGCCTTCTTTAGCAAGGTAACTCTGAGTTTTTGAGTTAGAGAGCAATTCCATCATAGCTCATGATCCAAACACATCCAATATGTCATATCTAAGCTGTCCAAACTCTCACAAGTGACCTGTAACACCAAAATCACAAAGTCCCCTCTCAAAACCTCAAAATATGGCCTTTTTGCATTTTTCAAGCCATGTCTTAATTCAGTCACTTTCAAAACCAGATAAAGCCTCAAACACACTCCAAATATCATCCTTGAACTGTCCCAAATGGTTCCCCAAATCTGGAACACCATTTGAGAGAGTTGCTATTTTGACCACTTTTGCCCCTTTTGCAAGAAAGCGCCAATTTCCATTCCTGAGGTTTCCAGCTGATTCCAATCATCCTAAAAGCTTCTAAGGGATCATTTGAGAGTGTTCAAAGCATCAAAACATTTCTGGAATAAAGCACTTGGTAGATAGCCCAAAAAGCTCCAAGGAAGGTAAGCATCACAACTTGAACTCTTTATAATATGCATTGCTTTGAGGTCCACTGATCATGTATCTCTTATACATGTTATATGTGTTGTGTTTGAACCAATTCATCATGTAATTCATGGATGTACCAAGAGGTAGCACAGAAAATGCACATTATGGCCTATTTCAAAACCACTATCGGGTTTTGAGGAGGATTGATTTTCTGGAAAAACCACCACCATCATTGGATTCCTTAGGAAATTCTAGGCCAAATGCATATAAATTTTGTCTCCATCCATGGAGAAATGAGGAAGTCATGACCTTCACGTTTCTGACCAAAAGCCTTGCCTTGGCCAGACCAAGAACAAGGCAAGTTTTGTATATTTATGGTTGGGGTTTGATACACAGATGTATCACCACCCCAGTGGTAAGGCGCGCATGCTGCACACAAGAGGTCTGGGGTTCGAATCCCCCCCGCCCCAGACCCCTTTTTAATGGTTTTTCACCTTTTTTTTATTATTTTTCATATTATTTTTAATGATTTGAAAAATTAATAACTCCCTCAATTTTAATTATATTTGATTGGTTCTTTTTGCAAAAAATCACAAAAATATTGAAATATTTTATTCCACAGAAAAATCAAATTTATATTATTTATTTAATATAATTAGTATTTTTGTGAATAAATTCATTTTTATTGTTTTTTAACATTTAAAAGTGAATATTTATTTTGAAAATCAAAACCAAATGAGTTCTAAATCATCTTGTGATTAAAAACTCATTTTTCAAACCTTAAAGAAAAATCACAAGTGGTTTATTCAAATCTATTTGGTATTTTTATCATTTTATTGATTTTCTTTAAATATTTACTTTTAAAGAAAAACAAAATTAGGGTTTCTTTGATTTTCACCCTCACAAATCTTTTTAAAACACTTTTGCGCCTCTATTAGAGTATAAGACCCATCCCCTTTGTAAATACACCACTTTTAGGCCTCAGTCGTTGTATAAGTCCCACTGTATTTTCAAAAACAACGGCGCGATCATCGCCTTTTTTTACAAAACCAATTTGGGCCTCTCCCTGAGTTGTAAGACCCACCACTTGTACAAAAACACGTTTGGGTCTCTAATAAAGTGTAAGACCTAATCCCTTTTGAAACTAAAAATAATTTGGGCCTCAGCCGTTGTATAAGACCCACAGTGTTTTCAAAAACCTCGGCACGATTGCCGTTTTCAAACAAAAATCATATGGGCCTACCCTCGTGTTATAATACCCATTTATTTTCTTTAAATAAACTTTGGGCCTCTTGGTAGAGTGTAAGACCCAATCCTTTTGTAAATAAACCTTTTAGGGCACCACACATTGTATAAGTCCCTCTGTATATTTTCAAAAGTACGGCGCGGTCATCGCCTTTGTAACGAAACCAACTGGGCTTCTCCTTGAGCTATAAGACCCATCTCTATTCATTTTCAAACACTTTTGGGCCTCTAATCGAGTGTAAGACCCAATCCCCTTATAGATAAAAACTTTTTGGGCCTCACATATTGTATAAGTCCCTCTGTACAGTTTTCAAAACAACGGTGCAATCATCGTTAAAACTTGGGCCTCTCCTTGAGCAGTAAGCCCCAACAACTTTTCAAAGCACTTTCTCCTTTGATTTTGAATATAATATTGTTATCAAAGTTTTCTTTGTTGAACAACTAACCAAACAGCATGGAAGCTCTACAACGGGTAAGTGTTTATCCGCTTTCATTTATTGCTTTCATATGTATATAACTGTATTGTGGGGCTGTTTCAATGTAAGTCTCCTTTCACATCCTTTATATACTTTTCAGATATCCACTGTGTAATACTAGTATAGTTATTTAGAGTTTTCCCCGGCAACTACGTCTAGCACTAGGTAAAGCCTTGTTGGTCACTCTTAAATACAGTCAAAATTAGATCCCCCATAGGATTCCAGACACAGTCTTCCCTTCTCTTGGGGTTAAACAATATGGAACAAAGAGAAAGGCAGTATTCTCGGTGAACCTTTCCTCAGACTGTCACCCTTAGAAATTGTCAAAGAGACTCTACTCCCCAGAGTTGATCTATTCTCCATGAATAGAATCTCTTGAGTTTCTTCCAAATTCTCGAACTTTCCTAGAATGATCTCTTCTCTGTGAATTGCATTTCTTGAATTTCTCGTGGTTTGGGGACCCACAGGCTTCCTAAAAGCATCCCCGCCTCCTCTTGGGCGTTGTATAAGGACCCTTCGGCTTCTTAGAAGTTCTCATGCCTTCTCTTGGGCTTAATACAAGGACCCTGACGACCTCTTAAAGGTATAAGACATAACTTAGTCATCCTTTGCTAGAGCAGTCTTTCTAGTGTCAAACCTCCGGCCACTTTAGGGTTGATACTCATCCCTTACTGTCCGTGCCTCCTCTTGGGCATTATACAATAGATAAAACTCTAGACTTGGACAGTCTAAACCCCTTGAGTCTCAAAGACATTCTCAAGTTGCTTTCAAACATAGGAAAAAACACTGATCACTCAGAAACCCGACCTCTCTCATGAGGGCTCTCCCACTTGGTCCTGCATATGGATCTAATCCTCGGCAGTAAGATAACCTCCTCTTGGGCTTTGTACAAATGACTCTCCCCAGCGGAGCTAACCTTTTTAGACTCTCTTGTTGAGTCAAACCCCTTTTTAGCCTCCGTCTTTGGCTTCGTATAAGACATATAAAAGTACTCTCTTGTTCACTCAAACCTTTTAGCCTCCGTATTGGGCTTCGTACAAGACACCTATAAAAACCCACTCTCTTGTTGAGTATAAAAGACTCTCTTGTTGAGTCAATCTCTCTTTAGCCTCCATCTTGGGCTTTATACAAGACACCTATAAAACACTCTCTTGTTGAGTATAAAGGACTCTCTTGTTGAGTCAATCCCCTTTTAGCCTTTATCTCGGGCTTCGTAAGAGACAACAAAATACTCTCTTGTGGACTATAAAAGACGCTCTTGTTGAGTCAATCACCTGTCAAATAGACTCTCTTGTTGAGTCAACTTTTTAGCCTCCGCCCTAGGCTTTATACAGGACAAATAAAAGTACTCTCTTGTTGAGTCAAACCCTTTAGCCTCCGTCTTGGGCTTCGTACAAGACATATAAAAAGCATTCTCTTGTTGAGTCAGTCACTTGTTAGTACTCTCTTGTTGAGTCAACCCTTTTAGCCTCTATCTCGGGCCTCGTACGAGACAACAAATAAAAGACACCCTCTTGTTGGGTCAATTGCCTCCTCTTAGGCTTTGTATAAGGAAACCTCGGTTGAGTCAATCAACCTGTTAGCATCAAATCTGTGCCTTGCTCACAGTATACAAACATCAATAACTCCTCTTTAGAGATGACGAATTCTCTCTCATCCAAACCTTTTAGCTTCACATCTTGGGCTTTGAACAAGATACAAATAAACCCTTTAGCTTCACGTCTTAGGCTTTGAACAAGACACCAAAACAACCTTTTTCCTCCCATAGAATAGGAGGAACTATGATCGCTCTGATTTCCCTGTCTCGGGAATACGTAGGCATAAGATTGAAAAATCTTAGCGAGCATACCAATCAAAAAACCCAAAATCCAGCACCCTCATATATCAACCCAAAAGCACCAAATCCTAACATCTTACCAAAAACCTCGTAAATAATCCAGACATTCTAATATTAACAAAATAACCGAAGAGGGGCCCACATCTCAATAGCATCTGTAAACTAACAGTCAACTGTTTAAACTCAGTATGCAAGCAGGGTTAATTGGAGACATCTATTTCCCTTCCTTAATCAGCTCAATAGGATAAAAAATGAATCGAACTGTAGTACCCAAGCGACGTGATTCAAGACCACAAAAATCGTGCTACACTTTTCTTCAAAAATGTCTTCAACAACCTTAGATGAAAATCGTTTGTTCGTAATCAATGAAAAATTTGTTGATTTCAAGGATTTGAAAGACAAAGGTATTGATCTAAGGAAAACTATTTGCAAACAAAATTTGAACGGTTACTTTGACATTCTTAATGGACTCATCTACATTAATCTCGTTAAAGAGTTCTGGTTAAATGCCTCTGTTGGGCCATCTGGTCATGATGCTAAGTCAATTCAGTCCTATGCCAATGGCTTTCCTGTCATAATTGCTCAGTCACTTATTGCTCAGACAATAAAATGTGAAGATGAATGTTGTTGTTTTAAACATTATAAATTCAACAATGCCTGTAAAGATCACTTTCGTCTAATTTATGCAACCCACGATAATCTCAGCAGTCCTGCTAGTCTACGACCAATGTTAAAAGTTTTGTATCAACTTCTAGTGTCAAATCTTAGTCCAAGAGAGAAAGAACTGGAAACACTTACTTGGAATGACAAGCATCTATTGTTATTCCTTTAAAAGAACATAATAGTTGATCTTCCTGTTACCATTTTTAATTTCTTAATGGAAATGATAATCATCTCTGGGGATGAAATGAATTTCCTCATACCATATGGAAGAGTTCTTTCTAAAATTTTCTCTAAGTTAGGGATAGTTAATAGTGATACTATTAAAGTTGAGTGGAGTCAGAAATTTGAATATATGGAATAGTTATGTGTTGTGTCGTTTTTAAGTAATGAAATATTTCCTTTCATACTATTGCTTATTCATTTTTATTGATAACAAAAAAATTTGAGAATTACAAATTAATAAGAAAAAACGAAAGAAAAAAATAAACTAGGAAAAATAGGGAAGATTGGAAGGCATCAAGTGAGAAATCACTAAAAAAAACCTTAAATACAGTTACTGAGATTTAAATTGTGTTCCCTAATAGCTATGTTACCTTGGTTTCAAAAAACACCGAGGTATTAGGTTTATTTTTTATTTTTCAGAAAATTTGGCGCTCACTTATAGCTATATTACCTCAGTTTTATATAAAATTGGGAGGAAAAGATTGTTTTTAAAAAAATCAAACATGTCGATCCTAGGACCTATAAGCTCGGTTTTTGGCATGTTTGGGGTGAAACCTTCATCATAAAAAGTATTATTTGTAGTAGTGGTACCTTATGGTGTTTCTTATTTACTCTCTCTCTCTTTCTCTCTCTCTCTCTCTCATCGATCTCTCCTTATGTGTGTGACCCTGTAGGTTCTCGTGACATTAGAAATTATATTAAATCACGCATTTAATATAATAAATAGTGAGCGGTATCTAGCAACACATCACTGCTGCCCAAATCATGAAAGTGTCATGTGATATGACAAAACATTTTTGTGATAATGTTTGTGTGTACAATTACGCTTTTGCTCTCATGTCTATATTGAACATAAGATATAGATTGTGTCACCTTTGTCCAGTTCAATATTGTGCCCTTAGACATTTATCCGATTACGCATGATGGACAAATTTCATCTATGTTACTCTTTTCCCTCAGCATGATTTGTGGAGTACCCATCAACTGTCTTTATGGTCATCCAATTATTGAAATTATTTGATCAGCAAAGTACTCAACTCCATATTTATGATCAATAGTGATTTCAGATTGAAGGGTGGTATACACCTTTATCACCATGAGAACAACTTATGATACCTTGCATAACATTCTATGTAATATTCTTATAACAGGTCTGTCTAGTATAAATATTACTCCAAATATTCATACATAAGTGAAGACTTGATAACTCTTTATCCATGATCCATGAGATGTGATCATCAATCTATCCACATAATAGTCTCAATGTTTTAATGTTATCCCACTTTTTAATAAAGTTCGACTATGGCCACGATTTCTAGGAATGCTATGTATTAAAGGAGAAAGTGAAGAAGATGATTCAAAAGGGGGTCTTGTCTTTCAAAAAGGTGCAAACCCCAGTTTTCAGATCAATCTCTTGCTTGAACAAGAAGCAATCCCCTCTTTGCACATGGCGGACTAATGCAAAAGACTTATTCCTTAGTCTATGTCTTGTCAAATTTTAAGCTTATTTGTTGTTTTTCATATGTAATTTTCTGTGTATGTTAATGCATTTATTTTGGCGTTGTAAGAACTTGTTATTTTGAATGATTAATGCAATGAATATGTTTGTCTTGAAGAAATCCATTCGTATTCACTCATAAAATGCTTTTTCTGTTAAAATGCTTTTTCTGTTTTATAATGCCAATGACATCCCAGTCTCTTGCTTTGGCAGAGAATTGGAGGGAGGATGACGAAAGTGAAATGCAAGATCTCTTGTTTGTATGCTTTTGAGTAAAACCCTGCTGATGATGTAAGACATTGTTTCAAATCCCTAAACACCGAAGATATAAGGGAGATAGACCCTCGTTAACCCCTTTGGGCCTTGAAGTAGGAGTTTTCTTTTCCAAAAAAAACTCTTAATTTTAACTTGGGGCAGGATAGTTTTACACTTAATGCTTCATTAAACGGATTGGCTATTCTAGTAACTTTATTATTTTGGAAAGACAAACATAATAAAGAAATATCTTTTAATTATTAATAAATAATTTGATACAAATTTTAAGTTCTAATAAAACCTTTTACCTATAGGGATTAAATCAACAATCTCCCACTAGCACTATAGCCAATCAGGAAAACCCCTAATACCCATAGATCTAGTATGGTCATCATGTTTTTGTTGTGTAAGAGACTTTGTTAGTGGGTTGTCAATGAGGTGATGTCGCCTAAGTATGTGTTTGGACCGTTGATGAGATCTAGACTCCTTAGCTTGAGTGATAGCACCATTGTTATCACAATAGAGATCAATGAAATCCACAATGCTAGGTGTAACACCTCAAATTTTTAAATTAATATTTTATTTAATTATTGGAACGTTTATGCGTGTTAATTGTGTTTTTTTATGTTCTGGGAGGTTAAGGGATATTTTAGTTATTTAATAATTACTAAGATCATAGAGTTTAGAGAAGAAAAATAAAATAGGAATTTATTTAAATTATTAGAGATAATTAGACAATTTTTATTATTTAGTAATAATTTGAGAAAAATAGAATTATTAGGAATAATTCTCATTTTTGAGAAATTTTATTAAATTTTTATTTTAAAAAAGAATTAAGTATTATATTTTATTTAGAAAATAAACTTTTTGGAAAAAAATATGAGTGTCATAATTCTTTGGGGTGTGAGTGTGATGGTGTAAGCCGAATTGAGATTTGGGATAAAATTAGGTTATTATATATTCTAAAGTGAGAAGGCAGACTAGGTTAAAGTGAAATTAGAAACTTGGAAGTGACTGATTGTGGGAATTGGGAATACAAAAGGCTTTGGAAATCGATCGTATGAAAAGGAAAAGCTTTAATTTCGATGTAAGGGGGGATTACTTTACCGACGGATGATTATATGCAAGGATTGTGATGGGTCATTACCCTTTCATCAACGCCAGGGTTTATACTCTGCTTTTCCTTCTGTAATATGTTTGGCCAAATAGGGTTTGAGTAAAACCCTATTGACATTTATCTATAAAGTGTCTAGTTTCTTTTTCTTATTGTAGTGACCAAAGGGGATTTGGGATAAATCTTCTATGCTCAATGTAAATAGTTTATTGTTGATGAATAAAGATATTTGTTGTGATATGAGAATATATGTGTTGGTATGAGATGTGTTGTGATAAAATTTTGGTGTACTTTTATGATGAATCGATAATCGCGAAAGTTTGAGTTTTGTGTATTTCTGTGCGTAACATTCTTTCAATTTCTATAAAATTTTACGATTGTAATTTTTCCCAAATGTTTCCAAAAAGTCAGAAACTCACTTTTTAGAGAATCAGACCATTTTACAAAAAAATGGAAAATCATATTTTCAAATGGGCTGCGACAACCAGCGAACTTACGCTGGAGGTCGAGGTTGCGGCGGTCGGTGCCACGTCGTGGGTCGTCTGTGCGCGGCGGAGGGGAGCCGCGTGGCGGCGGTGCCACGGACGGCGGCAGCGGTCCGGGCCTGAGTGACGGATCTAGGATGTTCGGGTGTTTTCTACAGTTTTCAAGTTCGGGGAGTTTTTTGCTAATTTTTTACGTTAGAGACCTTTTTGTGACATTTGGGTCAATTTTGAGTAATTTTAGTTAAACTGTCAGCCCTTAGAGTTAGTCGAGTTATCACCTGTGAAGAGTTGCCCTTGGAGCACCTTTGAACAATTTAGACTACTTTTGGATACTTTTGAACAATTTATTATATTCTTTATAACTTTTTTAAAACTCTGTTAAGTTATATGGAATATAATAAAATTTTGAGACTTTCGGAGTAATTTTGATGATTTTAGAGATGTTGAGTAATAAATTAACTTTACACGATTTAAGGTGTAAAATAATTATTTTAAATTATATTTTCGAGATTAGTAATTCAGTGAGTGATAACGCGAAATTATATCGTGTATTTGACTTGACATGCATGAATTTATACTATGTTTTATTTGTTTTTGCCCGATTTATGTTTTATTTTACCCACGTTTGTTTATGTTTTTCAGGCACTCGAGTCGAATCAGAATCTAATGAAAAATAAAGATTTATTGAAGAAAATGAAGAGAAAAGAAATGGAGAGGAAATAAAAGAAGAAAAGAAAAGAAAACGAAGAGAGAGAAAGGAAATGGAAAGAAATGGAAAGGAAAGAAAAGAGAAAAAGAAGAAGAAAAAAAAATATATATATATATATATATATATATATATATATATATATATATATAAAGGGTGGGCCCACCACCACACATATGGCGCAAGCCACATTGTGGGTGGCGCCCACCACCAAATGCAAAGGTGGCGCAAGCCACATGGATGAAAGGGAAGAGGTGGCGCGAGCCACCTATTTTCTGGGGGAGAAAAAAAAATAACTGCCCACATTTCCTACATTTTCTAGGTTTCTCAATGTTCCATCTGGTATTTTCTCACACGACTCACACCTTCGTCTCAACTGCCAAGATCATTGATTATAAATTGAACTGAAGACCTCCATTGAGAGGGTCCGCGAATTTTCAAGAGAGCTTTGAGTGAATTAGTTTTTTCTGCATTTTTCAATCAAACAGTTTTATTTCTCTGCATTTCCATTTTTCTATTATTTCTTCTTGTAATCAAGCTTCGCCGGATCGCTTCAAGTCTGTAGCCAGAATTCATTTACTAGTTAATTTCAATTCCAGGTTTTTATTATATGCTTTTATTTATCGTTTGTTGCAGCATGATTAGTATTATTAATTTATACTGTGTTAGCATGTTTTCCCTTTCAACCATGTCTGGCTAGATTAATTGGTATCAGTATGTAAACAATTTAATCAGATGGAATTAAGTAATAATCGGTGTTAACTTTTACAAATTAGTTTTTAGGCTTTGGTTTCTTATTTTTAATCGATTAGTTTTTCTTACGAAAGTAAAAAGGCATTTAAGGTTAAGGTCAAGATAAACGAGAGTTTGAGAGTTTAACCAGATAGCTGAAACTAGGCATTGATTTTAAATACAGCGGAAGCACTTTATAATCGATTAGGACTTATTTATTTTCAAAAAGTATTTTTAAATGCAAATGATACAGCGAGAGCGCTCATTCTAATTTAACGGTATAGTCTGAAACAATAAACACGAGAGTGTGAGATAAGGTCTTTTAAATGAGTATTTTCTACTGAAAAGTAATTTGGCACTTAAACCTACACCGATGACTTACTAAATTCCCGACGATTAATGGGTTAGATACTGATATCTCGTTATTGAATTAGTCTTATTAAAAATTTAGCATTCTTAGATTTAATTTCTATCGCCCTTATTTTCCTTAGAACAATTAGCCTTAACTAAACATAGTAACAATCTGATAGCACTAGTTTGATTATCAGTCCTTGTGGGATCGATATCTTTTTAAAACTATGCGATAGACTGTGCGCTTGCATTCAGTAACCCCGTTAGACTCATAAAGTCGCGATCAAGTTTTTGGCGCCGTTGTCGGGGACTTTGATTTAGCCATTAATGCGATTCATTTGTTGCACCGTATAGACTTAGGCAACAAATTCCCTAATTTGTCGGTTGTATGCCAAGTACTCGCTCAAAAGGCGAAGACCTCACGCGACCGACAGACGAACCTGAACGTCTTCTCAGCGTGAAAAGACGAATCCAAGAATATTGTTTAGCCCACGAAATACCTTTTCCTTTATCAGAACCTGAATCTCAATCCGAACCCGAATCTGAAACAGAACTTGACTCTGAGTCAAAATCAGAATCAGAAAAAGACATGGGTGAAAGACCACAGAACTGTCCTCTTAAGTTCTATGCTACCCCGTCTGAGCAAGAACCACATAACAGCATTGCTGCCCCTGCTATCAACCGAAAAGATTTCGAGTTGAAACCTTCATTGTTGTCAGTCGTACAACAACATCAATTTTCTGGAAACCCTACAGAAGATCCTAACGAACATTTGACCAAGTTTATGCAGTACGCAGACACAGTAAAGGCAAATGGTGTAACTGCAGACACGATAAGACTACGTCTTTTTCCTTTCTCATTAAGAGAAAGAGCTTGGGCTTGGTTGCAATCCTTGCCATAAAACTCCGTTACTACGTCGGATGAGTTGAAAAAGGTATTCTTAGCACGATATTTCCCCCCAAGCAAAACAGCTATGCTAAGAGCCCAAATTAATAGTTTTCGACAGAAGGACAACGAATCTCTTTACGATGCCTGGGAAAGATATAAAGACATGATGAGGATGTGTCTGCATCACGGTCTTGAAGATTGGTTAGTCATCCACACATTTTACAATGGTCTCTTGTACAATACAAGATTGACAATAGATGCCGCCGCTGGTGGTACGCTTATGGATAAACCATATGAAGAAGCCTATCAACTAATCGAAAGCATGGCTCAAAACCACTACCAATGGGGAGGAGAAAGAACTGCAGTGGAAAAATCCCAAACAAAAGGTGGAATGTACGAGGTTAGTAGCCTTGATCATGTCAATGCTAAGGTAGATGCCCTTGCCCAAAAGATTGATAACTTGACCATAACGCCTACAGCCACCGTGGTTGCTGTAGCTCAAAACTGCGAACTATGCGGAACACCTGGACATGCTGCCACTGAATGCCAAATTTTGGCAGGAGTCTCCAGTGACCAAGTAAACTATGCTCAAGGGAACCCTTATACAAATACCTACAATCCGGGCTGGAAGAATCATCCAAACTTCTCCTACAAAAACAACAATGCATTGTATGCACCTGGTCAAGCACCTGCTACACCACCAGGCTACCAAAAGGCTGTCGTAACTGCCCCTAATGTTCCTAGGAAGTCCAACCTTGAACTAATGATGGAAAACTTTATAGCTACCCAGGCTTAAACAAACAAAGACTTCCTGAATCAAAACATACACACTAGTGAGCAAATTAAGCAATTAGCAAACAAAGTAGACGCTTTAGCCACCTACAACAAAATGCTTGAAACACAAATTTCGCAAGTGGCACAACAACAAGTACCTACTGCTGCTCCTGCTGGAACATTTCCTGGACAACCATAACCTAATCTGAAAGGACATGCAAATGCCATTATATTGAGAAGTGGTAAAGAACTAGACGGACCCATTGATCCAAGGCTTCAGAATCCGCCCATGTACCAAAAGCCTAATACTGAGAAGGAAAATGAACCCAAGGAAAAGGAAGATAATGACCAAGAGGCCGTAGAAAAACCTTATGTGCCTCCACCACCATATAAACCACCTATTCCGTATCCTCAAAGATTTGCAAATTCTAAAACTGCAGGGCAATTTAAGAAATTTGTTGAACTTCTGAAACAATTGAACATCACAATACCTTTTACACAAGCTATCACTCAGATGCCCTCATATGCTAAGTTCCTTAAAGAGATCTTATCCAATAAGAAAAAGATTGAGGATAACGAAACAGTTACACTTACTGCTGAGTGTAGCGCAATAATTCAAAACAACATGCCTCCTAAGCTGAAAGACCCAGGTAGTTTCTCCATACCCTGTGTAATTGGAAAGTTCGTCATAGACAAGGCTCTATGCGACTTAGGAGCCAGTATCAGTGTAATGCCCTTATCCATATGCAAAAGGCTTGATATGGGAGAATTAAGACCAACTAAAATTTTCGTTCAATTAGCCGACCGCTCTATTAAATATCCCGTTGGTATACTAGAGAATGTTCCAGTTCGTATAGGACAATTCTATATCCCTGCCGATTTCATAATCATGGATATTAAAGAAGACTCCACTACGCCTATCATATTAGGAAGACCATTCTTAGCTACCGCCGGAGCCATTATAGACGTGAAGAGAGGTAAGCTAACCTTTGAAGTCGGTGAAGAGAAGGTTGAATTTATCCTGATACAATTCTTACAAGCACCAGCTATAGAGGACACATGTTATCTATTAGATGTCATAGATGAGTGCGTAAGAGAAATGGAGATGGAACCGACCACATACTCAGATATTATAAAAATTACAATACCTCTGATTCATGAAGATGATAATTGGCCTGAACCATACCAAGATGATAGCCTAAGCGAGTGTTTAGCACTTACACCCGATCATCATCCTTGTCCGAAGAAACCAACTTTAGAATTGAAAACACTACCCAATAGCTTAAGGTATGAATTCTTAGACACAGAACTCGAACGACCTGTAATAGTCAATGCAGACTTAGGACAAACCGAAACTAAGAAACTTTTAGATGTCTTAAGAAAATACCCAACTGCGTTAGGCTACAACATCGCTGACCTTAAAGGGATAAGTCCTTCTATCTGTATGCATCACATTATGCTAGAGGAAGACTGTAGGACCTCTAGAGAACACCAGAGAAGGATTAATCCAATATTAAGTACTGTAGTTAAGTATGAAGTTAAAAAGCTTTTAGAAGCAGGAATTATATACCCGATATCGGACAGTAAATGGGTTAGCCCAGTACATGTCGTACCTAAGAAGGGAGGTGTTACAGTTGTTAAGAACTCCAAGGGCGAATCTATAACACAAAGAGTTGTAACTGGAAGTAGAATGTGTATCGATTATAGAAAACTGAACAAAGCTACTCGTAAAGATCATTTCCCATTACCATTCATTGACCAAATGTTGGAACGATTGGCAAAACATTCTTACTTCTGCTATTTAGACGGTTATTCAGGATTCTTCCAAATCCCTATTCATCCTGATGACCAAGAAAAGACAGCTTTCACATGTCCCTACGGTACATTTGCTTACCGACGAATGTCGTTTGGACTATGTAACGCTCCCGCAACATTCAAAAGATGCATGATGTCAATTTTCGCTGATTTTATAGACGACATTATGGATGTGTTTATGGACGATTTTTTTGTTTGTGGGCAGAGTTTTGAAGGATGTCTATCGAACCTAGAAATGGTACTTGAAAGATGTGTGAAAGTCAATCTCGTACTAAACTGGGAGAAATGCCATTTCATGGTCAATCAAGGAATCGTACTTGGACACGTAGTATCTGATAGAGGGATTGAAGTTGATAAAGCCAAGATAGAGATTATACAAAATCTCCAACCTCCAAAAACCGTACGAGAAATACGAAGTTTCTTAGGACACGCCGGTTTCTACCGACGATTCATAAAAGATTTCTCAAAAATTACCAAACCACTGACCGGTTTATTAATGAAAGACGCTGAATTTATCTTCGATGAGAAATGTTTAAAAGCGTTTGAACAATTGAAAACAGCTTTCATTACCGCACCTATTATGCAACCACCTGATTGGAGATTACCATTTGAAATCATGTGTGATGCGAGTGACTATGCCGTAGGCGCAGTCTTAGGACAAAGAAAGGACAGAAAGCTCCATGCAATTTACTACGCAAGTAGAACCCTAGATCATGCTCAAATGAACTACGCCACCACTGAAAAGGAACTCCTAGCTGTCGTGTTCGCTTTGGATAAATTCCGTTCTTACTTGGTAGGAGCGAAAATAATTATCTATACCGATCATGCCGCGATAAGATACCTATTAAATAAGAAAGATGCCAAACCGAGACTTTTAAGATGGATCTTACTCTTAAAAGAATTCGATTTAGAGATAAAAGATAAAAAAAGGCACCGAAAATGTAGTCGCAGACCATTTATCAAGAATAGAAGGTATTAAGCCTGAACAAGTACCTATTAATGATGATTTCCCATATGAGAGACTGATAGCCCAATTGGAAAGCAATATGTCTGAACTAACCTTGAACGATACCGAAACAAAGGAATTAGTGGAAGAAATTCAAACAAATACAACACTACCATGGTACGCTGACTTTGTTAACTACTTAGCTGCCGGGGTACTTCCACCAGATCTAACTTACCAACAAAAGAAGAAATTCTTTCACGACCTTAAACATTATTATTGGGATGAGCCTCTGCTTTTTAAGAGAGGTGCCGATGGAATTTTCCGTCGATGTGTCCCCGAAGATGAAATAGAGAACATAATCTCACATTGTCATTCTGCTCCTTATGGCGGACACGCAAGCACTTCAAAGACTTGCACTAAGATCTTACAATCTGGCCTTTTCTGGCCTAATCTATGGAAAGATGTCCATATCGCGATATTAAACTGCGACTGGTGCCAACGCACTGGTAACATCTCTAGACGCGATGAAATGCCACAAAAGGGCATCTTAGAAGTGGAAGTCTTTGATGTATGAGGGATTGACTTCATGGGGCCATTCCCATCTTCTTTTGGTAATAAGTATATACTCGTTGCTGTTGATTATGTTTCAAAATGGATCGAGGCTGTAGCTTCTCCAACAAATGACACACGAGTAGTAATTAATTTTTTCAAGAACATAATCTTCCCTAGATTCAGTGTGCCCAGACTTGTCATCAGTGACGGAGGCTCCCATTTTATATCAAAGATATTTGAAAAACTTCTACTGAAGTATGGAGTCTAACACCGTGTAGCAACACCATATCATCCACAAACAAGTGGACAAGTCGAAGTCTCGAACAGAGAAATCAAACAAATCTTAGAAAAGACTGTTGCAACCTCTAGGAAAGACTGGTCATCAAAATTACACGAAGCTCTGTGGGCGTATAGGACAGCTTATAAGACCCCAATAGGAACCACACCTTTTAAGTTAGTTTACGGAAAATCATGCCATCTATCTGTAGAATTAGAGCATAAGGCCTACTGGGCCATTAAGACCCTCAACTTAAACCATACTGCCGCAGGTGAGAAAAGAATTTTAGACATTCACGAACTAGAAGAACTTCGACTAGACGCATACGAGAATGCTAGGATATATAAAGAAAGAGCTAAAAAATGGAATGACAAGCGTATTTCCCAAAAAGAATTTAATGAAGGCGACGTTGTACTACTATTTAACTCACGCCTTAAACTCTTCCCAGGAAAACTTAGGTCTAGGTGGTCAGGTCCCTTCATAATAAATAAGGTCTTCCCAAGTGGTGCCGTAGAAATAAAAAGTAAATCTAGTCAACCATTTATAGTAAACGGACAGTGCTTAAAACATTATTATTGCGTAGACAATAGAGATTACTCAGCTAGTTTAAAGCTCCTAGAGCTGCCCGTTCATTCTGAAAACTGACATTGCACTAGAACTGTGTCAGGCTTAAGACATTAAAAACAACGCTTGGTGGGAGGCAACCCACGTATTTTTTTAATTTTAATTCTTTATTTTACTTTATTTTATTTTATTTTATTTTATTCCTTGTTTAGTCCTTACCTTTTATTGCATTTTTGTTTTCTCTCCTTCTCCCCATTTCTTAAGGCCATAATTTACATGTTCATTACTAACTTTGCATAACTATCTGCTTACTTACAGGCTAACTTAGCTTAGTTAGTAACTAACATTCAAGATGCAACAAGTAGATTACATGGACATTGTTTTCAGAGGCAGAGCTTAGAGGAGGAGGTTTGAGATGTTAGCTCAGAGAGATATGGCTTTGACTATTTACTATGATGGACCTACCATGGCTGAGTTAGGTATCAGGGATAGTGTCATGTTTCTATTTAGCCAATTAGGGTGGGAGACTGTTGCTATCAAAAGAAGGTTTACTTCTTATCGTAGGCTGACACTTGAGTTCCTTAGCTCCCTTACTCACTTACCTAACCATGGGTACGGATTCCATAGAGGGCTGGTTACTTTTAGACTGTTTGGTAGTGACTATACCTATAACCATAGAGAACTTGCTGAACTCCTAGGATTTCCTAGTGGACCTGATGTGGTTACCGTAGTCCAAGATGAACTACTCCTTGACCTCGACCTGAACTACTTTTGGGGTAACATAACTGGTAATTATAATCCTGAACCATTTGGCATGTTTTCTGAGAGTATCCACAACCCAGCCATCCGGTATTTTCACAAAATCCTCACCCATACCATTTTCGGTAAGGAAGAAAATGATACCTCTGTATCCAGGACTGAACTTTATATTTTGTACTGTGCTTCCCAGACCGCCCAGTAAATGTTGCTACCTTTATGATAACTAATTTTGTGAGTCTTGTACTGGATGCTCGTGCACCAATAACAGTAGGGGGTTTAGTCACCATGATAGTAAATGCCATAGGACTGAGACATCCTCTGATCAGGTTTAACCCTCTTGGTACCTTCCGACCTATGAACATTAACTTCTGCTTTAACCGACGAATCATAGGAAACCTCGGACCGGGTACCTTTGACTACCTAATTGATAATGAGGTCGTCCGTCTTTTCACTTTACCAAACCATGAGCGCACCAGTGTCCATAACCGAAACAATTGGTTTTATGACTTGACTGAACCACATCACGCCCCACCATCACCACTTGAGACACCACAGATTTATGAATTTTACGATGACTATGTTTCTGACGCTGAATCTCACGCACCTATTATAGCTCCTCCTCCACCCATTGATTTCACCACTGCCATTACCGCCTTAGAGAACCGAGTGACTAGCCTTCAAGGCGAATTCACCACTATTCGCACTAAGTTTCATGGATTTATGGATATCGTTGTGGAACAATTGGATTACTTTCATCAACGGCTTTTTTCTAGAGGACTTGCTAACAATCCAAATCAAAGTGGCTAGGAGAGCATATTTTATAGCATCCAGACTTCAACACTTTAACAGTGTGGACACTATTAATTTTAAGTGTGGGAGGAGGAAGAGAATTTTTACTTAGCTTTTCGTATTTTTCATTTCCATAACTTTAACTTTCTGCTACTGTTGTTTACAATTATCAGTTTAGACAATTTTTTTCATTTGGATTTGGATTTAAATTTAATGTATTTTGGTTTTAATTTTAGTTTTAATTTCCACCTTTCTGTCTCGTTCCAGTTTCATTTAATTTCTATTCAAATCTTTATTGACTGATACAGTACAAGAGCATACTGACACTGCCATATTATTATGCTATATTATCCAATGTTAATTATGCTATGTGTCTTGTCTTCGTATACTGGTAAAAAAAGGGAGAGTGTGTAATAGAGACAATTATCATGTGGTGCAATGAGTTTTCATGCATAGTTTTTTGTTGACCAATCATATCACATGCGTATCACATGCAGAGGAAAGAGGAAAGGAATCTCTTTGACCAATATACACCATGTGGCTCTCGCCACTTAAATCAAATGTGGCTCCCGCCACCATACAAAATGTGGCTCTCGCCACTTTATTATTTGTGGCCCCCGCCACTTCAACACCATGTGGCTTCCGCCACACCTTTCCTTATGGACCCCGCCACCTATCAACTCACCTCTGCATGCTTACATGCATGCGCATGTGGGACACTTGTCCTTTCCCAAATCCTTCTTTGACCACCACCCACCACAACTACTCGAATTAAAAAAAAAATTATCTTCTTCATTTATAAATACTATTACCTCTTCACTCTCACTCATTCACACAATTATACTCACTCACACAATTATATTCAGTTAGTATTATTTTGCAAATTTAAGTTGTGCGTGTGTAGTTGCTATCAGCAAAATGGAACCAGCACAAGGGTCGGATATAGTTTTTAGAGATCAAGATCAAGCAACTCTTTTCCGACTGCTGCTAGAACGAGAAATCGAGCCTACAAGGTATGCCGACGCAACCTGTTTAGAAACTTTGGGACTTACCGACAGTGTCGAATTTTTGCTAGATCGAGTAAATTTGAAACATTTTTTGTCTAATATAGACCCTGTCTATGTCCCACTTACCTTAGAATTTCTTAGTTCAAATATTTTTGACCCAGAAGGGACAGTCCAGTTTAGAATGTTTAATACTAAATTTCAATTCACCTTTGATGAACTGGCTGCTAAACTTAATTTCCCAGTAGGAAACGATGTGCAGTGTAGTATCCCGAGTGGATCTCAGTGGGTTAACAGTTACAAGTGTCTTTGAAGAGGCCTAACAGGTACTCATACACGAAGTTGTGAAGGCAACAAAGCCACTCTCATTCAAAACCCGGCTTTTCGATATTTTTGCCAACTATTGGTTACTACAATTTTCGGCCGGTCTAATTCAAACAAAGTGAATGAGAAGGAATTTTTCTATTTACTTAACGCCTTTGCAGACCGCCGAATAAACCATGTCCCATTCATGCTTAATCATATGTGCTCCATAACCGCCTCGAACAAAGGCACTATCATATTCGGCAGTTTAATAACAACTATAGCTCGAGCCCTTGAGCTCGAAGCCCATTTCGCATCCTTAACACCACTTCCTTCTCTTACCATTGATTTGAAAATGACTGAACGTATGAAATTGGTTAAGAAAAGAGAAGATGGTAGGTATGATTTAATGATTGACAATAAAGTTTTCCCAAATTCTATACTTCTTAACCCGAGTCGCACAGATGTGCGGCAAGAGGAAAACTATTGTTATACTGATAACCCAGGCCCCGCGCACATTCTTGAGAATGTTGCTGCTGGCGGGGACGGAACTAACACACAAGCACACACCGCACCATCCTCCTCTGAATTTATTGCAGGTACATCATCCAGACGCAGGCCTAGGAGACAAGAGGAAGAATCATCCGGAACTCTAGACCACATATACGCTGAAGTGATGAGACAAAACGAATCAAACGCTCTCCGCGACCAAAGAATACAAAGCATCGCGACTCAGCAAGCTCAAATGATGGCTTAGCAGAACCAGATGTACAATCAATAAGCGGAGATGATCCAGATTCTACAGCAAATGCAGCAAGGCCAGAACAACATGGCAGAGCTGATCCAAGGGATGGCCGGTATGTCTGTGCAAGCACATGGTCAATATTCGGGTATGGGTGCTTCAGACCAACAACCCAGAAACTTCAGGCGACCACGAACTCGAGGAAGAGGTCGCCAGTAGCCCGATTTTCCAGGTTTCTCCTTCCTTTTCCACCTTACGTTGTTTCATTGGGGACAATGCTCAATCTAAGTGTGGGGGAGGAAGTTTTATCGCTTTCATTTAAATTGCTTTGGTTATTTACTGTTTTTCTAGGTAGATTTAAAAAATTTATGCTTATTTCCTTTCATTAGTATGCTTAGTTTTTTAGTATTCAATAAAAGAAATCCATGTACTGTCGAGTCTCTACACGTAGTTTCTGCTATTACTTAGATTCTCCCAACTTTCTTGAGCCATAACAAAAAAAAAAATATTTTGGTTTGATACATGACATGGCACTTTAAAAGCTTATTAGGCTAAGTTAGAAAGACTTGGGAAAGTGTTAATAATATCGGTAATGTCTTGACACCCTGAACCCCTTGATTATGCAAATGAATTTGAATACTTATTATGCCAAGACCAACCTCTTAAGTAGTTTATACTAGCAGTCAGCACCATCCTAAAGCACAACCTAAGTGATAAGCCGATGCAAATTTGTGTTTGATCTCAAAACCGCAAAAATTTATAAATTTGATGCCAAAAGCGAACTAAAGATATGTTCCTTCTAAGTTAGGTGGTCCTTACCCGACCATATAGCCCAACGGATCGGACTCTTGGAATCTAAAATTAAAAGAAAAAAAAAAGAGGCAATCCAAAGAAACATGAAAAATGAGATCACTGAACACTGACAGGTTTACTTACCATGGGTGTGCAGGGATAAAGGGCTTAATGTGATTGCACTAGAATGAAAGAGAGAAGCGAAAAAGTGTTGGTCGAGTTATAATAACATGATTCGGATTCCTTTGCATAGGATAAGAGTTTTTGAAAATGTGTCACTACGGTATCCTTACTGTTGATATTTAGTACCTATCTTTTTGACTGAAGCTTTACTTGAATGTATGTCTGTTTCGAACCCGTACCTAGAGTATCTTATTTGCTTGAGGACAAGCAAAGGTTCAAGTGTGGGGGAGTTTGATAACGCGAAATTATATCGTGTATTTGACTTGACATGCATGAATTTATACTATGTTTTATTTGTTTTTGCCCGATTTATGTTTTATTTTACCCACGTTTATTTATGTTTTTCAGGCACTCGAGTCGAATCGGAATCTAATGAAAAATAAAGATTTATTGAAGAAAATGAAGAGAAAAGAAATGGAGAGGAAAGAAAAGAAGAAAAGAAAAGAAAACAAAGAGAGAGAAAGGAAATGGAAAGAAATGGAAAGGAAAGAAAAGAGAAAAAGAAAATATATATATATATATATATATATATATATATATATATATATATATATATATATATATATATATATATATATATATATATATATATATATAAAGGGTGGGCCCACCACCACACATATGGTGCAAGCCACATTGTGGGTGGCGCCCACCACTAAATGCAAAGGTGGCGCAAGCCACATGGATGAAAGGGAAGAGGTGGCGCGAGCCACCTATTTTCTGGGGGAGAAAAAAAAATAACTGCCCACATTTCCTACATTTTCTAGGTTTCTCAACGTTCCATCCGATATTCTCTCACACGACTCACACCTTCGTCTCAACTGTCAAGATCATTGATTATAAATTGAACTGAAGACCTCCATTGAGAGGGTCCGCGAATTTTCAAGAGAGCTTTGAGTGAATTAGTTTTTTCTGCATTTTTCAATGAAACAGTTTTATTTCTCTGCATTTCCATTTTTCTATTATTGCTTCTTGTAATCAAGCTTCGCCGGATCTCTTCAAGTCCGTAGCAAGAATTCATTTACTAGTTAATTTCAATTCCAGGTTTTTATTATATGCTTTTATTTATCGTTTTTTGCAGCATGATTAGTATTATTAATTTATACTGTGTTAGCATGTTTTCCCTTCCAACCATGTCTGGCTAGATTAATTGGTATCTGTATGTAAACAATTTAATCAGATGGAATTAAGTAATAATCGGTGTTAACTTTTACAAATTAGTTTTTAGGCTTTGGTTTCTTATTTTTAATCGATTAGTTTTTCTTACGAAAGTAAAAAGGCATTTAAGGTTAAGGTCAAGATAAACGAGAGTTTGAGAGTTTAACCAGATAGCTGAAACTAGGCATTGATTTTAAATACAGCGGAAGCACTTTATAATCGATTAGGACTTATTTATTTTCAAAAAGTATTTTTAAATGCAAATGATACAGCAAGAGCGCTCATTCTGATTTAACGGTATAGTCTGAATCAATAAACACGAGAGTGTGAGATAAGGTCTTTTAAATGAGTATTTTCTACTGAAAAGTAATTTGGCACTTAAACCTACACCGATGACTTACTAAATTCCCGACGATTAATGCGTTACATACTGATATCTCGTTATTGAATTATTCTTATTAAAAGTTTAGCATTCTTAGATTTAATTTTTGTCGCCCTTATTTTCCTTAGAACAATTAGCCTTAGCTAAACATAGTAACAATCTGATAGCACTAGTTTGATTATCAGTCCTTGTGGGATCGATATCTTTTTAAAACTACGCGATAGATTGTGCGCTTGCAGTCAGTAACCCCGTTAGACTCATAAAGTCGCGATCAGTGAGATTACAATGAGGCATGTGATTGGCAACCTTATGGTTTGGGATTGGAGCCATATTTTGATGATGATTTTTTATGACAGTTTGAGGAGGTTTTTTATGATGATTTGTGATGATTGTTTGAGTTTCATGTTTGTCTTCTATACATGATCATGTATGCATATATTTTGGAGTTAGGTTGGACTTCACTCTAGTGAGGCCAAGCTCAGAAAGGAACCATGACGACCTCATGTCCAGAGAGGGACACAGTTTAGAGAGAAACCAGAGACATGGGCAATTAGTAACTTACCTTTGACCCCAAAAAATTGGTACCACATGTATATCAACGGAGGAGTTGGTGCATTAACATTTGCATTAAAAATTAAATTGTGATGGTGTTTTGTGTGAATAATATACTTGTGATTGTTTCGTTTACCGTCTTGGTGTTAATTTTTACCATTAACATTTGTAAGGTGTATTCTCACTCCTTTCTTGTTTGTTTTATGTGGCTTTGGTGAATTGTTATACAGATACTCAGTAAGAGTACTCTCTTGTGAGTTGGAAGATGACCTTGGAGCTTCTCTTCATTTATTTTATATTTATCGCTATTTAATTTGTTTACATGCTCTGATGTGTAACATCGGAAACAATGCGTATTATTTAATTTGATGTGATGTTAGAGTTTATTTTCCTTGAGTATTTTCCTTTAAATAATTATTTAATGTTATGAGATAATTTGAATTCCACTGCGATATTTGAAAAATATTCATGAAGTATCTGTGTTGTGTTTTGAATAGCATCTTAAGTTGTGGATTTATCTTTTATATTAAGAGTCAGGGTTTATGGTGTTACACTAGGGGTTATACCAAGTTCACTAATGAACTTATTTATCTAAACAACTTCCTTTACTGCATCTGAAGCAGCAATATACTCGGCCTCGGTTGTATAATCAACAATTGTATCCTGCTTTGAATTTTTCCAACTTACAGCGCCACCATTTAAGATAAGCAGATACCCAAATTGCGATCTAAAGTCGTCCTTATCTGTCTAGAAGCTAGCATCGGTGTATCCAATTATAACGAGCTCTTCCAGACCTCCATATATCAAGAATGAGTCATTAGTCCTTCTCGAGTACTTAAGGATATTTTTGACAACAACCCAATGAGAATCATTGGGGTCAGATTGGTACCTACTCATTGTACTTAAAGCATATGAGACATCGGGTCAAGTACATAACATGGCATACATGATAGATCTCATTGCATATGCACATGAAATCTTATTCATGTGATCCATTTCTTCCTTAGTTAAAGGGGACTGTGTTTTTTATAGACAAAAACTATTTTGCATATATATGAATCCTTTATTTGAATCTTGCATATTAGAGTGTCTCAACACTTTTCATATGTACGTACTCTAACTTAGGTCAAACAGTCTTTGTGATCTATCTCTATAGATCCCGATTCCTAATATATAGACTGCTTCACCTAGATCTTTCATACGAAAGCATTTCCCAAGCCAGGTTTTCACTTGCTGCAAGGTAAGGGCATCATTTCGATTGAGTAATATGTCATCTACATATAATATCAAGAAGAAGATTGTGCTTCCACTAACCTTCTTGTAGACATAAGGCTCGTCATCATTTTTAATGAATCTGTATTGTTTTACTATTTCATCAAAATAAAGATTCTAGCTTCTGGAAGCTTGCTTCAATTTATAGATTAATCGTTGAAACTTGCATATCTCTTGGGTTTCTTCCGGGATGTCAAATCTTTCAAGATTTATCATGTACACATCCTCAAGAAGATTCCCATTAAGGACATTAGTCTTTACATCTATCTTCCATATTTCATAATCATGATATGTAGCGATAACAAGTAAAACTCAAATATACAAAATACATCAATAAATTCTCCTTGAGGCATTTGTACTCTTTAATCAATTATTTAACAACCAACTCCGAATCACCTATAATGCATAGGGTCTCATAAAGTGGTTTGTGTAACTCTGAGAGTAGTTGGCAAACAGGTTGTTGTGGTGGTGGGACCACCACTTATGGTAATTCGTCGAAATTGACATTTGACTTAATACAGAGGCAGTTACTGTAAGAGCAAGAGCTGTCTCTGCATGTGATCTCTATGTTTTGATGATAACAATGAGTATTTGTGAAAGAACCATTTTATGTTCTAATGTGTGTTGTGTGCAGATCATAATCATAGAAGATATCAGATCCAACAAACACCAGCAAGATGTGCGTAAATGATCATATGCGAGTTACTATGTGTAACACAAGTTGCAAAAAGCAAGTATGCTTCTGTATCTGATCATAATCAGATAGATCCAAGGATGCCGATATTGCTGCTGCAATGCTCTTGTGGATGCTACTCTGAAAGTGGTTATGATTCTGAAGATTACGAAGCTTCTGAAGAAATAATCTTGTGGAGAACCGAAGTGCTGAAGATTCTCATGACTTGAAGTTCTGAAGGCTGAAGGCTCTGAAGACCAAGTGCAGAAAGACTCTGAAGACTGAAGTGTTCTGAATATTATGGTTCTAAAGGTCAAGTGCTGAAGACTCTGAAGACAGCGTTCTGAGTGAACAAGGTTCTGAAGATTTTGAAGACTCGAAGCAATAAAGATAACGGGTTTCAAGACAAGTGCTGAAGATCTAAAGATAGATTCCTAATGGACAAGTTCTGAAGACGGAAGACTTGAAGTTTCTGAAGACCCAGTTATAAAGTCTCTACTCATGCTTCAATTAATTACCATCAGAAGCCTCTGAAGATTTTAAGACAAATGTTGCTGTTAGCAACGACTGTACACTGCACTAAAAAGATCTATCCTATCACTTCTTCTAGAGTAAAAAGAAGATATGGCAGTACAACTTTCATCATTGCATAACGACTCTTTTCAAATAGCCAACAGCTCTTCAACTACTATAATTTACTTGGCTATTTAAAGGAAAGGAGAATGGGATTTTGAAGGTGTCGATGTGATGATAGTCGCAATGATCAGTTATCGTTGTTACACTAAACACTTAAAGATATCACCATTAACGCACGACCATTATTGTTGAAGCCCAAAGATCATCATTCAACACAACAACAATCAATTGGAACAAAAGCTGTTGATGAACAAGACAACATCGCAAATCAGTCAAGTCATCAACCAACTTCATCATCTAAGCTATATTGAAGATCTGAAGCAAGGAGTTGTTGCTCGAAGCTTGCTCAACAAAAAAGATGAAGAAGATCTACAAGATGTCATCAAATTGTCAAATTAACATACATCTTTGTAGAACATAAAGATAGCAAGGAGATGTTGCTCATATCTTGCTAGAACACTGAGTGTTCATTTGTACTTAAAATTAGGAGTTATCTGCTTGTTAAGAAGCATTATTGTAATCTCCAGAACAACTAATTCTATGTGAATTAGGATTCCTCAAGTGATCAGTGTGATCGAAGACTTGAGAAGACAATGGCTTGGTGTCATTGTAGAAATCCTAAAATATGGCCAATGATAGTCATATCTCAAAGAGAACCAAGTGTGGGTCAGACTCTTGTGAGATCACTGATGGAACTCATTGAAAATCCTGGAAGAATGGTCAGTAAACGTTACATCTGTTGAATCGGATACCTGAACGTTTAGCTGTGAAATCCTGATAGTAGATCTTGCGAGATTAGAACCTATTGGGTCAATGTTCGTTATATCCATTAACTTGGATCCCTAAACGATTCATTGTGGGTTAGTCACAGCTGCAGTTGTGCAGGATGTTAGTCACCGGTTGTTGCCCGTGCATCTGTAATCGATTTTGATTATAGTGGATTAAGTCCTTGTGTTCAAGGCGAAATCACCTTGGAAGGGTGAACTGGACTAGCTTGGGAATGGCTCAAATAAACTAGGATATATCGTGTGTTCTTTACTCATGTTTATGCTTTGTTTGATTATTTTTGTTTCTGTATCAATTATCAGAACCTTTCATAGCAAGTCAGAACCTTGCAAACAAACTCTGATGAGCTTCCGCATTGCAAGTTTGATTCAAGCATCACTAATTCAGATTCGCCTTATCACTTATGCTTCATGCATAGCACGATCTAAATGACGCTTCGCAAGTCAGAGTCTCTCAAGCAACTCTGATAAGTCTCTTGCACGTTAATAATAAGAGGCAAAAATTTAGAAAGAGTTAAAAACACAATTCAAACCCCCCCTTTCTTGTGTCTTTCTCTCACCTTCAATTGGTATCAGAGCCCCGGTTCTGCTATTGATGGATATCAAACACTTAAGAGTGTCAGAAAAAGATCCATATATGGTGTGTAGAAATACTCTGGGTAAGATTTCAATCCACTTATAATTTTAGTATCAGTTCAGTAGATGGTTGTGTACTAAATTGTAATCAAACGGATTACCGGAGCAAGTCACTAATTCTCAAAGTTTTGTTGTTGTCAACAATGGAATCTTCCTCTCTAAAAATTAAAGAGGAGATTGAAGAATCAGCTGACAAGATAGATTCATCAGATAAGTAGTAGTATCTATTGAATGCCTATCGTAGAAGATACGTTTGGATAAAACAATGTCTTTGCTCAAGATTGAATCATAAGAAAACAAGAAATCTTGTTTGCTGAAATTTATTTCCTTATGAGTTTTTGAGATGTTTTCAAGAAACGGATTAGTCCACCCTTGACTTTCTCATTTAGAGCTCATTAAGAATTTCTTCATGTAAAGAAGAAAGATTGTTGTTCTATGATTTTGAACTTCAGAATTAAGTCTGCAGAAGAAACCTTGCAGAAAACTGAAGAACCTTTAGAAAAGGGAAATCTAGAGATTCATCTGAAATCTGATTAAGGACAATGTCTGAGTCTTGGTTAAAATTAAAATAGACGACTGAGTTCTGCTCTATCTCAGTTGAACTAACTGTAATTGGTCAAAATGTTAACTGATATTTCTCTCAAAAGTTCATGGTGCATAAATTCTGGAATCAGAAGATGCTTGACTAGATGCAGAAATAGAAGTCATCTACTCGAAGACAAAAAAGATCTAAGTCACTGATGTTGTTCAGAATGAAGAAATCAGCTGACACTCTTTTCAAAAGCAGATATGCTGTAAATCCTCTGATGGACTAAATCTAAACAAATTAGATCAGCATTGCAAGAACAAGATTGTCATGCAAACCATGTCATGTGTTACACACATGTTTGATGATACTCGCTTCTGAACAAGCTCTGCATCTGTTCGAAAAAACAGAGTCAGAAGATGTTATGAAATGGAAGCTTGATATACGTTCTAATAATAAATATCAAAATCTCTGAAGGTTGCTCTCAAAAGTCAGATGAATATCTCTAAACAGAAAAAGGGAAAAAATCATCTGAAGAGAAGATTGAGTCTAGAGATCCAAGTTCAGAAGACATCGATATTCTTCAACGACAGATTACAACGTCAGATCGCTCTGAAGGAAGCAAAAGCTCAGAGTCAGAATGGAAAGCACTCAGATGAAGTATCACAGAAAGGATCTCAGACTTTCTAAGGTATGACTCTCATTTTCAATGACTAATTAAATGTCACTGCAAGATCAAACTGAAAATTGTCTGGCAAGTAAAAATATTAATGATCTGAAATATTCTCTCCTTCCAAGAAAAATATTTTGATCAAATCCCTGGAAAATGTGTTCACTCAACGTACCTCAGTCATAATTGTGAATCTTAAATAATCATGATACAAGTTCTCCTGAAAAATGATCTACAAATCTTTCGTATGAAATATGCAACTCGGTCAATATTCTCATGACTGTTTCATGCCCTTCATTGGAAATCCTCTAGTTTTCCGGTCTCTGAAGGTCTATACGTGTCACCAGAATAATAGGATCTCCAATGCGTGTAACCTTGGTTTTGCCTTAAAATCTTCGCATCTACTAACCAGACATGATCATAAACTGACAAACTAGGATTCATTTTCTTGTTGAAAATAGTAAAAATCTTTATGCTTACCTCTATGGGTGTGCACTTATTAAATATGTAAGATAAATCTTCTTGAAATTAGGTAATGTGTCTCTCTGTTTTCACTCCTAGTTAATGTTCTCAAATGCTACTCTTACATATGCATTTATTGCAAGTTTTTGACTCATGTCAAGAATTAATTAGAAAATTCTATGCGTGATCTCTTGGTTTTTCCAAAGATCGAGAGACTGTTAGAACTAGTGCAAGTATCCGTCCTTACCTTATATGGTCTAGGATATGATGAACCTGTCGCTTGGAGTCACATGCATTTATTAACTCACTCTATTCGTCGCCTATTTAAGGCACCATGTTCACTTCTATATCCATCATTCCAGCCCATCTCAAGTAGTGTCTCTCTCGTGTATCCCCTCACCTCCAAAATGTCTAACTCACATTCAAAAGCTGCTAAGGGTGAAATCTCAGAGTTAAAAGTCCTAAATGAACTTACTGTGAACACTAGTTCTCTAAAAGAACATGGTATGATAAGAACTTCGTATGAGTTACGATGTCAGAAATGGGAAGGTTATCTCAACATGCTTCCAGGCCTTATTTACACCGATCTAGTCAAAGAATTATGGGCAAATGCTTATGTCTTTTCAAACATGCATAATCAACACATCATTCAGTCAGTCATCTCCGGAATCCCTATATTGATTAATCCCTCTGTCATTTCACAAGCCATCAAGTGTGATGAAATCGGTGATACCACTGAAGATTACAAAGAAAGAAATATCTTCACTGATCTCATTTACAAAATCCATTGTGGAAATGGTCCCTCCAACTGTGCCTCCACACTCACTCCCTCAGCTAAAGTATGGCACAGGATCATGGAAACAAACTTATGTCCTAGAGAAATAGGAGCAGGATTGCTGTCTCACTCAGACCGACTATTTATTTTCCTTTTGGTCTATAGAAGAAAAATAAACCTCCCTCAAACCATGTTCAATTACTTGCAAGAACAAATCCTCTTATCTAAAGATAAGTCTTCCTTTAGTATTCCGTATGGAAGGGTCATATCTCGTGTCCTTGAGATTCAATATGTGATCACTAGGATAGAAAACATTGGGGCAACCGTAGAATGTTCACCTATGAATTATGTGGAATTCTCTGGGAATCCCTGAAGGATCATAAAATAGGGTTATGGTTTTTCTACTCTCTGTTTTGTTGCTCTGTCTCTTGTACTATGTATTCTCTTTAAGAACATGAATGAATTATCCCTTGAATCTAAAATCATAAATGGTTTTACTTTAGGATTTTATTCTTAAGAAGAATTGCATGAAAATCATTATCATACTCTAATAAGTATTCTTACTTGATCTGACCATAGAAAGTAAAGTATCATCAAAGGTGGTTAATACGTATCATAGTAATGGTACATCAACCACTAACATTGTTTAGTTATGAACTGACTAAATAAAAAGTAACAACGCATTTGCTCAACCCAACATCTGTGTACTCTCTCATAAGCTATATGTTCTATGTTGTGACTTCACGCAAGTAATCAAGTACTACTCACAAGTATGTATTTATTGTAAGTTTTGACTTCAGTCAAAAAGTAGATAAAAGAAATCGAATGTGTGATCCTTTGATTTTCCCTAGATTAAAAGATTGTTATACTTGGTACTTATCCTTGTCTTTTACACTATTCATACCTACTCTCGTATCTAGGTAATAATGAATCAGTCTTTTCAAGCCACTCTCAGTTATTAACCCATTCACTTTAGTCTCTCCAGTTGCCTATTTAAAGTCATATCTAATTCCTATATTTCTTCACTATCTTTTGCTCAAAACTAAAAACACCAAAAATCACTCCGAGAACCTTTCATGGCAACGATGATCTCTTAGATGTCATCAATGAAAAATGACCAAATCCAACAGATGCTAGCCAAGACTTTCTTCTTGGAATTGATTTTCAAAATTGGAATGGATACCTGTCTATGTTAAGAGGTTCAATATATACAAACATCTTAAAATCCTTTTGGATCAATGCCTCTGTCAATAATGATGGTCTGTCTATCTCTTCAAACATCTATGGTCTTCCAGTTTCCTTCAACTCTACCAACATTGCTGAAGCCATTGATTGTCCCAAAGAGGGTATCACAACCCATCATGACTCCATTCGATGCACTTCCAATGTTGAAATGCATCACATGTTTGACAAAGGCTCTGCTTTTGAACCCACAAATCCAGAAAAACTTATGCCTACTGCAAAAGGATGGTTTAATTTTATTTTGACAAATCTTCGCCCTCGCAATATTAACAAAGATTTTATGTATCATGATGATGAGCTTCTCATCATGTGTCTTCTTAAGCCAACCTCTATAGATTTGTCCCAAGTAATATTTGACCATCTTAAAGAATCAATCCTTATGTCAAGAACTATGAACAAATCGTTTATTCCCTATGGAAGAGTCCTATCTGAAGTCCTCTTCAGAGCAGGAATCGTGCAAACGATTTGCAGAGTTAGAGGCGGTCCAGACACTGCTCTTGATAGAAAATTTTGTGAAACCTTCGACAGCAAATGGTTTTCATAAAATAAGGTGATTGTTTGCTAGAATTAGGCTAAGTTATCAGTCTGTAATTTTTTTTTCTCTGTGTTGTTCATACCTTGTATTTATGATTAATGAAGTATGCGTTGCCTACTGTTCTATCCTTGAACTATCCTTTACTCATACCTGCACTGCTCTATCTTTAGTATTGAATGAAATTAACTCTGAATTCTCATTAAGATTCATTATCATCACAATCTGGAATGCTCAACATAATCTAACTTTTTGATGATGTCAAAAAGGGGGAGAAATAAATATATAATTTTGATAGAATGCAATACTCAAACAAGTAAATTAATGACATAAAATGCGTTTACCACTAACGATTGTTTGATGTTTAACCGAGGAACTCTAAACAAGTTCACTAGGAATTCCTAGAACAAGTTAAATTAAAAGAACTCTGTTTAAAGTTCTTATGAAACGTTTATTCATATTCTCGAAGTTGTACACTTCATGAACATGTGTTTAGAATCAGATTTACCCAGTACTATTCAGAAGTTGAGAACTTTCTAAAAGTCAAAGTTATCGTGATTCTTGTTTCACTTTGTTCAGAAGCTGTAAGCTGTCTGAGAATATGATATTCAGAACATAAGAATCAGGAGAAGAAATCTCTCTGAAAGCAGTCAAGACAAAGTCCACAATCCAAGATGCTTTTCAGAAGAACTTAGCAAATCAGAAGTCGAAGACTTCCTGAAGATTTGGATAAAAGATCCAAGAAAAAAAGTTCTGATAAACCAAGATTTCAACTCAGAAGAAAATGATTTGGCATCAGACTAAATCTACAATTGGTATCAAACTCAGCAGACTAAGAATCAAAAGTACGTTGGTATCAAATTCAGAGTCAAGCTTCGATTGATCACAAAAATATTTTTCAATCAGATCAAGAATCAAGCTTTGATGAACCAATGAGTTGTGACAAGTAACAAGGTTCTGAGATGAAGGCATGTCTTCAAGTCAAACTCTAAAATGTCAAGATCTTAAATGATGATCAGAACCGGTATGACCAAATTAAGAATCTGAAGATCATCAAATCTAAAACTCAAGGGGAGTTTATTACGTCAAAAGACAAGTTCAATTCTGATAAATAGCGTGGCTAAGTTATTAGAAAATAATTGTTCTATTTCTATGCTAAAATAATTTTGCTGAAAAGTAGAAATTGCTTCAGAAGACTCTGAAGATTATGAGCTCTGATACGATGACCAAAAGAACTAAGTTCTAAAGATCTGAAGACAGAGGTTCTGATGAACAAGTCCAGATGCTAAAGACTTTTGTCTCCTTAAGATAGATATGGAAGTAGCCCTTCTCTATTCTATGTTCTGACAACTCAAATTGTTATTTTGTGAGTCTTTGGATCAGATAAGATTCTAGACGATCACAAATAAAATTTTGGGGTTAACACATTCAGGGGGAGCTGTTGTTCCGGACTCTGAATATGCTATGTTTGGTGATTACCTTGTATAAAATGTTCAATCAAAATACATGGTTTTGTTATCATAAAAAAGGGGGAGATTGTAAGAGCAAGAGTTGTCTCTGCATGTCATCTCTATGTTTTGATGATAACAATGAGTATTTGTGAAAGAACCATTTTATGTTCTAATGTGTGTTGTGTGCAGATCATAATCATAGAAGATATCAGATCCAACAAACACCAGCAAGATGTGCGTAAATGATCATATGTGTTACTATGTGTAACACAAGTCACAAGAAGCAAGTATGCTTCTGTATCTGATCATAATCAAATAGATCCAAGGATGCCGATATTGCTGCTGCAATGCTCTTGTGGATGCTACTCTGAAAGTGGTTATGATTCTGAAGATTGCGAAGCTTCTGAAGAAATAATCTTATGGAGAACCGAAGTGCTGAAGATTCTCATGAGTTGAAGTTCTGAAGGCTGAAGACTCTGAAGACCAAGTGCAGAAAGACTCTGAAGACTGAAGTGTTCTGAAGATTATGGTTCTAAAGGTCAAGTGCTGAAGACTCTGAAGACAGCGTTCTAAGTGAACAAGGTTCTGAAGATTCTAAAGACTTGAAGCAATGAAGATAACGGGTTTCAAGACAAGTGCTGAAGCTCTGAAGACAGATTCCTAATGGACAAGTTCTGAAGACGGAAGACTTGAAGTTTCTGAAGACCCAGTTATAAAGTCTCTACTCATGCTTCAATTAATTACCATCAGAAGCCTCTGAATATTTGAAGACAAATGTTACCGTTGGCAATGATTGTACACTGCACTAAAAAGATCTATCCCACACTTCTTCTACAGTAAAAAGAAGATATGGCAATACAACTTTCATCATTGCATAATGACTTTTTTCAAACAGCCAACAACTCTTCAATGACTATAATTTACTTGGCTATTTAAAGGAAAGGAGAATGCGCTTCTGAAGGTGTCGATGTGATGATAGTCACAACGATCAGTTATCATTGTTACACTAAACACTTAAAGCTATCACCATTAACACATAACCATTGTTGTTGAAGCTCAAAGATCATCATTCAACACAACAACAATCAATTGGAACAGAAGCTGTTGATGAACAAGACAACATCGCAAATCAGTCAAGTCATCAACCAACTTCATCATCTAATCTATATTGAAGATCTGAAGCAAGGAGTTGTTGCTCGAAGCTTGCTCAACAAAGAAGATGAAGAAGATCTACAAGATGTCATCAAACAGTCAAATCAACATACATCTTTGTAGAATATAAAGATAGAAAGGAGCTGTTTCTCACATCTTGCTAGAACATTGAGTGTTCATTTGTACTTAAAATTAGGAGTTATCTGCTTGTTAAGAAGCATTATTGTAATCTCCAGAAAAACTAATTCTATGTGAATTAGGATTCCTCAAGTGATCAGTGTGATCGGAGACTTGAGAAGACAATGGCTTGGTGTCATTGTGGAAATCCTGAAATATGGTCAATGATAGTCATATCTCATAGAGAACCAAGTGTGGGTCAGACTCTTGTGACATCACTGATGGAACTCATTGAAAATCTTGGAAGAATGGTCAGTAAACGTTATATCTGTTGAATCGGATCCCTGAACGTTTAGCTGTGAAATCCTGATAGTAGATCTTGCGAGATTGGAACCTATTTCGTTATATCCATTAACTTGGATCCATGAACGGTTCATTGTGGGTTAGTCACAACTGCAGTTGTGCAGGATGTTAATCACCAGCTGTTTCTCGTGCATCTGTAATCGGTTTTGATTATAGTGGATTAAGTCCTTGTGTTCAAGGCGAAATCACCTTGGAAGGGTGGACTGGACTAGCTTGAGAATGACTCAAGTGAACCAGGATATATCGTGTGTTCTTTACTCTTGTTTATGCTTTGTTTGATTATTTTTGTTTTTATATCAATTATCAGAACCTTTCATAGCAAGTCAGAACCTTGCAATCAAACTCTGATGAGCTTCCGCATTGCAAGTCTGATTCAAGCATCACTAATTCAGATTCGCCTTATCGCTTATGCTTCATGCATAGCACGATCTGAATGACGCTTCGCAAGTCAGAGTCTCTCAAGCAACTCTGATAAGTCTCTTGCACGTTAATAATAAGAGGTAAAAATTTAGAAAGAGTTAAAAACACAATTCAAACCCCTCATTTCTTGTGTCTTTCTCACACCTTCAGTTACTCCAACAGACGTTGAAGGTCCTACACCATAAATTGTTGATTCGCTTGGTTGTTCTTTTACATTCAGAGTGTAGTTCTAGGGAAGGAAAATATTTTTCAATGTTGGACGAGTCATCTCAACAAGAGTTTTACCATTCCTCAGACGTATAAGCACTCAAACATTAAAAACATTGCATATATGAAGAGAAAACAGTAAAAACACACACTTTTTTACAAAAGTTTAAATTTCTTGCAAAAAGGGGTCCCATTGGGCATGCCAATTCGCTTACCGTTGTTTTTGATAAACAATCACAAGTTTTAATTCACTTACATGATTAAACTCGAAAAAAATCCTAGGACATATTGTGCAAAAAAAACAGTTAGATAAAACATGTTTGTGCTTGGATATTTGATGTTTGGATGTAGAGGAATTGGGTAGAAATCCCAATAACAACGATGAACGATAATTTGATAGAAGCTTCAAAATTAAAGTGCAGAATTGCTCAAATAGTAAAGTAAATGAAAAGAAATAATAAAGATTAATTGAATACAATGCTTGAATTAAAGAATTAAAATAGGGACGATGATTCATACATTTCTCACAAATCATTTTCTCTTTGTAATTTGGATACTCGAGTTCTATAGAGAATACTAATAAAAAATTGTGAACATTTGTTACATGAATGAAATTGACTTACATACTAATACATCAAGAACTATTGATAATCATTACTTATCTAGGACTTGACACATATCCTAGTACGTGGCCTTTTGTTTTCTGATAAGTTTCCATGTGCCATCAGTCTTTGAACTGTTGCCAAATTGTTATTACTTTCGAGAAATATTCCCAAGTCTCCTAATTGCCTTTGTCGAATCTCATGTCTTCCAACTGCTTATGTAGAGAATCCTTTCTATCGAACCCTTTGATTTTTGAGGTCGAAACCGTGATTTACCCACTTGTACTTGGCTTATGTATTCATCTCATACACATAGTATTGTCGAACAATACTAAATCACTGCAAACTTTTTTAAGATTCTTAACATGTTTTGAAGAGAGAATGAGCATAGTCATGTGGATTTGTTCTTGAGATTCTTCCAAACTAGACTTAATGGATTTCAGCGTAGCTCGAATGGGAAATCACTTGCTAACACAGAGCCATATTTCGGCTTATTGGAGGAGCGAAAGCTAGATCATGTGTTAAATCCTATTGTAGGATGTGTGAGACTCACGCTTGTGAAAGAGATTGTTGATTGCAAGCGTGAGCGATTACGTCTCACATTGCCTATGAATAATTTAAATGTTGAACTTATAAGAGAGAGAAGATTTATATATTTGATGCCGTAAAATTTTCGATGGAGATATGGTGTCTCACTCTCTTGTGGTTCTAGAACATTAGACTTGTTGTTGCTCACGTCTTCTACAATCTTTCGAATAAAAAAGACGTGAGCAAGTGTTCTATTGAAATGATTATCGAGTTACGAATGTGCGAGAGTTTGAATTTTTAACTTTATCTCGCTATTAGATTTTATTAAGTCTATGGTGATGAACCAAGCTAATTAGCCTGACTATAATTGTGAAGTTAAATTTCTAAAACACATTAATTATAAATATATAAAAGCTAAACTAGCTCATATTTAGAAAGAAAAGAAAGTACATAATAAAAGACAAAGTTATGGTCATCAAAGTGAGATTTAGCCAAATGGTTGAACTTTCAGCATAATTAGGTTCTATCAATTTAACTTGAGTTTTCGTACACATTTCAACAATTAGAACTAGTAAAGAACCCGTGCATCCACACGGGTAAGTTCATTCGTATTTTAAGTCATTCGATAGAAATGTTATTGGAGGTAAGTGTCTCTGTCTTAATACGTCTTTATATGTATTAACAAGAATTGATAAAGTATGAATTAAAAAAATATCAAGAGAAATAATCTCAACAATAGTTCTTTGACTATAGTAACCAATATTGTTCTATTAATACAATATATAGCTTCATTAGTACACTTTATTTGATCCAAAGTAAACCTATTTGATATGGTATAAAATATATTTAGATGCACATGAAAATTTAAAATAAAATGCTTAATTGTAAAATAAACAATGATTATATAAGCCCAATTGTATTAAATAACTATACAAAAAGAAAAATAGGTATTGTGATAATAGTGTGACCCGTGAGGATTTGAATTGATATAATGATTTCATTTAAGAATTTCAAAAGAAGCATTTTTTAATATCAAAATTTTAAAAATCACCTAAATTTGAAGTGTTTTTTTAGTTTTTTGGAATTTTTTTATAAAATTAAAATAACTTATAAAAAATTAAAGCTGGAATTAAATACCTTGTTCTGGACTGGACCGATGGCCAGGCACGGCCCAATCCACTTCTGCTCCTAGAACGGCCCAATTGCCTAAGTCCAATCCACAAAGGGCAAAAGTTACCTTTTGTCCCTCCAACCGGGCAAGGAATGAATCACTCCTCCCCGGAACAGCTGCACGTTCCGCACGACTTCTTCACTCCCCGAAAAGCTAAGGGCATGTGCCCGAAACTATGCCTATGCCTGACATAACGACTAGTTTTGGGGACCATGCCCAACATAATGGCTAGTTTGGGCAGTTACCTATTCTTCGGGAAAACGGTTATTTCGCTCCGAAAATAGGACCATTGGCCACGCGCTGGAGGCACTATATAAACCCTCTCACTTGAGAGGGTCAGGTTTCAAATATTCACCCAACGAACTAATACTTTGTACTTGCCCCTTTTCTCTGACCTTTTCTTACTTGAGCGTCGGAGTGCCTTGCAGGTACACCCTCTCCTCCTCTCCATACGCCCAGCATCTCAGACGTACTTGGTGGGCCACTTCAACAGGATCTGATCCACCCTTCACGATCAGTGGCGCCGTCTGTGGGAAATCTTGTTCTCCCCTTCTTTATTTTCCCGGAAACCAAAGATCAAAGCAAATTTTCAAGTTCATCATCATGGCCTCTCAAGATCACGCCAAACGTGCTCTCCAATCCGCTGTCCTCCCCGTCAACAAAACTGACGTTGACGGTCCATCTTCTCTCCTCGGAGATCCCCATTTTCTGAGAAACAAGGCCACAACCTCTCCTTCCCCTACTCTTGCTGATCGCGAAGACGACCAGCCCTCGCTGGCCATGCAGCCCGTTCCTGCCCCACCCAACGCCGACCCGGCCATGGTGGCTCTTCTGGAGGCGCTCAACAAGACCAACCTCCCGATCCTTTGGCAGAACGAAAGGATCGGGGCTTTGGAGGAATCTGCCCGTCCAAGATCCCCACCTCCGAGGAAGAACCATAGACGATCCAAGAGCCCGCAACCTCGAAGAGAAGTCGACCGACGGCTACGCCAAGAACCAGAGTCTCGTGCTGTTCGGAAACGCGACCAGGTTTCCCCGCGGAACCAGCACTCTCCCGACCACAAGTGGACCCGAAGAGACAAGCAGTCACCTCCGGTCAGGTCAAAGGGTCGGGCCCGTTCACCTTCCCCCCGAAGAAGTCGTCAACACGAGCGAGTCATCTGGTCCCCGTCACCAACCAGTTCCAGCAGCGATGATGAGCCTCACGGCCCATCATCCCAAGAGATCTTGGCAACACATCTCCCCAAGGGTCTGGAGAAGCCCCTATCACTGGGTACGTACGACGACACGACTGACCCTGACGAGCACATCGAAAACATCGATGCGCTGTTGGATTACCGTGGCGTCCGGGGCGCCATGCCGGCTATTTCCAACCACGCTCCGAAAAGGGGTAATGATGTGGTACAATCAGTTGCCCGAAGAATCTATTATCTCGTGGAAGCAACTAGGGAGGATGTTCTCCTGGCATTTCACTGCGTCGCGGCGTCACCCCAAGACTGAAACCTCGCTTGGGGCCATAACTCAAGGAAAGGACGAACCTCTCCGGGCATACATCGAGAGGTTTAACAAAGAAGCGGTACACGTCCCTACAACGGACGAGATGAAAAAATTTCTGCTCGAGCAAGGGCTCCGCACAGGCTCAGAATTCTCTAAAGCCGTCAGCCTCGCACCTCCGAGGAATCTGGATGCCCTCCTCCTCAAGACACAGTCGCACATCCAGTACGAGGAGAAGGAAGCAGCCAACTCCGTCCGAGCTTCCCGCCACCAAGAGAACGCTCGGGCCTCCAGAGGCGAAGAAGCCTCGACATCCCGTTGAGGAGAAAGGAAGTGCGAAGACCGTCCACGGGACTCTCGCGACAGCAAGGGACCCTCCGGACGATTCCACGACTATACCCCTTGACCGTCTCCAGGGAGAAGATACTATCCGAATGCGTAAATTTGGAATTCAAGCAAGCAGGGGTCCGCTTCCCCAAGCAAATACCGGACAAACCCAACGCCAACAAATCAAAGTACTGCCGTTTCCATAAGAGTCACGACCACACTACCGAAGACTGCATCCATTTGAAGGATGCTATCGAGATACTGATCAGGGATGGCCACCTGAAACAGTTCACGAGAAAGAAAGACTCCCCCCGGCAGGATGCCCAGGAGTCCAAAAAGGTAGAGGAAGAGGTGCCTTCCTCAGAAGAGGCCAGAATCCAGGTCGCCATGTTCGTATCACGACCAGAGGACTTCTACGTCCCAGATGAGCTCGGCGCTCCTGCCTACTTCGCGGCCCACAGCCCGTGGGAAACATTCCCCTCCGCCATGGTCATCTCGGGCGGGGGCTTCAATAAAGTCACGGTGGGCTCTGTGAAAAGGAAATTCGAGCACCTAATCAGCACAAGCTCCAGCAAGATAGCCACGCTCGACCAAGCCCATAAGGGATTCATCCCCATCTCCTTCTACCGGGAAGAGCTCCTCGGAGGATCTCTAAACTCGAGCATACCCTTACTCGTCAGAGCTCGAATGGCGAACTTCGACGTTCGCAGAATTCTCGTCGACCAAGGTAGCTCGGTCGACATTATGTACTCCCAGTTGTTTTCGACACTTCGGCTGGATGAATGACACCTCACCCCTTATGTGGGGTCTTATTTGCAAGGATTCAATGGATCAGTGACCAAACCTTGGGGGTACGTCGAACTAATCGTAACCTTTGGATCGGCAGAGACGGCCAGGTCTGTCAAAGTGCAGTTTCTGGTGATAGATTTCCCGTCACTGTACTAGTGTATCTTCGGAAGGTCAACATTGGCCGAGTTGGTAGCTGTGCCTTCAACCGTCCACCTCAAGATGAAGTATTACACCTCAAAGGGGATGGCCGCCACCCTCCACGGCGACATCGAAGCCGTACGACGATGTTTCGAAGCAGCCACGAAGGGACTCAATGCCATCACCTCCAAGCCAAAGGTATCGAGCAAGCCAGCCCTGCCCAGCAGTTCTGAGGAAGCCAAGCCTCTGCCTCAGGTCGACTCCATTGACCTCGACATCCGCTTCCCCGAAGAAGACCAACAAGAGGACCAAGCAGCTTCAACCAGCTCGTCTACCCTGTCCAGCAGCAGCTCCCATCCGATGCGCCCAATCCCGGATGACAACTTTGAGCTCGTTTTGTTCGGCGACGACCCCCAGCGGGGAGTGAAGATTGGAGCGGACCTCCCCGACATCGCGAGGAAGCAACTCAAGGCCTGCCTCCGTGAGAACGTCGATCTCTTTTCCTGGAGCGCCGCCGAGATGCCCGGCTTGGACCCGTCCATCGCCTGCCATCAAATCACGATTGACCCAGCCGTCAAAGTAGTAGCACACAGTGGGAGAAAGTAGTCACCGGAGAAAACGGAGGCTGCAGAAAAAGCTGTAAAGGACCTCCTCGAGGCCAAATTCATCTCGAAGGCCAAGTACACCACTTGGCTGTCCAACATTGTACTTGTGAAAAAATCTAATGGCAAATGGAGAATGTGCATTGACTACACCGATCTTAATAAGGCATGCCCGAAGGATGCCTACCCCTCCCCAATATTGATAAACTTGTTGATAATTCTGCCGGTTTTAAACTTTTATCATTCATGGATGCCTATTCGGGCTATAATCAAATTCCAATGGTAATGAACGATAAAAAATACACGGCCTTCATGACCGAATCGGGCAACTATTACTACAACGTAATGCATTCGACCTAAAGAACGCCAGCGCGACCTATCAAAGAATGATGAACAAGGTCTTCCGGGGAGAGATAGGTGACATGCTCGAAGTCTATATGGACGGCATGATCATAAAATCCCACAAGGAAACCGATCACACTGCCCATCTAAGGAAGGTCTTCGAACAGGCCAAAAAGTACAAAATGCGTTTCAACCCGGAGAAGTACATGTTCGGTGTCCGGGCAGGCAAGTTCCTCAGCTTCTACTTAACGAAACGAGGAATCGAAGCCAACCCCGATAAGTTCCAAGCATTCTCTGAGTTTCTGACGCCCAAGTCAAAGAAATCCATCCAATCCCTCAACGGGATGCTCGCGTCATTGTCCCATTTCGTGGCCAAGTTTTCCCAACACGCCTTACCATTCTTCAAACTCCTCCGCAAGGAGGCAGCGGTCGAATGGACCGATGAATGTGACAAGGCTCTTCTCCAACTAAAACGAGCACTCTCAGAACCACCCGTTCTCTCTCGCCCGGACAACGACGAAAATTTATACATGTATCTCGCCGTAGCAACCGAGGCGGTAAGCGCCGCTCTTATCCACAAGACGCCCGACGGGCAGAAGCCCATATATTTTACGAGCAAAGCACTGCAGGGACCAGAGTTGAGATACCAGCAAATAGAAAAAGTGGCGCTGACCCTCATCAACGCAACTAGAATACTGAGACACTACTTTCTAGCCCACACGATTATGGTTTGAACAGATCAACCCGTAAAGCAGCTACTGGGACGACCAGACAAGGACGGTAGAATGCTTAAATGGTCACTCGAACTGTCTGAATTCGACATCCAGTATGAGAGCAGGAAAGCCCTCAAGACCCAGGCTCTGGCCGACTTCATTGCAGAAATTACGTTCGTAGACTCCCCCGCTTGCGGAGCACGCAAATGGACCATTTTCGTGGACGGGGCCTCCAACTCGGCAGGAAACGGAGCGGGCATCATACTGGAAAGCAACGAGGGAATCATCGTTGAAGTATCACTCACCCTGTCCTTCCCCACCTCTAACAACCAGGCTGAGTACGAAGCCTTCCTCGCCGGGTTACGCTTGGCCGAAGACCTTGGCGCAGAAGAAGTCGTTATTTGCACAGATTCACAACTCGTGGCCCTTCAAGTCCGAGGAGAATATCAAGCCAAGAACGACAACCTGACCGAATACTTAGCCCTGGTCAAGAAGAAGATGACGAAGTTCGCAGGGGTAGAGGTACAGCATGTTCCCTGCGAACATAATGTTCGGGCATACGTTTTGTCCAAACTAGCCAGCACGAAGAAGAAAGGCGGAAACAAGTACATCATACAAGAAGTACTTCCTCGACCCAGCATTGAGAAACCTTCCACGATGGTCGATGTACAAGTGATCGGCGATAGCAATTGCTGGATAACCCCCGTTTACAACTACCTCGCTAGAGACGAACTCCCGTCCGACCCTAAAGAAGCCAGCGTAGTCAGGCGAAGAGCCTGCTCCTACGCCCTGGTCGAAAATAAACTCTACAGACGAGGATTCTCCATCCCGCTGCTCAAGTGTGTCGAGGAAGAAATGGTCGCCCATATCTTGCGCGAAATCCACGAAGGAATCAACGCCCAACATCTCGGAGGAAGGTCCCTTGCCCGAAAGGTCCTCCGAGCAGGATATTACTGGCCAACCATGTAACATGACGCTAAAGAGCACGTGAAGAAATGCGATAAATGCCAACGGCACAGGGACATGTACCTAGCTCCACCTAACGAGGTCAAATCTATGTCCTCCCCGTGGTCATTCGCTTGGTGGGGCCTGGACATCCTGGGACCATTCGTGGTAGGATCAAACTAGAACAAATACTTAATAGTAGGCGTGGACTACTTCACAAAATGGATAGAATCGGAGGCTCTAGCCAAGATAACTGCCCTTAACATACTGCGTTTCTACAAAAGAAACATCCTCGCGCGTTTTGGCATCCCCCAGGCGATAGTCACAGACAATGGGACACAATTCACGAACAGGAAGTTCCAAGACTTCGTCGCCCAGCTAGGCACGAAGCAACACTTCGCATCCATCGAACATCCTTAAACAAACGGGTAAGCTGAGGCGGCAAACCGGGTCATCCTTCGAGGCCTCAAATGGAGGCTGGACGAAACGAAGAAGACTTGGGTCGAGGAGCTGCACAACGTCTTATGGGCATATCGCACAACTCCACACCCATCAACCGGGGATACCCCTTTTCGCCTGGCTTACGGGACCGAAGCTGTGATCCCCATCAAAGTTTACGTACCCTCCAGGCGGACAGAATCGCCCCTAGACGAATATATGAATGACGAGGCACTAAGGGAGGAACTCGATCTCGTCGAGGAAATCCAAACAGGGGCAACCCTCCGCGAAGCCTCATTAAAACAAAAAATTACCATCAGGCACAACACCAAAGTCATACGACGAGAGTTCGACGTGGGCAGCCTCGTCCTAAGGAGAAACCATAAAGACTCTCGCGAGGGAAAACTAGCCGCCAACTGGGAAGGACCCTATCGTGTCCGGGCAAAAACGGAGAATGAGGCCTATTACCTAGAATGTCTCAATGGGGAAGAGATTGCTCGACCATGGAATGCCAAAAAGCTAAAACAATACTACAGCTAAGGCCTTAACTATCGGTTCGATCCGTCACAACGACGAGCATCACCTACCGACCATGATGCACACCTAGGTACAAGCGTCGCATGCCAGTGAAGCAGAACCCCGCTCAGGAACGAGCCAGGTCTCCGCTCGACAGCGGTCCCTCAATCGAGAACTGTCGTCGTCAAAGTACCACGACAGGCAGAACACCCAGCTCGCGATGGGAGGTTCACACCGCGAACTCAGGCCTCAAACGCGACTTGAGCTCCGCATCCTCGCCCTAATATTCCCCGGCCGTTCGTCAAGTACCCCTCACTGACAACACATCTACAACGAGCAATCCCCCAAAACTTAAAGCAAAACAAAGTAATCCTTATTATGGGCATACATGCACAAACAAGCATAAGTACAACACTTAGCGAAATTTAAAGCAGATAAAGCCATGCAAGTCACAAAACCGGCCACGAGGACCGGACACATAATTAACAGTAGTAGGTGGCCTCAAGGACCACAATTGTGCTTGATTACATAAACTGGGGGCCATGCCCCCATTCAAAATAAGTTACAATAAATTACACGGCACGCAGGCCGGACAAATTACAACAATAACAACAAAAACCTTCACTCATCCATCTGGTCAGTCTGCTCGGCGTTAGGCTGGGGCTCCTGGATTTCCACGGGCTGATCATCGGCGTGCTCTTCGAGGAGGGAGTCAGGTCTAATTATTCGGGCGTCTTCGACGTGCGCCAGGTAGTGGGTACCCTCGGTGGAAATGTCAAGTTCGGGGTTCACCACCCGCAGTTGAGACACGGCATTCCTGAAGGATTCGTCCGCAATGACGATGTTGTCATCCTCGGCCGCCAACACACGGACAACCAGCTCAGACCTTGTCTTTAGCTCCTTCACGTCCTCAGGTTCATCTTCGCCCGGAGCGTTGGTCGTCCTCAGCTGCTCGACTAGCTCCTCAACCGCCTTCTTCTCTGCAGCCAGCGCAGAATTCTTCCCCTTTAGCTTGGTCACCTCCTCGCCCGCCTTCTTCCGGACATCCTCAACGCTCGCGGCCTCCTCCTTGGCTTTTCTCACCGTCTCTTCCAAAGATGCTATGGTATCCCGGGCAGCCTTCAATTCAGACTCAGTGGCAGAGTCCCCTTCAGTGTAGATGGCCGCCATCTCCAAAACTCTGACCAGTGCGGAGGCATCTTGGGCCACCAGCACCCTTCTGCTCGGACGGTCCATTCCCTTCAGCCGGAGAGACTCTGCCCATGGCACGACCAGAGACGTTCCCTCGAAGAACCGTCTGTCATGAATGCATGGAGGAAGTTCGAACTTCCCTTTTTCTGGCGCCCGGGTGAGATCCACCCCTTCGGTAGCCTTGAACCGCTTGGACCGTAAAGCCAGAAGCAAGGGAGATCCCTGGGGAGTAGGAGTGGGAGAAGAGGTCCCCGCAGTAGGTTGAGGAGGAGTGAGAGCATGCTAGGAGAATCGGGTCTTGGGAGCAGCCGCCCCGGACTTGTTCCTCGCGAGAGCGTTCTTTACCATCCTTTCGTGAGCAAGAGGCATCTCGCCTGCACAAACAAAATACGAACATGTTAGACGAGGAAGAAAACATAAGTCGGATAATTAAAACAACTAAGACTACCGAGCAATTTATAAGCTTCCGCAGGAGTCTTGCACTCCAAAAGCGCCTTGGTGTCGATGAAACGATACTCCACCCTCTGGCTTCCATCCTCCTCGAAGATGGGGTCACCCTTTTTCGTCCAGCATTCAGCAAGCCGAAAGGAGTTGACATACTTCAACAGCGTATCGTAAGCAGCGGCATCCTGCCCATCCAGATTGTGCGGCTGGAGAACGTACTCGTTGGGCTCCTTGGTAAAATGGCCAGGTCCCCAGTGAAAAAGGAACTTGAATATTCTCTCCCCGATGAACCTCTCAGCCTCGTCGCGCACGTCGTTACCCTCCTCGTCAACTTCAATTGACCAAGCATACGTGTTATCCTGGACAGCTTCCGATACAGGCTCTATAATGTAAAACCTCTCCTTGAACGTCCGTATCGATTCTGAAAAGGGTTTGAACAGCTTGCGAGGCTGTTTCAACGAAACCCAACCGTACCTCCTCCCCGTCAGCTACCATTGAAGATGAAATACGGTGAAAAATAAGCGGAGAGTAGCCCTTATCCTCAAGTACTCTCACGTTAGCTCAAATGCCCGGATGAAGGCCAGCGAGTTCGGATGCAGCTGCGTCGGGGCCAAATCCAGATGCACGAAGACTGACTGCTGGAAATCAGTGAACGGTAACCTCATTCCCAGTTCTTTGAAAGCGTACTCGTACATAGCGAAACACTCCCCAAAATTTATGCAGACCTTATCGTCCTCGGAGGGAAAGTGCACCTTCCACTCCCCCTCTGGCCCGACGACCGTGAAGGCATCCCCCAGATATGTCGCGAAGGCGGATACATGCTCGGCTGGCTCAGCCACCATCCACTCCTCTGTGGAGCCTTCAACAATATCCTCTTCCATTTCCTTCTCCTCCCCGACTGCGCTGGGGACACTCGAGGAGTCCGAACTGCTGCTTTCCGAGGAGCTCGCTTTCTCCTCGGACGAATCTATTATAATCTCCCCGTATGGCACTGTCGCCATGTCAATCACCTGAAAAGCAGAGAAAAAAGTGAATTCGACGAAGAATCAAATCCACCCTTCCACCGATGGTCAAGTGAAAGGGCGCGCAAAGGGCTGAGGACGACGTCCCTGGCCTAAGCCCTAACGTCAAACAAAAAACTCAAGAGTCTCCCACGAGGAAACGCCCGGGACGAGCCACTTCCGTACGAGGAACTTCCTCGAGCCACTTCCCAGTTTCCGTTTGAAGCTTCACCGGAACCTGTAAAGCCTCACCGGAAGCTGCAAACGCTCAACCACAAACTTCATCATTACACCAGAATCTGAGCGATCGTGGCGGTTACACATGCATCATCGTCGCAACGACGCCGGAAACCGCCCTATTCAAGAGATATCCTACTAACCCGGCGGTCTCGGCGGCGGCGAAAAATGGCCTAACCACTGTCCACCACCAACAACCGCCAGAAATGGAGCAATTCATCTTCTAAACATAAACCTAACCGCATGCAATCTACAAATAACCATAAAAAAGAGTAAATGAGCACGAAATCAGCAAACTTACTTGATTAAAATGATGAAAAACGGTTGCTCGGAACTGGGTACGGCGACCGAAACAACAAACGGCGGTGACGGGCAGATGCTCTGAGGAAGACGAAGAGAAAAGAGAAGCAAAAAGTTCAGAATGAACCGAGTCTTCCCCTTTTATACTGAGGGGCATGTGCGGAGGCACGCCCTCGTAGGTCATGATGGCTATTAACTAGCCATCATTGCCTAGTAACTGCTACACAAGGCTCGAGGCACATGTGGCGCCCTAACGTTTCAATTCCTCCTAACCGTTAGTCTCCCCGTACGACGGGCAGTCCAGTCACGGCCAAGGATCTCATGAATACCAGGATCACGGACACCACGAGACTACTTTCTCCGTCACCAAACGACGACTTCACGCTAGCTCCCCGGAGCCACAAGCTGTTCTTAAGTCGTCACTCCCATGCTCGGGAGCAACGACTTGGGGGGCTCCTGTTCTGGACTAGATCGATGGCCAGACACGGGTCAATCCACTTATGCTCCCAGAACGACCCAATTGCCTAAGTCCAATCCACAAAGGGCAAAAGTTACCTTTCTGCCCCTCCAACCGGGCAAGGAATGAATCACTACTCCCTGGAACAGCTGCCCGTTCCGCACTGCTTCTTCACTCCCCGAACAGCTAAGGGCATGTGCCCGAAACTATGCCTATGCTCGACATAACGACTAGTTTTGGGCACCCTGCCTGACATAACGGCTAGTTTGGGCAGTTACCTATTCTTCGGGAAAACGGTTATTTCACCCCGAAAATAGGACCGTTGGCCACACGCTGGGGCACTATATAAACCCCCTCACTTGATAGGGTCAGGTATCAAATATTCACCCTACGAACTAATACTTTGTACTTGCTCCTTTTCTCTGACCTTTTCTTACTTGAGCGTCAGAGTGCCTTGCAGGTACACTCCCTTCTCCTCTCCATACGCCCAGCATCTCGGACGTACTTGATGGCCCACTTCAACAGGATCTGATCCAGCCTTCACGATCATACCTTATAGAAAATCATATTCTCAATAAAGTTATTTAATTTCTTTTACCAATCTTTCACCATGACTTCATTACTTTTCTTTGCAGGTTTTCATTAACGTGAAATAGTTATTGAGATTATTTTAAGTCCTAAATATTCTTCCAAATTTGAAGTCAAGTATTGAATTAGTTTTATTAGAAACAAATAAAAGAGAAGTACATCAATTGAATAATTGAAAGACAAGTAAGGAGAACAAAACCCATATTATGCATATGGAAACAAAACCACTATATTGTGGCTTATCTTAATAACATTTCGATAATACTATATTCAGAGTTTTATACAATATGAAGCCAAAGACAAAGGAAGACATTCCTGATCACTCTAACTAAATACTCCCTCCGTCTTATAAAAAGTGTCTCATTTGCACTTTTTTTTTGTTTCAAAATAATTGTCCATTTACATTACCAATGTTGTAATTATTATTATCTTTCCACTACTATACCCCTATTCATTAAATTTCACTTTATTTAACTACTTTATCAACTACATTTAATAGGGGTGTTTTAGTAAATGACATTAACTTTTTCACTACAACCAACACATCTAATCATTTTCTTAAGAACCACGCATTGCTCAAATAAGACACTTTTTATGAGACAGAAGGAGTATTATAGAATCATCACATCACATGCACGACTCATTCTTGCAACTTCATACCTCCAATAAACCATCTATAACATGTCTTCTAGACAGCAGAAGGTCGAAACATTCTGACAGATGAGAAAACACATTTTTAAATAGAAATAGATTCTCAAAAGCTAAAATAAACACATTCATCATGATTTAGCCAAAGTTATGGTTATCAAAGTGAGATTTAGCCAAATGGTTGGACTTTCAGCATAATTAGGTTCTATCAATTTAACTTGAGTTTTAGTACACATTTCAACAATTAGAATATCTATTCCCTAATATTAACTCTTGAATTAAACCAAAACGACAAAAGGTCACGGTATAACACTTAGCAAGAACTTACCACTAATAGTAGTGGCATGCTAAGAAATATTCCTATTTATTTGTTTTTTTGTTTTCCATGATAAGAAAATACCCACGGGACGAATGAAATTTATTTTGGACTTGTGTGTATCTGGCTATCTGCGCTTTACTTTCTATTACCGATAAGATGAGATCATGTAGCTTGCAACTTGCAAAATTATTTCTCAAATGGCAACCTCCCATTGGCTCTTAGAGTACCACACAATACTTGCGATATCTTCGATGATTGGATACAGCTAGCCTGATGAAACCGAGAACGACCAGTTAACCGCAAAAACCGTTTATTTATTTTGGAAAAATGCAAGTGTGCAAAATATATGAATAAAAAAGGGCAACTTGGACATTGCCCAAGATTTGACCCCAAAAATAAATAATACAATAAAGAAAAACTAGCAAGTGCAAATATCTAAGCGAATCCAGCAAATGCGTATTCTACTCACACTCACACGACACTCCTCTATTATTTTTGAATTACATCAAACTTTAAAAAACAAACCCTAAAATAATTATTTTATCATGTAGTTTAGCGACTCAAATTTCACATTTTAAAGATAAACAATTGAAATATTATGATTTCAAACAAGAATTCTTATATTTGATATTTTTGTACAATCACTGATTGACCGCGGTTAATTAAGTTGGAACAACTTTAAAATTAATTTTATTAAGGAAAAAAAACTTATATACAATTTATGCATTTTGTTGTTTTCTTTGTTGGCAGGAATCATTTGATCGCCTTGCTTGTATCGTTTTTCTGCTAATAATATATTTTGTTTCTTCCGGAAAAAACTTATATACAATTTTTTATGTGTAATTTTTCCTATTTTCTAATGAAAATATGACAATTGTACTTAAATATTATTTAGGGTATGAAATTAGAAATAAATTGTATATGTTTAGAAGGAAATTATACTCTTATCATATCAATTGACAAATTTAGTAATTAGTTTTTATGTATTTCTTTTTACCACTATTTATTTGTACATCCTAGAAAATTAATTTTTGACTAAGTAACATGGTTCAGATTAGTCGGGATGATTTTGCTCTCAAGCATTTAACTCTTATAGAATTTACACTTGAGGACAATGTACACATTTTAGAAATTGACAGACCGAGTTGTATTTGAGTCGGGCATGACCCATTTCCAAGTCCAAGCTTGACATAGACCATCCTATACCGTGGACAAGTATTTATAACATTTATCACAAGACGTTAGAGTGTCTAGACATGTCTCCTTAACGCAATAACAATCAATAATTGATTATTATTACTCTTGATTAAGACTTAACTACATTTATATCCTTTATCTCATATTAGACTAAAATATCAGTATACTGTATAAAGGAGCGTATTTAAATCAAAGAGTTCACACTCAATTCATTAAAAAATATCACTACTTTTTCTAACATTAATTAAAAAAATTATTCAACTAAGTAGTGTTATTTACATAAATATATTCAGCTTTTTCTAACTTTAATTAAAAGAATTAATCAACTAAGTAGTGTTATTTACGCAAATATATTCAATTCAATTTGTAGTTTAACTCGTATCTCAAACATGTTATTAACACGCAAGTTTTTAATTTTTAACCTACTCTAAGTTTTTAACTTCTATTAGAATCACAAAATTACCGTTACAATTTACTTGTTTTAGATACTTTACATAACTTGTTTAAAATTATGATATTTACACGAAAAATAGTACTCGAGTATAGATCTTTGCATGGTATAGTATTCCTACTCATTATAAACGAGACAAATCAATCTAGTGGAGGATACATCAACAGCAATTCACAAATAAGCCAAAACTGAGCTTTTCCCATCTGTCAAGTTGGCTTTTGAATAATCATCCGGCAAGTTTAGTAAATGCTCACTCCATCTCTGTCTCAACCAAATAAAAATACAAAAAGTGAAAGATACCCCCGCCCGTCGCATTAAGAAAATAATTAACCTCGGACCCATCGCTCCCTTCTTTGTCCCCTTTTCTGGCTTCTCTCATTACCCCATTCATTTAATCTAAACTTTTCCTCATCATCTCATTTCACTATCTAAACTGTCTATATCTTCTTCCTCGCAACATATCCATATTCTACTATCTTTCAACATGCGGTTATTCTCGTGGCTAGAAACTTGCTCCTCCGCCATCTGCGCCACCGCTACCCACAACTCAACCGTCGAACTCTTTCCGTCACAAAAACAACATGCATTTGACTCAAGTACTTCATTTTCTTCAGCGTTAACCTCTGATGATAGCACGTCCAGTACTCTTCATAGCAACTACTCCATACAAACACTCCCTTCCGTTCCTTCTCTGCAGAAACTCTCTCCTCAAAGCCTCAACAACTTCTCCATCTCATACCACTGTCTCACCTCCCTCACACCCCACCCTTCTCGACCCGTCACCTCCCTCGCTCTCCAAAACAACCTCCTCTACGCCGCAACCGAGAACCAAATCAACGTCTACGATCGTCACACGTGTACTAATCTCCACACGTTCAACTCCGAAGCCACTTCATCCGGTTCCACCAAAACCATCACCTTCTCCAAAGACATGGTTTTCACCACGCACCAAGACTGCAAGATCCGCGTCTGGAAAAACAATGAACACCGCAAGTTAACAACTCTCCCCACCGTCAACGACCGTCTCCGCCGTTTCCTCCTCCCGAAAAACTACGTCACCGTCCGTCGCCACGATAAACGTCTCTGGATTGAACACGCCGACGCCGTCACTGACCTCGCCGTTTCAAACGGCGTTATCTACTCCGTTTCGTGGGATAAAACGCTTAAAATATGGAGAGTTTCTGATCTTCGTTGCGTTGAATCTGTCAAAGCTCACGAAGACGCGGTCAACGCGGTTGCAGTTTCTAACGATGGAACCGTCTACACTGGATCATCCGATAGAAGAATACGTGTTTGGGCGAAACCAGTGGGAGGAAAAAAACACGTTCTTATCGCGACTTTGGAGAAGCATAAATCAGCGGTTAATGCATTGGCGCTAAACGACGACGGTTCGGTGTTGTTTTCGGGTGCATGCGACCGTTCGATATTGGTGTGGGAGAGAGAGGATAGTGCGAATCATATGGTTGTGAGTGGGGCTCTGAGGGGTCATCAGAACGCGATACTATGTTTGATCAACGTCTCTGATTTGCTACTTAGTGGGTCCGCTGATCGGACGGTTAGGATTTGGAAACGGGCTTATGATGGATCGTTTTGCTGTGTTGGTGTGCTTGATGGTCACCAGAAACCCGTGAAGTCGTTGGCGGCTATTCCGGAGTATGGTGATGACGAAAGTTCAACTAACGGCGCCGTTTCTGTTTTTAGTGGTTCGTTAGATGGTGAGATAAAGGTTTGGCAACTTTCTATTGGGTCTCTGGCTGATCAGGATCAAGATTTTATGATTTCCTAGATTGCTTGTAAAATTAAAGCAGATTAAGGAAACTAAAAGTTTGATACAAAAAAATGTAGTTTTGTCAAATAAAAAAAATCGAGAGCAAAGTGGTATAGTATATGATAACATGTGTTTCTACTTTTTCGGGTATACGGTAAAAGATCTATAAAATTCTATTCCAATTTTAGGCTAAATTGTGGGTGTAGTTTGTAAGATTCAATATTGAAAATTACAATGACGTCAATTAAGAATCTCATCTCAATGTAAGTAAAGGAGAAAACCATAGTATATTACTATGGATTTAATTATTTATTATCATATATTATTATCGATTCAAAGGGTGAATTAAACCTCTATACTACTTATACCAAAAAAAAGTTTATTTTTCACTCAATCATGACAATATATATATATAACGTATCATATGAGAATGTAATTTTTATATGAGAACATGAGAATGAATCTGAATCATTAGATTTTAAAATAAATGGTGGAGATGATGTGTCAGTTCTTTTTCTCTCCTCCATCATTTATTTTAATAATGGAAGAGAGAGAAAAACAAAAACCACACATAACCTCTTCTATTTATTTTAAAATCTAATTATTTATGACATTCTCATAGAGTATGATATATATATATATATATATATATATATATATATATATATATATATATATATATATATATTTTTTTTTTTTTTTTTGTCATGAAGTATTTATCTTTTATTAAAATTATTTCTAAAATAGTGTTCGTGAATATTTGTAATGAATTTGAACATCATTTAACTTTTTATATTAATATTGCATGGCAATTAAATTTTATTATATATTTGCTTTATATAGATTTTCTAGTATGGTAATTTTTCAATTTCTTTAATATTTTTGAGTCATAAATAGAATTGAAAATCTATATTATAATTGTTCGGTATTGAAATTAGTGTTGATTGAAAATAATGGATTCACAATTTGTATATATAGTTGTTTAAAATTTTTTTATAAGCAAATTAAAATTAAAAGGAGTACAGAGCATTTCAACCCAACATTATTCGAAACATTAGCGAATACAATCCATAAGAAGATTTATTAACCAATCTTTCTTATCATAAAGAAAAGCATCTTTAAATTTAACAATTGCCCATTTTCAAAAGAGGGATTTATTATGGATATTAATAAATAGAGCTTGGATAGATTATTATAATATTCATTCTCATACCCGCATATGGAAAAAAAAAGTTCGTGCTCGAATCCATACGCGCTTCAACACCACCTTTAGCACCCTCTGTGTTCTATAGATATCTAAGTACTCGTACTCGTTACTTGCATTTCTAATAAAAACAAATAGATCAATTATAAAATATCATGTCATTTAAGTTTTTAAGAACATTAAAAAGTTAACCCCCAAAGATTAGCCTAGTGGAGGCTTGAGTCTTGAGAGTGTGCTCATTTCAAAGTCTCAGGTTTGAAACCTACTAGGTACAATCAATCATTGTGTTAGGTCAGTCCATACGGAGTTTTGCCCTATCATTAAATGAGATCTCGCTATTGGACAGTGGAATTGGTTTTCTTAGATTAGTCGGTGGCAAGGCCGAATACCAAGATTAAAAAAAAAGAACATTAAAATGTTAAAAAAAAAATATTTTATCGAATTATGAAATAAACAAACACATATATTAAATACGCAATGGTTTAACATTTTGGTTTGCTACATGTTGGTGCATTTGGTTTGTTAGAAATCAAATCATTTTTAATGATGCGTTTGGTTGTGTTGAAGAAATTGTCCATAAAGTTATTATATATTCTTGGTTGATTTTATTTATGCTTATACATTTGCTCAAATACTTTTTACTTATGCCTTGTTTCCCTTTAATTTCATACCTCATTTGCACGATCAACCCCTTTTCAAACTAATTCTTAATTTAACATCAAGTCCTTTTTAAACACCCTTGTAAGTCGATTGTTTTCACGATCGCCATCAGCCTCACCACAACTACAAAACGCGTAAACAACGACGTCATGCTCACAACGGTTCATCCCTACACCGTTGTGACATATCTAAACTAAGGCGCGGTTGTATTTTATTTGTTTATTGAATAAAAATTATCTGTATATAACAACGGTTGATAAACCAACCGTGGTGATTATCTATATATAACAACGGTTGATAAACCAACCGTGGTGATACCATCAAGCTTTCATGTGTTCGAACCTCAGTGTCATCATACATATTATTCCTTTTATGTTAAGGCACACATTTTCTTTTTTATTTACTTTTAAATAAAAAAATTAAAAGTTATGACTACGGTTGTTTATTTACACCGTTGTGATATATTTTGTATGATTTTTTAATTTTTAATTCTAAATATAACTCTGGCGCTTTAATATGAAATTTCATTATGAAAGTAATATATCATAACGGTTTTGTGGTGTTGACCGTCGTAGTAGCCTTTCAATATACTCCTAGCTAGCTAGTTTCATTGTCTCTTCAGTATCCTTTTTTCCATTGAAAATAGAAACTAGACGAAGCGATACACGATTTCAACACTAAACCCTAACGTTTAATATTGTGAAACAATACACGATTTCGACCAAAGCTTGCATCATCAGTATCCATTCTTCACCGTGTTGTTGTCATTTTCATCATCATCGTCACGATCGTTACGGAAGGAAGATTACGCACCTACCAACACCCTCGTCATCATCATCACCGTCGAGAAGGAAGATAACAACAACACCGTCGTTGTCGTAAGGAAGGAAGACAACAACAACAACAACACCGTCGTTGTCGTAAGGAAGGAAGACAACAACACACCAACACCAACATCGTTTACTTAGTCGTCACGTTTAGGGTACGTTTAATATTTTCCCCATGCATCTACAATAAACTCATTTGCCATTGTTGTTCATGTTGTTGTTGTTTATGTTCTTGTTGTTCATGTTCTTGTTGTTCTTGTTGTTCATGTTGTTGTTGTTGTTTACGTTCTTGTTGTTCATGTTGTTGTTGTTGTTTTTGGACATAGATGTCGACCTTGTCGAGTTCTACATCAGGAAGCAGCGAAGATGCTCAAACAATTGAATGTTCTGCGAATACAACTCAAACGATTGATACTCAATCGAAAAGATCACAAAGAGGTGTCACAATGATGCCCCAATTCACATTAGTCCGCAACTCATCAGGTGTAAAAATTCCGATCGAGTTTGATTCGCACTACAGATTAGTGGATTGTCCACATTACGCTACTTTTAGGAGTTATGTTGCGTTCCTTGCACGTAGCAAAGTCAGTATACTGATTGATGATTGAAGAGAAGTGGATGTTAATGTCAAAGACAGCATATGGACAAACGTTAAGGTATTTCATACTATAATTTTCATATATTTGATATCACTACCTATAGTTTCTAATTCATACTTATATATTGATTTAATGTAGTTGAATTTTGAGTTTACCGATGACTCATAATTGAAAAGAAAGTGGATAACTTATGTCGGTGTTCGTTGGAGGGGATTTAAGTTACGGCTCACGGCTGACTACATTACGAAGCCTAAGAGCGGTCTTCAACCTCCATGAATTCGGTATAGTTTTTTATCGAAGAAGGTGTGGCACAAGTTTGCGAAGAAACGTCGTTCTGAGGAATTCAAGGTTAGTACTACTCTTATGTAACCTATAATGTTATGCTAATGAGTTATATATACTAATCATACACATTTTTCACTAATTTAATAACAGGCTAAAAGCGAAGTAGGAATTCAGAACAAGGCGAAAAATATGTACCCTAATAGATTGTCTCATGGGGGTTACAGGAAACTTGAGAAGAGGATCATGCAGGAAAAACAACAAGAAGGAGGAGATGGTGACATCCCATCTCCACCTTCAAGACATGAGAAATGGAAGAAGGCTCGATTAAGACCTAATGGAGAGTACACCTCTGAGGCTTCAAGAGTAGTTGCTGAGAAAATTGTAAGTATATGTTTTGTTTAAATGTGTTTGCTTATGTAAGTTGCTCATGAGTTGTTATTTAAATGTGTTTGCTTATGTAAGTTGCTCATGTTGTGTAGGATAATTTGGTTGTGGCGGTCCGTGAAGGCACATTTGTTCCGGAAGCACGACATGACATATTAGTCGAAGTTATCGGAACAGCTGAGCATGGAGGTCGTGTCCGTGGTGTTGGAGATGGTGTCGGCTTGAGGTTATACTTTGGATCTCAAAGAAGAAGCATTGAAACCGCTGAATTTCTTGCTTAACGACAAAAGATTGAGAATGTTGAGAAGCAATTGGTAGAGCAAAGGAGGTTGTTTGAATAGGAGAGGGAAAAAAGGGAGAAAGAAGTGGAAAAGTTACAAGAGTTGTATTCGGTATGTGTCGTAAATCGCGCTTATTTTTTTATGATATATATTGTATGTTCTAATTGAATATATTGTGTTTAATTTTGTTTTATGTTCTAATTGAATGTTATGATGTAGAGATTAAGTGAAAACCTTGAATAACGAACTAATAAAATCAACGTTGCGTTGGTGATGATCAAACTCCAAGTAGAAGTGTCGTAAATCACGCTTCTACAAAAGGAAGTAATTGTACAGCCCCTCCCCCTGTAGATAACCGCAATGGGATATTGGACCATAGTCCAAATGAAATAACAAGTTTATACTTGCCCATTTCAACAACAGACCTTGCGCAAGCTCTCCCGCTAGAACATTGCCCGAAATTGGATTTAGTGTATTACACTCCTGAAGATGTGAGGGATTTTCTCGCAGGATTTAAGTGGCTTGACATGGCTATTTTGCAAGTTTGGTGCACGTAAGTATATACTCGAATATACATGTCATTATAGAACATTATAATTTTTTGTATTTTCTCCCTTAATTTATTCATTTTCTTTGACCATTTAGGTACATTCACCGTGTTTGTATAGAATTGAATAAATCAAGTACCTATGGAATCTTGGAGCCAAGTTTTATTTCTTGGGCATATAATGATAAAAATATCAGAGAACAATACTTGAAAAGTCGGCTAAATGACGGAGGAAAAGAATATTACCTTGCACCATTCCTCTGTGGGTTAGTATTGTTGTAATTTATTTCTATATTCTATATTTAGTTTTGTTTTAGTAACAACTAATAATATATATATATATATATATATATATATATATATATATATATATATATATATATATATATATATATATTCTCGTGTTCATTCAGTGGTCATTGGCAATTGATCATAATATCGTTTAGGACAAATACGGTGACATTACTGTGTTCCTTGCACGATCCACTCCACAAACCAATGAAAGATCTTGTATTAACGTAAGTGTATTTGTTTAATATCATTTTCTTTGGCACTAATTGTAATTAGTTTATCATGTAATATGTTTTATTCAATTTTCAATGTGCAGTATTGTGGAGCAAGTTAATAGAATGAATAATGTTAGAAAAAAGCCCACATACCTTGCTCCTAAAGTAAGTGGCCCGATTACCTGTTTATTTCATTTACATTCATGCATGTGTGGTTGTATTCATGTTTTTATATTCATGTAATTTGTAGACGAGGAAACAACGCGGGACTTACGAGTGTGTGTATTTTGTCATGAAACACATGTTAAACATTGTCATTGCCGGCACTGTTGATTCATGGGATACGGTATATATGGCATAAAATGTTTACATATATATTAATATATAAGTTGACTATTGAATTATTATCATGTATGATCTTCAATTTTTTGCTCTTTCTTATGTAGATGTTTAACGAGGAAACCCCATTCCACGTTGAGGACTTTGTGGATCTTCGTAAACATTGGGCGTATATCCACAATGCGCTTAAGGGTGCTCCTGCTGTTTGATATATCAGCAACATTTTTTGATGCACATATTTTTGGCTTTTAATGCACATAATGTGAACAATAGTTTTGGCTTTTGATGCACATAATGAAATCAATAATATTGGCTTTTGATTTAAACAATGTTAGCAGTTTAAATCTCTGATTCATTTAGCTTTTGATGTAAAAATTTTTTGATGTAAATTCTCTTATTCATTTATAAGGATAAAATATAGGAAGAATTGTGTTTGATGCACATATTATGTTTGCATGTAAACAGAAGCTGTTTTGACAGGATAAAATATAGGAAGAATTTGATAAGCAGATAATTTTTATATTTAAAACAGGCTATTTTTGGCAGTGGTTATAAAACCTAACCGTAGTTGTATGTCAAACGCTGACCAGAATAATATAAATAAAAAATGTTGTTGCTGAGAATCGAACCAGATCACCTTTAGTTATATCACAACGGTTGAGTAAACTAACCGTTGTGAAATGGTGCGCGCATACTGGAATACAACAACGGTCCCAGGACCGTCATTGTACGTACCTCATATACAACAACTCTCTACATAACAACTCCTTCGCCCCCGTCATTATATGTCATTTCCAACCGTTGTCAAATGGGTTTTTCGTAGTAGTGCACATAGCCTCCTATTGGGCTTTCATGCAATGAAATTTGATTTACATTTCACACTCTCATTTGCATGCATTTGTGCGATGGATTTATTTTTCTATGGTTTGGTATTATCCTCATTTGAGAAAATGTATCCTCGCTCCCATAATGTGTAATGCTTTTATTGCTTTGTATTTGTCTGCCTCTGCTTAGGTAACCTTAAGGCAAGAATAAAATCAATCACCCTTTTTCAAAAGAACACGCATAAGCTTGATCAAACGTCAAGCAATTTTCATAAAATAAATTCAATAGCACTTCCACAACCATTAACCTTTAACCCATTCCATTTCAAAGCATACTTGATCCACATATCAAGTCCCATTACCTCTTGTAAGTCGATTGCTTCATGCATCGCCATAAACCTTACCCAACACCAATTAGGTCCCCCTTTCCATTTTAGTTCAAACCCTTACACCGTTTCAAACGCAAATTCATACCTCGATCAACATCGAGTATTTTATCTAAGTCAAATTAAACTACTTAATCATACTTAGACCATATTTCATTAAAAGATGAAAAGGGAGCTAGTCACGAGCCTTCGATTCTTCTCCTCGATTGTTTGGGTACGAGGAGCCTTCCTTACTATTCAAACTATTGTCTTCTCTAAAAGACTCTTAATCTGATTCAAACTCAAATCATTTTCATAATTACTTAAACCAAAAGGAAGTATCTAAAGCCTTTTATTCCCTTCTCTAGTGCTTGGATACAAAGAGTCTTCCTTAGCCATTTAAGCATTTATCGTTCTTTAAAACACTAAATCTCTAAACATTATTTCATAAAAGATGAAAATAAAGCTAGTATCGAGCCTTCGATTCTTCTCCTTAATTTGTTTGAGTACGAGGAGCCTTCCTCACTGTTTAAACAATCGTCATCCCTAAAACGAACCAATAACCCGTAGTCCTATGAACTACAGACGCTCTGATTCTTCATTTCACAATGAAGACACGTAGGCACAAGGGCCTGAATCTTTGGTGAGCACCCTAATGAAAAACCATCATTCCCTCTTAGCAAATAAAACCCCTTTTCTCATACCTTTCGCATTATTCGCTTAGAAGAAAACAAATAACATTAGCTAACATTCTACCACAAATCAGACTAAGTGGTTCTCGTTGAGTACAACAGATGTGAGGGGTGCTAATACCTTCTCATTGCGTAATCGACTCCCGAACCTGAATTTGGTTGCGATGACCATTTTCCTTTCTTAAGGGTTTTATCGATATTTTCCCTTTCTTTCTTGGAATAAATAAAGTTCGGCAGCGACTCTATTCGAACAATTTTCCACGTCCATCACGAAGGATCTTATTTTTCTAGGTACGACAACATGTATTTGTGAAGAAGAAGAATAAGCTAAGGAAGATGGTGTTGCAACCAAAAGAAGAAGAAGAAAAAGAAGAACAACAACAACCTCTGGTCAAGAGGACCAATGTTAAGGAGCTATATTGATAGCATTTGCATTAATCAATTAGGCTATAGAACAACCTTCCATTGGTGAAGTTCTGCATATGCAAGTGGAAGCTGAAGCTGAAGTAGAAGCTGAAAGCTCTTGAGATTTGACTAAATTTTGGTAAAACTTGATGAAGAACAAAAAGATCCAATATGAAGAATTATGCCAGAAAACAAAGATGTCGAATGAAATGTCCCAGCATGAAGACTCGACATCATGACTGTCACAACAGGTTGTTTTAATTTTGTTCCAAGATTCAAAGCGCGTTTAGCAGTGGATCAAGGACAGAAGATTTGAAGCCTAAGACAGTTGAAGACTATAAAAGGAAGACCAAAACCTAGGGTAGAAAAAGATTTTAAGGAATCCTTATGTAATACTTATAAAGTAGAAAATAAGGGTTTAGGGTTTTGAGAGTCGTAGGATTTCTTGTATTGTAAGTCTCCATTTGTATCAGTTGGATACATTGTGGTAGACATAGATGTTTATACAGATTCAGGAGCCATGAGGTAATGAATTGTATATTGTTCTTGGATGAATCTTTGAAGCAAATCCAATAGAATTCGAGGAGGATTGTTAGTCAAGGTGGCTTGGCTGAACTTTACATTGAAAGAGGGGTCTTTCAAGTAGGATGATGCAGTTGTTGTCGATTGTAACTGTTAGATATCACAGGAGGTGATTTAGGGAATGAACTAGGTTTCTCTTATTTAGGATGAAGTTCTTAGATAAAGTTTTCATTGGGTAGTGATAGGTAAACCAGAGGTTGTTTACTGTAAACCAGAAGTTGTTTACATAAAACTATACAACTGATAGTGGATTCTTCTTTCTGGCTTGGTAGCCCCCAGATGTAGGTGAATTGCACGAAACTGGGTTAACATATCTTGTGTTATTTATCACTCTACAAATTTACAGTTCAGTATTTGCTTACTGATTAACATGTTGTGACAGATGTTGAAACATCTATCGTGACTATGTTGCTGATATTCAGAGTGACAGCTTAATTATTTTGCTCTTGTTTTAAAGTTATGCAGAGAACAATGTCATGACATGCTGTTAGAACATCTGTAATCTGCATGCCAGAATTTTAATTTGTATCAGAGCATGCATCATGTCTATTTCTAGATAAGATATTGGGAGTTACTTTCTGGCTCATTAAGCAAGGTGTGTGTTTGTGTGATCAGACCATTCATTGGATATCTAAAATGATTGTTATTGAATCAAGCATGATAGATTCTGGTTGGTTGTCTTTTGCTTTTGTGAAGATGTTATAGCTGATGCAGGTGTTGAGGTTCTTTTCTGCAAGGTGTCCTCTAAGATGTCTTGACATCTTGACTGAAGCCTGTTGAAGATGTGTTGTTGTTCCGGTGCATGTGTTTCTGATGAAAGGGATTTGGTAAAGCTAGATTGAAGAATCTGTTCATGAAGATGTCAGCATCTATTGAAGTTCTAGCCGTTCCAGCAGGGAGTAATGGAATGGAGAGTGTTGTTTGTTGTTGTTTGCCTTTGATGTCTTGGTACTTGGAAGGTTGGTTTCTTCAGGTATTTTAAAGTCAGAAGAGGAGTGGACTAGGTTATCAATTTCTTGGTTTATGAAAGTGGTAAATACCCTTGTCATGATAAAGCTGCCAAAGGCACTTGAGAATTCTCTCAAGTCCACTCATAAAGGCATATCTTGTCACGAGGACTGTTTTTTTCCTGGTGTTTCTGGAAAAGATGGAATTCTGGAGTCTTCTGGTTGCTTTTTGGATCAAGGATGGTCCTGAAGATCATCAATCTGAAGAATTTGGGGGTGATTTATTTTCACCTTCCATGTCGTGCAAGGTAGTGTTTCTTCAGATCAGTTGAAGTGGTTCTTCTCAAGGAAGATGCATAGGATTGTGCCAGCTAAGTCAACATGAGTCAAGGGTGTCAGTCTTGATGTCTCAACATTCTGCTTGGCAAGGAAGGTACCTACACTAAAGAATACTTGATTGGTATTCCTAAAGTGTTGATATCTATTGGATGTATGGCCTTCTGAACAAGGATTTAAGATCAATTGCTATTTGTGGAATCCACAAGTATTCAATTGATTATCCATGTGTGTGGTGTTCAAAATTGGATGTAGTCAAGGTCATCAGTGAAGATTTCATTATATAAGGATTTGATGTTCAACCAGACGTTGAAACATCCCATTAGCAAAGTTTGTGCAGAATCTTGTTGATTCAAGGAGTGAATCTCTAGGACAAGGGAGGGGAGTAGTTTATGCTCTGGGAACCAAACTTTTGTGTGTTGACATAAAGTGTTGGGAACCTTCTTCCGGTTGTATCTGCAGAGGCACATAATCTGACTAGGAAGTTTCGTGGCAAGAAATTTATCTAGAATATGGTGCTGATGGAAGTGAAGATGAAGACATCTTAATCTTGATGAATATTGCTTGGATCGATTTATTTCTGATCTAGGTGAATTAGAGTGCAACTGCTGAGAGCATGTGATCAATTTCAACATGGAGGTTCTAGATAAGTGTCCAGGAAAGTATCTCTGACATCTTGAAGATTTCTCTTCTTAAATAAAATTGGATTTCTTGTAGTTGTTGACTAATTTTTTCTAAAGAATCGGGCTTTGGCATGTTTGGTTCTTTTGAGGATGAGTTCTTAAAGCTGATGCTCTTCAAGGTATCTGGTCTTAAGATTGGTTGTGGACCATTAACACATGATAGAGGTTGTCTACTCAAACTTGATATGTTAATCAAGTCTATCAGAGCATGGAACTCTTGTTTTGTAGAAGTGGAGAAGTTCCTAGAGATGTTATGACTGAGGGGGAGTTGATCAAGACTGTTTCAGACAGACTTTAGCTCATCAGCTGGAAGTCATGACATTGATGTCAAAATCAGATGTTCTGACATCAGGGTTATCATCAGACTGTCCCCTCTGTGGGATCTAGTTACAGTGGAGGTTTATCATCTTGAGAAAAGCTGATCTTCTCAGATGTGATTGGAATAAATGCTTAAAAAAAAACCTATGCAGTATATGGGAATTGCAGAAGCTAGTAGAGGTTACATTTCATAGTCTTAGTGTATCTAAGATGTCTTGCTTTGGAGAAAGTAGGATGTTTGCTGAAGACCCAGATTCTTAGTTGGACCAAGAGTTTTTTTGTTTTCTCTTGGAGATCTGGAGGAAGCTGTGACACTTGGCAGTGTTTAACCATAGTCACTTGAATCCAAGTTGTGTGTTTCAACTTGTCCTTGGAACAAATGACCTTTGTGGAGAAAGGAGGTTGTTTGAAGACCAAAGGAGGAGCTGGTTTTGCTATTGGCTTGCTAAGTGTTGAAGGGGTCTTCGCTTAAGAATCTTGCTTTGCTGGGAGTTTAAGAGTTTATTTCTCTCTGCAGTTGTCTGGAATTCTTATTGATCAAGCTGGTGGAGCTATGTTCTCTGAAGATTTTTAGATGGATTACTATGCAGATAGTAAGTCCAGTTATTATTGTGTCAAGAACCATAGTGTATGGTGTGTGTGATATGATCTGGATGTCCTAACTGATGTTAGAACATCATCATGTTTTATGAACTTGGAATTCAGATTGTGGAAGCTGATATTCACCAGTTGAGTCAGAAGTGTTCTAACTTATCATACGGGAGAATGGTGAGGTGGAGACTGTCTTGGATTATAGGGTGTCTATCTGGTAGTCTGACTCTTGTTGAGGTTAGAATGCTTGTGGATAAGTGGTTTCTTCTGCTGCAACTAACTATATAAAGAAGTGGATTAGTTTGGAGCTTGAGAAGCAAGTAAGCTGAGGATTTATGGAGCATATATTTGATGTCTTTTAAGTGTGAATGACATTTGGGCTAGCTAACAAACTAAGAGATTTTGTATGTCTCTTTAAGGAATATGAGCATTCCAGATTCAATTGGATTTATTCTCAAGGAACAAGGATATTTATGGCTGTAAAATTCAAGGTGGATTTGTACAGGGTATGGATGGGTTTAGGATGAGAGGGATCAATGGTGATTTTGGTCTCAATCCAAGAGTTTGTTGGTTATGGTACAAGGACGGTAATCCTAGTACTTTCTCACTATATGAGCATGAAGTTGGTCATGTGATATCATATGGTGATTTTGGGTGTTTCTTGTTGGAAGGAGCATCGTTTATAAAAAGATAGGGGGAGAATTTCTGTCTGATGGGTGTACTATTGTGGTACATAGATTGCTTATGGATCAAGAAGTGAGTGAATACGTTCAATAGGTGTGTTGAATAAGGAGTGAGCTCTTGAATACATGAAGATGAGTCTTGTGTTTTCCATTCACTTTAAAGTGTTATTCTTGCAAATGAGCACTGTTTATCTTTAATAGGGGGAGTTAGACTTTTCTCTAGGATCTGTTGTTGCAGTAGTGCAGTTGTTTATCAAGATTATTTGTGGTTTCAAGTAGTTTGTGATAGAATACCTCTGGTGAGGGTGTAATGTCAGACAAGATGTCGTGAAATTGTGTTACTGGTATAGTTCTGGGTGGACTTGACAGGTTGATTTTGGTTCTGTCATTGGGATGTCAATGGATTGAATCAGAGTTGTACAAACTTCTTGGGAGTGTCCTGAGAGTCATTGCTTGTGTCTGGGAGAATTTATTTTTCTCTGCAGAATTAGATAAGGCTCATGGGAGTCTTTGTTGTTAACTGGGAGATGTTTGAAGGAATGTCTTAACATCTTGGTCAGTTGTTTTTTACTTTTGGTTGAAAGGAGTAATCTTGGGGCTCATTGAAAGGCATTGTGACTATGCTTCAGAGTTTACAAGATGGACTGAATAGCGTCTGACAATATGTCAGGACATTGTTTAAGACGTGTGGTTGTTTCCAAGTTGATTGTCTTGGACGGTGGAAAGTGTGTCTTAGAGAAGGTGTGGTAAACATGTGTCTTGATACATACGCATTCTTTGGACGGTTCCTCTTAAAGAAGAAATAATCAAATGTGTTTTGGCTGGTGTACATTTTTTTTGTGAAGTTACATTCCTCATTTTATGTTCTCATTGAATTGATCTTCGTTATTTTCAATGGTTCGTTGCATCCTAAGGAAACCACTCGGGTATATAAAGGGGGTTCTTTGCTTTGACTTGTCTCAGGTTGTCTTATGTTGTGTTGTGTTTTCATGGGATTTATCCGCAATTGGGTATGTTCAGTTTGGGTATGGGTCTGTATTGGACACCATTGTCAATTTTTGGCTAAAAGGGGGGAGAAAATTACAGGTGTTGAGTTTGTTATTGCAGTTGGTTTGCAAGGATGTTGGATAGGATGTTCTGACATTCTGTCTGAGTCTCATAAGGAGTTTTAGCCAAAATTTGTCAAAAGGGGAATATTGAAAGCTCCTGAGGTTTGACTAAATTTTGGTAAAACTTGATAAAGAACATGATGATCCAACATAAAGAATTCTGCCAGAAAACGAAGATTTTGAATGAAATGTCTCAGCATGAAGACTCGACATCATGACTGTCACAGTAGGTTGTTTTAATTATGTTCCAAGATTCAAGGCGCGTTTAGCAGTGTATCAAGGACAGAAGATTTGACGCCCAAGACAACTGAAGACTATAAAGGAAGACCAAGACCTAGGGTAGAAAAATATTTTAAGGAATCCCTGTGTAATACTTGTAAAGTAGAAAATAAGGGTTTAGGGTTTTGAGAATCGTAGGCTTTCTTGTGTTGTAAGTCTCTCTTTGTATCAGTTGGATACATTGTGGTAGACATAAATGTTTATACAGATTCAGAAGCCTTGAGGTAATGAATTGTATATTGTTCTTGGATGAAGATTTGAAGCAAATCCAATAGAATTCGAGGAGGATTGTTAGTCAAGGTGGCTTAGACGAAATTTACATTGAAAGAGGGGTATTTCAAGTAGGATAATGCAGTTGCTGTCGATTGTAACTGTTAAATATCACAGGAGGTGATTAAGGGAGTGAGATAGGTTTCTCTTATCTATGATGGAGTTCTTAGATAAAGTTTTCATTGGGTAGTGATAGGTAAACCAAAGGCTGTTTACTGTAGACCATAGGTTGTTTACATAAAATTATACTACTGATAGTGAATTCTTCTTCTTGGCTTGGTAGCCCCCAGATGTAGGTAAATTGCACCAAACTGGATTACCATATCTTGTGTTATTTATCATTCTGCAAATCTACAGTTCAATATTTGCTTATTGATTAACATGTTGTGATAGATGTTGAAACATCTGTCGTGACTATGTTGCTGATATTGAGAGTGTCGGCTTGATTATTTTGCCCTTGTTTTAAAGTTATGCAGAGAACAATGTCGTGACATGTTGTTAGGACATCTGTAATATGCATGCCAGAATTTCAGAAGCTGTGTTGAAGGAGGCTGAGGGTACTTCTGAAGTTGGAGCTTCTTATGTGCCATAAAAAGCTACTACTCAGACTCTTGAATCTCTTATAGAAGAAGAGCAATCTACTTCATATGTTGTAAAGAGTGTCCACACAAGTAATTCTTTGAATTATGTCTCTCACGATGTCTTAAATTATTCTATTTCACCACTTATGACTAAATCACCAACTCCAACAACACCTCAATCTCCTACACAATCATTAGAACACACACCCTCGCCTAAACATGACCAAAACCTATCTATAGGTCCTGGCATGCCCTCTCCCAAACTAACCTCTAAATCAGAAACTGTTGCATTAGGTTCTCATAACATTGGACAGATGCATAAGGATTTTACTCAACAAGAAACTGTCCATAGAGCACGTGTCTTAGAGGAACTGTTAAATCACTAGTTGGTGAGTTACCTTATGACCAAAACCAGCTAGCATGTCTCTCTGATTCTGACCAACCTTAACCCTTAAACATCATATTTGAAACCCTTATTTAGGTTTCTAATTCTACGTATACTAGCTCAAGCCCAAGTTCAGATTCTAATGAATCATACATTCATCCTCTTAAAGACATTCCTCTCTAAGTCGTTCCTCTTGAAACCATATCCTCTAACACCCTATAAAATGTTCAAACCAGTTTTGTTGAATCTAAACCAACTAATCTTGCTCAATCTAAAACTCAAGTTCAATGTGAAACTGAAAAGAAAATTCAAGACCAATTTATACCAGAACCCCAAACCAACCTAAACCTGAACAAGAAATCCCAACACTAACCATAACTGAACCTCAACCAAACCTTGTTCAACCTCAGCCATATATTGAAGCTCAAACTGACATTAAACAAGTCACCCTGGACTAACCTCAACCAGAAACCACAAAAGACCAAATTGTACCAGAAATACAACTTAACCAACAACCTCAACCATTTGATCATCACCTTTCTCCTTCTATATGGTACCTTAACTCTATCCACTTCCTTCAAACCTCACCCTACTTAAAGCCAAAACCTACCACCTCCTATCAGATACCAAATGGAAGAATTTAGGACTTTTATCTTCTATAGAGTTCATAATCTGGTTGCTGAGAGGCTCATTACATATGGTTCCATAACTTATGCATCTAAATGGGACACTCTAAGAACTTCTATGGTTACACTTATGCAAAATCTCAAGTTTTTCTCATTTGAGTCTGCAACTTCTTCCAGTCAGAAGCATGAGCACTTAGAGGAGAAATTGGCTTCTATAGCTTCCACTAAAGAGGTCACGGCTGCTAAGCAAGAAGAGATGGATGTTCATATGAAGATATTGATTATAGGAAAAATGACACAAGTTCTTATCTCAAAGCCATTTTAGATCTTTTAAAGCATAAACCCTAGGCTGTAGGATTTATCAAACTCTTTTGTTTTATCTTATCAATTATTTTAAACATATTTTTGCACTTTGAATCTCTTCTTCTTTGGTTAATGAAATATTTTCTTCAGTATCTTTTATATTTCTTTTTTTTTTGTTGATGACAAAAGAGGGAGTAAATATATAAGTATTTAAGCACTTGAATCTGGTAGTTATTATTTATGCTTAAATTATGAAGATTTATTAATTGTGCTTTAAAGTTTAAATTTAATTCACCTAGATATAACTTAGGGGGAGCTTACAAACCTCACCCTCTAAACTATTAGACTCGAGAGGAGCTTACAAACCTTAGACCCTGAAGTGAAATTGTTAATTAAATTAACAACCATTGTTCTTATATACTTATGTTTGTCATCATTAAAAAGGGGGATATTGTTGGAACAAAATTGGTTTGTACTATATCCATTAGGTTTTGATGATAACAAAGTATTTAAATAACAATTGGGTATACTAATATTTATTCAAATGTGCAGGACCATAAACTAGAATTTCAGGAATAAACTAAGTATTGATTCTGTTAGTGAACATCTAGAGAGAAACTTAAAGATCAGAATCTGAAGACCAAACTCTGAAGAAGTTTACGTCTGAAGGCCAGACTCTGAAGAAGCCAATCTTTGAAGACCAGTCTCTGAAGAAGCCAACTTCTGAAGGTCAGAATTTGAAGTCAGTCAAAGCGCAAAGATCAATGTTACTCTGATAGGTAATGGTTAAACTCTGTGGCTATTTTGTCATCTTTTGATCACGTGAAGACATAAGTTATTTTTCATATAGACAATTGCGATGTAACTGATAATTCCTTTTGAAGCAAAGGAATTTTAAATGACCTTTCAACGACATTAATCGTATTAAGAAACATCTCAACGTCTCTTAATCAAGCTTCTCAAAGACTCTCTTAATTAAGAAACATTTTATTTCACATGTTTCCTCTGCATAAAATACATCTTGTGCATATGTTATTTTACCATATGCAGCCAATCAAAAGAACAACACCAGTTTTTCAGAAAAGCGCTTTTGCAAGAATGAGCATATCCCATGTGGCCGAAGACAAACAAAATGAAAAAACTGCCTTGGAAGTAACAAGTTTCACCAACATGAAACATTTAAGAAAATTACCCGAGTCAGCGGTGAAAGGGCCAAACCAAGACACCTGGGGTTGAAGGGAGACCAATCCTTGATTGTGGGCATCATCCCGAGAGGTACAAGCCACACAGAAAAAGATTGAAAAAAATCTCAAAAGAAGGCTTCTAATATTTATACTCGGCGAAAAGTTGGAACACCCTCATGAAATCCCGAACTTCAAAATCAGAGAAGGTCAAACGTATCTCTAACCTGATGAAAAAGCATTCACAAACAGGATCCGAACACCCTCAAAAAGAGCTGCATATCCTCTCAATTGGGCATATAGGGAGAATAAACTAATTCGAGGGTTTTCCGACCGTAATGTCAAAATTAGTGAAATTCTGGCAATGCAGACAGCAGATGTCCCAACACATGTTAAGACATTGTTCTGCATAAACATTTAAACAAAGAACAAAAGTGCAGCAGACTGATACCTTGAATATCAGAACTGCAAAATCACAGATGTTACGACATCTGATCCGACATGTTTATCATGAACCCTAACAGAAAAGTAAATATGCAAAATGATAAAGAACACAATAATCGTTAACCCAGTTCGGTGCAACTCACCTACATCTGGGGGATACCAATCCAGGAAAAAGACTCCACTATCTATAGAACTGTTACAAAGTTAAACTCCCCCGTTTACAACTTTATATCGTAACATCTACCCAATGAAGAATTTATGAATGAACAACCTCTTTGATACGAGATACCCCACTCATTTCCCTTAATCATCAACTATGATTTCAACATCATCCCTGTCAATATAGAATTCTGTCAAGCATACTTGACCAACAAGGTATCTCAGATTTGCTTAAAAGCTTCATCCAAGAACAATACTCATCTCTTGCTTAAAAGCTTCGAGTGAGAACAATTTACAACAACCTATGTCGACCACATAGTATCAAAAGATACATGGGTGACTTACAAACTACACAAGAGACTCTCAAAACCCTAAGCCCTTATGTTGCACCGACGACTTGTTGTTATTGTATATGCTTGCTATTTTAGGTCTAGCAAGTCCTTATTTATAGACTCTTGAAGTATGGGCTTGGACTGTTCAATCAGATCCAATCTTCATGCTTTAAATCAGCTGCAAGATCTTCACATAAAAATAGGAACAAATCTCTAAATAGTTTCCTAAAAAGTCTCAAAGATTCTTTATATGTAATCCAATTAAATCTGCACTTTGTTCCTAATAAATCTCCTTGACCTGCGTATAATGATGAGGTATATTTAAAAGATTCTCATCAAATAAAATCAAATATGTCAAGAGATATAAAACAGCAGCGCCTGCTGTACCAGACAAAGATGTCGAATAACCCTGTTAGGACATCTTACCCAACATCTTGCTGTAAACTCTTTTTAGCCAAAATGTAGCCAACCAAAGACCTAACAATCTCCCCCTTTGGAAAATTTTGGCTAAAACAACCTTTGAATAACACATATAGCTCCCCTTTTGGAAACAACCAAAGAACACTACTACTACTACTTGCTTCTCCCCCTTTTTAGCCATAATATGCAAATCCAAGCAACTATGCATTTAAGGGCAATCAACCAAAAGCAAGCAAGTCAGTAGCAGTACTCCCCTTGTCATACACAATTAGTCTGACAGAATCAGAATGACATGATAAGTTCACCCAGAACTTAACCAGTAGAGCAATGTCAAGGCATCCTTCTTGACATCTCATCAAGAATAATCACAGCTTGCTTGACCTCCAAACAAACTGGATTCAGAACTGCACCCCTACAGTAATACATCTTAGATCAAGGAGCAACTCCCCCTATCTAAGATAACCAGTGTTCCTCCAATGAACACATATGTAGATGAATGGAAAATATAAAACGCATCTTTATGTCTTCAAGAGCGCACCCTCTGTCCAACCTACCTGCTGAACACAATCATCAAATGCACTTATTGCTTCTTCTGACAAGAACCAATAATCACTCATGCATGAACACCATCATGCTTCCCGTGAGGACTCATTAGGATGACCATCCTAAATTAACAAACTCTTGGATTAAGATCAAAGCTCCATTGATCTCCCTCTTCTTGAACCCATCTATACACCACACGAATTCCTCTTGAATTCTCATGTATAGACCTCCATGTTCCTTGAGATAAAATCCAATTGATCTGGAATGCTCCACATTCCTCAAAGAGATACCATACCTCTTAGTTTGTTATCTTCTTAAGGATGTCAGATATCGTATGCATGCTCCAAAACTTCTCAGCTTGCCAAACTGATCCACTTCTCTCTAGCATGACTCATAGCAAGGGCGATATCCCCTCCACAAGCTTTTCTGCTGACCTCAGCAAGGCTAACAAATTTGTTAGACACCCTACAATCCAAGACAGTTATTCCTTCATCATTCTCCCGTATGATAACCTGGAATACTTCTGATTCCCCTGGTGAATATCCCCTTCCATATTTTGAATGCATCAGAATCCAGACCTTCATGCTATCAAATTGTGATCCACTACAGTCTTACCAAGACCTTCACATCATACTTCCAAGACAATTCTCCCACTTCATCATTCTCCCATATGACAATGTAGATACTTCTTAGAAACGATGTAAGTAACAAGTGCCTCACAGAACTTAGTATTCTACTCCAAGGATAACCAACCCAGAAAATGTTCTAACATCTGTTAGGACATTCTTCACACATCACATACACCACACACCATGGTTCTTGATATGCTCCACCACTGGACTTGCTATCTGTATAGTAATCCAACTAAAGATCTTCAAACAACACTGCGCCACCAGCTTTAACAAAGAGAACTTCAGAAAACCCAGAGAGAAATAAACTCTCATCCACCAAAAGAGGTAATCTTTCATAAATTGAGAACTTCTTCCACAAGCTCCAAAATGAACTAGATCCTCTTTACGTTTTCAACCAACCACCCTTTTGTACAAGAGCAATCAGTTTCAAGCATCCTACTTAAATGCACAGTAAAGATCAACCAAATGCCATTGTTTGACTGATCTCATTCTTCTTCAGAACTCCCACAAGATACACTGATCCACCAATGAAATCTGATCTTCAAGTCACATGAACTATTTGCTCCATAGCAAGACATCTTGGATTCACCAAGCCTCTAGACATGTAACATCTTCTCAATCCACAGCTCCCGCAAACTGCATGAGATAGACCTTTTTGAAGCATCCATTATTTCCATTCTCCTGTAGATCACCTTATCTTAAGCTGATATGCCACATCATCAGTTGAGATCCTGATGTTAAGCTAGATGTCAAAACATTCTGATACGACATCCAGCTGCTGAATTCAATTCCTCATTCTGCCACTTAGAAGAACCTCCTCTCTATTACTGAACAAGAGTTCCATGCTCTCATAGACTTGATTCACCATCCAAGTTTGAGTTGACAACCTTCATCCTGCTTTGAAACTCCAAAGACTTCACACCTGCCACGTCTGAATCTTCAGAAGATAAAGTAGTCCTAGACTACACCATAGCCATACCAAAGAATGCCACCTTTCTTAGCAGTGGAGTCTTTAGAAAGTCAGAGGTAACTTAACCTTGACCTTCAAACTGAGCAAGATCACATGCTCCCAAGTACCTAGATTAGAAATAAATTGATCCAAGAAGTAACCATCAAGATTATGATGTCTTCATCTTCATCTTCAACAGCACCAAAGTCCATACCAGTTTCTTGCTAGGAAACTCTCCAGAGATCACATGCTTCTGTCATACCAGACTGAAGCCCACTCTTAGGTCAACACCCAAGACTAAAACAGACGCTAAAGCGTATGCAGTACCCCTCCCATGATTATGCACAAACTCTGATGATGAGATGTTCCAACATCTTGTTGAACATCACCAATCTTGACCTTCAAGGATAATCAATTAAATACTTGTGAATTCCACAAATAGCAATTGATCTTAAATCCTTGTCCAATAACCCTTCTTCACTGTTGTAGCTAAGCTCCACCAGATCACTTCATGAACACTTATCAAGTATTCAATCTTTTGCAAGTATCTTCTTTGACACGCAATGTTGAGATACCAAGGTTGCCACCCTTGACTCAAGTAACTAAGATTATCTCTGAATGAACCTTATTTACCTCAACGATTCTGAGAACTCCAATCAGATTGGATCCACCCTTAAGGTTAAGAGAGATGAATCCTTCCTTGCTGTTTTGGATGGTGAAAATAAATCACCTCCACTTTCTTCAGGTTGTGTTTCATAGAAATGCCTTCTAGTCATAAGATTAACTAGAAGACTCCAGATGCACAACTGAGATGCCTTTATGAGTGAACTTGAGAGAATTCTCAAGTATCTTTGACAACCTAGCCGATTAATAATTTATCAAACTCCCAGAGCAAGAACTTGATAAACTTAAACTCAACTCCTCTCCTTTTCAACTGGCTTCACACTGTACCATGGAACCAAGCTTCCAAGTACCAAGTCACCATAACAGACATCTTCCAACAACTCCCTTTATTCCATCGCTCCCGACTTTGGAATAAAAGAATGCAGATATCTTCATATATAGAGGCCGACGATTGAGACCTTCCACCAACTGTCTTCAGCAACAACTCCAGAATCCCATAATTCTAGAGCTCTTCCATCAGAAACACATGCAGCGGAACCACCAAGGAACAGATCCTGCTTGCCCTAATAAGATGTCAGAACATCTTATAAGACACCCCAACAAGAGAACTAGCCACTTATCCTGCAGTTGTTGTAGAACCTCCTCAGCAACATGAAGAACCAACGGGTTGTTACCTACGATCCAAAACATCCATCCCATCCATTAATACCCTTGAGTATGTCTGAGTTGATTGATATGATCTTCAAAACTCCTATTTGTTTAAACGCCAGAAAGTATCTCCCAAAGATCTCATCCAGAAACAGACAAGATGCCTGCTCTGATACCAATTGAAATTCTGGCAATGCAGACAGCAGATGTCCCAACATATGCCAAGACATTGTTCTATACAAACATTTAAACAAAGAACAGAATTGCAGCAGACTGATACCTTGAATATCAGAACTGCAAAATCACAGATATTACAACATCTTATCTAACATGTTTATCATGAACCCAAACAGAAAAGTAAACTTGCAGAATGATAAATAACACAACAATTGTTAACCCAGTTCGGTGCAACTTACCTTCATCTGGGGGATACCAATCCAGGAAGAAGACTCCATTATCTGTAGAACTGTTACAAAGATAAACTCCCTCGTTTACAACTTTATATCCTAACATCTACCCAATGCAGACTTTATCAAAGAACAACCTCTTTGATACGAGATACCTCACTCACTTCCCTTAATCACCAACTGTGATTTCTACATCATCCCTGTCAATACAGAATTCTGTCAAGCATACTTGACCAACAAGGTATCTCGGATTTGCTTAAAAGCTTCATCCAAGAACAATACTCATCTCTTGCTTAAAAGCTTCAAGTGATAACAATTTACAATAACCTATGTCGACCACATAGTATCAAAAGATACATGGGTAACTTACAAACTACACAAGAGACTCTCAAAACCCTAAGCCCTTATGTTGCACCGACGGCTTGTTGTTGTTGTATATGCTTGCTATTTAGGTCTAGCAAGTCTTTATTTATAGACTCTTGCAGTATGGGATTGGACTCTTCAACCAGATCTAATTTTCATGTTTTAAATCAGCTGCAAGATGTTCACATAAAAATAGGAACAAATCTCCAAATAGTTTCCTAAAAGGTCTCCAAGACTCTTTTTATGAAATCCAATTAAATCTGCACTTTGTTCCTAATAAATCTCCTTGACCTGCGTATAACGACGAGGTATATCTAAAGTATTCTCATCAAATAAAATCAAATCTATCAAGAGATATAAAACAGCAGCGCCTGCGGTACAAGACAAAGATGTCGAATAACCTTGTTAGGACATCTTACTCAACATCTTGCTGTAAACTCTTTTTAGCCAAAATGTAGCCAACCAAAGACCTAACAATCTCCCCCTTTGGCAAATTTTGGCTAAAACAACCTTTGGATAACACATCTAGCTCCCCTTGTGGAAACAACCAAAGAACGCTACTACTACTTGCTTATCCCCCTTTTTAGCCATAATATGCCAATCCAATCAACTATGCATTTAAGGGCAATCAACCAAAAGCAAGCAAGTCAGTAGCAATACTCCCCCTGTCATACTCAATTAGTCTGACAAAATCAGAATGACCTGATAAGTTCACCCAGAACTTAACCAGTAGAGCAATGTCAAGGCGTCCTTCTTGACATCTCATCAAGAATAATCACAACTTGCTTGACCTCCAAACAAACTGGATTCAGAACTGCACCCCTGCAGTAATACATCTTAGATCAAGGAGCAACTCCTCCTATCTAAGATAACCAGTGCTCCTCCAACGAACACTTATGTAGATGAATGGAAAACATAAGACGCATCTTCATATCTTCAAGAGCGCACCCTCTGTCCAACCTACCTGTTGAACATAATCATCAACTGCACTTATTGCTTCTTCTCACAAGAACCAATAATCACTCACACATGAACACCATCATGCTTCCCTTGAGGACTCATTAGGATCGCCATCCTAAATTAACAAACTCTTGGATTAAGATCAAAACTCCATTGATCCCCCTCTTCTTGAAGCCATCTATACACCACACGAATTCCTCTTGAATTCTCATGTATAGACCTCTATGTTCCTTGAGATAAAATCCAATTGATCTGGAATGCTCTACATTCCTTAAAGAGATACCATACCTCTTAGTTTGTTATCTTCTTAACGATGTCAGATATCGTATGCATGCTCCAAAACTTCTCAGCTTGCCAAACTGATCCACTTCTCTCTAGCATGACTCGTAGCAAGGGCGATATCTCCTCTACAAGATTTTCTGCTGACCTCAACAAGGCCAACAAATTTGTTAGACACCCTACAATCCAAGATAGTTATTCCTTCATCATTCTCCCGTATGATAACCTGGAATACTTCTGATTCTCCTGGTGAATATCCTCTTCCATATTCTGAATGCATTAGAATCCAGACCTTCATGCTATCAAATTATGATCCACTACAACCTTACCAAAACCTTTACATCAGACTTCCAAGACAATTCTCCTACTTCATCATTCTCCCATATGACAATGTAGATACTTCTTAGAAACGATGTAAGTAACAAGTTCCTCACATAACTTAGTATCCTACTCCAAGGATAACCAACCCAGAAAATGTTCTAACATCTGTTAGGACATTCTTCACACATCACAGACACCACACACCATGGTTCTTGATATGCTCCACCACTGGACTTACTATCTACATAGTAATCAACTGAAGATTTTCAAACAACACTGCGCCACCAGCTTGAACAAAGAGAACTTCAGAAAACCCATAGAGAAATAAACTCTCATCCACCAAAAGAGGTAATCTTTCATAAATTGAGAACTTCTGCCACAAGCTCCAAAATGAACTAGATCCTCTTTACGTTTTCAACCAACCACCCTTCTGCACAAGTGCAATCAGTTTCAAGCATCCTACTTGAATGCACAGTAAAGATCAACCAAATGCCACAGTTTGACTGATCTCATTCTTCTTCAGAACTCCCACAAGATACACTGATCCACCAATAAAATCTAATCTTCAAGTCACATGAACTACTTGCTCCATAGCAAGACATCTTGGATTCACCAAGCCTTTAGACATGTAACATCCTCTTAACCCACAGCTCCCGCAAACTGCATGAGATAGACCTTTTTGAAGCATCCATTCTTTCCATTCTCCTGTAGATCAACTTATCTTAAGCTGATGTGCCACATCATCAGCTGAGATCCTAATGTTAAGCTAGATGTCAGAACATTCTGATACGACATCCAGCTGCTGAATTCAGCTTCTCATTCTGCCACTTAGAAGAACCTCTTCCCTATTACAGAACAAGAGTTTCATGCTCTCATAGACTTGATTCAACAACCAAGTTTGAGTAGACAACCTTCATCCTGCTTTGAAACTCCAAAGACTTCACACCTGCCACGTCTGAATCATCAGAAGATAAAGTAGTCCTAGTGTACACCCCGATTTATTTTAATATTTTTTTTCGTAATTAAAATTGAATGTGTTATGTATTTGTGTTTGATTATGTGTGTTTTTGTGGAAGTTGGGTTGGCCTTACTTTGGGGTAGTAACATTAGAATTGTAGAGAATGAGGTATTGGGGGTGTGTGACCAGTAGTGTAGAGGTGAGAGGTGTGGTTAGTGATTAATTATTAATTTAAATAATTTAGTTGGAATTAATTAGATTAAAATAATTAGTTTCACTATTTTATTTATTTAAAATTGAATAATATGAGTGGAGAGATGATAAGGGCAAGGTGGTCAATTTATGAGGATTAGTAAGGGTGAAGTAGGAAAAACATATTAGGGGTCCAAGGGTTATAGTAGGAAAAGGGAAAAATTGGAGAAGGGGGAGAAGTCTTTTGGAACCAATCGTGTTTCTGGAGAAATGAGGAACGAAAGAGAGAAGCAGAGCTAGGGCTTAGAGACATCTGAAGGATCTTCATCTAAGGTAAGGGTGGGGTTCTGTGATCTCTAAGGGTTGCATAATGTTTGTATGAGAGTAGATAAATTGTTAGGTTTATACCCATGTGTTTGTTGATTGTTTGGTGTTTCCGGTGAGAAGTTAGAGCTATGTGTCAGCGATAATAAAAATGCTCGAATTGTGTGAATTGCATGCATGAGTTATGTTTGTGGTGTTAGAATGTGTTCTAATTGATGAGAATTGATGATGTGGTATGTTGAATTTCGTTTACCATGAGTATGATAATTTTGTTTTGATTGTTGATATGCTTTCCTCCATTGTTGGATTTTGAGGGTTGGCACATAAACATGAAGGATTGATGATTTTATGATGTATGAATGATGGGAGGATCTAAAAATATGTATTTTAGGTTGTTATAATTGTGGTATGAGGTAGGATTTCGAATTCTGAGTTTGGGGGTTTTTACGGAATCAAAATCGGAGGTTCGGAAGGCCTCTAACGCTGAAAAATGCAGAAGTCTGCATTCTGCAGGGCAATGGCGAGCGCCTTTAGGCTTACGGCGAGCACCGTGATGCCCCGTCGCAGCCAGGCAGCTTTGGGTCCAAATACGATTTCGATCATAACTTTTGATCCGTATGTCCGTTTGAGGCGCCGTTCGAATCGTTGGAAAGCTAGTTTTATGTACTTTCTGTTAAAATTAATTTCAATGACAGAATACCAACTATTAGACGCATTGTATGTGTTTCCGTGTATGCTTCAACGTGTTGAACCGTGAAATGTGGAATTCGGTTGTGCGAATGCGTGTCGTTGTTGTGGATTGCAATGTTTGCATGTTTGAGCAGGTATATGCTGTATGTTGGGCAGTCGTGAGGTAATGTATTGGTGGTATGCTAGTCATATGCCTTACGTTGTTGTTGTATATTGTTGTTGAGTGCAATAGTTGTTGCTTGTGATGTTGCATGATGTTGTTGTTGAGTTATTGTGGCATACCATGTAAATATAATGGTTGTTGCTTATGATGTTGTATGATGATGTTGTTGATTAGTTATGGCATGTTGTGTTGTGGCATAACTTGTAAATGCAATAGTTGTTGCTTATGATGTGGTATGATGTTGTGGTTGAGTGCATAGCATGTTGCATAAGTTGTGTGATAAGTTGTGTGCCCATGTGGGGTGTGAGCGTCTTATCCGGATTCTTTGAAATAGAATCGTGTTGGTGTTGTTGTTGTTGTTGAGGTAATTGTGTGCCCATGTGGGGTGTGAGCGATTATGAGTGATCGTGTGCCCATGTGGGGTGTGAGCGATCACGGATGTCGTGTGCCCATGTGGGTTATGAGCGACTATTATGGAAATTTTGACGAGAATTATGATCATGAAACAGGGATCGAATTGGTACCACATGCATTGAGTCGAGTCGTGGGTCTCATTGCATTGCATTGTGTTGTGTTGTGGTGCATATAATGGTATGCTTGTATGGAAATTCGTATTTGTGTTGATGTTGTGTTGTTAGGGTGAGCCGTATATGGATTATGTTCTTTCATACTTATATTATGCATTTCTTATGTGATTTTGAGAATCTCACCCCTTCTGTTTAAATGTTACCTCCACGTGGGTAACGTGCAGATAAGCAGGATTAGTGCTGAGTTGGAGTTAGCGACGATGAGGTCTTCTCTTTTATTTCGTTGAGTCGCGTCTTCTCTGATTGTAACACCGGGTTGTCGGAATGCTTGTAGTTTGTATTTTATTATTTGTCGTCGTTTTAATTACCTGATGATGATGATGTGATAGCAAACATGTTATGTTTCAGTTGAATTTTTCGCTGCTTTGTAATGAGATTAATTATGTTTTATTGATAATATCTATGGGTTACATATCATATGCATGAGCAGGTGTTTGTTGTAAGTAGCATCCTAAACATTGTATGTTTGATTTTACTCTGACATTCTATTATTATTTGTCGCGGGGGTTTAGGGTGTTACACCTAGACTACACCATAGCCATACCAAAGAATGCCACCTTCCTTAGCAGAGCAGTCTGTAGAAAGTCAGAGGTAACTTAACCTTGACCTTCAAACTGAGAAAAATCACATGCTCCCAAGTACCTAGATCAGAAATAAACTGATCCAAGAAGTAACCATCAAGATTATGATGTCTTCATCTTCATCTTCAACAACACCAAAGTCCAGACCAGTTTCTTGCCAGAAAACTCTCCAGAGATCACATGCTTCTGTCATACCAGACTGAAGCCCATTCTTAGATCAACACCCAAGACTAAAACAGATGCTAAAGCGTATGCAGTACCCCTTCCATGATTTTGTACAAACTCTGACGATGAGATGTTCCAACATCTTGCTGAACATCAACAATCTTGACCTTCAAGGATAATCAATTAAATACTTGTGAATTCCACAAATAACAATTGATCTTAAATCCTTGTTCAATAACCCTTCTTCACCGTTGTAGCTAAGCTCTACCAGATCACTTCATGAACACTTATCAAGTATTCAATCTTTTGCAAGTATCTTCTTTGACACACAGTGTTGAGATACCAAGGCTGCCACCCTAGACTCAAGTAACTAAGATTCTCTCTGAACGAACCTTATTTACCTCAACGATTATGAGAACTCCAATCAGATTGGATCCACCCTTAGGGTTAAGAGAGATGAATCCTTCCTTGTTGTTTTGGATGGTGAAAATAAATCACCTTCACTTTCTTCAGGTCGTGTTTCATAGAAACACCTTCTAGTCAGAAGAATAACTAGAAGACTCCAGATGCACGACTGAGACGCCTTTAAGAGTAGACTTGAGAGAATTCTCAAGTATCTTTGACAACCTATCCGATTAATAATTTATCAAACTCCTAGAGAAAGAACTTGATAAACTTAAACTCGACTTCTCTCCTCTTCAACTGACTTCACACTGTACCATAGAACCAAGCTTCTAAGTACCAAGTCACCATAGCAGACATCTTTCAACAACTTCTTTTATTCCATCGCTCCCGACTTTGGAATAAAAGAATGCAAATATCTTCACATATAGAGGCCGACGATTGAGACCTTCCACCTTATTTCAGTAACATGAATAACCAACGAGTTGTTACCTTCGATCCAGAACATCCATCCCATATATTAATACCCTTGAGTATGCCTGAATTGATTGATCTGATCTTCAAAACTCCTCTGTGTTTAAACGCCAAAAAGTATCTCCTAAAGATCTCATCCAGAAACAGACAAATGTCCCAACACATGTCAAGACATTGTTCTGCACAAACACTTAAACAAAGAACAGAACTGCAGCAGACTGATACCTTGAATATCAGAACTGCAAAATCGCAGATGTTACGACATCTGATCTAACATGTTTATCATGAACCCTAACAGAAAATCAAATATGCAGAATGATAATGAACACAGTAATTGTTAACCCAGTTCGGTACAACTCACCTACATTTAGGGGATACCAATCCAGGAAGAAGACTCCACTATCTGTAGAACTGTTACAAAGATAAACTCCTCCGTTTACAACTTTATATCCTAACATCTACCCAATGAAGACTTTATCAAAGAACAACCTCTTTGATACGAGACACCCCACTCACTTCCCTTAATCACCAACTGTGATTTCTACATCATCCCTGTCAATACAGAATTCTGTCAAGCATACTTGACCAACAAGGTATATTGGATTTGCTTAAAAGCTTCATCCAAGAACAATACTGATCTCTTGCTTAAAAGCTTTGAGAGAGAACAATATACAACAACCTATGTCGACCACATAGTAGCAAAAGATACATGGGTGACTTACAAACTACACAAGATACTCTCAAAACCCTAAGCCCTTATGTTGCACCGACGACTTGTTGTTGTTGTTGTTGTATATGCTTGCTATATTAGGTCTAACAAGTCCTTATTTATAAACTCTTGTAGTATGGGCTTGTACTCTTCAATCAGATCCAATCTTCATGTTTTAAATCAGCTGCAAGATCTTCACATAAAAATAGGAACAAATCTCTAAATAGTTTCCTAAAAAGTCTCCAAGATTCTTTTTATGAAATCCAATTAAATCTGCACTTTGTTCCTAATAAATCTCCTTGACATGCGTATAATGATGAGGTATATCTAAAAGATTCTCATCAAATCAAATCAAATCAGTCAAGAGATATAAAACAACAGCGCCTGCTGTACCAAACAAAGATGTCGAATAACTCTGTTAGGACATCTTACCTAACATATTGCTGTAAACTCTTTTTAGCCAAAATGTAGCCAACCAAAGACCTAACAATTAGCTATAACCTTGACAATATTCAAGATAGAATGAGTCCCAACCACTTCGGAAGCCACCAAGTGATATCTTTAGGCGTTAGCCGACTCAACTAACAGAAGCCCCTTGAAGCCTAGTTTATAAGTTTTATAATGATCACCAGGACTGATCCAAGACACAACATTAGAAAGTTTTTGGCATTCCAAATGAAGCACAATTTAGTATCGCTAGGTTCATGGCTAGTCGCTCCCTGATATACTTTGACAAAGATACTAACACATTCCCTCATTTTCTGGGCAACTTTTCTTTCTGCACCATTCAAGACAATATGAGGCACTGGTTTCTCAATAGGGTCCTCGCCCTAACTAGTTTTCCCTAACATGATAGTTCTTGAAGGGCCGCATGACAAAGTTTTCTCAAAAAAGGAGTTCTCGATCACTCATTTTGTTTCAGAATCCCCAATCAAATTAGTGATCTCTGATTCAAAATTCCTATGAGCATATGGAAGGGAATATGATGTAGGTTCCATTCTCCTTCTCGAAGAGGAATAAGCATTATCCCCGAACCACTTTATACGATAATAGGGTTATCGTTCATTGTTGTGAAAATACAGTAAATGCTTCAATGAAAAGTTGAAGTGAAGAGAATGTACCTTGAAATATATGGTCAAATGCAGTAAACCAAAATAAGGTCGAAATTCGAAACTTTGACTATGTGGTGACGATTACTCCTGTAAAAATGCTCTCAGAGAAGAGGGAAAAACTCAAAGGAAACAAAAGAAATCCAGTCTAGAAGATTGCGAAAAAAGTTTATCCACATCCTCCCTATCCTTATATAGGTAAAGACAATCGAGCGGATCAAATTGAAAGTAAGAAGCAAGTGGGGATCAACAGTCAGATTTCGTCTTCGAAACACAAACAAACTCAAGTGCATGGTAAGTTGCGTCACGCCACTTTATACTTTTTCAGGTCACACATCAAGAAAAAATCAGGGAAATGTTTCAATGATTGAACTGCATTTAATGCTCATGTTATCCATCACACTTATGCAAAACTAAAGAAATGCATATCAGTTGACGTCTGGCCAACCATTCCCAAAGGCCAGCCACGACTGCTAAAAGACTCCCATGACATATAGAGTGCCCGACGAGTTTTACGGGCAACTGTCCTGATCCGCACAAAGGCCCAGTAACAGAGGCCCACTTATCCAACTTGTTCAATTGAGTCCAAGGTATAAATACCTTCACAAAGAGTTTTCAGGTACACAATCTATAATCTCCATTTTCACTAATATTATTTTAAACTTTAAATAGACTTAGACGTTAGAGTGCTAACCATATAGGTACCCTCGTCTGATCCATCTTACAGGAGATTAACAACGGCGATCCAAGATCAACGCCGATTTGTAACGTCAGTTTGGGATTAACTTCTCCGATTCAAGAAACACGACGATCACAAACTTTGATACTTGGATCTGCATCAATGAATCACTTAGGAAGCTTAGCTCCGCCATAGTTTTCGTGATCATCTCTATTTCTGGCTTCACAACAGAACAATGCAGATGAAAAATAATTTTAATGCAAATGAAAAATATTTGAATGACCACAATGCAATCAAAACAATTAAGATAAAAAATAAGTGCAACAATACAAGACAAAGAAGAAAGGAACAATTATACCAATCACAATGATCTAATACTAAACTTCCTGCATAAATAAAGTTAGCAAATAACAAAACTAATATAGAAAAAATATAATACTATCAAAAAATAGATACATCTTTCTTCACATGTTTTGAGAACCTATTAAAATTTTCTAACACTCCTGCACAAAATATGAATAGATAAAAATATGTACTTAATTTTCAAAATATGTATGAATTTAAATAAAAACTTTGCATACCAAAAGTCAATTGTAAAAATATCAAAACTGGAGATGAAAAAAAATTATAATAAATTCAAATAACAAAAAGAATATAAAAGTAGTATATTATTTAAATGGTTTTCAGGGGTAAAAAGATGTGTGTTAGGGTGCAATTATAAATCTTTATTCATTCAGAAACCCAGTTTCACATTTTACGTTTTCAAAGCCCATATACTCACAAGTTTAGTTTAGGTTTAGTTCTGTTACACTATAAAACCAGAGCCAGTGCAAACAACTTTCTCATCACTCACTAACGCGATAAACCTAGCCGCGAGACGAAACCACCAAAGTCTCTTCGAGATTCATAGTATGTTTAAATCTCAAATTCTCTTTTTATTTTTTCTTCCTCCATGAATCAAGCTCTTTTTGTATGTGTCTGTTAGTCATCGCTTTTGATAGGCGTTGCGTTCTTCGTTAGTTTTTCATGCCGAAGTACGTGTCAACGAAAGCGTATATAAACTTCAACACCGACCTCTTTCTTAATTATTTGTTAATTAAGACAAACAACATCTGCGAATTTTTATCTCGCAGTTTGTTTCACGGTCGTGTTATATTTTCATAATTTATTTTAATTTTTTTTATCAATTGTTGCTTCACAATGGTGAAACCTCTTCTTTCAAATAAGAGGATTTCAAGTTTCCCGAAGCATAAATCAAACCTATAAAAACCAGTCTTAAACAACGTAGTGTAATTATTAACTACACTGTGTTACCTGTCTACTGGTACATTTCATTTTGATTTGATTAATTTATTTAAATTTGTTGTTAATTATAATTAAACCTAACGCTTTATTTGTTGTAACAGTAATTGAAATGGAACAATCAACTACACCAAAAGTACCGCCTATACCCGAAATTAAAATCAAATCTAATCCGAAAAAGAAGATTCCTTCACCTAAGGAATTGATATCATATTATGAATCTCAAGGGCTGGATTCACATGAAGCGTCTTTGAAGGTTATTGAGGATTTGCAGAAAGCTTTATTTGGAGTGATTTCATCTGGTAGAGGTAAAAGCGATAGGGTTTTGAATGAATCTTCTAGAAAGATTGATTCGGTTAATAATAGACTTGCGGTACTTGACATGAAGTTGGATTCGAAGCCGGGATATGGTGAGACTTTTGTAATTGGTGTTGTTTCTGGTGCGGCTTTGAATGGAATTGGGGCTATTTTGCCTCATATTATGTCGCCTATTGCGCAGATTTGGAATTCTGTTACTACGGCATTTAAGTCTACACCTCAATGACATTTTTTATTCATTTTTAGTTTTGTATGTATGTACAGTATTATTCAATTTGGTGTATGGTTAAATATTGTATTCTAGTCGTGTAAATAAATTGTTAAATTAACAAGTTCTAGCGCCATTTAATTCTGATTTGCGAAATCTTGACGGTTTTGTATAAAGTAACTTTATTTTGGCTCTTCATAGGACTAACAAGTTCTAGCGCCATTTAATTCTGTCAATAGCAGTCAATGAGATATGCTTACCTTAAAAGTTTCTAGAACAGAGGTTTTTGCAAACCCTAGAAGTGTCTAGAAGTACTGGCCTTGGGAGTTTTGAGGAGAGGAAAAGAAGGTTTTGAAACATACTCCCTTTTATAAGCAAAAAAAACACCTTAAATTTTGATCATTATTATAATCAAAAGATATTAAATTTTAGACTAATTAATACTTTGTATTACTATTATACCTTTAATTTAATTCAAAAGTATTTAATGTTGGTAGTTGATTCATTAATTAATTTAAGGATATTATTGTACATTTTACTTTGATTGTATATGAAATCAAAAAAATTAATTACACTTCACTAACTTTCTTAATAGTGTGAAAGTAGTTATTTTGATTTATAATTGTGACCGGAGGGAGTAGTACTTATAGACACTTCCTAGGGTTTTAAAACCATAGAAGTCTTCTAAAACATAGTACCCAAAGAAAAGTTTGTTGTGGTCACTGTAAGAGACAACCCTTGGAAACTCGTTAGGCCGACCTACCTGATGCGGTGAAAGACTATTATGAGATCTATGTAGGCTGATGTCTGAAAATAGACCTTGAGTTAGCTTGCCACCTGTCGGCCTTGTCCAAAAATGTCTCGAGTGGAAAATAAATTGCATTATAAAACCAGGCGGAAGTCTCTTTGAGACTGCAACACATAATTTTATGCATGAATTATTTAATTAAATCAACGTGAAAATGCAAAGATAGGATTGTGAACGAATCTTCTAGAAAGATGAATTCAATTAACAATAGACTTATAAGTAGATATCGATACCATTTCACACCCTTGAAATTTAAATGCTAAACATAATACAACACATAAAATCTCTATGTGATTTTCTCTACTTATTATTTAAAGATGCAATGTTATTTATTTATTCATGCTATAGTAATGATTCATTCGTTGCAGCAACGATACATGTAGAACTTTTCCATTGGTTTCCCACATTCAGCACACACAATCTTATCTGGAACCGTGCCATCAACTCCTGGCAGTATCAATCTATTACAATGATGTGGCTGTTGAATCCCTTGTATATATTCATCCATTGCAGGCAAAACCCCTTTATCATTCACATTATCCTTCCACTCATCAAACTCATTAAGACACTTCAGAAATGAGTCACCTTTGCCTTGTGTCATTTTTATTGTTCCTAGACTTATCACAGCCCAACCTTGATCACTGCTATCATAGCTCAAGATTCTCATTATTTCCATCATTATTTGGTCTCTCTCCACTGTCTTACCTTGTTGTAACTTGGAGTGCCACATGCTTTCTAGCCTAACCCAGAAGAACCAAATTATCGTTGGATCGGCGAGGATGTTGCTCAGATTTTCTTCATGTACGGTCTTGTTGATTTTTTTAACTTTTTGTCCAGGGTTGTTTTTTCCTACATACATCATTTCGAGTGGAATTTGTAGAGTTCTCGCCAGGGATTTTGCCGCGCTTGTGAATTTACGGATCCAGTCCATATCGTCCCCTCCATACAAACATATATATTTTCCAGCTGATACCTGCATTCAACATTTATGATTATGACATAAAACATTGATGATATGCATATATAGAGAATGAAAAACCTAGCTCTAACCCAATCAAAGAGCAACGGATCGATTGTATCGGCCAGAAGTGCAAGTCCCCATGTCTCTTCTTTCCAAAGAGCTTCCTCCCTTAAGCTAGAGAAAGGATAAGCCATGCTTCCCCAAATCCACATCATATGTATTGCATTCAGGTTCACAACCTTTCCTTGTGGATCCAACACCACAAGCATTGGCTTTGTGTTGAATAGCCATACCTCCTTAATGTACCTAATGGTTGCTGCCTCCAAAAGTGAAGGGTCATAAACTGAGTACCATGGCATCATTGATTGCAGCCTCTCGAACTTCTGCTTCATTTCGGTCCACGCAGTTCCCTTTTCCACAACCGGAATCCAAACGAGTTCGTATTGACTCTCTTGCCTCGTTGAATCTTGACGTGACTCTTGATACATTTGTTCAAAAATCACTAGCTCTTGATCAGATATATGGTGCAGGTCTGTTATGTAGAGCAACACAATTTTCTTCCTCAATACGTCAATGCTAACCTGAAGACAGATCAAATACCTTGAGTTGAACCGAAAAATGATTATGAGTTATGCATATATACTATGTGTTAAATGAATAAATAACATAATCTATGCTAACCCTTTGTTTGGTAGAACCGTCAAACAGTGGCAATGGATCACCCTTGCAGTGAATCAAAGCTTTGAGAACCTTAATGTTATCTTGGTGTGATGTCTCAAAAAGGTGGTGAAGTGTTTCAAATACTTTTCTCTGTTTGTTGTCATCTGCATTATAACAGTGTTCCAAAGCATATAGATTTAAAGAAATTTTATCAAAGGAAAAGCAAAACAGTGCTTCTTCATCGATCATCTTCGTGATTAACATGCGAGTAGTTACTAAAACGATTGGTTAGATCGACTTCATTACCTAAATGTTGACGACAAATTGTGAGCAGCTTTTGAAGGTGACCATTCAAGTTTTCTAGCTTATGAGTCAAACTCGAAAGCTCCCATGTCTCAATTGTTGATGTCATATATCTAAAATCAACACGAGATTGTTAAAATTATATAATAAGCACTCATGTTATATGCACTTAATTAAGATGTTTATCCAGACAGACCTTTGAATCAGCGTGATCACTAAATTAGCAACACAAAAAGAAGAATTTATTTGCTTTTTGTGCAAGAAAGAAATTAAGAGTTACTGAGATATAGATATACCCTTGACCTAAACCAATAAGGCCGAAAATATGCGATGCACATCCCACAATACTCCTAATGGTCCAATAAACAGCACTAGGAATAAGAGTAGAAGCAGTCAATGTTTCCGGTGCTTCATGATCAATATCCTCAGAAGGAAGCTCATGAAACTCAACAATGCAATTAGCAACATCCAACATAGCCTTGAGAAGTTTGTTGACAGATTCAAATTTAGGTCCCAAATCATCAACTTGATTCAGTGTTTCATGAACGTGCTTCAGCAATGCAACTGACTTAGCAAGACGGTTTGTGGCGTAAAGTTGAGCCACAAGCCAAAACTCTCCTAAGTTGGCTGCAAATGCTGCTAATGCTATCACCACTTTGGCATCCCATGAATAGCTTGATAGCATTCCAAGTATTCCTATGGTTGTTGCATGAGCATCTCCTCCACTCATCAAACACTTGCAAGATATCTGGCACAAACATGCGTCAAAAGATTAATAACTCGATTTTGACATATTTGGTTCTAGAAAAATAGTCCTAATGCACGGAGACGGGAAGAAAACCTCGCAGGAAATTTTGTTAATCGAGTGATATGAAATCTCCAGCATTTCAAATAAGTCAGATTCCTTGGTAGTATCCTTCATGTCCTGAAAAAATCGGTTAGGGCACAAGGAAAGTCCGAAATGGTACTAGATTAATATATATACATACATATACCTGAACATAGTCGGGGATAAGAGAAGTCGCGTGAAGAAAAATGTCTTGAACAACATTAAGCAGAGGTCTAACATCAACATGTTCCTCAATAGGAGCATGAGTTGCACGAATTTGTTTCGTCATAACCGTGTCGTCTGAAGCCGAAAAAATGTGGCGGATAGCTCTGGATTGCATCTTCCGGGGCACCATTTCCATCTCTTTGATCAGATAATAATGGTTAAGATCACTGGTTCAATTAGTGTTAGTTATATTTTCTATGCAGAATGCAATATATATAGTTGAATATGTTGAAGCCAAATTCTGGTGAATTTCTACCTTGCTTGTGTTTGGGTTCAAATAATGAATTAAAATTATCAGTATAGAAATTTAATTTCTTAAAAAGGGATCCTAACATAATAGTTATTGCAAGAAAGGTATAAATAAAATGTTTGCAACTTTTGTAATGTGAAAGAATCATTACTATTTAATACACGTGTCATTACTATATACGATGTTTTTATGCCATGTTTTTCCTTTATCATAAGACATATTACAAGGTAGAGATTCCTCTGCTACCCTTTCAATAAGGTGACAATCTAACTTAATTCTTTCATAAAAAATAAGGTTTTGAAAATTTGAATAGCTGATTGACTATCACAGTAAATAAGTATAGATTTAGGAAAAATAATGTGTAAATTATGTAAAAGATGTAAAATTCACTGAACTTTAAAAAAAGTATTAGCTAGAGCCCTATATTTCGATTTAGAAGATGAATGAGAAACAACACTTTGTTTTTTAGAAGATGCACGAGAAACAACACTTTATATTAGCCAAACTAATGTAAATGCCACTTCTTTTTATAGTGTGTATCTCTTAGCCACAAGTTTATCCTTAGGTGTCCATAAACCTCAATTTCTGAAAGGCAAAATAGTGCTCAGAAGGGGAAGGAGAAGTATGACAAGAGTAAGGTTCAATGGTACTGTTGTAAGAAATTTGGCCATTTCGCTGTTGACTGTTGGTCAAACAAGGAAAGAAAATTAGAACGAGCAAACATAGTCAGAGGAGATTCTAATGATGAACATGTGCTATTGGTGGCTTTTGAGTTTGATAGTGCGTATTCGGTAGACTGGTGGTATATGGACATTGGTTGCTCAAATCACGTAACTGAAAACAAAAAATGACATCTTGATTTTGACTCTAGAAAGAGGACAAAAATCAAATGTGCTGATGATAAATACCTCAACGGTTAAGGTACGAGAAATGTCAAAGTCAAGGTCAAAAATGGTAAAACTATTTAATCAAGGATGTTTGGTATGTTCCTGGCATGAAAAGCAATCTGATGAGTGTAGGTCAGCTCTTTGAGAAGTGTTTCTCAATTACTATGAAGAACAATCTCTTGAAGTTGTATGGTTTTGATCAGAAGCTAATAATGCAATCTAGGCAAGGAAGCGACAGAACATTCAAGGTGAATGTGGAGACAACTTAGCCTAAATGCCTTAGTGCAAAAGGCACTGAAGATGACAGTGAGCTATGGCACAAGAGATTGGGTTATCTTAATTTGAGAAGCTTAGGGCATCTGAATTCTAAGAAGCTGGTATATGAAATTTCCAAGATTGTGAAGCCTAAGAAGTCGTGTGAGATATTGTTGAAACATTATTAGGGGGGTGTTTTTATCGTCTCCACAGGGATTGTCGATATTTGATGCTTACCGTTCAATAGTTACAATGTTTTAAGTTCAATAGTTTCAAATAGTTCTCGATTTCGGTTAACATTAATTGGTAGCAAAGAGTAAATTTGTAGCAAAGAGTTTGTAAGGTTTTTAGGAAAGCATGTCAAGGTTAGGTTTCGATAATCCTTTTCATATATATCCGATTAATCAAGCATATGAACTTAGTTTCCGACCAATACAACCGCGTATCCTCCCGACTAAGTTTATGTCTAAAGCAAAGTCGTGAGTATCGTTGTTTAGACCGTTAGATGATGTCTCACGCTAACAATCGAAACAACAATCGTTAAGATCAACACAAAGCGAATAACAAATCACAAATCTATGTCTAGAGTTTGGTTTTTAAGAGATAAAATTATTAGGTCATGATTTGCAAAATCTATGTCTAGAGCAATACAAACCACACATGAATCATTAAGAGCAAATAACTTCATCTATATTGATCAAAGACCTTGTTCATATACAAAAGATCAAAAGAAATACATATTATCAGGATCAACTACATCTAACCTCAACACAAGAGTGTTTAGCTACTCATTCTCATGGTAGTTTGGATGACAAGTTTCAAGAGGAGATGAATGAACATCCAAGTCGAATAATCAAGAATGGATGTGACTTCAGCTTCTCAAGGTGAAAATTCACTCTTGGATGATCAAAAGACAGAAAACTATGTTTTTGGGTGAAAAAGAGCAAAAGATCCTTTCAAGAAAAGTAAAAAATCAATTTATACAACACATAAATTCAGCAGCCTTCGCCGAGCGAAGGAATCATTCGCCTAGCGAATGTATTAAAACATGGCACCTTAAGTGCCTCAGACTTAAACCGCCCACAAAAGTTATCGCGGGTTCGCTAAGCGAACAAAATCATTCGCGAAGCGAGCATTCGCCAAAACCTTCGCCCCAGCGAATTTTGGGTCCTTTCGCCCCTGCAACTTTCTGCCTCTCTTCGCTGGAAGCTTCGCCTAGCGAGCAAAGCAGTGAACCTTCGCTGACTCCCTTGCCACAGCGAATTTACCTTTTTTTTCCTACTGAAACTTTCTGCCACTCTTCGCTGGAACACTCGCCAACGTTCGCTAGGCGAACCTTCGCTGGTGACTTCGCCAGGACTCGCCTAGCGAATCCTGCTGTTGCTTTCTTGCTTTTATGGCAACTTGCATCCATTCCTTGTGTATTACATTCTTGATCATTTCATGCCTATTTCTGCACATTAGCACACAAATTACAAGCACCACAAGTATATTCCAATGTTTGAATAACAACACACATCACCACTAAAATCAACAAGTTAAACATGGAAAGTAATGAAAAATGCCAAGTATTGAATACAAATATATAACATGTTTGACATCTAACAAACTCTCCCCAACTAACTCTTTGTTTGTCCTCAAGCAAAGTGTGTCTCTCAAGAGGATTTGCTCGAGCATTTAATTCATCCCAAGACAAGAGAAACGACTCAAATAAACAACAATCACAACAAAGCAACCATTACACAATCCAAGAACTTACAATGTAAAAGAACTTGACTCTTAAACAACTTTCAAACAATGTTTCAAGAGACAACTAACTCATCATGCACATGTCATTCTAACACTCCTCTTCGAAAAAAGATTTAAGGAAAACGCGCATACAAGCACAGGACAATTACACTCAAATGACAAATGATGCAAATACTAAGCAATTCATACAATATCTCATTGATCACGAAAGAAATCATGGAAGCAAAAGATCACTAAGGACTTCCAGGTTGTAGCTTGGTCGGGTAAACAATAAAGGGATATTTCTAACGGCCATTGAAACGAAATTGCCGATGCAAAAGAACATTTACTAAACAAGGTATTCACAACATCTCAACTTCATTCACCAATTTTTTTTTCTTTATCACACCTTCTCAAACTACCGTGCACAATTATTGAATCTATTTTTCTCATTCAAGCAAGCATTTTCTCATTTGTACACACATATTCACAACTCTTCTCTTTTCATGCTTGCTTGAATTTTTTTCAAAACTTTGAGTAATTCACCAATCTTCTTTTCATTCTCCCCAACTTATTTTCAACTCAACCTAAAGTGAATGTTCCTTGCTTTTTAAGGCAAGGGAGTCAATTAAAACAAAAGTTCAAAGGTTCAAGAAGAAAACATTTTAGAAGCTCTCAAAAATTCAATGATGAACTCGACTTTTCAAATATGTACAACCCAAAGTTCATCACTAAAAGAGATCTAACAAATTTGGGCACAAAGGGGCTAACAAATTCTCGCTACTCACGGGCAAAGTACTGTATGGAAATGGTTGTGCTCAATATCAACAAGTGCCTTGATCATGTCTAAGACTTCCATAAAATCACATACATCACAAGATAAGGCATGAATTAAAAGTATAAAACAAAATTTATCATAAATCCAAAGCATATAGTATAACATGGAGGTTTCTCACTTTTGTGATTTTTGGACCTAAATGACACAAGCATTCAAAGAGAGTTGTAACACGAAACAACATTTTCATTTGTACCAAGACACAAAGTTCTGATACATTCTAAATTCTAGAACTAGGTAACTATGTACCTTTCCACAACAACATGCTTAAAGTACTATCATAGCCATCCCATCTTGGAGGAATCTTCCTTTAAGATAAAGAATCACCAACCTAAAATTCCCCAAGTTTCATCACCAAAAGAAGGAAACATTAAATCCTCACAAGCATATCATCATAAAACATATAAACAATTTTAAGAGCTGAGCATTCGTAAACTAAAGAACTCAACACTTAATAATAATTAAAACTCGAAATATTAGTAAAATAAAAACAGAAATTGTTTTCTGAAAACTTCAAATACTAATACTAATAATAATAACAATGTACTGGTGTGAACACACCTACAGAGTCAAAAGTACCAATAAAGGGTACATAAACATCATACAACAAAAAATAATCCAACACAGTGGATAAAGTACATCACTACTAAACTGAAATAAAACCAAATACAATAAAACATGATAAAACTTCACTTTGTAGCACAAAGGAAGTACAAAAGTCTGAAATCAACAACATCAGTCCTCATCGAACACCTCAATCTCCTCAGAACCGCCAGCAGAACCAGTCGCCTCCTCATCATCATCATCACCAACAATCTCCTCACTAACCTCCTCATCCTCAGCAGCATCATCTTCACCCCCTCCGAAAATTGGCCTGCCCTCAGGCCAACCAGCATGTGCTAGGAACTGCTCCCTAGACATCATCAAGTGCTCAGTGGCAGGGTCGCGAATCTGCAACTGGAGTACCTGCATAGAATCATGAAGGTCAGTCATGGCGCGCTGTGAAGCCGCCATCCAATCCCAGTTGTATTGACAAATCTCCTGCTGAAAAGGATAAAATGTCGGTGATGCTGATCCAGAAACTCCACCATCCCCTGAGCTAGCATCAGTACTAGCACCAGAAGATTCTCCAATTGCCCTTCTGGGCTTACAAAACTTATCCACATATCTATCATTTATCGCCGACGGAATCGTGACCTGCCTGCGTGCTGGTATATCAACTCCAGCATGAGCACACAAAGTCATAATGAGACACGGAAAAGCAAGCGGGGCATTCTTGCGAGCCGCAGTACCTCCAAGACCACTCAGAACAATGGCCTTGATCTCATCCGCAATAATGCGGGCCACGTCAATCTCTATATTCGTCTGAATGCTATGAATAAGGTGAGCCAAAGGTATAGGGATGGTGCTATGATGCGACCTGGGCGAGATGTTGGTAAGCACAAAAAGCAAGATGAGTTGGACCAATGGCTGCATATCCACCCTTCGGAATCTAATTGCAACCCCGAACGAGTTACGCTCAACATCTTTACCAGGAAGAAGTAAATCATGGGTCATCTTTGGAATGTCACGGTGAAGATGCAGGTCCCGATGATAAGCATCTAACTGACTACCGACCAATGGTAACGGATCGCCCAGAACCGTGTTAATCGTCCTCCTGTCAAATCTCACAACAGCCCCCCTCACAAGAGAGGTCCAGCTAAAACGTTCCCCATCACCGGGAAGTGCATTTGCGTAAAACTCCCGGACAATCTCTGCATTATACCCATCCAAAAGTGTCATCAAACGACCCCACTTCTTTTCCACAAAAAGTGCATCCACTGTTCGGTAACTCCCACAGTCGCTTAGAATGAACCTCTTCTCAGCCAAGATATGTTTTCTCTCTAAGGTTTCGTAGTGGGCCGCCTGTTTTGCTCCCCTGAATCTAGCCTCATCAAATCGAACTAGTACTTGCCTTGAAGTTGAGGCTTTTTTTTTCTTTGTTGGGTTGGTCGCCAATTTCGGTGCCATCTGCACAAAACAACCAATAAACCAAAACAACGACAAACCAACGCATTAGTGAACCAAGGCAACCCAGCAGAGACTTACACTGCATAAAAAAATAATTAAATTTCCTTTTGTTTGCTCCAAGTGTCGCTAGGCGAAGGCTGGCGAACATTCGCCCCAGGTTCGCGAAGCGAATGCTGGCGAATGCTCGCGCAGGCTTGCGAAGCGAACACAGCAGCGAACTCACGAAAATGCAGAAAAAAAAACCAGTCCTACAATATCAAACAACCAGTCCTACAACAAATTCAATTTTAAAACATCACCCTATTCATAATGCTTTGTTTATATACAACATGCAGCACAAAGACAAAATGAACAGAGGTACATGAGTTATGAAACCCTAAGTGATTTACATCCAAAATCCAAATCATTATCTAAACTAATGTCAAACAGAAATAAACAAGGAAAAGGTGAACAACCCTGAACTTTGCACGTGAACAAGGAGGAACTAGGAGAAATGAGCAGGAAGGGACAATGGGTACAAGAAATCTTGCGCGGTGAGAAAGTTTTGAAAATGGAGGGAGAGGCAAAGTGAGCAAGGAAACTAGGGTTTCCCTCTCATAATTCTCAGACAAGTTGGGTCATGGGCCCAATTGATTGGCCCACCCAAAAATTGCCCCCACTTTTAACTGATGTGGCAAAATAAGCATGGCCTGTCTCGCTGGGTTCGCGAAGCGAAGGTGCCAGCGAATGCTCGCCCCAGGCTCGCGAAGTGAACGCCAGCGAACATGACAAAATTTTTTCAAAATTTTCTGCATTTGAGAACATCTTTCAACCCTCCAACACTTTAACCAATACCAAACAAAAACAACAACAAAGCAGTAAATACTTACAATGTTGGGGTACCTCCCAACCAGCGCTTGTTTAACGTCGGCTAAGCTCGACGGTCCGGAGAGTAGATGCCTCAAAAATAAAAGCCAAAGAATTTGCAACCAAAACGAACACACTACATGACACAAACTCATCCGTTATCGTGCCAAGTTTTTGGTCTCCTTTTCTTTAAAAACGACCAATCCCAACATGATTTCATCAAGGCTACCTTTGCATCTTCATTCTTCTTCTTTTCAAATGCTTCACTTTCCAACTTCTCTTTTTTCACGTCTTTATCTTTTTGCACAACTTCATCCATTTGATTCACAAACATCACTCCTTTGAACAATGTAAAACAAGCTTCTTCCTCCATACCACTTTCCTTGATCCGCACTTTCATTAAGCCTTCATCAACGTCCACCAACATTTTCATGAATGGTCGGCCCAATATAATCGGCGTATCTTCATCCTCATCCATTTCAACAATCGCAAAATCAACAGGAAAGAATAATTTATCCACTTTTAATAGCACATCCTCCACAACACCATACGGACGAGTTCTCGACTTATCCGCAAGTTGTAAGGTCGTGGTTGTTGATTTTATGGTCATATTATCAAGTCTTTTCACCACCGACAAGGGAATGAGATTGATGCTCGCACCCATGTCAACCAAAGCTTTGCATTAAAAATCATTACCTATTGTAATAGGTAAAGCTACTCTTCCCAGATCTTGTTCTTTCCGCGGAAGCACACATTGGATGGCACTACACTCGGCATTAAGATCAATGTTGTTTTTTTCAGTGCACCTCTTCTTTTTCATGAGTATGTCTTTCATGAACTTGACATACCTAGGCATTTGTTCAAGAGCTTTAGAGAAAGGTACGATTACTTGTAACCGACTAAATAACTCCAAAAACCTTGCGTAATGCCTATCATTCTCTTTTTTCTTCGGAGTAGGAGGATACGGTAATCGTCTTTGTAAAAATTCCTTCTCAAACTCCTTTCTTTCTTTTTCTTTTTTCTTCCTCACTTCTTGTTCATTCTTTTCAACTACCCTATTTTCATCATTTTTTTCGACTTCCTCCAACACAATATCATTTTCCTTTTCAACTACCACCTCATGCTCAACATCTCTTCCAATTGTTCTCTCACTTCTTGTGAAAATGGCTTTACACTCCCCTTTGGGATTTGGTTGAGTGGTAGCGGAGAAGGAAAGCCCCGGTTGGTTTTCAGCTAATTGCTTGGCAAGTTGCCCTACTTGCGATTCAAGATTTTTAATCGAAGCATCCGTACTCTTTTGAGTTGCCATTGATAATTGCATGAATTTGGTGAAAGTTTTCTCCATTCTTGAACTTCCACTTTGCTCTTGGGGTGGTTGGTAAGGATTTTGTCTCCATCCTTGTTGATTTTGGTAGTTGCTTCGAGGTTGATAGCCTTGTTGATTTTGGTACGGTGGTTGAGCACTTTGGTACGGAGGTCGTCCTTGATAACCTTGAGTAGGATTTCCAGCATAGTTTACCTCCTCCACAACCGGAGGACAATATCCGGTAGGATGATCTCCCATACACATTTCACAACAAGCTACTTGTACACTCTTGCTCGGAGAATCATGAATCTCTTTAAATTATTGCAGAAGTTTAGACATTTGTTTCGTCAATAACTCAACTTGCTGGGATAATAACTTGTTTTAAGCAAGTATAGCATCGTTGGTTCCCAGTTCCAAAACTCCAGGAGTCCTTTGAGAAGGGCTACGGTTATGACTTCCCTGATGATCATTCAACGCCATCTTGTCAATAATGGCAGTGGCTTCTTCAGCAGTTTTGCTCATTAAGGATCCACCAGCGGTGGCATCCAACAAGGTTTTATGCACAAAATGAAGTCCATTTCGAAAAATATGAATTTGAGACAATTCATCAAAGCCACGCCCCTTGCATTTCCTCAACATAGATTTGAATCTCTCCCACGCTTCATTGAGAGATTCGTTGGCACCTTGTGTGAACACTGCGATTGCGGTCTTTGCCTCCATAAAATGAGTATGTGGGAAAAATCGCTCCAAAAATTTTTCTTCAAGTGCATTCCAATCTGTCATTATTGCCGTTGACTGATTAAGATACCATTCCTTGGCCTTCCCAATGAGGGAATGCGGGAATAGTCTCTTAAACAGAGATTTCTCTTTAGCTTCGGGCGCACCAGTTGCTCCCGCAATCTCATAGAACTTCGTCAAATGTGTAAAAGGATCCTCATGATCCATACCAGTAAAAGGACTTTGATATAGTAGTTGGAGAATACCAGTCTTAATTTCTGAATGACGATCGTTCTGCGCATTGCGAGCAAACTGTGCATTGTGTCTCGAACTGTTGGTGCATGGTCTAGAAGCAGGTGGTGGTGTTGGTGGTGGATGTTCCATAGATGGAAGTAACTGTGGAAATGGTGGTGGTATAGAAGTCGAACTTCCCTCTTGTTCTTGTTTTTGGCTCGCTAGTTGCCTCCTTCGTCTCGTTCTGCTATTGATTCTACGAGCGGTTCTTTCAATCTCAGGATCGAACAGAAGTTGGTCCCTGGTAGTTTCCCTCGTATAAAACAAAGTCTGCACACTAAACAAAACAAATTAACAAGTTCTAGAAAAAGTTAACAAGCTTAAAACAACACAGCTATTGCAATGCTTGCAATATCAATGAACAATCCCCGACAACGGCGCCATTTTGTTGAAACAGTATTAGGGGGTGTTTTTATCGTCTCCACAGGGATTGTCGATATTAGATGCTTGTCGTTCAATAGTTACAATGTTTTAAGTTCAATAGTTTCAAATGGTTCTCGATTTCGGTTAACATTAATTGGTAGCAAAGAGTAAATTTGTAGCAAAGAGTTTGTAAGGTTTTTAGGAAAGCATGTCAAGGTTAGGTTTCGCTAATCCTTTTCACATATATCCGATTAATCAAGCATATGAACTGAGTTTCCGACCAATACAACCGCGTATCCTCCCGACTAAGTTTATGTCTAAAGCAAAATCGTGAGTATCGTTGTTTATACCGTTAGATGATGTCTCACGCTAACAATCGAAATAACAATCATTAAGATCAACACAAAGCGAATAACAAATCCCAAATCTATGTCTAGAGTTTGGTTTTTAAGAGATGAAATTATTAGGTCATGATTTGCAAAATCTATGTCTAGAGCAATACAAACCACACATGAATCATTAAGAGCAAATAACTTCATCTATATTGATCAAAGACCTTGTTCATATACAAAAGATCAAAAGAAATACATATTATCAGGATCAACTATATCTAACCTCAACACAAGAGTGTTTAGCTACCCATTCTCATGGTAGCTTGGATGACAAGTTTCAAGAGGAGATGAATGAACATCCAAGTCGAATAATCGAGAATGGATGTGACTTTAGCTTCTCAAGGTGAAAATTCACTCTTGGATGATCAAAAGACAGAAAACTATGTTTTTGGGTGAAAAAGAGCAAAAGATCCTTTCAAGAAAAGTGAAAAATCAATTTATACAACACATAAAATCAGCAGCCTTCGCCTAGCGAAGGAATCATTCGCCTAGCGAATGTATTAAAACATGGCACCTTAAGTGCCTCAGACTTAAACCGCCCACAAAAGTTATCGCGGGTTCGCTAGGCGAACAAAATCATTCGTGAAGCGAGCATTCGCCAAAACCTTCGCCCCAGCGAATTTTGGGTCCTTTCTCCCCTGCAACTTTCCGCCTCTCTTTACTGGAAGCTTCACCTAGCGAGCAAAGCAGCGAACCTTCGCTGGTTCCCTCGCCACAGCGAATTTACCTTTTTTTCCTACTGAAACTTTCTGCCACTCTTCGCTGGAACACTCGCCAACGTTCGCTAGGCGAACCTTCGCTGGTGACTTCGCCAGGACTCGCCTAGCGAATCCTGCTGTTGCTTTCTTGCTTCTATGGCAACTTGCATCCACTCCTTGTGTATTACATTCTTGATCATTTCATGCCTATTTCTGCACACTAGCACACAAATTACAAGCACCACAAGTATATTCCAATGTTTGAAGAATAACACAAATCACCACTAAAATCAACAAGTTAAACATGGAAAGTAATAAAAAATGCCAAGTATTGAATACAAGTATGTAACATGTTTGACATCTAACAGATATACATGAAAGGCTAGCAACCTAGATTGTAATTTGCATCAAAAGTAGCCCCAAGAGCAAAGCATGCTTTGGGAGTAGTACATTCTGATGTGTGTGGACCATTTGAAGTACCTTTACTTGGAGGAAACAAATATTTTGTGTCATTTGTGGATGAGTTCACAAGAATGACTTGAGTAGCACTCATCAAGTTTAAGCATGATGTGTTTGCTGAGTTTCAGGAGTTCAAGGTGAAGGTTGAAAAACAAAGTGGTCAAAAGCTGAAAGTTTTCAGAACTGATGGTGGAGGTGAGTACAACTCTACATAGTTCAAGAATTTCTGTGAGGATAATGGAATTGAGTATGAGGTGATTACTCCATACACTCCTCAACACAATGGTCTTGCTGAAAGAAGAAATCAAACTTTTCTTGATAAGACAAGGAGCATGCTGAAGGAGAAGAAGCTCCCCACACTTTGTGGGGAAAAACTGTTGCCACTGCAGCATATGTGCTCAATAGGTGTGCAACCAAGAAGCTAAAGGAAATTATTCCTTTAGAGAAGTGGAATGGAGATAAGTAAAGTGTGAACCACTGAAGGTGTTTAGTTCTGTTTATTACAAACATGTTCCAAATGCTAAGAGAAGGAAGTTAGAAGACAGAAGCAGAGTTATAATGCTTGTAGGGTACCACATTACAGGTGCTTATAAGCTCTACTGTGGTGTCACTAATAAGGTTGAATTTAGCAGAGATGTCATTGTGAAAGAATCAGAAGTGTGGAATTGGAAAAAATCTCAATCCAACTCTGGTGCGGTGTTAACACCTGAGTTAACTTCTGAAGATACTTCAGAATCTGAAGGTTCTGAAGATGAGTTAGAATCAGAAGATGAATCTGAAGGTGAGTCTGAAGATGAGTCAGAGTCTGATAGTAACTTTGATTATGAAGGTGACTCTGATTCAGATTCAAATTCTTATGATGATTCAGACTCGGGTCAGGTGGAGATCCAGACTCTGAAGGTGGTCATGCCTATGAGGGTGTTACTTATGGGGTTCCAGCATCTGATATTGTTATAGCGTCCGAAGAAGTTTCTGAACATATGTTCAGAGGCCACAAAGAATCAGAAACATCACAAGAAGATTTGCAGAGTTTGAAATGGTGCATGATACTGAAATAGACCATGAAGGGGAAGTCATTCAGTGTGCCATGTTAGTAGACTCTGAACCAGTGAGTACAAAAGAATCTCTCAAGAAGAAAGTTTGGATGAAGGCCATGAAAGAAGAACTTGAGGCTATAGAAAGAAACAAGATTAGGAGTTGACTGAGCTTCCAAAGAACAAGAAAGCTATTAGCGTCAGATGGGTTTTCAAGGTCAAGTTGAAGCCAGGTGGATCAATCTGCAAACACAAAGCAAGGTTAGCAGCAAGAGGTTTTCTACAGAAACATGGGTTAGATTACTTTTAGGTGTTTGCTCCTGTAGCGAGACATGAGACAATCAGATTGGTGATTGCAACAGCTGCTAACAGGAATTGGTCTTTGATACATCTGGATGTGAAATCTGCTTTTCTGAACGGTCCATTGCAAGAAGAGGTATACGTGTCACAACCTCACGGGTTTGTGAAAAAGAATCAGGAAGGGATGGTGTACAAGTTACATAAAGCGTTGTATGGACTGAAACATGCTCCTAGAGTTTAGAAACTGCAAATTTATTCATTTTTCAAGCTTCAAGGATGCAGAAAGTGTGAGATGGAGTATGACGTTTATGTTCAGCATACTTCTAAAAACAATATGATTATGACGTGTCTCTATTTTGAAGACATATTGCTGACCGGAAGCTGTTTAGATGAGATAATGAAGTTCAAGAAGGTGTTGATCAATGAGTTTGAGATGACTGATCTAGGAAATATGACATATTTTCTAGGGATAGAGATTATGTACTATGAGAAATGTATATTTTTGCATCAGCTGAAGTATGAACTTGAGCTTCTGAAGAGATTTGAGCTGCTGAATTGTAAGGCTATTGTCATACCTTTAAAAACAAATCACAAATTGGATTCTAATCCTGAGGGTGATGATGTAGATGCTACAACTTTCGAGCAGTTGGTTGGCTCTCTGAGGTATTTGTCTAATACTAGACCTGATATTTGCTATATAGTTGGAATGGTTAGTAGGTTTATGAGTAAACCGAAGTGGTCTCATTACCAAGTTTCTGTCAGGATTCTAAGGTATATTAAGGGGACTCTGAAGTATGGAGTTTTGTTCCCTTATGATGAAAAGGCTAATTCAAAGCTGATGTGTTATGCAGACTCTGATTAGTGTGGAGACACAATTGACAGAAGAAGTACTTTTGGATACTTGTTTAAATATCTGGGAGGTCCTATTTATTGGTGTTCCAAGAAGCAACCAATTGTTGCTTTGTCAACCTGTGAAGCTTAATACATTGCAGGTTTTGTGGTTGCATGTCAAGTTGTTTGGCTTCTGAATTTACTAAAGGATCTGAAGATCAAGATAAACAAGCCTCTGAAGCTGATGATTGATAACAAGTTTGCAATCAATCTTGCCAAAAACACAGTGCTGCATGGGAGAAGCAAGCATATTGAGACTAAGTATTACTTTCTGAGAAGTCATGTTCAAAATGGAGTTCTAGAAGTTATGCACTGTAACACCAAGAAGCAGCTGGCAGATGTTCTAACGAAAGTGATCAAGACTGATCAATTTCTTCACTTGAGTGATAGAATCCGTGTTGTTAATTTTGATTAGTTAAATCTGAATTAAGAGATGGTGTTGAAGGATAATTCAGTATTTTTAGTTGTTTCCACTTGTATTTAAATAAGTGTAGCTTTCAATAGAATTGTAATCAGTAATCATTCATTGTAACCATTTTGCAAGAGTAGTAGAAGTTTGCTATTCAATTCTCTCTCTTATTTCATCTTCATCTTTTTCATCTTGTGCACTAACACTTATAACCTATAAATTTTTTATTAAGAGGAAAATGAGTTAAAGTCCAAGTATTATTAAGATCAAAATAAAAAAGTTCTTTCTCTGCAACATTTTTCCAACATTCAAAATTAACAGGTTTTTTATTGGATTTAGGTTCAGAATAAGATGAAATGAAAGAACATAATATTTATAATTTTGAGAAAAAATTTCATACTAAAGAAAATTAAAAATTAATGGGGATTACCTTTGTTTTTGACAATTGTAGACACTTTGTGACCTCAGAGTCTAACTCCTATTCAAGACTGACTGTTCCAAGAGGAAGGAAATAACTTCAAACGATTCCCCTAACAAACTCCCTTTCTTTAATGAAGAAGGGTATGTCTTATGGAAAGAGAATATGAGAATCTATATATGGGGGGATGGATTTTAATACATGGAAGGTTGAGAGTAATGGTCTATTTGTTCTCACACATCAAGTTAATGGTGTTGTGGTAAATAAAGATGAAGATGATTGGACCAAAGAAGAAAGAGAAAAAGTTCAATGAAATTTTAAGGCAAAGATTATCATCACTACCGCTCTTGGTATCGATGAGTTCTTACATGTCTCTCATTGCGATACTGCTAAGGAAATGTGGGACATCCTTTAAGTTATCTATGAAAGTACAATCGAGGTAAAAAAGGCAAGGATGAACATATTAACTCATAAGTATGAGCTCTTCAGCGTGAAACCTGATGAAAATACTTATGACATGCCAAAACACTTTATCCACATTGTTAATCATATGAGAACTCTTGGGAAAAAAATTTAAAACGAGGATTTAGTTGTAAAAGTTATTAGAATCCTAAACCATAGTTGGCGACCCAAAGTCGTTGCAATTTCAAAATCTAAAAGATATGCCATCTATTGACTTGGCTACCCAATTTGGTAAATTGTAGGAACATGAAATAAAACTGAAAATATTTGTAGATGATGAATAAGGTGACAAGAAGAAGAAGAAAAGTCTTTCTCTAAAAGTTACACATATCAAAGGTATGAAGTCAGAAGATGAAGACTGACAAAACGAAAGTAACAAAACATGGAACTCATGTTTTGAAAATTAAAGGAATTTCTAAGGGTCGAAAAATAAACTTCAAGTTCCAAAAGAAAAGTGAAGAAAGATTCTCATTCATTCCTACATGCCATCAATGCGGAAAGAAAGGGAACATTAGATCAAACTACCCTCAAAACTAGAACTAGATAAGGATATAGAATCATAATCAATGAAAGTTCAAGAAACCTTAAAGAGAAGTAAATAGGGCCTACATATCTTGGGATGACAATGATATGGAATCCTCAGATGAAGAAGAAGCCAACATTTATCTCATAGAAGATCATGAAGAAAACTAGGTAACTTCACATTTCTCATATCATTATTTATTTCATATTTGCAAGAAGTTAAATAAAGAAATAAGTAAGTTAAAACATATTGTATCCACTTCTAAAAACACCATTTCTTCCCTCGAATTTGAAAATTAAAACCTCTTAAAATAAATAGAAAATCTTAAAGAAATGCAAAGTGTTTTAACTCAAATCACTTTCCATTCTCACGAAGTATTAAATGAATCTATTAAGTGCGATAAATGTGATGTTTTGAAAAGTGAAAATAAGGATTTACAAAACACACTTGATAAATTCACTAAGGAAAAATATAAATTTAATCTTCTTCTCGAAAACAAGAGAGCATCATATAATATGGTTTGTTTTACTAGAGTTAACACCTAAACTCCATTGATGCACAAGAAGAAGATGAAAGAATTCACAAAATTATAGAGAGAGAGAGAGAGAGAGAGAGAGAGAGAGAGAGAGAGAGAGCATAACTAACTTTCTTCAATTAAACTCAGTTTCTCTAAAATTCAATTCTCTTATTACCATTTGTAACAAACATATTCTGAAGTCACAGATGGACAAGAGGTTCAAATGGGAAATGAAGGATTGTTGGAATTGGAACTGTGGAACTCAACTTCACTTATGGAAAGAAAGTTACTCGTATTAATGTACTTCATGTTTCCAAAATGAATAGGAACCTTGTTAGTTCTTGGATTGGCTGGAATTTTGGTAAAACAAAGTATATTCAATGTTGATGTCAAGGTGCTGATGTTGCAACATTGAAGTCTTAACACTGGGTTGTGTTAAGTAATTATTGCTGAAGTTGGATGTCTGATGTCACACAGGTTATGTTGTAACATCAGATCTGCAGAATTAACAACAGCAGGTTGTGATGTTGTTAGGGTTGCGTATTAGCTGGAATAGTGGAGAGCAAGCTGTCTCATTGGATGCGAAGATCTTGGGATATATATTTGCTGCTGCATAGGAGATTTGTTGCAGATTTGTAGGAGATTTAAAAGGTTGAAGATTTAAAAAGATTTTAGGAGAAAATCGATTTTAAATAACAAATCTGGGAGATATTGTAGCAAGTCCAAGACCAATTCAAGGAGCTATATAAAGCGCACAAGACCAAAGGAAAAAGGTACAGAAATACAGAGAGAAGATCAAGAGCATAGGCTGAGTGTCTTGAGTATTTTGTACGAGTTGTATTTACACTATTCTAGGGTTTGAATAGGTGTTGAGTTTCTGTCCTCTCTAGAAGCTGTGAAGTAATAGAGAGTGTTTGCTTGATCAAAGCTGTGAAGTAAGATCAAGGGTACTCAAAGTGGTCTCTTTGAGTGTTTGTAAGGGATTTAGTGGTGTTCTCATACCTAAGTGGTTTCTTAGGTAGGAAGTCATTAGTAGAGTATAAGTTTAGGAGATTGTCAACGGGTTGTTGAGTCTGTAAATTATATCTACAAGTAGTGAATTCCATCCCTGGCTTGGTAGCCCCCAGAGTAGGTTGGTTGTAACCGAACTGGGTCAACAATTCTTGGTGTTATTTTACTGTTATTGTTGTCCATTGTGCAGAGTGTGTTGTTGTGACATCACACCTTAACATCACACGTCTGATACCAGAATTTCAATTGGTATCAGAGAAGGCATCCTGTCTGTCTCTGGGTGAGATATAGGGAAGTTACTTTCTAGTGTAAAGATGGACAAAGAAGTTGGAGGATTCGTCAACAGACCCCCTATTTTGGATGGATCCAATTATGACTATTGGAAGCCAAGGATGACCACCTTCTTAAAATCCTTGGACAGTAGGGCTTGGAAGGCTGTTATTAAAGAGTGGAAAACACCTGTTGTATGTGAGAAGGATGATGCTGGTAAAGATAAAGAAGGCACCTCTAAGCCAAAGCCTGAAGAAGAGTGGACCAAGGAGGAAGACGAGCTTGCACTTGGAAATTCCAAAGCTCTAAATGCCATCTTCAATGGAGTGGATAAGAATATCTTCAGGTTAATCAATACCTGTGAAGTTGCTAAGCAAGCATGGGATATCTTGCAGGCTACTCATGAAGGAACATCTAGAGTCAAGATGTCAAGACTTCAAATTTTAACATCAAAATTTGAAAGCCTGAAGATGAAAGGAAGATGAGACTATTCATGATTTCCACATGAGTATTCTTGAGCTGGCCAATGCATCTAGTGCTCTTGGAGAGAAGATGTCAGATGAAAAGCTTGTGAGGAAGATCCTTAGGTCCCTACCTAAGAAGTATAAGATGAAGGTTACTGCCATTGAAGAATCACAAGACATCAGCAAGATGAGAGTAGATGAGCTCATTGGATCTCTTCAAACTTTTGAGCTTGGGTTGAATGAGGAAGAACCAGAAAAGAAGCCAAAAAGTATAGCCTTGGTGTCAAATGATGCAGAAGAAAAAGGAAAGAGTTCTGAATCGCAGGAGGATCTATCTTAGGCCATAGTGATGTTGGGAAGACAGTTCACCAAAGTATTCAAGAGAATGAATAATAACTCCAGGCCTAATGTCAAGAACATGACTTCTGACACCAGCAAGAAGGATGAAGAGAAAACTACCCAAGATAAAGGAGTTCAGTGCTATGAGTGTGAAGGGTATGGACATGTCAAGAAAGAATGTCCCACCTTCTTGAAAAAGCAGAAGAAGGGCATGACAGTTTCCTGGTCTGACTCTGATAGTGAAAGTGAAGGCGAGTCAGCAAAGCATGTGAGAGCTTTAACAGGAGCTGTGGTTTCTGATGATGATTCTAGTGATGGAGAAGTAACTTATAAGGAGTTAGCTTCTACCTATCAAGAGCTGTGTTTAAAAAGTGCTGAGATTTGTCAAGAAAACAAGTGCCACAAACAACAAATTGCTCAGCTAGAGAATGAAAAGACTGATCTGGAAAATGAAGTGGTGCTAGTTAGAGCTCATCTTGATTAAATGACCAAGTCTGTTAGGATGCTGAGCTGTGGTACAGACACACTTGACAAGATTCTTCAGTCAGAAAAAGCTGCTGGAGACAAAGCTGGGATAGGTTATGTGGCTGAGGATAAGAGAACTTCAGAAGAAAGCACTTCAGGTTCAAAGAAGGAAGTGTCACAACTTTCATCTCAACATCAGCCAAAGAAGCAGGATACTACCCCTAAGAAAGCTGATGTTTCACAACCTAAGAAGATTGAGAAGAAGACTGGTCCATATCAGAAAAGAAAGCAGCCACAAGGAGCTAGTCAGTATATGCCCCCGCAATACCACGAGAGCATGCAAACAGCTCAGTTCAAACAGCACATGTCTCATCAGGTGTCTCAACATCAGGACAACTGGTATGGTTATAGATATGGATACACCAATGTTGTTCCTTATATCTATGGAAGAAGAAAGCCACACCATCATGGGAGACAATCAAGGAAACAACATTCTCAGTCGTCCTATGGGAGAAGATACCAGCATAATAGATGGCAGGGCAGTTATGGTAGGAGGAGACCACATTATGGATGGCAGCATAAGCAATCTCATCATGGCAGAAGATTCAGAGATGAAAGGGTGAGATGCTATTATTGTGGAAGGTTTGGACATATGCAGTACTCTTGCTACAAGCTGCATGGATACCCTCAACCTCAAAATAGATGGAGAGAGCACATGCCCAAAGTTGTTAAACAATGGGTACCTAAGGAGAAGGTGAAGTGCTTGTTGGCTCACTTGGCTGACAAAGAGGCTAAATAAGGAACATGGTATTTTTACAGTGGGTGTTCCAAGCACATGTCTGGATGTAGATCCATGTTTGATGATCTTAGTCATTGTCCCTCTCATGAGGTCATATTTGGCAATGGAGAAAAAGTGTTGTTGCAGGAGTTGGGAAAGTGCAAGGTGATGGTAGACCGGAACTTGACAATGTTCTGTTTGTCAGTGGCTTAAGTGCAAATTTGATCAGCATAAGCCAGTTGTGTGATGAAGGTTACAAGGTAAACTACACTAAGCATGAGTGTGTGGTTTCTGATGAGCATAATCAGATTGTTATGAAGGGTGCCAGAACCAAAGACAACTGCTATCAGTGGATTTCTCTTGAAGGAAATTCAACTAATGATGTTCAAGTTGATGTTATAACATCAGACTATGACATCAGGATGCTGAAAGGTCACTCAGAGTTAATGAGTCCTGATGTGAATTGTTTAAAAGGAAAATCTTTATGGAGGGAGAAAATTAGTAATTGGTCTTTAAAGAGTACACAAAATCTGGCGCCTTACCTCAGATCCTCATTTCCTATTATAGCAAAATCACTGTTCATCAAAACTCATATCTCTCTTCTGTTCGTCCCATTCAACAAGAAGAATCATCTTACTCTATACTCCCTCAAAGGAACCATGTCAAAGCAGACAGCTTCTCCTTCTAAAAGTTCTTCGCGGAATAACGCTAGGGTTTCTACAGATGAGTACTCTGAAGACGAAGCTCTGAATATACAACCCATCTCCGTAATGTTACCAGAATCAGGTAAACCTAGACCTTCTAAACTTGCTTCAAAAAGGGCCGCAACTACTTTTAAAAATAGTGAAACAAAGTAGCTAGTTACCAGTATCCTATTTAGTGATAAATCATCACCTAGGTCATCCACGTCTCAAACTGTGGTAGAAAAGTTTGATGTTGATAAGAGTATGGGTAATCTGGCAACCAAAATACTGGACAAAGGAATACCTGTGAAAGGAATTTTTGTACCGTTGAACCAGATGCCAACAGAAAAGGTAGACATGCAAGAAGAATCTGATCTTCATAGACTTGCAGTGTCTGACATTGAGGATTCTAAAAGAGGAGGAGAAGAAGAAGATGTGCATGAGGGAATTAATGATAGAACTACTCCTGAAGAAGAAAAGAGTGAGGACGTGATCAATGTGGATGACTTATCTGACAATGAAGTCATTGGAAATGTTGTTCTAAGTATTGCCAAGAGATTACAGACAAGGAAAGGAAAGACCTATGAATCCTCTCCTAAGAAGCCTACTGAAGGAAAGAAGAAAACTGTTGTTGGTCCCACAAAATCTTGGAGCAAGGTTGTTACACCTTCCAAAAAGAGAAAGGTTAGAGAAGAATTTAAGTCTGAGGATGAAGTTGAGGAAGATGTTCATGACATCACACCAGTCAGAAAGACCATTCTAAAGAGAATTTCTGATAAGGTCCCTGAAGTGCCAGTGGACAACATATCCTTCCATTATGCGAGCAGTGCATCATTGTGGAAGTTTGTGTGCCAAAGGAGGTTAGCTCTGGAAAGGGAGCTTGGAAAAGATGTGTTGGAGATGAAAGAAATTATGGACCTCATTCATGGAGCTGGACTTCTAAAGACTGCGACCAGATTCTCCAAGTGCTATAGTGGACTTGTTAAGGAATTTGTTGTCAACATTCCCATAGACATTTCTGACAATAGATGTGTGAACTACATGAAGGTGTTTATTAGGGGACAGTGTATTGACTTCTCTCCCAGTACTGTCAATAAATATCTGGGAAGAGATGACCAAGAGGAGTGTGAGCTGGAGGTGACTGATAATGAAGTGTGTAGAGAGATTACTGCTACTCAAGTTAAGGTGTGGCCACTGAAAAATAAATTAACATCCAGCAAACTCAGTAGCAAGTATGCTATATTGCACAGAATTGGTGCGGCCAACTGGGTACCTACTAATCACAAAACCACTATAACTGTGGGATTAGGAAGGTTCATCCATGCTGTAGGGAAAAAGGTCAAGCTCAACTATGGAAGCTATATATTTGATCAAGTAGTAAAGCATGGTGCCACCAATGCCATCAAACTGCCTTTATCATTTCCTTCCCTTATCTGTGGAATGATCTTAGATCAACATCCTGGAATCTTAACCAGCTCAGAGGTAGCATGTAAGAGGGAACCAGCTTTATTTTTGCATCCCAAACTGTTTGTTGGGAGTCATGTTCCAGACATTGTTACAACATCAAGCTCTGGGATTAAGAAGGTCAGTACAAAATCTGAGCTGATTAAAGAATTAAGGGCGACCTGCAAGGATCTTGATATGGTTATCAAGACCAGCACTGACAGGAAAATGAAGATTGAGCAGATGATTAATGACTTGGAACAGGGGGAAGACAATGGGAATGGTGACACTGAGGATTCCAGGTCAGATGAGGGTGATGAAGATGCTGATGGTACAAGCTCGGATGAAGACTAATCTCCATCTGCTGTTCTTTTTTTAATATAGTAGTTTCAGTTTTTAGTTTTTGTTGGTTTTGTAATTTGAATATTGTGTTGTTTTATGCACTGGCTATGTTTTTAGTTTCCTTCTATGATTTGTTTTGGCTGTTTACTAACTGAAAGGCTAACAATGAGAGCTAGGGTATACTGACTATAGTTAATAGGGCTTCTAACTGAAGTTTGCCTAATTGTGGCTAAAAAGGGGGAGAAAATAGCCAAGATAGTCAAGAGTATTATTGCCATATACTGCTTATGTGATGCAGATATTAAGGGGGAGATAAATTGATGCTGCTAAAAGGTGTTTAGTTGAAAAGTGGTAATGCAGTTATTGACTAGGAGTTTTGAAGATATCATAGCAATTGAAGAGTGCAGCCAAGCAGACATCAAGGGGGAGAAGTGCTGCACATTGTGAGCTACTGAACAGCTGTGATACTGGTTCATGTTTTTGAAATGCTGGTTCATGTTTTTGAGGGGGAGCACCAATTGGCTGTTGTCAATAATGAAGATAGTGCTGCAGCAGATCAAGTGATGGAAAGTATTGTCAAACTGCTGCTGATGAGAGTTTCAACCTTTTGAAGATTATTCCGCTGCTGAAGTCTCTGAAGATGCAGAGTGCAGAGATTGTTTTAGCCAAAATTAGCCAAAGGGGGAGATTGTTAGTTCTTGGATTGGCTGGAATTTTGGTAAAACAAAGTATATTCAATGTTGATGTCAAGGTGCTGATGTTGCAACATTGAAGTCTTAACACTGGGTTGTGTTAAGTAATTATTGCTGAAGTTGGATGTCTGATGTCACACAGGTGATGTTGTAACATCAGATCTGCAGAATTAACAACAGCAGGTTGTGATGTTGTTAGGGTTGCGTATTAGCTGGAATTGTGGAGAGTAAGCTGTCTCATTGGATGTGAAGATCTTGGGATAGATATTTACTGCTGCATAGGAGATCTGTTGCAGATTTGTAGGAGATTTAAAAGGTTGAAGATTTAAAAAGATTTTAGGAGAAAATCTGTTTTAAATATTCAGTTTTAAATAACAAATCTGGGAGATATTGTAGCAAGTCCAAGACCAATTCAAGGAGCTATATAAAGCGCACAAGACCAAAGGAAAAAGGTACAGAAATACAGAGAGAAGATCAAGATCATAGGCTGAGTGTCTTGAGTATTTTGTACGAGTTGTATTTACACTATTCTAGGGTTTGAATAGGTGTTGAGTTTCTGTCCTCTCTAGAAGCTGTGAAGTAATAGAGAGTGTTTGCTTGATCAAAGCTGTGAAGTAAGATCAAGGATACTCAAAGTGGTCTCTTTGAGTGTTTGTAAGGGATTGAGTGGTGTTTTCATACCTAAGTGGTTTCTTAGGTAGGAAGTCATTAGTAGAGTATAAGTTTAGGAGATTGTCAACGGGTTGTTGAGTCTGTAAATTATATCTACAAGTAGTGAATTCCATCCCTGGCTTGGTAGCCCCCAGAGTAGGTTGGTTGTAACCGAACTGGGTCAACAATTCTTGGTGTTATTTTACTGTTATTGTTGTCCATTGTGCAGAGTGTGTTGTTGTGACATCACACCTTAACATCACACGTCTGATACCAGAATTTCAAACCTTGTTCGTGGGGATCTTTTGGAAAAACCAAGTATTAGATTTGTGTATGAATCAGACAAGTTAATCATGACCCGTAAAAGTGTATTTGTGGGAAAGGGTTATTCCACTGAGGGGATGATTAAGTTTTTTACTATTGACAACATTATTAATAAAGTTTCTATTTCTGCTTATATGATTGAATATGTTTCTTTATGGCATATTATATTAGCTCATATTGGTATTAACACTATGAAAAGATAAACTAAATATGGTTTAATTTCATGTGATATTGATAATTTCAAAAAACGTGAAATATGTGTTAAATCGAAAATGATTAAGAAACTTATCCATAGTGTAGAGAGAAATATAAAATTCCTTGATCTTTTGCATTAAGATTTATGTGAATTTAATGACATGTTAACCCATGGGGGAATAGATATTTCATTATTTTTATTGATGATTGCTCTAGATTCGCACATGTATATATTTTAAGCATAAAGGTGATATTTTTAATGCATTTAAAATTTGTAAAACGGAAGTAGAACATCAATTAAGTAGAAATACTAAATTCCATAGGAGCGATAGGAGCGGTGAATATTTTTCTACTGAATTTGATGCATATTATGAAGAATATGGTATTATACATGAATGTTTCGCACCTCCTACACCACAACAATACGGACTAGCCAAGAAGAAATAATAGAACATATCAAAGAAGATGTCATGTTAATGCATTCTGAATTGTCATTTAATTTATGGGGTGAAACTTTTCTATTTGCTTGTCATATAATAAATAGAATTCATTTGAAAAAAAAATCTTTATTTAGGGTCAAATATTGGTTATTTTAGAGTGTGGAAGTGTGTAGCTTATTATAAGAACATGGATCCTAAAAGGACTAAGTTAGATCCTCAGGGGATCAAATATGATTTTGTAGGATATGCACCTAACAGTAAAGCATATAGAATTTTAAATTTAGAGTTTAATGTAATTATTAAATCCCAAGATGTGGAATTCTTTTAAAATCTTAAAACGAAGGATAAGGAATCTTAGATTCTCACATATGAAGAACCTCATGAGGAAGGTTCTCCACGTATTGTTGAAACACAACTCGTGCTTAGGATAAGCAAGAGATTCCAAAAGGTTAAGGATTTAGGACCGAACAAAATCGATTCTCAACTTATTTATTTTTATCTAGTTGAAGGAAATAATGAAAATTTTGATCATAAGATTCCTATTATTCTTCATATGGAAAATAGCCCTAAGACTTATAAGGAAGCAGTAGCTTCAAGGGACTCCTCCTTTTGGAAGGATGTTATCCAAGACGAAATGGACTCAATAATGTCAAAATACACTTAGGAGCTTGTCGATCAACCTAAAGAATCAATACCCATTGGATACAAGTGGATGTTTAGAATGAAGTATCATAGTGGTTGTACACTAAGCACCTGCAAGGCTAGATTAGTAGCCAAGGGTTTTAGACAAAAGAAAGGTGTTGATTATTTTGACACATACGCACCAGTAGCAAGGAAGACGATAATTAGAGTATTGTTTTCATTAGCTTCTTTGCATGACCTTATAGTTCATCAAATGGATGTCAAAACGAAATTCCTAAATGGATATCTTGATGAGGAATTTATATGGATCAATCAGAAGGTTATGTGCTTCTTGGTAATGAACAAAAGGTGTGCAAGCTTGTCAAATCCTTACAGGGATTAAAATAAGCACCGAAAGAATGGCATCAAAAGTTTGACTTTGTCATACTTTCAAATGGATTTTTTTCCTAATACTCGTGACAAGTGTTTGTACATAAAGGTGTGTGAGAAGATTGTGATATTCCTTTGTCTCCATGTTAATAAAATGTTAATCATTAACAACAAGATGAATGGAATTCTAGAAACAAAGAGGTTTCTAACTTCCACATTCAAGATGAAAGATCTTGGACTAGTTGACACTATTTTGGGGATCAAAGTAAAGTGAAATAGTGGGGGTTATGAACATAGTCAAACAAACTATGTGGAGAAAGTGCTTGATAAATTCAAACACTTATGTTTCAAGGAAGTGAGTACTCCATTTGATCCTAGTGCCAAACTTCAAAGAATGATTGAAGAACTGTGGCTCAATTGAAATATGTAGGTGGAATTGTTCTCTAGTGTATTTGATGCAATGTATAAGACCTGACATAACATTTGCAGTTAGATTCAATGGGTAACAACAAACTGTTGATTTGAATGTTTGTGCAACATAATGTAATAATGTTGACTATTGCATTTTGAGGGTTGAGTTTTTGAAACTTTTAATGAAATGCAATGTTGAGAATATATATCTCAAGTAAAGTAGATACAATATGAACTTCACATATGTGAATTTCAAGATGGTCATATAGTATCTACTTTACTTGAGACACTACAAGAAAATTTGTCAATACCCAGGGCCAAAAACCCTTGGTAACAAGAGAAAGCCGTGGGTAAAGGTAAATTACCGAGGGCTTACTAACGACTACAGGGCCCTTTGTAATTCGCTCCTCGATAACGTCTACCGACGGCTATATAAACTCACGGTGTTATCCACGGCTAAACCGTGAATAGTTTGTAGGTAATAGGTGATTAAACATCAATTTTTTTGTCTTATATTATCCACGACTAAGACGTCAGTAAATTTACCGAGGGCTAAGCATTCGATAAGTTACTCGATTTTTTATATAACTTTACTGACGGTTAAGCCGTCTGTAGTATTCTAATTTTTTTTTAAAACAAATATACCAATATTTGATCAATAGACCTATTTTGTTAATATTTTTCCTGTTTAAAGACAGTATGAATATTTTTTCATAACAAGTTATATATATATATATATATGTATATATATATATATATATATATATATATATATATATATATATATATATATATATATATATATATATTCATAACAACTTATAAATCAACAAAATTTATGAAGACAATATGAATATTAAACATCAAACTTCATTGAGTGTTAGTTTTTAATGCATTACTAACACTCCTAGTTTATGAATATTTTTTCATATTATAAATCAACAAAATTTGTTTTTATCATGACCATAATTATATATAACCATTGATATTTTATGTAATCAATAACATCTAAAATCAAACAAAAACTCAAACCTTAATATCAATCAGATCTAAAAAAACATCCAATTCAGCAAGTTTGATGTAAACAAGCTCAAAAACATAGAACATGTTCAAGCAAAATATAATGTGATTGTCAAAGTATTCTCATGAGTAAAAGTAAAGCATAATATGATCTTATGTGCAGCCAATAGAGTCATCATCACTATCAAAGTCATCATCATTGTTGGAGTCATACTCTTCATAGTCTGAATGACGACGACGACGTTCGTCACCCTTGATAGAAGCAACACTTTCAGCTAATTCCCTTAATTGTGTCTCCAAATCTTGTGTGCGTTTATTTGCCTTGTGACATTCCTCTCGTGCATCTCGAGCATCTTCCTCTGCAGCATTTGCCCTCTCTTTATTTGTTGTCATTTGTGCGGCAATCTCAGCAGAAACTTGACCGATATATGGAGATACATGTGACAGTTGGGTTAAAAAGGAAACACCTGTCTTATAATGCTTGGACAAGTCCCCAGCACCATAGAGACGTCCTCTAGTCTTGCCACAAGCAACTTCAGCCCAAAAATTTAGCCGAGTTGCAGAATCAACTTCCTTATGGCCACTGTCTGATGCCTCTCCTACTTGAGAGGCATGTTTTAGCTTCTCTTGAAATGTTTCTTGCTAAAAAAAATATAAAAATTATATACATTACAATATTTTCACATCAAAATAAAAACAAAATTTAGTAATTACACTTACATATGTCTTCTTTGATCGGTCGTCCACCCATGAGGAATCCTTCTTTTTTGTATGAGTCCTTAAGAAGACCTCATCTAATGTGGGCTCTCTACCCAATTCCCGACGCTTATACATAATAAAAAATTGATGTCAAATGTTAGGAAGAAATAAATTATGAGCTAACGTTTAAGGAATTGAGTGTTTAACATGAATGACATACCATTCATATGACGTGCTCATTTGTGGATATGGAGCCACCCATATGGACAGATCCGCCCTTAGCAGATGCCCAATTTTGCTTATTCCCGGCAGCTTTGACCTTATACTCTGGTGCTTCCCATTTAATTTTGAGACCTTTCCAAGCACCCTCTTCCATCCAAGATGGATGTTCTAGCTTCTTCCTTGCCTCCATCAGAATCTCTAAGAGGCGCTTAGAGCCCTTGCTCTTAAAGATAATCTTGAGCTCAAACTCATCCTCAGGCCGCCAAGTAACTATTTTCTGCAATATTTTAATAATAGACAAAAACCAGCATTCATGTATAATCAATTGAACTATTGAAGATAATCAATAATCTTCCAAAAATCAACATTCATGTTGCTTTAAACTACAATTTTAACAAAAATCAATATTTCAAATTTTGTAATAATAACTTTTACAGAAGAAATACTAATATATATATATATATATATATATATATATATATATATATATATATATATATATATATATATATATATATATATATATATATATATATATATATATATATATTGGTTTGGTAATTTCTCTATTTTGAAATAAGCTCAATTGGGGTGAAATATTAATATGTTATGTTAGAAGGCTTGAAGAAAAGGTTATGTTTGAGTTATAAATTTCAATATGAGACTACAGAATTATGCATTTTTTTAACTATACAAACCTCTGGTTAACTTCTATTTTTCACATACCATTTTATCCTCTTTATGTAAGTCTTAATCATCTACATTTTTCTCATATATACGGCCCATAATATTGTGTTTCCATGTTATGCTGGAATATTATTTGAATAGTTATGTGAAACAATGAAGGTTGAAATATGTTATGGACTGGACAAGCACTTGGCCCACAGTAGGGCAAGGCCCAACCCAGACCAGCTTTTGGCAAGGCCCAATACCTAGATTCAGACGATCTAGCCGTTGGGCACGATATAGCCGTTGGGCACAATCTAGTCATTGGGCATGATCTAGTCGTTGGGCACAATCTAGCCATTAGGCACAATCTAGCCGTTGAGGATGTCCTCCTCACGCGCTTGACAGTTCATGCGACCAACTGCCCCTCCGGAGTTCACGGGGACAGTTGGAGCAGGTTCTAAGGTCATGCGCTAGACCTTCCACCTGGCAGTCTCCCATTGGTCGACCAGATATTTCGGCCACATGGGAGACCTTGGCCCCGTGCTGGGGGTTTATCTATAAATACCCTCTCACTTGAGAGGGTCAGGTATTCAATATTCAATATCTAACACATACCTAAACGCTTTGTACTTACTTTCTCTCTAACCCAAACTTACTTTGGCATCGGAGTACCTTGCAGGTACACCTCCTCATCTCCTACATCCATCATCGCTGCCCTACACGGAAGGCCACGAAGATCCATTCTGATCACCTCAGATCAGTGGCGCCGTCTGTGAGAAATATTGCTTCCCCGTCTTTTTGAACCAAAACCCCTCATCTTTTTACCCAAAAGACCAAAGCTTACTCTCTAAAAATTACCTTGATCATCATGGCCTCCAACATAAACGATGATGCCCATCAAGATCCTAAAGTCGCTGTTACCGTGGATAACGTCGACCACCATAACCTCAGAGCTGCGGTCCATGAGACCGATCACAGGGACGGAAAGACCGCGTCTCCTTCCTCCGATGACATAAAGCCACGCATGTCGACTTTCGGTCACGTCTTCGAGCCTATACATGCCCCTTAAGACACTGACCCCAACACTGCTGCCCTCATTGCCTCTCTCAACGAGTCCAACTATCTGATCTTCCAGCAGGGCGAGAAGATCCACCTGCTGGAACATGCCCTCCAAGAGTGCATTCCTTCGCAAAGGCCCCGCAGTCCATCTTTGTGTCCTCAGTCTCCCCCTCATAAATGTCGGCGAGATAGATCCAGGAGCATTTCTCCCGTCAGGGGACAATTGAAGTCGGAAGAACCTGAGCAAGAGGTCACTAGGAGACAACACCGTACTCCTCCGCGGAGATCCAGACGTTCTCCTGCTCCAAAGAGGACCAAGCCCTCAGAAAAACATCGTGAACATCGTCGTCAGTGCAAACACTCTCCTCAATGCACCAGAAGTCACGGGCGCAGTCACTCCCCATGCAGGTCATCGAACACGAGCTATGATGAAGACGCCCATGGACCTCTATCTCAAGAGATTATGGGCACCCGTATCCTTCACGGGCTGGAGAAGCCTCCCCCTCAAGCTCTCTATGATGGCACCACGGATCCTGGCGACCACATAGAAAACATTGAAGCCATGCTCCATTATCACAACGTGATCGGAGCCATCAAGTGCAGGTTGTTCCCCATCACCCTCAGAAAGGGAGCCATGACCTGGTATAAGAGTCTTCCCCGAGGCTCAGTTACCTCGTGGAAGGACCTGAAGAACCAGTTCGCCCGACACTTCACTGCTTCCAGACGTCATCCCAAGTCGAAAGCCACTCTCGAAGGCATTATTCAGGGAAAGGATGAGCCTCTACATGCCTATATTGAGAGATTTAACAAGGAAGCTATAGAGGTCCACACAATATACCACATGAAGAAATACCTCCTCGAGAAGGGGCTGAGGCCGAAAAGCGAGTTCCACAAAGCAGTGGGCATCGAAACACCTCGTACCCAGGCCGAACTCCTCCGTAAGGCCCAAGCTTATATACAATACGAGGAGAAAGAAGTCGCTACAAGGCCCAGGATTCAAGGGGCCTTCTGACACCTCTCTCTTCCGACTAGCGTAATCCCGATGGAAATTAGGGAGCCCTCCAGGCAAACAGAATCTCCTCTCGGCGAGGAATAAAATGACTAAGCTTTAAGAGAAGAACTCGACCTAGTCTAAGAGATCCGATCAGGGGCAGCTCTCCGCGAAGCTCCACTAAAACAAAAAATAACCGCGCTACGACGGCAAAGTCATAAAGCGCGGCCTCCAAGTTTGCAGCCTGGTCCTACACATAAATCAAAAGGATTCACGCAAGGGCAAGCTGGCCGCAAACTGGGAAGGACCGTAATGGTCAAATCAAAAACAGGCACCGGTGCCTACTGCCTCGAACAGTTGAATGGAGAACCGTTTGCTCGACCATGGGATGCTGAAAAGCTCAAACAATATTATAGTTAGGACCAACGATCAGTCGGGACTAACTGGCGACAAACTTCCCCCAAAACAGAGAGGTTTCTCGGCCACATGAGCGTGCCCTGGTGCAAGCACGATCCTCAAAATTACAACGAAGGAAAGTTTCTACTCATGGAACGAGCAGACTCTGTGCCCAACGGGGATACCTCAATCGAGCTCCGCCATTGTCGTACCAGGGTGGTAGGACACCCAGCTCGCGAGGGGAATAGTCCAAGCCCTGTGTGATCGGGATCTCAATCGAGATCCTAGTCCCACGACTGGCGAAACTACTTCGCCTCCTCTATAAGTTTCCTAAATTGTCGAGCATCATATCAAGTCGAGCAAACTCCTATATTTAGCGAGCACAACTCACAAATATCAAAACATACACAATAAGATGCAAGGCATACAATGTCGAACACAAATATATATAAGTCCGACCACAAGACCGGAAATATATTACAAAACATGGGCCAATCCCAACCATAAAAAATTACAAGGAATGGCACACAGGCCAACAAATTATGCATCCTTGGCAGGAAGCTCCGGAGGGACCACCTGGTCGTCAACAACTTGCGCCAAAACGTCCTTTCCACGGGGCACGTCCTCACCAAGCCTGGTCGACACAAAACGTCATTTCCAAGGGGTACGCCCTCATCAAGCCTAGTCAACACAAAACGTCCTTTCCATGGGGCACGTCCTCATCAAGCCTGGTCAACACAAAACGTCCTTTTGGCGGGGCACGTCCTTACCAAGCCTGGTCGACACAAAACGTCCTTTCTGCGGGGCACGTCCTCACTAAGCCTGGTCGACATAAAATGTTCTTTCTGCGGGGTACGTCCTCATCAAGCCTGGTCAACACAAAACGTCCTTTCTACGGGGCACATCCTCATCAAGCCTGGTCGACACAAAACCTCTTTTTCGTGGGGCACGTTCTCATCAAGCCTGGTCAACACGAAAACTTCCTTTTAGCGAGCACGCCCTCGCATCCTGAGGAACTATTGGGCTCATAAGCGACCAGCTGTCGACCATACTTACCATTGACAAGGGAAGGACATGTCCCTGAACATTTTCATTAGAAAATAACGACCTTAAAAAGGTTCCCCACAGTGCAACTCTTTCCCCTCGGTCGACCAACAAGGCTATCTCAAGTCATTACTCTTCACCTTAGAGTAAAGACTTAGGGGGCTCATGTTCTGGACTGGACAGACACTTGGCCCACAGTAGGGAAAGGCCCAACCCAGTTCAGCTTTTGGCAAGGCCCAATAACGAGATTCAGACGATCTAGCCATTGGCACGATCTAGCCGTTGGGCACAATCTAGCCGTTGGTCACGATCTAGTCGTTAGGCACAATCTAGCCATACGGCACAATCTAGCTGTTGGGCACGTCCTCCTCACGCGCTTGACAGATCACTCGACCAACTGCCCTTCCGGAGTTCACGGGGACAGTTAGACCAGGTCCTAAGGTCACGCGCTAGACCTTTCACCTGGAAGTCTCCCATTGGTCGACCAGATATTTCGGCCAGATGGGAGACCTTGGCCTCGCGCTGGGGGTTTTTCTATAAATACCCTCTCACTTGAGAGGGCCAGGTATTCAATATTCAATATTCTAACTCATACCTAAACGCTTTGTACTTGCTTTCTCTCTATCCCAAACTTACTTTGGCATTGGAGTACCTTGCAGGTACACCCCCTCCTCTCCTACATCCATCATCGCTGCCATACACGAAAGGCCACGAAGATCCATTATGATCACCTTAGATCAAAATACATCTCAAGGTGATACAAATTTCTTCATATGATGCCAACAACTTTTAAGGGTTTGAAAATTTTCTACAAATAGCATTGCAGAAGAAATGTTGTTTCGTTAGAGTCTGTCTCTCCTTGTAGGAAAAATAAGACATATAGCTATTGACAGAAAATTCTCATTAAAACATGACAAAACAAGAGAATTTATAACTTTTAACTTGAGATACTTCCTAAATACCAAACTTCTAATGTTTTGAGAGTACCATCCAGAACTTTAACTCAATAAAAAAACATACACAATATAAATATCTTTTCTAGTTCTAGCTACCTTGCATCATGTGCATTCATGGCTACTTGAGTCACCTTATGCAGCAAAACCATGTTCCTCTTCTTGTTTGGTAGAATCACCATGCCTTTTCCTTTTGGAGGCATCTGTAGAAAAAAAATAATACATATTAATTTTTATATACTAAAATAACAAAGAACTAAAATATATATGAAATTATGTTGAAAAATATATGCTTGTCTTGCATCTTGTTGCTCCACATCCATCTGCTCCACATCATGTTGTTCTAGTTCTAGCTGTCTTGCATCATGTGCATTCTTGGCTACTTGAGTCACCTTATGCGGCAAAACCATCTTCCTATTCTTGTTTGGTAGAATCACCATACCTTTTCCTTTTGGAGGCATCTGTAGAAAAATAATAATACGTATTAATTTTTATATACTAAAATATATATGAAATTATGTTGAAAAATATATGCAATTATAATGAAAAAAAGTATTCATTATCTACACTAGCATCAATATTATGATGATTCAAAAGCTAAAGTATCAAAAACATTTTATAAGGTGTAATCATGAATTGCAAAGCAAGTTGTTCTAGCTATTTTCTTCAACTCACTTTTGGAAGGTGTTAAAGATATGGAGAATGTGGTGTTAGTAACTTCATCATCGATATTATTATCTTCCCTATAATCATTGTCTACACTAGCATCAGTTTGCATGCCAATGATTAATGTAACATCAACTTCTTCATCAGTATGTGTTTCATCGTGCAAGCCGGCTATATCTTCAATTTTAGTTATTTGTTTAACGTGAGCCATCTCTTCATCTTGATAGGGTGTATCATCATCAATGTCAACAACCTCTATACAACCTCTGGGATTTGTCTTTATCACTGCACACCAACCACGTTTGTCTACACGCATTTCTGGGTAAGGTACATAATACACTTGTTTGGCCTTTTGCGCAATTATGAATGGATAATAACGATCATACTTTTTGTTCATCTTGATATCTACAATATCATAATGAGGATGAACTTTTGTTCCTTTACCTCATTTTGGATCAAACCATTGACAGTAAAACAAGGCTACTTTGTGAGATAATTCATGATATTCCAACTCAAAGATATGTTTAATGACTCCATAGAAATCACTTTCCCTACCTTCTGTAATCCCCTTCACATAAACCCCACTATTTATGGTCTTTTTACCTTGACTCCATCCTTGTGTGTGGAATTTGTACCCATTAATGAAGTATTTGTGCTAACTCATGGCATTTGATTCAGGACCCCAAGCTAATGATATTAGTTTTTTGTCCGTCACACCATTTCCCTCATTAGTGGCCTATACAAACATGAAATTCACAATAAAGATAAAGTGATCAATTTTTTTTAACAAGTTTGAATGACCAACACTTACATACTCTCGAAACCATTCTGGGAATTCTCCATGTATAAGAGTTGAAGCTGAAGGATCTTCTTCATTGGTGGACTTATTTTGCAAAAAAAATACTGGCAATAAAGAGAGAATTATTGTGATATATGTATTGTAAATGTTTATTTTGTGTTTAACTTTGTTTCTTTACTTACTTAATATATGGCTTAACCTCATTTCAATTAATGAGAATGTGTACATGAGCAGATCTCCATTCAGCATCAGTCAACCAATGTATTTGGGGTTTTCCACTAGGACGTCCTAGAGGGTTGCTTATTGACAATGTTGGCGTTACATCATCGTTCAGTCCTAACGCTTCATTACTTGACTTGTGACAGACAAGGAGACCGTTTTGAAATAGTGGGAACAAAAATATGTTGTCTCTCGATGCAAATACGACATACATATTAAGCCTTCCACTCTAGCCTTATTCTTCACTGGCCGCTTAAAATCACCCATCATTCTAAAAAAAATGAGTGCCAGATCTTCTATGAAATATGAAATATTTAAATAAAATGAATATATTAATAATTAGGAATGTAGGTAAAATACCTTTCAAATGGATACATCCATCGATATTGTACAGGACCACCAAGCAGTGCCTCATAGGGAAGGTGAATTGGAAGATGCTCCATTGAATCAAAGAATCCTTGTGGAAATATTCTTTCAAGTTTTCATATGATCACTGGAATGTTATTAATTTAATCAATTCATCTTTTCTTAAGGTATTGTTGCATAATCCCTTAAAGAATTGACTTAACTCTGTAAGTGGTTTCCATACAAGATCAGGCAATGAACTAAATGCAAATGGAAGTAAACACTCCATAAACACGTGACAATCATGACTTTTCATTTCGTGCACTTTCCCTTTATTGACATCCACACATCTAGCTAAGTTTGAAGCATATCCATCTGGCATCTTAAGCTCCTTTATCCATTTACAAACTTTTTTTGCCTCATCAGAAGAAAGACAATAATTTGCCTTAGGTTTGGTTATCTTTCCATTATCGTGTTTAATCAACTCTAAGTCATTACGTTGACAAATGATGCCCAAGTCCATTCTAGCTTTTTCATTGTCCTTTGTCTTGTTCTTAAGATTCATGACTGTATTAAACACATTATCGAAGAAATTTTTCTCAATGTACATCACGTCTAGATTATGCCTTAATAAATTGTCTTTCCAATATGGAAGATCCCCAAATATGTTTCGTTTAGACCAATTATGGCTTTCTCCACATCCTTTTAATTTAGAAACTCGATTATCTACAAGTTCCCAAAGATCACGAACCCAACAATATATTTCTTCTTCTGTCAATATAGGAGGTGGCTCTTCCCTCACAACTTTATTTTTAGTGAATCTTTTCTTACTTCTTCGGAAGGCATGATTACGTGGTAAGAAACCTACGGTGACAATCAAACCACAAAATTTTTCCACCATATTCCAGCGTAAAAGCCTTGTTTCCATCCATACACACTGGACATGCCAACTTACCTTGAGTACTCCACCCTGATAACATACCGTAAGCTGGAAAGTAATTAATTGTCCACATTAATGTTGCCTTCATTACAAAGTTTTGTTTAGTGGAGATATCATAAGTCAAATCCCCTTGATTCCACAAGTTTTGAAGCTTGTCTATTAATGGTTGTAAGTACACATCAATGTGAGCTTTTGGATTATATGGTCCTGGTACGAGGCATGTTAAAAACATAAATGGTTTAGTCATGCACAATTCAGGGGGGAGATTATATGGTGTCACAATCACAGGCCAACAAGAATATAGGGATGAAGATGCCTGAATGTATGGTGTAAAACCATCAGATCATAAACCTAGCCTCACATTTCTTGGTTCATTTGCAAAGTCTGGATGCATCACATCAAAATTCTTCCAAGATTTACCATCAGATGGATGACGTAAAACACATGAACTTGATTTGTTATGATGATGCCATCTCATATCTTTTGCAGTTTTTATTGAGGCATACAATCTTTTCAACCTTGGAGTGATTGGCAAGTAGTACAATCTCTTAACTAGAACGTCATTGTAATTACCCATCCCAGTCTTACGAGGAACATATCTTGGTTCATGACAAAACCTACACTCTCAATTTGCAATCGTATCTTTGTAGTACAACATGCACCCATTCACACACAATCAATTTTTTGAGACTTCAAACCAAGCATGGACACCAATTTTTTACTTGGTAGAATTTTTTTTGCAATGAATCCTTTGAAGGACACACTTCTAGAAGCATGCTTGCAAAGAAATCAATACATTTTTCAGGTACATTCTAATTTGTTTTGCAAGCCATAAGCTTCACACATACTGAAAGTTTTGATTCATAAGCACCCTCATATAACGGTTGGTTCGTAGAAGTTAACAGATCATAAAATTCTTGAGCTTCCTTATTTGGTGGCTCTTCATGATTGTCTTCCATATTAATCTGTTCTCTATCAACCTCGTATTCATCGACATTATCTTCATTAATTCCCCCTTCCTCACCAACCTCATTCTCATTCCCCTCATCCTTGTTAACATTATATTCGTTATCCTCATCCTTATCACACTTGTTTCCCATACTTCGAAAATCATAACCAGGCCCCAATGCATCCTCGACCATATGTTGCGTTAATTCAAAATGGTCTTCATTATCCGCATGTCTACTACTACTGGGTACATTTGTTGAGTCAATGCATGGGGCTTTTTCACCGTGATCTGTCCAATACCAATAATTTGGTTGGAATCCATGTTTATACAAGTGGAATCTAAAGTCACCTTCGAACAATATCGGCACGCACGTGCACTTGTTACAAGGACATCTAATTCCACCATCGTGTTCAACATTAAGTTACATTTTATCCTTTTTTATGAACTCATCAATCCCGTTTACAAAGGTTAGTTTTAAACCCCCCCCCCCCCCCCCACATGAGGGTAATGCCTATCATATACCCAACTACGTTCTGGAGGGTAACGATCCATATACAATCACTTACTTTATCGATGACTTAAAACTATCAAGACGGAAGAAATAAATTAAAAAATCAGCAATCTTATCTATAATTATATTTTAAATTCAGTTTCATCCACTAAAAAAACTAACTATGCAACATAACTTCCCACACTAAATTGTAAGCACTTACCAAATAGACAGTACAAGATAAGAACATCTAACTACCTCTAGAAAAACAAGTATAATTATATTCCATTTGTAATTTTCTCATATTTTATTGTTATTATTACACAGTAAAGGTAATGAAAAGTTTGGTCTTGGCAGAGCACACTCTGTCATTCATTTAGCATTTGATTGTCTCTTCTCTAATAACTTGTTAGAATCCAATGCTCTATACATTTTAGCATTTGATTTTCTCTCCTCTATCTCTAACTACGTTTTTTGAGTAATGTTTGTGTTACAAGTGTTTGACATATTTTCTGATAAGTAAAATACTTGTTTTAGTTTAACTCCACATGGCAATGCTGTAATGTTTTTAGCACAAATTTCTATCATACTGTATTAAACACGAATCTATGATTAGGAATAACTTCAAATAATACTGAGGGTCATCAGACAAATATAAAAGTACTATGTATGCATGATGTCTACGTGTTAATTTTATGAATAGCTTTATTATCTATATGTTTATGCACATGCAATGTCTGTTGGAAATTCACCACACCCTATGGTAATTCCCTTCAATCTTGATCTCAAGATTGATAATCAACCCACAAACAATACGTAATGACAATGAAAAGAAGAAGAACAAAACAAGAACAACAAGAAATAAAAGAGAGAGAAGAGAAATATTTGGAGGAAAATTGTTACCCACGAACTGTGGGATTTTGAATCTATTGATCTATTCACTTGCTAACCGCAAACTGTGAATTCAATTGTGTTACAATGTACAAGGGAAACTCCCTATTTATAGATTTAGATTTACAAAGGCCCATAACTCTAAAAGCCCAAAATATCAAATCTAATCTAAATCATATCAAATCATATCTAGAAATAAATCTGTGTGAAACAAACTGTTTCGACACACTGACACATGGCATTCGACTTCGACACTTAGACACTAGGAATTACAATTTAACACACCACCTAATTCATTGTGTCTAAGCTGTCTACATTTATCATGGCTCTTAGTCTTCTGAAGGCTTCGACCTGCACTCCCTTCGTCAAAATATCTGCAATCTGATTCTCAGTTCTACAGTGTTCCAAATTCATCTTCCCTTCTGCTACCTGCTCTCGAAGATAGTGGAACCTCATTTCGATGTGCTTGCTTCGACCGTGAGCTATTGGATTCTTCGCCAAGTTGATAGCTGACATGCTGTCTATCTTCATGGTAATTGCTCCATGACTCTTCCCTGTAATCTCTTCGACCAAGTTCACCATCCAAGTTGCTTGACATGCACAAAGAGAAGCAGCTATGTATTCTGCTTTGCATGATGACAATGCCACTACTGGATCCTTTCCCGAACTCCAAGAAACTGGTGCAACACCTAACATAAACACATATCCAGCTGTGGATTTTCTATCTTCTGTATCACTACACCAGCTAGAGTCTGTGTATCCCACTAACTTGCATTCTTTCCCTTCATCAGCTGCAGGAAACAAAATGCCATAGTCGAAAGTCCCTTTCAGATACTTAAGTATCCTCTTCGTCGATGTTAGGTGTGATACCTTTTGCTTCTGCATGAATCTACTTACCTTACCCACACTGTATACTAAGTCAGGCCTTGTGTGACAAAGATATCTAAGTGACCCAATAAGTCTTCTGTATTGGGTTGGGTCGACATCATCTTCATCTGGATCCTTCGACAGTTGCAGTCTGGTCTCAGCTGGAGTCGAAGTTGAGTTGCAATCTTGCATCTCAAATCTCTTTAGTATTTCACCTGCATATCTTCGTTGGTGCATCATCAAACCTCTACTAGTCTTGTAGAATTCGGTGCCAAGGAAATATGAGAGATTTCCCAAGTCTGACATTTCAAACTCTTCACTCAGGTCATGTTTGAAATCTTCGATCTCCTTCTTGCAACTTCCTGCTATCAACATATCACCGACATAGAGACATAGTATAAGAAATTCGCCATTGCTTCTTCTTACATATACTCCATGCTCAGTCGTAAACTTCACAAATCCCTTTTCCCTTAAGAATCTGTCGATTTTCTTATTCCAAGCTCTTGGAGCTTGCTTAAGTCCATTCAGGGCTTTATGGAGCCTGTACACCTTTCCTTCTTCGCCTCGTTTCACATACCCAGCTGGTTGTGCGACATAAACTTCTTCATCTAGGGGACCATTAAGGAATGCACACTTCACGTCCATCTGACATGTGTGCCAATTGTTCATATTTGCTAGACCAACAACCAACCTGATTGTTTCGATTCTAGCAACAGGTGCGAACACTTCATCGAAGTCGATTCCTTCCTTCTGTAGAAATCCTTTCGCCACAAGTCTCGCCTTGTGTCGAGTTACTTCTCCTCTAGGATTCACCTTTACCTTGTAAACCCACTTCACATCAATTGCCTTCTTGCCTTGAGGCAATTCGACAAGTGACCATGTGTTGTTGACTTCGATGGATTCTAACCCTTCATTCATTGCTTTCACCCACTTCGAATCTTTCAATGCCTCAGCTGCATTGACTGGTTCGACATCTGCGTAGAAAGCATAATGTACCAGCTCACCTTCTTCATCGACCACATCATCTGATGTAATTACACATTCTTGCAACCTTGCAGGCATGTGTCTTGTTCGTCGAGGTCTGCTTGAACCTGCTTCATCTGCAACTGGTTCCTGTCGAACTTCTCTTTCGACTTCAGTGACTGGTTCTTCACAAGAGATTCTCACCGAATCCTTCTTGGCTTTCTCTTTCCAATCCCATTCTTTAAGCTCATCTATGATCACGTCCCTGATGATCACTACCTGCTTATTCACTAGGTCGAACAACTTGTAACCTCCAGTCGAATGATATCCTATCAAGATCATCTGATTCGACTTGTCATCAAGCTTCCTTCTCAACTGATCTGGCACATGTCTATGTGCTATAGATCCAAACACTTTCAAGTGACTGAGACTAGGCTTGTCACCAGACCAACATTCTTCTGGTGTGACTCCTTCAAGCTTCTTCGTCGGACATCTGTTCAAAAGATATGCTGCTGTCGAAACTGCTTCTCCCCATAATTCTTTGGGTATATGCTTTCCATTCAACATACTTCTTACCATGTTCATGATGGTTCTGTTCTTGCGTTCTGCAATCCTATTCTGCTGTGGAGTGTAGGGTGGCACCACCTCATGCACAATCCCTTCTTTTCTACACAATGCATCGAACTCTTTCGACACATATTCTCCACCACCATCAGTTCTCAGAGTTTTCAACCTTCGAACACTCTGTCTTTCGACCACGGATTTGAATCTGACAAATACCTCAAACACATCACTTTTCTTCTTGATGAGGTAAGTCCATAACTTTTGACTGAAGTCATCTATAAACGTGACAAAATATCTGTTGCCACCAATCGAATCCACCTGGATTGGACCACATACATCAGAGTATATGACTTCAAGAATTACCTTCGACTTCCTTCTTGCGTCCTGGCTGAAGCTATTCTTGTGTTGTTTCGACTAAACACACTCTTCACAGACTTCACTAGGAATGTCGATTTCTGGTAATCCTGACACCATATTTCTTCTCTTCAGCTCTCTGATGTCATTGAAGTTGAGATGGCCTAGTCGAAAGTGCCATAACCACTCATCTCTGTTGGCTGCTGTTGCTCGACACTTGTGCTCCATCACATTTAGTTCAATCTTGAAGGTCCTATTTTGAGACATTGGTGCCTTCAAGATCAACCTACCACCTGCGTCGAGAACTCTCATCATCTTGTCTTCGACAACTACCTTGTAGTTCTTTTCGACAAGCTGCCCTATACTGAGCAAATTACTCTTCATGCCTGGTATGTATAACACATTGGAAATTGTTGACCTTTTGCCATCTTTCCTCATAATCAGAACATCACCAACACCTTCAGCTGCTAGAGTGCTGTCATTTGCAAACTTCACTGTGTTCTTCGACGAGGGCTTCATGTTGACAAACCAATCTTTCCTTCCAGTCATGTGTGATGAGCATCCTGAGTCCAAGTACCACTGATCTTGTAATCTCTCTTCATCTTTCGTTGTGACCATCAGCAACGTCTCTTCTTCTTCATGCATCACCAGATTTGCATCAGTTTCTTGATTTTTCTTCTTTTCTGGACAGTTACTAACATAATGGCCATACTTCTGACAATTGAAACATTGAATGTGACTTTTGTCTGGCTTTCGACCACCACCTCTTCCTCTACATGCAACACCACTTCTTTGGTTGCCTTGGTTCCAAGGTTTCTTCTGAGTCGAATTACTGCCTCCTCTATCTTTGTTACCATTCACGTTTCCTTTGCCTTTCCTTTCCTTTTCTGACTGCGCCTGCAAAGCCATATCACTCTTCGACTTTCCTGCAGCTCTCTCAGCCATCCTTTGTTCATGAGACTCAAGCGTCCCTTGAAGCTCTTCCTTCGTCAATACTGACAAATATTTCGACTCTTCTATGGCTACTACCACGTGGTCGAAATTATGAGCCAACGATCTCAAAATCTTTGAGACTACTGCTTTCGTCGTCAGCGTTTCTCCACGTACTTTGATTTGATTCACCAGTTTTGTAACTCTGGTGAAGAAATCTGTAATACTTTCGTTGTCTTCCATCTGAAGCAACTCACAGGTTCTCTTGTGAGTTTGTAACCTCACCTCTTTCACCTTCTCTGCACCTCCAAATGACTTTTCAAGAATCTCCCATGCTTCCTTTGCTAATTCTGCATCGCTAACTTTTTCAAAGTTATCTGGATCAACACATTAATGGATTATAAACAGCGCTTTATAATCTTTCTTCTTCAAATCTTTGAGTGCAGCCTTTTCTTGATCCGTCGCGTTTTCCCCAAGCGGTGTTACTCCTTCCTTCACAAGATCCCACAGATCTTGATAACAGAAAACCACCTTGATTTGCTTGCACTAATTCTCATAATTATCTTTCTTGAGAATTGGTAGGGTCGCCGAAAAGTGTCCATTTGAATGATTCATAGCCATCACGATTTTCCTCCTTGAATCGCAACCGGAGCTCTAGATACCAGATGTTGGAAATTCACCACACCCTATGGTAATTCCCTTCAATCTTGATCTCAAGATTGATAACCAACCCACAAACAATACGTAATGACAATGAAAAAGAAGAAGAACAAAACAAGAACAACAAGAAATAAAAGAGAGAGAAGAGAAATATTTGGAGGAAAATTGTTACCCACGAACTGTGGGATTTTGAATCTATTGATCTATTCACTTGCTAACCGCAAACTGTGAATTCAATTGTGTTACAATGTACAAGGGAAACTCCCTATTTATAGATTTAGATTTACAAAGGCTCATAACTCTAAAAGTCCAAAATATCAAATCTAATCTAAATCATATCAAATCATATCTAAAAATAAATCTATGTGAAACAAACTGTTTCGACACACTGACACATGGCATTCGACTTTGACACTTAGACACTAGGAATTACAATTTAACAATGTCTACTGCACCTTGTGTGTGGCTTTCAAAGAAACTGTTTTGTCTTTCTAGTTCAATACACCAGAAAATTAAGAAACTTAACCAAATTTAATTAGAAGAGAGCTATATATATTTAGTGTATGGCATATTTCAAATATAATTAGGAAATCATGAGAAAAAAATTAATTCTGTTAGTAGAGAGCCCATAGTAAAAAGTGTGTTAATAATCCTCAAAAAGTGTATTTATAGAACTAAAAAAGAAACTCTAAGTGAAACCAAAACGTGTATTAATTCTCAAAAAGTGTATTAATTATTTTACCTAACTTATTTAGTATCAAAACCAAGATATCATCCATTGATCTTAAGAAAATAAAATTGACAATTTTCTTTTACAATTTTTTTTTTTAATTTTGTTTTGTATTTTAGAGGATTAAAGTGTATGGTTGAAACCTCTATTGGTTTTCTCTTGCACTTATTTCCTTACTCTACCTATATTTATTCTTATATTTTATCATTGTAAATAATATTCTAAAAAATTGAGAGGGATGCAGACAAAAACAGAGAGAGTAAAACTCATGCCAACAGAGATGTCTTGAGCTTACAAAATAATAACTTATAATCATTCCAACAGAGATGTCTTGAGCTTACAAAGATAGAGAGAGTAAAACTCATGCCAACAGAGGGATGCATATCAGCCGACAAAGGCAATTGAGTCCCACCTTACCAAATAAATTATAATCATTGCTATAAGTCTAAGAGCACACACAAGCTTCAATATTGAATAGTAACAATAGGATTACAATGAAGACAGAATAATAACATCGCTAACCTCTATTTCTAAAAAATCAATTGAAAAAAAATACCAATAGTACCCAAAATTAACAACAATTAATAATAACAATATCAAAGACAGAATAATAACATCTCTAACCTCGGCGGCAGTGCTGACCATGCCGATGGGGAGTCTCAACCCTGGGAGGAATAAGATGTTTAGCCGTTATTTTGTAGTTGTTTGGCTTTGTTTGGCTTGCGCGCCATATTTATGTATCTCGATTTAGTATTTGTACGGCCTGCATGCCAAAATTTGTAATATTTGAATATTGGGCCTTACCCATTTGTTATACTTGAATATTTGCTTTGTAATCCTAATATAATTTCTTTTTTGTCATGTGTGCATGCTATTGTATGTTTTGCTTGTCGAGTACTTATTTTCCTCATCGATATGTATGTTTGTAACATTGTTTTTACTAAGTGTTTGGGGGTCCTTGCTCGACAGAGTTGGTGCTCGACTGTGTAGGGAACTGGTCGAGTGATCGGAGTTGGCTTCCGATCGACAACGAAGCTAAGATCTCGGTCGAGATCTTTGCTTCCCAACGTGAACTTTCCATTGTGAGCTGGGTGTTATGCCTTATTGGTACGACAACGACGGAGCTCGATTGAGATGTCCCCGTCGGGTCAAGAATCTGCTCGCACAAAAGAGCGGATTCTTACCTTTTCGTTTCAAGTTTGGGAAGTCATGCTTGTACCTTAGTACGCCTCTGTGGTCGAAACGTACTTCGTTGTCGTCGAACCAAGTATGCCGACTGCGATGTCTAGCTGTAATATTATTTAATCTTTTCAGCGTTCCATGGTCGAGCAAGTTCCTCCCCGTGCAGGTTTTCGAGGTAATAGGCTCCATTGTTCGTTTTTGCTCGAACACGATAGGGGCCTTCCCAGTTCGCAGCAAGTTTGCCCTCGTGCGAATCTTTCGGATTTCTCCGCAGGACTAGGCTGCCGATTTGGAATTCGTGTTTTATGACTTTGACGTCATTTCACATGGTTATTTTTTGTTTGAATGAGGCTTCGCGAAGGGCTGCCCCCAACCGAATTTCTTCGACCAGATCGAGTTCCTCCCTTAGTGCCTTATCGTTCGTCTCCTCGTCGAGGGGAGATTCGGCCCGCTTAGAGGGCTCTCTGATTTCCACTGGAATAACTGCGTCGGTTCCATAGTTTAGTCAGAATGAAGTCTCCCCAGTGGTCGAGTGTGGTGTCGTTCTGTAGGCCCAGAGTACGCTATGTAGCTCATCGACCCACCTCTTTTTAGCTTCGCCTAATCTTCGTTTTAGGCCTCGCAGGATCACTTTGTTCGCGGCTTCAGCCTGCCCGTTTGTTTGCGGGTGCTCGACAGACGTGAAATGTTACTTGGTGTCCGATTTAGCGACGAACTCCTGGAAGGTTTTATCGGTGAACTGCGTCCCATTATTGGTGACGAGTGCTTGTGGTACGACGAATCGAGCAAGTATGTTTCTCTTGTAGAAACGAAATATGTTATATGATGTGATTTTGGTGAGGGCATCACCCTCTATCCACTTCCTGAAAGAGTCGACGCTGACTATCAAGTACTTGTTCTGGTACGACCCCATGGTGAAGGGCCCGAGGATATCCATTCCCCACCAGGCGAAAGGCCACGGGGACAAGAGCGTTTTGAGCTTGTTGGGCGGTGCTAAGTGCATGTCCCCGTGACGTTGGCACTTGTCACACTTTTGACATGTTCTTTCACATCGTGCTGCATAGTGGGCCAATAGTATCCTGCTCGCAGGGCCTTTCGGGTGAGGGATCATCCCCCGAGGTGCTGGGCGTTGATTCCTTCGTGGATGTCTTGAAGTATGTGGGCGACCTTGGACTCCTCGACACACTTGAGAAGATGGATGGAGAATCCCTGTCTGTATAACTTGTCTTCGATCAAGACGTAGGAGCAAGCTCTACGTCTGATTATGTTAGCCTCTTTTGGGTTGGAGGAAGTTCCCCTGTGGTGAGGTATGTATACACCGGGGTAATCTAGCAGTCGCTGTCGCCGATGGCGTTCAAGTCAATGGTCGATGTGGGCTTCTAGATTCTTAGTGGAGAAAGTACCTCATGGATGATGGGCTTGTTTCTGCCCTTCTTCTTCGTGCTCGCGAGCTTCGACAAGATGTATGCCCGGGTTTTGTGTTCGCGGGGGACATGCTTTACTTCCGCGGAATCGAACTTTTTCATCCTTTCTTTGACCAGAGTTAAGTATTCAATGAGGTTTTTGTTTTTGGCCTGGTACTCTCCCCGTACTTGAGAGACGACGAGCTGAGAATCGGTAAAGATCTTCACCTCTTTCGCGCCTAGATCCTCGGCTAAATGTAGCTCTACAAGGAAGGCTTCGTACTCGGCTTGGTTGTTCGAGGTCCGGAAGGATAATGCGAGAGAAACTTTGATCAGGAGGCCTTCTTCGTTCTCAAGAATGATGCCCGCACCTCTTTCTGTCGAGCTGAATGCCCCGTCCACGTAGATGGTCCACTTGTGGGATCTGTTAGTAGGGGAGACCGACGCGGTCATTTCTGCCACGAAGTCAGTTAATACTAGAGCTTTGAGGGCCTTCCTGCTCTCGTACTGGACGTCAAACTCAGAGAGTTCCAGCGACCATTTGAGCATTCTACCAGCCATGTCGGGACGACCGAGTAGTTTCTTTACGGGCTGGTCAGTCCGTACCACGATCGTGTGAGCCAGGAAGTAATGTCGTAACCTTTTGGCCGCATTGATGAGGGCCAGAGCCACTTTTTCGATCTGCTAATATCAAAGCTCTGGGCCTTGCAAGGATTTGCTAGTGAAGTATATAGGTTTCTGCCCTTTGGGAGTTTCGCGAATGAGAGTCGTGCTGACAGCCTCGGTTGCCACAGCGAGGTAGAGGTACAAATTCTCCCCCTTTTTTGGTCGCGAGAGGACTGAAGGTTGCGAAATAACTTATTTGAGATGGAGGAGGGATTGCTCGCACTCCTCGGTCCATTCGAATGTCACTTTCTTGCCCAAAGTTTGAAAAATGGAAGTGCGTGCTAGGCGGATTTAGCTACGAAGCGAGACAGCGAGGTGAGCATGTCGTTTAGGGATTGGATCGATTTCTTTGAGCTCGGTGTTGGAAACTCAGATAAAGCCCTGAATTTGTCAGGGTTTGCTTAGATTCCTCGTTTTTTCAGGTAGAAGCCGAGGAACTTGTCTGCTCGGACACCGAAGGTGCACTTCTCCGGGTTGAACCTCATCCTGCATCTTCTCACCGTGTCGAAGACCCTTTTGAGATAGAGGGTGTGGTCGGTTTCTTCTCAGGATTTCACGATTATGTCGTCCATGTAGCCCTCGAGCATGTCCCTGATCTCACCTCAGAAGACTTTGTTCATCATCCGCTGGTAAGTAGCGTCGGCGTTTTTCAGGCCGAAGGGCATTACGTTGTAGTAATAGTTGCCCGACTCGGTCATGAAAGCCGTGTATTTCTTGTCCGTTTTTGCCATGGGGATTTGGTTATACCCTGAGTATGCGTCCATGAACGACAATAGTTTGAGACCTGCAGAGTTGTCGACCAATTTGTCAATGTTAGGCAAAGGATAGACGTCTTTAGCACAAGCCCTGTTAAGGTCGGTATAGTCAACACACATTCGCCACTTCCCATTATATTTTTTAACGAGTACAACATTAGAGAGCCATGTTGTGTACAAGGCTTCAAAAATAAAATTTGCCTCTAGGAGGCCTTTTACAGCTAATTCAGCAGCCTCCGCTTTTTAGAGAGACTGCTTACGCCTACGTTGTACTACTGCCCTAGCGGCAAGATCTATGGTCAGCTGATGGCAGGCAACGTCGGGGCCCAGTCTGGGCATCTCTGTAGTGCTCCATGCAAACAAGTTAGCGTTTTCCCTTAGGCGGGCCTTCAGTTGCTTCCTTGTTAAGTCGGGGAGCCTCGTGCCGATCTTCACGCTTATGTCTGGGTCATCACCGAGGAGAATGAGCTCGAACTCGCCATCTGGAATGGTGCGCATAGGATGTAATGGTTCCCCGTCGTTCCCAGATGTTGGAGGGGTGTCTGATGCTGCTCCGTTTTGCTTTTGCTCGTTGTAAAGAAGCTGTCGAGGTTGACTAAATTGACGCGAGGCAACGACTTCTGCTCCACGGATCGGGTTGTCTTGCTGGTAGTCTTGGGTGTCATATTGATAGAGTTTAGCCCCTTTGTGGCGGCTTCGAAGCATCTTCTCGCGGTCTCAATGTCCCCGTGAAGAGTGACGACGTGACCCCTGGTCGTATAGTACTTCATCTTCAAATGGATCATGAACGACACGACGGTCAGCTCAGCCAGAGTTTGTCTTCCTAGGATGCACTGGTACATAGATGGTCACTCTATGACCAGGAAACTGACTTTGACTTTTCTGGTAGTTTCCTCGGTCCCGAAGGTGACGAGCAGCTCGACATAGTGTAATACCCCAAAATTTGCTCTCCTTTTTTGTCATCATAGCATAGCATTATCATTTATCATATCATATCCACCTCATTAGCATAGCATTGCATTTAACATAGAAAAATGAAGCATAACATCCCTCTTACCATCAAGGCATGTGATCAGGTGGAAGGTGGACAATCAAGGGATCATTCAAAGCACAAAAAGGTCAATCAAGTTGCCTCAAGGCAAGCCAAGAGGTCTCTCATGTCTCACACTATCTCAATTGATCATCCACAATCTCAAGGAAGTGAGATCCAATGGGAGATTGAAACAATACATACTTCATCATGCAAGAGGTTCAAAAACTGAAGGAAAACCCTCAAAAGAGATAGCTCATTGATTCAAAATCACCCTCAAGTGGCATATCTCATCATCCTTTAAAAGGATACACAACATACTCTAAGGAATTTGAAATTGAAGACTGCATTTTTCCCTCCTAACCAGAGGGGGTCAAAATTAGGGTTTCCAATAAAATCAGGGAATCTCTGATTTTTTGGACAAGACTTGTTTTCATGGTATTCTACATGTCCTTAAGTGTATGTATGTGGAAAATTACCTCTCAATTGGTTTTAGAAGGGGTTCAATTGGAAGAAAGATCAAAAGTCAGGAAATTTGGGGCCAAGTCAAATAATCAGAGGAAAAAGTCAACTCTTGACTTTTTGAGGCCAAATTTATGAAATTCATGTTATATGTGTCCAATGTGCAAAATTTGATCAAGAAATTCCAAAGGAATCATGAAAAAAATCAAGATGTGGAAAGTTGCCATTTTTGGAAGAAGTAGGGTTACTAAATAAGGCAAGTTTTGGCCATTTTGCATCAGAGTTTGAACCAAGGCCATTTAAAATTGGAGCATCAAATGAAAATTCCACTCGGCCACAACAAAAGATCTTGCTTTAAGGTTCAAATCCATGTGTAGAACATCTCCATTGGATAAAAATTGAGAGAGATATGATTGATCAAAGTTGGAGGAAAGTAGGTCAAAAACCAGGTCATGGCCAAGGATTTTCAGGTCACGCGCACATCATTTTCTCAAACAGTTGGTGGGCCAAATGTTCACCCATTTTTCATCAAGATAAAAGCTCCAAATGGAAAACTTTTCAACATGAAAGTTGTTCATTGTAATGCCCTCTTCGATGTTGATGTTGGACAAATTTTGGTTTGATCAAGTTATGAGATAGTTTTAAGGGTTCAAAGTCATGGTGATCATGCTGAAAATCAACCGGCCAGCTTGCCATGCCATGCCACAAGTTTGCGCGCCCATGCATCAGTTCCTTTTCCATCTGTTCAGGGTTATTTTTAGACATGTTTGAGGTATCATTTCGACTCAAGTCCAACACCAAAATTGCTCTATGATATTCCATCTTTCTAATGACTCCAAAACCCTACCAAATCATTCACAATACATGGAGAAATTCATCCTCAAACAATCACATTTCCATTTGGTTTCAAGCTATCATGAAATTAGAAAATGAACATGGTTGTTGTTGTTGTTTCAGAATTCACATGTACACTCTTCATTCTTTTCCTCATTTAAACCAACATCCCTTTACAAACTTAAGTTGCACGTGCCTTGCCATGCCGTCTCCATACACTAAAGAGGAAGAATAAAACTTGCGAAGCAAGTTTCTCAAGCTGCCACACCAGAACACATCATCATCACTTCTCATTTCTCCATTCCACCATAATATACCATTAGCCAGCTGCACCATACCCTTGCTCTCCCTAACTAACTTGACTCAGTTAGTTAGGGATGACTCACTTAACTCAACTGTGACTCATTTAACTCACTCATTAAACCATGGTTAACTCACATTATAAATAGAAACCTCACACTCTAATTTCATTTTCAGCTTCATTTTTCCACATTCTCTCCAAAAACTCTCTCTGCTCTACTCTCAACATCACCATTGCAAGGAATCTTCGAGCTCACATTGTTCATCCTCCTCCTAAATCCTCTATGATTCTCTCTCAACTTCACCAAAGAGCAACTGATTTTGGAGCTTGGATCTCATTTCTTCTCCACTGAATCATCATCTTCATCAAAGCCTTTATTTGGCCAAGTGAAGCTTAAGGAAGAAGCAAGCATTTCCTCTGGTTTTCTCAGACTCTACAAGAACTGCAAGATCAGGTTCCGAAGCTTTCAAACTCTTCTCTCACGTTTACTTGTTTATTTTGTTGTTTTCATGATGATTTGAGCTTAATAGAAGCATTTGAACTCTGGCTAGTTGATAGAGCTTCTTATAAGCTTAGATCCAAAATTTTAGGGCAACATGTTCATGCTTGTTTCTTGCCGTATGTGAATGGTTTGATGATTTCGTTGGTAGATTCATGCTCTACATTACTTCCTCTTCATTTTGGTATATTGTTTGTGAAATTCTGGGAAAATTGAAGTTGCAGACGGTGGTGAGTGACCGGAGAAGGTGACCGGAGGTCCCTCTCCGGGCGGTGGTCTGAATTGTTAGGGTTTCTTGCCAGTTTGAATTACAGCCGTTTGATTGTGTTAATCCAACGCATGAAACATTGCCAGCGCATTAAAAATAGGCATGCAGCTCACGTGCATTTTTTCTGATTTCATTTAAAGGTTTTGTGGTGCAGTGCATGGTAGTTAGTATGTGTTCTCACGTGCGTGCGTTGATTTTGTTTACCTTGACTTTCTTATTGACTGGACTTGATCCAATGGTTTTCATTGCTTTGACCTTATGTTGACTGTGAGTGCATGATTATTGTTGTGTTCTGCACACAAATGGACCTGAAATAATTGATTTTTACACCTCCCATTTTTAAGGCCTAAACCATTTGAACTGATGGATTACTTTGCATACACCTCCTCTCTCATTTCAATTTCTTTGTATTATTTCATTTTACACACGTTTCCTTTGTAATTTTTAAAATTACAAAACATCATCATAAAATTCTAGAAAAATTCATGAACATTTTCAAGACATTTAGGAAATTTTTGATATTTTTATTTCATGATTTTATGACATTTTTGCCCCTATTCAACAATTTTCTTTTAATTTCCATTTGTATGCATTCCAAATGTGATACATGAATTTACATAATTTTGTTCTTGCTCATTACAAATTTTTTTGACTTGGTTCTTTTTGAATTGACTCACTATTACATTGAAGCATGTTAGATGATTTTTTTTTTTTTTTTAGATCATTTTATGACATGTTTGGATGCTTATCTTTTCACCACTTTGCATGATGTGTCAAATTGACCTAGTTGCATTGTATAAAGTCTTTTTGTCTTGATTTCTTGCATGCTATTTTGGTATATGATTCACTTCTGATTTATGTATCTCAAAATCATGCTTGAATAATTTTCATGAGTTCATTTAATTTTTGTTTAAGGCATTATATTTGAAGCATAATAACATGTCATATCCTTGTAATCTTTGTGCATGTTTACATGTTTTCTTTTGTGCATAATTGCATGATCATTTGCCTATTTTGTGAACTATTCATTTGACATTATAGGTCATTGGTACATATTATGTGTCATCATTGCATGTTCCTTTTCATTTGAACTTGGTGTATCCTTGATATGAAGTACTTGTGTTTTCTTTTGAACTTCCATTTCAATTCTAATTCTCATTACCTCTTGAATGTCTTGATAGTTGCTTCATGAATGCTTGTGAGATGTTTGTGAATCATTTTTTCATTTCATTTCAATTCTGATCCTTGGATTACATATTCCATTTATGCATGTTTCTTTCATTTCTTTTCATCTTTCATCTCCCTTTTCTTATGATAGCATGTTCTAATACCAAGGATGATGATTGTTGCTCATTCACTTGAACTTGCTTGATGATAATCATTTGTTTTCCATGTGATGCACATTCTGGTTGTGACTAATAGGATTTGATCTTTCATCTTATTCTTGTGATCTTTATGGTACATTAAGTGTTCTTTTGCTTCTTATACTTCTTATAAATGTTCACTAACCATGTAGGGGCATTGGTAAGTTGGAATTGAGTGTGGATAAGGAATCCACATTCAAATCTCTTTCCTTTCATCTCTTTTACAATTCAATCTTGTGTTTTGTTAAGCACTTATGTGCTTTCTTTTATTAACTCATCACTTTCCCTTTTTGAATTACAATTCATCTTCTAATTTAGAAGTGAGTTGTTTAATTCATTCTTTCTTTAGACTTTAGGTTTAAACCTCACAAACCATTAGGATCACTCCTTAACTAATCAACTAGGATTGAGTCTTAGTCCATATAGGTTTTTACCCTTCTTCTCTCTTGAGTCTCTTTTCTCATCTCAAAGAAAATTCAAAATATATAATAAAGGTAGGCATTTATTGCATTTAGGCCTTTCATATAAAGAAAAGATTATAAGGGGTCTTCTCTTATAATCTTAGAATGTGTAGCATATAGCCCATCTTGGGTCAATGTGTTAAACATTTGATCTTGTATGAGGGACTTAAATGCAATACTTGTTGAAGGTACAAATAAAAAACACTTCTACATTTCATAATCGACAAAAACACTTAATAAACACAAGTATGCTAGTGTGTTTGAACCTTGACAATGGGAACTAAGTGTGGGGGTCTTCTTCACATTTAGTGTGCTTTCTTACTCATTCCATCTTGGAATGTGAGAATGTACACATTCCAATGACTAAGATTTAGATACACTATCATATGCAAACAAATGGAAAAAACTCTTAAAAGACAAAAACAAACAATAACGTCTTTCCTTCGGGAATTCTTTTCTCATCTCATTCACTCTTCTTTCTTAAGGATGCGTCATTTCTGTTCTACCGCAAACAGGTAACGCCTAAGTCTCCCTACAGCGAGCTGCAACACCTAAACTGCTAGAACGCGAACGTTGACGTATTCCGCTAAAAAACACAAACACTCCATCCCTAGTGAGGGGAACTACGTCGCTCTGATTCTCATGATCCCGATGAGATACGTAGGCAATGGGGTAGGGCCCATTCGAGCACTTCTTTTATTTTCCCTACATTTGTTTCTCTTTCTTTTTCCATTCCTTTTCCAGTTCTTTTTCCAGTATCCTTTTCTATCACCCTTTGATTGAAGCAGCAAGCGTGGATCCCATCGGGTACGATGGACGCGAGGGGGTGCTAATACCTTCCTCTCGCGTAACCGACTCCCTTATCCTTTCTCTTGGTCGCAAGACCATGCTCTATCCTTTCTTTCAGGTTTATGCGGTGTTTCCTTTCCCTCTCACGGGATAAATACACATTGCTGGCGACTCTGTTTGGTGCCACTTTCGCGTTTGTACTAGGATGAAAATCCCGGGAGCGACACATAGCCCCATGACTTAGTGGTTGTGTCATTTAAGCCTTGTAGGTCGGAGCCTACATACGATGTCAAATGTCTCTTTAAGCTGAAGAGTGGTGAACAGATGGGCGTACATAATGTCGACGGAGCTCCCTTGATCAACTAGGATGCGGCGGACGTCGAAGCTCGCCATTTGCGCTCTCACAAGCAAAGAAATGTTGGAGTTGGAAGAACCGTCTGGCATCTCCTCGAGGTAGAAGGTGATGGGATTTGATTTTCCCTGGAACCTGTTGAGGGTTGTGTTCTGGCTCGATCTTGCATCAATCAGTTCATCAAATTTTCTTTTCACCGACCCCACGGCGAGCTCGTTGAATCCTCCGCCGGATATGACCATAGCGGAAGGGAAGTTCTCCCATGTATTGTGAGCAGACAAGGGCGTGTCGGTCTCGTCAGGGACGTAGAAGTCCTCGGGCCGAGAGACGCACAGGGCGACCTGTAGGTCGGCGTCGTCAGAGGGTAGTGTTTCTTCCTCGACCTTCTTAGTCTCGCAGACGTCCTATCGGGGAGCCTCGCTCCTCTTGGTGTACTGTTTCAGGCGTCCTTCCTTGATCATGATTTTAATTGCATCCTTGAGGTAGATGCAGTCTTCGGTGACGTGCCATTGGCTCCTTGGAACCGGCAGTACGTGGATTTGTCGACGTTCGGCTTGGGGAAATGAACCTCACTCTGTTTGAAATCCGAGTTTATACACTCAGCCAGGATGCGCTCGCGGGGAGCGGCCAGTAACGTGTAATCAGCGAAATGGCCTGCTGGTCCCCTGTGTTCGCAGGAGTCACGGGGTTTATCATCTCTTCTTTTCTCCCCGCCTCGTTGAAGAGCCACAAGGTCGCCGTACTTCGAGACTTTGGTGTTCTCTTGGTTTCGTGAGTCGCGGGCGTTGTTGGAAGCCTTTTTCTCCTCGTACTAGATGTAAGCTTGGGCTTTAAGGAGAAGGTCATCCAGCGAACGGGGTGTCTCGATGTGAACTGCTTTAGCGAAGTCACTCCGGGGTGCAGCCCTAGCTCGAGCAGGTGTCTCTTCATCCGGTCAGTCGTGGCGATCTGGACGACCTCTCGATTGAACCTCTCTATGTAGTCTCAGAGAGATTCGTCCTTCACCTATATGATGGCCTCGAGCAACGCCTCATATTTCAGATGTTGTTGAGAGGAAGTGAAATGCCTGGTGAACTGCGTTTTCAGATCCTTCCAGGAGGTGATGGACTCTGAGGCGAGGCTTTTGTACCATGCCATCGCGTCATTCCTCAGAGTTATGGGGAAGATTGTGCACTTGATGGCGCCTCTGACATTACGGTAGTCGAGCATCGCATCGATGTTTTTGATGTGATCGTCTGGGTCCGTCGTGCCATCATAAGTTGCCAGTCTTGGCGGTTTTTCCATCCCGATGGGGAGGGGAGTCTCCATAATCTCCCGAGACAGTAGACCGCGGGGGTTGTCTTCGTCGCTTTGGACCGGTGAGCGTAACAGGAAGAGGTCGTGACGCGGGTTTCTGTCGCGGCACGACGAGTTTCTTGGTCGAACCATCGACTTATCCAGTTTCCCGTCGGCTTTGCTCCTCTTGGGAGCCAGGGATCACTGCTCTCTGCAGCGAGGAGTGCGATCAGGCTTCTGGGTAATCGCAAGTTGTGTCCTCTCTAGCCGCGGGCGACGTCTGGGTTGTCGCGGGGAGAGGCTTTGAGACTTATCTCGTTGGTGTCTCCGCGGGGGAGAGTGTGGACGGGTGTCTCGTCGTCGCGGGGGCGGGCTACGAGATTCAGGTCGTCGGTGTCTTCGCGGGGGAGAGCGTGATTTACGGTGTTTCTCCAGCATTCCAATCTATTCATTCTGCTGGAAAATCATGAAGTTGGTCTGGTTGATTGCCGCGAACAGGGCCACCGTGGTAGGATCGACGTTGGGTGGTACGGGAATTGGTTGAAAACCCCCCCAGATTCTCGAAATGTTGGACGACGTTGTAGGCCGCATTGTCGAAGGAAGGAGAGGCGATAAGTTTGTCCCTAGGGTCACCCTCTTCAGCAGCGGTCGTCACATTGTTGCCGTGGTCATCGTCGACAGTGAAGGTGGTGAAGGCAGTTTCGTGAACGTTACCGTCGGTGTATTAATTGGCCATGATGATCGGTAGGTTTTTGAAAGTTTACTTTGGTCCTTAGGTTTCAGAGAAAGAAAAGACGGGGGAGCAAAGGGTTCCCACAGACGGCACCACTGGTCTTACCAGGATCAGAGATCAATCAGTGGCCAGCAACACGTCGTGAGCTCCGAGTTCGCCGGTAACGGAGAAGAGGAGAGGGTGTACCTGCAGGGCACTTCGATGCAAAAGTAAGGTTCAGAGTAAAGAGAAAAAGCAAGTAAAGAATAGTGAGTGAATTCAGAATATCTGACCCTCCTGTAGAGGAGGGTATTTATAATGTCCCCCCAACGCTAGGCCAACAGTCATCTATTGTGGGCTGGATCATTAGGCTCACTACGGACGACTGCCAGGATCCTACATGGGAGTAGGTAAGACCAGCATGTGGTCTTCGTCCTGCGTCAACTGCCCCGAGAACTTCGCAGTGGATCAGCCTGTTTGTGAGGGCGAAACTGCCCTGTGAAAGGCGTGGGTTCAGTTGGTGACGTGTCCCCGTGTGGTGAGCACGTGGAGAACGTGTGCCCTTATTCGGTTATGATGGATTGGGCATTAGTGTTGGTCTTCTTCGACGCAGAGCTGGGTTGGGCTGTGCCCGACGGTGGGTCAGCCTCAGGCCCAGTCTAGAGCTTTGCTACCTGAAATTCTGATTAGATGTTGAGTTGACTTTACTAAGATTAAGTTCAAATCGAAAGACAATTAAATATGTTAGCATTCTTTGTTTACTTTTCTGGAATTAGTCTTGGTATTATTATAACAAGTGGAAGGTTGTTATAATTAATTATTAATTAATGAAAGACTAAGTAAATACATAACCATTGTTGTGTTCCAATAATAACATGACACCTTGCAAGTGAATAAAGAGTTGGAATACTTATACCATCTCCAATGGTGGTTCCTTCACTTGGTTCGCCAGCATGAAATCATACAAAGTGTGGATTTAGCATTGGAAGACGAAAAATAATTTTGCTAGCTGGTCAACCGTTGCATTGATTCACTTTCCTTTTATATATATATATATATATATATATATATATATATATATATATATATATATATATATATATATATATATAATGGGACTCAATTTGGAATAAAATTGATTAAGAGTGAAATATTAAAATTGAATCTGATAAAATATTAATATGTAAGATAAAATTGTGAGACCTCATATAAGTTCTTTAGAGTTGTACCATTGAAGTGGAAAATGAAATAAATTGCTTAAAATTAATGTGGCTTAATAGAATAGAAAGAACTCAAAAGTAAGTAGCATCATTGGAGATGCTCTTAGTAAAGAGTTGCCGCTATTGGTAAAATCATGTGTTTTTATCAAGGATCACAATATTTAGTAAAGAATTGAAACACTTGGTGAAAAAGTATGTTTTGTTGAGAATCGCAATCTAGTGAAATAACATTATTTAATCTATAAATAAACTGTTTTAAAAATTTCAAATTTCTTTCTTTTCTACATTGATAATGCTAAAAATACTATTAAAAGATGCTCATATGTACTATTCAATTCTTGAAATAAGTGTGTGCGAGCTACCTAAGGTAAATTGATTAAGAATTTGAGATGCACCCCTATACGTGTAGTATTGCTTCATCATATTGGAAATGTTGTACACAAAATAGAATTATAGAACGAACCGGGACTCCATCCAATTTTGTAGTTTGAAGTTAAATGAACACTTCAGTTTTTTTACAACACTTGATTTTTTTTGTTTATTTAAGAAATTAGCACTTTAACTTAAACATGCCAATTCAATTTGTGTCCTACACTCCATAGTTTTTGGGTATTGCTTCTACTGCAACTTGTTCACATTTTTGGTGTTTCCATTCAATTAGTCCTTTATTTTGTTTCTGTATTTAAAAATAAAAAAATGGTTGAAATGAACTTCATATAGAAATCAATTTTGAATGAATTAATTCAAAACATCAAACCTTCATGTCACACAACACACTTCATATATACAATGAGACAACACCTGTTCATTTGGTAAACAAGTCTTCCTAACCTTAAATATATAATTTTTGGTTCAAAATTGTGTTTACATAATTGTGTACAAGAACAAAATAGATCATCCATTTTGGCTTTACGGTGCATCCAGTTGCAGAGGATCCAGGTCCAACGTCCAAGAACAAGGGAAGAAACCTTATCAGGCCCTGAAGTTGGAAGCTCAGTAAAGCTTTATTCTGGTATCGATTGTACTCCGACAAATAGGGCAGAGTTCCAGGCTTTCTCCACATTCGCAACAAGTCTGTTCCATGCGAAAAAACAAAAGTGCAAAGAACAGTTAATACGATATATTCTTGTAAGACAGTCTTAGATTAAATTCGAGAAGAATCAGCAGAGCACATAATTTAATCAGTTACCTGATGCCCGCAGCCAAAGGCCATATCCTTCGCATTAGTAAGACAAATCGGGCAAATCTGCATTTAACCAAATGTGAATCATTATTGAAAGTGACCAAGAAATGATAGTGGCGTTTTAGTTGGAAGGAATGGTCCTAAATTTTAATACCTTATTGTCATATAAACCAGATGAAGACGGTTCTGTGTTCATTTCATTGTTGTTGCTTGCATATGCATGTGTATTCTGCGGTTCTGTGTTCATTTCATTGTTGTTGCTTGCATATGCATGTGTACTCTGCTGAAAACTGTTTGAACGCTGCTGAAAACTGTTTGAACGGAAAGATGCTGCACCGTTACTAGAAGAAGCCCTATCATATTGAGGTGGAGGTAATGGAACCCTGTCTGGCGAATATCCCCTTTGTGTTCTACATTCATCGACGATGACATGATGCAAATTTAGTTATTATCTGAGTAAAACATGTATAATCGGTCCTAAGTGTAACATTTTCTGGTTTAACTATTCAACAATTTACCCCAATAGGTTGTGATCTATGGTTGCCTTATATTGAGATGGTATCTCCATCAAAGCTGCTAGTGCAAACTCTGTCTCTTTTCGGTTTGAATCCACATTCTTTGACATTATTTCAGTAAAATTCACAAACTGCACACAATCAAAATAAAAAATATTCACAATTCTGCATAATAATAAGATTTGAATGTGGAAATCCAATAGATAAATGGACATTGAACATGTGAAACCTGAAAGTTGTCAAAGGCTCGAGCTGGAATGTTATCATCAAACTCCCTCATCATATCCCACGGTCCATCTCCAACTCCAACCAAAACTATCGATAGTGGATACTCACTGCAATTTAACGAGTATAAGAATCCAAGATAGATGATATCATATATAAACTTCAGAACATATATAAACTTCAGAACATATAACCAAGTGGTTGAGCTCAAGTGATTAACGAACTTCACTTAAGGACCAATCGTTCGGGAGAACCAAAATCAAATCCTGGCTGGAACAATCACTGGCCAGACTTTACTTACTACCCGACTAACTTCGAATTATCAGGATCTTTTTCTTCAATATGAAGTAGGGGAAATACTACAAAACATACCTAGCTTTTACTATTGCATCAATTGTCTTCTTTTCCTGTGAACTCAGCTTGCCGTTTTCTGTGTCGACGCTTCTAGTCACCTATGGCAAATTTCAGGTATCGATTTTTCAATATCTTGCATAGGGAAGGAAAAAGGAATATCTACATTTCAATGGAATGAAATGTGAATAAAGATACCTGTCCATCAGCAATTATAAGCAAGACATGATATTGGCCACCACTTTTCTCAACAATAGTCATGGCCATCTCAATAATAGGTGCAAATGAGGTTGGTCCTGTAACATAAATTCAATGAGTAACGCCGAGCCTAATTTAAAAAAAAAAATGATATTGATATTATCAACAAAGGCAACACCTGCGAGTCGGAGGCATGGAACAATCTCTCTATATTTTGACAAAACCTCCTCAAATCCATTGCAGAACCTCTCATCTGAATGGAAACTGAAAACGTCTTGATCATGCGTTGATGCTGGCACGAGAAGAAAAAACACACAATCAAGTTCTGCTATTTTAGAAACAAGAACAAGTCGAAAAGCACAAAGATTTTTAGTTACCATCTCCAAATCCAAAACACGGAATCATGTTATCCTCATCAAAAGAGATTAATGTCTTCCCAATAATCGCAATTGCTTGTTCATAAGGATTTTGACCATTTCCAATGTGATGTAAACTTTTTCGATTGAATGACCTCTTCCCTGATTTTCGAAGGGAATAATTACATATATTATCTAACACAACTCGCTATAAGAAATTCCATCATCAAGATGTTAGTAAGAGATAATAAAACCTGTCCACTCGTTGCTCTTCGTGAAATCAATGCCAACAATTAGATTCGACGATTCCAAGCCAGCATGTGAAAGAGCAGCAGTAACCTGCGTAATTATTTCATTAATTGACAAACACAAAAAGACTACTGATTGATAAAAAATATGTATAGTATAACACAAATTTTCATACATTACCAAAACAATTTAACACAAAACACTAACTACACACTAGTAAATCATAGCACAAAACAAGTGTTTGGTTCTACAGTGACAAAAATTGATTATGAATGAATTGTTTTTGTAAAATTGAATCCGGATAAAAAGGTAAAGTGATTTTTGTTTGAATAAATTCTGGCAAAAGTGAGTTAAACAATAAACTATATAAAAATCACATTTAGACTCAAAAACTACATATTCTAACTTTAATTAGAATCAATTTTAGAAAGCAGAATCAATTCTAAGTCAATTTTACTCAGAGCATCCAAACAAGTCAAAACCAATTCTACACATCCAGAATCAATTCTAAGTGTTGCAACCAAACATACACTCAATTACCTCATCAAGAGAATGATAATCATCCGCAATCCTCGAATATCTCCTATCTAACTTCCTATTCGGTCTTGAATAATCATGCAAAGGAGTTTCTATATTACGGTGGTGATTAGGTCTTTGATACGGTTTATGTTGCGGTTGTGGATATGGATATGCCGATTGTGGATATGGATATCCATAGTTATGAATATCCGAAGAAGATGAAGAACCAACAGACCCATACGATGACGACGTTGATGGCGAAGTCACATGTCTCTTGTGAGAGCCTTTTGAACTACTACCTCCCATTACTGTCTCCTTGAGAATCAATCCCAGAAAACACAGAATGATAACCAAAGCAGTGAAAGCATCAAGCTGCAAGCAATTGCAAAACAAAGTCATCAAATTTGGAAATATATAAATGGTTAAGAAGGAAATTAATATGAAAGAGAAGAGAGAAGACCAAGAATAAGTATACCTCTAGATGCATTGTTTTCAGAATATGGTGGGATGTGTGTCACGGTAATGACGAAGATGGATTGAGTTGTTGTATTTGTGGAACAAAGTGGGATGAATTTATGGAAGAAGAAGACAATGAATTGCGAGGAATGTGAGAGTTGGAAGGAACCAGCTATGTCTACAGTCAACCGGGGTTGTTTTTATCTTTTTAGGTTCAATTGACAAGTGTACTCTCTACTATATAAATATTGGAAATTAATCCCCTGCAGTCAATATTTTTCCACAATCACACAGTCAAAAAATCTATAGTAGTTTGATCTTAATCACACAGGTCACATAAATTAGTTTGTTTTTTATTTTATAATTCATGTTTAAATCAGAACCACTAGATCATAATCAGATGGTCAGAAATATCTGACTGTGTGACTGCAGAGTCTACTGCCGGCAGCAAATCACATTCCATAAATATTTTGTTTTTATATGGTAGATTAAAATGCTTGGGGTACTGTACAGTATTGTTATGAAAGTGCCTGGTATTTATCATAAGAAATGTCAGCTTTGCTTTCTTTGTCCGAAACTTCCTAGAAAAAACACCATCAGGAAATTATATCAATCTATTTATATTCTACTATTAAAATTGGTGGAAAATTAGTTCTACGTGCATAATCATTCAACTTGAAAACATGTATCCAGAACATCATCACTGGTCACGGGTCTTTCTAAATTTTTAAAAACTGATAAGTACAAGTTAATATTTTCTATTTTAAAAATGAAATAGTTCTTTTTCATTGATATTTCAAATGTCTCCTAACCGGAATAAGGCTGTATTCGAGCATTATCATAAAGAATTTACAAATACGAAAGTTTCCAAATTTGAACAAGGCAATAAAAATAATCCTAAAAGAAGATGGTGTACATTATAGTATCTATAATTTTGGTATCCAACTAAAATATAAAATATAAAAGAAATTCCTGAAAAAATCACAGCCTTTTACCAAGAATAAATTCCATCAAGAGTTGTGTTTCACAGACAAAAATAAATTAAGACCGATGGCCCATAAAAACAAAATTTAAGTTATTGGACATAGTCTTTCTCTTTCATGATCAACCAAGCACTAACATATTTTTATATAGGGTTAATTACACTTTTGGTCCCTATGTTTTGGCCAACTTACAAAATTGGTCCCTATGTTTTAAAATTAAATGAATTAGTCCTATGATTTAATGTTTTGTGCAGTTTTAGTCCCCCATCCCAATTTTGATCCAACTGTTCGTGTACTGTTCATGTACGGACATGTACTGTTCATGTACGGACATGCACTGTTCATGTACGGACATGCACTGTTTATGTACGTTTTTTTATCAAAATTTGAATGAAGGACCAAAACTGCACAAAACATTAAATCATAGGGACTAATTCGTTCAATTTTAAAACATAGGGATCAATTTCGTGAGTTTGCCAAAACATAAGGACCAAAAGTGTAATTAAGCCTTTTATATAATATTAATAAAGTAATGAATTATATATATATATATATATATATAATTAGTCCCAAGTTCCATAGGTTATTTATGAGTTTTAATTTAGTCTTTCAATAAAAAATTGATTCAATTTGGTCCTGTAATATTACTTCCATTAACATATTTGATCCCTTCCGTTACTTCAAATGGTAGACCGTTAATAAATGACAGGGTGGCGAGCCAACTATGTGTCTATTCATCAAATGAATAAATAAATTATGTTTTAAAGGGTTAAATGCAATGTTTTAAAAACCAGACCGGAGATCAAACCGGTAAAACTTACGGTTTAAGGTTCAATTGGTTAAACTGGTTAAACCTACGGTCAAACCATTTATTAAATAAACTACTAATATGAAACTAAATTTCATAGATATGTCACACATTATTATATGTTCTAAACTTAATAAAATAAATATTTTAAAAATCTATTACAAATTTAATACAACAATATCAATAATACATAACATTAACATAGTTCTACACTTCATTTCAACCATCATTTAAGAATATTTTGACCAAACTAAAGAATTACAACAAAATAAACTAAACTAATTCAAACCAAGATTAAAATAATAGAATATAATAACTAAAATAAAATTCAAATAATTAAGAATACCTAAATTAAATAAGATAGAATACCAAAATATAAATAATATAATATACTTCATTAAACAACAAAAAATCGAATTTGAGTTTAACTACGACAAACAAGTCTTAATATACAACAACAAACAATATTGACTTGAATGACAATCGATAGATTTGGACATCGTGCCTATGTTTGAAAGAGACGACATAATGATGATGAAGTGTGCTATAATGGAGTGACAAAACTTAGAAGTTTGTATGGTTGTAAAAAACACACGGAATTCGTTTTTGTGATTGGGGAATGTATGTTAAGTTTTGATATTAACATATTAAAATTTTAAAAAAAATTAAAAATTGTCAATTTGATGATTTTTTTTTAACCGGACGGTTTTACAAAACCGGATCCGGTTCTTTGATTCGAATGGTTTTGAACGGTTCAATCCGATTTTTCAGGTTTAACCCCGGTTTTAACCCACTAGCAGTTTTGAAAGGTTGACCCAACCGAATTCATCTTCGGTTCCAGGTCTAACCGGTTGAACCGGCTGGTTCGGTCCGGTTTTTAAAACATTGGTTTAATGTTGTCAAAGACCATCATAATTTCTAGAAAAAAGCTTATGCGTATAAGAAAGGAACAATTGGGTAAAAAGACCTTCATAATCTCTTTCTTCTTGTTGTCTGGCACTGCTGAAAGGAATATCTGGGTTACAAACTTCGTTTTTGTGTTTGGTTCCATCATCTTGTTCTCTTTATCTTGTTTTTTTCATCTTGTCTCCATTCCTAGGGTTTTATCATTCTTCTCCAATGTCTAAGTTGTCAAGCAGTGCTTCCATTGGCATATCTGGGTCGGTTATTCGCAGAAACAAAATGAGGGAGTGTTTTTGGCAAGATGAATGTGTGATTCGCGTGGGTGACATGAGTAGTGTCAATTTTGGGAAAATTTTTTGGGTTTGCACAAATTTCAGAAATCATGTGAATAAGGGATGTAAGTTCTTCAAATGGTTCGACGACGACATTATTGATGAAAGGGGTTTGAAGATCCAGAGGCAAAAGAATAAAATTTACAAATTGAAAAATGAGATCATCAACACTAGGGGATGGTTGAAATTGTCTGTAATCATTGGAATATTGAGCTTATTGTGTAATGTTTTATTTGTAACAATTTTTTTTAGGTTGGTTATTTTTCTGTGTAATGACATGTATTTGTGAACAATGAGGTTGAAATGTATTTGTGAAATGTGTCTGTCAACATTGTTATGTATGAGTCAAAATTTATCAATGAAATATATTTGCTTAAATGTTACTTTTGTTTGTTTCCCACAATATACAAGAATGAATGCACAACATAAATTGGTATAAGCATAGTCACAAAACCATAACAGATTTACATTAGTTGCAATAGTAATATTATAAGTCATAACAAAAATAGCATTGCAAGCCATTAGACATAACTAGAGAATATGCATTTTATGCAATATGTTACAACAGTAGAAATCCAATAAAAGTGGCATTATGAGCCTTAGTCATAAACTACAAAATAGGCCAAAAGTGGCATAACTAGTACACATAAAAGATAAACATAATCTTGGGGTTGGATCAGAACTGGTTTTAGACCCTTTTGAAGTCTCTTTCTCTTTTTGGACACTTGCTGAGTTGAACCTCCATTTGGTGTTGGTTGGCCTGATGTAGCAGCAACTGGTGTTGGTTGGCTTGATATAGCAGCAACTGGTGTTGGTTGGTTTTATGTAGCAGCAATTAGTGTTGGTTGGCTTGATGTATTAGCAACTGGTGTTGGTTGGCTTGATGTAGCAACAACAGTTAAGTGTTGGCTTGATGTAGCAGCAGCAGCTGGTGGTTGGCTTGATGTAGCAGCAACAGTTGTAGGCAGCTTGCAAGTGGCCTTGTTGTGACCATCCTTATGGCACCTACTGCATTTAATACCAAATTTGGCCCTATTGAGTTGTGTCTTATTTCTAACTTGTTCCCCAGCCTCTTTGTTCCTTTTCTTCTTGGGTCTACCAGGTTGCCTTTTTATGGGGGTGGTTGCAGGTCAACATCATCTGTTTTGGTCCAAAGAGATTCTTCATTGACTGGATAAGTCACTGGTGCATAGCAAGCCTCATAACACTCCTTTTTGTGATAATCAGGAACAAAATCATCTACTTGTAAATGTTGATCCTTCATACATGAAAGGGCATGACAACATGGTAGCCCAGTCAGCATCCACCTTCTACATGAACACTCCTGCTTTGATAGATTAACAACAAAATTTTCTTCTATGAGTGATATATGCCTAACCTCATAGTTTATTTCACCTGCACGCCTGTTACAAATACAGAAATCAATTATGGATGCATCCACCTTCTTTGTATTACCTAGAAATCAAGTATGAGACATTACCTAACAATCCAACTGTTAGTTCTTTGTGATTCTTTTTCCAGCTTCTTTTTTATATTTGGCAGAATGGTATCAGTATATTTGGCAATATTTTGTCTGTTAGACTCCCACCTTTGCATCATGTACACTCTAATCTCTTCAAGCATAGTCACAATGGGCTTGGCTCTTGCAGCTACAAATACAGAGTTAAAGGTTTCTGACATGTTATTTACCAAAGTGTCACACTTTGGACAATTTCTAAACCTAGATTTGCTCTAGAACCTTGGTAGGATCTTCCAAAGGTGCTTGAATGCTTCTTCATTCACCTTTTTCATTTCACGCATGATTTTTTCCAAGCATTTGAATGACTTGCATTAGCAGCCTTCCACATTAATTCCTTTAATTTGACACCAGGAAATTTTCTTCCTAAAATTGCTATATAAGTGCCTACCAATAACACATGTCAAACATCCACATCAGAAACTAACAAAAATAAAATGTAAGAACAAGATTTGGTTCTACATCTGGCCATTAAGTTTTGATGATAATTGCACATGTTAGTTAAGAGAATAATTTTGTGTGATATGGTTTCTGTCTAGTGTGTGGTTGTTGTCAATATGATTCTGACTCTGATAAGAAGGCGTGTGACGTCATCAGACTCTATTATCAACACTTTGGAAGAAAGCATATGTGTGTACAAGTTAAAGTCAAGATTCATGAATGGTTCTAATGAACGTTAGTTCTGGACATTCTAATTAAGACTTTATAAGAAAGGTCTACAAGACTTTCTAATGTGATACGCTTTTAATGTTAAAAGTTTTGAAGATTCTGAAGACGTGGTTCAGGTGAACAAAGCTCTAAAAGATTCTGAAGACAGAATTTATGAAGATCAAATTCTGAATTCTAAAGACAATGTTTTGATTAGACGAAGTGCTGAAGACTCTGAAGACAAAGAGCGTGCTTAATAAAATTTGAAGACTCTGAAGACATGGTTCTAAAGGAACAGATCCTGAAGACTCTGAAGATAATGCTTCTAAGAGAACGAGTGCTGAAGATTCACAAGATAGATTCTGCTTAACAAAGATCTTGGAATTTTGAAGACTGGGTTTCTGAGACTACACAAAGAATGACTCTTCTACAACACGCTTCATCAAGTTAATATCTGAAGCCTCCGAAGATGCTAGAGGACTGAAGATCATAATGGTTTTAAGTTGGATATAATAGTACTAAAACTTTGTATCCTCTACCTCAAAAAGGTGGCGCGTGAGCAGCTTTTTTGTATAGTGATGTTGATCATTCCTTTATGTGAACGTTGGGATATTGCTGTTGGAATATGTTTCCAAGAATACCCCTCAACCGATCTATTCTCTCCTGCTCTATAAATTGAAGACTTGGTAGCTTGAAGAAATGTTGCTCATGGTTAGAAGCTAATTGCTTGTCGCTCATAGCTTATTGCTGAAGCAGCCGTTGATCACAAAGAGAGAAAGATAAAAAAATATTGTTGGTTGTTGTTCATACAAAGAATTATTATTCAACATAGCAAATAAATCAACATGTAGCAAGCAAAGATGAAGTTGCTACTACAAGTGTGCACAAACACTGATTATGCTAACACCATATGAAACTACCCAAGTGAGACATTATAAGTGAAGCATAATAGCTTAGTTGAACTTGATGGTTGAATTGGAAAAATCAATATATGCTCAAGAAAGGAGTACAAGATGTTGCAAGCTGAAGCTTAAATGGAGAAGAAACTGAAGCAGAATGATGAAGAATGCACAACGATGCAACATGCTAAAGCCTTATGAAACTCATCATATGAAACATCAATAAGTGAAACATAGTAACTTAGTTGATCTTGATAGTTAAGCTGGAAGAAGCATTACCTACTCAGAAAGGAGTACATAAGCTTAAAGCTAATGATAAGAAGTCACAGTGCTCATAAGAAAACTTTTAAGCAATATAGAACTGGGGAGCTTTATAATCTCTTAGAGATTTACTTTTAGATGGTTTCTGTATTAGAAAGCAATGAGTTGTTGCTCATATCTTACTAGAAACACTTAGGAGTTCATGTACTTCATTTGTGTAATCAGCTTGTAAGAAGCATATAAAGTGCACACAAAAATCCTTGAAAAAAGTAATTTTCCTTGAGCGGTCGAATGATGACCAGAATGCTTGAGAGGGCCAAGTCGTGGTTGAGCGGCTTGGAGGTTGATTCACTGAGTAGTCGAGTGAAGACCAGAATGCTTGAGAAGACTAAGTGTGTTTCTAACAGCTTAGTGGATGATTCCTTGAGAGGCGAATGAATGTCAGGATTATCAAGAAGGCAATTGAGGGTATCCATTGTGGTTGTAATCATGTTGATAATTAGTGGTTAAGTCCTTGTGATAAGGCGAAATCACCTTGAGGGGTGGAGTGGAGTAACTTCGATAACAGTGAACCAGGATAAAATTATTGTATTCATTTATTTTATTTACTTGTGAAGGCTCTGCATATTTGAGCAAAATTTTGGTTAAACAGATGTTGTGCAAGATGTTCCAACATAAAGAAGTCTGGTGGAAGAAGACATGTCAGACATAATGTCCTAACGTGTGTCTCGACATCTTGACCTGATATAGCAGGTTGTTGCTAATCTGGTCCAAGATTTAAGGAACAACCAGAACATGGATTAAGGAAGAAATAAACAGATATTTCGAAGCCCAAGAAAACAGAAGACTATAAAAGAAGACTTAGACCTAGGCTGGATAAATAATCTCTTGTAACACTTTTGTAAAGTAGAAATAAGGGTTTAGGGTTTTAAAAGTCGTTGGCTTTCTTGTGTTGTAAGTCTCCCTTTGTATCGGTTTGATACACTGTGGTAGACATAGATGTTTGTATAGATTCTGAAACCTGTAGGTAATGAATCGTGTATTGTTCTTGGATGAAGCTTTGAAGCAAATCCAAGTTGTGTTGTTAGTCGAGAATGATCGACTGAACTTTGTATTGAAAGAGGTGTCTTTCAAGTAGGATGATACAATTATTGTGACTATAATTGTTAGATATCACAGAGTGTGATTTAGGGAGTGAGATGGGTTTCACTTATCAATTAGATGTGACTTCTAATGATAAAGTTTCCATTGGGTAGTGATAGGTAAACCAGAGGTTGTTTACTGTAAACCAGGGGTTGTTTACATAAAACTATACTACTGATAGTGGATTCTTCTTCCTGGCTTGGTAGCCCCCAGAGGTAGGTGATTTGTACTGAACTGGATCATCATATTCTGTGTTGTTTATCATTCTGCAATTTACAGTTCAGTTTTGATTAACATGTTGTAACAGATGTCGAAACATCTTTCTTGTTTCTGTTGCTGGTATTCAGAATATCAACTTGTTTATTCTGCCCTTGTTTTAAAGTTATGCAGAGAACAATGTCATGACATGTGTTAGACATCTGTTATCTGCTATGCCAAAATTTCAATTGGTATTAGATCAGGCATCCTGTCTGTTTCTGGATGAGATCTTGGGAGATACTTATAGAAATGCATTGCTTGTACTCATGGTTTTCATATGTCTAATCATAATATTACATACAATGACTATTCACCAATTTACATCACGCATATTGTCTTTTCTAGCTGTTGGTACATTTTTCTAACACTAACTATAACCCTTTATGTATCTTCCAATACAAAGGCTATGACAGGATTCAACATGGTGTCACCTCCATCTAGAGTAGGATGACCAAACACTACTTTGCTAACTACAATCCTACTATTACAACTTAGTTATCCTTGCCAACTTTTTGCAATTTTTGTATGAAAATTTTACCTATAACATTTTCATCTTTCTACTGCAATAGAAATTTAATTTTTACAGATTCATTGTATCTTTTTTACTTAATTATGATATATATAATTAATCAACTTAGTCAAAGTTCTATATCTGATAGAATAAGAAATAGTATAAAACTTTAACACTTTTTTTAAGATTTTAATAAAACTTTGTTCATTTTTATTTTATTGATTATAAATGGGAATAGATAAAACTATTTAAAAATTTAATTATTTTGATTAGACATAAAAGTTTTTAGTGAGTAATGGAGTAGTTACGAAATAGGACAAATTCAATAAATATTTTAATTTAATTATAATCAATATTTTAATTCTTATAAATCAGAAGATCATTATTGATTTGAGAAAAAAATGATTTTTTTATAATAAAATAATTTATTGACTATAAAATTTTTAAAAACTTATAAATTTTTTGACCTTATAATGTGAAAACATTACATAATAAATGATTGAATTCTAATTATTTAAAATTAAATATTATTTAAAAAAATTCAAAAGCTTTTAATCAATATTATTACCATTATTAATATTAGCTTTTAATTATTATTATTACTATTATCATCGTGTTCCTTTTTATTATTATTACCATTATAATGAATAAATTGTGATTTTAAAATAATCACAAAATATATAGAATATTGCAATTAATGGTATATTTTTGCAATTATTGTCTTATTGATTTGTACCACTAATATATAGTAGTATTTTGGAAAGACATTGATTTAAGAAAAATCTATTCAAGAAAATGTTCTTTTCATTTTTTATTACAAATAAATTTAATCATTAATTTAAATATTATAATGGTTTATGTCAGTCACACACGCGCGCGCGCACACACACACACATATATATATATATATATATATATATGGAAAATACTAACATACACCTAAAATTGGTGGGTCCCACACAAAAATACACTACATCTATTTTCTTTCTATTTTTTTCTTCATCTTTCTAATGTAGGTCCCACTCAAAATTGGTGGGTCCCACACAAAAATACACTAAGGTGTATGTTGCTAATGCACACCTACATGGGTGTGCATTAGCATAACCCTATATATATATATATATATATATATATATATATATATATATATATATTTATAAAGAAGTGTAAATAAATATTCAGATTGAGAAGGATAAATACATTAAGGGTAATGCTAAGGGCACAAGTTAAATAATTCATAAATAGAAAATTCGTATTGAGAAAAGCAATAAAACCCTTAATTATAATTTTGTATTAATTTCATTGCACAATTTCCAATAAATTTTTACTATATTTATCTCTTAACTTGTATCATTGCGGCACAAGTTAGCATTACCCATACATTAAATAGTAAAAACATCATTAGACATGATATTGAATTGTCAGACATTAGAAAATAATAATAATAATAAGAAATAAATGCTCTATAATTTTGATTGCAAGATAAATATTTATACTAATTAGTAAAAGATTAAGGTTTTAAAATTTTTAATATGTACTGTTTATAGAGTTAGAAATTGAATGAATGGATAATCATTTATAATTAATAGGAGATATTGAGTTTTAATTTTTTTTAATATGACACTAATTATAGAGTTTCAAAAGTTTATAACAAAAGAGTTATAAATAATTTTTATTTTTATTAAGTAATAAATAACTAAAATTAAATTTATTATTTTGTCTTAAACTTTGAGAGAAAAAAAAGTTTCGATTTAGTATGCATATTCTGGAGTTGTGATTGAAGAAAGATGGTGGAAGATCTTGATTGTTGGCTTCTATTTTTGAAGATATCAGCATCTATGAAAGCTTTAGTCGTTCCAAAGTCGAGATCAATGGAATGGAGAGAGTTGTTGATTGATGTCTGTCATGTTGACTTGGTACTTAGAAGTTTGGTTCCATCTTGTATCTTGAAGTCAGTTTGAAGAGAAGGTGAGTTGAGATCGTGTTTATCAAATTCATGATCTATGAATTTGGTAAATATTCTTTTTGTCAAAGTTGCCAAAGATACTTGAGTTTTCACTGAAGTCTACTCATAAAGGCATCTCTGGTCGTGTTTAAGAGTTCTTTCAGAAGGATAATATGGTTCTCTTGCTGAAGATGGATTTCTGAATATCTCTAGTGCTGATGGATGTTATTCAACTTGGAGATACTGGGAGGTGATTTATTTTCACCATTCATGATTTGCAAGAATTCTATTAGCAAAGGAAAGTCATAGGCAGGTTGAGTAAAGAGTGACATACTTTATTTCTCAACATGTTGTTTGACTAGAAAGATGTTGACACAAAAATTCTTGATTTGTGTTGATATCTGGTAGATCATATATCCTACAAGATGTATGGTTTTGTGTACAAGGATTTAAGAACAATTGCTATTTGTGGAATTTCCAAATATTTAATTGATTATCCTTGTATTTTGGAGTACAAGATTACTGGTGACAAGTTGGTACATCAGGAAGTGCAACATCTCTTGTTGCATCTGCTCAAGGATCTTTTTTTGGAGAATTGGTACTGTCAAGATACAGAACTGATGTTCAATTAGATATTGAAACATCTTAACAATGAAGTATATGCAAAATCATGTTGATTCAAGGAGTGAATCTTTGGAGCAAAGGAGATGTAGCTGATGATCTTGGTACCATACAAGTGTGTGGTAGGATCTGTCTTTATTCTGGTGTTACAAAGGCTCGTAATCGAACTAGAAAGTTTCCTGGCAAGAAACTTAGCTAGAATGTAGTGCTGATGGAAGTGAAGATGAAGACATTTTTCTTGGATCAGTTTATTTCTGATCTAGGTGCATAGGAGCATGTGATGTTGCTCATCTTGGAGGAGAAGGATAAGTGACAGTTATCTCTGACCTTCTGAAGAAGTCTCTACTTAAGGAAAGCGGGATTCCATTTGTAAAGATCTTGCGTGACTAATCTCTTCTGAAGAATCAAGCTTTGGCATGTTTGGTTTCTCTGAAGATGAGGTAGTTGTTGTAGTACAGTAAAGCAGGATGAAGATTGTCTACTCTAACTTGATATCATTTATCAAGTCTATGAGAACATGGAACTCTTGTTCTGTTATAGGGAGGAGGTTCTTCTAAGTGGTAGAATGAAGGACTGAACTCTCCAGCTGGATATCTGATTAGATGTTGTGACATCAAGCAGAAACTTCAGGGTCTTAGTTGATGTTGTGGTGCATCATCGTAAGATAAGTTGATCTTCTCAGAAATAAATGGAATTAATGCTTCAAAAAGGTCTATCTCATGCAGTTTGCAGGAGCTACGATAAGGAGTATATGTTACAGGTCCAAGTCTTGGTGTATCTAAGATGCCTTGCTATGGAGCAAGTAGGATATGTAACTTGAAGATTAGGTTTCATTGGTGGATCAGAAGATTTTCTGGAGCTCTGAAGAAAGTTGAGATTAACCAAACAGTGGCATTTGGTTATCTCTAATGTGAATTCAAGCAGTGTGCTTGGAACTAATTACTCTTGTGCAGAAGGGTAGTTAGTTGAAAATCAAAGGAGGTTCTGGTTCTGTTCATATCTTTGAGCTTGTGGTAGAAGCCCTAAGTTGCTTATGGAAGATTACCTTCTTTTGGAAGATGTATGAGAGTTTAATTCTCTCTTTGGTTGTCTGGAGTTCTTTTTGATCAAGCTGGTGGAGTTGTGTTCTCTGAAGATCTTCAGTTGGATTACTATGCAGATAGTAAGTCTAGTGGTAATTGTATCAAGAACCATAGTGTTTGGTGTCTGTGATAATGTTCAGGATGTCCTAACTAATGTTAGAACATCATCATGCTGTCTGGACTTGGAGTACAGATTGTGGAAGCTGATATTCGCCAGTTGAATCAGAAGTGTTCCAACTTATCATACGGGAGAATAATAAAGTAAAGACTGTCTTGAATCATGGGGTGTTTATCTGGTAGTCTGACTCTTGCTGAGGTCAGAATGCTTTTGGAGAGGTGGTTTCTTCTGCTGCAAGTAACCCTAGAAAGAAGTGGATCAGTTTGGTGCTTGTGAAGCAAGTAAGCTGAGGATTTTTTGGGCATCTATTTTGGGCTAGCTAACAAACTAAGAGATTTTGTATGTCTCTTCGAGAAATGTGAAGCATTCCAGATTCAATTGGATTTTTTCTCAAGGAACAAGGATATCTATGGCTGTAAAATTCAAGGTGGATTTATACATGGTATGGATGGTTTCTGGATGAGAGGGATCAATGGTGATTTTGGTCTGAATCCAAGATTTTGTTGGTTATGGTACAAGGATGTGATCCTGGTACTCTCTCACTATATGATCATGAAGTTTGTCATGTGATATCATGTGGTGATGTTGGGTGTTTCTTGTTGGAAGGAGCATCGTTTCTGGAAGATAGGGGATAACTTTTGTCTGTTAAGTGTACTAGTGTGGTACATGGATTGCTTGTGGAAAAAGCAGTAAGTGAATGCGTTCAGCAGGTGTGTTAAACAGGGAGTACGCTCTTGAAGACATGAAGATGAGTCTTATGTTTTCCATTCATTTTAAGGTGTTCTTCTTGCAAATGAGCACTGGTTATCCTTGACAGGGGGAGTTGGATTTCTGTCTAGGATCTGTTGCTGCAGTAGTGCAGTTGTTTATCAAGATTGTTTGTGGTTTCAAGCAGCCTGTGATAGAATACCTCTGGCAAGGGTGTAATGTTAGAGAAGATGTCGTGACATTGTGTTACTGGTCTAGTTCTGGGAGAACTTGACAGGTTAATTCTGGTTTTGTCATTGACTGTCAATGGATTGAATCAGAGTTGTACAAACTTCTTGGGAGTGTCCTAAGAGTCATTGCTTGTTTCTGGGAGAATTTATTTTTCTCTGCAGAAGCAGATAAAGCCCTTTGGGAGTCTTTGTTGCTAACTGGGAGATGTTTGAAGAAATGTCTTAACATCTTGGTCAGTTCTATTTTCTTCTGGTTGATGGGAGTATTCTTGGGGCTCATTGAAAGGGATTGTGACTATGCTTCAGATGGACTAAACAAAGTCTGACAAGGTGTTAGGACATTGGTTAGGACGTATAGTTGTTTCTTGATTGTTTGTCTTGGACGGTGGAGAGAATGTGTCTTAGGGAATGTGTGTTAAACATGTGTCTTAATACTAGTGCATTATTTGGACGGTTTATCCTAAAGTTGAAATAGTCAAATCCTAGCTGGGCGGTGCACAATCAATTATGTTGAATATACCTACCTAACTTTATTTCTCCATTGAATTGTTCAACGGTAACTTCTATGGACCGTAAATTTCTAGAGAAACTGCTTGGGTATTTAAAGGAGGTGTCTATTTCTGGATTCCCAGGTTGACGTTCTTGTTCTGGGTTGCGTCGTCATGTCTTTTGTCCTGGTTTGGGTAAGTACCATGTTGGTATGGAACTGTGTTGGCTACTTTTTCCAATTTTTGGCTAAAAAGGGGGAGAATAGGTGTGTATTCATCTCGGTTGTGTGTTGGTTCTTACAACACTCAACTGATACTCTTCTTGGTGAGGAGTTCATTCTTACAGTTGTTTTGAAAGGATGTTGGATGGGATATTCTAACATCCTTGAGTCTTTCCCTTGTGCCTTGTGATCTGAGTTATGAAGTAGGTTGTGTTTTGTGACCTGAGTTACATACTCTATGGACTCTGTGTTATGTATGATACATATGTTTCTTCTTAAGCTCTTTTTGGATCTTCTTATGGGTTTTCTTATGCCCCTTAAAAGGAAGATTTATCCCTCTGTGGCAAGTATAGGTTTGAGGGGGAATGTGTTATATACTCTTCCTCGTGTACACCAACAGACAGCTAGGAATTTCAGGGGTAAGAAGGAGTATCAGAAGTGTGCCAATCATAACCACCACTCTCCGGATGAAATTCAATGACGTTCGAACTTTCTTTTTCTACCTAAGAAGTTTTAACCAAAAATTTGTCAAAAGGGGGAGATTGAAGGCTCTGCAGATTTGAGCAAATTTTTGGTAAAACAAGATGTTGTGCAAGATGTTCCAACATGGAGAAGTCTGGTGGAAGAAGACATGTCAGACATGATGTCCTAACGTGTGTCTCGACATCTTGACCTAATATAGCAGGTTGTTGCTAATCTGGTCCAAGATTTAAGGAGCAATCAGAACATGGATTAAGGAAGAAATAAACAGATATTTCGAAGCCTAAGAAAATAGAAGACTATAAAAGAAGACTTAGACCTAGGGCTGGATAACTAATCTCTTGTAACACTTTTGTAAAGTAGAAATAAGGGTTTAGGGTTTTGAAAGTCGTTGGCTTTCTTGTGTTGTAAGTCTCCCTTTGTATCGGTTTGATACACTGTGGTAGACATAGATGTTTGTATAGATTCAGAAACCTGTAGGTAATGAATCGTGTATTGTTCTTGGATGAAGCTTTGAAGCAAATCCAAGTTGTGTTATTAGTGGAGAATGCTCGACTGAACTTTGTATTGAAAGAGGTGTCTTTCAAGTAGGATGATACAATTATTGTGACTATAACTGTTAGATATCCCAGAGTGTGATTTAGGGAGTGAGATGGGTTTCACTTATCAATTAGATGTGACTTCTAATGATAAAGTTTCCATTGGGTAGTGATAGGTAAACCAGAGGTTGTTTACTGTAAACCAGGGGTTGTTTACATAAAATTATACTACTGATAGTGGATTCTTCTTCCTGGCTTGGTAGCCCCCAAAGGTAGGTGATTTGTACTGAACTAGGTCATCATATTCTGTGTTGTTTATCATTCTGCAATTTACAGTTCAGTTTTGATTAACATGTTGTAACAGATGTCGAAACATCTTTCTTGCTGCTGTTGCTGGTATTCAGAATATCAGCTTGTTTATTCTGCCATTGTATTTAAAGTTATGCAGAGAACAATGTCGTGACATGTGTTAGGACATCTGCTATCTGCTATGCCAAAATTTCAATTGGTATTAGAGCAGGCATCCTGTCTGTTTCTGGATGAGATCTTGGGAGATACTTATAGAAATGCATTGCTTGTACTCATGGTTTTCATATGTCTAATCATAATATTACATACAATGACTATTCACCAATTTACATCACGCATATTGTCTTTTCTAGCTGTTGGTACATTTTTCTAACACTAACTATAACCCTTTATGTATCTTCCAATACAAAGGCTATGACAGGATTCAACATGGTGTCACCTCCATCTAGAGTAGGATGACCAAACACTACTTTGCTAACTACAATCCTACTATTACAACTTAGTTATCCTTGCCAACTTTTTGCAATTTTTGTATGAAAAATTTACCTATAACATTTTCATCTTTCTACTGCAATAGAAATTTAATTTTTACAGATTCATTGTATCTTTTTTACTCAATTATGATATATATAATTAATCAACTTAGTCAAAGTTCTATATCTGATAGAATAAGAAATAATATAAAACTTTTACACTTTTTTTAAGGTTTTGATAAAACTTTGTTCATTTTTATATTATTGATTATAAATGGGAATAGATAAAACTATTTAAAAATTTAATTATTTTGATTAGACATAAAAGTTTTTAGTGAGTAATGGAGTCGTTACGGAATAGGAAAAATTCAATAAATATTTCAATTTAATTATAATCAATATGTTAATTCTTAAAAATCAAAAGATCATTATTGATTTGAGAAAAAATGATTTTTTTATAATAAAACAATTTATTGACTATAAACTTTTTAAAAACTTATAAATTTTTCGAACTTATAATGTGAAAACATTACATAATAAATGATTGAATTCTAATTATTTAAAATTAAATATTATTTAAAAAAATTCAAAAGCTTTTAATCATTATTATTACCATCATTAATATTAGCTTTTAATTATTATTATTACTATTATCATTGTGTTCCTTTTTATTATTATTACCATTATAATGAATAAATTGTGATTTTAAAATAATCACAAAATATATAGAATATTGCAATTAATGGTATATTTTTACAATTATTGTCTTATTGATTTGTACCACTAATATATAGTAGTATTTTGGAAAGACGTTGATATAAGAAAAATCTATTCAAGAAAATGTTCTTTTCATTTTTTATTACAAATAAATTTAATCTTTAATTTAAATATGATAATGGTTTATGTCAGTCTCGCACACACACACACACACACACACACACACACACACATATATATATATATATATATATATATATATATATAGGAAATGCTAACATACACCCAAAATTGGTGGGTCCCACACAAAAATACACTACATCTATTTTCTTTTTATTTTTTTTCTTCATCTTTCTAATGTAGGTCCCACTCAAAATTGGTGGGTCTCACACAAAAATACACTAAGGTGTATCTTTCTAATGTTGTTCATACAAAGTATTATTATTCAACATAGCAAATAAATCAACATGTAGCAAGCAAAGATGAAGTTGTTACTACAAGTGTGCACAAACACTGATTATGCTAACACCATATGAAACTACCAAAGTGAGACATTATAAGTGAAGCATAATAGCTTAGTTGAACTTGATGGTTGAATTGGAAGAATCAATATATGCTCAAGAAGGGAGTACAAGATGTTGCAAGCTGAAGCTTAAACGAAGAATTTTCAATGGAGAAGAAACTGAAGCAGAATGATGAAGAATGCTCAACGATGCAACATGCTAAAGCCTTGTGAAACTCATCATGTGAAACATCAATAAGTGAAACTTAGTAACTTAGTTGATCTTGATAGTTAAGATGGAATAAGCATTACCTACTCAGAAAGGAGTACATAAGCTTAAAGCTAATGATAAGAAGTCACAGTGCTCATAAGAAAACTTTTAAGCAATATAGAACTGGGGAGCTTTATAATCTCTTAGAGATTTACTTTTAGATAGTTTCTGTATTAGAAAGAAATGAGTTGTTGCTCATATCTTGCTAGAAACACTTAGGAGTTCATGTACTTCATTTGTGTAATCAGCTTGTAAGAAGCATATAAAGTGCACACAAAAATCCTTGAAAAAAGTAATTTTCCTTGAGCGGTCGAATGATGACCAGAATGCTTGAGAGGGCCAAGTCGTGGTTGAGCGGCTTGGAGGTTGATTCCCTGAGTAGTCAAGTGAAGACCAGAATGCTTGAGAAGACTAAGCGTGTTTCTAACAGCTTAGTGGATGGTTCCTTGAGAGGCGAATGAATGTCAGGATTATCAAGAAGGCAATTAAGGGTATCCATTGTGGTTGTAATCATGTTGATAATTAGTGGATTAAGTCCTTGTGATAAGGCGAAATCACCTTGAGGGGTGGAGTGGAGTAACTTCGTTAATAGTGAACCAAGATAAAATTACTGTGTTCATTTATTTTATTTACTTGTGAAGGCTCTGCATATTTGAGCAAATTTTTGGTAAAACGGGATGTTGTGCAAGATGTTCCAACATGAAGAAGTCTGGTGGAAGAAGACATGTCAGACATGATGTCCTAACGTGTGTCTCGACATCTTGACATGATATAGCAGATTGTTGCTAATATGGTCTAAGATTTAAGGAACAATCAGAACATGGATTAAGGAAGAAATAAACAGATATTTCGAAGCCCAAGAAAACAAAAGACTATAAAAGAAGACTTAGACCTAGGGCTGGATAACTAATCTCTTGTAAAACTTTTGTAAAGTAGAAATAAGGGTTTAGGGTTTTGAAAGTCGTTGGCTTTCTTGTGTTGTAAGTCTCCCTTTGTATCGGTTTGATACACTGTGGTAGACATAAATGTTTGTACAGATTCAGAAACCTGTAGGTAATGAATCGTGTATTGTTCTTGGATGAAGCTTTGAAGCAAATCCAAGTTGTGTTGTTAGTCGAGAATGCTCAACTGAACTTTGTATTGAAAGAGGTATCTTTTAAGTAGGATGATACATTTATTGTGACTATAACTGTTAGATATCACAGGGTGTGATTTAGGGAGTGAGATGAGTTTCTCTTATCAATTAGATGTGACTTCTAATAATAAAGTTTCCATTGGGTAGTGATAAGTAAACCAGAGGTTGTTTACTGTAAACCAAAGGCTGTTTACACAAAACTATACTAATGATAGTGGATTCTTCTTCCTGGCTTGGTAGCCCCTAGAGGTAGTTGATTTGCACCGAACTGGGTCATCATATTTTGTATTGTTTATCATTCTGCAATTTACAATTCAGTTTTAATTAACATGTTGTAACAGATGTTGAAACATCTGTCTTGCTGTTGTTGCTGATATTCAGAATATCAGCTTGTTTATTCTGCCCTTGTTTTAAAGTTATGCAAAGAACAATGTCGTGACATGTGTTAGGTCATCTGTTATCTGCTATGCCAGAATTTCAACTTGTTAACGCAATCGACTTAAATTCCGCAAATGGGGACGAAATGTGAAACCTAATTTAAACCCATTTTTCTTGTGTTTCTCAACCTTTAGTTGGTATTAGAGCCTGGTTCTGTTATTGATGTTTATCAAACACTTAACCATGTCAGATAAAGATCCGAACGAGCTTTGAGAAACGCTCTGGTTAATCTCCTCCACCATCTACACTATCAGTCTCATACAATGATGAAAAGATTAATTACTGAAATGACAAACCAGAAAGGTTCATTCTAGATTATGTCACTAATTCTTAAGAGCTAGTTGCTATTAACAATATAACTCTCTCTTATGATGCTTGCATGAAGATTGAAGGAAATATAAAGAATCGGCTGGTAAAAGGATAATATACTCGTCAGATAATTTGAAGAATCTGATGAATGTTATTCTCGGAATACGTTAGTTGAGAACTACGTATCTTCTAAAGGTGATGCCTAGAAAAGGCTTAAGAAGGATGATCTAAGAATGATCAACAAGAATCATCAAGAAGCAAGAAATCTTGTTTGTTGAAAGTTATTCTTTTTGAGTATGGGATGTTTTCAACAATTAGACTTGGTCTACCATTGACTTTATCAGGATTGCTCATTAGGAACTCTTTCATGTAAAGAAGAGAAAATGCTTGAGTCATAATTCTAAAAAATGAACACTTCAAGGATTCTTGAAGAAGATGATCAGAAGGTTATTATTCGAATAGAAGCTAATGGCAACTGATCAAGCCTGGAAATTAGCATGGGAGCTTATTATCTGGATTCTGACTATCTGCACAGAATAAAGACATCTACTCTAATTTTGGAAAGCTTTGCAGATTTCTGAAGTGATCAGAAAGGAAGATTATCAATTCGTCAGAATTTTGGAAGAACAACACATGCAAGATCAAGTTTCTGAGTTCTTGACATATGTGTGTTCATAAGGAAAATTGGTCTGACATGAGACAAACAAGTTGTTAGCTTGAGAAAGGTATCTCAATTGAACAAGCTTAAGTTTGTCATAATGATATTCAAAGTTCCTTTTCAGACGCTTCAGATACTTGAATGTATCCTTCTGTACTCACCACTTTCTGGACTCATGTGACTGAGTAAAAGTATGAGCTTAAGAAGCTATCTGATGAAAAGAAGATTCTGATGCTCTAGTTCTTCATAATCAGATACAAATGATTGAAGAATAGAACAAGCTTGGAAAATAAATGGCTAAAATCATTATATGTGAGAAATCATAGTGACAAAGCATTTATAGGAAGCAGCTAGCATGTTTATTTAGAACAAAATATGATTCGAATCTATTCTGATGCATATTGGTTAGATTTTTCTGAATATCCAAAGGCTACAGAAGTACCTTCATCAGAAATCAAATCAATGTCAGATTTGATGGTAAGCTTGGAAGTCGGAAACTAAAGCTTAGTGGAAGAATACAGAACTAGAAACTATCTTCTCTAAGATGAAGTAAATGAATATGCCTTAGAAGTATCAGAATGAAGAAATCAGAAGATGCTTTATCAGAAGTAATCACAATTCACACTCCCTAAGAAAGGAAAGACAAACTTTTTGATGAATTGTTTCTGGTTCGTAAAAATCAAATTAGTAAGAACAAGATTATCATTTAAACCCTCAAAGGAAAGAGATTTTGGTTTGATGATATTTGCATCTGGTAAAGATCAGCATGTATTCAATGATTGAACTTTGATGATGCAAGAAGATTCCAACAAGTCTCTTTAGCACATAAATGCTCAAGGTTTATGTTTAAGCTGATAAACTTTTGGCCTTCTAAAAAAAGCCTTATTGAAGGAGTCGTTTTTTTATCTTTCTTGAAGATAGAAGATGGACAATTTTGAGGTAAAGACTAGTGAAAGAACTTGGTTCTTCTCCAACGATCAAAGATGAAACCAACGTCAGAAGAGATGTTCTCACCCTTCAGAATAGAAGCCATGAAGATGATCGTGTCTCTGCTCAATGTTAAAGATTCTTGTGAAGATTGCAGCAGAAAGAAGACAAACGATGAAAGAAGAAAATGAGTCTAGTGAACCAGATAGAAGTAATGTGAACAAGTCAACGACCACAAAAGCTGAACACATGGTGATTCTAAAGAAGTCTCTACATCAAAAGCTGGAATCTACAAAAGTATTGAGTAATGTATTTCTAATCCTTACTATTTATTTTTAAATAGTTTAGAAATCCATTCTTGTATCTTAGAAAATCAAATCTTTAAGAAAATATATCCTGAGTATTAAAATCGTGTGAATGGTTGAGATTTTTGTAACCGTTGGGAACTAAAAAGTTAACCCTCTCAACACGTTGCCAAGTATATGAAGAGGTTATACCTTGATTTAAGACATTTGTCCTTTCTGCAATCCATGTTCAGTAATTATTACCCTAAATGACTAGACGTGTCTTTGGATTACATGCTAAAACAGACTTTACTTCTATCTATGTCTAAACGGTTCCTTTTCTCAATATTTATATTCATCAAAATTCTCTCTATTTATTTTCACATCACATCACATCACACACCTACGCTACATCTTGTTAACACCTTTATCCTTCAAACCTATTTATTCTTTCAACCCTAAATTGTGTGTGCTTTCATCAAATGGAAATCTTAATTGTGGAACAACTATTGGATCTCCAAAAACAACGGTTGGAAAATCATTTGGACGATGATCCAAAAGTCAAATTGGCTATACCTATTGAACTTCTATCCGTCATTTATGAACATAATGTAGACTTCAGAGATCTCACTGTACATGGTTTTGACTTCTCTGAAACGCTTGAGGTTCAAGGATGAAATACATACTTTGATCTTCTTAAAGGACCAACCTATCCAGAACTAGTCAAAAAATTCTGGGAGAACGCCTATGTTTTGAATAACATTATGGTGTTCTCAAATAGTAAAGGTCATAGTATCAACATCCAGTAGGATGACATTGCTAAACTTCTATCTCATGACAATATTGGACTTCAATGTCACAACAGAAGGGAAGCTATACTGAGCAACGATATGAGTTTTTCTGAGCATATTCGACCCCATACCATATTCAAAGATGGTAAGGATTCAAACTTGACCTCAAAACTGTATGATAATCTAAAAGTCTGGCTTTATATCGTCTATGGAAGCATTTATCATACACCCAGGGAAAATCCAACAAAATTTGATCTTGATCTAAAGTACATCTTGTTCTATCTGACCAAAAGAAAGAAGATCAATCTACCATCCTTTCTCTTCAACTATTTACGTGAATCTGCCTATCAATCAAAGAAAATGCTACCAACCCAAAGAACCTGGATTCCTTATGGAAGGCTAATCTCAGCTCTTCTCATTGACAAAAATATCATGGAATTGATAAATCCTCCGATAACACTAGAAATTGTATATGGAAAATACTTTGACGGAGAAGATTTGGCAAATTTAGGCCTAGCCAGGACATTTGCAGTGCGCAATCCAGAAACAGGTTCAAGCAGAAAAAGGAAAAGAGCAGTTGGTGAAGACAGTAAAGAAAAAGAAGTGACTGAAGAAGTTGTCATTAAAAAGGATTCTGCATAAACCTCTTTAAATCAAGCAACTCAACCAGATGAGCCACATTCTTCTGAAATTAATTTGTTTTCTAAAGTATTAAATACTTTAATAGATGTACAGAAAGAACATAAGAGACTCAATGCAAAAATTGATGAGCAAGAAGAGGTCACCAAAAGTATTCTGGACATGGTCACTCAGTTTTATCAGAGAACCCTTTCAATCCTCAAACCTTAGGTACTTGAGGATTTCTTTGCTTTATGCTTTATTTTGCTCTTTCAATGATATTGTTTTGCATACCATTATTGTTTCTCCTTATCTAATGAATATTAATGAAATTTTATTTTTCATATTACTTTGCCAATTTCGTTTCTACACCTTTTTTATTTCTGACAAAGGGGGAGAAAGTGATATATGATTTTGATATCCAATATAAAGAATCTCATCCCAAACTTAATTAAATATCTTTTACTTCTAACCATATGTTTAAGAATTGATCAGGAACTTCGCAAAATTTCACTGTATGTTAGAACAGGTTATCAGAAGACAAAAGTTAAAACATATCATAAGCTATGACATATCAGAATACATAATTAGTATTTGATAAGATATCAGAAGATATGTTATATTAGAAGACATGTACAAGAAAGAAGAATACCAAACAAGCTTGATTTGATAATATACCCAGTGTTGACCACAAAGTTATTAGAAACAAGAAATGTCCATGAATTTCGCGCTGATACCCAAAACTTGTCAGAAGTTGTTAACTTTCTGAAAGGATGATTCAATTGGTATCTAAAATTCAATGGCATCCAAACCTCACATGGTATCTAGACTCCAGCATTGAAAGAATGTGAATTCTTCGGAGATGAAATCAAGTCATGGTCATAAAAGAAAATATTTGGTTTCTGAACCATCAAATGACATGAGGATATGTGCACTTATTGGTGATCTGTGCTAAGATACTAAAGATTTAGTTTTGGTACATGATGCGTGGAATCTTAAAAAGTATATACCAGTTTCTGATATATAATGCAAGACATCAAGTCTGACAAGACAAATCAGGTTCTGATACGTCTGTAGTATTCTGATAGTAAGCTTGGTTCTGAGATGAAGACCAACTAGTTATAGTCAAATTCTGATGAGACGCCACTGAGAAGTAATCCTTCTCTTCTGAACATGATTATACTTCAAAATCATTTTGTGAGTCTTGGGATCAAGGGGAGACTCTGAACAAGCATAAATGAATTTTGAAAGTAACAGAATCAGGGGGAGCTTGTTAAGCTTATCTCTGACTTTGTGGATTTATGGTGATTATCCTATACGAATTGTTATATCAAAATGCATTATTTGTCATCATAAAAAAGGGGGAGATTGTAAGAACAAGATTTGGTTTACATCTGACCATTAAGTTTTGATGATAACTGCACATGTCATCTAAGAGAATAATTATGTGTGACATGGTTTCTGTCTAGTGTGTGGTTGTTGTCAATATGATTCTGACTCTGATAAGAAGGCGTGTGATGTCATCAGACTCTATTATCAACACTCTGGAAGAAAATATATGTGTGTACAAGTTAAAGTCAAGATTCATGAATGGTTCTAATACAACGGTTCTAATGAACGTTAGTTCTGGACATTCTAATTAAGACTTTATAAGAAAGGTCTACAAGACTTTCTAATGTGATGCGCTTCTAATGTTACAAGTTCTGAAGATTCTGAAGACGTAGTTCAGGTGAACAAAGCTCTAAAAGATTCTGAAGACATAATTTATGAAGATCAAGTTCTGAAGAGTTTCTGAAGACAAGGTTCTGATTAGACAAAATGCTGAAGAATCTGAAGACAAAAAATGTGCTTAATGAAATCTGAAGACTCTGAAGACAAGGTTTGGAAGGAACAGATTCTGAAGACTCTGAAGATAATGCTTCTAAAGGAACGAGTGCTGAAGATTCTCAAGATAAATTCTATTGAGCAAAGATCTTGGAATTCTGAAGACTGGGTTTCTGAAGACTACACAAAGAACGACTCTTCTACAACATGCTTCATCAAGTTAATATCTAAAGCCTCTGAAGATGCTAGAAGACTCAAGATCAGAATGGTTTTAAGCTGAATATAATAGTACTAAAACTCTATATCCTCTACCTCGAAAAGGTGGCGCAGGAGCAACTTTTTTGTACAGTGATGTTGACCATTCCTTCATGTGAACATTGTGATATTGTTGTTGGAATATGTTTCCAAGAATACCCCTCAACAGATCTATTCTCTCCTGATTTATAAATTGAAGATTTGGAAACTTAAAGAAATGTTGCTCATGGCTAGAAGCTAGTTTCTTGTTGCTCATAGCTTATTGCTGAAGCAGCCGCTGATCACAAAGAGAGAAAGATAAAAAGATTGTTAGTTGTTGTTCAAACAAAGGATTATTATTTAACACAGCAAACAAATCAACATGTAGAAAGAAAAGATGAAGCTGCTACTACAAGTGTGCACAAACATGGATTATGCTAACACCATATGAAACTAGTATGATACCCGTGCGTTCGCACGGGTGCACGTCGGTGACGCGCATTTGTTCTCAGAATGCATTTGTTTTCATAATGGATTTTTTTTCAGAATGTATTTGTTCTTAGAATGTATTTATTTATATTTAAAATTTGAAAAAAAACAAAATATAATAAAAATTAGTAAATTTCTTATTTACTAAAAATTAATATGATACCCGTGCGTTCACACGGGTACCGATCGGTGACGCGCATTTGTTTTCATTTAAAATTTTGAAATAAAAATGTAATTAATAAAAATCAGTAAATATAAAAAATATATAATTTATATTTTAAAAAAAATAGAATCAATACCCCCAGACATCGGTTGGTATATTTTATAAAAATATTTACGCAATGATTTAGTTTTATAAATATGAAATAATAACATAGTATTTGTAAATATTATTTTAATTTTATAAATAAATATATTTTATGTAAGTATTATTACAAATATTTATTTTGTGTGATACCCATATCAATACCCATGTGATCGCCCGAGTACTGGTGTGTTATGCAGATTTGTTTTTATTTATTTTAAATTAGAATTAATAAAAATTAATAAATACAAAAAATATAATTTATATTTTAAAAAAATCAATACCTGCATGCATATTTTGATATTTTTTATAAAAATATTTATGCAATGATTTAGTTTTATAAATATCAAATAATATCATAGTATTTGTAAATATTTTTTTAATTTAATAAATAAATATCATCAACATAAATAAATACATTTTATGTAAATATTATTACAAATATCTATTTTGTAATATACTCATATCAGTACCCGTGTGTTCGCCCGGGTATTGATTAACCTACAACACTACCGTCCTAATTTATAAAATAAAAATTCTCTCAAAGTTTAAGACAAAATAATAAATTTAATTTTAGTTATTTATTATATAATAAAAATAAAAATTATTTATAACTCTTTTGTTATAAACTTTTGAAACTCTATAATTAGTGTCATATTAAAAAAAATTGAAACTCAATATCTCCTATTAATTATAAATGATTAGTCATCCATTCAATTTCTAACTCTATAAATAGTACATATTAAAAATTTTAAAACCTTAATCTTTTACTAATTAATATAAATATTTATCTTGCAATCAAAATTATAGAGTATTTATTTCTTATTATTATTATTATTATTATTATTATTATTATTCAATGTCTCACAATTCAATATCATGTCTAATGATGTTTTTACTATTTAATGTATGGGTAATGCTAACTTGTGCCCCAATGGTATAAGTTAAGAGATAAATATAGTAAAAATTTATTGGAAATTGTGCAATGAAATTAATACAAGATTATAACTAAGAGCATAAATATCGGATGCACTTTAACATTTCTTCACAGCTTTCAACGTGCCGGTGTCAGAGGCATTGGGATATTTCACAATTTTGACCGTTCTCACATGTACAACGCTTGTATATTAACCCACGCTTCTTATCATTAATTATAAGCATTTCCATTTATTTTTTATTTAAAAAACTGCAACATTTTATACTGCAACGGTAATATATAAACGGTAACAAATTTCAATAGTGATATAGTAATAAATTTAAAATCCAACGGTAATAAATTTCAATTTTAAATAGTAATATTTAATTATTATTAGTATAAATAGAATGCTATTTCATCCATATTTCACTCACATCTAGTTTAAATTTGACCAATTTATTTTATCTCATTTTAGTTTTTGTCTACATATTTCTTTTCACAATGAATCCCAATCAAAATAATACTTGGTCCAATTTTATGCAAAATGAAGGAAGTCCTCCTAGTATTCCAAATCAACAAATCAACTCATATTTTGGAAATGCACCTCTTATCCCAAATCCAAACCATAATCCAAATTTTCAAAACTCTTTTTTTATCCGAAATCCACAAAATGACTCTCCCTTTGGAAATTACCCGTATCATACACCACCTTATCCATATCAATATCAACAATTTCAATCTCAATCAATTAACCCCAATATGCCTCATGTGGTTCAAATAGGTAGTACTGATGTGCAATCAAATGATCAAGAACATGAAACACCACAATTTTGTACTCAAGTTAGTATAGAAAATACTAACCTTGTTGAAGAAGTTGCATCTGCACCGGTTGTGAATACATCTAAACAAAGGTTCCAACAAAAAGAGGATGAAATTCTTATTCAGTCATGGCTCAACATTTCAAAGGATTCAATTATTGGGGTTGATAAAAAAGGAGATAGTTTTTGGAAAAGAATTGACGAAGCTTTTAACAAGCATCGTGACATCAATTACAAAGAGAGAAAACCGATGGCACTAAAAGGGAGATGGCATAAAATAAATCCATCTGTTCAAAAGTTTGTTGGATGCTACAAACAAGCTGTATCTACACAGAAAAGTGGGAGCTCTGAGAACAATATCATGCAAGCTGCGTATAAAATTTATTTTCAAGATGAAGGTGAAAAGTTTACATTTGAGGCTGCATGGAGATTATTGAAAGATGAACCTAAATGGCTCGCAGGTTCATCAGAAGCTTCTGCAAAAAGAACAAAGAATTCAACTTCAGGAGCATATTCCTCATCTTCTAATCCACTAACACCAACGAGCAACGAATATAATCCACCATCACCTACTCTGTCACGTCATCCAATTGGTCAAAAGGCAGCCAAAAGGAAGGAGAAAGAAAAGCTTGTGGAAATGTCTTCTACTCCTAATGTTAAATATGATTCTTTGAAAGATGACTTCAACAAAAAAAATTGATTTGATGTCAATGTTTACACGAGACTATGCACGTATCGAGGGTGAAAAAGTCGAGATAGAGAGAAAAAAGGTTGAGGCAAAGATTAAGAAGGCTGAGAGTGAAGAGGAAAGATTGAAGATGAATGATCTGCAGACACTATCAAAAGATACATCAAATATGGATACAAGACAACTAAAAGCACATGAAATGTTGTGTGACATGATTAGAGAAAAATATGGATTTAATTAGTATGATTATGTATTTTGGATTTAATTGATATGAACTTAATTAGTATGATTATGTATTTTGGATTTAATTGATATGAACTTAATTAGTATGATTATGTATTTTGGATTTAATTGATATGAACTTAATTAGTATGATTATGTATTTTGGATTTAATTGATATGAACTTACTTAGTATGATTATGTATTTTGGATTTAATTGATTCAAACTAGCCGTTATTCAAACTAGCCGTTATTCAAACTAGCCGTTATTCAAAGTCAAACTAGCCGTTATTCAAACTAGTCTTATAAATAGTATTAACACGCACACTAAGCTTCACAATACTTCTTTTCATTGTCTACCTCTTTCATTCTCTACAATTTATTATCATCTTCTACTCAATATCAAACTTTTTTTACATGGATCCTTCCAATCCTTCCCACATTGCAAAAATGTTCATGGATTATATGAATGATGATATGGATGAAGAACTTGTGAGGCTGTTTATGAAAGAAGAAGCCTCAAGCTCTAAAAGGCCTAGACGTCAAAGAAGGAATATAGAGAGGAATCGTGAAGAGGGACATGATCGATTGTTCAAAGATTATTTTTCTGAAACTCCAGTATACACGAATGAACAATTTCGTCGAAGGTACCGAATGCAGAAACATGTGTTCCTTCGTATCGTTGAAGCTCTAGGTCAACACGATGAATATTTTCGAATGATGGTTGATGCAACTGGTAGGTCAAGTCTTTCACCATTACAGAAATGCACTGCTGTTATCCGTATGTTAGCATATGGAACATCTGCTGATAGCGTGGATGACTATTTGAGAATTGGTGAAAGCACAACACTAAAATGTGTTGATAAGTTTACAAAAGGAGTGATCAACATCTTTGGGGCACAATATTTACGAAGGACAAACGCTGAAGACATTGAACGCTTAATGCGAATGGGGGAGGCACGAGGATTTCCAGGTATGTTAGGAAGCATTGATTGTATGCATTGGGAATGGAAAAATTGTCCAGTTGCATTGAAAGGGCAGTATGTTCGAGGCGATCATGGGAAACCAACTGTTATGCTTGAAGCAGTGGCTTCACAAGACTTATGGATTTGGCATGCATTATTTGGGGTAGCGGGTTCAAACAACGATATTAATGTGTTGAACCAATCCAATGTATTTAATGATGTTCTGGAAGGACGGGCTCCCGAGGTTCATTATACAATCAATCGCACTGAATACAACAAGGGTTATTATCTATCAGATGGTATTTATCCTGAATGGGCAACGTTTGTGAAAAGTATCCCGATGCCACAAGGGGATAAGAGAAAATTGTTTGCCCAACATCAAGAAGGTGCAAGAAAGGATATTGAACGAGCATTTGGAGTTCTCCAATCCCGATTTGCAATCATACGTAACCCAGCACGATCTTGGCACTTAGACACACTCCAGCGCATAATGAATACATGCATCATATTACACAACATGATTGTTGAAGATGAACGTGCCACATATGGTGGAAATTTTGATTTTTCTTATGATCATTTGAGTAATGACGCGACAATATTGCCGAATGATTATAATATTGATTTTCAAGAGTTCCTACGCAGAAGATTTGATGTTCGTAATAAACAAGTTCATCGACACCTTCAACAAGATTTGATAGAGCATATATGGCAACGTTATGGGCAGGAGAATGGCAACAATTAAATATTGTTTTAAATATATCGCTTTTTTGTATTTTGTGCTAGTAATTTATATTAACGTTTATGTTTTTTAATGTATTTTTTTAATAAATTTATTTGTGTCATGTATTGTGTTTTTTAATATATATATATATATATATATATATATATTATTTTGATTTATTTTAAATGTATAATTTTTTACTGTTTTTGATATATTTGAATTAAAATGTTTCAATTATATTTTTATATAATATATATGTGGGGAATGTTTGAAATTTGGTGGGACCCATTTTAGAGTTTTTGATAGGTTGTATGGATATTTGAAAAATATAGTAGAGTTGTTTAGAAAATGAAAAGGTGTAATATAATATAAAAAATTGAGTGGGTCCCATTTAAAGAACCCAAATGAGGATGATGGATGTGGATGCTCTAATGGTTTTATTGCTTTTCTCAATACGAATTTTCTATTTATGAATTATTTAATTTGTGTCCTTGGGCACAAGTTAGTATTATTCTTAATATATTTATCCCTTTTAATCTGAATGTTTATTTACACTTCTTTATATATATATATATATATATATATATATATATATATGACTGACATAAACCATTATCATATTTAAATTAAAGATTAAATTTATTTGTAATAAAAAAATGAAAAGAACATTTTCTTGAATAGATTTTTCTTATATCAATGTCTTTCCAAAATACTACTATATATTGGTGGTACAAATCAATAAGACAATAATTGCAAAAATATACCATTAATTGCAATATTCTATATATTTTGTGATTATTTTAAAATCACAATTTATTTATTATAATGGTAAAAATAATAAAAAGAAACACGATGATAATGGTAATAATAATAATAATAATTAAAAGCTAATATTAATAATGGTAATAATAATGATTAAAAGCTTTTGAGTTTTTTAAAATAATATTTAATTTTAAATAATTAGAATTCAATAATTTATTATGTAATGTTTTCACATTATAAGGTCGAAAAATTTATAAGTTTTTAAAAAGTTTATAGTCAATAAATTGTTTTATTATAAAAAAATTATTTTTTTCTCAAATCAATAATGATCTTTTGATTTATAATAATTAAAATATTGATTATAATTAAATTGAAATATTTATTGAATTTTTCCTATTCAGTAACTACTCCATTACTCACAAAAACCTTTTATGTCTAATCAAAATAATTTATTTTTTAAATAGTTTTTTCTATTCCCATTTATAATCAATAAAATAAAAATGAACAAAGTTTTATTAAAACCTTAAAAAAAGTGTTAAAATGTTATACTATTTAATTCTTATTCTATCAGATATAGAACTTTGACTAAGTTGATTAATTATATATATCATAATTGAGTAAAAAAAATACAATGAATCTGTAAAAATTAAATTTCTATTGCAGTAGAAAGATGAAAATGTTATAGGTAAATTTTTCATACAAAAATTGCAAAAAGTTGGCACAAATAACTAAGTTGTAATAGTAGGATTGTAGTTAGCAAAGTAGTGTTTGGTCATCCTACTCTAGATGGAGGTGACACCATGTTGAATCCTGTCATAGCCTTTGTATTGGAAGATACATAAAGGGTTATAGTTAGTGTTAGAAAAATGTATCAACAGCTAGAAAAGACAATAGGCGTGATGTAAATTGGTGAACAGTTATTGTATGTAATATTATGATTAGACATATGAAAACCATGAGTACAAGCAATGCATTTTTAAAAATATGTCAATGTAAACCTGAACATGCATACTAAATCGAAATTAAATATGCATACTTAATTGTAATTATACAAATTGGAACTGAATATGCAGACTAAATTGTAACTATACAAATTGAAATTAAAACAAAATCTGATAAATAAAGTCTAAACTGAATAAACCACTCTAACATAATAAAAACTGCCTATTTTTTCAAAATAATATTTTGTAAAAATATGTTTTATAAAAACGTATTGAAAATAATTTTTTAGTTTTATAAATTTTTTAAAATTTTATCATCTAAGAATATCATAGTAAGAAGATGAAATATATAAACTAATTTTTTTTATAAAAAGCTATTTAATTCAACTTTTAGATATCATATATTATTTTATTTTATTTTATTTCATGACAAGATAACACTTTTATATAAAATTAATATTTTTAATTATTATTATTATTATTAGAGATAAATATTAAATAATTTTATTGATTGCATAGAACTTTTAAAACTGTCATCGAGTGCATAGAACTTTAGAATGTTTGGGTATTTAATTTACAATTTTGTATATGTAAGGCACTGTGTAAGGAACTCGGAAGATTTTGAAAAAAAAATTAAGGAATAGAATAAAGCAAACAATAGGAAAATATATATTTTATTGTAATATAAAAATAATTGTGTTATTTTTTTATAGATATTATTCTTGATAAACAAAAGAGTTTTTTCTCAATACAATACACTCCAATTTTATGATTTAAATTATTGTGTTAGGGAATGATTGGATAAAAACATAATTAAGGAGGTGACATTTCCCGAACATCTCTTTCAAGTAGGTCCCTCTAATACTACTTGCATCAACACAACTTTGATTTGAATTGATATTGGCACTTGGATACAGTCATAAATTTTGGGAGGCGAATTGGTTTGCAGTACATAATATCTCAAGACCCTTTAGCTGTAAATACGCAAGTGGTTATAATGCATTAAACTCTTTCGTGGGATCGTGTCCCTGAATTTTTTATCTAATAAAATTAATATTTTTAATTGTTATTATTATTATAAATAAATATTAATTAATTTTAATTGACCTTTTATATTCCATTAATGTACTAGGATAATTCAAGTCAGTGATACAGTTGTAACCCATATAAATCTGAATGTGTGCATTAATTAACTTTTCAATAATAATAATAATATACGTTTTACTATGTGTAATGTGACGGTTCTGATATGGTATCAGGCTACAATTAATTTTCTCTCATATTCTCATTCATCTGTCAGGCTTCCTGCCACAAATCCCCAACCGTCAACTCTCAATCGTTATTTTAGATTTTCTTTTTCTGACGAAATCTCTCTTTATCTCTTTCTCTACATTATAAAACATTATTTATTTGAAAAGCCCGATTCACCATGCATCACCAATGCTATGTTTGGATACACGTTGGAAAATGGGTAGACGCACGTTTACTCAAAAGCTACACTTTGTAGCTTCTCATTTCCACGGTGAAATGCCATGTAGACGCACGGTGAGGGAAAAGAAAAGCTAAACCAAACATGCTACAAGTCAATCTAATTTCTCATAAAGCTCACTGTTTTTAAATCAGAAAAAATAAACAATGACCAAAATAATATTTTTGAGCGTACTTCAGTGCATTAACTCTAAAAAGCACTTAAAGAGACTTGTAACAGAAAAGTAAAAAAAGCTTCAACCAATTTTTGTATCAAGCTAAATTGTATTAATATTAATTTAGCCACTACTTAATATATATTAGTTTAGCCAATTGAAGCGAGACAAATTACATCAATTTTGTTAGTTTTTGTATTGGCTGAAATTTTGGTAAAACAAAGTTGAATAATGTTAATGTCATGTGTCTGATGTCTTAACATTAGTGAATGTTAAGGTGATGAAGAGTTAAAGTGCTGAAGAGTGATGTCACATGCGATGTCTTGACATCACTATACCAGAACATTAGAACATCAGGTGGTGATGTTTTAGGGCTGTGCGTTTAAGTTTGATTTGATCAGATCTGTTAGAGATTTAGTGTGCGAATATCTTGGGAGAAATATTTTCTGTTGCAATCTGATTTTGTGCAGATTTGTTGCTGTGTTTAAGGGCTGAAAATTTAAAAAGATTTGAAGATAAAATCTGTTTTTAAATTCAAATCAAATCAGATATTTTTATGGAGAAGATCTTGCAGCTGAATTAAAAAGTGAAGATTATTGAAGATTAGGTTGTTACTATTTTAGTGCAAAAAGATATGGAGAATAGTTTGTTACTATTTTTGTGCAAAAAGATATGAAGAATATTCAGAGTTATTTTTGAAGATTTAATTGAAGATATGATTGAAGATCTATTTAGAAGCAGGATCTGTTGCAGATTTGTTAGGGAAGATATGATGTGATTTGAAGGCCAAAATCCAGTTGGGATTATATTATATATAGAATGCTTGTGACCTAGAATAGGTACGAGTCCAAGATGTAGATCATTAGGGCTTTGTCTAAGTGAACCACTTGGGTTGTGAGATGGTCACGGTGTTTAACTCAGAAACCTGTAGGTAATGAGTTTGGTATTGTTCTTGGAGGAAGTTTTGAAGCAACTCCAAAGGGTGACATGGAATGGTGTCTTCTATGGTTGTACAGTTATTGGTAATCAAGCTGTTGATGAGTGACGGTGTAGTTGACTGCTAGACATCATTATGATGATAGGAAGTGAGATGGAGTCTCTTACATAGGGAGGACTTAGGTAGAAGGGTCATTGGGTAGTGATTGAATTAGGTAGATTGTCAACTGGTTTGTTGAGTCTGTAATTTGATACTACTGATAGTGAACTTCCTTCCTGGCTTGGTATGCCCCCAGATGTAGGTTGTTGAACCGAACAGGGTGAACAATTCAGTGTTTTATTTACTGTTTCTATTATTGCCTTGTTCAGCAGATTGCGATGTTGTGACATTGCACAAAGACATCACACATCTGTACCAGAATTTCAATTGGTATCAGAGCAGACATCCTGTCTGTTTCTGGATGAGATCTAGGGAAGATACTTTCTGGTTCATGAGCAAGGAAGATGATTTTGCTGAGTTATGGACTTGGTCAGCTCATATAGTTGTTTGTATGATCCCTTGAAGTGAAGGATGGACTATTCATGTATTGGACCTGTCTGTTGTTATCAGGAGAACTGCTGTGAGTTTGATTTGTTGGCACTTAGTAGTGCCTGAAGGTTGTTGAGGAGGTGTTGTGTGTTCCGATGCATGGTATCTGATGTAACCCTGGTTGGTTCTTGTATCTTTGGTGGTGAGATTCTAGGAAGGTATTCTCTTGGAAAGACATTAGGGTTTGGCCTCCTCAGCAGGATATTATATGATGTTGCAGTTTTTGCAAGACAGCTTCAACCATTTGGTTAGAGATGCCAAAGATACTTGAGGATTATCTCATATCTTTGTTTTGAGAAAGAAGTGATCAAAAGGTGAATGGATCTTTTTAAAGAGTGTATGACATGGAAGTTTCAGAAGAATATAGTTCAAATCAAACATTAAAGACCAATCTATTCAGAACGGTGAAAGAAGAGGGTAGAGCCAAAGCGAAAGAGTATCATTGTCAAATCTTTCATGCGGGAGTGAAGATCTTGATAAGTCATCTCTCAAGCTTAGTTGTGGTGACCTAATGAGGAGGAAGTTTCATCAAGAAAGAAGCTGAGCTTAATATGTCAATTCTAATGTCATAGCATCTCAGATGTGCTGGTTGAAGAATAGCAGAAGAGAAGGAGTTAATCCTTGTTTGAGCTAAACTGTCTGAAGACCATATTATAGGGTAAATGCATCCAAGATTTTGTGTGCAGTAGCAGTGTAAATCAGCCTGTGGTCAATTGGTGTTTGCTTGAGCTCATTCAGTTTTGTGCCTTGAAGGATGCAAAGTATGAGATTATCTATGGTATGTTTCTGCAGAAGGATGGCAGTTATCACTCTTAAGTTAGACAAGTGGTCTGAACCTTGTGCTTATAAGAAGAAGCTTCTGGAAGAGTGTGTTATGCAAGTTACTGCAGTGTTGTTGGTCTGATCTTGGAAGTTGATCAGATGTTGATATGTTTTCGTGTAGTCTCCAAATCCATAGGAGTTGGTTAATGTGATTTAGACTAATGTCGGAACTGATGTTGAAACATCAATTCAGTTCTTTGCTCAGGGTGGACTAAAAGATCAAGACACTGACCTAACCTGGAAGACATTTGTGGTATGAATGGTTGTCATAATGGTCTGTCATGAAGAAGATTCAGAAGATGCTGGAATCTGAAGAAGGGTTAAACCACAGGGATCAATTGTTGTTCACAAGTATTATCCTTGAAAGACAAGATTAAGGATGTTTTGTCTATTGTTTTAACATCTTTTCATCAGAGGTTTGGAGAATCATGGGAGAGGTTCTACATTCGCTCACAAGTCGCCTAGGTGTTGACCTGGGATTATTGCTTAGCATCTGTTCCTAGTAAGTATTGTGAATGACTTGTCCAGATGGTGGTGCTGTTGAAGATGAAGATGGAAAACTCTAAAGACGTCATAATCTCGGTGGTTACAACTTGGATCAGTTTATTTCTGATCTAAATGGTTTGGAGCATGGTGTTTGCTCTGGTTGTGAAGGTCGAGGATAAGTGGCAGTTATCTCTGGTTTTCTATTGACGGCTCTACTAAGGGAAGTGGCATTCTTTGGTATAGCTATGGGGTAGTCTTGAACTACTTATTTTCTGAAGATTCAGATGTGGTAGGTTTGGAGTCTTTGGAGTTTCTAAGCAGGATGAAGGTTGTCTACTCAAACTTGATTGTTGAATCAAGTCTATGAGAGCATGGAAATCTGTTTCTGCAAAGGGAGAAGGTTCATCTAAGTGGCAGAAGGAAGAGCTGAATTCAACAGTTGGATATCATAATGTTTTGACATCTAGCTTAACATCAGAAGTCTCAGCTGGTGATGTGGCACATCAGCTTAAGATAGAGGTGATCTATAGTAATGGAAGTTATGGATGCTTCAAAAAGATCTTTCTCATACAGTTTGCAGGAGCTGTGGTTTGAGAAGATGTTACATGACTAAGAGGCTTGGTGAATCCAAGATGTCTTGCTTTAGAGCAAGTAGTTCATATGACTTGAAGATCTGGTTTCATAGGTGGATCAAGATATCTTGTGGGAGTTCTGAAGAAGATTGAGATCAATCAAAAGGTGGAATTTGGTTGGTTTCATTATGTGCATTCAAGCAGGATGCTTGAAACTGATTGCTCTTGTGCAGAAGAGTATTTAGTTGAAAACGTAATGAGGTTCTAATTCTCTTGGAGCTTGTGCCAGAAGTTCTAGGTTGAGGATGGACGTATACTTGCTTTTGGTGGATGAGAGTTTATTTCTCTATGGGTTTCTGAAGCTCTCTTTGTTCAAGCTGATGACGCAGTGTTATGTGAAGATCTTCCGTTTGGATTACTATGCTATTGTAAGACCAGTTGGTGGAGCATATCAAGAATCATGGTGATGATGTCTTGGTGGGTGGCAGATGTTCTAACTTGTGTTGGGACATTATCTGGTTGGATATCCTTGGTGAAGGATGATTATGCTCTGGTTCAGAAGCGTGGTGCCTACATTATGCCTAAGGAGCGTCTACATAGTCATACGGGAGAATGATGAAGTAGAAGGTCTGCCTTTGATGGAAAATGTAGAGAAGACTGAAGTAGATCAGGTATTGATTGATTGGAAGTCTGAAGATGAAGAGCATGATAAGGAATGAATGCCTTTGGAGAAAGGGACAATGGTACCAAAATGCATGTGCTCAACAAGTGTGCTCAAATGTTCATCTTCATCTAGAGCATTAGTTAACCATGACAGGGGGAGTACTTGTCTATGGATTTTGCTGCAAAGGTACATATATTATGAAGATTGCATGTTGATCGAGATTGTGAAGATTGGTTGAATCTTGTGAGGAGATTAAATTAGATAACATGTTATGACATTAGGCTGTTGGATGGCATGTTGGTGTGGACATGAATAGTTCTACCCTTGTGAAGCTAATTGTTTGAATCATATGCGCACATGCTTCTGAGGAGGAGTCTGAAGGACAACTTTGTTTGTGTCTGGGAGAATTTACTTTGCTCTGTAGTTTCTGGAAGAACTCTGTAGGAGTTTTTATTGATGTCACACTTGTCTTGGTGTGTGGTATTAATTCAAAGTAAGAGGACTTTACTTAACGTGTAGTGGAAGGCAGTGTATGTGTTCCTCAGATCTTGTGGATGATTGTGTGGAACAAGAATGCCTATGGCTGTGGATTTGTACAGGGTATGGATGGTTTCTGGATGAGAGGGATCAATGATGATTTTGGTCTCAATCCAAGAGGTTGTTGGAGGTGATCCTGGTACATTCTTACTAGATGATCATAAAGGTGTCATGGGATACATTGGTGATTTTGTGGTGTTTATTGTTGAAAGAGCAACTTCTGTCAGTTAAATGTACTAGTGTTGTTTGAGGATCAAGCATTAAGTGAATACGTTCAGCATGTGTGTTGAGCAGAGGGTGCGCTCTTGAAGACATGAAGATGAGTCTTATGTTTTCCATTCATTTAAGGTGTTCATATTGCGATGGAGCACTGGTTATCTTAGATAGGGGGAGTTGAACTTTTGGTTATCTAGATTGTTTGTGGCTCAGGTGAAGGTGTTATGTCGTGCTTGATGGACATGACAGTTTAGACCTGGTGTATCAATGGATTGGACAACTAGTGTACATTTACCCTAATCTTTGTCAAATTATGGCTAAAAAGGGGGAGAGAGTTGCCAAGGCGTGGTGTGGTTGTAAAGCCTTTTCTGATATGGTGCAGCAGTTGAAGGGGAGAGTGTTTGAACAACTGTGAGCTGGTTCTTGGTTTGAGGGGGAGTTTGCCCTATGCTGATGTGAAAGTGAGTTTATGCAGCTTGTTGGTTTTTGTTGCTGATGTTAGCTGAGATTGTTTTAGCCAAAATTAGCCAAAGGGGGAGATTGTTAGTTCTTGTATTGGCTGGAATTTTGGTAAAACAAAGTTGAACAATGTTAATGTCATGTGTCTGATGTCTTAACATTGAGTCATAACATTAGTGAATGTTAAGGTGATGAAGAGTTAAAGTGCTGAAGAGTGATGTCACATGCGATGTCTTGACATCACTATACCAGAACATTAGAACATCAGGTGGTGATGTTTTAGGGCTGTGCGTTTAAGTTTGATTTGATCAGATCTGTTAGAGATTTAGTGTGCGAATATCTTGGGAGAAATATTTTCTGTTGCAATCTGATTTTGTGCAGATTTGTTGCTGTGTTTAAGGGATGAAGATTTAAAAAGATTTGAAGATAAAATCTATTTCTAAATTCAAATCAAATCAGATATTTTTATGGAGAAGATCTTGCAGCTGAATTAAAAAGTGAAAATTATTGAAGATTAGGTTGTTACTATTTTAGTGCAAAAAGATATGGAGAATAGTTTGTTACTATTTTTGTGCAAAAAGATATGAAGAATATTCAGAGTTATTATTGAAGATTTAATTGAAGATATGATTGAAGATCTATTTAGAAGCAGGATCTGTTGCAGATTTGTTAGGGAAGATATGATGTGATTTGAAGGCCCAAATCCAGTTAGGATTATATTATATATAGAATGCTTGTGACCTAGAATAGGTACGGGTCCAAGATGTAGATCATTAGGGCTTTGTCTAAGTGAACCACTCGGGTTGTGAGATGGTCACGGTGTTTAACTCAGAAACATGTAGGTAATGAGTTTGGTATTGTTCTTGGAGGAAGCTTTGAAGTAACTCCAAAGGGTGACATGGAATGGTGTCTTCTATGGTTGTACAGTTGTTGGTAATCAAGCTGTTGATGCAGTGACGGTGTAGTTGACTGCTAGACATCATTGTGATGATAGGAAGTGAGATAGAGTCTCTTACCTAGGGAGGACTTAGGTAGAAGGGTCATTGGGTAGTGATTGAATTAGGTAGATTGTCAACTGGTCTGTTGAGTCTGTAATTTGATACTACTGATAATGAACTTCCTTCCTGGCTTGGTATGCCCCCAGATGTAGGTTGTTGAACCGAACTAGGTGAACAATTCAGTGTGTTATTTACTGTTTCTATTATTGTCTTGTTCAGCAGATTGCGATGTTGTGACATTGCACAAAGACATCACACATCTGTACCAGAATTTCAAATTTCATGAGTTACTTGTTTAGTAGATGAACTCCTTGAAGCAATAAATCAATGCAATGGCAGCAAGACAGCTTAAGCAACATCCTCATCACTGGAATTAGCCCACGAGGATATTGTCTGAAACAAAAAAAAAATATCACTGAAAAAATCAGCAAAACATTGTAAGTAAGCAATAATGAAGAACTCAATTCTTGGAAGTAATCAAACGAAAAGAATCAAAAATTAAATTTACATAAACCTGGATAGCATTGTCAATTCCACATAATAAGCTATGGATTTAACAAAAAATAGATCAACAGCATGTACACAATAAGAGAGTGAATGAATTTAATTTTTAATAGTTAATAGAAAAAAATAGAACAAAATATATTAAACTGCTAAATTAATATAATATAATTATTGCATGGAATTAATTGAAATGCAGTGACAGTGTAAAAGGTCAGTTAATTATAACCGTTGGATGTAAAGAGGAGTTTGACTTTTAATTTAATAATCTGTAAAGTAACCCAAACGGATGATGGTGATGTATTGACAGTGTAAAATTTTTTACACTGTCAATGCATAGTAATTAAGCTCTTATTGCATACACTCAAACTAAAATCAAAATTATTAACTCAACTTTAATATCACTTAATATGAGTTTCATCCAATAACAAATTTAAAATTTTCAGCATTAAAAGGTTCTCTACGTTAAATATAATTTTAAATAGAATTAAAATTCCTAAATTATCTACTTGGATCTCCAAGCATGTTTAAACAAATTTCAGGTCACATAATAATAAATTTCAAATTACAATTAGACTTAAAATTATGTTTAAACACTCCAACACTAAAATTAAAATTCAAGAAATTAAAATGATTTTTAATAGACACTAATTTCACCTAATAATTAGAGATACACATGAATCATTTTCAAGGGGTTTAATAAAAGTTATTTTGATTTTAATATTATCATTTCCTAAAATAATAATTTAGGACAAGTAAATAGAATTTAATTTTTTCAAACAATCAAAACAAATCATTCCTCCTTGTCTTCTATCTCCAAATAAGTTATAATCCAAATACAAGAGCACATAGAATATTATTATTACAGGTAAATTCAAGATAAAAAGGTAATATTTATTACTGCGAAAAACACAAAAGTTTCTAAAGAGAGAAAAATAAGTGATCACATCTTAGATAACCAACAAAAATAAGTAAAACAAAAGAAATCTAACATTTACTTTGTCTAAAGCATACAGAGATAGATCAAAGAACATGAAAAAGAAAATCAATAACAAAATAAAACAGTTAGAAATCTAGATCAGTAAACCTAAAAAGTAAAATAAAATACAAAATAGTTAAAACTCCAAAAAAAAAATACGTTAACTTGAACTTTTACCTTTGTAGAGAGGAAGAAGAAGAAGAAGAAGAAGGAGGGATGACAAAGAATCAAAAAGACGATAGATTGATAACCTGAAAAGAAGAAAAATAAGTCAATAAACAACATTCAGTAAATACCAAAATATAATAATAATAATAATAATAATAATAATAATAATAATAATAAAGAGTAAAATTGAAGAATCTCAAGGTGTAAATAAAATACAAAATAGTTAAAACTCCTAAAAAATACATTAACTTGAACTTTTACCTTTGTAGACAGAAAGAAGAAGAAGAATACGGGATGACCAAGAATAAAAAAGATGATAGATTGATAACCTGAAAAGAAGAAAAATAAATTTTTAAAATAATTAAAGGAGAGTTAAAGAATCTCAAAAGAAGGGGTGGAGATATTTCACAGAAAATCTGGTGGTTTCGATACTTTTGATTTCAGATCCGGTGGTTCCACCAGAAGCCATTGTAGATCTGTTGGCTTTATCAATGGTTTTTCCCATAGCTAACAATTCTGCAACAAAGCTTGTTTCTCTTCCTCATCTTCTTCCTATAGCCTATAACAACAACAACACTTGTTTTTTTAAGACTTAAAACAAACCAAAATCTCAACTCTCTTTCATCGTATCATCTTATCTCTCTCTCAAATAAATCAAACAAAATCAAATCCACATAAACATAAAACAACAACAACAAATATCACATGGAAAGAAAAAAGAAAATGGAAAAGAGAAACACACTCACTCCGACGAAAACAACAACGCGACGATGATGAGGCAAGGGTGGTGGATCGTGATTGTCGCACCTCAAAAAAATCGCTTAATCCAAGACACGACCCTTCGCGCGAAAGGCACGGAACAGTTCGACAGAGTCGCCACCGAACTTTATTTATCCCAAAAGAGGGAAAGGAAAATATCGAGAAAACCTTTAAGGGAGGATAAGAACATGGTTGTCGCAGCCACATTCTGGGTTCGGGAGTCAGTTACGTAAGGGGAAGGTACGCGCACCCCCTCACGTCTGTTGTACTCAATGGGAACCTCTTGATTCGAATCGCGATACTCGTTAGCTAAGCTTGTTTGTTTTCTTCTCTATGAAAAATGCAAAATGGTAAGATAAAAAGGAAGGATGCTAAGGGGGAAATGGGTGGTTTAAGGATAGAGTGCTCGGCAAGATCATCGCAATCTTGTGCCTACGTATGCTCATTCAGATGAGAATGAGTAATCAGAGCAATCGTAGTTCGACTACGGGGTTTGACGAAAAAAAAAGATGGTAGTGTGGAAAAGGTGGAAAAAGAAAAAGTGTGATTGCCAAGATCATCGCAATCTTGTGCCTACGTATCTTTATTCGAACGAGAATAAAGAATCAGAGCAGTCGTAGTTCGTGGTACGCCCACGAAAAGAGGGAAGTTGGTTTGTTTTAAAGGCGTCAATTACTCACACACGAGTAAGAGAACCCGCACCTAAACAACCGAAGAGAGATCAAAGACTTGAACCCCTATTTTTCACCTTGAAAAGAGTTGCGATAGTTGTTAGTCATTTTTGAGTTTTATTGTGAAAATCCGCTTGACGTTGGATCAAGGGTTTATTTGTGTGCGAAGAGGTTAGTTTGAAAAAAAAGTTTGGTTAGAGGTTGATTTGAAAATGGCTTGACGACGAGTCGAGGGTTTGGTTGAAAATGGGTTTGTTTGAAAATGGCTCGACGACGAATCGAGAATTAGTTTGAAAATGGGTTGTCTATGCTAGTCCCTAGGGGTGCTCCTAGTAAACAAACCAAAATCAAAGAAACAACGAATGCGTACATCGGAATGGGGAGAGGGGTACATGTAAAATACAGGGGATGACATGAAATAAAAGGTCTCATTGTAAGGTAGACCAAGAGGAAACCGTGTGTGTGCGAGGTATCCTAAACTAAGCCTTGACCAAGAGTCGGACAAAAGCTCCAAGCAAAAGATAGTAACCAACAGTCCACCAATTAGTCTTTTATTGTTTCGATAATTGTTAGTGTGTTTTGATTAAAGTATGAACAAAGAAACAAGAAGAGGGTTAGATGAACAAGTATGAATATGATATGAACAATATGAATATGAGCAAGATATATTGACAAGAAAATAAAACAAGATAATATTGACGGAAAGTAAAGTTAATTGTTAGTTGTTAGTTGATTGTTAGAACGAATGATTTGCGAAGGTTAAAACCATCCTTGGGCTTTCAAACATAGGTTTGGGCCACGAAGAATCATTTTCGATACGAGACATGTAGCGCTAAACCATCGTAGCATGATCTATGATGAAGATCATACTATAGGAGGTTGCGCAATTTAATCTTTGTGCTAAAACACGATAGAGAAATGATATTGAGGATCATTCTCCAATGAAATCGTGCCACACGAAAAGAAAAGGTGAAGATCACGTCTTAATCACAAACTTTCGATTAATTGAAGATAACCTATCACGGTCTCAAAGTATAGAAAGAGATCTCGATGATCACTCACTACAAATTTGAAATAATGAAGGTTAATCTCTTGAACCATCAACATTCGTGAATAGAAAGACTTCATCGATCGAAAATGAGTAAATAGAAGAAAATAATGGAAAATGAAATAAAAATCAAAATAAGATAGAAAAGAAGAAAGGTCTCATCTTTACCAAGATTTTAAACCGATAAATCGACAATCTATGGTTATAGATTTTCATCGACCAATAGTTAAAAGAAAAATAAAAGGTGGTCTCATATTGATCTAGATTTTTTGATTTATTCAAATCAATAAATCCAAGACCTTTTGTTATATCATTGACCCAAAATGAAATAGAAATGAAAATCGAAAAAAAGAAAGTGGAATTAATTGAGAAAACATGAAAATAATTAGATTAAAACATATTAAGAACTAACAATTTTTTAGAAAACTTAAAATAAATTATTAAGAAGGGTTTTAAAACAAATTAATAAAGAAGAGAGGTGTATAACATTTGAAGATGTGAGTGTGTATGGAATCACAAGGGCTCCTGAGCCCATCGTCCTACCACACGGTTTAAAGAAGGGTGGTGGAATAAAAAAGAAATCGGGCCATAAGCCTAGGATTTATTAAAAAAAAACAAAAAAATAACTCATTTTATAACTTAAAAACAAAACACAAGAATGAGGAACTAAACACAGTCAAACGACCATTCCATCTTATCCTCTTCTCTTGTTTTTTCTTCTTTTTTTTAAACAAAATGAACGAAAATCAAAGCCACACAATGAAAACACGATTAGATTTACAGTAAATCGGTTCTTGGAAGAGCAAAGCACGATCCTACAACCTTTCTTGCACAAATAACTCGCTTCAATTCTTTTCGTTTTCGGATGAATCAGGTTTGGTTTATGGTTTCATTGAATCTCAGTTCTTCTTCATCTCATTCTCTCTGTTCTGCCTCCTGATTTAGATTTAGGTTTTGGATTGTTTTTGGTTTGTGCGGTTTTGGGTTGAAGAAAGATTGGAAGAAAAGGGTGAGGCTGAGGATGAGATTTGGTGATGGTTTTGGTTGAGGTGAGTGAAGAGGAAAGTTTGGTGGTTGTTGGGGTGGATTGCAATGGATTGAAGAAGGGTTAAGGTTTGGGATTGTTGAAGATGAATTTTCGGAGAGATTTTGACAGGGGTTTTGTGGTTACTTCAGCTTGTTCTATGGAATGAGAGAGGGTTGGATTTATAGAGGGAATGAAGGGTAGAATGGGAAGAATAGAAAAGAAATTTGTGAGTTGGCAATACGGTTTGCGATTTTGTCATTTGCAGAATTTTTGTTGTGATTGTTTTGTGAAATAATACATATTTTTTGATGGCTTGCTGCGCGGATTAGTTTGTCAAGGTTGTATGAGGTGTGTGTTGCTTCGCAGGGTACCAAAGTTTGTGTGGTATGGGAATCTTTGTTGCGTTGTAACGTGATGGCAAGGTTGCGCTGTGTTATGTTCAATTTTGTGTGGTACCAGTTGTGATGTTGTGGGACCCTGTACTATCCTTTTGATGCAGGAATGTTGGTATAGCAGGTACGGATTGGTGGAAAATGGTTTAGATAGTTTTTTTGAATTGGATAATGATGGAAAATGGACAATTAAAAAAGTGGACATTGAGAAATATACTAAAAAAAGGGAATATAGAATATGGATGTGAACAAATGGATATAACAAAGAAAATGGATATTAAAATGGATTTTAATTTATGAACGTGGATAAGGAGGAAATTTGGATATGAAATGGATAAAAATGTGGATAATCGGAAAATGGTCATTTAGACATGGTAACTGATGAATGGATATGGAATTGCCCCTTGAGAACTGTCAACTTTAGCCTCAAAACCTGGAATCACAAATCACTCTTGATGAACTTCACTACAGGAAAACCCTGATTGAGAATGAGCCAGTCCTTGATGAAGCATTTGACCTATCATGACCTGATAACCTGAACCATACACCAACTGACTTGCACTAGCACAAAACCCTGGTTGAGGCTTCAAACACACATTACTTGAATCATACACCCTAGCCTGATCATGAAACACTATCTTTCTTGAAATACAATTCAGCTCAATAACACCTCAAGTAGAAACAACACCTTTTTTTCTTCTGAATAATTGTTTGTGGATGGATGTACAAATGAAAAGTATATACAGGTAGGACAAATTTGGGGTATGACAGTGATGCATAGCACGGTGGAGGTTGTTGTTTGTTCGGTGTTGCATTTTCTCTTACAAGTAATCTAAATTTGCTGTAAAATAAGAGTAAAAACTTAGATTCATATAATCAAACTATAGATCTAACTTCTTAGATAATCAAAAAACCAGGAAACACAAACAAAAAAAATCCAAAACGATGTCGTTACGGTGTAACTAACACATGTACCTTCTTAACAATTTGTTGATGAAACGATTTAGATCAACCAGATCTAATATCTCAAAATATGCAGCAACAATAACAACAACATAATCACCATGAAGGATGGAAGGAAGAAAAGGAAAAGGGGATGAACAGTAGAGTAAAATGGGTTTGAAATGCAGGGAGAAGGAAATATCAGAAGCAATGTTAAGAGAGTTCAAAATAAAAGGACAACATCTGTACTGAAGATATCACAAAATATGAGCTGATAAGATATTTCAAATTGCAAATCTTCCAAAATAATAATAAATAATAGTAAAAAATTGATGTAGAGGTTTGACAAACGAAAAAGGAAAATGCATTGGTACAGAAGCATTAAATGAATTTCACAGTAGAAACATTAAAATAATAAAAAGATAGGAAAGTGAAAAAAGTTATGAAAAAAAATGAGACGTTGCTGAAGAAAAAAGAGAAGGAAGAAACTAAAGGCATCCACGTGGAGCAACACCAAAGCAGCCATATGGTGGCTTGTGGGAGCAAAGGGGCAAATCTGTATTTTTGCTAGCCATTGATTTTCTTATATGTAAGACTACTCAAGTGAGACATTACAAGTGAATCATAGTAGCTTAGTTGAACTTGATGGTTGAATTGGAAAAAGCATTATATGCTCAAGAAAGGAGTACAAGATGCTGCAAGCTGAAGCTTAAACGAAGAGAGCTCAATGGAGAAGAAGCTGAAGTAGAATGATGAAGAATGCACAACGATGCAACATGCTAAAGCCATGTGAAACTCATCAAGCGAAACATCAATAAGTAAAGCATAGTAACTTAGTTGATCTTGATAGTTAACCTAGAAGAAGCATTACCTACTCAGAAAGGAGTACAGAAGCTTAAAGCTAATGATAAGAAGCCGCAGTGCTCATAAGAAAGCTTTTAAGCAATACAGAACTAGGAAGCTTTATAATCTCTTAGAGATTTATTTTTAGATAGTTTCTATATTAGAAAGCAAGGATTTATTGCTCATATCTTGCTAGAAACACTTAGGTGTTCATGTACTTCATTTGTGTAATCAGCTTGTAAGAAGGATATAAAGTGCACACAAAAATCCTTGAAAAATGTAATTTTCCTTGAGCGTTCAAATGATGACCAGAATGCTTAAGAGGGCTAAGTCATGGTTGGGCGGCTTGGAGGTTGATTCATTGATCGGTCGAGTGAAGACCAGAATGCTTGAGAAGACTAGGTGTGTTTCTAACAGCTTAGTAGATGATTCCTTGAGAGGCGGATGAATGCCAGGATTCTCAAGAAGGCAATGAAGGGTATCCATTGTGGTTGTAATCATGTTGATGATTAGTGGATTAAGTCCTCGTGATAAGGAGAAATCACCTCGAGGGGTGGTGTCGCGATGAGAATCAAATACCAAAGTTATCGGATCAACTTGGCTCGCAAAATAAGATATCACCACCAAACTTTTATTTTTCCAAGGGAAGGGAGAAAAGATCGAACAAAAACCCTAAGTAAAATGCAAAGCAAAGAGCAAGGCTTAAAGCTAAGCAAAGAGAGATCAAAGATACAGGGGTTGGTATACTAAGGGAATGTACTAGTGTAATATTCTTCTACCCCCAAAGAACATTCACGATAATTATAAACAATTATATCAGAGTAAATCGTCACAAGGGTGCCACATTTCGTCATAAAACATTGTAATAACGTCCTACTCCGTAACACGGGTTCTGTCATCTTAAATTCAATCAAATACTACACAGCGAAAAAATCAAAATCTCAACATAATTTATAACTCAAAAAGTCTTAAAAACAAGAAACTCATAGCATCATGGTGTCAACAAGAAAATAAGATATAAAGGTTCGACTTAACGTCCCGACCCGATGTTATATATCAGATCAAGACCTTCTAATCAACATAAATAACCAAACCACTTCAAAGCTAATCTTCACGCACCAAGAGAGCTAATCCTGATCCCCTGCACATTACCCACGCAGAGGCAACATTCAAACAGGCATGGTGAGTATTCACAAATCATTATACAGGATATAAAGATAAGATATATTAGTCACAAATATTATCATTGAATCATTCACACGTCATCTTACTATCAATTCACAATCATCATTAAAACATCAATCAATTTATAACACCATCAACACGTCATTCATTCAATCATTATGCAATGTCACATAGTATGAAATGCAACAACATATACTCATGCATGTGGTACCAATTCATCATGTTGATGGACACTGGGCCATCACCCTCCTAAGATCTCCACCAATAGGATCGATTCTACCAAAGAACCGGAGCACATCACAAAATACCCTAACCCACACAATGAGATTGAAGCCAACACGGTACCGAAGTCCTAACATCATCACTAGACTAAAGTCCTAAAGTATGCTATGAATGCATGATGCAAAACATCATAATCATCATCATCACCGAATCGTCAAAGTTGCATCATCATTCATAAAAACTCATTAAAACATCATAGTATTGCATCATTATTATGCGTCACAATTCTTCACATTACATCACAAATCATCATGTTATAGTCATCAAAATGCAGCACATCAATTACTTAATGCATACGGACTACAAGACACAAGACAACACGAAAAGAAAAGAAAAGAAAACACACAGCTCATACTCGCTTGGTGCTCGCCTGACGAAGCAGCTCGCTCGCCTGGGTTTCGCCCAGCGAAGCAGGGGAGAATTCCCTCCCCCATACAAATTCCAGTATCACCTAGTTTTCACCCCTCATTCGCCTCTCCTTTCTCCTGGCGACTTTCAAGCGAACCAGTTTCACCCGACGAAGCACCCCACTCGCCTGGCGAAACGTGCTCATCAGCAAGTTCTGCTTCTGTGTTTCTGCATCAAACCAGACCCAAAACCCCTTGCGATTTCCACCTCTCACAGTACGAAAAATGCATACAAATCACATAGTAATTACAATCCACTAACAACACATCATCATAGACTTCATATATATCATCTTATACTTCTCGAAAGCCCAATTTCATCACAATCTATCTCACTCTCATCAAAATCTCACCATTCCCTAAAACCCCAAAACCAACTATATACATCTACAATCTATATCCATTACAATGAAAAGCAATACTCCCCATACCTTAGATAATTCGATTCTGGTCTTCCTCTTGAGTGCTTCCAGAATTGCTCTGAGCCCTAGCTTCCTCCTTTTCCTTTCCTCAGAGTCGTTCTCCAAAAACACGATTGTTCAGAATGAATTCCTCACTTCCTTATTTTCCTTTTTGTCCAACATACCCTTAGGATCCCTATTATGGTTCCCCAACTTTGTCCTTACTTATTCCACCCAACATTACCATCTTGCCCTTAGTGTTCCACTCCTTTTATTTAAAATAATAATAATTTAAATAAGATTATTCACATTATTCCACCATTATTATTATCAAAATAATTCTAATTAATCCTACATTTTCTAAATATTCTCAATACCTCTTAACTCATTAATACTGTTAGTTCTTGTAGTTGGCTGGAATTTTGGTAAAACAATGTGGATGTCATGGTTGATGTTTCAACATGAGTTTCTAACATTATGGTTGTGTTAAGTTGTAAATGGTTACAGATTTTGTGCTGATGTCAAACCCGATGTTAAGACATCAGTTGATAAAACATCAGTCTGAGTTGTTTTATTAGGGCTGTGTGTTTCTGTTATTGGAGAGATATTATGCTGAAAAGAGTGAGAGATTGTAGGCGAATATCTTGGTAAAGATATATTCAGTTGCAATCAGATTTGGAGTAGATCTTGTTGTTGTTTTTAAGGCTAAAAGATATGAAGATTTAATTGAAGATTTGATTGAAGATTTAATTGAAGATCTATTTAGTAGCAGAATCTTCTGCAGATTTGTAGCAGTTAATATGCTGAGATTTAAAGCCCAAATCCAGTTGGGAAAAATGTTATAAATAGAAGTATTGTAACCTAGTTTAAGTTAAGCCAGCCTTCATGTAAATTCTAAGGGCTGAGTTTGTGAACCACTCTCTAGGAGAGTTGGTATGTGTGAACCACTCGGATTGTGAGATGGTCATTGTTCTTAGAGGAAGCTGTTAAGCAACTCTAAGTATTGTTCTTAGTCACGAGGGTCATGTCTAGGTATTGTTATAGGAGTGTGTCTTCTTCGTGTTTGGAGAGTTTTTGGAAATCAAGCTGTTGATGCAGTGACTGAGATGTTGACTGCTAGACATCATTGCGATGATTGGGAGTGAGATGGAGTCTCTTATCTAGGGAGGACTTATATAGAAGGGTCATTGGGTAGTGATTAAGTTAGTGGATTGTCAACTGGTTTGGTGAGTCTGTAATTTGATACTGCTAATAGTGGACTTACTTCCTGGCTTGGTATGCCCCCAGATGTAGGTTGTTAGACCGAACTGGGTGAACAAATTCTGTGTGCACTTTACTTTTCAGCAACTTCTTTAAATGTCTATAATTTTCTTGCTGTTTATGTCAGACCAGATGTCTCGACATAATGTAGGATATCTGGGATCTGTTATACCAGAATTTCAATTGGTATCAGAGCAGGCATCCTGTCTATTTCTGGATGAGATCTAGGGAAGATACTTTCTGGTTCATGAGTAAGGAAGATAGTTTTGCTGAGTTATGGACTTTGTCAGCTCATATAGTTGTTTGTTTGATCCCTTGAAGTGAAGGATGGACTATTCATGATAGGGTATGTATTAGACCTGTCTGTTGTTATCAGGTGTGTAGCTTTGGTGGAGAACTGTTGTTGTGAATTTGATTTGTTGGCACTTGGTTTATGGTGATGGTGTGCAAGGATTATTGAGTAGTGCCTGAAGGTTGTTGAGGAGTTGTTGTGTGTTCCGCTGCATGGTATCTGATGTAACCCTGGTTGGTTCTTGTATCTCTGGTGGTGAGATTCTAGGAAGGTATTCTCTTGGAAAGACATTAGGGTTTGGTCTCCTCAGCAGGATATTCTATGATGTTGTAGTTTATGCAAGACAACTTCAACCGTTTGGTTAGAGATGCCAAAGATACTTGAGGATTATCTCATATCTTTGTTTTGGGAAAGAAGTGATCAAAAGGTGAATGGATCTTATTAAAGACTGTATGACATGGAAGTTTCATTTTTTTTAGAAGACGAATATATTTCAAATCAGGCATTGAAGACCAATCTGTCCAGAACATTGATTCCTTCTTTATCAATTTTCTTGATGGTGAAAGAAGAGGGTGGAGCCAAAGCAAAAGAGTATCATTGTCAAATCTTTCATGCGGGAGTGAAGATCTTGATAAGTTATCTCTTAATATTAGTTGTGGTGACCTAATTAAGAGGATCTTCCTGGTTATGATGTCAAATGTAGTTCTGGTATATCTGAAGATGAATTCTCTTGTGAAGATACATGTTTCTGATTTTCAAAATCATGAACTGGAGGAAGTTTCATCAAGAAAGAAGATGAGCTTAATATGCCAATTCTAATGTCTCGACATCGCGCTACACATCAGCAGTTTATGGTAAATGCTAAGTCAAAGACCTATTAGATTGTAGCTGTTTTGAAGGATCACTGAAGCTATGAAGTTGAACAATTTTTTAGATGCTGTTCATAATGTCATAACATTTCAGTTGGAGCTGGTTGAAGAAAAGGTAGTTATCTTGATAGCAGAAGAGAAGGAAATGATCCTTGTTTAAACTAAAATGTCTGAGGACAATTTTATAGGGAAAATGCATCCAAGAGTTTGTGTGCAGTAGCAGTGTAAATCAGCCTGTGGTCAATTGGTGTTTGCATGAGCTCTTTCAGTTTTGTGGCTTGAAGGATTGGAAGTAGCAGATTGTCTATGGTATGTTTATGCAGAAGGATGGAAGTTATCACTCTTAAGTTAGACAAGAGGTCTGAACCTTGTGCTTATAAGAAGAAGCTTCTAGAAGAGTGTGTTATGCAAGTTACTGCAGTTTTGTTGGTCTGATCTTGAAAGTTGATCAGATGTTGATATGTTCTCGTGTGTTCCCTACAAGAGATATGTGTGGATTAATATGGTTGTAGTCTCCAAATCCATAGGAGATGTTTAATGTGATTTAGACTAATGTCGGAACTGATGTTGAAACATCATTCCAGTTCTTTGCTCAGGGTGGAGTAAAAGATCAAGACACTGACCTAACCTGGAAGGCTTTTGTGGTATGAATGGTTGTCATAATGGTCTGTCATGAAGAAGATTTAGAAGATACTGGAATCTGAAGAAGGGTTAAACCACAGGGATCAATTGCTATTTGTGAAATTCACAAGTATTTAATTGATTATCCTTGAAAGACAAGATTAAGGATGTTCTGTCTATTGTTCATCAGAGGTTTAGAGAATCATGGGAGGGGTTCTACATTCGCTCACAAGTCGCCTAGGTGTTGACCTGGGATTATTGCTTAGCATCTGTTCCTAGAAAGTATTGTGAATGACTTGTCCAGATGGTGGTGCTGTTGAAGATGAAGATGGAAGATTATGAAGACATCATAATCTTGATGGTTACAACTTAGATCAGTTTATTTCTGATCTAAGTGGTTTGGGGCATGGTGTTTGCTCTGGTTGTGAAGGTCGAGGATAAGTGGCAGTTATCTCTAGCTTTCTACTGACGGCTCTACTAAGGGAAGTGACTTTCTATAGTATTGCTATGGGGTAGTCTTGGACTACTTATTTTCTGAAGATTCAGATGTGGTAGGTTTGAAGTCTTTGAAGTTTCTAAGCAGGATGGAGGTTTTCTACTCAAACTTGATTGTTGAATCAAGTTTATGAGAGCATGGAAATTTGTTTCTGCAAAGGGAGGAGGTTCTTCTGAGTGGCAGAAGGTAGAGCTGAATTCAACAGTTGGATGACATAATATTCTGACATCTAGCTTAACATCAGGAGTCTCAGCTGGTGATGTGGCACATCAGCTAATGATAGGGTGATCTACAGGAATGAATAATAGGATGCTTCAAAAAGATTGTTCTCATGGCAGTTTGTGGGAGCTGCAGGAAGGAGAAGATGTTACATGACCATGGCTTAGGGAGTCTAAGTGTGTTTGCTTTTGAGCAAGTGGAACATCTGACTTGAAGATCAAGTTTCCTTGGTGGATCAAGATATCTTTGTGAGAGTTCTGACAAACGTGAAAAAGGTAAAAATGTGGCATTTGGTTGTTTTCATATGAGGATTCATGAATGAGGTGATCAAACTATGGCATTTGGTTGATCTCAGAAGTGGATTCGAAGAATCAAGATAATCAGAGTGTGGCAGCTGGTTATTATTGAGGATTGTCTTGGAATAAGTTACTCTTGGGTAGAAGGGTGATGAGTTGAAGACTCAAGGAGATTATTCTTCTAGAAGGTGGATGAGAGTTTAATTCTCTAGTTCTTTGGATTACTATGCAATAGTAAGTCCAGTTGGTGGAGCATATCAAGAATCATGGTGATGATATCTTGGTGTGTGGCAAATGTTCTAACTTGTGTTGGGACATTATCTGGTTGAATATCCTTGGTGAAGGATGATTTTGTTCTGGTTCTGAAGCTTGGTGCATACATTATGCCTAAGGAGAGTCTACATAGTCATACGGGAGAATGATGAAGTAGAATGCCTGCCTTGGATGGAGAATGTAGAGAAGACTGAAGTAGATCAGGTATTGATTGATTGGAAGTCTAAAGATGAAGAGTATGATAGGGAATGACTACCTTTGGAGAAAGGGACAATGGTACCAAAATGCATGTGCTCAGCAAGTGTGCTCAAATGTTCATCTTCATCTAGAGCATTAGTTAACCATGACTAGGGGAGTACTTGTCTATGGATTTTGCTGCAAAGGTACATATATTGTGAAGATTGCATGTTGATCAAGATTGTGAAGATTGGTTGAATCTTATGAGGATATAATGTCAGATAACATGTTATGACATTAGGCTGTTGGATGACATGTTGGTGTGAACATGAATGGTTCTAGCCACGTGAAGCTAATTGTTTGAATCATATGCGCACATGTTTTTGAGGAAAAGTCTGAAGGACAACTTTGGTAATGTATGGGAGAATTTATTTTTCTCTGCAGATTTTGGAAGAGCTTTGTGAGGGTCCTTGTTGATGGGAGATGTCACACTTGTCTTAGTGTGTGTAAGAGGAGTTTATTTAGAGTTCAGTGGAAGGCATTGTGTGTGTGCTTTAGAACTTGTGGATGATTGTGTGAAGCATTCCTGACTGGATGAATGAAGACTATGTCTGGATTTTCCAAAAGTTATGATATACTGGTCAAAGAGCACCATTTGTGAAATATAATGGGAGAACTTCTGTCTGTACTAGTGTGGTACTTGGATTGTTTGAGGATTAAACATTATGTGAATGTGTTCAGCAGGTGTGTTGAACAGAGGGTGCGCTCTTGAAGACATGAAGATGAGTCTTATGTTTTCCATTCATTTAAGGTGTTCTTCTTGCAAAAGAGCACTGGTTATCTTAGATAGGGGGAGTTGATCTTTTGTTGAAGAAGTTGTTTATCAAGATTGTAATGTCAGACAAGATGTCGTGACATTGTGTTACTAGTGAAGTTCATGGTGTACTTGACAGTTTAGACCTGGTTTCATGGTGTCAGACAAAATGTCAATGGATTGAATCAGCAGTATACATTTACCCCAATGTTTGTTCAGCTATTGAGTCTGGATTTTGTTTTGAGTATGTTAGTTGTCAGATTCAGAGGGTGTCCAATTGTGGCTAAAAAGGGGGAGAGTTAGCCCATGTGTTGCCTAGTTTTGTTGGTATAGGCTTGAGGGGGAGTAATCATGTTTGAACAACTGGTATGATGGTTCTTGCTTTGAGGGGGAATTTGTTTTGTGCTGAGTTACTAGTTGTTGCAGCTGGTTGGTATTGCTGCAGGTTGTGCTGTGAATGTTAATAAGTGTTTTTCCGCTGCAAGCTGAAAGTGTTTTAGCCAAAATTAGCCAAAGGGGGAGATTGTTAGTTCTTGTAGTTGGGTGGAATTTTGGTAAAACAATGTGGATGTCATGGTTGATGTTTCAACATGAGTTTCTAACATTCTGCTTATGTTAAGTTGTAAATGGTTGCAGATTATGTGCTGATGTCAAACCCGATGTTAAGACATCAGTTGATAAAACATCAGTCTGAGTTGTTTTATTAGGGTTACGTGTTTCTGTTATTGGAGAGATATTCTGCTGAAGAGAGTGAGAGATTGTAGGTGAATATCTTGGTAAAGATATATTCAGTTGCAATCAGATTTGGAGCAGATCTTGTTGCTGTTTTAAGGCTAAAAGATATGAAGATTTAATTGAAGATTTAATTGAAGATTTGATTGAAGATTTAATTGAAGATCTATTTAGTAGCAGAATCTCCTGCAGATTTGTAGCAGTTAATATGCTGAGATTTAAAGCCCAAATCCAGTTGGGAAAAAAGTTATAAATAGAAGCATTATAACCTAGTTTAAGTTAAGCCAGCCATCATGTAAATTCTAAGGGCTAAGTTTGTGAACCACTCTCTAGGAGAGTTGGTATGTGTGAACCACTCAGATTGTGAGATGGTCATTGTTCTTAGAGGAAGCTGTTAAGCAACTCTAAGTATTGTTCTTAGTCATGAGGGTCATGTCTAGGTATTGTTATAGGAGTGTGTCTTCTACGTGTTTTGAGAGTTTTTGGAAATCAAGCTGTTGATGCAGTGACTGAGATGTTGACTGCTAGACATCATTGCGATGATTGGGAGTGAGATGGAGTCTCTTATTTAGGGAGGACTTAGATAGAAGGGTCATTGGGTAGTGATTAAGTTAGTGGATTGTCAACTGGTTTGTTGAGTCTGTAATTTGATACTGCTAATAGTGGACTTTCTCCCTAGCTTGGTATGCCCCCAGATGTAGGTCGTTAGACCGAACTGGGTGAACAAATTCTGTGTGCACTTTACTTTTCAGTAACTTCTTTAAATGTCTATAATTGCCTTGCTGTTTATGTCAGACCAGATGTCTCGACATCATGTAGGATATCGGGGATCTGTTATACTAGAATTTCAAATACCTCACAACACAAATCATCAGGCATCATAATATTTCACCAACTTCACCGAAAATCATGAACAATTATAATAAATCAATTAAATAAATATTATAATTATTTTTGTGGTGTTACAACTCTCCCCCACTTAAAGAATTTCCGTCCTCGAAAATTACCTGAAAGATACAGAGTCGGATACGACTCTCTCATCTGATCTTCACGCTGACAAGTCTAACTTTCGCCAGCCGGTCCACCCCATAATACCTTCACTAAAGCAATATCTTTACCCCACAGTTGTTTCATTTCCCAACTATCTATCTGTACAGGTAATGCTTCAACAGTCAGGTTATCTCTCACCTGTACAGCTGTTGCACCCCAAAATTTGCCCTCACACCTTTGAGACAAATTGATTCAAGAAGCTTCCTCACACTCCTAGGAGTCTCAAAAGCTCAAGACTACTCAAGGATTGACCATACAAGCTCTCCTCTTAAACAATCAACCTACAACTAGGGTTTTATTTTTCTCAAAAGGAATTGAGCTCTCAATACCTCATATGGAATTCATGGTTCTCTATGTGCTCTAGGGTATCCTCATGTCAAGTCTCAAGCCTTGCTTCACAAGTTTGCTCAGTCAATTGCTCAAATGATCAACAGTCAATTGTATTGGACCAAAAGTCAACTTTGACCAATTTACAGTCAAGCGTCATCATTTCTTGCCAACATCAAGATTTTGAAGTCCCATTCATCATTTGATCAAGGGTTGATCATGATTCCTCAAGAAAATCAAGATTTGCTCAAAAGTCAAAAATTGCCAAATTAGGGTTTTCTTAAGGAAAAGTCAACTGAACTTTGACCATGCACAACTTTCACATACTTCATCAAAAATTCCTCAACTAAAGCTCATTTTGAAGGAAATTCAATTCTCTACAACTTTGTCTCTCTAAGATCAAGGCCAAAAATGCCTCGTTTGAGAGATATGGACCAAAACTTTACAGGTCATTTTGAAAGTCAACAAAAAGACACTTTTTTCGTCAAAGCAATTTACACAAAAATAAAGACTTCAAATGAAAAAGTGATCAACACGAAAGTTGTAGGGGACATCTTGAGGGTTCCAAAAAGTCCAAGATCACCTTCATATGACAAAAATTGAGAGAGCTACGATTGGTGCAAGTTGAGCAAAATTTGAGAAACGCATGAAACCTACATTGAACATTTTTTAGCTTTTGGACCAATGGGCCTATCTTTTAAGGTTGAATCATGTTTATGACATATTCAAGAACCTCAAAGTTCACTTTGGTATTATTTTGATTTTGATTTTATTTTATTTTGATTTTATTCAAAGAAATAAACAAAATTAAATAAAACAAAATAAATCAAATAATGGTGGGCACATGGATCCTTTTAAATGGAGTTTCTAGAAGGTTAAAACATGTCATTCAAGGCCATCAAAACCCAAATAAAACCGTGGGAGAGAGTGAAGTAAACATGGTTTTCAAAAAATTAAAATGGTTGGAAACATGTTCCTTGATCCTAGCTCTTCAATGATTCTTTGTCTACCATGTTTCTCCTATAAATACAAGGCTCAAACACAAGAGAAAAAAGGGCAAGAGGCTTCACAAAGGAAGGCTTCCAAATCACAAAATTCTTGAAAAAAAAAGAGGTGAAAATTCAAAACTCCATTTCCAATCATTCTCAATCCAAACCAAGGATTAAATACTCATTCTGAAGGTTCGATTCCCACCCCATGCAATTTCTTTTTAACCATTTTAATCCCTTTCTTTTATCATATTTCAATTAATTTATTTATTTCTTTTCAATTAAATTAAAACAAAAAAAAAAATCATAAAACCGTTAAAAGAATAAAAAATATAGTTTAGGTTATGTAATCATTTTTTTAGACTTAGATTATTTTTATTAAAATTAATTTTTTAGACTTAGGCTTATAATTAATTAATTTTTGTACAAATGAATTAGAAATTAGGTTTATTTATTTTAAAATTATTTCTCAAAAATAAAATAAAAACGAATATTGACTTAGATATTTAGGACATTTAACTTGACTTTTAATATGTAATTGCTTTTCGTTTATCATTTATTTTCTTAGAATAAATGTATAGGTTTGTGCATAAAATTGTAATAGTGTAGTTTACATTTCTTGTACGATTATATTATGTAACTGTTCATAAGCCTTGTAATAGTGTAGTTTACATTTCTCGCACGATTATATTATGTAACTGTCCATAAGCCTTGTAATAGTCTATGTTACATTCTCGCACGATTATATCATGTAACTGCCCATAAGCCATGTAATAGTGTAGGTATTTATTTTTAGCACTTATATTTTATTTGCTAGATAAATAGGCATGTATGGCAAGATCTAAAATCAAACGTTAGAATAACCTATAACTCAAGATAATATAATTGAATCAACGCACATTGCACATATTCACCTCTAGGGTAGCCTCTCTCTGTTGCCTTACGATTAAAAAGGTCATGTCCCTCGAAAGTAGGGGTACTTTAGCAAAAGACGCTTACGAATAATATCATCATAGTCCCTTCGATATAAAGATCATAGTCCCTCGATGACCCTTCGAGCTGCCTACAAAAAAATGATCTTGTCCCTCGACGACCCTATGGAAAAATGATGATAGTCCCTTCGCATTGCTAAGGTATCCTTACATGTTGCCTTCTATGACCATTCGATGACCCTTCGCTGTCCCTCAACATCCAATAGACAGTACTACCTACCCATTAATGGTATGGATAATACTATCTCTCAAGGAAAATGATAAGTACAAGAAAGACCTTACAAATTAGGGGTAAGTAACTTTTAAATGCTTGCTCACAACTCAAAAACAAATACTTTTCATATTTCACTTTTCCAAAAATATTAAAAAAAAAAAAAAACAAACACTTTGTATACATTCTTACACGAATTATTACAAAGTCAAACTTTTACAAAATATTTTCAAAAAACGTTCACACACATTCAAAAAGTAAGTAAAAAAGTGAGCTAAGCATTTAAGAGCCCATGGATAACCATGGATACAAAGGGTGTTAATACCTTCCCTTTGTATAACTTACCCCCCGAACTCAAAATCTATCAAGGTCTTTCCTGTTCTTTTCAGCCTTTCCTTATTGGATAAAAGAAAAGTCGGTGGCGACTCTTGCTAACCGCAACATATTTTGCGAAAACAAAACCAAAAAAAAGTCAGTTCTCCCACCGTGTTACAACAGCATCCATTGGGATCACATGCGACGGGTCTGGAATATATTTCCTCAACTGAGATACATGAAACACATCATGTAAGTTCGCACGCGACGACGGTAAAGCAATCTGATAGGCTACCTCCCCTATACTCTGCGTAATCTGATACGGGCCAACAAAATGTGGAGTGAGCTTCCTAGACATCAAATCTCGACCCACACCAGTCACCGGCGTAACTCTCAAAAACACTTAGTCTCCCTCTTAGAATTCCAGTGTTTTCCTTCTCTTATCGTGATAACTCTTTTGATGACTCTGCGAAGCTCTCATCCTTTCTTGGATCATCTTAACCTTCTCAATCATCTCTTGCACAGTCTCAGGTCTAAGTACGACACTCTTGCCTGACTCATACCAACACAATGAAGTTCTACACCTTCTTCCATATGAAGCTTCATACGGCACCATCCCAATACTAGCATGAAAATTGTTGTTGTATGTGAACTAAATCAATGACAAATGGTTATCCCAAGATTCTCCTTGGTCCAGTACACAAGCCCTCAGCAAATCCTCTAAAGACTGGATAGTCATCTCTGTTTGATCGTCTGTCTGCGGATGATATGCAGAACTCATCCTCAACTTAGTACACAAAGCGTCTTGCAAACTTGTCCAGAACCTCGACGTAAATCTCGGGTCTCTATCCGACACAATACTCGAAGGTATCCCATGCAACTTCACAATTTCCTCAATGTACGTCTCAGCTAATTTCTACATAGAATGGTTAATCTTCATTGGTAAGAAATGAGCCAATTTAGTTAATCTATCCACAATCACCTGAATTGAATCATTCCCCTTTGTAGTCTTTGGCAATCCCGATACAAAATCCATGGAAATACTATCCCATTTCCATTCTGGAATATTCAACAGTTGCATCATACCCAAAGGCTTCTAATGCTCAATCTTTGACTTCTGACAAGTCAAATAGGCATAAACAAACTCTGCAATTTCCTTCTTCATACTTGGCCACCAAAACAATTTCTGTAAATCCCGATACATTTTCGTAGCACCAGGATGAATACTCAATCTACATCGATGCCCTTCTTCAAGAATACTCTTAATCTCTGGAACATCTAGCACACACACACACACACACAATCTCTGAATCTCATCACACCATTCTAATCAATCTAGAATTCACCTCCGTTACCTTGGTTAATCAAGATCAATTGGTTAACCAACTTGAAGTCAGATTGCTGACTCACTCTGATTTCTTCCAGAATACCACTAGTCAATTTCAACATACCAACCTCACACTATCAGGAGTCTCTTCACATACTAAACTCAGATCTTAGAATTGCTCGAGTAATTCCAATTCTTTCACCATAAGCATCGACATGTGCAAAGACTTCTTACTAAATGCATCAACCACCACGTTTGCCTTACTAGGATGGTAATTCCAATCAAAATCATAATCCTTCAATAATTCCAACCACCTTCTTTGCCTCATATTTAACTATTTCTGATCAAATAAGTATTTCAAACTCTTATGATCACTGAACACTTCAAATTTAAAGCCAAAAAGATAATGTCTCCAAATTTTCAACACGAACACCATAACTGTCAACTCTAAGTCATGCGTAGGATAATTCCTCTCATGAACTCTCAATTGTCTCGAAGCATAAGCAACCACTTTACCATTCTGCATCAACACCCCACCAAGACCCATCTTTGACGCATCACAATATACCACAAAAGACTCACTTGGATTAGGTAAGATCAATATCGGAGCGGTCATCCATTTCTTCTTCAATTCCATAAAACTCTCTTCACACGCAACATCCCACACATAAGCTTGCCCCTTTTGAGTCAAATGAGTCAGAGGTAATGCTAACTTAGAAAAACCTTCGATAAACTTACGATAATATCCTGCCAACCCAAGAAAACTTCGTATTTCTGTAGCAGACTTCGAATTCTCCCACTGTAACACAACGTCAATCTTAGAAGGATCCACAACAATTCTACCACTCGACATCACATGGCCAAGGAAACTCACTTCTTTCAACCATAACTCACATTTAGACAATTTTGCATATAACTTCTTCTCTCTCAACACTTGCAACACCGTACGCAAATGTTCAGCATGCTCTCCTTCATATTTCGATTATATCAGAATATCATCAATGAAAACCACAACAAATTTATCCAGATATTCATGAAAAATCTGATTCATATACTCCATGAACACGTCAGGCGCATTGGATACACCAAACAACATCACAATGTATTCATAGTGACCATACCTCGTCCTGAAAGTTGTCTTCGGAATATCATCGGGCTTAACACGAATCTGATGATAACCCGACCTCAAGTCAATCTTGCTGAACATACAAGCACCTACTAACTGATCCATCAAATCATCAATTATCAGAAGTGGATATTTATTCTTGATAGTCACTTTATTCAACTGCTTGTAATCAACACATAACCTCATACTACCGTCTTTCTTCTTAACTAACAACACAGGAGCACCCCACGGAGAAACACTCGATCGAACAAACTTCTTCTCAAGCAATTCTTCCAATTGTTTCTTCAATTCACTTAACTCAGAAGCGGATATACGGTAAGGAGCCATTGACACCGGACTCGTGCCTGGTATCAAGTCCACTGCAAACTCTACTTCATGCTCTAGAGGCAAATCACTTATGTCATCCGGGAACACATATGGAAATTCACGGATAACGGGTAATTCGACACTCGCAGCTTCATGATCAACTTGCAAAGATGCAAATAGTGCAAACACCGAGGCTTCATCTTCTAGGAGTTCATCTACTTGCTTAGTAGACAAGAACATAAACTCTCTATTATCACCAAACTCAGGAAACTCCATGGTCTTATTATAGCAGTTGATATGCATATAGTTGAACTTCAACCAGTTCATTCATAAGATTACATCAATTTGGTGTAAAGGTAAACACACCAAATCCATCACGAAACTCTTCCCAAATATCGTCAAAGGACATCTCAAACACACAAAAGTAGTAGTAACATAACCATTAGCATGAGTTTCTATCACCATACTACCATTCATATCAGATAATTTCAAACCCAACCTAGTAGCACATTCAAGCGAAATAAACAAATGAATAACACTAGTATCAATAATAGCGACCAACTCAACATTGTTAATAAAACAAGTACCTCAAATCAAGTTATCCTTCCTGGGGACTTGTGAACCACTCAAAGCAAACACTCTGCCATTAGTCTGAGCAGTAGTAGCAGTCTTCTTCGGCTTCTGACACTAGGTACTGATGTGACCCTATTCACCATAGTTGAAACAATTCAGACCTTCATCCTTGCAACTGGTAACTCTATGGCCTATCTTGCCACATATGTAACACCTCGACACACTATTGTTGCAACCTTCAGCACGGTGGCCTTACTCGTCACACCTGTAGCACTTAACAGAAGCGGGAGTTGCTCCCCCACTTGTCTTCTTCCCATCTGAAGCATTTTGTTTCCCTTTGTCAGCTGAAGTCACATAAGGCTTTCCTCTAAATTGTCTTTTCTCTTTCTTCTCACTAAGATGCTTGTAGTGAGCAGATCGAGCTCGACTATCTTCATCATATATCCTACTCTTATCCACTACATACCTGCGAATCTGTTGGTATCCAATACCCTGCTTGATCTCTGGTTTCAGCCCATTCTCAAACTTAAGGCATTTAGACATCTCAACATCAGCACGGTTATAATAAGGGTAAAACTTTACCAGCACCTCAAACTTTGCAGCATACTCTGCCACATTCATGTTTCCTTGCTTCAATTCAAGGAATTTTATCTCCTTCTTTCCGCGAACATCTTCAAGAAATTACTTCCCCAAAAATTCTCTCTTGAATACAACCCATGTTATCTCAGTACCAATATCCTTCAGCCTCTGATGTGTGTTATCCCACCAATCCTCAGTTTCTTCTGACAGCGTATGAGTACCAAACTGTACCTATTAAGCATCAGTACACGCCATCACTCGGAAGATCTTCTCAATCACCTTGAGCCCCTTCTGTGCACTCTCTATATTATGGGTTCCCACGAAAGTTGGCGGATTATTCCTCTGGAACTTCCCCAAAGCACGAAACTCATCTGGAGCTTCACCATTCTGATTATTCTGTGCATTCTGGGCCATTGCTTGAGCAAACGATTCCATCGCGTCAGCAATAGCGCAATCGTTTCTCCCAGCCATTCTACACACCATCAACAATGTTAGAAGAAACAATTCATCGACAATGTGCACACGCTCATCGACTGACAGGGGAATAATATCATACAAGACCCTGGCCGGGCAGATCGACCTGCTCTGATACCACTAATGTAATACCCTTCTACCCCAAAGAACATTCACGATAATTATAAACAATTATATCAGAGTAAATCACCACAAGGGTGCCACATTTCGTCATAAAACATCGTAATAACGTCTTACTCCGTAACACGGGTTTTGTCATCTTAAATTCAATCAAATACTACGTAGTGGAAAAATCAAAATCTCAACATAATTTATAACTCAAAAAGTCTTAAAAACAAGAAACTCATATCGTCATGATGTCAACAAGAAAATAAGACATAAAGGTTCGACTCAACGTCCCGACCCAATGTTACATATCAGAGCAAGACCCTCTAATCAATGTAAATAACCAAAACACTTCAAAGCTAATCTTCACTCATCAAGAGAGTTAATCCTGATCCCCTGCATGTTACCCACGCGGAGGCTGTAACACCCCCGATCTATACCCCTAATTAATAATAAAACAATAAATACTTAATAAAAATTTTGTCAGAGTATATTCAAATTATCATGGCATAGACAGGGAGAATCACATTATATTGAAACAGAACATACAACACCTGCTCATAAAGATATGCAACAGTGGGGTAGCAATCATCAGAGGAACTCAGTTCCTTACACCCATATTTCAGATTTTAGAATAAAAGCGGAAAATCTAAAACTGAATATCATATATATATATCACATAAAGGTTTATCTATTGGCAACAGAATCATGTATATATACAATATCACAAAATAATCCTAATCGATCTCCCGACTACCCGGTGCTACATATCAGAGCCGACCGACAAAAGAATGAAGACATAAGCTTCACAAAAGACCTCCAGCATCTAATCTGCAATGCCTCATAGAGCATTATAAAACAACAGAAGGGTGAGAAAAACAATCATAATCCAATTGCATACAATTATATATAACACAAAAATACACATATATACGGTTCTCACCACAACTCACACCCTAATTCAAACACAATACCACACCAGGTATAATACATATTTCCATCACCAACACATATCCATATATCAATTTATCAATTCCATCCATAAACAAAACATTAATGATTTATGCAAATGCAAGAGACCGACCCAACGACTCTATACATATGCACATGCGGTACCGACTTCCAATATTTCTCATCACTAGTTCACTCAGGAACTATTGGAACCATCGCTCGTTACTTAGTGTAACTCCCCGTCAGGCATACGATGTTTCCCGTCGCTTTCGGTCCTCTTTGTATAAGGCTCACGACGTTTATGGATCGCTTTCGGTCCTCTTTGTATAAGGCTCACGATCCGATCGCTCACACCCCACATGGGCACACGATCGTCTATAATCATCGCTTTCGGTCCTCTTATTTTTAAGGCTATTCATACCTCTTATTTTTAAGGCTCACGATGTTATAGCAAATTCCCTCTGGAATCAAACCGTCACTCAGGACGTCACAACAATGCATATCATGATGCTTGGCATACAAGGACTCATGACATTCAAATACACACATATCTGCATTCATCTCAAACAACAAAATCACACTTTGCACTTAAGCCCAAAACAATACATTTAATTGCCATACGGCCACCAATCACCTCAACACCATCAAAACACATACATTTACATCATACAACAGCACCTTACATTATACACATCAATTACGCACAGTTACAACGACGAAAGTCGACAAACCAACACTATTCCAAATTCCCGACATAATTAAATCGGCGAACAATTTCCAAATTATCATAATAAGAAAGTACAACTCAATAGCTTTCCAACGATACCAAGAATGTAAAAATCGGATAAACGGAACACAAGTTACGAAAGAAAAACGAAAACGATATTTTGAAAAGTCCCATTTTACAATTATCCTGACCATACGCGTATTGCCCTGAGCCATACGCGTATGGGCAGAGACTCATTTTTCCCAAATTCCACGTGTAAAAGTCTATACGCGTAATGCCCAACACCGTACGCGTATGCCCTAAAATGTTACGCTTACCATACGCAAATGGGCAGATGGCAAAAAAAATTGAAGATCCATACGCGTATTGGCCCATGCCTCGCCCATGTTACACGTAATGCCAAGGTTCATACGCGTATGAACATGCCCCATACGCGTATGACCTGGAAAAACCAGAAAAATTCTGCAGAACAAAGTTCTGTATTTTCCACCCCAAATCATCCCATTTTTCACCTATAACCCAGAAAATTGCCAATACAATGTCTAACCACATGTATCTATCATGTATCAACAATAATGAACACTAAAAACATGATTTCAAACACGTTTAATCGATTTCTAATCAATTTTACATAATATGGGTTTTACTAAATATTTTCATTTCGATCCAATAACAACCACAAACACACATACATAATCATATACAAGCATACAATAACTGAGTTTCGCACCCTTACCCGATTAAATCGATTCTAGAAGTTGATTTCTTGAATTTCCAAGATTTTCTCACTTTTCTTCTCTTCTCCCCTTTTCTTCCCTTTTTCCTTCTTCTCTTTTTCTTTCTCTCTATTTTTCTCTCTTTCTATTTTCTATTCTTACTATCTAAATGAAAATATTATGAAATGACCAAAATACCCCCACACTCAAATATCTCGCAAATGTTCTCAAAACCCGATAAAATATCTCAACATTGAAAAATAACATATTTTCACATAAAAGTCGAAAATAAAATAAAATAATAATAAAATAATTAAAACGACTCGATTAAATAAAAACACACAAAACTGGGGCGTTACAGAGGCAACATTCAAACAGGCAGGGTGAGTATTCACAAATCATTATACAGGATATAAAGATAAGATATATTAGTTACAAATATTATCACTGAATCATTCACACATCATCTTACTATCAATTCACAATCATCGTTAAAACATCAATCAATTTATACACCATCAACACGTCATTCATTCAATCATTATGCAATGTCACATAGTATGGAATGCAACAACATAGACTCATGCATGTGGTACCAATTCATCATGTTGATGGACACTGGGCCATCACCCTCCAAAGATCCCCACCAATAGGATCAATTCTACACAAGAACCAGAGCACACAAAACACCCCAACCCACACAATAAGATTGAAGCCAACACAGGACCGAAGTCCTAACATCATCATCGGACCGAAGTCCTAAAGTATGCTATGAATGCATGATGTAAAACGTCATAATCATCATCATCACCGGATCGTCAAAGTTGCATCATCATTCATAAAAACTCATCAAACATTATAGTATTACATCATTATTATGCGTCACAATTCTTCACATTACATCACAAATCATCATGTTATAGTCATCAAAATACAACACATCAATTACTCAATGCTTATGGACAATAAGACACAAGACAACACGAAAAGAAAAGAAAATAATACACACAGCTCTTGCTCGCCTGGTGCTCGCCCGACGAAGCAGCTCGCTTGCCTGGGTTTCGCCCGACGAAGCAGGGGCAAATTCCCTCCCCCATACAAATTCCAGTAGCACCTTGTTTTCACCCCTCATTCGCCTCTCCTTTCGCTTGGTGATTTCCAAGCGAACCAGTTTTGCCCGGCGAAGCACCTATCTCACCTGGTGAAACGTGCGCATTAGTAAGTTCTACTTCTGCGTTTCTGCATCAAACCAGACCCAAAACCCCTTGTGATTTCCACCTCTCACAGTACGAAAATGCACACAAATCACATAGTAATTACAATCCAATAACAACACATCATCATAGACTTCATATATATCATCTTATACTTCTAGAAACCCCAATTTCATCACAATCCATCTCACTCTCATCAAAATCTCACCATTCCCTAAAACCCCAAAACTAACTACTTACATCTACAATCTATATCCATTACAATGAAAAGTAATACTCCTCATACCTTAGATAATTTGATTCCGGTCTTCCTCTTGAGTGCTTCCAGAATTGCTCTGAGACCTAGCTTCCTCCTTTTCCTTTCCTCAGAGTCGCTCTCTAAAAACACGATTGTTCAGAATGAATTTCTCACTTCCTTATTTTCCTTTTTGTCCAACATACCCCTAGGACCCTTATTGTGATTCCCCAACTCCATTCTCACTTATTCCACCCAACATTACCATCTTGCCCTTAGTGTTCCACTCCTTTTATTTATAATAATAATAATTTAAATAAGATTATTCACATTATTCCACCATTATTATTATCAAAATAATTCTAATTAATCCTTCATTTCTAAATATTCTCAATACCTCTTAACTCATCAATACCCCACAACACAAATCATCAGGCATCATAATATTTCACCAATTTCACCGAAAATCATGAAAAATTATAATAAATCAATTAAATAAATATTATAATTATTTTTAGGGTGTTACAACTAGCACCCTAAGCATCTGCAGTACTCTACAGGAACCTCTTGAAATATTTGTGTTTTTGCTAAAATTGTTTGCTAAAGGTAAGGATGGGCAAAGAAAAGAGAAAAGGTGGAAAAAGAAAAAGGTCTCACTAGGATCTCGCAATCCTATGCCTACGTATCCTTAATAGGAAGTCAGAGCAATCGTAGTTCAGAACTACGATGAAAAAGAGAAAAAAAGTGTGAAGAAAGAAAAGGTTGGAAAAAAATAAAAGGTTGCTTGTAACACCTCAATTTTAGTAATTATTTATTTATATTAATTGAGTGAGTGATTTTATGCATATTTGATTTATTGGATTTATTTGAATTATTTGATTTATATGAATTAATTGATTTATTTGATTTAATTGAATTATTTGATTTAATTGAATTATTTTATTTGGTGGAATAATATATGGAAATGGTAGAAATAAGTAATTGAGCTTAGATTGAGAGTGTGAATAGAAAGCGAGAGAGTTGGTTAGTAAGCCCAATAGACTAATGAGAAAATTGTGAGATTTAATAAAATAAGAGAAATAGATAGAATAGGGTTAGAAAGATAGAAAGGAGGAAAAGAGGCAAAGAGAGAAGTGAAGAAGAGGAGGAGAAAACCCCAAGAACAAGAGCTCTAGAATCCAAGGAATCAAGGTAAGAGTGGGTTTTTATATGATTATTGTGATTGTATGATAGTGTATGATGGGTAATATCATATTTAGGATCAAAATCCCTAATTTCCATGGCTTTGAAATTGATGATTACATGATGTTTGATGGTAGGATCCTTAAATATATGTTGTGGGTTAATATAATTATTATATAATGGTAGTATTTCAAATTCTGGAACTGGAACTTTTTACGGAATTGAAATCGGAGGTCCGGAAGGCCCCTGACAATGAAAATGGGTTTTTCTGGGCTCTGACACGGCCTGTGTCACCTAACACGGGTGGCTGTGTCAGCCCCCTATTTTGCAGTGCAAAAACGTGATTTTTTGACTTTGGAGTGACACGGGCCGTGTCCCCTGACACGAGCGGCCGTGTCAGCTCGCTGGATTTTATACCCGGGATTGTCTCGATCATAACTTTTGATTCGTAAGTCCGTTTTAGTCCCCGTTCGAAGCGTCAGAAAACTAATGAATATATATATAACATAGTATATATAAGAGAATTTTTTGCCCAATATTTTTATATCTAATATGTTTGGGGAGCCAATTGTGTATATGTTCTATTAATGGATTGTTGTGCTGTTTGTTGCCGGTTGTGAAATTATTTGTGGATAATTTATCGAATACCTGTGTGTGTGCTTGTATAAGTATAATTTGGGTGTGACAACATGAAATGCATGATAGTTATTACTTGTTGTAATGATAATACAATTGTGATTGTATTGTAAAATGTGTTGTATACCATTGAAAGTGAATCGTGTGTGGATGATTCATAAAAATGTGCAAGTATGTGTAATTGTGTGGTAATTCAATTGTGATGAATTATTAAAGATATGCATGAATGTTAAGATTAGGGAATGATCTTAATTGTATATGGTTGTTGAACTTGCACATGCATCATTTGTTGTCAAGAGGCTATGATTGTTAGTTCCGTGGGAACTAGTGACTTGTCCCAAACCTAGAGCGGGGTTTGAAAGCTTAGGGAACGGGCTTTTTGTGTGTTATTGGTCTAGGGAATGAACCCGGTTTAATGTAAAAACTGAAAAATAATAACAAGTGATTGGTACCACATGCATGAGTTGCATTTGAGTCTTACATTGAGTCTCATTGTGTATATGTTTGTGTGTGATGAGATTATGTGCAATACGTGAAATTGATGAATCGGTGAATTTATGAAATTGTGAGTATGTATTTCTAAATAGTATGGCTACTTGAATGAAAAATTGTTGATGAAACTTTTGAAGTGTGAGATTCATTATATTATACTTGTATGTTAAATTATATATTATCTTATGATTTCAATAATTATGTGAATTCTCACCCTTCTGTTGGAATGATGTTTGTACGACATCGCTCAGGTACCGAGGAGTAGAGTTGCTTCTAGCGCGAGGTAGCCATTGGAGTAACTTGTTTAGTTTCTTTATTTATTTTGGGTTGAGTCGTGCTCTGATCATGTAATACTGGGGACGTTTCAATTCATGTTTTGAGAGATACTTTATGTACTCTACTTCATTCTATTATTGTTATTTTGAATTATGTGGAGCATTGAATTTTATGCCTAAGTAATGATTTATAATGAATTGATTCATGAGACTTTTATTATGCTTATTATGATTGGAGTAATTTTGCTGCTACATGCTAAGTGAAAGGATGTGAAATCCATGAAATTATTTTAAGTGTTAATGAGCATGACAGGTGTATGTGTGATGTTTTGAAATTATATGTGACACCCTTATGTGAGATGCATGATAATTTACTCTGATTATTTATATATTCCGCGGGGTTTAGAAGGGTGTTACATTGCTTGCCAATGTTTGGGGCCCTTGTGCCTACGTATTCTCAAAAGGAACTTGAGAAATCAGAGCGTCCGTAGTTCGTGGAACTACAAGTTGCCAGGTTTTAAGAACCAAGAACAACAGAGACAGGTAAAGTACAAACGAGGGAAATACACAATGACAATAAGTCAACATATAATCCCTTCCCTTGGATTAGGTCAACAAGGAATAAAAAGTAGTAGAAACATGGAAAAACATCATGTAATCAACAAACATCAAACACAAACACAATACACAGCAAGAACATCGTGTACAATCAAACAGACAAGAGATCACAAAATTCATATGGCAAAGCATCATGGTAATCGAACAGTGAAAAGTCAAGAGAAATACACGGAAAAACATCATGTAGCAAAGTAACAAGATATGTGGCAAAACATCACGAATAGCAAACAGACAAAGGTACGCGGCAGAGCATCGCGAGTAAAATAGAGGTACACGGAAAAACATCATGTAAAATAAACAGAAAGTGCACGGCAAAACATCGTGGTAAAATAACAGACATTCACGGCAAAGCATCGTGTGAAAACAATTAAAATATTATTATAGTATTGTTACTATTTTTCCATCAACTCAAAGTAATCGATAAATAAAAAGTTAAACGCAACACACACGCTACTCGCAATGAATCCGTATTACTATAAAATCGAAATAAAATAAAATAAAATATAAAGACAATATATACATAAAACTCATGTAAACCAAATATATATATTTATAAAGTTTAAGAAACAAAAGTATATAATAAATTTTTTTTTACTTAAGTTAAACAACTGTTAAGTAATCAAATAATAACATAAAATAAATAAATAAAAAAAGAGCAAGAAAAAAAAATTGCCCTAAGGCACCGTTTATAAAAAATTAAACAATTAAATTAAAAAAAATTTAAAAAAATGAGGCAACCGCCTCACTCTCACTTTAATTTTTAAAATTATTTAAATAAATTATAAAAAAAAAGCTAACTAAAATGCAATGAATGAGTCAATGATCAACATTAAAGAAAAAAAAATTCTTCTCTCTAAAAAAAAGTGTGGAGCTATTAATTTTTTTCTTCAATTTTCAATATTAATGATTTTAATTATTTGAAGCATTTATTTCCAAAAATAAAAATAAAAAAAAGGAAGAAAATATTTTTGATTTTGACTTTTTCAACTCAAAATTTAAAAATAAGAAATAAATGAAAATAAAAAATAAACTCATTATTTTACTCTCTCTCCTCAACTTCTTCATTCACGTTAAAACACTCTCCTCAGTGAAAATTGATAACAAAAAAAAACCATCCCTTTGCCTTTATAAAAACACAATGATGTCAAACCTCTTCTCCTCAAACTCTAAACAAAATCAACAATCAAAAGGAAATTGGAGACAAGTAAAAGAGAAAATGAAAGGTACTGATTGAAACGACGATGAACGTCAGTACGATTTGAACGTGGATGGGGGGGTGACAGCGGATTAGTTCACGTCGGAGATGGTGGTGCTTCGCGGCAGATGCGCGGTGGGTCGTGTTGCAGGGAGTGGTTAAAGGAGGAGCAAGGTTAATGGTGTGTGTATGTGTTGCATGTTTGAATAACAACACAACATGGGTGTTCGATAGTTTGTTGATGTTGTTCTTGGTCTGTGGAGATAGATTTTTAACAGCTACTGCTTTGGTTATTTTGGGAGTTTTGGAAGATAAATGATGAAGAAAAGGAAAAGAGGGCCTATGTGGAGTATGCTCTTCTCTTTGTTTTGTTTCAAACCGAGAGAGAGTATGTGACGTAACTGTTTTTATTAAGAATGGACACGGAGAGAGGGAGTTTTTTCTATTATCAATGAAAAAATTATGTGTTTTATCCCTTTGTTTCAGAAAAACAAACTGCTTGTGAGGTTCTTGCAAGTGAAGAAGTGACTTGTGTGTATGCTGGATGTATTAAAAATGAGGGTGGGTAAGTCCCTTTTGTATTTCTCATTTTCAATTAAATGGAAGAGAGAGTGTGTGGGGTTATGCGCTGAAAAAATGCAGCGATCCCTCTTGGTCATTGATGTGTTATTGTTTTTCTTCAAAATATCATATGGTTTATGCAAGAAAAGAAAAAATGCAGGTAGGTTCTGTAAAAGTTTCACAAAAATAACCAACCACTTGAGCTCGAGTGGTAAACGAGCTCCTATTAAAGAGCGAAGATTCGGGAAATACCGAGTTCGATTTTTGGTGGGAACAATGCTTGGCCAGGCTTATGACCTCTCAGGCCGAAGAACAAAACGGTAAAAGAAAAACGAATAATTGGACTCGATACATACAACGTTTGGTCAAATTACTTAAACTGTCCAATATACGACCGAAAAGTGGTCGAAAAATTTAAATGAGTACGCCAGGTTAAACTACGTGAAACGTAGATTAATATCACTGATGTTTGCAGACTCGATTTTAAAATTTTCCGTCCACCAATTTTGGGCACAGTTGACTTTTAGTTTGACCGATTCGACTGTAATTTCAACAAGTTTATTTCAGCTGATAAATTGGGTATTATGCGAGACGCAAGACATGATAGACTATGCAGATGATGCAAGAAGACGCGGGATCTTAGAGTAAAAAATTAGGGTATGACAGATGTCCCTATTTAAGTTTCTTCGATCCGGAGATGTGAAGATTGAAATCGTCGTCTCGATAAGGTCGGAGAGACTTAAATACAAACAAGCGCAATTTTTGGCCCTAAGATGCCACAAAAATACTTATGATATGATATGAATGCAAGACTCAGAATTCTGTGGGAAACGAAACCACAGAAGACAAACTAATGTAAGCGGAGAACAATGGGAAAACCACAGGGGAAAAAATAACAGAAAGACACAAGTGAGGAAAACAAGATATTATGGAAATCCGTTAAGGTGACAAAGAGTATCCAGTAATGCTTGAAAAGAGACGGACAAACCCCAAACAGAGATACACACATCCAGAAGAGCATCAGATGCTGAAAGCAACACAAAAATCAGAAACATCTAGAAGAACATTAGATGTGGGATGAGACAAAAAATTTGAGAATATAACAGAGACTTCCAAGAAAGCATTCAACTTTGTTGTGGAATAACAAAAACATCCAGGAAGCAGAAGCAACTGGGGAAAGGGTCACAGTCATCAGAAATTCATTGAACAAAACTCTGGAAAAGAACAGTAACAACCATCAAAGTCATTCAGAAGAACGTTGAATGAAACTTTGGAACATAAGCAGACATCCATCAGAGATATTCAGAATAGCATTGAATAAGCTCCACTGGGGAATCAACAATCATCATCCATGAACGAAACTGGATGGAAAAGAGTCATAACATTCAGAAGATCATTGAATGAGGTGAGGAGAATTCAGAGAAATACATTAGGTACATTGAAACAAACATCAGAGACATCCAGAAAAGCATTGAATAAACTCTGGAAAATATGAAAACATCAGGGACATCCAGAAAAGTATTGAATGAACTATGGAAAACATCAGAGATATTCAGGAAAGCATTGAATAAACTCTGGAAATATTAGAGATATTCGGAAAAACATCGAATAAACTTCGGAACACATTCAGAAAAGTATTGGATGGAGAACGGGAACAGGCTTGAAAACATTTAACAGTAGTTAACCAAAGTCAGAAAGAAATTGAAGACGTCTAGAAGAGCATTACATGAAGACAAAGATTATGAAAATACATCGAAAATATTTAGAAAAACATTAAATATTCGGCAAAAGATTTTGCAGACATATCTGGAAGAACGTCAGATAAGCAACATTATATCTGGAAGAACATCAGATAAACAAGGTCGTATCTGGAAAAATGTCAGATAAACACAAAGGAGTTATGGGAAAACATCAGAAGCAAAGTCGTATCTGAAAGAACGTCAGATAGACACAAAGGAGTTCTAGAAAAACATCAGAACAACGACACATCTGGAAAATCATCAGACGGTAAAAGAAATGAGATTCTGGAAAAGCATCAGAAGCAAAGGTATATATCTGGAAACTCACTAGGGAGTAAAACAAATTTTGGAAGGGTATCAGAATCACAATGGAAATATCTGGAAAAACATTAGATAAGTTCTAGAAGAACATCAGAACAAAAGACTCAATCTAGAAAAACATCAGAGAGATAAACACATCTGGTAAAACCTCGGACAGATTCTGGAAAAGCATCATAATCAAAGGAATATCTAGAAAAACAACAGATAGGCAATGTCGTATCTAGAAGAACGTCAGATAGACACATAAGGAGTTCTGGAAAAACATCATAAGCAAAGTCGTATCTGAAAGAACATCAGATATACACAAAAGGGATTCTGGAAAAAACATCAGAAGCAAACAGACACATCTAGGAAAAACATCAGACGGTAAAAGCAATGACATTCTGGAAAAGCATCAGAATTACAGAGGTATATATGGAAAATTACAGACGGTAAGAGAAATGACATTCTAGAAAAGCATCAGAATTACATAGGTATATCTGGAAAAACACCAGATAGGTTCTAGAAAAACATCAGAACAAGAGACTCAATCTGGGAAAACATCAGAGAGACGAACACATCCGGTAAAATCTCGGATAGATTTTGGAAAAGTATCAGAATCACAATGGAATATCTGGAAAAACATAAGATAGTTTCTGGAAGAACATCAGAACAAAAGACTCAATCTAGGAGAACATTGTAACACCCTTCTACCCCACATACAATTTTAGATAAAGATTTCATATTATCAGAGTAAAATCATCATGAAAGGTGCCACATATATTCAAACATCATTCAAAATCATTGTCCTGTCCCGTAACACGGGTTACACATTCTTAATAATAAAATCAATAACTACGCAGCGAAAATTAAACTTTTTATGTCATTTCAATAAAATGCTTCATACTAAATATATCCAATTCAAATCATCACTAACAATGTGAAAATTCAACATAAAATAAAAGAACGCGAGGTTCACAACAAAACCCAACCCGATGTTATATGACACAGAGCAGGACACCTCTAAACTAAACAACGATAACGACACACTTCAAGGTTACATCCTCCATCGTCGCGAATCTACTCTTGGTTATCTGCAAGTTACCCGCATAAGAGGCAACATTTCCAAGCAGGCAGGGTGAGAAATCACAATTCATTATAATAATATAAGTACATGGAAAATGAATAGGAAAGGCAACAACTACGTCATAGCATAGCCAACAACAACATCATAGCATAATCAATCAACAACATCATAGCATAATCAACCACCACATCACAGCATAATCAACATCAACTTCATAGCATAGTCAACACCAACATCCTAGTATCATCAACAATAACATCATGATATAATCAACAACAACATCATGGTACAATCAACATCAACATCATAGCATAATCAACAATAACATCATGGTATAATCAACAACAACATCATGATACAATCAACATCAACATCATGATATAATCAACAACAACATCATAGTATCATCAATAATAATATCATGGTATAATCAACAACAACATCATGATACAATCAACATCAACATCATGATATAATCAACATCAACATCATGATATAATCAACAACAACATCATAATATCATCAACAATAACATCATGGTATAATCAACAACAACATCATGATACAATCAACATCAACATCATGATATAATTAACATCAACATCATGATATAATCAACAACAACATCATAGTATCATCAACAACAACATCATAGCATCGTCAACAACCACATCATCTATATGCAATGTCAATTATAATGGGATGCAAAGGATGCATGTGGTACCAATTCAACGTGGATGGACACTGGCCATCAACCCTCCAAAAGGAGCACAACGTAATCAACATATCACTTCAATCCGCACAATGGGATTGAAGCTACCAATTCAACGTGTGATGGACACTGGGCCATCAACCCTCCACAAGGGAGCACAACATAATCAACGTATCACTCCAATCTGCACAACGGGATTGAAGCTACCAATGGACCGAAGCCCCAACATAAAATGCTATGAAATGCAATGATGCTAATTCTCCTCAACTCATCAAAATCAACGTGTGCATCATCCATTTCATATTCAACAAATGTTTATCATACAATCATGTTTGATCATCTTATATCAACAACAACTTAACAACAACATCATACAACCTCATAATTCACAATCGCAACACACATTCATGCGACCGATGTCCACATTTCACGGTTCGACACATTGGAACATACAAGAAAACACACATGGCTCGTCTAATAGTTAGAAATCTATCATTGAAAACAATTTTAACATAAAGTACATAAAGTCAGCTTTCCAACGATTCGAACGACGACCCAAACGGACTTACGAATCAAAAGTTACGAATTTTCGAAGTTTTCAAAATAAGCTGCCCGAGGGGACCGCGCTGAGCGGGCTAGAGCGGGCTCTGCGAATTGGTCAAAAATTTCTGCGATGACAGCACTTCTCCCACCTCGATTTCATACCCTTAAACTGCATTTTTCACCCCTATTAACCCAAATTAAGTCACTATAACCTATATCTAACACACATACATCAAATACACCAATTTGTTTCACTCATTCTCATCACAACAACTCACTCCTAACACAATCTATATCATCAAACATCACCATTATTCAAGAATCCACAAAATCTAATCTATTCATAAACCAATTCCTATAAAATTATAATAAACTGTGAAAACTCCCCATACCTTAGAGTAATCTGAAGCTTTTTCCTTCTTTCTCCAAGATTCTCCTAGAAATCCTTCAAAACCCTAGGTTTTCTCCCTCTCTTCTCTTCTTCAGCGTTCTTCACAAAACACAATCAATTAGAAAATGATCGCTCATTTCTTCTTTAGTTAAATATCCCAGTTTATGAACTTCCAACTCTACCCTTGCTCCTTTTCCTTTATGACCATCTTGCCCTTTTCTTAATATTTTTAAATAATAAATAATAATCTAAATAATACATGATTATTCACTCTATTAAAATTATTTAAAAATACTCTTTTAATCCATAATTCTCCAAATTACCAAAAACCTCTTAATTCCTTCTAAATTAATTAAATAAATAAATAAATGATTAATTTAGATTTTTGGGGTGTTACAACTCTCCCCTACTTTAAGAATTTTCGTCCTTGAAAATTTACTCGATGCAGACTACTCCAGATACGTTATCACTTCCGACTAATCAACTCTCATGCCGCGTGTGGCAATACCACGAATAACGCAATCCAACAATACACCTTATCAATGCCAACGACAACAAGATGAAATGCTCACGCGATGTACTCGACGACCAACTCAAAACACCGAGAATAATCAGGTTAGGAACATACAGGTTCACTATGAACTAGAATACAACACGATCGTTACCATCACCATAGGAAACCCTCTCCTAACTCCCCATCATAGGAATTAGCTACCCGCACTCGAACCATCACCATAGGTAACGAGGCAACAACAAAGGTAAGAACACAAAGGCCCAAAGCACAATTTCAACGTAACCAACTACCGACATCATTGATACCCACATAAGAACCAACTGCGCTACCCACGCTTTCGCTGCACACTCTGAGTACTCGCAACTATTTAGTCTACCAAGTTCACATCGACATTCCAACCATCAAAGCAGACATAAGAAAAGACCTTTCAACTTAACTCATCGGAAATTCCATCCAAACAGGCATTCCATACTCTTGTGATTACTGAATACTTCGAACTTAGATCCGTAAACAATACCTCCGAATATCCAACACAACTACAACTGCAGCCAACTCCAAATCTTGAATAGGATAGATACTTTCAAGAATTCCTAATTATCGTCAACATAAGCTATAACTTCACCACCTTGTATTAACACATCATCAAAATTCATCTCAACGCATAACAACCTCACCACAACATAAGGATACATGTGTCCGATTAATCTCAACAAGAAAAAAAATCATCTTCCAACAGAGCTTAACACCCAATAGCCATAGATTTAGCCTCAATAACCTACACTTAACATGGCATATTAACCAAATCAATCAAACAAACTAATTCCTCAAGTCCTATTCATACTAGCACAATTCTCCAAAATCCCTCATCCGAATTAACACAACCACTCAACTCCATCTTTACAAATCATAATTCACACCTTGCTAACTCAGCATATAGCTTCACTTCTTTCAATACTTGCAACTCAACTCTCAAATACTCTAGGCGCTCTTCCTCTGATTTTATAAAACATCAGAATATCCACAAGGAACACCAGTTATAACTCATCCAAACAAGTATGGAAAATACCATTCATATTTCCATATATACACTTTAAGGCATACCAGCCACTACCCTTCTCGATCCGACATCCTTGGTCAAATCATAGTCTTACATTACCATTTACTTCCTACTTGGTTTATCTCTACAGTTCTTCAAGTCTCATGTCAGTCGAATTCTCGATCCACCACAAACCAAAACCCAAGTTATCCAGAACACAACTGTGAGTTTCCAAACTACTCCCTGATCAACTCGCAACCTCATACTAACATTCTCAAGTCCGCCTCACTTCCCTATATAGGAATCCGCATCGACAACTCAAACAATTCATAAGCAATTGCCTCAACCCCAAAAAATTCATTGCGCATACTATTCTAGTTGGCAAGACACATCTACTCCATCCAAAATGATTCCGTCGACTATCAATAAGAGATTAAGGGTGATCAGTTCCTCAATTTGTCAATAGACAGCCGGCAACCATAATGGTGGCATAAATCATCATTACCCAACTACAATAGCGTCCTTTACCTTTTTCTTAAAGTTATCTCTGCATACTGCTCCACCATCTCTCTAAGGCTTACAAACGTTTTTCTTAATTTTCTTATTTTCCATCTCGTCAATGATACGAAAAGTCCAAAATCTAGTACATATTCTCCTATACAAGCTAGTTGCACAACACAATCATTAAATATCTTTCTAATACCGGAAACGTTACCACATCACGTACAATCCAAATCGACCCACTTCAGTCGAAACATTTATCTAAGTTCAAACTTTTGACGACCCTAACCAATCCTTCATCTTCCTTTTTAATCTCACAACTTCGATGATCCGTATAATTCCACACTTGATTCACATTCCAATCACAATCTCAACAATACCATCTCATCATCTGGTTGGTGATATAACTTCCAAAAATTTCTGACTCATGCCGACACATCTCGCCAACAACACACGATCCACTTTACTATTTAACATTCCTCAATGATTTCTACACTTTAATCATTCTCAACTATCATACGCCGCATTTCCATGTGCTTCTCTGATACTCTTCTTCTTATTACTAAACATTTCATACTTGACTTCATCCTACTATTTCCAGCAAGAATTGTCCAACTTCAAACACAATTATCTTCTTCAATACAGACCTCCCAGACACAAAATTATATTCCAAAATGGAGGGAATTCCGTGTAGATTCCAGAACTTCAAGAATCGCTCAAATCTGAATTACGAGTAAAAAGTTATCGTCCTTGCAATGGGACTGGTCAAGAAATCTCGTATACAACTTCCACCAAACAAAATCAGCATCCGGCCAAACTATTCAAAAGCGTCTTTCTCTCTGCTCAAAAACATGCCGAAGACAAAATTTATATGCAAACTGTAAGGAATTTCGTAAACTTTTCGAAAAGTCCATAATCGCTTTCATCGGAGTTACAAGTAGAAAGTTATGCCTCTTTTACTGAAGGTTGTTCCATAAATGTGAAAATAAAAACCGAAATTGGTGCACACGAGTTCTACCTCTTTCTCTTGCTTCCAAACTCTTCCAACTATCCTTGCTCTTCACCCAACTCTGAAAATCATCCGACTTCACTCCAGATATACTCCACTTGCATATCACTATTCGTCACATTTCCCTATCTTCTCCGAGAAGCAAACATCAATCATACTGACTCGTCCTCCTTCAAATGTCTCAACTGGACCGACAGATAAAATCATGAGTCCATACTCTCGTCGATTCGCAACAACACAGTTCTGACAACACTTGCACAAAATCAAATCAACTCCAACAACACTTGTACTCTTACCCTTAATATCACCTTGAGTTAACTCCTCACACCAGAAACATCTCCGGGAAGCAAACTTCTCCCCCACTTGTTTCAAACCAACACTGGGAGCCAACGGTTAGAAAACAAACAAGTACCGACAGTGTTCCACACACTTGTCGCGTACCAAGGGATAAACGACATTAGACAACTTGGCCGGACAGACCGACCTGCTCTGATACCACTAATGTAACACCCTTCTACCCCACATACAATTTTAGATAAAGATTTCATATTATCAAAGCAAAATCATCATGAAAGGTGCCACATATATTCAAACATCATTCAAAATCATTGTCCTGTCCAGTAACACGGGTTACACATTCTTAATAATAAAATCAATAACTACGCAGCGGAAATCAAACTTTTTATGTCATTTCAATAAAATGCTTCATACTAAATATATCCAATTCAAATCATCACCAACAATGTGAAAATTCAACATAAAACAAAAGAACGCGAGGTTCACAACAAAACCCAACCCGATGTTACATGACACAGAGCAAGACACCTCTAAACTAAACAACGATAACGACACACTTCAAGGCTACATCCTCCATCTTCGCGAATCTACTCTTGGTTATCTGCAAGTTACCCACATAAGAGGCAACATTTCCAAGCAGGCAGGGTGAGAAATCACAATTCATTATAATAATATAAGTACATGGAAAATGAACAGGAAAGGAAACTGTAAGTTCTTGTAATTGGCTGTAATTTTGTTAAAACAATGTTGATGTCATGGTTGATGTTGCAATATGAACTGCTAACAGTCTGGGTTGTAAATAGTGTTGAAGAGTTAAAGTGATGAAGAGTGATGTCACATGCGAAGTCTTAACATCACTATACCAGAACATTACAACATCAGGTATGGGATGATTAATTAGGGCTGCACGTGTTTCTGGTGTGAATAAGAGATTCTGCTAAAGAGAATCAGAGAATGCAGGCGAAGATCAAGGGAGAGATATACTCTGTTACAATCAGTTATGAAGATCAGTTTGTTGCGAATTTAAAGCATAAAGATATGGAGAATATTCAGAGTTAATAAGTGAAGATTTAATTGAAGATATGATTGAAGATCTATTTAGAAGCAGATTTGTTACAGAAGATATGATATGATTTGAAGGCCCAAATCCTGTTGGGATTATGTTATAAATAGATTGCTTGTAACCTAGAATAGGTACGGGTCCAAGATGTAGATCATTAGGGCTTTGTCTAAGTGAACCACTCGGGTTGTGAGATGGTCACTGTGTTTAACTCAGAAACCTGTAGGTAATGAGTTTGGTATTGTTCTTGGAGGAAGCTTTGAAGCAACTCCGAAGGGTGTCATGAAAGGGTGACACGAAAGAGTGTCATGGAAGGGTGTCTTCTATGGTTGTACTATTGTTGGTAATCAAGCTGTTGATGCAGTGACGGTGTAGTTGACTGCTAGACATCATTGTGATGATAGGAAGTGAGATGGAGTCTCTTACCTAGGGAGGACTTAGGTAGAAGGGTCATTGGGTAGTGATTAAATTAGGTAGATTGTCAACTGGTTTGTTGAGTCTGTAATTTGATACTACTAATAGTGGACTTCCTTCCTGGCTTGGTATGCCCCCAGATGTAGGTTGTTGAACTGAACTGGATGAATAATTCAGTGTGTTATTTACTGTTTCTATTATTTCCTTGTTCAGCAGATTGCGATGTTGTGACATTGCACAAAGACATCACACATCTGTACCAGAATTTCAGCAACAACTACGTCATAACATAGCCAACAACAACATCATAGCATAATCAATCAACAACATCATAGCATAATCAACCACCACATCATAGCATAATCAACATCAACTTCATAGCATAGTCAACACCAACATCCTAGTATCATCAACAATAACATCATGATATAATCAGCAACAGCATCATGGTACAATCAACATCAACATCATAGCATAATCAACAATAACATCATGGTATAATCAACAATAACATCATGATACAATCAACATCAACATCATGATATAATCAACAACAACATCATAGTATCATCAACAATAATATCATGGTATAATCAACAACAACATCATGATACAATCAACATCAACATCATGATATAATCAACATCAACATCATGATATAATCAACAACAACATCATAATATCATCAACAATAACATCATGGTATAATCAACAACAACATCATGATACAATCAACATCAACATCATGATATAATCAACATCAACATCATGATATAATCAACAACAACATCATAGTATCATCAACAACAACATCATAGCATCGTCAACAACCACATCATCTATATGCAATGTCAATTATAATGGGATGCAAAGGATGCATGTGGTACCAATGCAACTTGGATGGACACTGGCCATCAACCTTCCAAAAGGAGCACAACGTAATCAACGTATCACTTCAATCCGCACAATGGGATTGAAGCTACCAATTCAACGTGTGATGGACACTGGGCCATCAACCCTCCACAAGGGAGCACAACATAATCAATGTATCACTCCAATCCGCACAACGGGATTAAAGCTACCAATGGACCGAAGCCCCAACATAAAATGCTATGAAATGCAATGATGCTAATTCTCCTCAACTCATCAAAATCAACGTGTGCATCATCCATTTCATATTCAACAAATGTTTATCATACAATCATGTTTGATCATCTTAGATCAACAACAACTTAACAACAACATCATACAACCTCATAATTCACAATCGCAACACACATTCATGCAACCGATGTCCACATTTCACGGTTCGACACATTGGACATACAAGAAAACACACATGGCTCGTCTAATAGTTGGAAATCTATCATTGAAAACAATTTTAACATAAAGTACATAAAGTCAGCTTTCCAACGATTCGAACGGCGACCCAAACGGACTTACGAATCAAAAGTTACGAATTTTTAAAGTTTTCAAAATAAGCTGCCCAAGGGGACCGCGCTGAGCGGGCTAGAGCGGGCTCTGCGAATTGGTCAAAAATTTCTGCGATGACAACACTTCTCCCACCTCGATTTCATACCCTTAAACTGCATTTTTCACCCCTATTAACCCAAATTAAGTCACTATAACCTATATCTAACACACATACATCAAATACACCAATTTGTTTCACTCATTCTCATCACAACAACTCACTCCTAACACAATCTATATCATCAAACATCACCATTATTCAAGAATCCACAAAACCTAATCTTTTCATAAACCAATTCCTATAAAATTATAATAAACTGTGAAAACTCCCCATACCTTAGAGTAATTTGAAGCTTTTTCCTTCTTTCTCCAAGATTCTCCTAGAAATCCTTCAAAACCCTAGGTTTTCTCTCCCTCTTCTCTTCTTCAGCGTTCTTCACAAAACACGATCAATTAGAAAATGATCGCTCCTTTCTTCTTTAGTTAAATATCCCAGTTTATGAACTTCCAACTCTACCCTTACTCATTTTCCTTTATGACCATCTTGCCCTTTTCTTAATATTTTTAAATAATAAATAATAATCTAAATAATACATGATTATTCACTCTATTAAAATTATTTAAAAATACTCTTTTAATCCATAATCCTCCAAATTACCAAAAACCTCTTAATTCCTTCTAAATTAAATAAATAAATGATTAATTTAGATTTTTGGGGTGTTACAAACATCATAGAGACAAACACATCCGGTAAAACCTCAGATAGATTCTGGAAAAGCATCAGAATCACAAAGGAGTATCTAGAAAAACATCAGATAGGTTCTGGAAGATCATCAGAAAAACGACTCAATCTGGAAAAACATCAGAGAGATAAAAATATGTGACACCCAAGAATGGCATTGGAGGAAAAGACAACAAACATATCCGAAAAAACATCGGATAAGAAAGGTCATATCTGGAAGAACGTCAGATAGACACGACATGATCTGTTTAGTAGGCGCCAAGTAATTTAGACTTTGACCACAAGGTAAGACATGAATAACAACACGACCTAGGGAGAAATGCAAATGAGGATGAAACACTCATGTTATGTATATATATATATATATATATGAATTTTGCTATGATATATGATTAAATGCAAATGCATATGTCGACGACATGGCTCGACTCTTTTAGGGAGAAGACAAGACTGGAAGACTGATTCCTCGACACGGAGATCATTGCCATTTTGCTTGGGGACTAAAGATGCTACTGTTGAACACATCTCTGCCACATTGGTAAACTGTATCAAGTTGATGTTCCTTGTATGAAGGATAAAGAGCTGCTTAGGGATTCTTCAAGTAAATTGCCTCATATTAGCTGACTGTTGTAGATAAACTGATCATTGCTTTAGCTTGAAAGATTCTGGAGAGGACTGCTTCACTGTGTGCTTGGAAAGCTTGCCCCAGTATGAGTCTTGAAAGTTCTTCTGAATGAACCAATTCTGAGAAGAACTTGCACTGAGTGACAAATCTTGAACTGATTCTCAACAGGATGTGGAAGGAATTTTCCCCTTATAGGATCACCGACCAAGTTTTTCAACTGTTTGAAAATTCCTTGAGAGAAATCCAGTTTTCAAACAAAAGTGTTCATACAAACATGGTAAATTTAATGAAAAGTTCGTGCAACTTTTGAAATCAAAATATTTTTTGGAAAGATGTAAAACATACGAGTCACATGTCAAAAACACGGCAGTTCAAGACATATCAAAGTGAAAGGTAAAACACAGGTGTGATGCCAAAATTAATGATCTGCAAATATCTTTTGGAGTCAGTTTACGCAACCTTGTTGTAGTATGCTTTCAAAATAACCTTGCTTCAGTTAGGTCTTTCGAGGGTTTTAGCGTGGCATGGTTCATGGTTTTTGAAGCAAAGGATAACGACTCAAAGTTTATTTGTACCCACCTATTCTTCGTGATGAACTCCAATACTACATTCAGTTAATTGACACACGCATTCTAACCCCAAGAGGTTTTGATGTTGCAGATAGCTTGATAATTAATGAAGTTCATTGACAGTCACCCTCTCTTCTTTTGGGTTGTCATACAAGCTTGTTCTTATTTCTCTTTGTATAAGGTAAGGTTACGAGCTTCCCATCTTTCTTAGCTTTTGCCTCGAAAGGGATCAACTCATTCTTTGAGTAAGGATTTCTTGACGATCCTTCTTTATTTATAACTTTGGGAACAACTTGTACAACATTTATTCATTTAATTTGGAAGAGTTGAAAGTTTGTGACTGCCTGGCTTAATGATTACAGTGAACCATCATTGGCTTCCGATTTGAAAGACATCTTTGACACCTGCTTGTTGTGTGCGAAGGACGACTTATGAATGTAAACTTTTGTTGAAAGGTGTCTTGCATGAACACATAACCAAGTTAACTGAGAACTACCCATCCCAAGGTTAAGATTGCGGGTTTTTTGGTACAGAAAGAAACTCCAACGTCTAGGCTCGAAGGGGTTGACGAAGGATTATCTTCCTTATGTCTCCAGTGTTTAGGGGAATTGAAACAATGCCTTACATCGCCAGAAAAGTTTGATTAAAAGCATACTAATAGCAGTTATGGGTATTTACATTTTCATCATCATCCCTCCAATCTTTGCACAATAAAAAAGAAAGTGGAAAAGAGATAAAATACTTTTTTGAAAAGGAGAGCATAAAGATGTAAATAGAAAACACAAATGAATTGAATCCAAAAGTTGCAATACTCATTTCATTAATCACGAAAGTATAAACATAATTTGAAGGCAAACAGCTAGTACAAAATAAAAGAAAAACACAAGGATGAGTTGTCCTGTCTTTAGGAAGTAGCTGGGCTGAAGTCGACTGAAGCTTCACTTTCCATGCCCTGGCAGAGGATTGTTCTGGACATTGGGATTATTGTCATTAAAGCTAAGGATTCCGACCTTAATCAAATCACGCACTCAGGCCTTCAGTGCATAGCAATTTTCCAAGTCGTGGCCTACAGAGCCTTCACGGAATGCACAGTGGAGATTAGATCTGAATCCATCTAGAAGAGGATTTGGAGGAGGAGGCAAAGTCCGTGTGGTAATCAAACCTTACTGAACTAGACCAGGATAAAGTTCAGTGTACGTCATAGGAATATGATCAAATTGATTCCTAATACGATATTGGTTCTGTCCAACAACCGGACGTTGAGGAACCTGAGCTGGTCGTGGAACAGTAATAGCAGGAGCAATAGCAGTAGCATAAGCTTAATTAGAATGTTGAGGTCTATGACGAGGTCTTCTTGTTTCAATCATGACAACATTAGTCTGATCTTCCCTCTTCTTCTGGAAATTCCCATAGGATTTCTTCGCACCATTGGAAGATTCAGCAGCTTTGGATACTTTACCATTCTTAAGTCCTTCCTCGAGTCTTTGGCCAATAATTACCAAATCACTGAAATTGGAGGAAACACTGCCAATCATCTTCTCCCAATAGAATGGAGACAAAGTGTCATAAACATTCCAGTCAATTCCGTCTCGGCCAAAGGAGGTTCAACTTGGGAAGCTAACTCTCTCCACCGTTGAGCATACTCCTTAAAAGACTCATTCTCATTTTGAGTCATGTTCTGAAGCAGGTGACGATCAGGAGCAATTTCAAGGTTATACTTATACTGCTTCATAAAAGTGTTTGTAAGATCTTGGAAGCAGTGGATGTGGTTTTGCTCAAGGCTCATGTACCATTTGAGTGAAGCTCCACTCAAGCTATCTTGAAAACAGTGGATGAGCAACTTCTGATTGTTCGTATAAGAAACCATCTTTTGAAAGTACATGACCAAATGAGCCCTTGGACAAGAGTGACCCTTATATTTCACAAATTCGGGAGTTTTAAATTTAGTTGGCATAACAAGGTTGGAAACCAGGCACATGTTATCCGCGTAAACACTGAAGAAGTCAGTACCCTCCACGACTCTAAGTCTTTTGTCTATGGTCTGAAACTGTTCACGAACAACTTCAGGTTCAACAAAATCTTCATTGTCTTCACCTTGAGCACTGGCATCATTGTACTCATATAGAGGGTTCTCAAAAGGAGCTCGAGTAGTCTGGGTAACAGTGTGGACCACGGGTCTGGGCTCGGCAAAAACGGAAGCTTGAAATGTTGGTCTGGCAGTCTGACCAATCATAGCAGTAGTTGCAATGGGTGGAGAGAAGTTGTGAGGTAAACCAAACTCTGGCCAAGTTGAAGGTGGCATCTGAACAGGTGGAGGATCAGCGCTTGAAACTTCCTGGATGACAGTTCTTTGAGGTTGCTCTCCTATGGAAATCAAGACTTGGAGCATCTTAGTGAGCTTTGTCATACTTGACTTAAGATCATCTATCTTCATTCGGATCTGTGCGTTGTGTACTTCTTGTTCTGATATCTTACGTATGTAGTTAGCTCTAGTCCGGTATCAGTGTCGAGGAATTAGCTTGACGACTGATAGGTGACACTGGAGATGAGTTACTGGACATAACGAATATATGCAATGAATCATGATGCAAATGATATGCAATGCAACAGGATGAAGATCACATACAAACACGATCAAAGGTTCGAGATCACAACATGGAGTCTGGGTAAAGAATCAACCACAGGGTGTGTAGTAGGGGTAAAATACCAGCACAACGGGTTCTAACAAAGTTCCTAGAGTCATTGATCCATATTTCGGATATTACCAATAATCTGATTACTCGGGAATCAGTAATGTTCTCAAGAGAAACTCGTCTGAGTGTAGCATCACATATCAACTACTTCGGGTTTACACCCTCATAGTCACCGCACTACATCCTAGAAGGCAAAGTGGGGTAAACGGGTTCTAAAGGTCCTCAGTGTCACGGGCTCCTAGGTCGAAAGTAGTAATGCATTCACGATTACTCGTTCAACAATACTACTCCCAAGAGGGCCTCAACTGAGCGGGGGATCTCAAGTCAACTTCTTCAGGATTACTCCCTTAAAGTCTCCTTGACTATACCACCCATCCTATCATAAGTGCACTCAAGTCCAGGTATAGGACTTATCTCACTACTCAAGGTCACAACCCTGCATACAACAAAAACCCAAGCAAAACAAATATATACAAATATACAAATATACAAGTATACAAGCAATAGCAAATAATAATAGCAACACAAATATAACAAGTTAGGCTCAACCCACTGAACAATGGTCTGGGGTGAAGTCGCCATTTTTTGTTGCGGTGAGAATCGGACACCAAAGCTATCAGATTAGCTTGGCTCGCAAAATAAGATATCACCACCAAAATTTTATTTTTCCAAGGGAAGGGAGAAAAGATCGAACAAAAATCCTAAGTAAAATGCAAAGCAAAAAACAATGCCTAAAGCTAAGCAAAGAGAGATCAAAGGTATGTGGGTTGGTTATACTAAGGGAAGATACTAGCACCCTAAGCATCTGTTGTACTCTACAGGAACCTCTTGAAATATTTGTGTTTTTTCTAAAATTGTTTGCTAAAGGTAAGGATGGGCAAAGAAAAGAGAAAAGGTGGAAAAAGAAAAAGGTAGCTCGCTAGGATCTCGCAATCCTATGCCTACGTATCCTTAATATGAAGTCAGAGCAATCGTAGTTCAGAACTACGATGAAAAAAGGAAACGGGTGTAAAAGAGAAAAAAAGTGTGAAAAAAGAAAAGGTTGGAAAAAAAGAAAAGGTTGCTCACCAAGTATTGGGGCCCTTGTGCCTACGTATTCTCAAAAGGAATTTGAGAAATCAGAGTGTTCGTAGTTCGTGGAACTACGAGTTGCCAGGTTTTAAGAACCAGGAACAACAGAGACGGGTAAAGTACAAACGAGGTATATCTATATAAAAAAAGGCTCATAAGATTACTCATCTATTTTTTTATAGATGATAGCCTCATCTTCTACAAGGAAGAGAAGAAACATTCCAATAAACTTCTGGAAATCATCAATACCTACCCAAAAATATATGAATAGAAGATCAACCTTACTAAATTTGAGATGATGTTTAGTTCTAATACACCTTAGAAAACTAAAGACCAATTCTCTAAAGTGTTTGGTATTCCTATATTGGATAAAATAAAGAACTACTTGAGTCTCCCTACTCATGTAGTTAGACTCAAGTAGTTCAAGCTAAGAATTAATGTTGAAATTCTGGCCTATGCAGACAGCAGATGTCCTAACACATGTCAAGACATTGTGCTACATAATCATTTAAACTCAGAGGCACAACAGCAGACTGACACCTTGAATATCATAACTACACACTTACAGATGTCATGAAATCTGATCCAACATATTTATCATAAACTCTAACAGAAAACGTAAATCTGCAGAATGATAAAGAACACAGTAATTGTTAACCCAGTTTGGTGCAACTCACCTACATCTGGGGGATACCAATCCAGGAAGAAGACTCCACTATCTGTAGACTATTACAAAGTTAAACTCCCCCGTTTATAACTTCACACCTAACATCTACCCAATAAACATCTTTACCAAGGCTAAACTCAAACGTTTACAACCCTGATATGAGATACCCCACTCACTTCCCTTAATCACCAACTGTGATTTCTACATCATCCCTATCAATATAGAAATCTGTCAAGCATACTTGACAAACAAGCTAACTCAGATTTGCTTAAAAGCTTCATCCAAGAACAATACATAATCCAATACCTCAAGACTTATGGATCTGTGCGACACCTATATCTGCCACAATGTATCGACTGATATAAAGGGAGACTTACAACCTAGAGAGCCAATGACTCTCAAAACCCTAAACCCTTGTTTCTTACGCAAGAAAGCAAGGTTACAAAAGGCGTACTAAGGCATACAAAAACCTAGGTCTAAGTCTTCTTTTATTGTTTTCTGCTGAGTTGGGCTTCATATCTTTGATCCTTGATCTACTGCCAATCGCCTTGAATCTTGGAACAGATTTAAAACCAAAACTTGTTGTAACAGTCATGATGTCGAATCTTTATGTTGTGACATTTTACTTGACATCTTTAATCCGGGGTTGAAAACCTCTATGTTGAAACATTTTTCACAACATTTATGTTTTACCAAAATTTATACAAAACACTCAGAGCTTTCAATCTCCCACTTTTTGGAAAATTTTGGTTAAAACATCCTTTCAGCCTGATGGTGCATGCAATGGAAAAGTACTTGAAGCAAGTGTTAAGGAAGAGGAAGAAGATAAGAACTAGTTACCCTCTTCATTCCCTTGTGATACCGGATACATAGAGGATGTAACTCAGATCACAAGACACAACTTGCTCCTTAACTCTGATCACAAAACACAAATATTCATATACCATGAATGTCGAGGCATCCTTTGAGACATTTTGCAAATCAGTAGCACAAGACACATACACCATACACTTCTCAGCAGTAACAAGCCATTCTCCCCCTTTTTAGCCAAAAATTGACAAAAATGGCCCATGCACATCCAGACCCAAATAATACTTACCCACACACAAACAAAACTCATTTTATCTTACTCTAAGTAAGATGTTCTAGCTCGATCTTCCTTAAATATGAAGAAGTTATGTGAGTAAAGTAAATCCAGACAAAAGACTAGTCAAGGAGTGCAATAACTGCTGGTCAAGTTAGTTTCGAGAGATTCCACCTTTTCTGACTTGTCTTTGAGCCTACTTCTGAACAGTGTTCTGATGCCTATCCTACATTTGTCAGGTTTATGGTCCCCACCGCTAGGATTTGCTTAGTCCATACTTAGTAGCAAATAATACGACATAATTTGTTTGCCCTTCCTTTCTATTCGCAGAAAACCAATTTCTCCCAGTTAGCCCCCAATAGATTTCTGTATTGAATAAACTCTTCACGGTATTGTGATTACAGTCTGCAGAGAAAAAATAAATTCTCCCAAACTCAATCAATGATTCTTAAGCATCCAATAAGAACCATTTCACATGTACTGCCAAGTCTCCCCAACTTGCAATAATACAAAAATGTCAAGACATCCCCCTATCTAAGGTAACTAGTGCTCCTCCACAGAACACCTAAGCTAATGAATGGAAAACATAAGACACATCTTCATGTCTTCAAGAGCGCACCCTCAGTTCAACTTACCAACTGAACACAATCATTAACTCTTTTATTGCTTCCTTTGACAAGAAACAATAATCACTCACACATGATCACCATCATGCTACCCGTGAGGAAATATATACCAACCATAACAAACTCTTGGCTTGAGATCGAAGTCCCATTGATCCCCCCATCCTGCAACCATCTATACACCACACGAACTCCTCTTGAATTCTCATGTATAGACCTTCAGCTGCTTGAGGCACAAACCAATTGAATCAGAATGCTTCACATTCCTCAAAGAGACGCACATGGCCCCTTAGTTTGTTATAACAGTGTCAGCTATCGTATGCATGCTCCAGAACTTCACAGTTGCCAAACTGATCCACTACTAGCATGACTTGCAGCCAGGGGCAACATCCCTTTCGTAAGATTTTCCACTGACCTTACCCAGCCAGTGATAGAGATAGACACCCCACAATCTAAGACAGTCATTCCTTATCATTCTCCCATATGATAGATAACCTGGAATACTTCTGATTTTATGGTGAATATCCTCTTCTGAACACATCAGAACCCAGAACTTCATGCAATTAACCCATGATCCACTCCAGTCTTCCAAAAACCTTACATCAGACCTCCAAGACAATTCTTCTACTCCATCATTCTCCCATACGACAATGTAAATACTTCTTAGACACGATGCAAGTAACCAGTTCCTCACAGAACCTGAAATCCTTCACCAGGGATAACTAACCCAAAGATGTTCTAACATCAGTTATGACATCTTCCACACATCACAGACACCACACACCATGGTTCTTAATATGCTCCACCACTGGACTTACTATCAGCAAGTAATCCACACCGAAGATCTTCACACAACACTGCGCCACAAGCTTGAACAAAGAAAGCTTCAGAAACCCAGAGAGAAATAAACTCTCATCCACCAAAAGAAGGTATGCTTCCATCCTCAACCCAAAACTTCTGCCACAAGCTCCCCTGAGAACCAGAACCTCCTTAAAATTTCAACTAACTACTCTTCTGTACAAGAGCAATCAGTTTCAAGCATCCTGCTTGAATGCACACAATGAAACAAACTAAAAGCCACTTTTTGATTGATCTCAATCTTCTTCAGAACTCCCACAAGATACAATGACCCACTAATGAAATCAGACCTTCAAGTCACGTGAACTACTTGCCCCATAGCAAGACATCTTGGATCCACCAAGCCTCTTAGTCATGTAACATCTTCCTATCCACAGCTCCCGCAAACTGCATGAGATAGACCTTTTTGAAGCATCCACAACTTCCATTCTCCTGTAGATCACCTTATCTTAAGCTGATGTGCCACATCACCAGCTGAGACCTTTGATGTTGAGCTAGTGTCGCACCTTGAAAAAATCGCTTAATCGAAGACACGACCCTCGGGCGAAAGGCGCGGAACGGTTCGACAGAGTCGCCACCGAACTTTATTTATCCCAAAAGAGGGAAAGGAAAATATCGAGAAAACCTTTAAGGAGTGGATAAGAACATGGTCGTCGCAACCACATTCCGGGTTCGGGAGTCGGTTACGTGAGAGGAAGGTACGCGCACCCCCTTACGTCTGTTGTACTCAACGGGAACCTCTTAGTTCGAATTGTGATGAACGTTAGCTAAGCTTGTTTGTTTTCTTCTCAACGGTATACGCGAAAGATAAGATAAAGGGAAAAGATATTAAGGGAAAATGGGGTGGTTTTAGGATAGGGTGCTCAGCAAGATCGTCGCGACCTCGGGCCTACGTATGCTTATTCGGACGAGAATGAGGAATAAAAGCAATCGTAGTTCGACTACGGGAAGGGATAGAGGGAAGACGGAAGATGAAGGGAAGGTAGCTTACCAAGATCATCGCAATCTTGTGCCTACGTATCTTTACTCGGACGAGAATAAAGAATCAGAGCAGTCGTAGTTCGTGGTACGCCCACGAAAAGAATGGGGTTAGTGTTTTTAGGAGACGAAATATTGATGACAAACAACCCAAGGGGCGTGCCTCGAGAGCAGTCACTCAAGAATCCAAGGAATGCGAGACTCCAAGAACTCAGTTCTTTCGTGATTGATTGCAAAAATGTTCGATAAAGATTAAGTGTTTTAAGACGAAAGGGTGAATGAACAACAACCCAAGGGCGCGCCTCTAGAGCCATTCATTCGAAGACCCAAGGAATGCTAGACTCCAAGAATATCCTCCTTTCGTAAGTTGATTAAGAAAGCGTTTGGAAAAAGATTGGGTCGAATTGGGTTGCGACAAGAGGGGAGGATTGATACTAGTCCCTAGGGGTGCTCCTAGTAACGAAACCTCGAGATGTGCGAGTGTACGTTTGATGGTGAGGCAAAAGGCGCTCGACTTACGATTGGGCTCGATGACGAATCGAGGATTGGTTTGAAAATGATTTGGTTTGTTAAATGTTTTAGAGAGAATGACGATTATTCAATAAATGAGATGTCAGACTCGCAACCAATTAATCGGGGCATTATTGGGATGCTAGATCCCAACGACACCTTTTTCATTCGATTGATTTACGAAATATTGTTTGATGAACAACAAAAGTACCACATGGAATGCTAGACTCCAATGGCATTCCTTTGTCCAAATAATTAAGACGCGTGTTTTAGAAACGAAAGGTCGAGTGATCACAACCCAAGGCGTGCGCCTCAATAGCGGTCACTCAAGAACCCAAGAAGTGCTTAACCTCAAGAATTCAATTCTTTCATGATTTAATTATGAAAACGATTTGAATAGGTGTGTTAAGTATTTTAATCGAAAACTAAGTGCTTAAGCATTTCGATAATTTTAGTGTGTTTTAATTAAGTGTATAAACAAATAAAATGGTTAGATGAATAAGATATGAATATGATATAAATAATATGAATAATGATGTGAACAAGATATAAGCAAGATAATATGAACAAGATATAATATTGACATAAAAGTAAATCAAGATAATATTGACATAAAAGTAAATCAATTGACATAAAAGTAAATCAAGATAATATTGACGGAAATGTAAAATTAGTGGTTAATCGGATGAATCGGGTCCAATATAGTGCTGAGCCATCGTAGCACAATCTATGACGAAGATCATACTATAGGAGGATGCGCAACTTGATTTATGTCCTAAAACACGATGGAGAAATGATATTGAGGATCATTCTCCAATGGAATCGTGCCACACAAAAAGAAAATGGAAAGATCTCGTCTTAATCACAAACTTTCATCGATTAATCAAAGGTAACCTATCACGATCCCAAAGTATAGAAAGAGATCTCGATGATCACTCACTACAGATTTGAAATAATGAAGGTTAATCGCTTCAACAATCAACATTCGCGAATAGAAAGACTTCATCGATCGAAAATGAGAAAATAGAAGAAGATAATAGAAAATGAAATGGAAATAGAAAATAAATCGAAGTGGTCTCGTCTTAATCAAGATTTAATCGAGAAATTGATAATTAACAATATTTGACTTTCATTGACCAAAAATGAAAAGAAATGATAGAAATCGAAAATGAAAAGATATAATCGAAAATAAGATGGAAAAGGAAGAAAGGTCCTATCTTTACCAAGATTTTAAATCGATAAATCGATAATCTTTGGTTTTAGATTTTCATCGACCGAAAAGTTGAAAGAAAAATAAAAGAAAATAAAAGTGGCCTCATATTAATCAAGATTTTGAATCGATTTGAGAAAATCAACTAAATCAAGATTGTTGTCATATCATTGGCCCAAAAAGAAATGAGAATCGAAATGGAAAAAAAATCGAAAATGAAATGAAATGAAAATAAAATACAAAATTAAAACATAAAGTACCATAAAAAAAATCCAAATAACCTAATTGTTACAAAATAAAATTTATTAAAACAATTTATGACAAAATCAAAAAGTGAAATAAAATTAAAAAAATAAAAATAAAATAAAAGGCCAAAGGAAAGGGCGGCGCAAAAGAAATTATGGGGTAGGAGTTATGAAAATGAACTTTGGGCCATGAACAACATCAACCTAGGGCCCGGTTTTTTGGTTTTTAAGAGAAAAAAAAAAGAACATCAGATAGCGACTTCGCAAATGGTTATGTTAAAGAGAAAAACAAAAGCAAAAACCACCATTTCATCAACAACAATGGTTAAAGGAAAAGGCATCAACATTCGTACAACAAAATCATCGTCAACAGAGTCAAGAAAACCAAATAAGAATAGCACATCGTTCGATCCAACCTTCAAAATCTCTCGCGCTCGATTCAAGGTCTGTTCTCACCCTCTCTTCGTCTTTATCCTCTATCCGTCTCACTCTCTCCTTCTCCGTTTTTGTTCTGAATCTGGTTTGGTTTGTATATTTGAGTGGTGGTTGATGTCGAAATTGAGGACTCGGGTTGAAGAAGGGTGAAGGGTCGAAGGTTATTTGAAGAGAATGATTTGTGTTACTGGGTTTGTGTTTTGAAAAAAAGGGTATGGGATTGAAAGGTGATTTGAAGGAGGTTGTTATATTTGAAGATGCGGTTGGACGATTTGAAATGGGGTTGTTGTTATGGGTATGTCGAAGAAGGATTTGTGAGGTTGAAGAGAACAAGGTATAATGGCGTGATGAGTGATGGTTGGTGATGATTAAGATGATTGGAGCAGGTTGTTGTATGGTGCGTATATGGCATGAAGAGGATTTGTGAAAGTGGTGGCGGTTTCGATTGGCATGTTGTCTCACTGCAAGTGGTTTAAAGAGGACGTGGTATATTCTCAGTTATTGTTGTGTTTACAAAAGGTAAGATTGGATTGTGATGGTTGAAATCAGAGGAAGCTGATGGTCGCTTGTAGGGCGGCTTAAAGGCGGGTCGGTTGCGGATGTTTGGTGATTGAGGCGAGTATCATGGCGGTGGGAGTTTAGTGGTATGGTGTTGTATGTTTAGTGGAGTTTTTGGGATCCAGAAGAAGGAGTTTTTTCACTGATATTTTATATAGCAAGGTAAGTTCTGAAACTTTTTCTCTGTTTTTTTTTCTCACGATTTTCTCTCCGCCTCCCCCCGTTATGGTTGCGAAGTGTGGTTTATATGGTATAGAATTATAGGGTTTGGAATTGTATTGATGGAAGAGGAAGGCATCGATGGAATCACTTGGATCACTTTGGTTGTTGAGTGCTTTTTCTATTTTGATGTATCCTGATGTTCTGAGTTTGCTGCTCTGAGTTCTACATCCCTGTCTGCTTATGATGCAGGTGTACGCAGGTTCTGTATGAGATGTCGTTGTTGCACTGCTGCGTACTGCTGCGTTTTTGGACTGTTGTTTTGGTGTTGTTATTGTTTCATATTTATCATGTTGATTTGGTTTATGGTTTTTTGGCACTGTTATTAAGACTTGGTCTTTTGTGATATTCTTCTAGGGTGAATCATGTGGTTGGAGTGGCTGCTTCATAATGGTTTACCGTGTGTGAAAATTGGTGTTGAAGTTGGAGACTTTTGGAAAGTGGCACGGTTATGACAGAGGGTAGGTGTGTTGTGAATCATGCTGCAGTGAACCATCATGCTTGGAAGGACGGAAATTCAACTCATCTTTATGGTCCTGGCGTGAAGTGGATGGTGGCGGTTTTGTGACTTTTTGGATGTACCGTGAATCATGATTTGGGCATCTTGCAATATTGGACATTCATTTGGTGGGCTTTTGACAAAACAATGTGTTTGACATTTTATGGTTTTTAATACAAGAATTAGAAGTGGCAATGTTAATAAAATGTGGATATTAAAAAAATGGATAAATGAAATGGATAACAAAAAAAAAACAGTTTTTTTGAAATGGATATTAAAAGGTATATATGGTTTAATTGATAGAAAATAATGGAAATTGGTAAGAAATAGAAATTGGATATGAATATGGACATTGGATGGATAACGGTAGTTGGATTGGATAAAATGAGAATGGAAATGAATGAGCTGCCCTTGATGATCTTCAACTGTGAAATAACTGATATCCTGACATAGCTTGATAACTTGATCACACATGCAACTTGAACTGACACAAACTCTAACGGAATCTTTAACCACACACCATTTGAATCATTACAAACCATAGCCTTGATATTGCAACAAACCTTTGTCTAACCCAACAAATTAGGTCAAAATCAGATGAACTCCAGTCCCTATTGCACACACTCCTGATTGGATGAACCCCAAATGAAACTTGATTCGATTTAATTCAACCTCATGATAAAAACAACATATATTTTTTTTGGATTTTCTGAATAACAATTAGTGGATGGATGTACAAATGAAAGTTATACACAGGTAGGCCAAATTTGGGGTATGACAGATGCCCCTATCTAATTGGCTTAAACCGAGTAAGATGAACTGTTGCGGTGTTTATTCTTTCGAGATAGAAGTCAATTAGATATGAAGAAAACCACGAATTTGTCCGCAAAGAAAGAGAAGTGCTTGGGAGGTGAAATAACAGATTGCTTGCAAAGGTCGTTATCACCAAAAGGATGATAACAGAAGAATCTGACACCAAAAGGATGCCAGGCCTATCACAAAAAGGATGATAGAATACACACGCACACAGACCCTTCAACCAAAAGGATGAAAATGAGGTCCAAGCCTGCTATTACCAAAAGGATAATATGGCACACACACAGACCCTTCCACCAAAAGGATGAAAATAAGGTCAAAGCCTGCTATTACCAAAAGGATAATAGGGCACACACACACATACCCTTCCATCAAAAGGATGAAAATGAGGTCAAAGTCTGTTATTACCAAAAGGATAATAGGACACACACACACGCACATACCCTTCCACCAAAAGGATGAAAATGAGGTCAAAGCCTGCTATTACCAAAAGGATAATAGGGCACACACACACAAACCCTTCCACCAAAAGGATGAAAATGAGGTCAAAGTCTGCTATTACCAAAAGGATAATAGGGCACACACACGCACAGACCCTTCCACCAAAAGGATGAAAATGAGGTCACAGCTTGCTATTACCAAAAGGATAATAGGGCACACACACAGACCCTTCCACCAAAAGGATGAAAATGAGGTCACAGCCTGCTATTACCAAAAGGATAATAGGGCACACACACACACAGACCCTTCCACCAAAAGGATGAAAATGAGGTCACGGCCTGCTATTACCAAAAGGATAATAGGGCACACACGCACAGACCCTTCCACCAAAAGGATGAAAATGAGGTCAAAGTCTGCTATTACCAAAAGGATAATAGGGAGCAAAACGATAACAAAGGTTGTCACTCACCAAAAGGATGACACACAGACCAAGGGTTCATGGATCGCCGACACCAAAAGGATGACGGATCAATGCAAGCTACTACCACCAAAAAGGATGATAGGAACTTCCCACTTGCGAGGACCAACACCGAAAGGATGCAGGTTAGGTTGAATCAACATGAATGGCTACCACCAAAAGGATGATAGTAGATTCTGATTTTGAGGATTGACCAACACCAAAAGGATGCAGGTTGAATTGAGTTGACAGGGTTCGTCTATCACCAAAAGGATGATACTAAGGAAATTGACAAAAGGTCAAGTTTGCTGGGGATATGATGAGTGAGGCTTATTTGGAGACATCAACAAAAGGTTGAAGCAAAGAAGTCACTGAGGAACATCATCCTTGTCAACAAAAAGTTGAAAGGACCAACTCACTGGGGAACGCCCAAGGACTTGAAGGAGATGCTCCTGATGGGATGAGATCATCTTGAGCTTGGCTTGCTCAACAAAAGGTTGAAAACTTCATGAGGAACACCCACGGATTTGCAGAAGATGCCCTTGATTGGGCTGCAGATCGTCTTGGTCTTGAGATATAACTTTGTGAGGAACACCCACAGATTGATGAAGATGCCCATGCCTGGGCTGAAGATTTTCTTGCACTCTTGAGATTGATCCTGGATCTTAACCTATGCATATATGAATGCTTGATTTTGTAATGATGTTCCATATTGAATGCAAATGCAAATGCTGACGCGCGGAGATGCAAGTGTTGGGGAAGTATGATTTGGTTTTGGGATGCACATGATGCATATGATGTCTATGATGTCGAATGCGATGCATATGTTACGTATGATGTATATGATGCATATGATTGCAGACGAGTGATTGGATATGTTTGGAGATAGTGCCAACACGGTGGACTTTTGGTAGTTGCCACTGAGGATTGGACTTTTGGTCGGTGGGAGGGATTTGATTTCCTCGACACGACATGATTAAAGCAGACGAAGATGCCCTTGAAGCCTCAAGTTTGATCACTTGATGATGAGTTTGTTATGAAAGAACCACCACTATGTGCTTGATGGTCAGGATAGCTTGAAAATGAGCATAACGACGTGATCAGCTCATGAAGATTATGCTCGCTCTGAACTCGGTGATTGCCAATGTCCGTCAAGGTCTGCTTGACCAACTTGAAGATACAAAGGGATCTGCCTGCTGCAATAGGTCTTGCCCCAGTCTGAACATGGTAATGGTTTGCCCCTGATTAACCAATTCTGGAACGACTTAAAGAACTTTGATATGCTTTGAGATGTCTTGCCCCTGATTGAGTTGTTGAAGGATTTGCCCCCAGATTGAGGGTTTGGGGGAGTCTTTATTCGGGTTGGCACCACTAAAAGTTCAAATTCCTCTTCGATTGCCCCTTGTTAGAGTTGTCCTGAATGTCTAACACTGATTTGCAGTTAAAATTGCACATTCACAAATGGTAATCTTAATGCGATACTCATGCAAGTTTTTAAAAAAGTGTCATTTATTCGAGTGTCGTGATAGTGAGACGAATGGACCGTTAGCCCAAACGTGTGTTGATTTTGATGGTGTGAAGGATATAGCAAGGAGAATGACACCAAAGCTGAAGATTAGCAAATATGGGGAGTCAGTTTACGCAACCTTGCAATAGTATACTTTCAGAATAAACCTCGCCTCAATTAGGTTTTTCAAGGGTTGTAACGTGGTCTGGTTTACGGTTTATGAAACAAAGGATATTAGGCTCAAAGTTTGATTTGTACCCACCCCTTCTTCGTGATGATCTTCAGTCATACGTTTAGTTAAATATGCACATGTTTGTATTCCAAAAGGGTTGATGGTTTAAGGTATGCTTGAAATGACAGTCACCTTTATTTTGTTTCTGATGGATGTTAGTGACCCTTTGAGATGGTGGTCACTTAATCTTATTTTGTTTTTGTTGAGGATTCAATGGCCTCTTTTGATTTTGCTTTTGATCCCTATCTTTTGCATGGACTGATTTTGCTTTTCAAGTCCATCGGGATTGCCTTGATTTTTGCCTAAGTCTCCTTTGAGGTGCTCGACTTAGCAGGATTTTGATTTTTTTGTTCTTTTTTTTATTATTTTTGTTGGATGATTGTGACTGCCAAGTCATGGTTATTGATGAACAACCGTTATGTCTTTGGATTTTGTCATGTGACTTGAGTGCGTAATTGGGTTAACTGAACACTACCCTGCCCCAGGTTGAGTGTAAGGGTTTGTACATCCGAAGGAAACTACTACTTCTAGGCTCGAAGTGGTTTACTAGGGATTAACTCCTCGTCTCTCTAGTGTTTGGGGGGTTGAAATAATGCATGTACATCATCGGCGGGATTCTATCCGAAAGCATACATTTTGCAATTATGGGTATTTCGTTTTCATCATCCTCCCTCCAATCATTGCTAGCAACAGTTTGATATAGAGAGTGGAGTGGATAAATGTGTCGGTGTTTTGCAATAAATGGAAAAAATGAGTGAATACGACATAACTGATTCAAAACGTGCATCATCACTACATTAAGAAAAACCAAATACGAAAGGCAATGTTCAAAGCATACAGTACTTAAACAAATAAAGACAAAATACAAGAATGCAAATGATGAGATGGCAACATGACTGCCTTATTCGGGGAGATGAACTTGACTTGATTTGACTTGACTTGATGCTGGCACTAATTTGGCGGCGACATAGGGTTCTTGATGACGTTTGGAGCCCTCCCATTGAACGTGAGAAACTTTGAGTCAATCATGTCTTGAACCTTGTGTTTGAAAGCTCTGTAGTCCTCGATTGTATGCCCTGGAGCACCCTTATAAAACTCGCAATGAGCATTAGCATCATAATCTAAAGGAATGACAGTTGGAGGAGCCAAGTCTCTGGGAGTGATTGCCCTCTTCTCCATTAATTGAGCAAAGATCTGAGCATATGTCGTCGACAGACGATCAAAGTCTCTATCTGACCTCCTTGTCCTCTGTTGATTGGGCTGACGTTGTTGAGCAACTCTCTGTTGTTGATGTTGAGGAGGATACTGATACCCTTGCTGGTTGTGTGATTGTTGTTGAGGAGCCTGTTGTTGAGGCATTGGAGCTTGAACAGCTTGAACAGTTGGATGATAAGGCATTGGTGCATATTGCGCAACAGCAACATATGGATACTGGAAGTAGGGAATTTGAAAAGGCATTGGAGCAGGAGCTTGTTGAGCTTGCCCTTTCTGAGCAGAGACAACATTTGTTTCGCCTTCCTTCTTTTTGTATCCATTGAAAGGCTTCTTGGCTTGAGACTGACTGCTAGAACCTCCCTGGATCTTTCCGCTCTTTAGACCTTCTTCGATTCTCTCACCGAAGATTACCAAATCAGAGAATCCAGCAGAAACACTACCAATCAGCTTCTCATAGTATTGACCTTGCAAGGTACCCATGAAGATGTCAATCAGTTCACGATCAACCAGAGGTGGATGCACTCTTGCAGCTAGCTCTCTCCAGCGTTGCGCGTACTCCTTAAAGGATTCGTTATCCTTCTGAGCCATACTCTGAAGTTGAGTACGTTTCGGAGCAAGGTCGGTGTTGTATTTGTATTGCTTGACGAATGCATCAGCTAGCTCATCCCAAGTGCGCACATTGCTATGCTCCAGCTGTATATACCATTCGAGTGATGCCCCAGACAAACTGTCTTGGAAGCAATGGATCATCAGCTTTTCGTCTTTGGCATAGGTTGCCATCTTTTGGCAGTACGCTTTCAGATGAATGTGTGGGCAACTGAGGCCTTTGTACTTTAGGAATTCCTGTACCTTGAACTTGGGAGGAATGACAACATCTGGCACCAAACACATTTCCAAAGCATTCAGAGATTTTGAGTTACGCCCCTCCATAACTCAGAGTTTTTCGGCTAGATCACGGCACATCTTGATGGCCTCAGAATCCTGAGCAGCAGTAGGATTGACAATGGGGATGGCAGCGTGATAGTTCTGGACCTCATCATATTGATCTAGTAGATTTTCTTCAGCATGAGGAATAGGGATCTGAATGACAACAGGTTAGGCTTGCGGAATAACACCAACAGCGACTCCAGATGTTGGAAGTGGTTGAGAAATGGATCCTTCAGCGGCGAGAGTGAAGTTCATTGGTATCCCATAAGTGATGGGGTTAGGAACAAGAACTGAGAGCCTTGAGGTAGATCCTTGCACAGGCACATTGTTGTTGGCAGCAGCGGCTTCACGCAGTTCTTCTTCTTTTCTAGCCATCATGATGGCTTCGAGAATCTGGTCAATCTTTCCCTTGATAGAATCCAATTCTTCTCTGAAGGCAACTTGCTCTTGTTGAATCTGCTCCATCATATGTCTAGTATTGGCTCGAGTTGCGTACTGGTGTCGAGGAATCAACTTGATTTACTGGAGAAGGAAGGAAGTTAAAGTGAGATTCTGAGGTTGAAAATGCAATGCAAGATGCGTAATAGATGCAATGCAATGCGATGACATGAGATGCAATGCAAGGTGCAAGATCCAGGATCACTGAATCAAACAGCTTCAAACAGTTCTGAGGTTGGCCATTCACGGGTAAATGACCAAAGTCTCTGATCAAAGAAACCCTATAGGTAGGCTCTATGAGGAAAGTTATAGGTTCTTTACCCATAAACCCACTCACAGGATAGTTTCTACGTTGATGGATAAGGTTCCCAAGATTACGGACACTAATCGCATCAACGTCACGCAACAGGCTAGCTGCATTATGACGAGAATGACGACAAGGTCTCCCCTGAGCGGGGTCTTCATGCTAGGCGCACAAGGAGCGAGTCCTTGGAAACTAACACTACACGACCACCAATATAAAACTTGGTTCTAAGAGTGGTTCCTAGAGTCACGAACCCTTCATGAATCAAGTTGTGCGACAGGCTAGCTGAGTTACAACAGGATCTACGAAAAGGTCTACTCTAAGGGAGCTTTCATGCTAGGCACGCAAGGAGCGAGTCCTTGGGGACTAACACTACTCGACATCCAATTCTAAACTATGTGTTCCCTCTGCTTTTACCAAAGCTCGGGTATAGAGCTTTACTCATGATATCATCCCAAGATCCAATAGATAAGCATAATAATGAGCATAAGGGAAAGCAATAAGAGGACAAATACGTAAACGAGAAGAAAACAAGCAAACAAAGATAACGCTCCTCACAAATCACACTAATTTAGGCTCGACTCTCTCTTTCATGGAGCAATTGTCCCCAGCAGAGTCGCCAGCTATCACACCTCAAAAAAATCGCTTAATCGAAGACACGACCCTCGCGCGAAAGGTACGGAACGGTTCGACAGAGTCGCCACCAGACGTTATTTATCCCAAAAGAGGGAAAGGAAAATATCGAGAAAACCTTTAAGGAGTGGATAAGAACATGGTCGTCGCAACTACATTCCGGGTTTGGGAGTCGGTTATGTGAGAGGAAGGTACGCGCACCCCCTTACGTCTGTTGTACTCAACGGGAACCTCTTAGTTCGAATTGTGATGAACGTTAGCTAAGCTTGTTTGTTTTCTTCTCAACGGTATACGCGAAACGATAAGATAAATGGAAAAGATATTAAGGGGAAATGGGGTGGTTTTAGGATAGGGTGCTCAGCAAGATCGTCGCGACCTCGGGCCTACGTATGCTCATTCAGACGAGAATGAGGAATCAGAGCAATCATAGTTCGACTACGGGAAGGGATAGAGGGAAGACGGAAGATGAAGGGAAGGTAGCTCGCCAAGATCATCGCAATCTTGTGCCTACGTATCTTTACTCGGACGAGAATAAAGAATCAGAGTAGTCGTAGTTCGTGGTACGTCCACAAAAAGAATGGGGTTAGTGTTTTTCGGAGACGAAAGATTGAATGGCAAACAACCCAAGGGGCGTGCCTCGAGAGCAGTCACTCAAGAATTCAAGGAATGCGAGACTCCAAGAACTCAGTTCATTCGTGATTGATTGCAAAAATGTTCGATAAAGATTAAGTGTTTTAAGACGAAAGGGTGAATGAACAACAACCCAAGGGCGCGCCTCTAGAGCCATTCATTCGAAGACCCAAGGAATGCTAGACTCCAAGAATATCCTCCTTTCGTAAGTTGATTAAGAAAGCGTTTGGAAAAAGATTGGGTAGAATTGGGTTGCAACAAGAGGGGAGGATTGATACTAGTCCCTAGGGGTGCTCCTAGTAACGAAACCTCGAGATGTGCAAGTGTACGTTTGATGGCGAGGCAAAAGGCGCCCGACTTACGATTGGGCTCGACGACAAATCGAGGATTGGTTTGAAAATGATTTGGTTTGTTAAATGTTTTAGAGAGAATGACAATTATTCGATAAACGAGACGTCGGACTCGCAACCAATTAATCGGGGCATTATTGGGATGCTAGATCCCAACGACACCTTTTTCATTCGATTGATTTACGAAATATTGTTTGATGAACAACAAAAATACCACATGGAATGCTAGACTCTAGTGGCATTCCTTTGTCCAAATAATTAAGACGCGTGTTTTAGAAACGAAAGGTCGAGTGATCATAACCCAAGGCGTGCGCCTCAATAGCGGTCACTAAAGAACCCAAGAAGTGCTTGACCTCAAGAATTCAATTCTTTCGTGATTTAATTATGAAAACGATTTGAATAGGTGTGTTAAGTATTTTAATCGAAAATTAAGTGCTTAAGCGTTTCGATAATTTTAGTGTGTTTTGATTAAGTGTATAAACAAAGAAAATGGTTAGATGAATAAGATATGAATATGATATAAATAATATGAATAATGATGTGAACAAGATATAAGCAAGATAATATGAACAAGATATAATATTGACATAAAAGTAAATCAAGATAATATTGACATAAAAGTAAATCAAGATAATATTGACGGAAATGTAAAGTTAGTGGTTAATCGGATGAATCGGGTCCAATGTAGCGCTGAGCCATCGTATCACAATCTATGACGAAGATCATACTATAGGAGGATGCACAACTTAATTTATGTGCTAAAACACGATGGAGAAATGATATTGTGGGTCATTCTCCAATGGAATCGTGCCACACAAAAAGAAAATGTGAAGATCTCATCTTAATCACAAACTTTCGTCGATTAATCAAAGGTAACCTATCACAATCCCAAAGTATAGAAAGAGACCTCGATGATCACTCACTACATATTTGAAATAATGAAGGTTAATCACTTCAACAATCAACATTCGTGAAAAGAAAGACTTCATTGATCGAAAATGAGAAAATAGAAGAAGATAATAGAAAATGTAATGGAAATAGAAAATAAATCGAAGTGGTATCGTCTTAATCAAGATTTAATCGAGAAATCGATAATCAACGATATTTGACTTTCATTGACCAAAAATGAAAAGAAAAGATAGAAATCGAAAATGAAAAGATATAATCGAAAATAAGATGGAAAAGGAAGAAAGGTCTCATCTTTACCAAGATTTTAAATCGATAAATCGATAATCTTTGGTTTTAGATTTTCATCGACCGAAAAGTTGAAAGAAAAATAAAAGAAAATAAAAGTGGCCTCATATTAATCAAGATTTTGAATCGATTTGAGAAAATCAACTAAATCAAGATTGTTTTCATATCATTGGCCCAAAAATAAATGAGAATCGAAATGGAAAAAAAATTGAAAATAAAATGAAATGAAAATAAAATACAAAATTAAAACATAAAGTACCATAAAAAAATCCAAATAACCTAATTGTTACAAAATAAAATTTATTAAAACAATTTATGACAAAATCAAAAAGTGAAATAAAATTAAAAAATAAAAAAATAAAAGGCCAAAGGAAAGGGCGGCGCAAAAGAAGTTATGGGGTAGGAGTTATGAAAATGAACTTTGGGCCATGAACAACATCAACCTAGGGCCCGATTTTTTGGTTTTTAAGAGAAAAAAAAAGAACATCAGATAGCGACTTCGCAAATGGTTATGTTAAAGAGAAAAACAAAAGCAAAAACCACCATTTCATCAACAACAATGGTTAAAGGAAAAGGCATCAACATTCGTACAACAAAATCATCGTCAATAGAGTCAAGAAAACCAAATAAGAATAGCACATCATTCGATCCAACCTTCAAAATCTCTCGCGCTCGATTCAAGGTCTGTTCTCACCCTCTCTTCATCTTCATCCTCTATCCGTCTCACTCTCTCCTTCTCCGTTTCTGTTCTGAATCTGGTTTGGTTTGTATATTTGAGTGGTGGTTGATGTTGAAATTGAGGACTCGGGTTGAAGAATGGTGAAGGGTCGAAGGTTATTTGAAGAGAATGATTTGTGTTACTGGGTTTGTGTTTTGAAAAAGGGGTATGGGATTGAAAGGTGATTTGAAGGAGGTTGTTATATTTGAAGATGCGGTTGGACGATTTGAAATGGGGTTGTTGTTATGGGTGTGTCGAAGAAGGATTTGTGAGGTTGAAGAGAACATGGTATAATGGCGTGACGAGTGATGGTTGGTGATGATGAAGATGATTGGAGCAGGTTGTTGTATGGTGCGTATATGGCATGAAGAGGATTTGCGAAAGTGGTGGCGGTTTTGATTGGTATGTTGTCTCACTGCAAGTGGTTTAAAGAGGATGTGGTATATTCTTAGTTATTGTTGTGTTTACAAAAGGTAAGATTGGATTGTGATGGTTGAAATCAGAGGAAGCTGATGGTCGCTTGTAGGGTGGCTTAAAGGCGGGTCAGTTGCGGATGTTTGGTGATTGAGGCGAGTATCATGGCGGTGGGAGTTTAGTGGTATGGTGTTGTATGTTTAGTGGAGTTTTTGGGATCCAGAAGAAGGAGTTTTTTCACTGATTTTATATAGCAAGGTAAGTTCTGAAACTTTTTCTCTGTTTTGTTTTTCTCACGATTTTCTCTCCGCCTCCCCCCATTATGGTTGCGAAGTGTGGTTTATATGGTATAGAATTCTAGGGTTTGGAATTGTATTGATAGAAGAAGAAGGCATCGATGGAATCACTTGAATCACTTTGGTTGTTGAGTGTTTTTTCAATTTTGATGTATCCTGATGTTCTGAGTTTGTTGCTCTGAGTTCTACATCCCTGTCTGCTTATGATGCAGGTGTACGCAGGTTCTGTATGAGATGTCGTTGTTGCACTGCTGCGTACTGCTGCGTTTTTGGACTGTTGTTTGGTGCTGTTATTGTTTCATATTTATCATGTTGATTTGGTTTATGGTTTTTTGGCACTGTTATTAAGCCTTGGTCTTTTGTGATATTCTTCTAGGGTGAATCATGTGGTTGGAGTGGCTGCTTCATAATGGTTTACTGTGTGTGAAAATTGGTGTTGAAGTTGGAGACTTTTGGAAAGTGGCACGGTTATAACAGAGGGTGGGTGTGTTGTGAATCATGCTGCAGTGAACCATCATGCTTGGAAGGACGGAAATTTAACTCATCTTTATGGTCCTGGCGTGAAGTGGATGGTGGCGGTTTTGTGACTTTTTGGATGTACCGTGAATCATGATTTGGGCATCTTGCAATTTTGGACATTCATTTGGTGGGCTTTTGACAAAACAATGTGTTTGACATTTTATGGTTTTTAATACAAGAATTAGAAGTGGCAATGTTAATAAAATGTGGATATTAAAAAAAATGGATAACAAAAAAAAACGGTATTTTTGAAATGGATATTAGAAGGTAAATATGGTTTAATTGATAGAAAATATTGGAAATTGGTAAGAAATAGAAAGTGGAAATGAATATGGACATTGGATGGATAACGGTAGTTGGATTGGATAAAATGAGAATGGAAATGAATGAGTTGCCCTTGATGATCATCAACTGTGAAATAACTGATATCCTAACATAGCTTGATAACTTGATCACACATGCAACTTGAACTGACACAAACTCTAACAGAATCTTTAACCACACACCATTTGAATCATTACAAACCATAGCCTTGATCTTGCAACAAACCTTTGTCTAACCCAACAAATTAGGTCAAAATCAGATGAACTCCAGTCCCTATTGCACACACTCCTGATTGGATGAACCCCAAATGAAACTTGATTCGATTCAATTCAACCTCATGATAAAAACAACATATATTTTTTTTGGATTTTTTGAATAATAATTAGTGGATGGATGCACAAATGAAAGTTATACACAGGTAAGACAAATTTGGGGTATGACAGCTAGATGTCAGAACATTCTGATATGACATCCAACTGTTGAATTCAGCTCCTCCTTCTACCACTTAGAAGAACCTCCTCCCTTCGCAGAACAAGAGTTTCATGCTCTCATTGACTTGATTCAACAACCAAGTTTGAGTAGACAACCTCCATCCTGCTTTAGAACTCCAAAGACTTCAAACCCGCCACGTCTGAATCTTCAGAAAATAAGTATTCTAAGACTACACCATAGCCATACCAAAGAATGCCACTTTCCTTAGTAGAGCAGACTGTAGAAAGTCAGAGATAACTGCCACTTAACTTTGACCTTCAACAAGAAGAGCAAGATCCATGCTCCAAAGCACCTAGATCAGAAATAAACTGATCCAAGCTGTAACCATCAAGATTATGATGTCTTCATCTTCATCTTCAACAACATCAAAGTCCAGACTAATTTCTTGCCAGGAAACTCTCTAGAGAACACATGCTTCTGTCACACCGACTGAAGCCACTTCTTAGGTCACCACCTAAGACAAAACAGATGCCAAAGCGTATGCAGTACCCCTCCCATGATTCTGCACAAACTCTGATGATGAGATGTTTCAACATCTTGTTGAACATTAGCAATCTTGACTTTCAAGGATAATTAGTTAAATACTTGTGGATTCCACAAATAGCAATTGATCTTAAATCCTTGTCCAATAACCCTTCTTCACTGCTGTAGCTGAGCTCCACCATATCATGTCATGAACACTTATAAAGTATTCAATCTTTTTGCAAGTATCTTCTTCAAAGGACAATATTGAGATACCAAGGCTGCCACCCTTGACTCAAGTAACTAAGACTTTCTCTGGATAAATCTTATTTACCTCAACAATTCTTCAATCAGATTGGATCCACTCTTAGGGTCAAAAGAGATGAATCATTCCTTGATGTTTTTGGATGGTGAAAATAAATCACCTCCACTTTCTTCAGATTGTGTTTCAAAGAAACACCTTCTAGTCAGAAGAGTAACTAGAAGACTCCAGATACACGACATAGATGCCTTTATGAGTGGACTTGAGAGAATTCTCAAGTATCTTTGACAACCTAGCCGACCAATAATTTACCAAACTCCTAGAGCAAGAACCTGATAAACTTAAACTCAACTCCTCTCCTCTTCAATTGACTTCAACTGCACCAAGAAACCAAGCTTCCAAGTACCAAGTCACCATACCAGATATCTAACCACAACTCCCTTTACTCAATTGCTCCCGACTTTGGAATAAAAGAATGCAAATATCTTCACATATAGAGGGTGACGATTGAAACCTTCCACCAACTGTCTTCAGTAACAACTCCAGAATCCCATAATTCTAGAGCTCTTCCATCAGAAACACATGCAGCGGAACCACCAAGGAACATATCTTGCTTTCCCTAATAAGATGTTACAATATCTTATAAGACACACCAACAAGAGAACTAGACACTTCTCCTGTAGTTATTGTAGAATCTCCTCAGCAGCATGAACAACCTCCGTGTTGCTCCCTTCGATCCAGAACATCCATCTCATTCATTAATACCCTTGAGTATGTCTGAGTTGATTGATCTGATCTTCAAAACTCCTCCTTGTTTAAACGCCAGAAAGTATCTCCCAAAGATCTCATCCAGAACCATACAGGATGCTTGCTCTGATAGCAATTGAAATTCTGGCCTATGCAGACAGCAGATGTCCTAACACATGTCAAGACATTGTGCTACATAATCATTTAAACTCAGAGGCGCAATAGCAGACTGACACCTTGAATATCAGAACTGCACACTTACAGATGTCACGACATCTGATCCAACATGTTTATCAAAAACCCTAACAGAAAACGTAAATCTGCAGAATGATAAATAACACAGTAATTGTTAACCCAGTTCGGTGCAACTCATCTACATCTGGGGGATACCAATCTAGGAAGAAGACTCTGCTATCTGTAGACTGTTACAAAGTTAAACTCCCCCATTTACAACTTCATACCTAACATCTACCCAATGAACATCTTTACCAAGGCTAAACTCAAACATTTACAACCCTGATATGAGATACCCCACTTACTTCCCTTAATCACCAACTGTGAATACTACATCATCCCTACCAATACAGAAATCTGTCAAGCATACTTGACAAACAAGCTAACCCAGATTTGCTTAAAAGCTTCATCTAAGAACAATACATAATCCAATACCTCAAGGCTTATGGATCTGTGCGACACATATATCTGCCACAATGTATCGACTGATACAAAGGGAGACTTACAACCTAGAGAGCCAACGACTCTCAAAACCCTAAACCCTTGTTTCTTACGCAAGAAAGCAAGGTTACAAAAGGCATACTAAGGCATACAAAAACCTAGGTCTAAGTCTTCTTTTATTGTCTTCTGGTGAGTTGGGCTTCATATCTTTGATCCTTGATCCACTGCCAATCGCCTTGAATCTTGGATCAAATTTAAAACCAAAACCTGCTGTGACAGTCATGATGTCGAATCTTCATGTTGTGACATTTTACTTGACATCTTTAATCTGGGGGCTGAAAACCTCTATGTTGAAACATCTTTCACAACATTTATGTTTTACCAAAATTTATACAAAACACTCAGAGCTTTCAAATGTTTTAATTTTCTGGTGGAAAGAATGAGGAAAAAGTTGAAGATTTGGAAAGCTAACAATTTATCTTTTGCCGGTAGGGTTACTCTTATTAAAGTTGTAGCCCAAACCATCCCTGCCTATGTTATGACATCTTTTATGATCCCTAAAGGTATTTGTCAGAAAATAGACAATTTGATAGCTAATTTCTAGTGGGGTTATTCTTAACATGGCAATAATATACACCAAAGTAAATGGCAAAACCTATGTAAGGCTAAACTGGAAGGTGGGCTAAGCTTTAAGTCTATTCATGATTTCAACAAGGTTATGTTAGCTAAACAAGTGTGGAGAATGTTCACTAAACCTAATACTCTGGTGGACAAGCTGTTTAAAGATAAGTACTATCCTAAGAGTGACATCCTTCAAGCTAAGATTAGTAGAAATCCTAGTTTCTTGTGGAGAAGTATCCAACAATATATTTGGATCATTAAGAAGGGAAACATATGAAATATATGAAATGGTTCTAAAATTAACATATAGGAAGATAATTGGATCCCTAACCAATGTGGGTTTAAAGTCCTAACACAAAAGCCCTTGGTCACAAGGGCAATTGGAGTTAGGGACCTCATGGATATGGATCTTGGTTGTTGGAACTAGATTGTCATTAACAAAACATTCCTTCTTGTGGACAGAGATATCATCTCTAAAATACCTTTGAACAACCTTGAAGGGGAAAATACCCTAGGATGACCTACTAATAAAAATGGTCATTATAGTGTGAAATCTGGATACTACTTAATTAAATATTAGAAAGAAAAAAAGTGGATGACTGCTCTAATTATAAGGGGGACAAGGATCTTTGGAAGAAATTTTGGAGTAGCCAAGTTACCCCAGACAAGAAATCCTAGTTTGGAGATTAATTAATGACAGTCTTCCTACTAAAGATAAACGTAACAAGAGAGGGGGTGAAGTGTGACCCTTTTTGCCCTAGATGTGTAATAGCATGATGGAATCCCTAGACGATAGCTTTATGAGATGCAAAGAGGCTCAACTCACTTGGTTTGACTCTCAACTAAACTTAAATTTCTCATATAGTAACAATAAAGACTTTGTGGATTGGACCAAAGACAACATTCCTATGATGAGTAAAGAAATTCTAGACCTTTTCATCAATATAGTTGATAGTTTATGAAGGGCTAGGAATTTAGCTATTTTTGAAGAAAGACACATACTTGTTGAAGAGATCATAAATACAACTTTCCAAACCATGAAGAACTTCAAAGATGCCAACAAAGGGACCAACTCCTTGAACACCTTCTAGAATGATTGACTTAGAATGGGAAACAATGAAGAAGGCTTGGTTAGCAATTTTAATAAGAAGTGGCTCACTCAAAGTAACAAATGTGTGAAGATTTATCTGTGTAATAGATGGCAAAGGGGGAACGAAAAGAAAGACAAAGAGCCTGAGAATACTGAAATTAATAAAAGATTAAATGTTAAACAAGTACAGGACTACATGCGTAATCAGAAAGATAAAATGAAGAAACATTTAACTTCAGAGGATAAGTTGGTTGTTGAGCTCAACCCCACCTCTAATCATAACAAAGTTAACCATAGAGATCTTAATAATACATCTTCCTTTAGAAACAACAATAACTCAAATAAACCCAATGATAAAAGTGATAAGAAGAAAGAGAGGATGAAAGAAGAACACATACTGTTGAGTATGAGCACCATGAAGGAGGTTCGAGCCTTAACATGCACAAAAGGAACAACATCCATATTAAGATTTACGATTCTAATAAAAACCCTAACATTAACAATCATGACGAAGTGCTAAAATACTTGAATCAAAAGGAGAAGGAAACCATCGATAAAGGTATTAGCAACTGGAACCCTCCTAATCCCGGTTGGATCAAATGTAACACGAACGCGAGTTTGATTCAAGACGGATACTAGGGGTTAGGGGTTATCTTTCATGATGAAGAAGAGAAAGTTTTGGAAGCTTACTCCAATAGAAGAATTAGAGATAACAATCCTTTAAATGAAAAAAAAACCCTAGCAGTGAAAATCGTCATTGATAAGGCGATTCAAAGCAACTACCAAAGGGTGGTTTTTGAGATGGATAGTTTGGAGACGGTGAAAGTGATAAACACTGGAAGAGACAAAGTTCCTAGAACGACGATGGGAATGATGTGTAAACGGATTTTGAATCATAAACGTAAATAGACGAGGAAGACGATGATGTTAGTTCATACGAACAGAGACAACAATGAAACGGCGCACCATCTAAGTAAGGTATCATTGATGTCAATCATAACAATTGGATCTATAAGAATAATAAACTTCCGCCAACGTGAATGTTTGATTAATAAAAGGTAGTTTTACTAAAAAAAACTATTATAAATTTATAATTATATAATTATAATTAAAAAAAAGTAATAATCTGTTATAACAAAAACAATAATAATTTATTTCATCAATGAAAAAAAAAAAAGGAAACAACGAAAATTAAATGAAGCTCTTTGTTTGTTGTGTGATGAGGCAGGTGCTTCTAAACAATAATAATCTGTTATCGAAAATTATGATCAAAAGTTTATTTATGCGTTCCGTGGCGTCTAAACCAAATCTGTTAAAAACCCCCTCCTCACCCGCAGGTCTATTTCGCTTCAATTCATCTCTTTCATCAGCACCACTGTCTCCATCTCTTGTTTTTATTCTCATCTCTCTGCCTTCGAAACGAAGTTTCCTTCCTCATCCAAATCAATCCCCTGCCCTCACGCCCACAATACCATCATCACCCCCACTCCAAAACAAAAACAAACACCAATCAAACTAAAATCACATCGCCCCAAAACACACCGTCTTTTTCATCTTCTCTATATATTTTTTTACATTAACTACTCAATTTTATTTTAAAATTACCACCGTAGCGCCACTGCTTTTAATTTTCCGAATCGGAAAAAAAATTAAAATTGAGAATTTCTCAATCCCAAATTCTTCAAAGACTGGTTGGTACGTTTCTTCTTCATTCACCTAACAATTACATTCGATTACTTCCCAATTCATATTCATCTCAATTTCTCGAGTCTCTCCAGTTTTTAGGGTTTATCAAATATTACATGCTGTTCAATTAAATGGCTGGCGCCGGCGATGTAGATGCCGATGCGGTGCTCAGCGACGTCGAGGACGACGGTGTTGATCCGATTCCGATTGTAAATAATTCTACATCCTCTGATGACGTGTCCGTTGAAAGACTCCGCGAGATTCTCGCGGAGCTTGATCGGGAAAAGCAAGCACGACTCGCTGCGGAGAAAGCGAAGTCGGAGTTACAGACTTCTTTCAACCGATTGAAGGTGCTGGCTCAAGAGGCTATACGGAAACGGGATGAGTTTGGCCGGCTGCGGGATGAGGCTGTTCGAGAGAAGGAAGAGGCGGCGAAGCAGCTTGAAGAGTCTGCAATGGAACGTCAATCGTTGCGAGCGGAGATTGAGAAATCGAGTCATATGATGGTTACGGGAATTGAGAAGATTTCTGCCAAAGTGAACGGTTTCGGCGGAAGTGGAACTGCGTTGCCGCGGTCGCAGAAATATACTGGCATGGCGGCAGTGACTTATGGTGTTATAAAGAGGGCGAATGAGATTGTTGAAGAGTTGTTGAAACAGAATGATGCAAGTGTTAAGTCTAGGGACCAAGCTAGGGAACAGGTGGAGCAAAGGAATTACGAGATTGCTATTGAGGTTTCTCAGTTGGAAGCAACCATCAGTGACTTGAGGGATGAGGTTGCAAAGAAAACCTCTCTTGTGGAGGGTTTGGAGAGGGATTTGGCTGTTAGGGATGAGAAGTTGGATGAGGTTTCTGAGAGTTTAAGGAAGGAAGAGAGTGAGGGTTTGCAGTTGAAGGAGCTTGTTAGTGAGTATGAAGACAAGTTGAGTAATTTAGAATCCAGTATGGAATCATTGAGGCCTTTGTTGATTGATCAGTTGAGCTTTGTGTCCAAGATTCACAACCAGATTTGCAGTGTTTATAAGATCATTGATGATGCTGGTAATTCGGAACTGTCTGAATCTTTGTTTGTACCGCAAGAAACAGAGATTGGAGAGAATATACGTGCATCTTTAGCTGGAATGGAATCCATACATGAGTTGACTAGGATTGTTGTTCAAAAAGTTAGGGATGTGGTTGAGGAGAAGAATAGTGAGATCAAGAGTTTAGATGAGACTCTGAATAGGCTAGTTAAGGAAAAGGATCAAATTGGTTCTTTGCTTAGAAGTGCTTTGTCAAAGAGAATGACATCCGATCCGTCTTCTAAGAAAAGTGAGCTGTTTTTAGCCGCGGAAAATGGGTTGAGGGAAGCTGGGATAGATTTCAAATTTAGTAAGCTTCTTGGAGATGGAAAGCTTGCAGCGTCAAATGACAGGTCAAACCAAGTGGAAAAAGAAGAAGAGGATGAAATATACTCTTTGGTAAAATTATTTCTCTTTCTGGTTTTCAATGAAACTTGTTGCTCTCATCTAAGTTTGCATCTTGAAGATACCTTGTTGAGTTTTTTATGCATCCATTGTGCAGGCTGGTGCTCTGGAGGATGTTGTTAAGGCATCTCAGCTCGAGATCATTGAGCTGCAGCATACTGTAGATGAATTAAGGTACTTGACATTTGAATCAAATGCACATTTGTTTGCTATGCGTCTAGCTTTGGAGATCGTTCTCATTCCGCACTGAAGAACTTACATATTAGCAGTATCAAGCTATGCTGACGTTATAATTTTTTTCTTTGCATATTGCTTAACTAAATTAAGGGCAGAGTTGAGTTTACTTAAGCAGCACATTGAAGCTCAGGCCAAAGAACTTGACCATAGAATGCACCGGGTAGAGGAACTTGAAGAGAAGGAAAGAGTGGCAAATGAAAATGTAAGTGTAATCATGTTTGCTAGTTTAGTTTGATATAGCTCCTTAACTGAAGGTTTTATCGACTTTTATATTTTTTAGAGTGCAGATTTTGTTGTGTAGTTCTAGGCTGTGGGTAATCTGTGAGAGTCATTTGAATATTTGATTTCAAGACTTTTCCATCTCTAAGATTCAATTGGACTCATTATAATGCAGATTGAGGGGCTAATGATGGACATTGCGGCTGCTGAAGAAGAAATTAACAGATGGAAAGTGGCAGCAGAGCAAGAAGCTGCTGCAGGCACAGGTGTTGAACAAGAATTTGTGGCACAGGTATGGAATGCTATCTGTTGGCAATAGTACTTTTTCAGCATGTTTGCTTTACTTGGATAATGTAACTGAATAGTTTTTAAATTGCATCTGATTGCTTTTTTCTTTTCTCTATTTTAATTTAATATTTTTTCAATAATGCTCATGTATTCTTAGAGTTGAATACATTTATATTTAATGTACAATTTGTTTATTGCCAATTTGTGATGTAGTTTTGCTCTAGTTGTGAAATGGTAAATTGAAAGAATTGCAAAATTTGTTGTTGCTAGTGATTCCATGTTTGTCAATTTGATCACTGGAATTCATACATTCAATATCTTACCCTTTCTCTTTAGGTCTATGGTGTTCTAGAACTTTTTTTTTTCTATAAATCAAAGTAGTTAATAGAACCATATACATATAATTCAGTGTAGTGTTGTATCCATGGTTGTCAAAGTCGGGATCCCGCCAAAGATCGTTGGGGTATGAAAAAAGCGTGAATCGTAAAATCGTAAATCAGATTGTACGATCCTACCAAATAAACAAAATTTTACAAATAACTAAAAAAAACATTAACATAATTTTTTTTAATTAATAATAAACCACATCCAAAATTCCAAAATTCCAAGTCATAAACCACATCTAAAATTCCAAATCATAAACCCTAAACATAAACTTCAATTTAACAAATCATTCAGCTCATCTTGAGCAAGTCCAACATCCAAATCATTTTCATCTCCTCCATCTTCATCTTCATGGTTGTAAACCTCCAAATCATCTTGATTGTCAATTCCATTCTCTCTATCATTTTGATTGCCAACTTCCAAATCTCCACTTTTAATTGTGAAATCCAAAATATCATCATTTAATGAACCTTGATCATTGTCCATGATCCACTAATCATCCGAGTCAATTTCATCAATGCTATATTCTATCACCATTCTTGTTTTCTTTAAATTTTTCATTATAAACACAACATCATTCGTTGTTTTTTTGCTTCAAGCGGTTTCTTCTCTTTGTATGGACCATTTCAAAGGCATTTCAAAGGCACTCCAATTTCTTTCACATCCAGATGAGCAGTTAAACTAAGGACACGAATTGCAAATTTTTGTAGCTCGGGATGCTCGTCCCCATATGATTCCCCCACCACTGTGCCAAAGTTTTATTTTTGAGTGCCGCTAATGCTATTGGACTACCAAAAACTTTGTCTTTCTCTTGAAATCTTCCAATTGGGCATCAATCTTACTTATTTCTTCTAAATCTCTAATCATCATTTTCATGCAATCATATAACCCTCGTTTCACTTCATAGTCAGCTTTAAAATTAAAAGCTATAGTGCAATTTTGGGTTGAGACAGTAACACGTAGCATGCAAAAGTCTGTGCAATTGATTATCCCATCTTTCATGCTGCCCTGACCTATGCATGCTGCGGGTTACTATCTTGATTCAAAATTGCATTATAGCTCTAATTTTATAGCTGACTATGAAGTGAAACGAGAGTTATATGATTGCATGGAAAGGATGATTGGAAATGTAGAAATAATAAGTAAGACTGATGTCCAATTAGAAGATTTCAAGAGAAAGGCAAAAAATGGTAGTCCAATAGCATTGGTGGCGCTTAAAAATAAAACTCCGGCACAGTGGTGGGAATCATATGGAGATGAGCATCCCGAGTTACAAAAGTTTGCAATTCGTGTCCTTAACTTGCCGCTCATCGGAATGTGAAAGAAATTGTAGTGCCTTTGAAATGGTCCATACAAAGAGAAGAAACTGCTTGAAGAAAAAACAATTAATGGTATTGTGTTTGTAATGACAAATTCAAAGTTGGCAAAGAAGAAGAAAACAAGAAAGGTGATAGAATATGGCATTGATGAAATTGAATCGGAAGATGAGTGGTTCGTGGACAATGATCAAGGTTCATTAGATGATACTACCTCCGTCCCTAAATATAAGACCCCGTTGAGAAAATTACGGGAATTAAGAAAGTTGGTTAGAGTATTAAATTTATTGACTATTTTGTATAATTTTACAAGTTTATCCTTAGGAGAGAGAAATAGTTAATGTGTATGTAACTGTATTTATTACATAGTGCAAAAAAAGATGTAATATAATTAGGGGTATGTGTGGAAAAAAATAATTAATACACTTTGAAAGTTGAAGAGGGCCTTATAAAAAGGGACAAGAAAAAAACTCAACAGGGTCTTATAATTAGGAACGGAGGTAGTAATATTTTAGATTTCACAATTGAAAGTGCAGATTTGGAAGATGGCAATCAAAATGATGGAGAGAATGAATTGAAAATGAAGATGAAGATGATTTGGATGTTGGACTTGCTCAAGCTGCGTTGAAATTTTAGATGTGGTTTTTTATTAATTAAAAAAAATTATGTTCATTTTATTTATTTTTAGTTATTTGGTGGGAGTCTTTTTGGTGTTCTGCCAACCTAACCTAGCATTTGAGGAATGTAAGCAATAATAACATTAAAGGTGTCTTGTTCCACTACAAATTTCAAGGCTGTGATTTTATCTCCCATTCTTTTCACATCCACAATATCTTTCTTCCACTCATTGTCCACAATAATTCCCACCCCATTTCTTGATATAAGTTGTTTGGTGTACCAAAGCTTAAATTCTGAGTTGTCTAATTCTTTTGTCTTTTCAGCTGTCTACTTAATTTCTTGTAGGCACGTGAAATTGATCTTCTTCCTAACCATAGTGTCCACGATAGCCATAGATTTTTCAGTGAGTTTGCCTATATTCCATGATCTAAAATGAATCCTACTTTCATGAACTAACTTCTTTATCCACACAAACCCGTTCATAAGAATGTGGGAACCCTTGCATATTTTTCATTGCATCCAGGTGACGATGCAGCGACTCTTGCTCTTTTGACATTGTAATCGAACCATACAACACGTTGTTTACGGGCAAAGATTTAACATTCACATTATCTTGTAGTTGATTCATGTCATAGAGATTCGACAAAGTTTTACATTGGTTGTTGATTGCCTAACAAAATTCTCTCCTTTTATCCAGACTTTGGACCGACTATGCATAGCAAAGCTAACATAGGCAGAATTTTAATTTTGTAGCCAAGGAGGGTCGAACCAACGACCTTGAACACTTAGGACTAATAAGTCCACCAGCTGTGCACAATTACTCTCATCAATCAATCAATAAATAAATAAGGACAAAAAGTCAAGCCATAAACAATTTAAATGAACCAAGCTCAAGATTCAAATTTTTAAACAAGTCAAGCTGAGTGCTTAAATGTGGCTTGCGTGAATAAATGAGTTGAAGTTTGAGCAACATTTATCTTTAGCTAGTCAAGTCTAAACTTAAAGCACTCTGCGATGGCTGGCTCAACTCATTTACATTCCTTATTCTAGCTCCTCTTTGAAGCAGCCATGACATCATCTTACTCACAACCAGCTCAATAGATCCCTTCATCCTCAGTATTTCTCATTGTTAATTACACCTGAGAATGATGGTGGTTGTTGGTCTATACTCTAGACTTTGACTTTAATTGATGATATGCTATGCTATTCATTTTAGTTTTTTTTAGCTCATTTGTGTACTGTGTAGGTTATCATCCTGCTGTATCTTTTTTGGGGTTGGTTGGCACGTGTTGCTTGGGGATTAACTAATTAGGCTGTAAATACAGTAGATTATTTTATGATGAGATTACAAAAAGTCACCTGTTGATGGATATTTTCACTCTTCCCTTCTATTGTCAATTAACATTAATTTTCCTAATCATAAATGCTGGTTGCTATTGTGCAGTTGTCAACGCTTAAGCAAGAACTTGAAGAGGCAAAGCAATCCATGTTGGAATCAGAGAAGAAATTAAAATTCAAAGAAGAGACAGCAGCTGCTGCCATGGCAGCCAGAGATGCAGCAGAGAAATCTCTCAAGCTGGCAGACATGAGGTCTTCTAGACTAAGGGACAGGGTGGAGGAGCTCACTCATCAGCTCGAAGAGTTTGAGAACAGAGAAGACTCGAGGGGCCAAAATAGGCCTCGATATGTGTGCTGGCCATGGCAATGGCTTGGCATGGACTTTGTTGGAATTCAGCAACGGTCTGATACACAGCAGCAAACAGCTTCTAACGAAATGGAGCTTTCTGAACCTCTCTTATAATTGGATTTTTTAAAATTATTTTCTCCCCTCTTGTGTATTTATGCGGATTTCTTCAATTTTATGTCACAGAATGGTAGTTATTAATTAGTTAGTAGTATCAAACCAGTTCGACCATTGTCATGTTTCAGCAGCATTTGGCTTGAGTAACTTGCTATTGCAATCTGATTATCCTGTACATTCCTTTCATGGAAGCTTCCACGTAGCATTCCACATACACTTTCGTTACATTGATGTAACAGAAAAGTTCATACCTGGTTGTGTTTTGATGAAAGACTTTTTGTCTTTTGGACGATGGTTACTTTTTTTTTTAATTAGATTAGATGTTAACATTAACAGGGGCGGAAATAACTAGATTATGAATTGGATCTATTTTTTAAATTGATAATATTAAGTCTTTTTAAACGTTTGACTTAATCTGGATTTTTGTTTTGCAAAAGCTAATCAGATTTAAAAATCTGTTTTGTGATATAATCCTTTAAATGTGTTGCAAGTGTATTTGGTTCTTTTAAGCTATAACAAAAATAGTTTTGTAGACCAAAATCAGGTTAAGATGTTGGGAGCTATTTTACTCTCCCCCGCTTATTAATCACTTTCGCATGCCGTTTAGGTTTGTTGTGGTGATGTTAGACATGATTCTGAGCTTAGTGCCCCAAGAAATGCAGTTTTCTTTTCCGTTTAGCTGGAGATGAACTCCTCGTTGTTGGGAACAGTATATTTCTCTTCAATGCGGGGTACTGAAAATAAAATGTATAAGTGTTTCACTTTTGGCGGGGACAAATCTTTGACAAAACTAGCGGGATACCCGTGCCGATGATGCGTATTTGTTTATATTTTATTTTTTTTTAAGAAAATAGAATTAATAAAAATTAATAAATATAAAAAAATATAATTTATATTAAAAAAAATAGAATAAATAGTCGTGGGCATCAGTTGGTGATGCATATTTGTTTAAAAAAAATAAAAAAAGAAGACAAAATTACTTTACCAATTTTTTTTTTTTTTAGAAAAAGAACATATTTTATTTATATTTGAAGCATAAATATAGTTTTTCATATATACAAATATTTGGATCAACCTTACATTTCTGTTGTGTAAATATTAATTTTGTTTTGATATTTTTTATAAAAATATTTATACAATGATTTATTTTTTTATACTTAAATGAATAGTTTAAGTTTTTCCATTTCATATTAATGAATATCGTGCGGTCGCACGGGTACCGATTTGTTACATGTATTTGTTTTCAAAAATAATTTTTAAAAATGAATTATAATGTATAGGGAAAAAAATAATAATAGTATATATATAAAAAATTAAATGAATAGAAAATAAAAAATATATTAAAAATGAAAAAAAAATTGTTGATTGAATAATTTGTTTTGCCATTATTAATACACACAAATAAAATTGTTTTAAAAAATTACAAAAACTTGATATAAAAAATGTTATAAGTAGAAGATGAAACATATGTAGAATATCAAGTTTTTTCCGTGTATAAATATTATTAAAAAAAATATAAATGTAGAATTTTTAATTGTTTTCGTATATAAAGAATTTTGGATCAGCTTAATATTTTCTCCGTGAGTTCACATGGATATTAGTTTGTTAATGTCAAAATATTTTCCAATATCTTCTTAAATAATAAACTTGTTCTCGTAAAAAAAACTAGGGTTAATAGCCATTTTGTCCCCTGCCATATAGGTGATGTTCGAAAAACCCACTGTAAAAAAAACTTGCAAAAAAAACTCTAACATTTGAAGATTCTCTCAATTTTGACCTTCATCACATCCAGTCACAAAAAACCTGCCATTTTGGCAGTGTTTTTATTTTGACCCATGCCATTTTGGCAGCGTTTTTATTTTGACCCCTGCCACATCAGCATTTTTGGTGACTGAATGTGATGAAGGTCAAAATTGAGAGAATCTTCAAATGTTAGGGTTTTTTTTGCAAGTTTTTTTACAGGGGATTTTTCAAACATCACCTATATGGCATGGGGCAAAATGACTATTAATCCAAAAAAGTATTAACATTCACTTATTAATTTAAAAATATTTTAAATTAACTTATAAAAGACATTTATTTTTTCCCGTATGTAGATATTTAAATTTATTTATAAGAAAAATATTTTTCTCATATTTGAATAAGTAGTACACTTTTCCCTCGTAGATATATATATATGTCTCTTATTTACATCAATAACATATAATTGTCAAATTTTTCTCGTATTTTAATTGATGAATAAGTATTTAATATATTGTAAATATGTTCAATTGATTGAAAAATATCACATTTTTCCCGTATTTAAAAAATAGCACACTTTTTCCTATAATAAAATTAAACTAAAAATAAAATAGAATTAACAAAAATCAGTAAATATAAAAAAAAATATAATTTATATTTAAAAAAAAATAGAATAAATACCCGCAGACATTGGTTGATATTTTTTTATAAAAATATTTACGCAATGATTAAGTTTTATAAATATCAAATAATATTATAGTATTTATAAATATTATTTTAATTATATAAATAAATATTATTAACACAAATAAATAAATTTTATGTAAGTATTATTACAAATATCTATTTCGTTCGATATCCATATTAGTAACGTGTGTCCGGCCGAGTACGGGTGTTATACACATTTGTTTTATATCATGAGAAAATAGAATTTACTAAAATTTTAAATAAATATAATTTTCATGTTTGAATCAATAATTATATATTAGTTTTGTTTTTGTGATCATAAAATAATTAAAAATATTTCATACTATCATACAATTTTTATACTATTTAATTCATACATTACATTTACTTATGTATTTATTCTAAATGACAATATTATACTTTATAATGTTAGCAATTTTTATTCTAGAAATTTGTAATGCATTTCACTCATCTTATTTTATGTCTCGTTCTATTAGCATTTCGTACATTGTTTTTAAAAATATCTATTTTTATTTTCTATAATAGCACAAAATAGTAATAATTATTGTGATAATGATCGTATACTACAAACGATGCAAAATAATACTAACAATATATCATAAGTTTAAAATTTAATATCAGTTATTATTTATCTATTTTTGTCAAATATATATTTATTTATCTTTGATACATAATAAAATATATTGAATCCAAAATTATACAAATGACATTTCAAATTCAAAAATACAAAATGTTTAATGTTTCACTAAATGAACCTTTCATTTTAATTTTCTTTTACAAATAATTCAATTATTTTATAATCGATATAATACATTACGCTACAAATAATTCAATTATTTTATAATCGATATAATACATTACGCTAAAAAAATAAGAATGAATATAAAACAATATTAAAATATGCACTATCACTTTTGAATTTATTTAGATGGTCATAATCAACATTTCACCTTTTTATTTTTAATTTATTTTTATTGAAAATTTATGATTTTTTAAATTAATATATCATTATCATTTTTAGAAAAGTGTTGCATCTTAATTTAAAAATATCGTCAATAAATTTAGAAAACAGTTTTAAATGCTAATTAATTGTCATTTATAATGAACATAATAAAGAATATATATTTTAGACATATTTAGATAATTAATACATTTTAGGCGCGTTTATAAAAATAAAAAATTATTGATTAACAATAAATTTGTTTTTGTATATAAAATCACGTATTTGAACATATTTTGATCAATAATATATTTTTTCATATTTAAATAATAAAAATTACTTTTTTTTCTTCATACTTGATCAACAATAAAAGTATTTAATAAATTGTAATCATCAATTATCAAGCATTTATGCCTTGAATATCATTCATTCATAAATATGCATTTAAAAAAATTAAATTTTTTTATTCTTACAAATACAACTTAATTACCATTTAAAATATGCTCATTTTTTTAATTAGAAATTATTGCATATATGAATTTTTTTTATGATAATTAATTTTTTTATTAATTATTTAATAATTTTCTTATTTTCTATAAAGAAATATTAATCATAAATATGCAATAAAAATATAATTTTTGTATAATTTTTATATAATTAGTATATTGTAATAAAAAATAACATTCACAATTATTAATTTTACAACTTAATACATAATACATATAAAATTAACAAATATTTATGTACTAATAGGTAAAATATAATTTAAAATTCAAAATTATTGTAGTACTGCATTGTATGAGTAATACTATCCATTGGTAGATGCAATGTCCATTACAAAAAAAAGACAATGAATCGGTCGATTCAAATTTATCCACCCTTAATTATCTTTGTGTATGACCAATTTATATTATTGTGATTAATCACTTCAAAACATAAATTTCGATATTTTGAAAGTGGTGTCACCTTATATAAACGTGCATATTGTCAAGAAGTATCCCTACTTTTTGTTGTTGATATGACACATCTTTATTTTCTTTATTGATTACTATTTTATTTGATATTATATATGAATTTGAATTTTACCATTGGCTAGAAGTCATTCGAATTGATTTTGGTTGAATCCAATATTTATAGATCGTGAGAGAACACTGTAAGTTATGGATTCTTTAAATTTGGACATTTATTCCTTGCATTTATCAAATTTATAAAATTGAAAAGGCATATTTTTCTCATTGATTTGCTTAAATGTAAGAAATACATTGAAGTGCAAATTTAGATAGCCCATATTATGAAAATAGTAGCGAGTAGATAGAACTAAAAAAAGGTTAAAAGGAACACATAATTAATTATGCCAACGTGGAGGAGAAATTGTACCATAATCTTATAGGAAAGCAATGAGGAAAGACCACATATAGTTATATATTTAGATAATCAAACAAAGACGTGTAAAGAAAACCATGTTGGGTCTGAGGCTGCCAGCACCTTCTCTGATGTGTTTCTGATTTCTTATATGAAAGCAATGAGGAAAGACCACATATAGTTATATATTTAGATAATCAAACAAAGACGTGTAAAGAAAGCCATGTTGAGCCTAAGGCTGCCAGCACCTTCTCTGATGTGTGTCCGATTTCTTTTAATTCTTGTTCCTACAACATCAACTGTAAATAGTGTTGAAAGCAAAATGTTTGAAATGCAAACACTGTAGTAATGTTTTTCAAATAACAGAATCAATGAGATCGTAAATCTTCAGCTCCGGTGAGGATGATACGGCGGTGAGTTTAGAATATGAAGTAACCTGACCCTCTCAAGAGAGAGGGTATTTATAGAGAGCCCCTAGTGCGTGGCCAACGGTTACTTGCACTGGGCTGGATTGCAGTGCCCAATCCAAGTAACTGTCAGGGCTTACGTGGCGTAGTGAAGATCAGCGCGTGGTCTTCGCCCTGGGGTAACGGTCCCGAGATCTTCGGAAGGTGGGCAGACCGAATCCTCCGGAGGTGGGAGGTTACAAGAGAACATGTCCTCGCGGGGAGGAGCCCTTGTGTGTTGGGGAGAGACGTCGTGCCTGCAAGGCTTGACTCACTGTTCGACGGTCTTTATTGTACGTGCCCGACACTGCTGAAGACTGGCACGTGCTCGACGCAGGTATTGCATAAGGGCCTTGTTGGGCCGTCCCAGGTCGTATGGGTTGGGCCTGCCCTTCAGAAGGGCAGGCTCCGACCCAGTCCAGAATAGGAGCCCCCCAAGTCGTTGCTCTAAGGTGTCGGAGTAATGACTTAAGGGTCAGCAATCGTGTCGGGGACGTATTGGACTCGATCGTGGGACCGAGATGCTTCTAGTATCCCGGGGACCTCTTAGGCTCTACCGAGCACATACTACGAGCGAGGAATGTCAAATGGGGCAGAAACCTTGACGCCTGCTCGAGTTTGAGATTCTGCTGCAGGGCGACTCCGCGGGATACGAGAAGTTGTGGTGTCGGGCACCAGACATTGTGAAAGGACGCGTGTGGGAGAACGAAATGGCATACATGGGGAAGTGTGTGCCACGTGTCACGCGCCATCATTACCTAGGGCGGCTAGGCTATGGTAGCGTAATCGAGTGCCTAGGAACTCCTTGAGTCTCGTGAGGGGCTTTATAAATAGTGGCCATCCCGCCTCATTTGTACTTTTCGCTCTCCCTTGCTCAGATTCTCTCTTTTTTCCTTCTCTGTCTTCACTGCCATTCTCTGCCACCTACCTCCACGCCGGAACTTCGTAACAACCATTTTTCAAGTAAGTTTCTTGATCCTTTCTCTCTTTAAGGTGTTTTGTATGGTGTTCATCCGGTGAACAGTTGAAGTTCTCGGGGAAACCATGAAATTTCAGGAGAAAACGGCGAAATTTCTCTATGTTTTTGTTGAATATCGCGGGGAGATGGGATGAGAACCATGGGGACAAGAAGAATGTCCCGAGGACACGAGATGAACAATCTCGAGGCTCTCACGAGACGGATTCTCCCGGGGTGACGCCCCGGTGACCTGAGGATGGTCTCGGAGACGCTCCTTCTTCGCCCTTTCACTTGATCAGTATTGGAGGGGTGAATTTGATACGGACCATCGAATTCACCGTTTCCTTCTGCTTTTCAGGTAAATGGAAGCCTTGGTCGTGGCCGTGGTGTTATTTCTGTACTTTTGTGGTTGGCATTTATTTTGCTAAAACTATTATAGCAGCAAGATGTTGAATCATGATGTTCTAGGTGGCTGCATTCAACATGTCGAATGAAGATGTCCCATACCTGCTCACAGGACATCGCGTCTGGATTCAGTTTTAAAGCAGATTCTGTTGTTGTGAATTGTTTACTAAATATTCTGTGAATATTTGGTTATCTTATGTGGCATCCAAAGCATTTTTGGATTGTGTTTATTTGTTGGTCTTTCGGATTTTCAGCTGTTTCTAATTATGGAGACATATTAGGAAACTTTGGATTGAAGACCTATTTTGTTGGAGTTTAATTTGCAGATTTGTGAGCAGTCTATTTGCTGCGTTGTTGAAGCCCAATTCAGTCCAGATTAAATGCTATATATTGACTGATGTAAACCTAGTTTAGGTGTGGAACTTACTTGTGTTTTGTTAGGGTTTTCGAGTGTATTTTGTGAGCCTAACTGGTATCATTCTGATAACAATATAAGGACTGGTTTTTGTGTTGTAAGTTCTGTTAGTTACTCATAAGCTTTTAAGCATTGAGTTTCTTGTGTGTCGATTCTCATAAGCTTTGAAGTATTGAGAATTGTGTGTTTTTGAAAGTGTGACTTTCGGTTTGTTACTTGTGTAGAAAGATACCAATCACGGGTTGTGGTTGTAGAGGGATTTGAGGAGGGCCTCATACCTAGGTGAGTCTTAGGTAGAAGTCATAGGAAGGGTAGTGATTAAGTGAGCAGATTATTCGGTGTTTGTATGATCTGTGAATTGATACTATCGTATATTGGTTTCGTCCATGGCTTGGTAGCCCCCAGAGTAGGATTGTTGATCCGAACTGGGTAAACATATCACTGTGTTATTTACTTTCTGCACTATTAATTTTATTGTTATCTTGTTCATTGTGTTGGATATCAGTGTCTCAACATCTGTGTAGGACATCTGATATCTGTGCCAGAATTTCAATTGGCATCAAGAGCTTGCACCCTTGTTTGGTTCTGGGTGAGATTCAGGGAAGGTACTTTCTGGTACAATGGACAAGGATGGAGGATTTCTGAACAAACCACCTCTGCTTGATGGTTCCAACTATGACTATTGGAAACCAAGGATGATAGCATTCATCAAATCCATGGATGATCAAGCATGGAAAGCTGTTATAAAAGGATGGGAGCCCCCAAAGGTTAAAGATGAAAAAGGTACCTCTACTGATGTGGTGAAGGAAGAGGAAGACTGGGATAATGCAGATTACAAAGGGTCCGTGGGAAATTCCAAAGCCATGAATGCATTGTTTAATGGTGTCAACAAGAATATCTTCAGGTTGATTGAACATTGCACCATTGCAAAAAAGGCGTGGGAGTTCTTGAAGGTTGCTCATGAAGGGACCTCAAAGGTGAAGATGTTAAAACTTCAGCTTCTCACTAGCAAGTTTGAGAGTTTGAAGATGAAAGAGGATGAGAGCATTCATGTTTTTCACATGAACATTATTGAGATAGCTAATGCCTCTAGTGCCCTAGGTGAAAAGATGTCTGACAGCAAACTGGTCAGGAAAATCCTCAGATCTCTACCTAAGAGATTTGACATGAAAGTGACTGCTATAGAGGAAGCTTAGGATATAGACAAGATGAAAGTGGATGAACTGGTGGGATCTCTTCAAACATTTGAATTAGGGATCAGTGAAAAGTCTGAAAAGAAGAAGAGCATAGCTTTTGTGTCAAATGCTGGCGACTCAGAAGATGAAGGTGACCTGGTCAGAGATGAAGGGGTGTCTAAAGATCTGGTATTGCTTGGAAAACAATTTAACAAAGTGTTGAAAAGGATTGACTGAAAGTCGAGAGCAAATGCTCAGAACAAGTCACTCGACATCAGTAAGAACCAGGATGGAGGCAGAAGATCCAGAACTGAAGAAGACTCCAATCAAGGGAAGAGAGTTCAGTGTTTTGAATGTGAGGGATATGGACACATAAAGACTGAGTGTCCCACGTATCTCAAAAGGCAGAAGAAGGGCTTATCAGTGTCTTGGTCAGAAGGAGAGTCTGAGAGTGATCTTGAAGAAGAATCAGCAAAATTGGTGACAGCTTTGACTGGGATCTGTAAGGCTGATGGAGAAACTACTTGTGAGTCTGACTCTGACAAAGAATCCTATATTGGAGAACTCACTAAGGAAGAAGTCTTCACAGGATTCTCAGAGTTGTGTATCAAGAATGAAGAAAGGTGCCAGATAATATTGGAACAGAAGGTTCTGATAGGTCAACTAGAAGCTGAGAAGGAAGAACATCTATCAACCATTGCTGATCTAAAAGAGGAGGTCGAATGGAAAAAGTCAAAACTTGACAATATGACCAAATCTATAAGAATTCTGAACAATGGTACCACGCAGCTGGATGAGATTCTTCAGACTGGGAAAGATATTGGAAATGTGCAAGGCCTTGGTTTTAACAATCAAGCAGAGACTTACAAGAAGCCAGTATTGAAGTTTGTTCCTCAGAAAATAAAGCAAGAAGAGGGGATGTCAAATCACATGTTTCAACATCAGATGAAGCATCAGAAAAGAGTTTGTAGATCAAAGTATAAACCATGGAGATGCCATTACTGTGGAAAGATTGGTCACTTAAAGTCCTTTTGCTACAAGCTGCACGGCTATCCCAAAACTGCTCAGCAACAAAATAAAGGACATAGTTGGGGTAAAGTGAAGAGAAGATGGATTCCTAGACAAATGATGGCTGGTCTCATAGCACATACCTCTCTTAGAGCATCTGCAAGAGAAGATTGGTACTTTGACAGTGGTTGTTCAAGACACATGACTGGTGTGAAGAAATTCTTGTCAGATATCAAGCCTCACTCCACCAATTATGTCACTTTTGGGGATGGATCAAAGGGTGAAATAAAAGGTGTTGGAAAGCTGGACTACACAGGACAACCAAATTTGGATCGTGTTCTATTTGTCAAAGGGCTGACCGCAAATTTAATCAGTATAAGCCAACTGTGTGATGTAGGTCTCAAAGTAAATTTCACAAAATTTGTGTGTCTAGTAACCAATGAGAAAGATGAAGTTGTTATGAAGGGAACTAGGTCTAAGGATAACTGCTATCTGTGGAATCCTCAAGAACCGGAAAGTTTGTCTACTTGTTTGATGTCAAAGGAAGATGAAACTAAACTGTGGCATTAGAAATTGGGTCACTTACACCTGAAAGGGATGAAGAAAGTTATGTCAAGTGAAGCTGTTAGAGGTATTCCCAAGCTGAAGATTGATGAGGATAAAATATGTGGTGAATGTCAAGTTGGGAAGCAAACAAGGGTGTCACACAAGAGGCTTCAACATCTTACCACAACTTCTAGAGTTCTGGAACTTCTTCACATGGATTTAATGGGACCTATGCAGGTTGAAAGTCTTGGTGGGAAGAAGTATGCCTATGTTGTCGTAGATGACTACTCCAGATTCACTTGGATAAGTTTTATCAGAGAAAAGTCTGAAGTATTTGCAGCCTTCAAAGAGTTGTGTTAAAGGATTCAACGGGAAAAGGATTGTGGTGTTGTTCGGATCAGAAGTGACCATGGGAAAGAATTCGAAAATAGCAGGTTTGAAGAGTTCTGCTTATCTGAGGGAATCACTCATGAATTCTCATCACCGATCACTCCTCAGCAAAATGGTGTGGTAGAACGCAAGAACAGGACTATACAAGAGTGTGCAAGAGTCATGATTCATGCCAAAAAGCTTCCATATCATTTTTGGGCTGAAGCCATGAATACTGCTTGCTATATACACAATAGGGTGACTATCAGATCAGGTACCTCTGTCACTCTTTATGAGCTATGGAAAGGTAGAAAGCCAAATGTGAAGTATTTCCATGTGTTTGGGAGTAAGTGCTATATCTTGGCGGATCGTGAGCAGAGGCGAAGGATGGATCCTAAGAGTGAGGAAGGAATATTTTTGGGATACTCTACAAACAGTAAAGCATATAGGGTATTTAATTCCAGAACTAAGGTGATGATGGAATCCATAAATGTGGTGGTTGATGACTCTGGCAAAGATGAAGATGTCCCAAATGATGTTGGAGCATGCCTTCCCATGAACAATGAAATATCCCAAGACATTGAGTCTGTAGACGATAATGCTCAAGAAACCGACACTAGACCTGAGAATGAAGAGGTAGAGGATGCTAACAGGGGACCCTCTATAAGGATTCAGAAGGATCACCCTAAGGAATTGATTATTGGAGATCTGAATGAAGGTGTAGGAACCAGAACGAGGGAGACTGTGTCAAATGCATGCTTTGTTTCAAAGATTGAACCAAAGAATGTCAAAGAAGCATTGACAGATGAGTTCTGGATAAGTGCTATGCAAGATGAACTTTGTCAATTCAAGAGGAATGAAGTCTGGGAACTGGTACCACGACCAGCAGGAACAAATGTGATTGGAACAAAATGGGTTTATAAGAATAAGTCTGATGAACAAGGAGTTGTTACCAGGAACAAAGCCAGATTAGTTGCTCAAGGATACATACAGATTGAAGGAGTAGACTTCGATGAAACATTTGCTCCTGTGGCTCGATTGGAATCCATCAGATTGCTGCTAGGATTGGCATGTTTATTGAAATTTAAATTGTTTCAAATGGATGTCAAGAGTGCCTTTCTGAATGGCTACCTTAATGAAGAAGTCTATGTTGAGCAGCCTAAAGGGTTTGTGGATCCAAATTTTCCTAATCATGTTTTCAAGCTGAAGAAGGCTTTGTATGGGCTAAAACAAGCTCCACGAGCTTGGTATGAGAGACTGACCGAGTTCTTAGTCAACCATGGATACAGGAAGGGTGGCATTGATAAAACGCTTTTTGCCAAGGAGAAGGATGGGAAACTAATGATTGCTCAGATTTATGTAGATGATATTGTGTTTGGTGGGATGTCGGATGAAATGGTCTAACATTTTGTCAATCAAATGCAATCTGAATTTGAGATGAGCTTGGTGGGTGAATTGACCTACTTCCTTGGATTACAAGTTAAGTAGATGGAAGATTCCATTTTTATCTGTCAGAGCAAATATGCGAGGAACATTGTGAAGAAGTTTGGACTGGATAATGCCAAGCATAAGAGAACTCCTGCTCCTACTCACTTGAAGTTATCCAAAGATGAAAAGGGAGTGAATGTTGAACAGAGTCTGTACAGAAGTATGATTGGCAGTCTGTTGTATCTTACAGCAAGTAGGCCAGACATAACATTTGTTGTTGGTGTGTGTGCAAGATATCAAGCAGAACCCAAGGTCAGTCACATCAATCAAGTTAAGAGAATTCTTAAGTATGTGAATGTACATGTGATTATGGGTTATTGTACTCCCATGACTCAAGTCCCATTTTAGTAGGTTACTGTGATGCTGATTGGGCTGGAAGTGCTGATGATAGGAAGAGCACCTCTGGAGGGTGTTTCTTTTGGGGAAATAATCTTATTTCATGGTTTAGTAAGAAGCAAAATTATGTATCTCTTTCTTCTACTGAAGCTGAGTACATAGCAGGTGGTAGTAGTTGTGCTCAACTGGTATGGATGAAGTAGATGTTATCTGAGTATAATGTCACGCAAGATGTCATGACATTATTTTGTGACAACCTGAGCGCTATTAATATTTCCAAAAATCCCATTCAACATAGCAGGACTAAGCACATTGATATCAGACATCACTTCATCAGAGAACTTGTGGAGGACAAAGTCATAACTCTTGAGCATGTGAGCACAGAAAGTCAGCTTGCTGACATATTTACCAAGGCTCTGGATTCAGTTCAGTTTGAAAACCTGAGGAGCAGACTTGGAGTTTGCATTCATGAAGAACTATAGCAATTAATGTTCCTTCTGGCTGCCAGATTGGAAAGAGTAAAAGAGGTTCTGGTAGTGCAGTGTGTGAATGAAGGGAAAATGCTGAAGTTTGTGCATGACATTTGGGCGTGTGATGTGGTGTGCATCTACTCTCTGATGCGGTTTACTCTGGTTTATTTTTACTTTGACCTGTTCTACTTGCCTTTGTCATATTTATGGCTAAAAAGGGGGAGTAGTATGTTTGTGTGGGGAGTGCTTGTGTGCTTGTGCTGCTGCAGTAGTTGAGGGGGAGATTGTGGAATGTTGCTGCTGTTAAGGGGGAGTTTTGCTATGCTGCTATGATGTGTTGTGTGCAGTTGAGGGGGAGTGCTGCTATGCTGGATTTTTTTGCTGTGTGCTGTTATTTTTTCGCTGCTGTCTGATATGGATGTTTTTGTGCTTCTTTGAAAGTTTTTTTGTGTGTGTAGTTTTAGCCAAAATAAGCCAAAGGGGGATATTGTTATTTTTGTGCTTTTGTGGTTGGCATTTATTTTGCTAAAACTATTATAGCAGCAAGATGTTGAATCATGATGTTCTAGGTGGCTGCATTCAACATGTCGAATGAAGATGTCACATAACTGCTCATAGGACATCGCGTCTGGATTCAATTTTAAAGCAGACTCTGTTGCTGTGAATTGTTACTAAATATTCTGTGAATATTTGGCTATCCTATGTGGCATCCAAAACATTTTTGGATTGTGTTTATTTGTTGGTCTTTCGGATTTTCAGCTGTTTCTAATTATGGAGACATATTAGGAAACTTTGGATTGAAGACCTATTTTGTTGGAGTTTATTTTGCAAATTTGTGAGCAGTCTATTTGCTGCGTTGTTGAAGCCCAATTCAGTCCAGATTAAATGCTATATATTGACTGATGTAAACCTAGTTTAGGTGTGGAACTTACTTGTGTTTTGTTAGGGTTTTCGAGTGTATTTTGTGAGCCTAATTGGTATTATTCTGATAACAGTATAAGGACTGGTTTTTGTGTTGTAAGTTCTGTCAGTTACTCATAAGCTTTTAAGCATTGAGTTTCTTGTGTGTCAATTCTCATAAGCTTTGAAGTATTGAGAATTGTGTGTTTTTGAAAGTGTGACTTTCGGTTTGTTACTTGTGTGGAAAGATACCAATCACGGGTTGTGGTTGTAGAGGGATTTGAGGAGGGCCTCATACCTAGGTGAGTCTTAGGTAGAAGTCATAGGAAGGGTAGTGATTAAGTGAGCAGATTATTCGGTGTTTGTATGATCTATGAATTGATACTATCGTATGTTGGTTTCGTCCCTGGCTTGGTAGCCCCCAGAGTAGGATTGTTGATCCGAACTGGGTAAACATATCACTGTGTTATTTACTTTCTGCACTATTACTTTTATTGTTATCTTGTTCATTGTGTTGGATATCAGTATCTCAACATCTGTGCAGGACATCTGATATCTGTGCCAGAATTTCACGTGGGATCTCTAGACGTTGATGACCAACCTGACTCCCCGATGGCGATGATCAACCGTGTCGAGGAACGACTGCCGAGGAGTGGGTCAGCGATGAGCCTCTAAATATGATTTCCCAGTTCGTCGACGAGGACGAGGATGACATCTTATGTACTGTCGAACATCGCCTGGTGGGCTCCGCGAAGACATGGAAAGTGTTTCGGCCTCAGGCGCACCATCGCATTTGCTCGACGTACTGAGGGATGCGATTTCCCATGTACGAATTTATGTACGACAAGGCGGGGTGGCACCTTCCCTTCACTGATTTTCAGCAATTGGTGTTCGTTTGGATGCGGCTGGCGCCCTCGCAGCTCCATCCCAACTCCCTCGCCTTTATCCGCGCCTTTGAGCTCATCTGCAAATATCTCAAGATCGGGGCGACTGTACCCCTCTTCTTCCGCATTTTCCACCTACTGCGCCAGGAAACTGATGGTAGATACGACTGGGTGTCTTTCAAACAGGTGAGCAGGCTGTTCCAGACCTATATGGACTCTGTTTGCAACTTTAAATACCGATACTACACCGTGAGGCCGGTTTCGCTCGAGGCCGTGAATTCGGTGTATCGTCGGGTCTTCCGAGAAATAGATAGGCAGCAGGAAGAAGCCCTCGAATCAAGATTCCCCTTATGCTAGACGGAGGAGCATTTCAAGAGGGGCACGAACAATTACATCATCAGTCCTGGCCGACTTTGCGAAAAAGACCGTCTGGCGTACGAGGCGATAGTCAACTTCGTCGTCGGATTTAACAAAGCCAAGCTCGTGACACCGGATGGTAAATTTGTCTGGGGTGATGATGGGCAGGTCCTAACGAAACCCCAGTTGATCAATACGAGGGCCCTCCTCGAGACATTTTCTGATGAGGATGCCATGGAGCTGTTAGGTGGTGGAATCTTCCTCGACTTACTCTTTCTACCTGTTCTGGGATCGATTTACTGACACATTTCTTTCTCTTTTGCAGGTAAGATGTCGAGTGCGGAGGAGCGTATCAAGAAACTGGTGGCTGCCCGAACGTCGAAGAAGGGTGGAAAGGGTCGTGTCGAGCAGATTCGGTCGCAGGGCTCCGGCCCCACTCCGACAACCGGGGATTCTTCTGGCTCTCCCCAGGGCAGCCAATCTCCCAACACTCAGGGGTCACTGAAGAGGCAGCGACTCGTCGAGTAGGTGAACGTCGATCTCACCGAGAACGAGAGTCCTCCCACTGTGAAGTTTGTGTTCCCGCCTTGTCACTCGAGGCCGAATTTCTTTACGGGGAACAACTCCATGTGCATTGGTGCACCCGAAGTTCAGACCATCTTGGGTGCTGACAGAGTTTATCGGCGAAGGGCGTTGGTGGAGGACGTGTCTGCGGTGATGCGGGTTTGCGCTACTGCCTTGGTCCTGAACGATGAGACATGCCCGACGGCCGAGCTGAACAGGCTACAGGAAAACTTCAAGTATATAAATGCTGAGATGGAGAAAGTGAGGAAGGAGTTGGCCGAGTGCAAAAAGCAGAATAAGGCACAGGTCGTGCTTTAAGAGCAGTTGGAGGAGAGGCTGAAGAATGCTGAGGAGGAGAGGAAGGGTTTCTTGGCGAGGATCGACGAGCTGGAGGAAGTTGTTCGCCCAGCCGAGGAGGAAACCGAGGAAGATAAGTTGTTGACCTCCCGGGCATCTCTGATAGCGAAGCTCAGGCAGGCCGAGGAGGATATCCTAGTGGCAACGTACATGGGCTTTAACAACGCCGTGCAGCAGCGTCAGATTGTGAACCCCGGTCTCGTCACTGAAGGGACTGGTCCCGACTATGAGGTGATCGATGGTCAGATCATGCAGCCGATGCAGGAGGATGAAGTCGACGGAGGGGTTACTAAGCACGAGTGGCCAGAGGAGGACGTAGTCGACTAGGTGTTTACCTGTTCGTTACTTTTAGCCTGCGAGCCACTTTCTTTTGTAATGATTTTTTCCTGGCCTGTGTGCCAGGGGCTTTTTTGACATGTTTGTAATATCTGCACAATGGGTTTTTGCCCGGTTTTAATACTTTTCTTGTGCTTATTTGTGTGTGTGATGCTTGTGTATTTGATATACTTTACTAGTTTTTGTCTAAGTAATTTGATGATTTTGGGAGTTTGCTCTACTTTGATGATCCTCGACTGCGTGGAGAGCTGGTCGAGTGGTCGGAGGTGTATTCCGACCTTCAACGAGGCTAAGAGCTCGGTCGAGGTCTTAACTTCGTGGCGTGAACTTCCCATCGCGAGCTGGGTGTTATGCCTAATTGGTACGACGACGGAGCTCGTTTGAGGGGTCTTCGTCGGATCAAAGTCCTTGCGCACACACAACCCGACCCTTGATCGTCGTGTTTCATATAGAGGTGTCGCGCCTGTACCCTAGCGCGCCCCCGTAATCGCGACGTTGGTTTGTCGCGGGCAGTGTCTAACTGTAGTACTGCTTAAGTTTCTCAGCGTTCCATGATCGAGCAAGTTCTTCCCCGTGTAGATTTTTGAGGTAGTAGGCTCCTGTCCCCATTTTTGCGCAGACGCGGTACGGGCCTTCCCAGTTCGCTGCGAGCTTGCCCTCTCGCGAGTCTTTCTGGTTCCTTCGTAGGACGAGGGTGCCGACCTGAAAATCTCATTTAATAACTTTGTCGTTATAACGTAGAATTATTTTTTTCTTAAGTGAGGCCTCCTGGAGGGATGCGTCCGTCCTTATCTCCTCGACGAAGTCGAGCTCTTCCCTCAGAGCTTCGTTATTCGCGTCCTCATCGAGGGGGAACCTCCGTCCTTCTCGAGGGTTCCCTGATTTCCACGGGGATCACCGCTTCAGCTCCGTAGGTCATGCGAAAGGGGGTCTCCCCCGTCGTGGAATGCAGGGTTGTTCGGTAGGCCCAGAGGACGCTGTGTAGTTCCTCGACCCATCGTTGCTTGGCGTCGCCTAATTGGTGTTTCAATCCCCGAAGGATCACTCTGTTCGCTGCTTCAGCCTGCCCATTTGTTTGAGGGTGCTCGACCGACGTGAAGTGCTGCTTCGTGCCCAGTTTGGTGACGAAGTCCTGGAAATTCCTGTCGGTGAACTGTGTCCCGTTGTTGGTGACGATCGCCTGGGGCACGCTGAATCGGGCGAGGATGTTCCTCTTTAGAAACGGAGTATGTTGAAGGGCAAGATTTTGGCCAAAGCTTTCGCCTCGATCCATTTCATGAAATAATCCACGCCGACGATGAGGTACTTGTTTTGGTATGACCCCACGACGAAGGGCCCGAGGATATCCATTCCCCACCACGCAAACGACCATGGGGACGACAATGTTTTGAGCTCGTTTGGAGGGGCAAGGTGCATGTCCCCGTGTCATTGGCATCGATCGCATTTCTTGACGTGCTCCTTGGCGTCCTGCTGCATGGTGGGCTAGTAATACCCTGCTCGGAGAGCCTTACGGGCTAAGGATCGCACGCCGAGGTGCTGTGCATTGATTCCCTCGTGGATTTCCTGGAGTATACCGGGGACCCTGGTCTCCTCGATGCACCTGAGGAGGGGGGTAGAAAACCCGCGGCGGTATAGTTTGCCCTCGACTATTGTGTACGAGCACGCTCGCTGCTTAACCATCCCCGCTTCCTTGGGGTCCTCGGGCAGTTTACCCATCGTGAGGTATTCGTATACCGGGGTCATCCAGCAGTTACTGTCCCCAATGGCGTTCACGTCCGTCGCTGGAACGGGTTTGTCGATGCTCGGGCGGGAAAGCACTTCTTGTATGACGGATTTATTTCCGCCTTTCTTCTTTGTGCTCGCCAATTTGGACAAAACATCTGCTCTGGTATTATGCTCGCGTGGGATGTGGGTTACCTCCGCGGAGGTGAAGTTTTTCATCTTTTCTTTCACCAAGGTCAAGTATTCGATGAGTCTGTCATTCTTGGCCTGGTACTCACCTCGGACTTGCGAGGCTACGAGCTGGGAGTCGGTGAAGATTTTGACCTCTTTGGCGCCAAGGTCCTCGGCCAGTCGTAGCCCGGCGAGGAAGGCCTCATACTCCGCCTAGTTTTTCAATGTTGGGAAGGATAACTCCAGGGAGACCTAGATCAGGATACCTTCCTCGTTCTCGAGGATAATGCCTGCCCCACTCCCTTTCGTGCTGAATGCCCCGTCGACGTAGATCGTCCATTTTTGGGATTCGTTGGTCGAAGGTTCCGGGACAGTCATTTCCGCCATAAAGTCGGCCAGTACCTGAGCCTTCAGGGCTTTCCTTCCCTCGTACAGGATGTCGAATTCGGCGAGTTCGAGCGACCATCTGAGCATCCTTCCTGCCATGTCTGGTCGACCGAGGAGTTGCCTTATTGGCTGCTCGGTTCGTACAATGACTGTGTGGGCTAAGAAGTAATGGCGTAACCTCTTGACTGCGGTGATGAGGGCCAGGGCGACTTTCTCGATATGCTGATACCTGAGCTCGGGGCCTTGGAGGGCCTTGCTCGTGAAGTAAATTGGCTTCTGCCCATCCGGGGTTTCCCGGATGAGGACAGCGCTGACCGTTTCACTCGTGATTACGAGATATAAGAACAGTGTCTCCCCGTTCTCAGGCCATGAGAGGACCGGGGGTTGCGACAGGACTTGTTTGAGGTGGAGAAGTGTTTGATCGTACTCCTCGCTCCATTCAAATGTCGCTTTTTGTCGAAGAAGTTTGAAAAATGGGAGTGCGTATTGTGCAGATTTGGCGACGAAACGGGAGATGGCGGTCAGTATCCCGTTTAGTGATTGTATTGACTTATTCGAGTTCAGGGTTGGGATCTCGGGGAAAGCCCTACATTTGTCGGGGTTGGCCTCGATCCCTCGCTCCGTGAGGTAGAAACTGAGGAACTTGCCCGCCTGAACGCCAAAGGTGCATTTGTCGGGATTGAACCTCATACGGCATCTTCTCGCCATGTCGAATACCTTCCTGAGATGAGCGGCGTGGTCGACTTCTTCTGCGGATTTGACGATCATGGCGCCCATATAGACCTCGAGCATGTCGTCGATCTCTCCCCGAAAGACTTTGTTCATCATCGGTTGGTAGGTCGCGCCGGCGTTTTTCAGGCCAAAGGGCATTACGTTGTAGTAGTAATTGCCCGACTCGGTCATAAAGTCTGTATGCTGCTTGTCGGCCTTATCCATGGGGATTTGGTTGTACCCCGAGTAGGCGTCCATGAAGGACAATAGCTTGTAACCTGCAGAATTATTGACCAGCTGGTCGATGTTAGGCAAAGGATAAGAGTCTTTCGGGCACGCCCGGTTAAGATCGGTATAGTCAACACACATCCTCTATTTTCCATTATTATTTTTGACTAGTACAACGTTGGACAGCCAGGTTGTGTACCTGGCCTCCGAAATAAAATTCGCCTCTAGGAGGTCTTTTACAGCTTTTTCAGTAGCCTCCACTTTTTCGGGAGACTGCCTACGCCTACCTTGAACTATGGCCCTAGCAGCCGGATCTACGGTGAGCTGATGGGAGGCCACCTCAGGGTCAAGGTCAGGCATCTCGGAGGCGCTCCATACAAATAGATCAGCGTTCTCTCAGAGACATGCCTTCAGCTGCTTCTTTGCCAGGTCGGGGAGTCCAGTGCCAATCTTCACGCTTCGGTCTGGGTCGTCTCCGAGGGCGACGAGCTCGAAGTCTCCGTCCGGGACGGGGCGCGCTGGGTGGAGGGGCTTCCCGTTGTTTTCTGCCTGGAGGTCGAGGTTAGCTGCTCTGCTTTCTTCATGCTCACCAAGGAACCTACTGTCGAGGTCGACCGCGTTGACACGCGAGAGTGGCTTTTGCATAGCGTCCGGGGATGACTTCGCTCCGGTCTTGGGCTTGGTGCTGATGGAACTCATGCCTTTGATTGCAGCGTCGGAGCATCTCCTGGTCGCGTCTATATCCCCGTGCATCGTAATGACCCGGCCCCTGGCCGTGTAGTACTTCATCTTGAGATGGGCCATTAATGGCACTGCCGTAAGTTCGGCCAGGATGGTCCTCCCGAGGATGCAGTTGTAGAGGGACGGACATTCGACCACCAGGAAGCGGGTCTTGACTTGTCGGGCAGTGTCTTCGGCCCCGAATGTGACCATCAGTTCAACGTAGACCCACGGTCTGGTGGTGGTGCCGTTGAACCCCTGTAGATCTGAACCCACGTAAGGGGTCAGATGTCTTTCGTCGAGCTGGAGAGTCCCGAACAGGTGAGCGTACATGATGTCGATCGAACTTCCCTGGTCGACAAGAATCCTGCGAACTTCAAAATTCGCCATCTGTGCCCTGACCAAGAGGGGGATAGTGGCGTTGGGCGCTTCGCCTAGGAGCTCTTCAAGGTAGAAGGTGATGAGGTTTGATCTCCCTTGCACCTTCTCGAAAGTGGCAGTCTTCGCCGATGTTGCGGACTCCAGTTCGTCAAACTTCTGCTTGATCGACCCTACTGACACCTTCTCATAACCACCTCCGGATATGACCATCGTCTTGGGGAAACCTTCCCCGTTCTACAGGAAGAGACGGGGTCTTCGTGGGAGAAGTTTGCCCACATGCTGCGAACTGCCTCTTGGCCCTCGATGCCTTCGGGGACAAAGAAGTCTTTAGGCCGAGTGACACTGAGGGCGACCTACAGCCGACTCTCGTCGGGAGGTGGTGTCGTCTCCTCGACGCTTTGGGATTCCCGGGCACCGGGACGAGGGGCGTCGTTCTTCTGGGCATACTTCTTTAGGTGCCCTTCCTTGATCAGGATCTCAATTGCATCTTTGAGATGGATGCAATCCTCTGTGACATGTCCGTGGTTTCGGTAGAACCTGCAGTACTTGGACTTGTCCGTGTTTGATTTGGAGGGTGTTGGCTAGGGAAAGCGGATGCCCCCTTTCTGAAATTCTGAGTTGGTGCACTCGGAGAGAATTCGCGTGAGGGGAGCATTGAGTGGCGTGTATTTTGTGAACCAGCCTGCAGGACCTCTTGGTTCGCGAGAGTCTCAGGGGCGGCCTTCCTTCCTCCTTTCTCCCCCACGCCGGGCGGTAGGAGAGTCTTCATCTCTGTGGCCCCGGGGGTACCATTGCGTAGTCCCCGAGCGATCAGGAACTTCTTCATGTCGTCGGTCGCGTGGACCTCGACGGCTTCTTTGTTGAATCTCTCGATGTAGTCCCTGACGGATTCATTCCGTCCTTGGAAGATAGCCTCCAGGGAGGCCACCGTCTTCGAATGTTGACGAGAGGCGGTGAAATTCCTGGAGAACTGTGTTTTCAGCTGTCTCCAGGACGTGATGAATTCCGGAGCAAGCCTCTTGTACCAAGTCATGGCTCCTTTCTGGAGGGTAGTCGAGAAGAGCCTGCACTTGATAGCTCCCCTGACGTTTCTATAGTCGAGCAGGGCTTCGAAGTTCTCGATATGATTGTCAGGATCGGTCGTGCCATCGTAGGTCCCCAGTTGTGGGGGAATCTCCATGCCCGCGGGGCTGGGTGTGTCCATAATTTCTCTGGATAGAGGAGTCCTCTGGTCGTCTTCATCGCTTTTGGCCGGCGATCTTGACGGGGAGTGGTGGCCCCGACCGGGTCCATGCCGCCGAGGAGAGCTTCTAGGGCAGTTTTTTAGTTTTTCGCCTTCAGCTGTGCTCCTCTTCTTGGTCGGGGAACATCGACGCTTGCCCTGCGGAGGGTAGCAGAGGCGTTTCTGGGCGATTGTTTGCTGGGGTCGTTCCAGGCGCGGCGGGCAGCCCTCGCGCTGCGGGGAGGGGCTGCGAGAGCTGGCCGGGCTATTCCTTCGTGGGGAAGGGGAACGATTGGGAGACGGTGGGTGACGATGCCTTCGCGGGGAAGAGCGTCGTGGTCGCCCTCTCTTGAGCACTTCGACCCTGAGATTCTGTTGGGCAATCAATTGGTTGGTCTGGTTGACCAATGCGAAAAGGGCCACCGTGCCCGGGTCAGCGTTTGGTGGTGGAGCGACTGGCTGGTAGACGACTGGCGGGATGTCATGTTCGGCGGCGTCATACGCCACGTATTCAGAAAAAGGGGAGGCGGTCTGCCCGTCCCTTACATCGCCTTCTTTGATGTGGGCGGCAACGTTGTCCTCACGGTGGTTTCCTTTGTCAAGCTGCGTGAAGACGGTGTCCGGAGCGTTGTTCCCATGTTGGTGCTGGTGCTGGCCATGGTAGTTATGAACAGAGAGATTGCTTTGGTTTAATGATGAAGGAAAAACGGGGAAGCAGTAGTTCTCACAGACGGCGCCACTTATCGTACCTGGATCAGACAGTATGACAGTGGCCAGCAGCGTCGTGAAATCTTTAGCTCCGGTGAGGATGATACGGCGGGGGGGGGGGGGGTGTACCTACAAGGTACTCCGACACTCAAGTCATGTAAGGTCAGAGAAAAATAAGTACAGAAAGTAGGTGAGTTTAGAATATGAAGTAACATGACCCTCTCAAGAGAGAGGGTATTTATAGAGAGCCCCTAGCGCGGGGCCAACGATTACTTGCACTGGGCTGGATTGCAGGGCCCAATCCAAGTAACTGCCAGGGCTTATATGGCGTAGTGAAGATCAGCGCATGGTCTTCGCCCTGGGGTAACGGTCCCGAGATCTCCGGAAGGTGGGAAGACCGAATCCTTCGGAGGTGGGAGGTTACAAGAGAACATGTCCTCGCGGGGAGGAGCCCTTGTGTGTCGGGGAGAGACGTCGTGTCTGCAATGCTTGACGTCTCTGTTCAACGGTCTCTGTTGTACGTGCCCGAAATGCTGAAGACTGGTACGTGCTCGACGCAGGTATTGCATAAGGGCCTTGTTGGGCCGTCCCAGGTCGTGTGGGTTGGGCCTGCTCGTCAGAAGGGTAGGCTCCGGCCCAGTCCTGAACACAACGTATTTGAGAGATGCAAATTCGAGAACATGGGGAAGAAAGCTTAAGCTAATATAAAGGCCTCACAGAGTTATTTAATTGTTAACTTTAAAAATTTGAATTCTTAGGAATGCACACGCTCAGTTAGAAGCATGTTTTGTAAGGTATGATGCCATCCATTACCTGCTACTGGACTTGAGGCATGATTCATCACATCTCTATTTGAAACAACCTCTTTTGAAAATGTGGATCCAGAGTTATTACTGTCCACCAGCTTTGAAGAACTTTCCAAGAATTTAACTTGTTGTTCAGGAACATCAGGAATGGGAGATACTGGCAAGAACCATAATTCTTCTTGGGACATATCAGTGTCGCTGAAAGCAGGATCCTTCTCCACTGTCATAATGTCAATTTCATCATCTTCATTGAAATCAGATTCTTTTACCTACAAGGATATGTATATGGTTTCCTTACCTATAGAAGTAGAAAAAAGACATGTTAGAAAGTATACATCAAAACCTGAACTCAGCATCTAGTCCAGCTTCTTCTTCTGATTGTGTTGTAAATTCAACAGGAGTGGAAACAGTTGCACAAACGTCGTTAATCGAAGATATTGGAGACAAACAGGCATTGCTATTATAAATCCTAACAACATACTTTTCCAATATATAAATCTTACATATAGGAAGTCGCTACCTCTCTCAACCGAAAAAAAAAATCCACTACAGAAACACTGCAGGATCACTTGAGAACAACTCAATGGTAAAACAAAAACTACATAAACCCTTTTAGTAAAATTCTTGTAATCATTAGGTTTTATTTCATCCAATATCTGGTTGTACAATAGCAATTCCGCCCAAACATACAACATCCACATCACTTTTTATGTCAGATACTAAAATGTCAACTCAATGGTAACAGTTTGACATAATAATCTTGGAGACAGTTGTGGCTTACGAATGTGTTAAAATTCCCATGAATAAAACACTCATTAAATCAACAGTTCCAGCAACATAATAACAGTAGAGATAACTTACACCAAGGAAGCCTACCAGTGTCTATTTCAATAACAATATATCCCAAATACCATATATCTGCTGCTGTAAAATCACAGGTTAAATGGGCTGCCATATCCTGCCATACAATATTATATAAACTTACTCAATTATCCGCTAGATAGATGTAACTAAAGAATGAATATTAAACTTACTCAATTAACCAAATTTATGTGTTAAGAGTGTGTTGCTATAACTCCTCTAATGCAAGGATAGTTGTACTACCAAGTACCAACACACAGAAACATAGTTTACAATCTTGTATAGATAGATAATAATAAATGAAAAACAAAAAATAACTTATCAAATCGAAGGTGCAGAACAAAGAATTTCCCAGCATTTTTGTTATCATATGCATCTGTGACCTCTTGAAAGTAGTTGGAACCCATTTCTTCAGTAGAGTGCTGAGGATTGCGAAAACGACTGATACAGGCATCTCCAAGTTTTGTGATATGGGGAACAAATACTAAAGCTTGAAATTTGACTTTACAACGTGGGTGTTGGATATCCATAGGCATGTTGTCAAAAGTCAGGCGGTGAGAATATGGAGAAATTGCAGCAATACCATAACTGCATCAAACAAAACACACCAAGATGTTAGAAGTTCATAATACATAGAAGTAAAAAAACTTCGGAACAATTTCCAGCATAAGTTTGGTATTGGATAGCAATTCATAAATGATAAAGCACAAAATTTATTGGAAAAGAGAATATCTCTTTCTTGGAGAAAGAAAAGATTTTGAAAATAAAACATTGATGTGATTATACCAAAAGCAAACCAAGTGATTTGACCGATAAAAAAACATTGAATACTGAAATATGTTTTAACTCTAGTGAATAGTGTTTTAACAGGTATTAAATGTTTGTTCTTATCTCCAAGAGTAGTGCTACCATTAATTTAAAGAATTCTCCAATGGAATGATTTAATCTTAGTCAAAAAAACCCAATTTATATTTAGATTCAATAAAAGTGCAGCTAACCACAGTAAATAATACAAAATTAAAAACTAAAGCATTGCATCAAACTCAGAACCTTAATATTGGAAGCAACATCAACAATGAGTCTTTGAAACTATATCAATTTCAATTTTAATTATGTCCTAAATTAATGCCTAACTATATCAATTTCAATAAAAAAAACATGAAAAAAGTAAGAAAATTTTAGTTTTGCTAAATAATAGCAGACCACTCTGTGTGTGCAGGAAGTGTATCAACCTAAAGGATTCTCAAATGGAATGATTCAATCTTAGCCACAGAACCATACATAAGCAAATTATATTTAGATTCAATAACAGTGTAGCTATCAGTAAACAATGGAAAATTAAAAACTAAACCACCAAAACTTGGTAAGTTACAAAATTACTAAAATCAGGAAACAATCACTTATTGTTTTATGGAAATAGAATGCATCAATTGCATCAAACTCAGAACCTGAATATTGGAAGCAACATCGACAATGAGTCTTTGAAACTATTTCAATTTCAATTATATCCTAAATTAATGCCTAACCTATGAAGCCCGGACTCAAACACGGACACAAGACACGACACGGACACAAGGACTCCGCTAATATAAAAAACATAGGACACGGACATGGTTATATATATTTTATATATTAATATAATAATGCAATTTATGAGCACAATTTATAGAGTTTAAAATGAGAAGCAAAATTTACATTTATTTAAACTTAGTACTTTCAATCAACCAAAACAACACATAAATCCACCAAAACAACATAAATCCACCAAAACAAAATGATACAAATCATATCATAGTTACGCTACATTGAGAAAACCGGCCTCTAAACCTGGCTCATCCTAAGACAAGTCAACAACTTCAAGAAATTGATTGTCATCTAATGATTCAAACTCATTGCCGGCGACATTCCACATTTTAGTTTCCTCTTGATGATATTAGGGAGTGACTCTTGATAGAAGTGGAAGGTACTATGCATATATACTAAAGCTTCCGTCTGATGTGGTGCTATCTTGCTTTTTTTAAAGAATGGATAAATGAATATGTGCTCTAATTACTTTCAGCACAAACTACAGTGGAATATGAAAAAATAAAGAATCTTAATCTTGTCATTTTTATAGTGAGGTAGTAGAATATGAAAGATAAAAATTCCTTTTTTTTTTAAAAAAAAATTTGAAAACTTTTTTTTTTTTTTTAATTCTGAAATTTTTTGAGTTGAGACGTGTCTTTTATTTGAAATAAAGTGTCGTATCCGTGTGAATGGCGTGTCGGAGCTTCATAATACCTAACTTTATCAATTTCATTTTAAAAAACACGAAAAGTAAGAAAATTTTAGCTTTGCTAACTTACCAATTCCTTTAATGTTTTTCAAATTTTTATATTTCTTATTCTCCTCAACTCCCTCTTTAGTGAGAAAATTTTTAACAGTTTCTTTCTCAAATAGGTCCCTAAATGATAGTGTTAACTGATATAAGGAGAAGGGAAAAATATGAACAAAATTAATCAAAATAATAAAATTATAATACTAACCTTAGGTATTTGTAATCACCTGTAATTATCAACAAAGAAGTAAATTTATTAGCCAACTACAATTTGATTTTTATCAATTAAAATAAAAACCACACACATGGATACATGGACAAAAAATTTCACCAACAATTATAGCTGATAATCCATAAAATAGAAGAACAATTAGGTGAGACTAATACAGTTTTGAATCTTACCACCACCATAAATCTGAATATAAAAAATGCCAAGATCTGCAAAAAAAAAAAAAAAAACCTAAACAAACCAACAAAAATTTATCCAACAATCCATACTCTAAACATATTTGTCTCTTTGGGAGAATGTAGTAATCTCTAAAATACAAAAAACATACCTTTAAGATGTTTGGATGTCATTCGCAGTGAAACACAGTGAATATATCTACCGAACCGCATCATCGATCACTTATTCCTCCTCAAAACTCACAGATCCAAAATCTTCCAAGAACATTCCCACTGTCCGCCGTCTCAGTTTTCGCGAATCAACACCTTTGACAACCATCTTCTTCTGCGAAGCTGCGAAAAAACATAAAATAAATTTGATTAAAAGGGTTTCAAAAAATCAAATTCAAGAGATGCATGAGATGGAGTTTTGCAGAAGGGAAAAATTTATTTGAGATCAAAATTTATGGATGAGAGAGATGAGAGAAAAAGTTGAAAACCTAAGAAAGAAAAAGAAAAAATAGTAACATGTGTTTATTATGAGAGAGAGAGAGAGAGAAAAAGAAAGAATGCAGAAGGACTGTTCCAAACCCTTTTAACCCCAACCACTGCAAAAGAGAAGGAGAGAGTCGTGCAAAGCAGCCACGTGTAACAGAAGCCAGGTGACACTTGGAGGGCTGATAACCAAGAGGGTCAATATAGTATTTTGGTAGTCATTTATTTTTTTATATGTAAGATACATCCATGTGGCAGCGATTTTTTCGTGGAATAATTGTTTCTTTTCTTCATATTTTTCTTTTTTTTTCCTCTTTCTTTCTTAAATCCTTCACTTCATTTTTTTCTTCTATTTCTTGGTCAAATTTGACTAAAATCACCCTAAAACGATTAGAAACACAGGCAAATGCTTATAAAAATTACAAGATAGAATGTCATAAGCAAGTAAAACAACCATTGCATCTCACAAGTGGCAAATGAAAATGCTCAGTACTCTACTTCAAATGACGATCTGGATATGTTTTTTTTTCTTCTTTGCTTACCACGAAATCACGGTTTTTCCTAAGAAGAAAACAATGTCCAGAAATTGAGCGTCATGTATCTAAAAGCCACACCCAATCTGCATTTGAGTACCCTAGAAATTGTAGATTTGAAGTCTTGTCAAAGAAACTGCCATGTCATGTGTTCTTCTTAAGGTAACCTCACTACCCTGCAGACTGCAGTTTGGTTTGTAATGTATTGTCGTGAGTGTATGCGTGTACTGTATTATCTACTAAGTGGAAAAGTGATATGAGGTCTTGTTGTGTTCAAATGGTATTGATCCATCATTGTATAGCTTAATAGTAGTGTCAAGAGGAATTGAGGCATACTGGAACCAAGTACTCCTGAATCTTCTAAGAGATCAAGACATTATTTTTTCTGTGATATTGTGATTTCTGACTTGGAATGAGCTACTTCCAAACTAAGGAAGTATTTTGACTGTCCAAGTTCCTTTATTTTAAAGACATTATCAAGTATTGTTTTAATTCTTTTAAACTCAATTAGTGATGTTCCTGAATGAATCACGTCATTCATATAGACTAGCAAAGTAGTACATGTCTCATCCTTTTGGACAAATGGATTATAGCCCCATGGAATTTTAGATGAATTTTTAAGTTATGGGAAAAATGTTGATTTTGAAGGATCGGACTTGGTATCCTATTTATGATATGATAGAAACCCAGGAAAAACGTATAGAAAGCGGTAATGTATTGAATAAAGTAATTGGATGTGAATGATTACAATTCAACCATAGTCGAAAACTTCTACCAGAGAATATGTTCTCCTTAATCTAATAGCCAATCATACTTTCCCCTCTCCCCACTAATCATGCTTTCTTATAACATAATGAATCTCATGTTCTGTAACCACCTACCCCCACTTCTCTAAGGATCCACATCATGTAACTGCTTACCCCCACTCTTTCTCTTTCTTCTAGAATATACCTTCCAAATATGGGCCTTGGTGGAACCACCCCAATATCAATATTGGGCTCAACATTAATAGACTTAGGGGTTCTATCACTGCCCTCTCCTTCACTAACAGTCTTGTCCTCAAGGCTGACTTGTGGAAACTGGATCTTCAATAATTCCTCATTCTCCCACGTCGTGTCATCTTCAGCCCTACCTTTCCATTTAGCCAGCCACTGTTTTGTCACCTGATCCCCCACCATGACTTCTCTAGATGCTAACAGCTGCTCAGGGCACTCAAACTCTTTGGATTCGACCTCCATTCCTTCAGGAAGCTTCGGCTCAGCAATGTAGTTCCTAGTGACCTTCTTTAATTGGGATATATGAAAAACCGGGTGAACTCGTGCATCATATGGCAGTTTTAATTTGTAAGATACAACTCCAATCCTTTCCACCACAGTGAATGGTTCAAAAAATCTAGGGGCCAACTTCTGATTTATCCTCCTCGCCACTGTTTGTTGCCGATGTGGCCTCAACTTGAGAAAGACCCATTCTCCTACCTTCAAGGATATATCTTTTCTCTTCTTGTTGGCATACTTTTTCATTTCCTCTTGTGCTCTAATCAGATGATGTTTCAACTATCTCAATGCCTCATCCCTGTCCACTAATTCTTCAGACACTGCTGCCACTTTAGTTTCTCCTTGTGTGATTCTCACCATCAGAGGTGGCTTCCTTCCATAAACTGTTTCAAAGGGCGTCGTCCCCGTTGACACATGAAATGTTGAGTTATACCACAGTTCTGCCCAAGGTACCCACTGAACCCAAGTTTTGGGTTGTTCCAATGCAAAACATCTTAAGTATGCTTCTAAGCAACAGTTAACTACATCCGTTTGTCCATCTGTCTCAGGATGATAGAACGAACTCATCTTCAAAACAGTACCCTGCAAACGGAACAATTATCTCCAGAACATGCTGATGAATAATGGGTCTTTATCACTTACGATGGATTGAGGAATTCCATGTAAACGCACAATTTCTTTGGCAAACATTTCCGCTATTTTTCTCGTTGTATATGAGTGTTTAAAGGGGATAAAATGGCTATACTTGGACAATTTATCCACCACAACGAACACTGCTTCATATCCCTTAACATTGACTAACGTTCCATTAACGGGAGGACTAACGTGGATATGTTTAGATAATTAAAGGACCAAAATGGCACGAAAAAGCATTAAGGGACCAAAGTGAACCAAGGGGTATACTTAAGGGACCAAAAAGAGTATTTTTCCTAATTTGTTTTATGAAGCTTATAAGATGTTGTCTTGCTTCACTCTTGATGTTCATTAAAAGGATTCATGCATATCTAGTATGATCATCCACAGAAGTTAAAAAATAGTATTGCAAGATAAAGTGTTAAAAGTGTGTTCCTTTGTTGATTCAGGAGCTGGTGTATGACCAAGTGACTTGATTGAGCTAACCTGATTGGAAACAACATATGCAGATTGTTGATTGATGCTAGATTCTAGAATTAGATTGATGAGATTTTCATATTGTTCATGAGTCAAAGGGGGAAGGGATCATTTATGGTCAGAGATTGCAAATGAGGAATCATCACCCTAAAATCACTTCCTTCATATGCAACACCATGAGCAGCAAAGGAATTTGGACATTGTAGATGGGGTGGGAGACCGTGTTTCTTGTAGCAAGTATCTATTGTGTGGCCATTGTGGTTGTAATAAGTGAAAAAAACGAGGTTTGAAACGTGACCCAAATCATCCCGAGAGAAACGCTCCTTCAAATTGAACCATACATCTGCAATATTCTCCATGAACACAATGGATTGATTTATTTAGGTGTCAGCTGAATTCATCAGAAATTGATGAGCGTGTTACAACGATTTCAACCACAAATAGAAGGATATAAGAGATTACTTGGCATTTTAATAATGCCATAAAAAAATTCAAATTTTATTTTGGCATAATTTTTTTTCTTGCATTAACATAAATTTTTGCAATTCAAGACTTTAAAGATGTAGCATCAACGAATCAAGATTTTTTGTCATGCCCTCAAATATGTCTGACCCACTTCATTCCGTTATTTTGCAGACTTTTGTAAAACGGGTCTAAACACGGATAGACATGTTGTCATCCCCTAATAGAATGAACCTAACACAATGGAAACTTGGCTCATAGCTCGTGATGCACTAAGCTACTAATATCTAGTGCAACACAGCCTATGAAACTAAGCTTACCCTTTCTTTCCTAGCCACACGATCTGCCTATAGATCAACGTTGAATTTATTGATGTGGCTTCAATACTTAAAATAACAGCATCTTAAGTTTTTTTAAAAATGAAGAAACAGTTATCAGTATGAATAAATGTGATATCCTCTGATTATTCTAGTGCATAAAAAATTGAGATACAAATTTGTAGTTTAAAGGAAAACTACATGTTGATAAATTAAAAACATAAATGTTCTTTATAGGAGGAATGGGCAAAATGGTAAAACCAAAACCCCCCAAATTTTCAAGGACAAAAAAGAATTCCAATTATACAGCATTTGTGTTGCCAAATCATCGTTTCGTTCTGCACTTCTTTCTTATCAATATCCCTTCTGGAGGGCGAGCCACCATGATACTGCAACGGCTATAAAGGTTATATGAATACCTTAAAATGGTTCCTAGTTTTGATCTTGCTCTGAAAACTCCCCTTACTTCAAGCAAAACACCATTGCTTTCCATTTGTTTTACAAGCCTCTGTCCCTCATTTAATGGCAGCTGAACTTGACTTGTTACCATATGTATATATGCAAATCTTGACTGAACCCTTGCAGCTGAGAAAGGCTCAACATATTGAGTAGCAATAAGGGTACTTCCATAGTACAGATAAATGTTCACTGAGCTGAAATCCACATGAACTTTCTTGTTTGGATTTGTGAAATTTGTCAGCATAGTTAAATCAGCATTGAGTAGATAACCAACATCAAGGTATGCAGCATTTAGTGTGACACTAGACACATCAAAATGAGGAATTTGTGGACGAAAAACCAAGTACACTATGAGTACTATTAAGCCTCCTATGATTATGATAAGCCAAAATATTACACACAAGCAAGCACCCAACCAAGTTAAAGGCGGTGATTTTTGTTCGTCAGGAAACCTTATACCACCATGACGCCGCCGATCTTGGCGTGGTGCAAGCTGCTGCCGAGGCTCGGGAGGATGGTCAAGTGGTGGTGGTGGTACGACTGATGGCTCTTGAAAATTTACCCTTGACTTACTTGGCCGAAAATCCTGATCTCGTTGCTTTTTGCGCGAGCCTCCACGTGGTGGTTGGCTGGTGCGGTTTCCCCCCCTTCGTGGAACTTGTAAACTAGGTGGTTGATGATGACCTTCTTGCTCAAGGGGATGTGGAAAACGACTATCATGATCTGCACGCAATGGAACGTGATCTTCGGGGTGGCGTGGAAAACGACTATCATGATCTGCACGCAATGAAACGTGATCTTCGGGGTGGCGTGGAAAACGACCATCATGATCTGCACGCAATGGAACGTGATCTTCAGGATGGGGCGGCAATGGAAAATGAGGTTGGTGATGCTGAGATACATCTTGTATAGGCGCTGCTACAGGAATAGATGGTTGGCCACAGTAGTGTTGGTATGGCACTGTTGGAATATTTGGCTGCTGCTGATCTGCATTCTGGGGTCGCACTGGTCTAGAAAAGTGAGGGTTGGTTTCTCGACGAGACATGGTTGCTGTGGAAAATGTACAATGAAGAGAAACAAGAGGCTAATACTATGAAAATGTTATTAAGATAATGTAAACCCGAACAAATCAAAACCAAAACAAAAATTAATAGGCATTAAAAGAATGAGAATGACTTCAAGAGAACTTCAAGGATGATTCATGAACAGGCAAAGAATCAAACATTAGCCAAGTATGTGGGGCCACAATTTTCTATTTCAATCATGAAGTGATAATGTATCTTATCACTTTTCATTATATATAATAGGAATCTATGTCAACAATAGAGAACAAAACTTTGTATGAATTTGGAAGTGGAATGGATTTTGGACTAATAGATGTCATAATTGTTAGAGTCCTATTCAAATGTACCCTTTCTATTAAACAATCAATTTACATGCAAACAATACCAACTGCACAAGATACCTTCCTTCTACTTTGATCCAAAGTACATGGACCACAAACCTACGAATTGCAAGTTCAAGAACCTTGAAAAGTTAAAAGCACTCGATAGGCCAGAGGAACTGATCGAGTTTGTGGGCGAAAATCTGTTCAATCAAAAAGAAATCATTGTGATTGGCAATAAATAAATCAAAATCTGAGTAGAAACAGATATACAAATCAAAAAGAGAAGCTAAAGCCAGATTCTTCTTTTCTTGTCTTCAACTTCAATTTTACAATATTCTCCAAGAACAGCTTGCTTATATAGTTAAGCAATCCCCAGAGTCCCAATTGCAGTGGCAGGTGGTACAACATCCAACACCAATGGTTCATAAATTACCGTTCTCCATTTTCTATCTATTCAACAGTTCTCCAACATGGCGTCATAGAATTATTAGCAGATCACTTTGAAATACTCAAAGAAATCAAGTAGATAGACAGCCAACTCAAAAATCAAAACAATGATTGATTCAGGGTGAAATATCATTTTTCTCCTATAGCAATAAGATAGGTAACACAGTTCAAAACAGATGGAAAGCTATTCGAAATTTCTATATAAAAACTTGCACCTAGAACTATTGATTATGAAAGTATAAGGTTTTAATTAGATAGAATACTGATAGATTATTGATGAAAAGAGTAAACCCCAGTCCCCAGTAACACAGAATGTCAATAATTAAGAATCAAAATTTATGTTCTTCACCTGAATTTTTCAAGTCCCCTCCTTTCCTTCTTTCTACTTCTTCCTCTTTTCAATCAAATCAATCCGCTGATTGGCTTATTACGCTTGTTTTGAGCTTTGGCCACTCCTGTCCAAGTGGTAACATTGTCTAGGGTAGAATGTAATGGCAGAAAATACATTTACAACATTATACACCAGTATGTATGAGAAAGGGTTTAGTAGTGTACTAATGTTGTATGACTGTGATATATAAGTAAACAAGTAAGAACTCTTTTTTTCCCTCAAAGATATGCAAAAATCAACAAAAGCATATTGAAAATTATTTTTCAATAATAGAAGAATGAGAAAGCATATTGAAAATTATTTTTCAATAATAAAAGAATGAGCTGAAATAAAGGAGAAACATATGTTTAAAGCAATGAATGATTAGGGTAACATTTCGTTAGAGAAGCTTGAAGTTCTGTACTGAAGATAGAGACAGAAGCATTCACTAAAAATAATCCTAATATAGGTCAGACAAGTTGGATTTTATGACAGTATAGTCCAACAAATACACATTCTTTCTATTCTAATTAAAAAAACTGTGGATCTTGTGCCAGCAACACAGTTTTTCCACAGAATGTAATAGATTTGAACTTTGAAACCTAACAAGGCTACCCTGTAGATCTTGAACTTTTGTAATTATCTGTTGAACCTAGATAAACACAAACAGTAAGCCGCCAATCTGTTACTGAAGGTTCCACAATACTTGAGGTACGAAACCTTGAATGTAGCCCACAAGATGAAAGTTTACAGGGAATGTTTATATCTGTGGTTCGAACTTATGCTCTGCAGCACATCAATTCACAGATGGCATGAGCTTTGTCCCGGTGAAATAAAACTTCTATTCAAACTTATGCTCTGCAGCACATCAATTCAGAGATGGTATGAGCTTGTTATTCCAAGAAGGACGCTATACTCAAATTAATCGTATAAAACCATAAAATGACAAAATTATCATCATCGAAGTGTCTACAACATAAGCCTGGAATTTAGTCAATCTGAATTGAGCTGCCACTCAAAGGATTTCATGAACTAGCAGAGTCACAGTATTCAGAACCACTCTTGCTACAAAGAAACACCAGCTTAATTTATATAGGCACATGGACTTATTTCAACCACAAATCATTAATTATCAACATCAATTGTTCTGTGGGTAAGATTCAGATCAACAGCTCCCGTGTATAAAAAAAATGGCCAAAGAATATAATGAGTATATTGTATTGACAAATACAATCCGCCAGCTAAAATCTGTCGGTAATATGTAACAAAATTTGGATACTAACTCATTAGCAACTAGAAACCATTGTAGGGCTGTCGTTGTTATGGATTCTCTACCATAAGCTGGCCAGGGAACTAGTAGTGTCTTATTACCATGCAAAGCTGTGAGATTTCACCATGAGCAGCATGCAAATGTTATACTGATATGCAGGTGTTACTGCCTGCAAAAAACAAAGTAACTTCATCGGTTTGTTACACTTTCATGTAGTATGTCGAGAGAGAAACATTTAAGTTGCTCTGCCATGTGAGTGATGAAGTTGCGAGGATTGCAATGCAAACTAACACAATGCTCATGTGCCATCTCTTGACCGAATGGCATTGACTAGAATCTCGGAGAGATGTCTGTCAAGTGTAAATCCTTTTTCCATCATCTGATCCCAAACCCTGCAGGCCTCTGAAAGCTTGTTTTCCTTAATGAGTCCTCCAACTACCAACTTGAAAGTGACCTCATCCGGGAATAATCCTTTAACCTGCATTTCTTCGTATAGCCGCATGGCGTCCATAACTCTAGAAGACTTGCAAAACCCATTTATGAGTGCATTGTATGAGACCACATCTGGACTTACTCCATTCTCCACCATATCACAAAAAACAACAAGAGCCCTATCAATATTCCCGGACTTGCACAGATGATCAAATATTGTGGTATAGAAAATCACGTCAGGGACAATCCCCATTTCCGTCATTCGATCAAGAAGCTTTTTAGCAACATCAAAACCACCTTCCCTAAAAAACGCTTCTATAAGCACCGTGAATGTTATCACGTCTGGTTGAATCCCTTTCCTACGCATTTCCTCAAACAACTCGTAAGCTCTCTCAGTCCGCCGCGCCTTACAAAAAGCCCCAATAATAGTATTGTAAGAAACAACATCGCATACCCCATTACTCTGCATCCTCTTGACCATAGTCAAATAAGCCCTATCCAACTGATTAGCCTTACAAAAACCCTTAAGCAACTCATTATAACTATACACATCAGGCCCCACACCACTCCTCTCCATAGTCTCCACCAACCTCGCCGCCTCATCAAGCATAACCTCATCACAACAATAATTCAACAAAATATTATAAGTAACCAAATCCGGCACACACCCATTCCTACTCATAAACCCTTTAATCGCCAAAGCCTTATCAATCCTACCCATCCTACAAAACCCACTAATCAAAGCATTATAAACCAAAGAATTAACCTTCACACCACCACTGATCACACCAACAACAAGCTCATACGCTAAATCAACATTACCAACACTACACAAACCAACAACAAGTGCAGCACATGCCTTCAAATCAGGCTTCAACCCACTCTCTATCAAACCACGCCAAACACGAGCAACATCATCAAACCTTTTGGCTTTACACAACGCGTCGACGATAATAGTATACGAAACAGCATTAGGCTCCCTTCCCTTCAAAGACATGTTGCGAAAAAACTGAAGAGCAATTTCTAACTGATTCTCACGGCAGAGAATGTTGAGGTAAATATTAAAAGCCCAAATATCAGGAACATAGCCGAGAGCGTCCATATCACGGAGGAGAGAGTGAATGAGGGAGAAGTTTTTGACGGAACAGAGAGCGGAGATGAAGCGAGAGTAAGTGAAAGGGGATAGTGAGAAACCATTAGGGATGACGTGGCGGTGGTAGTAGCTTTGAGCGAGGTCAAGGTGAGAGTGACGAATGAGAACGCCGATGAAACGGTTGTAGTCGATGCTGAAAGGACGACAATTTGATTGAGACATTTGGTCGAACAGTTGGATTGCAGTGTTGATGAGACCAGCTTTAACGTAGTAAGATATTTGAGAACGGTATAGTAGGCGGCGTGCACCGACACTGTGATACATATCACGGCTTCATTCATTTGTTCATTCATTCACTTTCTGTTGTTGTTCTTGTTTTTCTTAAACCCCTCCTTGTGGGAATTGTGAGGGGGAGGGGAGGGAAGGGAAGACAATACATAGTACACTAGTGTGGTGGTGCTGTTTTTTCACTGTTTGATCTGGGCTGGCCTTGATGGACAAACTTAACAAAAAATTGTTGGGCCACACTACTTACACCCTCAGGGAATTATTTAGACAATTTATTATTGCACCCTATATATTTTTAAGGTATGTGAATTTCTATATATGCTTCCTAATTTCGGTAATACATCTTCGAAGCATTTATTTTTATATAAATTGTAACATATTTTGAAGATACATCTCTGGAACCATTTTAAATATTTAGAATATGGCATCCATAAACCATTTATATTTGAATTGTTTCGAAAATGCATCTACGGGAATATTCCAGAGATACATCTCTGAAGTGTATCAGAACAGGTTGTTATTTGCTATAAGTTGTATATTTGTTTTCAGATGAAGTATGAAGCATGAACTCAAATAAAAAATAGACGTACAAAATAATAAGAGACTAATAATGGGTGTGTCGAAAATAATATAGCAATATAATAAGAAAATGTTGTACAATCGAGATTCAAAATGTAGTAACAATATCAGAAATAAAGTACAAACTATTGTACTACAACAAAACAATAACAGACAACTATTAGGTGTGCCTGACAATCCTACCTCCTTTGTCTGCTCTGCCTCCTTGGCCATCAATCCCCCCGTCCTCCTACGATGTCCCCGGTACAACAGTGTCCCCTATGCCTCCACCACCATGGCATCCAGGACTTGCTTGACAGCAGACCCCTCATGGAAGATACCATCGGTAATGCTTGTCTGCACAATCTCCACTATACGACAACACCGAAGCAAGACATCATCACTATGATCTAGCTGAGTCTGCTCCTCCTCGAGTATCTCCTGATGAGCTGGTCTCGGCAGATCTCCTAGAGCAGTCTGCACCATGTACGAATGTGACACCCTGATGCACTCATCGACGTAACTTTAGTCGTTCAGCGCTATGGTAGCCCGTGCCTCGTCTGGTACCAGATGACTCTGAAAATCGGCAAATATCTCCTCTATCTGTCTACGAGACAAGACAGAACGAGTAGTGATAGCAAGGTGTGTGGGGATGGTATGGGTGTACCCTAACTGCCACATGACGCGCTCAGGCAGATGAGGAGCATTGATACATGATCCGCTAGCCAACCATCTAGAGTATAGAGCTATGTCGTCAAATGGTCACGTTTGACGGTGATCCAGGAAGCTGTTGAAGTGCATGTCCTCAGCAACCAAACGGTCAAGGTAGACTCTGAAAGGCTCAACCGCCTGGTTCCCTCTCAGCAGGATAAAAACACAGGCATGAGACATGTCATCAGTGTACTCATCCACACTTGCCCAACCAGCGATGCGCGGGAAGTGCTCGAGGATCCAAGCATGAAAATAAAATAAAAACATTCAAGAATCAAGAATTATTGGCAATGGTTTCACAAATATGAAATGAAAATGACAAAAAAAAATTCAAGGATCAAGAATTATTACCATCAGTGATGTCACATTGCCTGTGACCTGCTTCGTCTTCCACTGACATCCATCTCTCAACTTCGAATAAAGATAACATAGTCAAGCCGCCCCCAAGTTGTACTCATGGATTCGAGTGAGATCCAAGAAGTACCGGAGGTATGCAACGTCAATATAAGTAACACTCATGTCCACAAAAATGCAAGTGTCAACCAAAAAAATAAAATATGCGCTCAAAGTACAAGCACTGTGTACCGCCACCTGCTCAGCATCACCATCAACCACCTCTACAACAACGATTTCATCATCATATCTCTCCTTCAAGAACTCAAACTTAGCATAAGCACCCCTGGTCTTATCCGCCTCCTCAATCGCCTTCCTTGGATCAACCCTCATATGCTATACCATTATGTCGATTGCCTCGTCTTTAGTCATCCTACCATAATCAAGGAATCTCCCCCTAATCGAAAGATGTAACAAACACGAGACATCATCCAGTGTTATAAACATCTCACCATGCGGGAGATGAAAAGAAGAGGTCTCATAATGCCATATCTCCACGAATGCATTAAGCATCCCGTGATTGACTAGAGTGTAACCGAATATGCATATGTCCTTTAACCCAGATAAGGTTAGAACCGACTGAAACCACTCCTCATTCGGTTGAGCTAAGCCAGGAATCTTCCTCCCATGGTTCAGAAACTTCTGGGGATCACGCACCTGAAATTTTCTAGAAATAATCAATGTCAGTAATAATCAATGTTATAAATAATTAATGTTATAAATAATCAATGTCAGCAATTTAAATTAACGTAAAAAAATAAATAAATAATCCAATTAATGTTACCTCTTCGTCCCATATATGTGTGGGGTGTGCTCTGGATATAGAGAAAGTAAGGACAGATCAAATAGACCTCCTCCAAATCCCTCTGGCTCAGCATCCTCATCAACCTCACCCTCTAGAGGTGGCACTAGATCAGCAGGATCATCAGCGGGAGGTGGCACTGGATCAGCAGGAGGTGGCACTGGTGAATCCTGAAGCCTGTGGGAGGATTGGGGAAGTGACGCATCAGCTGGTGAATCATGTATCCTACAGGAAGAAAAAGAAGATGAAGTGGTCTGAAATGAAGTGGCCTGAGATGAAGGACGAGCCCCATAAGTAGACTGCTCCCCAGAAGTCGACGCCTTTACCTGACTAGAAGTACATGTTGCCTCCGCTCCTGCCGAACGGATGTGTGTTGGGCAACCCGGTCATGCCTCTGTTTGTCGATTCGGTTAGCCATAATGCATGTAAGGTAAAGTATGACGTATCATTAGTGCACACAGACAACACACACAAACAAGAGAATTTACAAAAAAATAGACTGCAAGATATTCTGGAGCTATATCTCTGGAAAGATCATAAAACAATAACATTGAACAATTCCAGAGATACATCTCCGAAAACGCCATAAAAGTATTACCTTTGAAGAGTTCCAGAGATGTATCTCTGGAAATTCCTAATGGAAATAAAACGCTGAACTATTCTGGAGATTTATCTCCAGAAAGTTCTGCAACTCAGAGGTCACGACAATGGCGTAATGTGGCTTATGCTAGTTGAAAAAACATGACGTGATCGCCATTTTGAGCCAACAAACAAGTCGTATACTAAGTCTAAACTATGTTACATGCGATTCTTACACATTTCTAACCCTAATAATTTATTTATACACATTTATACAAAAACTCAAAATTTATCCGAAAACTCAAAAATTTACTTGAAATTTATGGTTTAGACGATGTCGAATGATGTTATTGATGATGTTTGATGTTTGTTAGATGTCAAACATGACTTATATTTCTTATTAATACTTGACGTTTTTCAACTCTTTTATGTTTAATTGTGGATTTTGATCTTGAATTATTGTCATTCTTCAAACATTGTGAAAATACCTTTGGTGCTTGTAATATGTGTGTTATTGTGCAGAAAAAAGCACAAAATTATCAAAGAAGTAAGACACAAAGAAAGGATCCAAGTTGCCAAAGAAAGGAAGAAACATCAGCAAGTTCGCTTTGCGAACTTGCCAGCGAATGTTCGCTTTGCGAACATCTGGCAAAGCTCCAGCGAACAGTCCCAGAATTTGGGTAGTAAGAAAAGGGACTAAAGTTCGCTTTGCGAACTTTCCAGCGAATGTTCGCTGATTCATCGCTCCAACGAAGACCTGGCGAAGGATACCTTGGATGAGGCAGTAGCTAAAGGGGCCTAAGTTCGCTTTGCAAACTTGTAGGCAAATAGTTCGCTTTGCGAATAAAAGTCCGCATTGTGAACTTATACAGAACTTCTGAGGTGGTTTAACTTATCAGAGGCACTTCAGGTGCCAATTTCGTAGTTCGTTAGGCGAATGAAAAGTTCGCAGTGCGAACTGGGCTGATTTCAAGTGTACTATAAAAGCACTTTATGTAATTTCTTGGGATCATAACCTCATTTTATCACACCAAAACGTAAGTTTCTGATATTTCTTCATCTAAGAGTGATCTTTCACATTGAAAAGCTGGATTTGCATCCGATCTCGATTATTCGACGCAGATGTTTTTTCATCTCCTCCCGAAACTTGTGAAATAAGCTACCATGAATATGTGTAGCTAAACACATCTTGTGTCAAGATTAGTGGTAGGTAATCCATCATTTTGTATGTATTGATCTTGATTGTAGTTTGTGAACTTTGTTGATGATAAATATATGGTGAAAAACTTTGTTTGTATGGTTTATATTTTGTTTTAGTTCATGATTAAGAAATATGTTCTAAAACTTGACCTAAGTTTCAATCCATCAACAATCATGAGGCTAAAGATAGTTTTGAGAGTTGATGTTCATAAATATCGATCTTGAATGTTATCATATTGATAGTTTGAGTGAGAGATCATCAAAGGATCAATATGATAAATCCCACAACAAGTGTTAGAGATAAACGTGTTGAGAGGATATGTGATTATATTCATCGTTAACAAGTTCACATCCTTTATTGAGTAAATACGTACGAAACGAATTATCGGACCCTAATCTTGGCATGCTTTTACCAAATCTTTAAAACCAATTTATTTACCGTTGTTACTAAATTCTTATGCAAACGATCCGATACAAAACAACCAAACTCTTTGTTACTCTAAGTTTAAAACGATTTCGACTATAGAACGGCGGCAATACACATACAATCCATGTGGATACGATAAAACACCCCCTGAAATACTTTTCAACAAAATAGCGCCGTTGTCGGGGATTGTTGTTTGATATTGCAATAATTGTTAAGTTTTAAGCTTGTATAACTTTTTCTTGTACTTGTTAATTTATTTGGTTAAGTGTGCAGGCTCTGTTTATGCGAGGAAAGTTAGCCGCAGATCAACTTCTTTTTGACCCTGAGATTGAAAAAACTGCGCGTAAGTTAAACAACAAAACTAGATGAAGGAGGCAACTTGCTAAAGAAAGACGAGAACGATGAGAAAGTTCAAATTCGACACCAACACCACAGTTAACGCCAACCATGGCTGCACCACCACCACCACCACCACCTGCTTCAACACCTTGTGTTAATAGTCTGAGGCATACAACTCAGTTCGCACGCAGTGTCCATAACGGAAGGAATTCAGAAATAAAAATGGGTATCCTTGCTCTTTTATACCAGAATCCATTCACTGGTATAGATCACGAGGATCCCTTTACTCATTTGACCAAATTCTATGAAATTGCGGGTGCGAGTTGAGCTCCTGAAGCCGAAGAAGAGTCTTTGTTAAAGAAACTGTTTCCGCATTCCCTAATTGGGAAGGCAAAGGAATGGTACCTTGACTAATCAACTCTTATTATGACGAACTGGAACATGTTAGAAGAGAAGTTCTTGGAACGATTTTTTCCACATAATCGTTTCATGGAAGCAAAAATGGCGATTGCGGTTTTCACACAAGGTGGAAATGAGTCTCTCAACGAAGCTTGGGAAAGATTCAAGTTCATGCTTAGAAAATCCAAAGGGCACGGTTTTGATGAGCTAACGCAAGTGCATATTTTCAGAAATGGTCTTCAAATGGTCTACAAGACATTGTTGGACGCTACTGCGTTCGAATCTTTAATGACTAAAAGCGCCGACGAAGCCATTTCTATCATCGACAAGATGGCACTAAATGACCATCAAGGGAATCATAATCGTGGCCAATCGCAAAAGAAACCGGGAGTACTTGAATTGGGGACTAATGATGCAATTCTCGCTCAGAATAAATTGCTATCTCAACAAGTTAAGTTGTTAACACAACAAATGTCAAAGCTCCCTCAACATATTAAAGAGATGCAAGATTTACCGAGCAAGAATGTGCAATAGCCATTTGTGAGCTATGTAAAGGCGATCACCCCACCGACTATTGTCCTTCTTGTCCTCCAGTTGATAAAGAAGCAAATTACACGAATAATCAAAATCAACAACAAGGTTATCAAAGGCAACAACAACCTTATCAAAATCAACAAGGATACCAACCAAGATGGAATTATCAAAATCAACAAGGATACCGACAAAATCCTTATCAACCGGGACAAGCTCACGGTGGGAGTTCAAAGCTTGAAGAAACTCTAAACCAACTCATTCAAATGTCCATGGCTAACCAAAAGACAAATGAAGCATCAATCAAAAATCTCAAAAATCAAGTTGGGTATCTTGCAAAACAATTGGCCGATCAACAACCGGGGCCATCTTTTTCCGCAAATACTCAAACTAACCCGAATGAACATTGCAAAGCCATTGTTACTAGGAGTGGAAGAGAGTTGGGGTAAGGAGAAAAAAATGAGAAAAATGTTGATGTGAGAATGGATGAGATTGTGGAGGAAGAGAAAGATAATGAGGTAGTAATTGAAAAGAATGATGAGGAAGAAGTAGAAAAATAAAATGAGAAGATAGTTGAAAAAGATAACCATGAAAAAGAAAAGATAGAAGAAAAAAAGAGAAGAGTCAAAAAGGGGAAGAAGATAGTGAATCCTATTCCTATCCAAAACTTACCTTACCCTCATGTGCCCACCAAGAAAGACAATGAAAGGCATTGCACTCGTTTCATGGACATATTCAAACAATTGCAAATCAACATTCTGTTTTTCGGAGCGCTTGAGCAAATTCCCAAATACGCTAAGTTCATGAAAGATATTCTTACAAAAAAGCGAAGATATTCGAGCCAGAAACAATTATCCTTGATGTAAGTTGTAGTGCTATAACTCAAACAACTCTACAAAGGAAAGAAGTCGATCCAGGGCGTGTTACTTTGTCGGTAACAATTGGTGATGTTTATGTTGGCAAAAGCTTAATTGATTTGAGCTTAAGCATCAACTTAATTCCATTGTCTATTGTGAAGAGGCTTGGGAACATTGAAATGAAAGCAATTCGAATGACATTACAATTGGCTGACAAATCTACAACTCACCCTCATGGATTGGCTCAAGATGTATTGGTTAAGGTGGATAAATTTTTCTTTCCGGTTGACTTTGTTGTAATTGATATGGAGGAAAACGAAGATGCTCCATTGATTCTTGGACGCCCTTTTATGAAGACCGCTCGAATGATGATTGATGTTGACGACATCCTTATGAAAGTTAGAGTTCAAAATGAAGAGGTGTGCTTTAATATTTTTGAAGCAATGAAGCATTCCAAAGATAACCATGATAGTTTCCGTATTGATGCAATGGAAGAAGCCATAATGAAAGACGATGCTTATAAAGAAAAAAAATGTGCAATAGTGGCTTTGAGGAAAAAGAAGGATGAAGATTCCAAAGTGGCTATGATGCGATCATGTTGGGATTTTTCCTTCTTAAAGAAAAGGGGACCAAAGACTGGACATGATAATGGTTGAAGTCTTTGTTCGTGAAGTGTTTCTAGATGGTCATTGAGATCATCTTGGACCGTCGAGCTCAAACGACGTTAAACAAAGCGCTAGTTGGGAGGCACCCCAACATTGTAAGTATTTCTGTTTTTTTTGTGTTGTTTTAGTGTATTAAGTTGTTTAGAATTGGCATGAATTATGGTAGCAGCTTGTAAAAAAAATTTTCAAATTTTGTCTTGTTTGCTGGCTGGTTCGCTTTGCAAACCTGGGGCAAGTGTTCGCATTGCAAACTCAGCGAGGCATACACAAATTGCCTACTTCCACCTCATTTAAAAAAAGGTTTTTTAAAAAGTGTGGGCCGCACCTGGGCCCATGACCCACTTATTCTGAAGTGTGAGGTAACCCTACACTCACTTGGTCACTCTCACATTCTCTCATTCTCACAAATACACTCACAAGTTTGAACTCTCTCACGAGCTCTCTTTGTTTCCTGCTCTTCTCACGAATTTTTCCAAGTTTTCAACAAGTCCAGGTTTGATTCTCTTTCTCTCAATTATTTATTGTTAGAACAATGTGGTATGGTTCGGAGAACATTAGAGACAAATTGATTCTAGGTTTAAGTGGTATCAATGCACCTCTGGTTGTAATGTTTCTTTGTTAGTGCATGTTGAATTTTTATCAAGCATTATGAGTAGAGTTTGTATTGTGATAAAAACCTGATGTTGGAAAAGTAGGCAGAGCTATTTAGTTTGAAAAATCACAGGTTCGCCACTAGTTCGCTTTGCGAACCTGGGGCGAACATTCTCCAGAACTTCGCCTAGCGAATCTAAGGCGAATGTTCGCCAGGACTTCGCTTTGCAAACTTTTGGGCAAACATACCAGATTTCTGAATTTTTTTTTACTATTTCTGTTTGGGATTCTAGTTTACTATTTTGTTCCTCATCTAATGAATTGTTTGCAGGCTGGTTGTTGTTTTGTCTGATGAGTTTTTGTAGATGGCTCCAAAAATTATTCTATCGAAAAAGAGAAATACTGGAAGCACTTCATGGCCGGTTCCAATCCAATTCGACAATGACCGTTTCAAAGGGGCAAAACAGACTTCCCGGTACTTGACACTAGAGAGACAGACGATCTTACCTGAGAAAAGATTCAATTTGAACCCACAGGGAAGCTACCGGGCGGTAGCTGGACTCCTTGAAAGAAAGAGGTGGGGGAAGTTGATTACACCTGTGGATAGCTATAACGTGGAGATGATACAGGAATTTTATGCAAATGCCCTCCCGGATGATGGGGAGGAATTTGGGTGGAAGACCTTAGTTTTGGGAACAGAGGTGATGTTTGATCGGGAGACTATTAACGAGGTTCTTGGGAACCCACTGCCGTTGAGAGAAAATGAGATAGATACCTACCACAAAACCTTGAGACTACATAGAGACACCGATAAAATAACTCGAGACCTATTGCGAGAAGGCAAAACTGTTGAGCTGAACCCATTTGGGGTTGCACGCAGATACCGTCTAGAGGACATGCGTCCTTTGGCTCAGTTGATCTTACTTTTGGTTCTTACAAACATTAAGCCAAAGTCGCATTCTTTGACTATCACCATACCCCTTGCACATTTGGTCCACAACATCATAATGAATGCCCAAATTGATGTGGCCAGGATTATTGCTAATGAGATGAGGGCTATTGTACAAAGTGGACTTGGTTCAACTTCACAGAAGAACTGGCCCCTTGCCTTTCCTTGTCTTATCATAACCCTTTGTGTGCATGCAGAAGTTAATGTCCCCACATGCCGTCAGGTTACCATCCTGGATGCTATTGATGACCGGTATATGGACAAATTTTGTAAACCAAAGGGATTGTGAGGTGAGTCTTCAGGTGCTGGTACTGATGCCAGCACATGTGTTGGTGATGGGTCGAGTGGTTCTGGTTCTCAAGGTTATTACCCGTATCAGCAAGAGATATGTCAGTACAATTGAGACTGGATGACAGCTTCTCAGTGTGCCATGAAGGATTTACATGATTCTATGTAGGTGTTACAGCTGCAGATTCATGAGCTCTCTGTGGATCACTCTTTGATGACTAGGGAGCAATTCCTAGCTCATGCTGGTTGGCCTGAGGCTAGGCCAGTTTTTGGAGGGAGAGCAGAGGCAGCTGAGCCTGAAGATGCTGATGCGAAGGATGATGATGATGAGGAGGTGGTTGAGGTATTTGGATCTGAATCTGATTTCGAGGAGGATGGGTTGAGGTTTCAGGTTCTGAGTCTGAAGAGGACTAGTTTGATGATGTCATTTTGTGCTTCCTTTGATCTTCAAAGTGAAGTTTTCTTGTTATTGTGCTTTATGTATCAGTTTTTATTATTGTACTTCATCCACTATGTGGATTATTTTGAGATATTTGATGTACTTTGTACCCTTATGAGGTACTGATGACTTTTGTTGGTGTTTCCACACCATGACACTATTATGCTATTATTATTAGTATTTTTTTTAGTTGAATTTGTTCAGTTTTCATTTTTATTTTAGTTTTTTTATTTATTTTGTTGTGTTATGTTGGTATGCTTGTGGGAATTTAATGTTTCCATTTTTGGGTGTGGTTTTGAAAGAAACTTCTAGGTCAGTGTTGTTGTTCATCAAAGAAGATTCTTCCAAGTTTGGATGGCAATGGTAGTACTTATGCATGTAATTGTTGGCAAGGTACATGGTTACCTATTTCTAGGATTTAGAATGTGTTAGAACTTCTTGTCTTTGTGCAAATGAAATTATGTTTCTTGTTACAACTTTATTGATTGCTTATGTCACTTAGGTCCAAAAACCAAAATGGTGAGAAACCTCCATGGTCTACTAAATGCATAGGATTGCTGATGAATTTTGTTTTATACTTGTAATTCATGCTTTATCTTATGATTTGTGTGATTTTGTGGAAGCATTAGAAATGATCAAGGCATTTGTTGATAATGAGCACAACCATTTCTAAACAGTGATTTACCCGTGAGTAGTGAGTATTCGTTAGCCCTTTGAGCCTAAACAATTTAGATCTCGTTTTAGTGATGAACTTAGTGTTGTACATAAATTAAAAATTTAGTTCATCATTGAATTTTTGAGAGTTTCTAAAAAAATATCTTCTTGAACCTTGGAACATTGTTTTTATTGATTTCCTTGCCTTAAAAAGCAAAGAGCATTCACTTAAGGTTTAGTTGAAAATAAGTTGGGGAGAATGAAAAAGAAGATTGGTAAATTGCTCAAACTTTTGAAAAATCTCAAGCAAGCACGAAAAGAAAAAGAAAATGTGAATATGAATGTAAAAAAAAAAGAATGCTTGCTTGAAAAAGAAAAATAGAGACCAAATAATTGTGCATAAGGAAGTTTGAGAAGGTTTGTGATAAAGGAATGAAATTGGTGAATGAAGCTGAGATGTGTGAATACCTTGTATAGTGAATGTTCTTTTGCATCGGAAATTTCGATTCAATGGCCTTTAGAAATGTCCCTTTATTGTTAACCCGACCAAGCTACAACCTTAAAAGCCCTTAGTGATCTTTTTGCTTCCATGATTTCTTTATTGATCGTTTAGATATTGTATGAATTGGTTTGTATTTGCATGATTTGTCAGATGAGCGAAATTGCCCCGCGTTTGTAAGCGTGTTTTTCCTTCAATTATTTTTCGAAGAGGAGTGTTAGAGTGAAATGAGCATGATAGTTGTTACTTGAAACATTGTCTGATATCTGTTTAAGAATCAAGTTCTTTTGCATTGTTCGATTCTATGAATTTGTAATCGTTGCTTGTTTGTAATTGTTGTTTATTTGAGCCTTAAATCTTTTCTTAGTTGAGTTAAATGCTTGAGTAAATCCTCTTGTTTTCGATGAGAGGCATACTTTGCTTGAGGACAAGCAAAGACTTAGTTGGGGAGAGTTTGTTAGATGTCAAACATAACTTATATTTCTTATTAATACTTGACACTTTTCAACTCTTTTATGTTTAATTGTGGATTTTGTTCTTGAATTGTTGTCATTCTTCAAACATTGTGAAATACCTTTGGTGCTTGTAATATGTGTGTTATTGTGTAGAAAAAGGAACTAACTTATCAAAAAAGTAAGACACAAAGAAAGGATCCAAGTTGCCAAATAAAGGAAGAAACATCAGCAAGTTCGCTTTGCGAACTTGCCAACGAATGTTTGCTTTGCGAACATCTGGCGAAGCTCTAGTGAACAGTCCCAGAATTTGGGCAGTAAGAAAAGGGACTAAAGTTCGCTTTGCGAACTTTCCAACGAATGTTCGCTGATTCATCGCTCCAGGGAAGACCTGGCGAAGGATACCTTGCATGAGGCAGTAGCTAAAGGGGCCTAAGTTCGCTTTGAAAACTTGTAGACGAATAGTTCGCTTTGCGAATAAAAGTTCGCATTGCGAACTTATGCAGAAATTCTGAGGCGGTTTAACTTATCAGAGGCACTTCAGGTGCCAATTTCGTAGCTCGCTAGGCGAATGAAAAGTTCGCAGTGCAAACTGGGTTGATTTCAAGTGTACTATAAAAGTACTTTATGTAATTTCTTGGGATCATAACCTCATTTTATCACACCAAAACCTAAGTTTTTGATGTTTCTGATATTTCTTCATCTAAGAGTGATCTTTCACATTGAGAAGCTGGATTTGCATCCGATCTCGATTATTCAATGCAGATGCTTTTTCATCTCCTCCCGAAACTTGTGAAACAAGCTACCATGAATATGTGTAGCTAAACACATCTTGTGTCAAGATTAGTGGTAGGTAATCCATCATTTTGTATGTATTGATCTTGATTGTAGTTTGTGAAATTTGTTGATGATAAATATATGGTGAAAAACTTTGTTTGTATGGTTTATATTTTGTTTTAGTTCATGATTGAGAAATATGTTCTAAAACTTAACCTAAGTTTCAATCCATCAACAATCATGAGGCTAGAGATAGTTTTGAGAGTTGATGTTCATAAATATTGATCTTGAATGTTATCATATTGATTGTTTGAGTGAGAGATCATCAAAGGATCAATATGATAAATCCCACGACAAGTGTTAGAGATAAACTTGTTGAGAGGATATGTGATTATATTCATCGTTAACAAGTTCACATCCTTTATCGAGTAAATACGTACGAAACGGATTATCGGACCCTAATCTTGGCATGCTTTTACCAAATCTTTAAAACTAATTTCTTTACCATTGTTACTAAATTCTTATGTAAACGATCCAATACAAAACAACCAAACTCTTTGTTACTCTAAGTTTAAAACAATTTCGGCTATAGAACGGCAGCAATACACATACAATCCATGTGGATACGATAAAACACCCCCTGAAATACTTTTCAACAATGTTTCTCTGAGCCTTATTTGATGAAATTTTATGTTGTGAAGAAGTTGAAATTTTATGTTGAGAAGAGTTTGAGAAGTGTGAGGGAGGATAAGAGTCTGGCGTGATTTATGCTCCAAATTGTTTCAGAGATATATCTCCAGAATATTCCTATGTTCATTGAAGTCTGGGTGCGTACAGAGATATATCTCCAGAATCAGGGGGCATTTGTGAAATTTAACATGGTGCAGTAGAAATACATAGGGTGAAAAAAGAAATTCTCATTGTTTATTGCACTTCATAGATTACTCATGAAACTTCAAAAATATCCTTGAGTATCGCACCGTCCAAAATTTGAAATCCGAACGCACAAAACTATAAACCCAATCTTAGAAACACTAAATATAAATAAAAATATGTTTAGATTACAAAATCTGAAGTCACCCTTTATTATCTTTGGTGTATCCGGAGATTGAAATTTAAATTCACATTATGCATATACACATAATACACATCAAATGTAGTCTAAGAGATTTGTACGGATATTGGAATTCAAATTCACTCCATTGTAATCATATACACATAATTCATAATAGAACTTTAACATATATTATCAAATTAACATATATTTAAAATACATTAATATACCTTAGATGCAGCATAACATTAATTTGACATTTCATCACCAACAAATGGTTTAGGATGTTTTATCATTTTTATAATATTGTTAGTTTATCTCGTAAGTGTCGTACCCACCTCGATTAGACCTTTAGTTGCATAACGATGAAATGTATTCCACATATAATTTACATCCATATATGTCTTTAACTCAAACTTATTGAATTTAATCTCCGTTCATTATCAATTGTGGATGAATAATACTTGATTTTAGACATTATTTGATTGTCGTTGTAGTGTAAAAGATTCTCCAATTTGAATTTCAAATATACAAGAGAGTTGTTCTGCGTGACCTAAGTTTAAAATGAGGCTTCATTTCATTGAAGTAAATAGATTCAGTGTATCAATATTGATTTATTTTACAGTGTCTCTATTAACAACATATAAGGCATATTTATATAAGTTTTATACTCATGGGTTAGTCCAGATATTGAAATCTGGATACACTGTTTTTTATCCTGTACAAAGCACACACAAGGAATCACGTTTTAGGAGTTAGTATGGATATTAAAAATTTGAATACACCATTTTTATCATGTACGAATAAGACACATGGAATCGTGACTCAGAGGTTAGTTCGGATATTGAAATTCGAATTCACCCTTTTTGTCATTTATGCAGTCGATACAAGCAGGACATGTCACAAGGGTGTCTTCGGATATTGAAATCTGGATTCACCCCCTTTTATTTTGAACGAAGCATTAACAATTAGGCGTGTCCCATGGGTTTCTCTGGATATTGAAATATGGATTCACCATGATTCCCACGAGTCCGACTGACAGTACTTATGACAAATAATTCACATTAAATCTTGAACTCAATGTTTATACAAGTAATGTTAGATATACATTAAAACACATCTAAATGTATATGAATTAAATCCATGAAAACACCAAACTAACATTACATCCATGAACCATTGTAAGATAAAAATTAAAATGCATAAAAAACATGTCACCGCCTAAATCTACCAGTGGTTCAACCTTTTACTTTTTCTGATTTGATTTTCCTTTAATAATGCCCAACTTGGTAAAATCTTACATCTTATCCAAAATATTATCCAAACAAGTTTCAGCTTCTTAAGGGAATGAGATATTAACTTAGGGTATGTTCGATGTATATGAGATCCTGGTTTCAAGTAAGCTTGAACAAAATGCTGCGATTTTGAAATCCATCCAATACACATAATGCGTTTGACTGTATTTTAAGGCGGGGCCCCTTCAAAATGAAGAAAATGTTTCCAAGAAATTTTATCTTATAAGATCGATACACATTATGTTATATGTACTTGCTATAAGATAACCAATTTTAGGAAAACACGTCCATTTTTCCTTCGAGGTTGGATCATTAACACAAGGATAAAAGCGTCATAAATGTCATCATATTGTTCTTTTTTCCCACATAGCCTCGTGTATGATTCCTTATAGGCCTTCAACTCTTTGATAAGATGTTGGCAGACAAGAGTATGATTTTCCTCACAATTACCTAGGAAAGTTGAAACATCTTGATAACCGCAATTACCATCTCTTTTAACATCTTTAATTAGTTCAATATGTATATGCATAAAAACAAGATTCTCTTTAATGTGTATCACTTTTAGTAAAGGCGACGAAGGCGACGGTTTGCTAATGTGAGTTCCTTTAATAAATTCTTTTTGGGATTGTAAAATTTAAGAATTCGAATAAAGTGATATTACATGTTCAAAATAAGATGGTGATCACTTGGTTAAGTTGTCACCTGATGTTTGTTTCATATGTGTGGTTTCTGGATAGGTTATCTTGCGCATTTTCTCTTTGATATTCAATTTCATGTTATAATCAACTTTTAAACACTCTCTTGAACCACCTCTATTTTTTCATAATAGAAATATCTGAATTACCATCATTGATTGCATCATCATCATCATCAAACTGTAGCCTTTTCCAGTGTTTGTAAACCTCATCCATATGTATAGGTTTTTCAAGTTTCAACTTGGAAATTAAACAAGCACATGAAAAATTGCACGTTCTTCTAAATTTACAACCATATTTGAAGCTATCTAGACCCGTTTTTCTCTACTCACACAACTTCGTGATAAATAAAATTCAATCCCACTCGAGGTACATTATGAACGTGCAAAAAAAAAACCAAGAAAGGGGGGGGGGGGGGTGGGATTGAATTAGGTTTTTAAAACAAAATCTTTTTTGACCAACTCAAAAACTCAGCACAATCAAAAGATGAAAAGGGAAAGACACAATGAATTTTATCCTGGTTCACTTAAAAATCAAATCTAATCCAGTCCACCCGCCAAGTGATTTCGCCTTATACACAAGGACTTAATCCACTATAATCAACTGATTACAAATGCACGAGCAACAAATGGTGACTAATAAACCACAATGACAAACTGTCAAAGTCTTCTAAAGGATTCTGACAAAATTGATCCCTTAAGGAAATACAAACAACAAGTTTGAATAAAGATTTTGTGTTACAAGTTGCTTCTACACAAGCAGATTTTACACAAATGAAATTCAAAGACTTAAAGAAAAGAAAGCACAAAGTTAAGAGCTTTTCACGTATAAACAGTCTTGTAAGGCTGGCATCTCTTATCTTTTTCTTCAGGTCTCCAAGTCCTCTTTATATATCATGAAAAAGGAACCGTTGGAAGGCAAATCAGGAATATGGAAAAATGCAACTCTCCACTAACGGATTAGTGACTGGTGTGAAGAATAGTATATCCCTTAGCCCACAATTTCAGGTTAGTGGAAGGAATATTTTTCATTTTGTACCATGTACTATTTGATCATGTGTCCTCTTGATCTTATCTTCAAATTCATTGGCTTCTGATGAGAAGTTGATGAAGCATGAAAAGAAGAATCACAAAGCTGAAATCAAAATCTTCAGAATCTTCAGTCAGAACCTTAACAACGTCAGCGTCTGGCTTGAGATCTTCAAAATCTTCAGATAAGTAATAAAACTACATAAGCTTGATAATCAGAGTCACATCCAGAAGCAGAAACGGAGAGAACATTGCAGCAACAAAATAGCATCTTTCCAGAAGCTTCTTAGGAGTGAATCAGCGCAGAAGTGAATTTCAGAACACAAAATTCAGAAACTGATAACATTGCATGTCATATTCTCAGAATCAGAAGTGGCTCTTAAAGCTACACAATAACAAACGGTTAGGGTACCAAAATTGTTCTCACACAAATGCTTCATTATTATCATCAAAACTCAAAGGTATAGATGCAGAACCAAATCATGTTCTAACAATCTCCCCCTTTTTGATGATGACAAAACCATGTATTTTGATGAACAATTTATTGGGGGTAATCACAGAAGGATACATCAGAAATAAGCACAAAGTTCCCCTTGAGATTTAAAATCCTAAAAAGATAAAATCAGAATGAAAGAACACTTTTCTGATCAACCTTTTTGCATAACTAGAATGATATTCTATAAGAATCTGATTTATCTTCAGAAGTTTCTTGAATTTATCCAGAACACTGGTTGTCAAGGTCAACACTCTAATGAAATTTACTTTAGAAGCTTAGTTTGAAATCTTGTCTGGATTTAAAATCTTTTTGAAAGAGATTCAGAACCTAGTTAACAACCACAAAACTCAATTCTTGATTATGTCTTGTTGAAAGTCTTTCTTAATCGATGAAGTTGATCCTTCAAACTTAGAGAGTAAACTTATTTCAACAAAAACCGGTAACCTAAGTTCTGATATGAAAACTTTCAAGAGCTTCTGATTTTCTTGATTTTCCCTGAAAAACAACTAACGAAAGTATCTTCGAAGTAGTTATTAACATAAACATTAAAAAATACTTGGGTTTTGATTCAGGAACATAGATATATCAAAATCAATATGTTTCTCCCCCTCTGTCATCAATAAAAAAAGAACATAGACAAAAAAAATAAAGAAAAAAAACATAAATTCATTGATAATTTCCTGAAGGAACAACAATACAGAACAAATAGAACAAAAGATACTAAAAAAAGTAACACAAAAGTGCATACACAAAATTTGAAAACTAAGGGTTTGGGTTTTGTGGAGAAGGAGGTCTGGAGATAATCAGCTCAAACATAGAGTCCTGCTTATCCAAGCGTTGTTTTACCATAGCACTATCTTCTTTCATCGCAGCAAGAGTCTTCAAAATCTCAGGAATCACCCTAGAAGAAGTTCCAACATTCTTTTGATTTTCATAATCAACAATTTGTTATTCTAACACATTGTCTTCAACTTGCTGTGGATCTTCAGAGACAACTTGCTTGCCCTTGTCCAGTTGAGCATAAACATCCTCCATGACAACATCTGAAAGTTCAGAAGCTTTCTCTGTACCATTTGCTTCTTCCAAAATCTTAGGAGCAGGAAGACATAAAGGGTTATGGTATAACTTTAGGACTTACATAGCAGGTATAAACCTTGAAAAGAAGTTTCCTTCAGAAATCTTGTACCCAAAATTCTTCAGCTTAAAGATTTTGGAATTAACCCATTCCCTATAAGTTTCCCAGGCCAAATCACTTTCTGCTGGATTAGCGGAGAGAACACTCGTCCACATAGCAGTATGAAGGAACCTCTTTGAATCTGATTCAAATTTCCTCATAATTTTACCAACATTAGGTTATTTAGGTTTGGGTTGGCTAAGATATCTGATGGAAACATCAATTATGGTAGGGTGAGGATTAGGGCAAAAAACATTGGGAACAATCATATGAGGGAGGTCTGCATAACGTTCAGCATCAGAATCAGAGATGTAATATTCTGGTTCAAAATCAAACAAGCCTTTGGAAGTACCCTCAGACTCTTGGTCTCCAAAATCTCTCGAAGGAGATTTTCTGGGTGTTTTATTTGGATTTTCTAGTTGGGGACCATTAGTAACAGGTGATGAAATGGGTGATGGTAGAGGTGATGATGGCGTTCTAAAGTGGTTATGTAACCAAGTTGAATTTGTTGTTCATAAAGTTGTTGTTCAGAAACTATGAGAGTTTCTGTAATTAGTTCTAAAATAGTTGGTTTTGGAGATGCTGGAGGTGGAGCTAGGTTGGGAATAGAAAGAGATGGAGATGGAGATGGTGTTGGTAAGATACTTGCATAAACATTAGAATAAGAAACAGAAGAAGTTTTGGACCTAGAAGACTTACGTGGAATAAGTGCGTCGGGATCCTCAAATGACTGCTGAGCAATGCCAAAAGTATCCATCAGAAGCATAGCTTTCTGATGCTCACTGATAGGGATTTCGTCTTCATCTAGAAATAAAGACACCTTTTTCTTTTTCTTCTGCGGTCTAGAAGTTCCTTCTCCCTCATCAGCTTACTTCTTACTTGCTTTCTTCTTTTTACCGTGAACATCTGGAAGAGTATATGGAAGGTTGAATGGATCATCCCAGACATCAAGTCCTTCATCCAAATAACTAGCAATGTAGAGAGACAACACTTCTAGAGGATCAATCTTAGAGAACAATGGGAAACCATCAACGAGTATCCTCATTCCACATATAGCATAAGTATTATCACAAAAGATATGAATGTTACTCTCAATGATCTGATAATCTTCCAGCCGACTTTTCATCCAGAGTATCTAAGTGCTGCATCTAGAAGTTGCGATATACTCATCTTTAAATATTGAAAGCGCAATTGTTGATTGTCTCTTATTGGACCACGAGATCAGATTATCTCCCAGAAATTGATAACTTCCAGAAGTACTTTTCCTTTCTATTCTGTCTCTAACATAATTAGCATCACAATAACCTACTAACTTGTATTCACTTAACTTTCTATAAAACAAACCAAGATTAGTAGTACCTTTCAGATACCTAAAGATTCTCTTAACAATAGTTAAGTGAGTCTCCCTAGGGTCTGATTGGAAGCAAGCACACAAATAAACACTGAACAAAATATCAGGTCTTGTTCGCATGCGATTTTCGCGCGAAAAACCACTGGCCTCCTATCGCAGGTTTATTTGCGGGATCGGCCACCAAATCCCAGAACAAATGGTTGGAGTATGTGTGATGTTGGTAGGATGGTTCTGATTTAGAGGAAGTTGGAAACAACTTGCAGAAAAAGTCTATACGAATTGATAAATAAACAAGCAAATAAGTAAAGGGCAAGATATCTTAAACTTTGGTAATGTAAATTGCTTTAAAAAGAAATGTGGACGCTATCATACATCTTGTGGGAGTAAAATCTTTTCTCTTAGCGCTTGGTACGTAGAGTGTATCCCTTTTACAATGTTACAAATGTGACCCTTTAAAATGGAAATGGACATTACTTTAAATAGGAAAAAGAAATAATTGTTTTTCTCTCAATGTTGGCCCTGGTTGTGACACGTATCGCCTCACCATCATTGTAACTTCCCCACATTCTTAGCATTTCAAATTTCTTCCCGCTCAAAGATTCAACAACTTTGTGTCGGTTTCATAGGCCATCAGTCGAAACCCTTCGACAGCATAGCCTTTGGGTCCTCTTCTGACGCATCTTTTACTCGTGTCGACCTACGCTTTGGTTTCCTCACCATTTTTCCTTTTGAAGTCGACCCACATGTTGGCTTTCTCATCATCTCTTCATTCTCCCTACTTAGTCAAAACCTTCCAGCTAACAAATTGCCCCCCCCCCAAAAGGCCAATTTTGACTAAGCACCATGTCGACCGAGAAACTTGGCATTTTGTTTTTCTTGCGAGGTTTCAACTGTACCTGTGTTTCGACCCAGTAACGTTATCGCTTTGTCTTCTGTCGAATTTCAACCACGTGTCACACGCGGTCTAACGTGATGATGGCACCTTTCTGCGCCATGATTTCCAAGAAATTTCATTATGGCTAGCCTCTTCCTAAGTTATGGGATTTGAAACTACTCCCACTAACTGCAGAATCAGAATAGTTGTTTCCCTTGTCCTTTCAGTTGCATGCCATTTGCCTATTAATACTTTTCATCCGCATTTGGCTTTCTTTTCCATATTTTCTCATACCTTCCTCTTCTTCCAAACTTTCTTGCTCCCAAAGTTCTCTTGATCTCAGTCTCCATTTCAATGGCTTCTTCTACAACATTCACCACTTCTGCTACTCACACAACTGGAAACAACCACATTGCCTTCGTCCTTTCTAAAAGTGAATCTCTTAGACCCCTTCCTCAATCGAAATCTACTGATGATACGGTGGTAGCAACCTGGTAACGCCAGATGATTATTCTTTTTGCGGTGGCTGGCAAACTGTATGCTTTCCATGGGCCATATCCTGATAAGAAATCGAATCATCAAGAACTCCAAGCATTCTTTCCTTGTTACGCTCCTACCATACCACCTGCCTTTGAGAAATGTGGCACCCTCGACCTCAAGTTTATGGCGCCCAAGGCTAGGGTCTTTCGGTCGATGCCTACTCCCGGCAGCAAGGACTATATTGCTTGGCTTAACAAAGTCCAAGGAAAATGTCAGGAACAATGGAAAATAGTTGGCATCTTCGACGCCATCCAGCTTTCTAGGAACGCTCATAGGGTTAACCCCTGTCTATTGTTGGCGTCGATGTATTTATGTGAGGGGTCGACCAACACATTCCATTTCCCTTATGGTATGTTAACGCCGACACTCTTCGACGTGGCGGCCATTACTGGTCTCTCACCTTTGGGCAAAACTTTGGCCCCGACATTGGACAAAACCAACTCCTTCGACTTCGACCATGCCGGTTTTCAAAACTACGTCAAAGACCATCATGATAAAGATTCCGAAGAAGTTTAGGCTGAAGAACGTATTGCCTTCCTGACACTTTGGCTGTCATACTATCTCTTCTGTCCTGGCTCTCTACAAATAGCCAAAAGCTACATCAACCTGGAGATCGAACTTCATGAGGGTCAACAGGTGTCTTTGGGTAAGCTCTTGTTAGCCTTCCTCTACCACTCTCTTGGGCTATCAACCTTAAGACTGAAACTCCTTCACGAGACTACCAAAGCCTTGAATATTTCAGGGCCTATGTGACTGTTGCAACATTAGCTTAATGCTACCTTCGAGCACCAGCTGGGTTACCCTGTATCTGCAAAAATGCAACATTTAATCGAATAATATCTCATAGAAGGCATTCGACTTGCCCTGATGACCACTCAAGAAACTCCCAATAAAACTCTCTCCATGAAGTATCTCAACATGTTTGCGGAAGCCACGTCTTTCGTCCCAAGCATGACACCCTTCGTGGATCGAAAGTTTGGTCCGACGTGGTTCAAAAATTTGTTCCCTGGTGTTTCCCCCAAAGCAACAACACAATCGAACTCTATATGAAGGGTGTTTCTAACTCCCACCATGCTATCCTTCCGAATTAAGACGGGGAATACAGGTTATGAGTTTATGAACTACTAACCCAACTTGGTGGCCCGCCAATTTGGCCTAAGCCAGATGCTGCCTAAGTCCTTAGTGTGGCATTCCTCTGATATTGTTTGGGCTGGTCGACGACTGAACTTGGCAGGTCACAAGAATTGCCTTAAATTTTCTAGGTCGACTCAACGCCTTGAGTTGCCTGTTTTTGCATTTCAACCATCCTTCTTCACCACCGAAGACTTTGATGTCTGGTGGTCAGAATACCAAACTCAATGTTTTCAACGTGACCTCTTTCTGGAAAACATGGTCGACACTTTTGCTGCCCTTGCTGGCAAAACTCCTACTCCGACAGTCGTTGTGCCTGTCAAGAACACCCAAGGGCCTGATGCTACAGAAGACCCACCAAAAAAGGTAACTCCTAAACTCCTCACTTTCATTCCATTAATTGTCATTAGCTAATCATTTGTGATTGTCTCCCAGAGTCAAAAATGGGAATTAGTTGATGCATCAACCTCAACAAGGGCTGCAAAGTAGCCGAAAGTCCTGAAACCACAGGTACGACACGTTTCAATGTCCTTTTGCACTCATTCCTATTGTTATCTTACTCCGTTGTTTGTTTAGGCCTTTGAGAAAATACCCTCTCCTGAGGGTGACGTGTTGGATGAAAGCACCCAATCTCAGATCTTTCCTTCTGAAGCCTCAGCATCCCCTCCAGCTACTCCGTTGGTAAAGAAAAAGAAAGTCTCATTCAAGAGAACACCTTCCAAAACGGTCACTTCGACCGTAAGACCCACTGTTCCAAAAAATCTTGCCGAGGTCTTCAAACTTGTCGGATCTGAAGCACCTCCTCCCAAACACACTCCTGAGGTATTCATCATCCTTGTTTTCTTGGCTCATGTATTACTTGGGTATTTTCTCACTGAACCCCTTCTTGTAGGAAATTGTGGCTGATTCGACCACTGCTGAGAATGATATTACTGCAACAGTTGACGCTGGAAACCCGCCTGAGACGACAACCATTTTTAGTCCTCAAAAAGTTGACGAGTTTCAAGGAGCGTCGACAGAAAATGATCCAACGGGGAAGATGCCTCAACTTCAACACACTTCGACTAAGGCTGGAAAGGATGGTGTAACCACCAGCGGTGGTGACAACCCTTTGACTGCTGCCATTGGTGTCAGAACTGCTGAGGGTAACTTGAATCCTCAAGCTTCTATTGAAGGTGGCCTTAAAGGGGGAAAAAGGACTCGAGTACACAAAACTCGCAATGTATGGAGACATGTCTCTTGAGTTCATCAACTCAAACGATCACTAGCTCAGAAACTGTACCAAGACATCTTTCCCCGACTAACCCTACGTCTAGAGTTATTGACACGGGTCACGGATCCTTATATCATAATTTGACATACGCATGTAGTTCAGACTCTAAGGGATAACATCAACCTTACGAATCACCGCTTCTTATGGGACTCTAAACCCATTTCAAGCCTTTCACCCGTATGGGACTCTAACCCACTTAAAGTTCCATCGTTTCCTTGGGACTCAAACCCAGATTAAAGTAATGGTGCGTATATCTTAATGGAGATCTATATAAGCATCACTCTTGGGACGACACAATTAGGGGGTTGTTTCCAACTACGTAATAAAAACATAACATAACGTGATCGTATTCGATAATCACAAGGTGGTCACATTCACCTTAATCACACAATAACAATACATGTTCCATACAATGCATCTCATTCACAAATATGGTGACCATTCTTCCATGACACTCACCTAGGCATCATATTGCATGAATGTCACCTTCTAGTGTTATCCAAATCATGCTTGTAACATAGTTATCTTTTTAATCCATTTACCAAGTTATAAGCCTAGGTTTCCTCACTCATCTTCATAGTGTTTTAAGCATGTTATTACATAACCAATACCATCACGAGATACAACAATAGTTCTAGCATATATTATGAAATGCATCACATATGCAAAACAACAACATATAGCTTATACTAACATATAATTCATAAACATACACATTATTATCCTCTACCAAGCATTCTTAGTTGGTTCATGGTCTCACAATAAATAGGACTTTTGGAGCCAAGATCCTCACCAAATAGGACTTTTGGAACAAAGGTTCCTCAGCAAATATCAAACAATTTCTCATGGTGTTCATAAAAAATACTACGTGTTCATCTTCACCTGTTCACATATTATTCCATATTCACTTCAATTCATTTCTATTATATAAATCAATGACATATACCCATATTTTTACTCTCTATCACATAGAGCATTGGGATAACTTTCCAACTCTTCCGACTGTACCTCAATCCGAGTTACGGTTCTCTAGTTATGGGAAAAACAAGAAACACAAATTCTGCATGCTTCCATAGTCGCCCGACGAGCAGCCAGCGAGGCTGGCTCGCTTTCAGTTCGCCCGACGAACCCCAGGCGAGGCCCAGATAAAATCAAAATTGCATCATGGCCGTCCAACGATCAGGTAGTGAGGCAACTCGCTTTTTGTTCGCCAAAGCTCGCCTGACGATGCTAGCAGAAAACAGGTCGCCACAAGCTCGCCCGACGACTCAAGTGAAACTCAGAATTCCAGAATGCGAATTGGAAGGTAAACATGGCTAAAACCCTCAACCCACATGATCATATAGCATCCAAATGCTTTAATCGATATAGATTAACATAGTATGACATGTAATTCATCAAGATCATCAAGTATTAACATACAAATCTCACTTGGACATGTTTTTCACACAAAACCAAAATTCCCAATCATACATTTTCTTCCCTCCCAAAGCTAAGTCTAACTATGGAACTCACCTCTAGAGATGAAATTGATGAAGTTTGGTGAAGAAATTTAGATGGGTTTGATGATGATGATGAACTTCTTCTTCTTCCTCAATGGGCTCTTCTTCTTCTCTCCTTTCTTTCCTTCCTTCCTTCTTTTCTTTATTTTTTCCTTTTCTTCTTATCCACCAATATATACATATATATATATATATATATATATATATATATATATATATATATATATATATATATATTCGTACCATATATGTATATAATATAATATAATGATATAAATATCTCAATTGATATTTTGTCTTCCAATACCAATTGACCAACTATTAATGTTACCAAAATGTCTCCTCCTATACTTATTAATATTGGTCTGTCTCTTTTAATAATAATTGATCTCTCTTCAGAGTTCACTAGTTACTCTATTTGTCACAACTAACAACAATTAGAGCACTTAGAAGCTTTAATTGTTCTAACTTACAAAAGATGGAGTACATAGGAACTCAGTTGATCTCAATTGACACCCAATTGATTATTTAAGGGAATATGAGATATTACACGAGATCAATTGAGTTCTTATGTACTCTATCTTTTGTCAGTTAGAACAATTAGAGCTCCTAAGTGCTATAAATGTTATCAGTTGGGACAAATAGAGTAACTAGTGAACTCTGAAGAGAGATCAATTATTACTTTATTTGTCCCAACTAACAACATTTAGAGCACTTAGGAGCTCTAATTGTTCTAACTAAAAAAAGATAGAGTACATAGGAACTCAGCTGATCTCAATTGATACCCAATTGAGCATTTAAGGGAATATGGGATATTACACCTACCCTGATGAAGGATATCATCGCTTTTGTCAAAAAGTGTGACCAGTCTTAGAGCCACACTGACCTCCATCGTTCCCCAACCGATCTTCTTCAGTCCATGACGACACCCTGTACTTTCTATCTGTGGGGGTGGACATCTTGGGTCAATTACCCCTGGCGTCAGGCGAACTAAAATTCTTGATAGTATGGGTATATTACTTCACAAAGTGGATAAAGGTAGAAGTTGTTGCTAAAATCACAACTGAAAGAGTTCGTTGTTTCTATTGGTAGAAAATTATGTGCAGGTTTGGGCTTCCCGAAGACATTGTTTCTGAAAATGGAACCTAGTTTGCCAGTACTATGGTCACCAACTTTTGCCAAGATTTAAGAGTACAAACAAAGTTCGCAGCTGTCGTACATCCGCAAGTAAATGGGAAAGTTGAATCAATGAACAAGGTGATTCTGAAGGGACTAAAAAAGAAGCTCGATGACACCAAAGGCTTATGGGTGGAACTGCTCCACGAAATATTATGGTCTTATCACACCAACCCTTATTCTACCATCAAGGAAACTCCATTTGTCGCGGTGTATGGAGCAGAAACTATGTTACCCGTAGAAATTTACACACCCTCATGGCAATGTTTTAATTTTGATAAAGAGGTAAACAATTCAGGATTGAAATGTGTTGCGGACTTGGTTATTGAATTGAGGGAAGTCACCCATATATGAGAATTCTCCACCAAGCACAAAGCCTCTAGAAGGTACAACTCCAAAGTCAGGCCAAGGAAGATGCGAGAATGCGACCTAGTCTTAAAGCAGGTGGTTATGCCTGCACAACAGGGAAAGCTATGGCCCAATTAGGAGGGGCGATATCGCAAATTCTAAAATCCCCCCATCGGTTGTACAAGTTGCAGGAACTAGAAGGACAACTCCTACCTAGAACTTTGAATGTTTTCCATCTTAAATAGTATTATAATTAGATTGTGAATATTTCTTGAGAGACATGATCATCTACCTACAGATAATTTCTTGAATGTTTATAAGAAGCAAGAATATTTTCGTATATTTTGTATTTTAGACTTTATGGAAAAGATCCTCGCCGCCTTTTAAGGCAATATTTTGTATGTTGGACTTTATGGTGAAGATCTTTGTCGCCTCTTAAAGAAATATTTTGTGTGTTGGACTTCATGGCAAAGATCCTTGCCGCCTCTTAAGGCAATATTTTGTAAGTTATACTTCATGGCAAAGATACTTCCCGCCTCTTAAGACAATATTTTGTGTGTTGGCTTTCATGGAAGAGATCATTCCCGCCTCTTAAGGCAATATTTTGTCCATCTTAAGCAAAAAATATTAGTTACTTTAGAACACATTGAGCTGGAAAAGGGTGTCTGCTCTAATACCAATTGAAAATTTGTTTGATCAGAAACAAGATGTCACACACAATGTTAAAACAATGTGTGAGACAATATGATTTAAATTAATCAATGAAAAACTATATAAATATTATGCCTAATGGATCTTTTGGTCCCTTAACTTTATTTCAGGTTTCACTTTCGTCCCTTATATAATAAACGTTCGTTTTAAGTCCCTCAAATAACGTTTAGTTAGTCACATTGGTCCTTTCTGTTAAATTTTGTCAAAATTTAGTAAGTTGGGCTTACGTGACATTTAAGCTGGTATTAGTTTGGCTGACATGGAATTGTTTTTAATTGATATGGAATATTTCATTCATTAAAAATTAATTTGGAATAAAAAAAAAAGAATAGACGACGAAAAGTTTTTTACATTAGAACCTGAAACACAAACCCTATTCCATCTCATTCTTACTTCCAAACATAGGCCCTAACTCTGTTGAGTTTAACTACGTTTGACGAAGAGATGAAACCCAAAATCGAATAGTTGAAGATAAACGAACTGCATTTGCATTCGGAGTGAAGATTTCCATTATTCATCTTCCTCAAGTTTGAAGACTTTGTCGAATCAATTTATCTTCAAAAGGTATGAATACTCAACTCTAACTTGCTAAAATTGTCAACTCCAACTTATTTAGCTTGAATCAATTGAATTGTCGCCTAAAATGAAAAATAAGTCTACCACTTTCATGGTCAAATATAGACCAACACGAATCACCCTTTAAAAACCCACCACTCTATATAAACTCTTTGTCATCTCCTCTATAAAAACCATTAAAAAAATAAAGATACGAGAAAATGGTCGAAAACCCTGCATCAGAAATCGCACCACCGTGCTGGAAAAATTATTGAAGATGGTTTGGTTCATGATAAGGTTAGTTTTAGGCCTTGATGCTATTGGGGAAAAATTATTGATGCTTGCAAAATGTTTGATGTTATGCTTATGAGAGAAATTAGTTGTAAAAATATTTTGAATTTATAAATGTAAAAAGTTGTGCTTTTATTTATTTTGTTGGGTATTTAATTGTGTTCTTTTTTGTAATATGAATTGAATTTTACCTTAACTGTGTTCTTTGAACTACAATATGGTAGGTTTTGCTCCGAAGGGTTCACAATTTAATGCTAAGCAGTATGATTCTAAGATGGATGAATTGTAAGTAATGGAGTACTGCATGATTTGTGTTTGTGTTTGTATATCATGTAATTTTAACATTTGGAAATTAAATACAGGCTTTCCACTAATGGACAAGAACTCATCACCACTTATGATGAAGTCTATGATATTTTGACGCAATGGGTTTGCAACAAATCTCCTGAGAGGCATATATGCTCATGGTATAAAGATGTTTTTTATTCTTTGTTACTTAACCACTTATTAATTATATAAAATTGTTGGTAAGCAATTATTGAAGCGTTATTTTAGAATACATTTTGATATTGTTATCTGTAAGATTTACCCAATTGAAGATATGTTACTTAATTCTTTAAATTTGCATTTCTGTTAGCCTAATTTTAGATCATATGTTGACTTCATTTTTTTAAGCTTTTGAAATTTTATGGATTCAATGCATTACTAAAACTAACTAATAGAAATTTAAATATAGTGTGATTCTTACTTTCAAATTTTATTCAGTTATCATTTTTTGTTTTTGAAGCACACCTAGAAGTTCATGCGGGATCAATAGATAAAGAGGATGATGAACAAGGAATTGCACGAGCATTGTTTCTTCTTTATCATAATGCCTAACATGTAGTTTATTTAATTGTTATTGCAGAGTCTTATCTTAAGAAAATACTTTGAGTTGATGAATGTTGAATGTCTTATTTTGAATTGCAGAAATTCAGATTAGTATCAAAAGCAGAAAAAATAATTAAATTTTTTTTTTACACATTATCAACCATTTGCAGGGTTTCTTAACCTCTGAAAACAAAACTCCTCCGGTTTAAATAGAATATCAATTTTTTAATACACACGCTGACTCAGCTTTTTAACACATGTCTCACTACCATGCCACATATATAGAATTTAATGTTTTGGTACATAATTTAACATAATTAACCAACTAGACTAACAAAACAGTTTTTAAGAGACTAACAGCATCCACACTTATCAACCACATTTTGGTTTTTAAATAGGACCTACATAATTTTTTATATTATATTACACTTTTATATTTTCTAAACAACACAACTACATTTTTCAAATATTCATACAATCCATCAAAAATTCTAAAATGGGTCCCACCAAATCTCACAATATACCCAACATTTATATTATATAAAAAATAATAATTGAAACAATTTAATTCAAATATATCAAAATACATTAAAAAAATTATACATTTAAAATAAAATAAAACAAAATAAAATAAATATATATTAAAAAAATACAATACATCACACAAATAATTCATTAAAAAATACAATACATCACACAAATAATTCATTAAAAAATACATTAAAATAAACTACTAGCACAAAATACATTAAAAAAAATTTCAATTGTTATTAAATCAAATGGGTTACTTATTTATACTAGTAGTAATTAAATATTACCGTTGGACTAGTAGCAATTACCAAAATTATTACCGTTAAATCACTATTTTTAAAATTGATATAGTAGCTGGCATTTATTATGGGTGAGAATTAATACAAAATTAAAGTATTGCAAGTCCAGCTGGCAGGAAAAAACGTCTCCAAACTAGCCAACGATAACAAACTAGCCAACGCTTATTTTTCTCAAATATCCATTTATTACTGACACCACAACTTTGGTTAATGTGTAGGAATTGAAAAAGTTGAGCGATATTCATGCTCTAAGATATAACGTTTATTAGATAAGTGACTAACGTGAAACTTGAAATTAAGTTAAAAAACTTCGTCACTAATTAAACCTAAATAATAAGTAAAGACATAGTGAATTGGTAACTCAATTCAGTGCAACAACCACATATGTCTAGAGGAAAGTACCCCATTGGGAAGAAATTCACTAATTATAAGTAGTCAATAGTATATGTCGGTCTCATCTGAACTCTCTTAGTTCAATACCCTTTTTCTAATACTATCAGTGGATTTCAACTCCGGTTCCCCTAAGTCTAAAATCTTATCACTTCCACTCAAACACTATATAAGTTTTTGTAAGAATCAATGTTATGGACTTGATAAACTCCACAAATACAAACCAAAATTTCTATCTCTTTTAAGTGATAATGAATAACAATGGACATAGTTTTACACAAAGAAAACACACTAAAAGACACAAATAATTAAACACTCATAAATATTGTTAATTAAACCTATCTATCAAAAATCTTTTCAAAACATAAAATGCAGAGTTTGAACGAAATAAATCTTTCCAAAATTAATCGCGCAGTAATTGAAACACATAATCTAAAATCAAGCGAAATCTCTCCAAAAACTAGCGCACTAGTGGATAACAGAGCAAAAGTGTCTTAGAAACTTTCGAGACATTGCTTAACATTTTACAGATAAAAATAAGTCAATCTATTTGAAATAATAGAGCTAAGAAACACAAACCAATGGGTGCCAAAAAAAAGTATGATATAGTTCATAACCACTCATGTAAAGAGTTGAATGTGGAAAAATAATCAAAAAGTCAAAGTAGACTAACGAAGGAATTTAGTGCCTAACTCCAATAATTAGCTCACTTTGTCCAAATTTATCATGTTGAAAATCAAGCCACGTTAAAATATTTAAAGACGTCAAAAAATGTGTGTATGACAATGATTTTATTCTGGACTGGACCATTGGCTAGACATGGTCCAATCCGTCTCTGCTCCAGAGCGGCCCAAATTGCCTAAGTACAATTCACAGAAGGGCAAAAGTTACCTTTCTGTCCCTCCAACCGCGCAAGGAATACAACGTTCCTCCCCGGAATTGCCGCCCGTTACGCACGACTTCACTGCTCCTCGAACAGCTATGGGCAGGTGCCCGGAACCACGCCTATGCCCGACATAACGACTAGTTTTGGGCACCCTGCCCGACATAACGGCTAGTTCGGGTAGTTACCTATTCTTTGGGAAAAACAGTTATTTCACCCCGAAAATAGGACCGTTGGCCACGCGCTGGGGGCACTATATAAACCCTCTCACTCGAGAGGATCAGGTATCCAATATTCACCCTAAGAATTCATACTTTGTACTTGCTCATTTTCTCCGACCCTTTCTTACTTGAGCGTCGGAGTACCTTGCAGGTACACCCCTCTCCTCTCCATACGACCAACATCCCTGACGCACTTGGCGGTCCGATTCTACAAGATCTGATCCAGCCTTCACGGTCAGTGGCGCGGTCTGTGAGAAATTTGTTCTCCCTATCTTTCTTTCCTCAGAAACCGAAGATCAAAACAATTCTCAAACATCATCACGATCATGGCCTCCCAAGATCGCACCAAGGATGCTCTCCAAACCACCATCCTCCCCGTCAACAAATCTGACGTTGACGGCCAGTCATCTCTCCTCCGAGATTCCCGTTTCCTCAGAGACGGAGCCACTGCTTCTCCTTCCCCTACCCCTGCTGATCGCAACAACGATCAACCATCACTTGACGTCCAGCCCGTTCCTGTTCCGCCCAATGCCGACCCGGCCGTGGCAGCCCTCCTGGAGGCGATCAACAAAACCAACACCCTGATCCTGTAGCAGAACGAGAGGATCGGGGCACTAGAAGAGTTCCACCGTCCGAGATCCCTTCCTACGCGGAGGAACCAGCGACGATCAAGAAGCTCGCAGCCCCGGAGAGAAATCGACCGAAGACTGCGCCGAGAACCTGATCCTCGCGTAGCCTGGAAGCGCGACCAGATCTCCCCGCGTGACCAGCACGCTCATGACCACAAGAGGACTCGAAGGAACGAGCAATCTCCCCCGATCAAGTCTAAAGGACGGGACCGCTCACCTTCCCCGCGAAGGAACCGCTCATCTTCTCCTCGAAGGAACCGCTCACCTTCTCCGCGAAGGAACCGGCGTCGCGAGCATCCCGTTCGGTCCCCATCATACACCAGTTCTAGCGACGACGACGAGCCTCGCGGCCCGTTGTCCTAGGAGATCTTGGCTACCCGTCTCCCAAATGGCTTGGAGAAACCCCCGTCACTTGGCACGTACGATGGGACCACCGACCCCGACGAGCACATCGAGAACATCGATGCGCTGTTAGACTACCGCGGCGTACGGGGCGCCATCAAATACAGATTGTTCCCGACCACGCTCCGAAAGGGAACGGTGACATGGTATAAGTAACTGCCCGAGGAGTCCATTACCTCATGGAGATAGCTGGGCAGGATGTTCTCGCGGCACTTCACAACATCTCGCTGCCACCCCAAAACTGAGGCCTCTCTTGGAGCCATAATCCAGGGGAAAGACGAACCTCTCCGCGCATATATCGAGAGGTTCAACAAGGAAGCAGTGCAGGTCTCGACGACAGATAAAATGAAGAAGTTTCTGCTCGAACAAGGGGTCCGCCCGGACTCCGAGTTCTCTAAAGCCATTGGCCTCGCGCCACCGAGGAACTTAGACACCCTCCTCCTCAAAGCCCAATCTCATATTCAGTACGAAGAGAAGATTGCGGCCTATAACGTCTGAGCATCACGCCGCCAGGAGAACGCTCGGGCCTCCAAAGGAGATGAAGCCTCGATATCTCGTCGGGGTGAACGGAGGCACGAGGACCGTCCACGAGACTCCCGCGACAGCAAGGTACCCTCCAGGCGCTTCCATGACTACACTCCCCTGACCGTTTCCAGGGAAAAGATTTTGTCCGAATGTGCCAATTCGGAGTTCAAACAGGCTGGGGTCCGCTTCCCCAAACAACTGCCGAACAGACCAAACGTGGACAAATCAAAATACTGCCGTTTCCACAAAAGTCACGGCCATACTACGGAGGACTGCATCCATCTGAAGGATGCCATTGAGATACTGATAAGGGACGGCCACCTGAAGCAGTTCACGAAGAAGAAGGACACTCCTCGGCAGGACGCCCAGGAGTCCAAGAAGATCGAGGAGGAGGTACCCTCCTCAGAAGACGCTAATGTACAGGTCGCTATGTCCATATCGCGACCCGAGGACTTCAACGTCCCGGACGGGCTCAACGCCCCTGCATATTTCACGGCCCACAGCCCGTGGGAGACATTTTCCTCCGCCATGGTCATCTCTGGCGGGGGTTTCAACAAAGTCATTGTGGGCTCCGTAAAACAGAAGTTCGAACACCTGATCAACACAAGCTCCAACAAAGTGACCACGCTTGATCGGGCCCAGAAGGGATCCGTCCCCATCTTCTTCTACCGGGAGAAACTCCTCGGCGGCTCCCCGAACTCAAGCATACCATTGCTCATCAGAGCCTGGATGACGAACTTCGACGTTCGCAGAATACTTGTCGACCATGGCAGCTCGGTCGACATCATGTACTCCCAGCTGTTTTCAACACTTCAGCTGGATGAATCACACCTTACCCCCTACGTAGGGTCCGATTTACAGGGATTCAACGGGTCTGTGACCAAGCTGTGAGGATACGTCGAATTGATCGTAACCTTTGGATCAGCTGAGACGGCCAGATCCATCAAGGTGCAATTTCTTGTAATCGACTGCCCGTCACTTTACCATTGCATTTTCGGAAGGCCAACTCTGGCTGAGTTGGTAGCAGTGCCCTCAACCGTCCACCTGAAGATGAAGTATTACACTTCGAAAGGGATGGTCGCCACCTTCCACGGCGATATAGAAGCTGCCCGACGGTGTTTCGAAGCAGCTACAAAGGGACTCAACACCATTGCGCCCAAGCCAAAAGTGTCGAGCAAGCCAGCACTGCCAAGCAGCTCCGAGGAGGCCAAGCCTCTGCCCCAGGTCGATTCTATCGATCTCGACAGTCGCTTCCCCGAGGACCAACAAGAGGAATGAGCAGCTTCAGCCAGCCCGTCCGCGTCATCTAGCAGCAGCTCCCATCCGATGCGCCCAATCCCGGATGGTAACTTCGAGATAGTTCTGTTCGGCGAAGACCCCTAACGAGGAGTGAAGATTGGAGCAGACCTGCCCGAAATTGCGAGGAAGTAGCTCAAAGCATGCCTCAGAGAGAATGCAGACCTCTTCGCATGGAGCGCCTCCGAAATGCCCGGCTTGGATCCATCCGTCGCTTGTCACCAACTGACCATCAACCCGGCCGTCAAGGCCGTAGCACAACGTAGAAGGAAGCAGTCTCCGGAGAAAACGGAGGCTGCTGAAAAAGCTGTAAAGGACCTCCTCGAGGCCAAATTTATTTCGGAAGCCAAGTACACCACTTGGCTGTCCAACGTTGTATTAGTTAAAAAATCTAATGGAAAATGGCGCATGTGCATTGATTATACCGATCTCAATAAGGCATGCCCGAAGGATGCCTACCCCCTCCCCAATATTGATAAACTTGTTGATAACTCTGCTGGTTTTAAACTTTTATCGTTCATGGACGCCTACTCAGGCTACAATCAAATCCCAATGGCAATGTCCAACAAAAAGTATACGGCCTTCATGACCGAATCGAGCAACTATTACTACAACGTAATGCCCTTCGACCTGAAGAAAGCCGGAGCAACGTACCAATGAATGATGAACAAAGTGTTTCGGGGAGAAATAGGCGACGTCCTCGAAGTCTACATGGATGACATGATCGTAAAATCCCACGAGGAAACCGATCATACTGCCCATTTGAGAAAGGTCTTCGAACAGGCCAGAAATACAAAATGCGTTTTAATCCGGAGAAGTGCATGTTCGGTGTCCGAGCAGGCAAATTCCTCGGCTTCTACTTAACGGAACGAGGAATCGAGGCCAATCCCGACAAATGTCGGGCATTTTCCGAGTTTCCTACGCCCAAGTCTAAAAAATCCATCCAGTCCCCCAACGGAATGCTCGCATCACTATCTCGTTTTGTGGCCAAGTCCGCCCAGCACGCCCTACCGTTCTTCAAACTCCTTCGCAAAGAGGCAGCATTCGAATGGACCGAGGAGTGCGACAAGGCCCTTCTCCATCTGAAACAGGCACTCTCAGAGCCATCGGTCCTCTCTCGTCCGGACAACGGCGAAATGTTGTACCTATACCTGGCCGTAGCAACCGAAGCAGTGAGTGCTGCTCTCATCCGCGAGACACCTGACGGGCAGAAACCCATATATTTCACTAGCAAAGCGCTGCAAGGACTAGAGTTAAGATACCAACAGATAGAGAAGGTGGCGCTGGCCCTCATCAACGCAGCCAGAAGATTAAGACATTACTTCCTGGCTCACAAGATCGTGATTCGAACAGATCAGCCCATAAAGCAGCTGCTCGGACAACCAGATATGGCCGGCCGAATGCTCAAATGGTCGTTAGAACTGTCCGAATTTGACATCCAGTACGAAGACAGAAAAGCCCTCAAGGCCCAAGCTCTGGCCGACTTCGTCGCAGAAATGACATTCGCAGACCCCCCCGCGAGCGAGGCACACACCATTTTCGTCGACGGTGCCTCAAGCTCGGTAGGAAACGGCGTGGGCATCACACTAGAGAGCGACGAAGGAATTATCGTCGAGGTGTCACTCACACTGTCTTTCCCAACCTCCAATAACCAAGCGGAATACGAAGCCTTCCTCGCTGGGCTACGCCTTACCGAGGACCTGGGCGCGGAGGAAGTCGTCATTTGCACAGATTCACAAATCGTGGCCCTCCAGGTCCGGGGAGAACACCAAGCCAAAAACGACAACCTGACCGAATACTTGGCCCTGGTAAAGAAGGAAATGGCGAAGTTCACAACAATGGAAGAGAAACATGTTCCCCACGAACATAACGTATGAGCAGACGTGCTGTCTAAACTAGCCAGCACGAAGAAGAAAGGAAGAAACAAGTCTGTCATACAGGAGGTACTTCCTCGACCCAGTATCGAGAAGGCCTCCCCGACACTCGACGTACAGGTGATCGGCGACAACAACTGCTGGATGACCCCAGTCTATAACTATCTCGCCAAAGACGAACTCCCGTCCGACCCAAAGGAGGCCAGCGTAATTAGGCGAAGAACCTGCTCTTATGTTTTGGTCGAAGATAAACTCTACAGACGGGGATTCTCCATTCCGCTGCTCAAATGTGTCGAGGAGGAAATGGTCGCACACATCCTGCGCAAAATCCACGAGGGAATCAACGCCCAATATCTCGGCGGAAGGTCCCTCGCTCGAAAGGCTCTCCGGGCAGGCTACTACTGGCCGACCATGCAAAACGACGTGAAAGAACACGTGAAGAAATGCGATAAATGCCAACGGCACGGGGACATGCACTTGGCTCCGCCTAATGAGCTCAAGGCTATGTCCTCCCCGTGGCCATTCGCCTGGTGGGGCCTAGACATCCTAGGACCCTTCGTGGTTGGATCAAGTCAAAACAAATACCTCATAGTGGGTGTAGACTATTTCACAAAATGGATAGAAGCAGAAGCTCTAGCCAAAATAACTGCCCTCAACATCCTGCGTTTCTACAAACGAAACATCCTTACACGTTTCGGTATTCCCCAAGCGATAGTAACGGACAACGGGACGCAATTCACGGACAGAAAGTTCCAAGACTTCGTCGCCCAATTGGGCACGAAGCAGAACTTCGTATCTGTGGAGCACCCTCAAACAAACGGGCAGGCTGAAGCAGCCAACCGAGTCATCCTTCGAGGCCTCAAGCGAAGGCTGGACGAAACAAAGAAGGCATGGGTCGAGGAACTGCACAGCGTACTGTGGGCATACCGCACTCAACGACCGGGGAAACACCTTTCCGTTTAGCATACGGGACCGAGGTTGTAATTCCCGTCGAAGTTCACGTGCCCTCTAGGCGGACAGAGTCGCCCCTAGACGAGGTGATGAACGACGAATCGTTGAGAGAAGAGCTAGACCTCGTCGAGGAAATCTGAACCGAGGCAGCCCTTCGCGAAGCCTCACTAAAACAAAAAATTACCATCAGGCACAACGCCAAGGTGATACGGCGAGAGTTCGACGTGGGAAGCCTTGTTCTAAGAAGAAACCACAAAGTCTCTCGCGAAGGCAAACTAGCAGCCAACTGGGAAGGACCCTATCGCGTTCGAGCAAAAACGGAAAATGAGGCCTACTACCTAGAACATCTCACTGGGGAAGAACTTGCTCAACCATGGAACGCTGAAAAGCTAAAACAATACTACAGCTAAATTCTCGGTTCGACCCGTCGCAACAACGAACGTCATCTACCGACCACTATGCGCGTCTAGGTACAAGCGTCGCATATGAATAAAGCAGAACCTCGCTCAGTAACGAGCCGGGTAACTGCTCGACAGCGGTCCTCGATCGAGCATCGCTGTCGTTAAAGTACCATGACTGGCAGAACCCCAGCTCGCGATGGGACGTTCACGCCGCGAACTCAGGCCTCAAACGTTACCTGAGCTCCGCACCCCGCCAGGATATTCCCCGGTCGTTCGACCAGTTCCCCTCACTGTCGAACACATCTACAACGAGCAATCCCCCTAAAATATTTGCGCAAGTCAAATACTCCCAATCACTGGCAGATATACATTTACAACGAGCATGAGGACAATACTTAGCAAAAAATAAAAGCAAGTAAAATCATGCAAACGGCAGAATCAAACATGCAATAATTTAACATAATAATTGGCCGCAAGGGCCACGATTATACTAAATTACATGAAACGGGGGCCACGCCCCCCAAAAATAAATTACAAGCAATTACACGGCACGCAGGCCGGACATATTACAACAACATCAAAAATACAAACTCCTCACTCGTCCGCGTGCTCGGCTGGCTCTGGCTGAAATCCCTAGTCCTCTGCGGGCTGATCCTCGGGGGTACCTTCAAGAAGACCGTCGGGCATGACAATACGACCATCCTCAACATGCGCTAGGTAGTGAGTACCCTCGACAGAAAAATCGAGCTCAGGGTTCACCACCAGCAGTTGAGCCACGGCGTTCACAAAAGACTCCTCTGCGACGACAATGCCATCATCCTTGGCCGTCAGCAAACGGGAAACCAGCTCGAATCTCGTCTTCAATGCCTTCACATCTTCCGGATCATCGTCACCTGGGGCATTGGCCGCCTTCAGGCGCTGGATCAACTCCTCGGCAGACTTCTTCTCCGCCGCCAGCGTCGAGTTCTCCTCCTTCAAATGAGCTACCTCCTCCTCAGCTTTCTTCCGAGCATCGTCGACACCCTTAGCTTCTTCCTTGAGGGACGCCATGGTAGCACGGACAGCAGTAAGTTCGGCCTCAGTCGCCGAATCCCCTTCGGCGTACACAACTGCCATCTCCAACATCCTGACCAAGGCAGAAGCATCCTGGGCCACCAACGCCCTCTTGGTCGGGCTATCCATACTTTCCAAGCGAAGAGACTCCGCCCGAGGCACGATCAGAGAGTTCCCCTCGAAGAACTTCCGATCATGGATGCAAGGAGGAAGCTCGAACTTCCCCTTCTCCGACTCCCGAGTGAGGTCCACAGCGTCATTAAAACTTTGCTGCTTAGATCGACCGGTCAAAGGAAGAGGAGACCCTCGGGGAGCAGGAGTAGGAGAAGAAGAGGTCCCCGCAGGAGACTGCACGGGAGGAGGAACACGGGCACCAGCAAACCGAGACTTCGGAGGGGCTGCCCTGACCTTGTTCCTCTCAAGAGCATTCCTCACAACTCTGTCATGGGCCTGAGGCATTTCACCTGCACAAACAAAACACGAGCATGTTAGATACGAGGAAAAGAAATGACGCGAACAAAATCTAAATAACTAAGACTGCCAAGCAGTTTCTCGGCATCCTCGGGAGTCTTGCACTCTAGCAGTGCCTTAATATTGATGAATCGACGCTCAACCCTCTGGCTCCCGTCCTCCTCGAAGATCGGACTACCCTTGCTCGTCCAGCACTCAACAAGCCAGAAGGAGTTGGCCCACTTCACCAGCACCTCGTACGCCGCAGCGTCCTGCCCGCGTAGCTCGCTCGGTTGGAAGATATAGTCACTGGGCTTCTTGGCAAAATGATCTGGTGTCCAATGGATGGGGAACTTATAGATTCTCCTCCCGATAAACCTCCCCTCCTCGTCGCGCAGGTCATTCCCGTCTTCATTCACCTCAATCTCCCAGACATACGTACTGTCCTGGGCAGCTTCGGACAGGGGCTCGACAACATAATAACGCTTCTTGAACGTCCGTATTGACTCCGAAAACGGTTTAAACAACTTGCGGGGCTGCTTCAGAGAAACCCATCCGTACTTCTTCCCCGACAGCTGCTGTTGGAGATGAAAGACAGTGAAGAACAAAGGAAGAGAATCCCCTATGGAGAGATGCTCACATACCAGCTCAAACGCCCGGGTAAAGGCCAACGAGTTAGGATGCAGTTGCGTAGGGGCCAATCTCAAATGCTCGAACACTGACTGTTGAAAATCAGTGAACGACAACCTTAAGCCCAGGTCCTTGAAAGCGTATTCATACATGGTAAAATGGTCCCCGAAGTGCGTACAGACACGATCGTCTAAGGAAGGGAAATGCACCTTCCACTCTCCCTCCGGCCCTATCTCCGTGAAAATGTCCACCAAGGACTTTGCGAAAGTGGACACATGCTCGGCAGGTTCGGCAACCTCCCACTCCTCCGCGGAGAACCCATCGACGTCCTCGTCCATGACGTCCAACTCTTCCTCCTCCTCGACATCGTTGGAAGAGCTCGAAGTCGCCGAACTCGAGCCGTCGAGCTGCTATTATCTTCGGAGCCCGTCTCCTCCTCGGATGTATCTATAATAACTTCTTTATCTGGCCCCGTCGCCATTACAATCACCTGAAAAGCAGAGAAGATAGTGAATTCGACAGCAAATCAAATCCACCATTCCACTGCTAAGTCAAGTGAAAGGGCGCACAAAGGGCTAAGGACAACGTCCCCGGCCTAAGCCCTAACATCATAAAGAAAGCTGAAACCTCCCCGCGAGGAGAAGCTCGAAACTAATCATCCCAGGGCGAGGAGCTTCCCCGCACCCACACCCAGTTTCTGTTTGAAGCTTCACCGAAAATCGCAAAGCTTCACCGGAATCTAGGAATGTTTTACCGAAAAACTCATCACCCACTCAGACGATGAACAGACACGACGATCACGCTTACATAGCTACCGCAACGTCACCGTGAACCACCCTCCTCGCTGAAACATACGACTAACTCCGGCGACATGTTAGAGGTAGAAAAATGGCACAACCACCGTCCACCACCAACAATTGCTAGAGATTCACCCATTTCGTCCTCTAAAACTAGCCCTAACCACATGCAATCTACCACTAACAACAAACAGAAGCAGAACAGGCAAAGGATTAGAAGACTTACTTGATTTAAATAGAAGAAAAAAGTTGCTCGAAGCTTGACGCGGTGGTCGGAGTAGGCGGAAGGCGGTTACGGGCAAGAGTACTGAAGAGAGCGAAGAGAAATCAGACTGAAAAGTTCCAAATGGAACGATTTTCCCCCTTTTATACGAAGGGGCACGTGCGAACACGCGCTCGTAGGCCATGATGACTACCCACTAGCCATCATTGCCTATTAACTGCTACACGGAGCTCTAGGCACACGTGGCGTCCCAACGTTTCCAATTCTGTCTGACCCTTAATCTCCCCGAACACCAGGCAACAAGGTCACGACCACGAACCTCACGGACACAGGGAGCCACGAGCACTTTGAGACAATCCTCCTCGTCTCCAAACGACTACTCCATACCGGCTCCACGGAGCCACGAGCAGTCCTTAAGTCATCACTCCCGTGCTCGGGAGCAACGACTTGGGGGGCTTCTGTTCTGGACTGGACCACTGGCTAGACATGGCCCAATCCGCCTCTGCTTCAGAGCGGCCCAAATTGCCTAAGTCCAATCCACAGAGGGGCAAAAGTTACCTTTCTGCCCCTCCAACCGGGCAAGGAATACAACGTTCCTCCCCGGAATTGCTGCCCGTTACGCACGGCTTCACTGCTCCCCGAACAGCTATGGGCAGGTGCCCAGAACCACGCCTATGCCCGATATAACGGCTAGTTTTGGGCACCCTGCCTGACATAACGGCTAGTTTGGGTAGTTACCTATTCTTTGGGGAAAACGGTTATTTCGCCCCGAAAATAGGACCGTTGGCCACGCGCTGGGGCACTATATAAACCCTCTCACTCGAGAGGGTCAGGTATCCAATATTCACCCTAAGAATTCATACTTTGTACTTGCTCCTTATCTCTGACCCTTTCTTACTTGAGTGTCCGAGTACCTTGCAGATACACTCCCCCTTCTCTCCATACGACCAACATCCCAGACGCACTTGGCGGTCCGATTCTACAGGATCTGATCTAGCCTTCACGATCAGATTTAATATATTATTTAACAAAATTTTCAAGTTTATGATAAAATAATCTATGCATGTTGATTGAGTGAACATTTATGATTTTAAGGAATTGATGAGAAGAGCGAAAAATTGAATAAATATAATCTAGATTAAAGTCTTTTGAGTTATTCATTATGAAGTATGAGAATGAAAGCGGAGATTGAACAAAAACTTAAAAGTACTCTTGTAATTTATATCAACTAAGAAATTATCATTGAAGCATATAAAATTCCATATTTCTTAAAAATCCCATTTTTCAAATATTTTTCTTGAGTAAAAAAATTTAAGTTTGCGATTGTGATAACATTCTATCATATTATATTTCTAATAATTGATTAATTTATTTTTAAATACTTTTAATGCTAATGCATTTTTAAAAATTATTAGTAAAAATTTCAAAGAATAGTAGAAAGGACCAAACCAATTCAAAATCATTCTAACCATGCGAATTCGATGATGTTTTTTTAAAAAATTTGCGTATTTTCTATGTTTTATATATTGGATCATGCTAACATAGGACATATGCCAAGAACTAAATGTATAAATATTTTTTTGGAAATTATACATTACTTTTATTAATAATTTATAATTAGTATTTTTATTATTTTTTCAACAAACTTTTTATTTGTAGATTTTTCATGCTCTTAGGACACATATTAACATTACCCTAGTATAATTTAATTACTCTTTCCATTTATTATTTGTGCGTGCGTGTTTGCATAAACACAATTGTTTTAAATAGTTAGTTGGTAATTTGAGTTTTTATAGTTGATATTGGGAGGAAAAGTGTATATTATATTTATGAAAACATTGATTAATTTACTTTTTGTAGAACTATTAATTAAAAAAGCATTCTTTTATATACAGTAAAATTTTAAGATTAAAATTAATCATATTTTGATTTTGTGAATATCTTTGATGTTAAGACTTAATGTATATGTTAACAAATACTACACCGATTACTTTTATGCTAATAAACTTTTGGATGGTGGGTGGTTCTAATATAAGTTATGAGCCACAACATACATTTAATTTTTTTTTTTTATATGATGTAGCGTCTTATTTTGGCAAAGTCCTATATTGGGACGCCTATCGCGTGACTATTGGACTGACCGGGTGGAATTCAATAAGGCCGCCCTTACAGTCCATCCAAGAGGAAAGTTCAATGAGAGAAAGTTCTCGTTGACTTCGAAAATATAGTTAGTCAATAATCTCCCTAATAAAGGGGAACGGTTGAGATCACGTTCAAGAGAGAAAAGGCCATAAACCCTAACCATGGAGAGTCCCTAAAAATAGATTACCCCTCGATGGTAAAGGGATCAAGTCATATTCACTCAATACTACCCATTACTGCTCGAAGGGTACTTCGCTCCCAGGAGTCCTAACATCAATAATCTAACCGTTCGCCTATAACCTAGCAGCGCTGGTCGACCGCAGAACCTTTCACCTCACATGAGTCGGTCGCTTAAACAGCCTCAAAAACCACTATACAGGGTTACTCGCAATTGTGAACTAGCCTTACACTATTCGTGTAATATACCTACTAAGGCCTCTAAGTCTCATTGCCTTCGCAGGGGGAACACGCACACACCCTGTACTTTTTTTGATAGAACAATGGCGCCCACCGTGGGACCTGATAAAACTAACTTGGGTCACATCTCCTTTTAACAAACGCCACATTCCTTGTCGTACCCTCATCTCCAGTACCTAACTATTACCAGACATGGTGAACGAAAGAGCTTCCTCCCCCACTCCTGAGGGTACCAGCGGTACCAACGGTAAAGAAATGGGAAAAAATCTAAATAAACCCTGCAAGAATGCAAATGTTAAAAAAAAACAAAATGCAAATAACAAGAATTGGAATCGGGGGTTGGTTATACTAAGGGAAGCTATTAACATCCTAAGCATTTGTAATACTCTACGGGAACCTCTTGTATATATCTGTGTTATTAGTTGAATTATTTGCTATTATTTGGGGAAGTTTATTGCTTTTGAGAGATGAAGAGAGTGAGAAATGTTTTTGTTGTTTTTGTAAAATATATGAAAAAAACAATTTTGAAGAAAATGGAAAAGAGGATGAAAAGAGAAAAAAGAGTACTCGCCAAGGGTTGAAGCCTTGTGCCTACGTATTCTCAAAAGAGAAATCAGAGCAGTCGTAGTTCGGAAATACGGGAAAAGCTTGAAGGAAATTTGTAGCTCGAGGACTACGAGTTGTTGGGCTTTTAATAACCAAGACAACGAAAGGGAAAAGCTTGAAAGCAAAGCTTGTGAGGATTGATTGAAAAAGTGGAGAGATTAAAGGTTGTAAAGGGAGGATCCTATTATTTGAGATGCTTTTAAGAAGCCTGAAGGTCCTTGTATGAAGCCCAGGAGGAGGCTATGGATATGATGCTTGTATGAAGCCCAAGAGGAGGCTGAGAATATGAATATGAATATCCGGGAAAGAACCGGATGTAAAGAAAGAAAGGAATATCCGGGAAAGCGTCGGATGTAAAGAGAAGGTAAAAAAGGAATATGAATATCCGGGAAAGCGTCGGATAAAAAGTGAAGATCTTGATTGCGTGGAGGCGGGAGAAAAGATAAGAGATATGAAAGTATGAATATCCGGGAAAGCGTCGGAGATAAAGGAGAAAGGAAAAAGAAAAATGTTGCAATATCCGGAAAAGTGTCAGATGTAAAGAGAAGAAAGGAATATTTGGGAAAACATCGGATGTAAAGGAAAGATAAAAAAGAAAAGAGTGATCGCTAAGATCTCATGATCTTATGCCTACGTATTCTCAACGGGGTCTTGAGAAATTAGAGTGGTCGTAGTTCACCCCTAAGGGGCACGAACTACGGAAAGGAAAGTTTTGATCGCACGGTGGCGAGAGAAAAAGTTTGATAAGAGGGGAGATCTAACCTAATGTTGTCAAGCAAAGATGAACCTAACGTTGAGTTTTGAAGGGAAATTCTACCCTAATGTTATCATGCTTGGATGAACATTCTAATGTCTACCTTACTTCAAACTTATTCCAAAATTAAGTTGAATTAAGAGATCCTAAGGGAACATGTAGGGATGACAACGGATCGGGTCGGGTGCGGGTTTCACACTACCCAAACCCTCACCCGAAATCACCACCTGAACCCGAACCCAAAAGTTATTCGGGTGTCAAAATAACACTCACGCCCACAACCGTTGGGTTCGGGTTTTTCCACCTAAACCCGAACCCGTAGCAAAAACACAAAAATACAACAACATTGAAATTATTTGAAATTATATATATATATATATATATATATATATATATATATATATATATATATATATTTATGTATATTTGGGCGCGGGTTTCACACTACCCAAACCCGCACCCGAAATATCGGGTGGCATCCGAAATATCGGGTGGCACCCGAACCCAGTCAACTCGGGTTTTCACCCGTTGACTCGGGTTCGGGTGCGGGTGGGCCCCGCAGGTTTAGATCTGCCTGCCATCCCTAGGAACATGCATACGTGACAAAACATCACTGAATAAATAAAATATACACGACAAAACATCGTTGTCATACCCTAAATTTTACCCCTTATATGTCATCATCATTTGCATGAGCATTATAGGTCAATCATATTTGCATAGCTAACCAAACTATCAAGCTTTATGGTTTTGTTTCTTTTGTGGAATTAAGGTTTTGTACAAGAAAGGGAAAGCTCTGATTAATCAGGATTTGAAGAAGAGATCAACCAAACAAGTCCTCATACACTTCAAAGGTTCCTAAGATGCCTTTTGGTTCAATACAACTCATTTCAAAGACCTCCTAAGTGAATGGGAGATGTTTTGAATTCATCTGATTAAAAAGTCAACTGAGGCTCCAAAAAGTCAACCTTTGAGTTTTTGGTCAACCATGAATATTTTAAGTCATATTCCATGATCTAATGTGGTTAGATCAAGAAAAATCAAGTTGGAACAATAAAATCTAGAGATTTGGAAAATTTGGGTTTTGAATGAATTTTTCTAAGTGTTGAAATCATGATTTTTAGCCATCTTTCAAGGATCACATCTCACTCATTTTTGAACCAAATGGAGCAAACTTGTACCCATTTTAAAGAGGACATTCCATACTATAAGTTTGTAGAAGGAATCAAGTTCAAAAAATGTAAGGATTTGATGTTATGGATGATTAAAGTTTGAGGAAATCATATTTTGGCACTTATACTTAGAATTTTTCTAAGTCCCGAAATTCAGGTTTTTGCACTAACTTCAAGCCAAGGCTTCATGGGTTTCTTGACCTCAAATCAAAATTATTCAAACATAAAAGTCATTCCTTGTTCTTCAAGCTTTCCAAGCATATGTAAAACTCTCCAATTGGATCAAGGAGTCAAAAGTTATGATGTCTCAAAGTTGGAGGTTTTTGGACAAAAGTTAGGCAACTTGCCCAAGTTGCCAAGGCACCTAAAGTCATGTTTTTGCTCAACTTGCAAGCTGTTTTTCTTATGGTTCGAAGCTTCAAATCCAAAATTATTGAACATGAAATTTGTTCTCCTTCATCTCAGCTTTCCAAGCATATGTATAACTTATCCATTGGATTCTTAGAGCTCAAGATATAGCATCATGAACATAGGCATCAATCCTTGACAAAATTTGCCCAGGCCACATGCAAGCTTGCCACGGTCAGGTGATTGGACCAGTTTTCTTGCTTCATTTTCATCACGATCCAAGCACAATCTCAAGAATCTTTCCACATGAAAGTTGTAGGGTTACATACCCTCTTTCCAAAGAACCCAAAATTTCATCATTTGAACCAAGAATCATGGAGTTCTATGGTGCCAAAGTTAGCTCTGAATCATGCCTTGCCCTTGCCAAGCCACGACCACTTTTCACACCCAAATTTGCCAAACATTTCCCAGCATCCAAGGCTTTGTTTCGTGTGCACCTACCCCTGCAAGCCTCAATCCCAAACATTGCCTCTTTTAGCTCTTCTTTGTCTGACCTACCAAAAGTATTTTGTGGCACAAACATAAGAAAGATGTAAGGCAAACATTGTGAGTCAGGCCATCTGATTTCTGATCCTCCTAAGCTACTCCTCTGACCACAACACAACAAATAATATCACTGCCCAACCAACTGAGCAAAAACCCTAGCTGAGCCATCATTATCATGGTCAACCTTTGAATTTTGGCTCCAAAGCATCCTTTCAAAAATAAAAAACCCCAGCGTAACACTTGTTAAATGGAGAGGAGACCATTCAGTGGATATCTAACAGTACTTGGAGTATCATCGTCATCCCTATATATCATGTTAGCCACAAAAGAAGAAGATGGCCATTTTTTTCTTGCTGTTAGTAAACATTTCCACGACCATTTTTTTCTTGCTATTAGAAAACAATTCCGCGACCATTTTTTTTTCTTGCTGCTAGTAAACTTTTCCATCACCATTTTTCCTTGCTGCCAGTATACATTTTCAACACTATCTTTCCTTGTTGCGAGTAAACTACTTCCACTACCATCACTATCCTCACGATAAAACTCTCTTGATTTCATTCAAATACCACCACCGCATAGCCAGCACCTAAGCTTTCGACGATTACGATGTTTTCGACACAACTGTCGCGTTCACGCGTCACAAACAAAGGTATCGCTATCATTCATTACCTTCTGAACCTTTCATGTTTAGTTTTCATTGTGTTTTCATGAGAATACTCTTGTTGTATATGAATGGTCATTGTACATAAGGCGTCATGGCCATTAATAGCATGCCCTCATATCATTGCGCGAATGCCTGTTGCATCTTGTATGTGTCGTAAATCGTTTCTCGTTAAATATTTTCAGTATGAATATTTTGTTTTCATGAGGTTTTTGATCTGGTTTGACTTTTGCATGGCGTATATAAGCTGCTAGAGATCGTCGTCGGCTCTGAAGCACGGGTGCTCCATTTTAAGTAAAGTACCGGTACCGGGTACCGGTACGGTACACGTACGGTACGCACCGAAGCCGTACCAAAATTTTTTATTTTATTTTTAATGCTGGTACACCAACCGATACACATTTGGTACCACGGTCCACGTACCCAATTTTTAAAACTTTTTTCGGATGGTACAATTTGGATTTTTTTTACTGACTAAAAATTAGGTTAATCATTCTATTTAGTCACTCATTGAAAAAGAATAGACCCAATCTAAAGAGGGCTAATGATTTAGTTTTTGTTCATACAAATCTTTGTCTTCTCCCAAAATAGAGTAAGGTTTATAATGAAGGAGCAACAAAAATGTGGGATATTGATAGAAATGAATGAGATATATTTGATGGAGCTGATATTCTTAAAGTTACGTTGTTAGTCTTTCCCACGATTAACCTGAATTAGAAGCCACTTTTTTTAATGATTTTGGAAAAAAAATATATATATTCAACCATGATTTCATCATGATTTATTGATACTTTTTAAGTATGATTTATTTATGTTATTACAAAGATATTAACTATTTTTAAGTAAATTGTTTTTAATTTTAATGTTTTGATGTTATTTAAACAATATAATACCTTTGTTTATTTTATAATTGTATTTTAAAAAATTTATTTTAACGTACTCGTACCATAGTTTTTCTAAAAATGTTGTACTCCGTACCAGTACTCATATCGGGTACTGAGTATGTACCCGTACCTATGCAACGCAGTTCGTCGGTTAACGGGTTATACTGTTGCGTGAGTTTACTTCCATGTGTCGTGTGGGGCTTCTTTGTTGTTACTTTCTGCATGTGTCATTTTGTTTGTCGTAGGTGTTTATGTCGATCATAGTTTGTGAATGGCTTTCGATGTCGGTTGCAAGTGGTGCGCATTTTGTACTTTTTTTTTGCTTGAGTATAGTTAGCATATCGTTGTTATTTGTTCGTGATTATTCTCATTGGCTAGTATAGTATTTCATGTTGTTTACAATAGAAGTTTCACCTGTATATGCGAGTTCTCGATGGTGTTGTGGTCATGTATGGTTGTTTGCTTCTGTCTCATTTCAATGTGTGGATATGCATTCAAAAGCATGAATCTTGTGGTATTGTTTACGTGTAAGGTTTTTTAATGGAGATATTGGACGGTGATTGTGCATTCAGTGATGTTCCTAGGTAGGCGCTAATATTTGATGTGCATGTTGTAACGTACCCACGGCCTGCCCTTTTCATGAAGGGAAACAAAACCATCTCAAAAGCATATTTCAAGAAACTTTTGACTGCACCAAGGACTTTATCATCATCTTCAATGCATCTTTTGTCAAAACAAGCCTTTATTTCCTTTATCTCTCCAATAACAACAGCCAGCCACTAAAACAACTTTCCATAACCAATACCATACCCTCTTTCACTTCAATGTTGTCACCATAATCAATCTTGACTCCAAGCACGTTCTTGTTTCTCATCAGCCTTCGAAATAGCCATACCATTCGCATATCAATGTTCTAAGGTTGAAAATCTGTCTTTGCAAGTATCTTCTTTTATGTGATAAGGTTCTCATGGTGCTGTGTTAAGGTTCTAGGTGTCGGTAAAATTCGTTTCGATCGTTCTATTACGTTTCGTTGTTGTACTGTTTGGTGTGCATAATGATAATAGTGTGTGACTGGCCTTTGTATTTGTGTTTGATGGTTATTCACGTAGCTTGCTACTCGTTGAGGCAAGTTGTGTTGTTCGAGTCCGACTGAAGTCCATGTTGTTGTTATATATCTCACGTGTGCATATGAGTATGTCGTGGTGTAGTAATGTCATGTTTCAGTTTGCTTTTCATCTTAATAATTAATTTGTTTTCAAGTTTATTTTCCTATTATTAGAAATGGCTTTGGTTTAAGTTATTGAATATTGTTTTTTCATATTTTTCATTATGCCAAAGAAAACTCCTTTAGCTATTTTTTCTTTTTCATGGTTATTGTTTATTTTACTATGTTTAACTTTTTTTTATATATATAGTTTGACTAAGACCCTACGTGGTTCCTCTTATCATATTTTCTTTGTGTTGGTCAAAGATCTGATGTTTATTTTATAAATGTGGTGTTATTTGTTTTTGAGTTAACCATGATACTTGAGGCTTGGCTTTGATCTATCTTGACTTTGTTACTGTGATGCCTATTTTGTTTGATATTTATTTGTGGAACTTGTTCCTACTTGATCGTTTGTGCCTTATTCCAAAGGAGGGTTTTTCTGTTGACTTGTAAGTCATGCTTTAAGATATCTTAGTACACTCTCCTATCTAATCACTTGACCTTGTTAGGATCATGTTCCCTTGGCCTTGTTAGAGCCATCTTCCCTATTTTAACCTAACTTTAGGTTAGGGTTTGTAAACCCTATGTAAGTACTATGGTTATAAGTACTTACCATTCCTTTCTTGGCATTGTTAGAGCCATTTTGTTCTATGACTTAGAATAAAGTATAGAGTTTGTAAACTCTATGTGAGTACCATTGTTATGAGTACTCATTTTCCCCTTTGACTTTGCTAAAGTCAACTTTTAGTTAGTTTGTCAACTTAGACCTAGAGAGTTTGTTAATTCTATGTGAGTACCATAGTTATGAGTACTCCCTCTGTTCCATATTATAAGCAACTTTTACTTTTTAGATACATTGAATAATTAATGTATCTGGTCTATATATAGACCAGATACATTAATTATTCAATGTATCTAAAAAGTAAAATTTGCTTATAATATGGAACGGAGGGAGTACTTAATTATTTCCCTTTGGAACCTTGACCACAATCAAGAGTTCCTCAACCCTAGTTAGGTGAACTATGAATGCTCTGATTCCATCCTAGTCAGGATATATAGGCACGAGATGCGATGTCTTGACGAACATACTTAGTGTATATACCCTTAGGTCTTTACCTTAGCATCTTTCCTTTAGCAAGCAAACTTTAACATAACACAAATACTAACAAGAGGTTCCTGAGAGTACTACAGAGACTTAGGATGCTAACAATTTCCCTAGGTATAACCAACCCCCTTAGATATCTAGCTGTGTTGTTACATAGCGTACTTAGGGTTTTCTTCGATCTTTACCCTTTCCTTTGGATGAATCAAAGCTCGGTAGTGAACTTCATGATTTGTGATTCAAGTTAATTAATAGCTTGATATCCGATTTTCACCGCAACAATCGTGAAATCAGAGATATACATACATGGAAAAACATCATTAAGTGAAAATATTCACGGTAGAACATTGTGTCATAAATAAACATCCACGGAAAAACATCGTGGTATTTGAAAACATACACAGAAGAACATCGTGTGATAAAAAACATACATGGAAAATCATCGTGTGATAAAAAGCATACACGGAAAAACATCGTGAAATCATGAAAAAATATCATGGTAAAAATAAATACATGGAAGAACATCATGCGATAAAATATACATGGAAGAACATCGTGGAACGAATGATAAGATAACAAATAATCATGAACATGGTATCGCAAAGACCAAATTTCAACAGGAGAAAATAACAAGTTGAAATAAATAGAAATGGTAAGATATATTCATGGAGAAAATAACATTTATTATCATCACGAAATTAAAATAACTTAAAAATTATTAACATATTTCTTAGGTATTTAGAATTTTTAATACACTTAATTAAAATAAGATTAAAACAAATCATTTAAAATAAGAACTAAAAAAAATTGAATTAAAAAAATAGAAAAAGAGTAATGGGCCAAAAATCCAAAATTAACCCAATGCCTAAACTAAAAAAATATGATTTATAACTTAAACAAAATAGAATAAATAAATAATAATAAAGATGATGATGATAATAATAATAATAATAATAATAATAATAATAATAATAATAATAATAATAATAATAATAATAATAATAATAATAATAATAATAATAATAATAAGAAAAGGAAAAGGTTGAGACAAAAAACCTGGAAGAAATCACACGATCCCTTTTGAAGAAAACGTTCTACAATATTCTCTTGGCTTTCTCCCAATTTCGCCGGCGATGATGCTCCCGTCAGTTTCAGGTGAGTTCTATTTGAAACAATTTTGTTGTGGTTTTTGTAGCATGGTGTAAGTGATGGAATTTTATGTGGTGAAAGTGTGTAAAAGAAAAAATGAGAAAAACATGAACATAAATTATGTAGAAAAAAATAACTATATGAGAGGGAGATGAGAAAACAAATGTGAGTAATTGTTTTAGTGTCCCTTGGAATGAGAAGCATGTATCCTATTTATAGTAATTTGAATGCTTGGGAGTTAAGTATTTGTTGCAAAAATGTCAAGAATGATGATGGTTTTTGAATGATGAAATTGAAAAATTGTGAATGAAATGATGATATTTGACAATTTTATTCAAAGATGGTAATGATTTTTTATGTAAGAATTGATGATGATATTTGAAAAAATTGTAATTTCTATCCAAAGAAACAATGATGAAGTTAGAATGTTGAAAAATTGAATGAATATTGAATATTAATGTTTGAATGTTGAAAGTGATGATGATATTTGAAAAAAATGGTTAAAGATGAATGATGAAGTTTGAATATTAGTTTGAAAAAATGATGAATTTAGTGATGATTAATTTTGAAAATTGAATAATATATTTTGAAGATTGAATCATAATGTTTGAATATTGAAAAACTTGGATAAAAATGATAAAGAAATGATATAGTCATGGAAGGAGGATTTAGAAATAAATTTGTTTGAGAAATGATGATGAAATGAAGAAAAATTATGAAGTGAAATTGATCTTACCTGATCAGAAAGGAACCAGTGGCCAGCAACGTCGCGAGATCAGTAACTCCGATGATGGTGAAACGGCGGGGGGGGGGGGGGGGGGGGGGGGGTACCTGCAAGGTACTCCGATGCCAAAGTCAGGGAAATGGAGTAAGCAAGTACAGAAAAGCAGGTATCAGAGTTAGAATAATGTGTAACCTGACCCTCTCAAGCGAGAGGGTATTTATAGGCTGCCCCCAGAGCGGGGCCAACGGTCACCTGCACTGGGTTGGATTGCAAAGCTCAAACCACGTGACTGCCAGAGCTTACGTGGCGTAAGGAAGACCAGCACGCGGTCTTCGCCCTGGGGTAACGGTCCCGAGATCTCCGGAAGGTGGGCAGACCGACTCTTTCGGAGGTGGGAGGTTACATGATGACGTGTCCTTGCAAGGAGGAGTACGTGGAGGGCGAGGAGCAGGGACGCGGCCTCTTCTCGTAGCTGGAAGTCTATGCTCGACAGCAGGTAGCGAGCGTGCCCGACATGAGGAAGGTTGGGCCGTATCGGGCCGCTTAACATGTTATTGGGTTGGGCCTGCCCAACTGACGGGCAGGCGCTGGCCCAGTTCAGAACAGGAGCCCCCTAAGTCGTTGCTCTGAAGCGTCAGAGTAATGACTTAAGGGTCAGCTCCGATGTCGAGGACACAATAAGGATCGATGGGCAGGGAATCTCGGAGATGAAAGTTTGTCTGAGTTCCCTACGTCGTTGTAGGGTGATGAAGCAGGGAGTTGAGAAGCCGCGGATTCGGGCATCCAGGCAAGCGGAAGGACGCACGCGAGAATCCATGTGCCACGTGTCACTCGTCATTATTACATAGGGAGGTTAGGCTAGGCTAGGGCGCTCGAGTGCCTAGGGGCGCATCGAGTCTTGTGAGGGCTTTATAAATAGGAGCCAGCCCATGTCATTTGCACGTTTCCTTCTCCTTCGCTCAGAGTTTCCCTCTCCTTTCTTTTTGCTTTCGTCACCGTCTCCCCACCACACGCCGTCGTACCGGAACTTCGCAACCGCCGTCTCAAGTAAGTACTTGACCTTTTTATTTCCGTTTTGTGTTTCCTACGGTGGTCCTCCAGTGAACTGATGAAGTTCCTGGGGAGATCACGGAGTTTCCAGCGAAAACGGCGGAGCTTCTTTGGGTTTTTGATGAATCGCGCGGGGAGTTGTGATGAATATCCCGGGGACCCGAGGAAGGTCCCGAGGATGCAGGATGAATCCCCCGGGGACATATGATGAAGGTGTCGGGGACCTGACGAAGGTCTCGGGGACGATCGTCACAGTCCACCACGACCGTGGCAGTTGCGAAATCCACCACGACCGTCACAATCCATTACGATCGTCATGCGTCCAAAATGTGTTTAATCTGTTAACAGAGACGTGGTTATGAGTTTTCAGAGGAGCAGTTTCACACGATCACATTTTCCTCCGAAGAATGCTAGGTTCAAAAGTCATGTAACTGTCAAGAGGTGTGCCTACATTCTCTCAAACCTCTACCTCAACTCAGTCTATAAATACATGTGATTACGAAGAACAAAGGGTGGCCTCTTTTCTGCATTCTGAAGTACCGTTTTGCTGCCAAATTGTTTCCAGATTTTGATTTATTTTGTTTACATTTCCATTCCTTGTTACCTATTACCGAACAAAGTAATAGTTTCTCACATTGAGGAACTATTACAACTTAGTTTTAGTTTTTGTTTCATTACCTTCATCATTTGCCAATTACTTTATTCAAGCAAGAACCTACCAGCTTGTGGAGGGATTGCTATCGGTGTTATTACGAATTACCAGGTTTCCATTATTTAATTCAAAACATTGTTTATTTCCTTCTTAATCATGTCTATGTCTATTTATCTCTTTGCCTTTACGTTTAATTTCATTATTATGTCTAGCTAAACCGATCGTATCGGTATGTAATGAAGTAACTAAAATGGATTAAATAACTCTAAGCTAAAATCAATAATTAACTCTTCTTTTGGCTTCGATTTCTTAATTTTAAACCCAACTTTTATTACGAGAGTAAAAAGGTAACAAAGGTTAAGGTCAAGACCACGGGAGTGTGAGGCTTTACCCGGATAGCTGAAATCGGGCATTAGTTTTAAAAACAGCGGAAGCGCTTTAAAGTTAATTAGGTCTTATTAGTTTTCAAAAAGTATTTTTAACCTCATATGGGCTAGCGAGAGCAGACATATTGACTTAAGAGTATAGTCCGAAGCAATAACCACGGGAGTGTGAGGTGAGGGCTTTTAAACTGGTTTTTCCTACAGATGCATAGGGTGATAAATCTTTATACGCTTAGGTTTAATTAATTCCACGTAGGTTTACTGAATTATATATCGATATCTTATTCATAACTAGTATTCCCAAATTTTAATTCCTCTTTAATTTCCCGTTGGAACTTAAAAACCAATTCTGATTAGCCTTAGATAAACATAGTAACGATAGATAATGGTGTGTTCGATTTCTAGTCTCTGTGGGATCGATAATCTTTTAAAACTACGCGATACGACTGTATACTTGCAGTTAGATTTATTTAGGCACACTAAATAGAGCGATCAAGTTTTTGACGCCGTTGCCGGGGACTAATTAAGTCGACATCGTAATTCCTTTGTTACATCGTATAGACTAAGGCAAAAACCAAAATTCCCTTTCTGTCGATTGTATGCCAAGTACTCGCTCTTCTGGAGAAGACCTCATACGACCGACAGACGAACCTGAACGTCTTCTTACCGTAAAAATACATATCCAAGAATACTGCTTAGCTCACGATATCCCTTTTCCTTTATCAGAACCTGAATCTCAATCAGATCCTGAACTTGAATCTGAATCAGATTCCGAATCAGAAACAGATATGGCTGACCCACCACAAAACCGACCTCTTAAGTATTATGCTGCCGCATCTCAACAAGAACCTCACAACAGCATTGTCGCTCCAGCTATCAACCGAAACGATTTCGAGTTGAAACCCTCGCTGTTATCTGCCGTGCAACAAAATCAATTTTCTGGAAACCCAACAGAAGATCCAAACGAACATCTGACCAAGTTTGTGCAGTACGCAGACACAGTGAAAGCAAATGGTGTAACCGTAGACGCCATAAGACTAGGTCTTTTTCCTTTCTCATTAAGAGATAGAGCTTGGGCTTGGTTGCAATCCTTGCCATCCAATTCTATTACTTCTTGGGAGGATTTAAATAAGGTCTTTCTGGCACGATATTTTCCACCAAGCAAAACAGTTATGCTGAGAGCCCAGATCAACAGCTTCAGACAAAAAGACAACGAGTCTTTATATGATGCTTGGGAAAGATACAAAGATATGAGGAGGATATGCCTGCATCATGGTCTTGAGGATTGGTTAATTATCCACACGTTTTACAATGGTCTCTTGTACAATACAAGATTGACAATAGATGCCGCCGCTGGTGGTACACTCATGGATAAACCCTATGATGAAGCCCAACAACTCATCGAGAGTATGGCTCAAAATCACTACCAATGGGGAGGTCAAAGAACTCAAGTGGAGAAATCCCAACCAAAAGGAGGAATGTACGAAGTTTCTAGCCTAGATCATGTCCGTACTAAGGTAGATACAATCGCTCAAAAGATAGACAACTTGACCATAACACCCACAGCCACTGTGGCTGCTGTAGCGCCAAACTGCGAATTATGTGGAACAACTGGACACGCTGCCCCTGAATACCAAGTTTTAGCAGGAGCCTCTACAGATCAAGTGAATTATGCTCAAGCAAACCCTTATGCAAATACCTACAATCCTGGTTGGAAGAATCACCCAAACCTCTCTTACAGAAACAACAATGCACTGTATGCACCTGGTCAAGCACCTGTTGTACCACCCGGTTATCAAAAGGCTGCAACATCTGCTCCAAATGTTCCTAGGAAGTCTAACCTTGAACTGATGATAGAAAACTTCATAGCTACCCAGACTCAGACAAACAAAGAGTTCCTGAATCAAAACGTACACACTAGTGAACAGATTAAGCAGTTAGCAAACAAAGTAGACGCTTTGGCCACTCACAACAAAATGCTTGAAACACAAATTTCCAAAGTGGCTCAACAACAAGCACCTACTGCTGCTCCTGCTGGAACATTTCCTGGACAGCCACAACCTAATCCTAAAGGACATGCAAATGCTATTATAATGAGAAGTGGAAAAGAATTAGATGAACCCATTGATCCAAGACTTCAAAATCCAGCCATGTACCAAAAATCTGCTAACGACACAACAACTGAGAAGGAGAATGAACCCAAGGAAAAGGAAGATAATGACCAAGAGGCCGTAAACAAAGAAAAACCTTATGTGCCTCCACCACCTTATAAACCACCTATTTCGTATCCTCAAAGATTGATAAATTCCAAAACTGCAGGGCAATTTAAGAAATTTGTTGAACTTCTGAAACAATTAAACATCACGATACCTTTTACAGAAGCCATCACTCAGATGCCCTCGTATGCTAATTTCCTAAAAGAAATCTTATCCAATAAGAAAAAGATTGAGGAAAACGAAACAGTTACACTTACTGCTGAGTGTAGCGCAATAATTCAAAACAAAATGCCTCCTAAGCTGAAAGACCCAGGTAGTTTCTCCATACCTTGTGTAATTAGGAAGTTCGTCATAGACAAAGCTCTATACAACTTAGGAGCCAGTATTAGTGTTATGCCCTTATCCATACGCAAGAAGCTTGATATGGGAGAATTAAAACCAACTAAGATGTCTGTTCAATTAGCTGACCGCTCTGTTAAATACCCAGTTGGTATACTAGAAAATGTTCCAGTTCGTATAGGACAATTCTATATCCCTACCGATTTTATAATCATGGATATTACAGAAGACTCTACTACTCCTATCATATTAGGAAGACCATTCCTAGCTACTGCTGGAGCAATTATAGATGTAAAGAGAGGCAGGCTAACTTTGGAAGTTGGGGAAGAGAAGGTTGAATTTATTTTGACAATTCTTACAAGCTCCAGTTATAGACGACACATGTTATCTATTAGATGTCATAGATGAGTGCGTAAGAGAAATAGAGATGGAACCGACCACATATTCAGATATTCTAAAAATTCCAATACCTCCGATTTTCGAAGATGATAACTGGCGTGAACCTTATCAAAACGATAGTCTAAGTGAATGCTTAACACTTACACCAGATCATCTACCTTGCTTGAAGAAACCAGCCCTAGAACTGAAAACATTACCCAAAAATTTAAGGTATGAATTCCTAGACCAAGATCTCGAACGACCTGTAATAGTCAATGCAGACTTAGGACAAACTGAAACCAAGAAACTATTAGATGTCTTAAGAAAATACCCAACTGCGTTAGGCTATAACATCGCTGACCTTAAAGGAATAAGTCCTTTTATTTGTATGCATCGCATTATGCTGGAGGAAGACTGTAAATACTCTAGGGAACATCAGAGAAGGATTAACCTGATCTTGAGTACTGTAGTCAAAGACGAAGTGAAAAAACTTTTAGAAGCAGGAATTATATACCCAATATCAGACAGTAAATGGGTTAGCCCAGTACATGCCGTTCCAAAAAAGGGAGGTGTTACAGTCGTTAAGAACGAAAAAGGTGAATCTATAACAAAAAGGGTTGTGACTGGAAGTAGAATGTGCATCGATTATAGAAAGTTAAATAAAGCCACTTGTAAAGACCATTTCCCATTGCCTTTTATTGACCAAATGTTGGAAAGATTGGCTAAACACTCATACTTCTGCTATTTAAACGGTTATTCAGAATTCTTTCAAATTCCTATTCATCCTGATGACCAAGAAAAGACGACCTTCACATGTCCCTATGGTACATTTGCTTATCGACGAATGTCGTTTGGACTATGTAACGCACCTGCCACATTCCAAAGATGCATGATGTCAATCTTTGCTGATTTTATAGATGACATTATGGAAGTGTTTATGGATGACTTTTCTGTTTGTGGGCAGAGCTTTGAAGGATGTCTATCAAACCTAGAAATGGTACTGGAAAGATGCATAAAAGTTAATCTCGTATTAAACTGGGAGAAATGCCATTTTATGGTAAATCAAGGAATCGTACTTGGACACGTTGTGTCCGATAGAGGAATTGAAGTCGATAAAGCTAAGATAGAAATTATAAAAAATCTTCAACCTCCGAAAACCGTACGAGAAATACGAAGTTTCTTAGGACACGCCGGTTTCTACCGACGATTCATAAAGGATTTCTCGAAAATTACTAAACCTCTTACCGGTCTATTAATGAAAGACGCTGAATTTATCTTTGATGAGAAATGTCTGAAAGCGTTTGAACAGCTGAAAACAGCTCTTATTACCGCACCTATCATACAACCACCAGATTGGAGATTACCTTTCGAAATCATGTGTGATGCAAGTGATTATGCTGTAGGTGCAGTTTTAGGACAGAGGAGGGATAGAAAACTTCATGCCATTTACTATGTAAGTAGAACCTTAGATTCTGCCCAAATGAACTACGCTACCACAGAAAAAGAACTTTTAGCCGTGGTTTTCGCCCTTGACAAATTCCGTTCCTACCTAGTGGGAGCTAAAATCATCATTTATACAGACCACGCTGCTATTAGATATTTACTTAACAAAAAGGATGCAAAACCTAGACTGCTAAGGTGGATCCTACTTTTACAAGAATTTGATTTAGAGATCAAAGATAAGAAAGGAACTGAAAACATAGTAGCAGACCACTTATCTCGATTAGAGGGCATTAAACCAGAGCCAGTACCCATTAATGAGGATTTCCCATATGAACGACTCATAGCCCAACTAGAAAGTGATATGTCTACTCTACAGTTGAATGACCCAAAGATGGAAGAAGTCGTGGAAGAAATTAACATACACACAACCCTGCCATGGTATGCTGACATAGTCAACTACTTAGCAGCTGGAGTACTTCCACCAGACTTATCTTATCAACAAAAGAAAAAATTCTTTCATGATCTAAAACATTATTATTGGGACGAACCTTTGCTATTTAAGAGAGGAGCCGACGGTATCTTCCGTCGTTGCGTCCCCGAAGAAGAAATAGAAAACATCATCTCTCAATGTCATTCTGCTCCTTATGGAGGACATGCTAGTACCTCAAAGACATGTGCTAAGATCTTGCAATCCGGCCTATTCTGGCCCAACCTTTGGAAGGATGTCCACATTGCGATACTAAACTGCGACCGGTGCCAACGCACTGGTAACATATCAAAACGCGATGAGATGCCTCAAAAAGGTATATTAGAAGTAGAAGTCTTTGATGTATGGGGGATTGACTTTATGGGACCTTTCCCATCATCCTTTGGAAATAAATATATACTCGTAGCTGTCGATTATGTTTCAAAATGGATTGAGGCAATAGCCTCTCCTACAAATGACGCACGAGTAGTCATAAAATTTTTTAAAAACACAATCTTTCCCAGATTTGGTGTGCCGAGACTTGTCATAAGTGACGGTGGCTCTCATTTCATATAAAAAATATTTGACAAATTACTATCGAAGTATGGAGTAAGACACCGCGTAGCAACACCATATCATCCACAAACAAGTGGACAGGTTGAGGTCTCAAATCGAGAAATAAAACAAATTCTAGAAAAGACCGTAGCCACCTCTAGGAAAGATTGGTCATCAAAACTCAACGAAGCTTTATGGGCATATAGGACGGCCTACAAAACACCAATCGAAACTACACCTTTCAAGCTAGTCAATGGTAAATCTTGCCATCTACCAGTGGAATTAGAACATAAAGCCTATTGGCCTATTAAAACATTGAACTTAAGGTATGATTCCGCAGGTGAAAAATGTATCCTAGATCTGCATGAACTAGAAGAGTTAAGATTAGACGCTTACGAAAATGCTAAAATATATAAAGAACGAACTAAAAAATGGCACGATAAGCGCTTATCTAGAAAAGAATTTAGTGTGGGAGATGTTGTACTCCTATTTAACTCAAGATTAAAACTCTTTCCTGGGAAATTAAGGTCTAGATGGTCCGGTCCTTTTGAGATTACAAAAATTCTACAAAGTGGAGCGATAAAAATAAAGGGGAGGAATAGTAATCCATTTTTAGTTAATGGACAACGTCTAAAACACTATCACAGCATTGAAAATAGAGATTATTTGAACTGCCTAAGACTTTTAGAGTTACCCACCGAACCCCCTAACTAAGCATCTAATTGAATTCGTCAGGCTTTCGACGTTAAAAACAACGCTTAATGGGAGGCAACCCATGATTTTTGTTTTTCTTGCTTTATATTTGTTATTTCTTTACGTTTCCTATGTTTTACTTTTATTTTACAAATTTTTAGTTTCATTTATATCATTTTAAATTTAATTTGAAAATGTTGTGCTGATCTTAAAATTGAAAAAAAACTACAGGATTATAAAGTCTCTCTACTCTTTCTGTTCTCCTCTTCTGCTTACATTTTTTTGCAAAAAGTACTAATTAATGGCAAACGAGGATAACTTGTCAGTAGAATTCAGAGATGGAGCACAATGGCATCGCTATGAGGCTTTGTCTCTTAGACCATTTGCCTTGACAAAATTTGCCCACTGACCCACCATGACCGCCTTAGGTGTAGGTGAGAGCGTAGACTTTCTGTTTAACCAATTAGGTTGGGAGGGTTTTGCCAACAAGAAACATAAGTGCTACCGTAGGTTGACTTTAGAATTCCTGAGCTCTTTAAGCTATAACCCTTACTATGGAAAAGGTTTAACCAGGGGAAGAATTACCTTTAGACTATTTGGATACAGCTGCCAGTTCACCATAAAGGAACTGTCGGATCTTTTAGGATTTCCTGAAGGACCTAATGTTTTCTCTGTGGTTCAAGAGGACTTAGTGTTGGTTGGAGAGCTGAGTGATTTTTAGGGTAGAATTTCAGGGAAACCTAATTTTGACATGGACCCTATGCTTTCAATAGAAATACATAACCCCGCTTTCCGTTACTTTCATAAGATCCTGGCCTATACTTTATTTGGTAAACCTGAGAATGATAACACTGTTTCGAGGGATGAGCTTTTCATTATGTTTTGTGCTTCTCAGTCTAGAGAGGTTAATGGACTCACTTTTATGCTGAACAACTTTTGCAAACTTATTAATAATGATAACAGTCCAATTCTGATAGGTAGCCTAGTTAAAAAAATAGTCGATGCTATGGGATTCAGAACCCTACTTTCTAAGATTAACCCTTTTGGAGAATTTAGACCCATGAATATCACTTTTTGTTTCAATAGGGCTATGATTAGGAACCAAGGTCCGAACCATTTTCAGCTTCTGATTAACAATGTTGTCGTACCACACTTTACACTTCTAAACCATGAACGCACAAGTGTGCACAATCAACATAATTGGCTATATGACCTTAATGAACCCGTACTTGAACCGGAAGAAACCTTTCCTGAACCTGAGATCGACCCAAAAAAAACACCCCCTCATTATCATGACCCTGATTATATGGAATTCCAAGAAGACATTGACATTCCTAAAGTTGATGCCACTAACTATGCTGCTAATCTGAATTCTATTCTAAAGACTATGGATGAGTATCATAAAGAAATCACTTCAGTAAAGGATGAGCTAAACACTATGCGACAAAACATTGTCGGATTCATGGATTTGACCGTTGAACAATTTGATCATTTAAATCAAGCCATCGCATCTTTGAAGAAACGCCTTGGCTAGATTTATGAAGCACCTTATTTTCAAGATTTTTATGCATTTACTTTAGAACAATTTTACAGTATTTCAGTTTTCATTTTTCATGTCGGGAATAATTTGATTTCATACAGTTTTGATACATTGCTAGTATTTTACTTGCACCTCTTTGGTTTTAAAGGATAATTTCATTTGCTGCTAATGTTGACTCTTTATGATTTCAATTTCATACATGTTCATACTTTTAATTATATTTTAATTTATGTTGTCATGTCACTTATCTCTGTGTATGCAATATAATGTTGTTTCTATATGCTTACCATTTCCTGTTACTAAAAAAATTATGTTTGGAATTGTTTCTGTCATAAACTATTTCACCACCCAGAAATTGCGAGCGCCACGATCCTGACGACCCCGTGACGACTGTCACGCGGGTTTGAAACGCGTTTCTGCGTTAAAACCAACTGCTTCATTCGTCTCCCTCTTCTTTCTCTCATTCAAAACCCAGCCGTCCCACTTTCTTTTCCAATTCCATAACCATCCCACCATTACCATTTGACCCAAATTCAACATTTTCCTTTACCATTCATCTTCCCCCATTCACTATATATTCATACCGTGTGCCTTTCCTTTCCAAAAACCCTCATTCTCCACAACCCAATTTTCTTCCTTAATTTCACTGAAACCCACCAATGGCACGACAAATTCCCGACCTATTGATAAGTGCAAAATGTACCTATTTTTGTATATAAGTTTTGTTGCACTTATCATTACTTTGTGTTAAAATTGGTTGAATAAACCCCACTTTGTGTGTAAATACATTTACTTTACATTTTCGGTGTATAGTGCGTTACCGTGTAAATATCATTGAGTTTAATCGATTTTCATTTATTTTTGTAGGTGTTCCAGCAATTGGATTTTTCCATATTCATAAAGAGCATTGAATAAGCTTTCCAACGCTTCAAACCGTACGTCAATCGGAGTTACGGTTCAAGAGTTATGATCAAAACAAATTCTGGTTTGCTGTCATATTCGCTGGGTGAACCCCCGTGGCGAGCACTCGCTAACGGGTTCGCTAGGCGAACCGGGGCGAACAAAAAGTTCCAGAATCGTGAAAAAACTCAACTTTAAGGCGGTTTACATTCGCCTAGCGAACGGGGACTCGCTAGGCGAACCTGGGCAGCAACATTTGCCTATTTTAGCCATTTTTCATCATTTTTTAGGTTATGGTTTTGGGGATTCTTGCTCCAACTCCATCAAACTTCATTTTTTCAGTAGATTAGCTTAGAAAACATCATGGAAGCTTGCATACGGATGATCCGAGGTGGATTTCTCATCGATCGGCTCCGACAATCCGTGAAGTGTTTGGTTCATTTCTCTTCCTCTTTGTGTATTCTTTCTTGTTGGGTGTTTGTATAGTTACTCTGAACATTTGTATCTTTGTTGATCATAATATTGTATAAAATCTGCTTTACAAATCATTATCGATGTCTTCCTTGATCTTTTTGCATTTATGTTTGGATTTGTGTTGTGTTAGAGATAACCATCATGAATCTTGATTAGGGATGGATATCTATTGTCTAGACTCTAGAGATAGATTTAGATAATAATCTTTATGGTGTCGGAACTTAATGTCTTCCGTGTTTCGAGGCGTTGTGCGCGACAGCGTCAACGAGAGTAATATGGTTGCTCTCTCAACTATGCGTTAGACATAACCTTTGTTGTGAGCGATGCTAGATGATTTTGACGAGTATTGCAGGTGGAGTATAATTGGTCGGTAAATTTATGTTTGTGACGAGTGGATTATATGTATGCTTGATAAGTTTGTCTCTGAAGAGTGAATTTCTTTTTATGTTTTAATATTTACTTTTCTGTTTTCTTGTTTGAAACCAATTTAATCCAAACTCATTAACGCGAGAGATTGTCAAATGGCATTCTTTCCCTCAAAGCGATCTCTGTGGACACGACATAAATCCCGGAGGGAATTCTTCCGAAAATAAATATTTTTGCTTGCTTGCCCTATTCTGCATCCAACAAAATGGCGCCGTTGCCGGGGATTGGTTTTGATATTGAATCGCATTGCGATAGTTTCTTTGTTTTTGAGTTTTGTAGATATCGTACATGTTGTATATTTTCACTTCTTTATATTGATACTTGTACATTTTGACGTTTGTTCAAGTGTTTGGTTAGGACGCTTGCTTTTGGTTGCGCGGTGAGACATCACCATGGCATGAATGAAGGAAGTTTCTAATTAAGCACCGTAAAGGCGTCGAGCTTACGACGTAAAACAAGCATGTTTTATAGTTTTTCTTTTCGAATGTTTTTGGTTGTTGTTTGCTCACAGATTTTGATGGACTTACTTGAGGATGTTGTTGTGATTTTCCAAGTTGGTTCGTTTCAACTTGCGGATGTTTGGTAATGATCTTGTTAAGTTTTGTACACGTCTGAGGTATGTATTTATCGCTTTCTATACTTTAGCATATTCATGATACTTAGGCATTTTACAAACTTCCATGCCATTCATTCTTTTGTATACTTGTTCTTGTGTGAATCACTTTAGTTCCCAACCTTTTTGTGAGGAAGCCTTCTATTGTTCATATATGCGCGCAGAACCAACATTCTTGTTATAACTGGATTTTATTATGTTGAATCTTTTATTTGTGTTGATTATATGAATGCATGAAAAGGATCAAGGCAATTGTTTCATTTTGAGCACAACTACCTTAGCCAAATAGTCAATTCACCTTGTGAGTGTGTGAGAATTCGTAACTCCTTTGAGCTTTTTGATCCATGTTTTTATTTGAACTTAATGCTTATCTCTAAGTATTTAGTTCACTTATTTTTGAATGGATTTTGTTTTTTCTTGGACCTCAACTATGTGTTGTTGTATGGATTTTTTCCTTGCCTTAGAAAGTAGGGAGTATTCACATGATGATGTGGTTGAATTCAAGTTGGGGAGAGAATGGTTGTTTACTCATTAGTTGGATTCTATGAGGATTGAAAAAGAAAAGAAAAAAGAGAAAAATATGACAAAGAAAAGAAAAGAAAAAAGTGAAAAAGAAAGAAAAAAGAAAAACCCTTGAAAAAGGAAACAAAAAGAGTTGCAATAATTGTGCTAAATAAGTATTGTGTTGTGTGTAACACTTGGGATGAAAGAAGAAGTTTATTGGAATTTGGTGTTTGAACTTTTGTGAGTTGATCACTCCCTTAGGTTTAGGCAAGTTTTTGTTTCAATTACCTTTAGAAATTGCCCCTTGTTTGTTTACCCGACCACGCTACAACCTTGAAAAGCCCTTGTGATTCTTGCCTTTGTATTTTCAATGCGAATTTATGGATGTATGCATAATTTAGTCTTTTGTTTGCAAGATTGTTGTGTGAGTGAAAGAACCTCATTTTGTGTTTTTCATCTACCGATGATTGTTTTTGCTAGGTGTGATTCACATTTGAACTTGTGTTGTTTTAGAATTTTTGGCATGACTTTTGTACTTTGCTTTTGTTTCATGACTATGTTATCGTTGCAGTTTAGTGGTAAGTATTTACTTTTTGTGTGTACCGTTTTCATTTGAACCATTCATTCGTTCCCGTTTTTCAAAACCTGTTGATTCGTCATTCTTAGGTTATTTCTTGCGCATTTTCAAGTTTGTTTGATTCTTGTTTGTGGACAAACAATTGTGTAAGTTGGGGAGAGTTTGATAAGTGCAAAATGTACCTATTTTTGTATATAAGTTTTGTTGCACTTATCATTACTTTGTGTTAAAATTGGTTGAATAAACCCCACTTTGTGTGTAAATACGTTTACTTTACGTTTTCGTTGTATAGTGCGTTACCGTGTAAATATCATTGAGTTTAATCGATTTTCATTTATTTTTGTAGGTGTTCCAGCAATGGTATTTTTCCATATTCATAAAGAGCATTGAATAAGCTTTCCAACGCTTCAAACCGTGCGTCAATCGGAGTTACGGTTCAAGAGTTATGATCAAAACAAATTCTGGTTTGCTGTCATGTTCGCTGGGCGAACCCCCGTGGCGAGCACTCGCTAGCGGGTTCGCTAGGCGAACCGGGGCGAACAAAAAGTTCCAGAATCGTGAAAAAACTCAACTTTAAGGCGGTTTACATTCGCCTAGCGAACGGGGACTCGCTAGGCGAACCTGAGCAGCAACATTTGCCTATTTTAGCCATTTTTCATCATTTTTTAGGTTATGGTTTTGGGGATTCTTGCTCTAACTCCATCAAACTTCATTTTTTCAGTAGATTAGCTTAGAAAACATCATGGAAGCTTGCATGTGGATGATCCGAGGTGGATTTCTCATCGATTGGCTCCGACAATCCGTGAAGTGTTTGGTTCATTTCTCTTCCTCTTTGTGTATTCTTTCTTGTTGGGTGTTTGTATAGTTACTCTGAACATTTATATCTTTGTTGATCATAATATTGTATAAAATCTGCTTTACAAATCATTATCGATGTCTTCCTTGATCTTTTTGCATTTATGTTTGGATTTGTGTTGTGTTAGAGATAACCATCATGAATCTTGATTAGGGATGGATATCTATTGTCTAGACTCTAGAGATAGATTTAGATAATAATCTTTATGGTGTCGAAACTTAATGTCTTTCGTGTTTCGAGGCGTTGTGCGCGAGAGCGTCAACGAGAGTAATATGGTTGCTCTCTCAACTGTATGTTAGACATAACCTTTGTTGTGAGCGATGCTAGATGATTTTGACGAGTATTGCAGGTGGAGTATAATTGGTCGGTAAATTTATGTTTGTGACGAGTGGATTATATGTATGCTTGATAAGTTTGTCTCTGAAGAGTGAATTTCTTTTTATGTTTTAATATTTACTTTTCTGTTTTCTTGTTTGAAACCAATTTAATCCAAACTCATTAACGCGAGAGATTGTCAAATGGCATTCTTTCCCTCAAACCGATCTCTGTGGACACGACATAAATCCCGGAGGGAATTCTTCCGAAAATAAATATTTTTGCTTGCTTGCCCTATTCTGCATTCAACACCTATCAACGTTGAACTTTAGAGATGGCGAACCAGGAGAACATCAAAGGGCTAGGTACATCGATTTCTACCAATATTCCGTACAACCAACTCGCTACGTAGACGTTCCATGTCTAGAAGAACTCGGAATGCTTGAGGGAGTTCAATGGATGCTACAAAATGCCGGTCTATGGCAGCTTTGCACTCAGAGGCGGCCTACTTACGAGGCCCTAACACTCGAATTTCTCAGTTCATTCACTTACATTACTCCTCCCGGCGAGACGAATCAATTAACCGGTATCGCTAAATTCCGCATGTTTGGTACCGAGTACTCAATCGGCCAAGAGCAACTTGCCGGAATGCTTGGTTTCCACCATGGTGAGGATGTGCACCGCCGAGTACCACAGGAAACTTTCTTTCAAGCAGCATTTCAATTATGGAATCGGTTGACAGGAACAACAGTTGACAGCTGGGATAGCCTCAACGCAACATATATCCACAACCCAGCCATCAGATATGTTCACCGCACATTAGGAAGCACTATTTTTGCACGAGATAGCAACCACAAGGTAAACTCTAAGGAGCTTTTCTTCCTCCATTGTATGTTTCACCCCGAGCCGATCAATGCCGCACCATTTCTGTTAGCACACATCCAGACTAACTGTGCTAGAGGTTCCAAACCCTTCTATTTTAGGGGGATTGTCACCTCTATTGCTCTAAGTTTAGACTTGGGGGACGCACTTAACAGATTACCATCCATGCCTCCAGTGCTGCTCGACATAGACTACTGCCGCAGCTCACACCTCATCAAGTTACGACGAGATGGGAAATACCATCCTATGGTCCGAGCCAGAACTATTAGAAGTATCATTATGCCTTACAGGGGCCGCATTGACCCTCAGAATGTGGCCAATTGGCTTTTTGATCTGAATGCTCCTGAGCAAAATGCGCCTGACCCTGATGATCAAAATTAGGACCCTGTTGATGAGATGGAGCAAGAGATGGATAACTCCCAAGAAAACCAACCACCGCCTACCAATGATGCTCCTTCGACTTCCAGACGTCGTCACCCGCCCTGACCAAGACCCCGTTACTAATGAAGAAATCTTGAGGGCTATTTGGCAACAAAACCAGCTGGCTGAATAGAGAGAAGCACAGCACCAGACGCAACACAATGAAATGATGACTCTTATGCGTCAAATCTAGCAAGAGCAAGTTGACCAAGGTCAAAGGCTTGACGGTGTCATCGATGAGATGGGTGCATTGACACTGCGAGTGCAGAGCCTACATGAGTACATCCATCACGTGGGCATTCCTGATCACGTAGCGCATCATGGAAGTGGACACTCTAGAGGCAGAGGACGTGGAGCTCCCTGATTTTATTTTGTTTTTCTTTTTAGTTTTTCTTGTTGTTTCCCTTTATATCACAACATTGAGGACAATGTCCGATATAGTGTGGGAGAGTCAGTTTATTTCCGTTTTATTTCCCTTTCTTGTACTTTCTTTTTCCTTATCAAAGTTAATATATGAATATTTTCGTTCAGTAATCCGATTTCCCCATTTTATTCTGCCATAACGAAAAAAAATTTAACGATTAATGCACATCTGTGACATACCAAGCTTTTAATTATGTTAGGAAGTTGGTAAAGTGCTAACAAGATCGATATCGTCTTGACACCTTAGACCTCTTGCGTATGCGATATCAGTTTCGATACTTATTATACGATACCTTGAGTTCAGTCCTAAAGTAACCCCTAGTAGTTTATATCAGCAGTCAGCACCGTCTAAATCACAAACCACGTGGGGAGCCGATGAATATAAGTGTTTGATGCCCAATAAAAAAAAACATCTTTCTTATCTATATGTCGAGAAAGAAGAGAATATGTAACAACTCTCACAGTTGTGAAAATTTACAGGAAAAGAAAGAAAATTCGTTGTCGATTGGTTCAGAGGTACCTGATTCTGGACTTGGTAGGGCGAACTACGGTTCGATCCCCCGCAATCTACGAATGGGATGCATAAAGGGTTACCACACTTGTGTATCAGGCCTCATGAGAAAAAGGGATCAAAGTCACTAACCGGTTACTCCACTACATGCGTGAATAAGGCAAAGGGCTTAATGTGATTGCGTTGGAATAAAGCCGGGTGAAATAGACACGAAATTTTTTTGTTGAACTATAATAGAATAGAACTGGATTGTACAAAAGAGAGGTATATGACAAGCTTGTTGCTTTGTGTCATTATTGTATCCTTAGTGTTTTACACTAGTACCTGTCTTACTAACAAGAAACTCTTTTTCAAATCCATTGGTATACCAGGTATGTGCATTTGATGAAGTTTGTCCATTTTAATAGATTGATTGCTTGAGGACAAGCAAAGATTCAAGTGTGGGAGAGTTTGATAACACAGATTTATATAATATTTTTACTTCGATTTATGTTATTTTCTTATTCCGTTTTCGTCTAATATCCGATTTTCTCGAGATTATTTAAGTGTTTTTGCAGGTAATTCCATTTTCCAAGTCAAAGTATGCTAAGTGTGGAAAAGAACCAAAACATGCAAGAAAAGAGCAGAAAAGTGAAGCAAAACAACAGAATTCAAACTTTGCTGCTGTGACGATCATCACAGTCCACCACGATTGTAGCAGTTGCGAAATCCACCACGACCGTCACAATCCATTACGATCGTCATGCGTCCAAAATGTGTTTAATCCGTTAACAGATACGTGGTTACGAGTTTTCAGAGGAGCAGTTTCACACGATCACATTTTCCTCCGAAGAATGCTAGGTTCAAAAGTCACGTAACTATCAAGAGGAGTGCCTACATTCTCTCAAACCTCTACCTCAACTCAGTCTATAAATACATGTGATTACGAAGAACAAAGGGTGGCCTATTTTCTGCATTCTGAAGTACCGTTTTGCTGCCAAATTGTTTCCAGATTTTGATTTGTTTTGTTTACATTTCCATTCCTTGTTACCTATTACCGAACAAAGTAATAGTTTCTCACATTGAGGAACTATTACAACTTAGTTTTAGTTTTTGTTTCATTACCTTCATCATTTGCCAATTACTTTATTCAAGCAAGAACCTACCAGCTTGTGGAGGGATTGATATCACTGTTATTACGAATTACCAGGTTTCCATTATTTAATTCAAAGCATTGTTTATTTCCTTCTTAATCATGTCTATGTCTATTTATCTCCTTGCCTTTACGTTTAATTTCATTATTATGTCTAGCTAAACCGATCGTATCGGTATGTAATGAAGTAACTAAAATGGATTAAATAACTCTAAGCTAAAATCAATAATTAACTCTTCTTCTGGCTTCGATTTCTTAATTTTAAACCCAACTTTTATTAAGAGAGTAAAAAGGTAACAAAGGTTAAGGTCAAGACCACAGGAGTGTGAGGCTTTACCCGAATAGCTGAAATCGGGCATTAGTTTTAAAAACAGCGGAAGCGCTTTAAAGTTAATTAGGTCTTATTAGTTTTCAAAAAGTATTTTTAACCTCATATGGGCTAGCGAGAGCAGACATATTGACTTAAGAGTATAGTCCGAAGCAATAACCACGGGAGTGTGAGGTGAGGGCTTTTAAACTGGTTTTTCCTACAGATGCATAGGGTGATAAATCTTTATACGCTTAGGTTTAATTAATTCCACGTAGATTTACTGAATTATATACCGATATCTTATTCATAACTAGTATTCCCAAATTTTAATTCCTCTTTATTTTCCCGTTTGAACTTAAAAACCAATTCTGATTAGCCTTAGATAAACATAGTAACGATAGATAACGGTGCGTTCGATTTCTAGTCTCTGTGGGATCGATAATCTTTTAAAACTACGCGATACAACTGTATACTTACAGTTAGATTTATTTAGGCACACTAAATAGAGCGATCATCAACCAATTGTTTACCACTCCTTGTTGTCACAACATTCATGTGCCCTTTTGGATTTTGTGCAACATGGTAAATTTGTGTTTCCAACGATTTATTGTGAGAGGCAATATTTTCCACTTTTTCGGTCAACTGCCTAAGTATCTCATTGGTATGGAGGTTTTGGTTCCGGATTTCCTTGTTTTGACGTATTTGCGTTGTTACAAAGTTTTCCATTAAAAGTTCCAAATCAGATTTTTTAGGAACCGGTGCCAATGCCTCTTGGAATCCCGGTGGTCCCATGGCTTGTTGTGGTTGGTTGTTCTTGTAGGAAAAGTTTGGATGATCACGCCACCCAGGATTATAGGTGTTGGAGTAAGGATTATTTTTCTGATTGTTCAAGTAATTGACATTCTCTTGAGTGGGTCCTCCGGTGAGAACCATTTGACCATCACCACCAGTGTGCCCATTCACACCGCAAATCTCATAATTGAGCGGGTTGGTATAAGCAACAGAGTTAGGAGCAGCAGGAGTGATGCTTAGCTCATCAATCTTCTTATAAAGAGCGTCGACCTTAGCATTCATATGATCAAAATCATTCACTTCATGAACCCCACCGGCTTTCGGGGTTGTTTTAACAGGTTGTTGTCGCACGCTACCCTAAGCATGATGGTTTTGCGCCATCTCTTCAATAAGATTATAAGCAATATCCTTAGGACTTTTCATAAAGGCTCCGCCCGAAGCTGCATCAAGGGTCATCCTAGTGGAGTGTGGGAGACTGTTGTAAAAGATGTGGATAGTCATCCGCTTTTCTAACCCGTGAAAAGGACAAAGTCTCAGCAATTCTTTGAAACGTTCCCAAGTATCAAACAAATACTCACCATCTTCTTGCTTGAAATTATTAATCTCTCCCCTTATCTGAGCAGTCTTGCTTGGCGGAAAGTATCTTGCTAGAAAAACGGCTTTCAACTGAGGCCAAGAAGTAATAGAATTTGCTGGTAAGGATTGGAGCCAAGCCCGTGCTCGGTCTCTGAGAGAAAAAGGAAAAAGCCTAAGACAGATGGCATTCTTATCAACACCGTTAGCTTTTATTGTACCACAATTATCAACAAATATAGAAAGATGGAGGTTCGGGTCTTCTGAAGATAATCTTGAAAATTAATTTTCCTGAACCATACCCACCAATGACGGTTTAAGTTCAAAATTGTTAGCCTTAATAGGCAGATGTACAATGCTACAGTGTGGTTCCTCGTCAGTGGGAATCACATAATCCTTCAAAGGTTTAGTATCAACTTCATTGGCAGCCATTATGAGCTATCTTCAGACTCTGCGCCCTTCTCGTATAATATGCTCTGGATCGTCAACAGGTTTAACTGGAAGATCAGTGGAACGCGTTGTTCGCATAAACTGAAAAGTAAAACTCTAGACTCTACGGTGATCAAATAGAACTTCAATATTAATGCAATTGGTCCCCGACAATGGAGCCAAAAACTTGACACGGACGCAAGTGCACGACTATATTGTAGTAATAAAAAGTTATCGATCCACAGGGACCAGTGGTTAAGTACCGATTTCTGTTTGATCTTTGTAAATCTAGAGCGACCGAAAAGTTGGAGAAACATACTTGAATCAAGGCTTAGATAAATAATTAAAACAAACAGGATTTAGGATTATGATTCCCCACTTTAACATTTCTGTATGACTAGATTAATCGCGCTACAAGGATTTTTACACGAATTATAGAAAATAGATTTTGTAGATAACACCGGCTTTCGCAGTGTGTTATCATGGTTTCGGTAAATAATTTGTCAGTTGTCGCATGTTCAATAGAACTTACCGAAACCTTTATGTTACCGCGCGGTCTATTAAGATGAAGCTTTTCTCAACCTCCTCCGAGTACTTTCGTATCATCGGATTCAATTGTCTAAAAATTCGTTTTCGGGCATCGAACAAAGTGCTTTCGCATCATTACCAATACCTAAGAACCTTTTACTTTCGTAACAAAGTTTAAAATAAAAACTCAAACTTTTAAAATAAGAACGTGCTAAATCCTTGTATTGCTTTTTATTTAATCATATGGATAGTCATGAGTGGGTCTCATGACCCTTAATCCCTAGAGAACTACTCACTCATGGTGAGGGTTGAAACAATAAAAACAATTGTAAAAATAACAGACATAATCGAAATAAAGTATAAAGATAAAAGCCTGATGAAAATAAAATTGCTTTAATAATAAACTTGGTTCAGCTCCAATGGAGACTTGTACAAAAAAGATGCGTAGAAAATAAAATTGCAGAAAGCGTAAAGAAAATATGATAAAAATGCGGTCCCTAAAAACTCCCTTCTAATTGGAGTTAAATAGTCGTAAACTAAAATAAAATAAAAATCAAATCAAATAAAGGGTCTTCAATGCCATTCCATAAGAGAATCAGCCGGGTATTAATGCCAAGGTCTTTAAATCAGGAATCAAATTGAGACAAAAAAGGAAACAAAAAGTTGGCTTCTCGTACCTCTGTTACGGGCCGTAACACACGTTACAGGCACCCGTAACAGAGCTCTGGTTTTTGTACTAGGGCGCTCTCTTCTTGGGATCTACTGGGCCTTCTGTTACGGGCCGTAACATGCATTACGGGCACCCATAACAGAGCTCTGGTTTTACTACTGGGAGGCTCCAGCTCTTGTGTTTTTCCTTCGATTTTCGCCCAATTTTATCTCTTTTTCTTCCAATATGCTTGTGAAGACCTGAAAATGACAAAAACACAATACCAAAGCATAAAATACGGAAAAAGCAAAGAAAGTAGGCAAAATGTAATGAAATAACAAGGAAAAATACTAATTAAAAATAATATAAAATACACTTATCAAGGGACGGCCACCAGAGGACTGGGCTAGGGAGGAGCCTCTAGGCGTCGCGTCTCAGTTCGTCACAGGTGCCCATGACGATATCTTTGCTACCGTCAAGCATCGCCTCGTGGGCTCCTTAAAGAACTGGTTGGTGTACAAGCCTCTAAAGCACCATCGTATCTGCTCGACGTTCAGGGGAATGAGATTTCCCCTGTATGAGTTTATGTTCGACGAGGCGGGCTGGTGTCTGTCCTTCAGTGATTTTCAGCGAGAGGTGTTCGTTTGGCTGCGCCTGGCACCATCGCAACTCCACCCCAACGCTCTCGCCTTCATTCGCGCCTTCGAGCTCGTCTGCCGGTACCTCCGCATCAGGGCGACCATACCTCTGTTCTTCCGCATATTCCACTTGCAGAGGCAGGCGATTGACGGAAATCATGGTTGTGTGTCTTTCAAGCAGGTGAGCAGGTTGTTCCAGACTTACATGGATTCTGTTCGCCACTTCAAGTCCCGGTATTACATCGTGAAGCCTATCTCGTTCGAAGCTGCGAAGACGGTGTACAGTCGGGTGTACAAAGATATAGACGGGGAGCGGGTGGAGGTCCTCGAGGCGAAGTTTCCCCTGTTCTGGATGGAAGAGCACTTCAAGCGGGGCACAGAGAGCTACATATTTAGTTTTGGCAAACTGTGCGAAGGTGATCGTCTGGCCCACGAGGAGATAGTCAAATTCGTCGCTGGTTTCTCCCCTGCACACCTCGTGACGCCGGACGGGAAGCCTGTCCGTGACGACGATGGAAAGATCTTGGAGAAGGCCCGATTGATCAATACGAGGGCCCTTCTCGAGACGTTTTCCGACGAGGATGCCTTTAAGTTGTTAGGTGGTGGATGTCTCCTTGGTTGGATCTTCCAGTGTGTTTTTGTCTTCGGCTTATTGACGTGTTTCTATTTTCTTTTGCAGGAACAATTTCGAGCGCGGAGGAGCGTATCAAGAAGTTGTCAGCTACTCGAATTTCAAAGAAGAGCGGAAAGGGGCGGGTCGAGCAGATTCGGCATCAATGCCTAGGTCCAACTCTGGCCACCAGGGACTCCTCCAGCTCCCCCCAGGGCAGCCAATCTCCTGGAATACAGGGGTCTCCAAAAAGACAGTGACTCAGTGAGCACGTGGACGTCAATCTTATTGAGACTGAGAGCCCTCCTCCTGTGAAGTTCGTGCTCTCTCCTTGTCACTCGAGGCCAAATTTCTTTTCGGGGACCAATTCCCTGTGCATCGGTGCACCTGAGGCTCAGACCATTTTAGGCGCTGACCGGGCTTCTAGGAGAAAAGCCTTGGTGGAAGATGTGTCTGCGGTGATGCGGGTTTGTGCTGTATCCCTGGTTATGAACGACGAGACCTGCCCAGCCGTGGAGTTGACCAAGCTGCAGGACAGCTTCACGTTGGTCGCAGCCGAAATGGAGAAGGTGGGAAAGGACCTGTCAGAGTGCAAAAAGCAGAACGAAACCCAGGTCGAGCTTCAGAGGCAGTTGGAGGAGAAGCTGAAGATGGCCGATGATGAGAGGAAGGATCTCTTGGCGAGGATCACTAAGTTGGAGCAAGTTGTTCCTCCTACTGAAGAGGAAACTGAGGACGACAGGCTATTGACCTCTCGGGCAGAACTGATCGTGAAGCTTAGGCAGACCGAGCAAGATGTTCTTGTGGCTGCCGAGGTGGGCTTTAATAATGCCATGAAGCAGCTCGGGATTATGAACCCCAACCTCGTCACTGAAGGGACTGATCCTTACTATGAGGTGGTCGAAGGTCAGATTGTTCGGTCGGTGTCCGAGGAGGAGGATGACGACAAGGTTATGGGAGGCGAGCAACCTAAAGAAAACACAATCGTTTAGCTTTTATTCTATTTGGCCTGTGCGCCATTTTTCTTTTAACTTTGGTATGTCCGGCCTATGCGCCACACTTTTTGTAATGATTTTTTATTACCTTTGCCCGACCTGCTTGCCAGGGGCTTTATAACATTTTTGTACGTATTATTTGCACAAAAGGCTTTTGCCCAGTTTAATGCTCAGCTTTTTGTTTATCTGCGTGTGTGATACTTGTACGCTTTGATGATATATCTGTTTTGTTTAGTCTAAGTAATTTGGAGGTTTTGCTCGACTTTGTTGATCCTCGACAGTGTGGGGAACTGGTCGAGTGGTCGGAGCTGTATTCTGACCTTTGACGAAACTAATAGCTCGGTCGAGGTTTTAACAATTCATGGCGTGAACTTCCCATCGTGAGCTGGGTGTTCTGCCTGATTGGTACGGCGACGACGGAGCTCAGTCGAGGTGTCCTCGTCGGATCGGGGGTCCTTGCGCACACACAACGCGGTCCTGGATCTTCTTGTCTCGTGGAGGGGAGTCGCGCTTGTACCTTAGTGCGTCCTCGTGGTCGCGACGTAGCTGGGTCGTGGGCAGTGTTTAACTGTATTACTATTTAAGCTTCTCAGCATTCTGTGGTCAAGCACGTTCCTCTCCGCGTAGATTTTCCAGGTAGTAGGCTCTTGTCCCCGTTTTCGCGCAGACGCGGTAGAGGGCCTCCCAATTCGCGGCGAGCTTGCCTTCTCGCGAATCTTTCTGGTTCCTTCGTAGGACGAGGGTGCCTACTTAAAAATCACGTTTAATAACTTTGTTGTTATAACGTAGAGTTATTTTCTGCTTAAGTGAGGCTTCTCGGAGGGACGCGCCCGACCTTATCTCCTCGACAAAGTCGAGCTCCTCCCTTAGGGCCTCTTCATTCGTCTCATCGTCGGGGGAGATTCCGTTCGCCTCGAGGGTTCCCTTATTTCCACGGGGATCACCGCTTCTGATCTGTAAGTCAAGCTAAATGGGGTCTCCCCAATCGTGAAATGTGGGGTTGTTCGGTAGGTCCAGAGGACGCTGTACAGCTCCTCGACCCACCTTTTCTTGGCGTCGTCTAGTCGGCGTTTCAGTCCCCGCAGGATCACTCTGTTAACCGCTTCAGCTTTCCCGTTCGTTTGAGGATGCTCGATCTACGTGAAGTGTTGCTTCATGCCCAGCTTGGTAACGAAGTCTTGGAAGTTCTTGTCGATGAATTGTGTCCCGTTGTCGGTGACAATCGCTTGGGGTACGCTGAACCGTGCGAGTATGTTCCTCTTGTAGAATGTAGTATATTGTGAGCCATGATTTTGGCCAGGGCTTCCGCTTCGATCTACTTCGTGAAATAATCCACGCAGACGATCAGGTACTTGTTTTGGTATGACCCTACGACTAAGGGCCCGAGGATATCCATCCCCTACCATACAAGCGGCCACGGGGACGACAGTGTTTTGAGCTCACTGGGCGGGGCCAGGTGCATGTCCCTGTGTCGTTGGCATCTGTCGCACTTCTTGACGTGCTCCTTGGCGTCTTGTTGCATGGTGGGCCAGTAGTATCCCGCTCGTAGCGCCTTGCGGGATAATGATCGTCTGTCAAGGTGTTGTGCGTTGATCCCCTCATGGATGCTAGGGACCTTGGACTCTTTGACGCACCTGAGAAGGGGGATCGAGACCCCGCATCGGTACAATTTATCTTTGACGATAGTATAAGAGCATGCTCGTCGCTTAACCACTCCGGCCTCCTTGGGATCATCGAGCAGCTTTCCAGTGGCGAGATACTTGTATACCGGCATCATCCAGGAGTTGTTGTCCCCGATGGCGTTCACGTCAGTCGCGGGGACAGGTTTGTCGATGCTCGGGCGTGAAAGCACTTCTTGTATGACGGATTTATTCCCACCTTTCTTCTTTGTACTCGCTAGTTTCGACAAGACATCAGCTCGAGTGTTGTGCTCGCGCTGGATGTGGGTTACTTCCGCTGCGGTGAAGTATTTCATCTTTTCCTTCACCAGGGTCAAGTATTCGATGAGGTGGTAGTACTTGACTTGATACTCTCCTCGGACCTGAGAAGCCACGAGCTAGGAGTCGGTGAAAATTTTGACTTCTTTGGCGCCGAGGTCTTCAGCTAACCGTAGCCCTGCGAGGAAAGGCTCGTATTCTTCTTGGTTGTTCGACGTCGGGAAGGACAATGTGAGGGAAACTTCGATCAGGATGCCCTCCTCATTTTCAAGGATGATTCCCGCCCCGCTACCCTTCGAGCTGGATGCCCCGTCGACGTAGATCGTCCATTTTTGGGATCCGCTGGTCGAAGGTTCCGGGAGGGTCATTTCTGCCACGAAGTTGGCCAACACCTGAGCCTTTAGGGCCTTTCTTCCCTCATATTGGATGTCGAACTCGGCAAGTTCGAGCGACCACCTAAGCATCCTCCCTGCCATGTCCGGTCGACCGAGGAGTTGTCTTATGGGCTGCTCGGTTCTTACCATAACCGTGTGCACCAAGAAGTAGTTCCTCAGCCTTCTGGCCGCGGTGACGAGGGCCAGGGCGACTTTCTCGATCTACTAATACCTAAGCTCGGGGCCTTGGAGGGCCTTGCTGGTGAAGTAAATCGGCTTCTGCCCGTCGGGGGTTTCCCGGATAAGGACCGCACTGACTGCTTCGCTAGTGATGGCGAGGTACAGGAACAGCGTCTCCCCGTTCTCTGGTCAGGAGAGGACCGAGGGTTGTGAAAGGACTTGTTTAAGGTGGAGGAGCACTTGTTCACATTCCTCGGTTCATTTGAACGTGGCTTTCTGTCGTAGCAGCTTGAAAAATGAGAGTGTGTACTGTGCAGATTTGGAGACGAAGTGGGAAAGCGCGGTCAGCATCCTATTCAGCGATTGTATCGACTTCTTCGAGTTTGGGGTTGGGATCTCGGAGAAAGCCCTACATTTATTGGGGTTTGCCTCGATTCCTCGCTCTGTGAGGTAGAAGCCGAGGAACTTGCCCGCCCTAACGCCGAAGGTGCATTTGTCGGGGTTGAACCTCATCCTGTATTTCCTCGCCGTGTCGAAGACTTTCTTGAGCTGGGTAGTGTGGTTGACTTCTTCCGTGGATTTGACGATCATGTCGTCCATGTAGACCTCGAGCATGTTGCCGATCTCTCCCCAGAAGACTTTGTTTATCATCTGTTGGTAGGTCGCGTCGGCGTTCTTCAGGCCGAAGGGCATTATGTTGTAGTAGTAATTGCCCGACTCGGTCACGAAGGCGGTGTGCTGCTTGTTGGCCTTCGCCATGGGGATTTGGTTGTACCCCGAGTAGGCATCCATGTAGGACAATAGTTTGAAACCTGCAGAATTGTCGACCAGCTGGTCGATGTTAGGCAAATGATAAGAATCTTTTAGGCATGCCCGGTTAAGGTCGGTATAGTCAACACACATCCTCCATTTTCCATTATTCTTTTTGACAAGTACAACGTTGGACATCCAGGTTATGTACCTGGCCTCCGAAATGAAATTTGCCTCTAAGAGGTCTTTTACAGCTTTTTCAGCAGCCTCCATTTTTTCGAGAGACTGTCTATGCCTACATTGTACTATGGCCCTAGCGGCCGGATCTACAGTGAGCTGATGGCAGGCCACCTCTGGGTCGAGGCCAGGCATCTCGGATGCGCTCCACGCAAACAGAACAGCGTTCTCCCAAAGACATGCCTTCAGCTGCTTCTTCGCCAAGTCAGGGAGTCCAGTGTCAATCTTCACGCTCAGGTCTGGATCATCTCCGAGGACGACGAGCTCGAAGTCTCCGTCTGGGATGGGACGCGTTGGGTGGGGAGGCTGCCCGTTGCCTTCAGTCGGGAGGTTGTCGTCTGCCGCTCCGCCTTCTTCCTACTCGTCGGGGAACAGACTGTCGAGGTCGACCGCGTTGACCCGCGGGAGCGGCTTCTGCACTGCGTCTGGGATTGACTTCTCACTGGTCTTAGGTTTGGTGTTGATGGAATTCAGGCCCTTGGTTGCAGCGTCGAAGCACCTCCTGGCAGCTTCGATGTCCCCGTGCATAGTGATGACCCGACCTCTGGCCGTGTAGTACTTCATCTTCAGATGGACTGTAGATGGCACTACCGTGAGTTCGGCCAGAGTGGTCCTCCCCAGGATGCAGTTGTAGAGGGACGAGCATTTGACCACCAAGAAGCGGGTCTTGACTTGTCGGCCAGTGTCCTCGCTCCTGAAAGTGACCATCAGTTCACATAACCCCACGGTCTGGTGGTGGTGTCATTGAACCCTTGTAGATCCGAGCCCACGTAAGGGGTCAGATGCTTCTCGTCGAGCTGGAGGGTCTCGAAGAGGTGGGCGTACATGACGTCAAAATTTGCCACCTGCTCCCGGATCAAGAGGGGGATGGTGGCATTGGGTGCTCCTCCTGGAAGCTCCTCGAGATAGAAGGTGATGGGGTTTGATCTCCCTTGCACCTTCTCGAAAGTGGTGGTCTTCGCCAAGGTCGCAGATTCCAGTTCGTCAAATATCCTCTTGATCGACCTGATGGAGACCTTCTCGAAGCCTCCGCCGGATATAACCATCGCCGCGGGGAAGTTTTCCCATGTGCTGCGGGCAGTGATGAGGTCTTCGGGGGGGGGGGGGGAAGCTCGCCCACTTGCTGCGAACTGCCTCGGGGTCCTCGATTCCCTCAGGGACGTAAAATTCCTTGGGTCGAGTGACACTGAGGGAAAATTGCAGTCTATTTTCCCCAGAGGGGGGTGTCGTCTCCTCGACGCTTTGTGTGTCCCGGGCATCTTGACGAGGAGCATCATTCCTCTTGGTATACTGCTTGAGATGCCCTTCCTTGATTAGGATCTCAATTGCATCCTTGAGGTGGATGCAATCTTCAGTGACATGTCCATGGCTCCGGTAGAACTTGTAGTATTTGGACCTGTCCGTGTTTGATTTGGGGGGTGTCAGCTTCGGAAAACGGACACCCCCTTTGTGAAATTCTGAGTTGGCACACTCGTTGAGAATTCATTCGCGGGGAGCGTAGAGCGGAGTGTATTCTGTGAACCGGCCAGATGGGCCTCTCGGCTCGCGAGAGTTCCTGGGACGGCCTTCACGTCTTCTCTCTCCCCCCCGCGCTGGGGGCAGTAGAGTCTTCATTTCTAGGGCCGTGGGAGCCCTCTTAGTGTCACGAGTCTCAGGCAACATGGACGGCATCCGAGTCCTCGAACTGGATGTACGACTATGCCCGGTGGAGGAGGTCCTCCAAGTTGCGAGGTCTATGGATGCCCACAGACTTGGAGAACTCGGTCCCATGACACAGTCCCCGCTCGATTAGGAACTTTTTCATGTCGTCGGTAGCAGGTACCTCGACAGCTTCGCGGTTGAATCTCTCAATGTAGTCTCTGAGAGATTCGTTCCTCCCTTGGAGGATGCTTTCCAACGAGGCCAACGTCTTCGGATGGCGGCGAGACGCAGTAAAATGCTTGGAGAAACGTCCCTTCAGTTACTTCTAGGACATGATAGATTCTAGTGCGAGGCTTTTGTACCAAGTCATGGCACCTTTCCTGAGGATGGTCGGGAAGAGCCTGCATTTAATAGCTCCCCGGACATTCCTATAGTCGAGCATAGCCTCGAAGCTCTCGACATGATCGTCGGGGTCGGCGGGTACCGTCGTAGGTCCCCAAAGAGGGAGGTTTTTCCATCCCTATGGGTATAGGGGTGTCCATAATCTCCCTGGACAGAGGGGTCCTCTGGTCGTCCTCATCACTTCTTACTGGTGATCGTGATGGGGAGCGGTGGCCTCGACCAGGTCCATGTCGTTGGCGAGAGTTCCTCGGATGGCTCTTCGGCTTTTCGCCATCAGCTTTGCTCCTCTTCTAGGTCGGGGAGCGTCGCGGCTCAGTCTGAGGAGGGGAGCAGGGGCGCTTCTGGGAGGCCACAGACTGGGTTCGTTCCAGGCGCGATCGGTGGCCCGCAGGTTGTGGGGAAGTGATGCGAGAGTCCGCCGGGGGTGTCCTTCACGGGGAAGGAGAACAACTGAGAGATGGCGGGTGACGATGTCTTCGCGGGGAAGAGCGTCGTGGTCACCCCCTCTCGAGCGCTTTGATCCTCACGTTCTACTGGGCGATCAATTGGTTGGTCTGGTTGATCAAAGCGAACAGGGCCACCGTGCCCGGATTAGCTTTGTTGGCGCAGCGATCGGCTGGTAGACAACCGGAGGGTTGTCCTGTTGGGCGGCGGTGTACGCCGCGTCGTCAGAGAAGGGGAAGGTAATCTTCCCGTCCCTTACGTCGCCTTCTTCGATGTGGACGGCCGCATTGTCCTTGCGGTGGTCTCCGTTGTCGAACTGCACAATGGCGGTGTCCGGAGTCTTGTTCCCAGGCTTGGAGTTGGCCATGGTTGTCAGAAAAAGTAGAGATTACTTTGGTTTTATGACGGGGAAGCAAGAGTTCCCACATACGACGCCACTGATCTTACCTGATCAGAAAGGAACCAGTGGCCAGCAACGTCTTGAGACCAGCAACTCCGGTGATGGTGAAACGGCGGGGGGGGGGGGGGGGGGGGGGGGTGTACCTACAAGGTACTCCGATGCCAAAGTCAGGGAAATGGAGTAAGCAAGTACAGAAAAGTAGGTATCAGAGTTAGAATATTATGTAACCTGACCTCTCAAGTGAGAGGGTATTTATAGGCTGCCCCCAACGCGGGGCCAACGGTCACCTGCACTGGGATAGATTGCAAAGCCAAATTCAAGTGACTGTCAGGGCTTACGTGGCGTAAGGAAGGCCAGCATGTGGTCTTCGCCCTGGGGTAACGGTCCCGAGATCTTCGGAAGGTGGGCAGACCGACTCTTTCAGAGGTGGGAGGTTACAGGATGACGTGCCCTCTCAAGGAGGAGCACGTGGAGGGCGAGGAGCAGGGTCGTGGCCTCTCCTCGTAGCTGGAAGTCTCTGCTCGACAACAGGTAGCGAGCGTAACCGACATGAGGAAGGTTGGGCCGTATCGGGCCGCTTAACATGTTATTGGATTGGGCCTGCCCAATTGACGGGCAGGCGCTGGCCCAGTCCAGAACATAAATGATAAAAATTGAAAAGAAAAATCAATGAGTTTGAAAATGATGAATTGAAGGTTTTATGGTTTATGTAGTAGTATGTAGCAGAAAAAGAAAAATTGAAAAAAAAAACAAGAAAGTGGGTCGTATGACATTTGTAGGTGAGAGAGAGACTAGTAGTGTTAAATTGAAAAATTACTACGTTATCATAATAATTCTTACATAATAAAAATAAACAAAGCACATAATAATAATAAATAAAACTAACAAAAATAAAGTTTATTAAAAACCTAATTAATAAAAAATAAAATTAATTAAAATTGGAACCGAAACCGGTAAAAATGATAAAAACTGTATGTATCGAGGTGTCCGAAAAAATAAAACGAACACACCAAAACGATCAGCAAAAAATATACATATTGAAAAAATACAGCGTTTTGTCAAATTTTGAAATTGATTTTATGCAGTTAAAAGGCTTAGGCGGGTTAGAAAAGCGACTGAAAAATAGCTGGAAAAAATAAAATAAGCACACCAGGTTAAAGTACGCGAAAAATAGATTAAGAATTGACATCTGTAAATTCGATTTAAAAAACTGCCCGTACATCGGATTTTTGCACAGTTGACTTTTAGTTTGACCAAAACACCTGAAAATTTAACACGTTCATTCTGACTGATAATTCAAACAATATTCATGATAAAATATATGATATAATATGCAGATGATGCAAAGTGAAAATGCAGTCAGATGACAAAAAATAATTAAAATGAGGGGGTCAAAATTTAGGGTATGACAACGTCCAAGAGGGAAGAGGCCATAAAACCTAACCCTAGAGAGTCCCTATAAATAGATTACCCCTCGATGGTAAAGGGATCAAGTCATATTCACTTAATACTACACATTACTGCTCGAAGGGTACTTCGCTCCCAACAGTCCTAACATCGATAATCTAACCGTCCGCCTACAACCTAGCAGCGCTGGTCGATAGCAGATCCTCTCACCTCACATGAGTCGTCGGTCCCTTAAACAGCCTCAAAAACAACTATATCGGGTTACTCGCAATCGTGAACTAGTCGTCGGGGCAGAATACTACATCATAGGCGAGGAAAGCAACACTGAAAAGATGGCTCGCGATGCCAAGGAGCGCATCACCAGTGGCGAAAGCTCTCATCCGTTAAAGAAGAATACCTACACCTCACCCATGAAGGATAAATCCCTGTTCAAGAGGGCAGGGAAAGTGACAGATAATTTCATGCCTTTTAACACCCACTAAGAACAAATTTGGCCCGCGGTGCTCCACCTACGTAATATTCTGACACCACCTGCTCCTAGATCCGAGATAATGGGATCCGAGCCTAAAAGGTGGTGTAAATTCCATAGGGTCAAAGGGCATCACACCGATGACTGCTACCAGTTAAAGAAGGAAATAGAAAAGTCAATGCAGGAATGCCACCTTAAGAAATACATAAAGGGTAACCCCTCCAACCAGGAGGAATGAAGCAACCCGTGGGAGCGAGAAGACACTAGAGGTCCGAGATCGGGAAAGGCCAAAGGAGCCTCTCGAGATGAAGGCGAGCAAGCGATGCTTCACATTCTCAACACCAAATATGGAAGATTGGCTGAGGGTACGAGACCATCTCTGCCCGCAAAAGGTACGCCTATCAAGTCCTAAGTATAGACAGGCTCCCCGAGATCATAAGCGAGGTTTTAGAAGCCAAGATCGTCTTCTCATAAGAAAATACGCCTGGCATATATCCTCACAATAATGATCCCATGTTTATCACCGTCAAATACAAAGAATGGGAGATCAAAAGGGTCATCGTCGATTATGGAAGCTTCATCGATATAGTGTATTACGACACCTTCAAGAGAGTTTGCATCGACCTCGAGGATCTTAAGCCCTTCTAGGGGTCACTAGTGGGTTTCTCGGGAGAACAATGTTAGACGATAGTGTTGCGGTGAAAATCAGATAACAAATTATTAATTAATTTGCATCATTTTCTTTTACAACCGACTTTGATTTATCTAAAGGAAAGGTTCAAGATCGTTAGAAAAACCTAAAGGGGAGAGGTCTAAGGTTCGGGGGTTGGTTATGCCTAGGGAAGGTATTAGCACCCTAAACGTCCGTAGTACTCTACGGGAACCTCTTGTTTTAATTTATTTTATGCTATGTTTGCTAAGGGTTCTATGCTAAAGGTTGAAACCCTAGGGGTTAGTATCTAAGTATACTCGATAAGGCATCGCACCTTACGCCTACGTATCCTCGGGAATAGAATCAGAGTATGCGTAGTTCTACCTCTACTGAATGATTGACTGTGATCAATACTCAGAGGGGAAATAAGTGTGACCCTATTGAAGAGTATAAATACTCTCTAAGTCTAGTTATAATGGTCCTATGTTATGTTTTAGTTTATAGGGGAAAGTGATGATTCATTATGATGAATATCACTAAGAGTTTAGGAACTCTCTCCTAAGGCTAGTTATGATTTCTATGGCTCTGATAAGGCCAAGAAATGAAGTTTCTCCTAAGAGGTTACTTAGGTTAAGGTGGGAGGTCATGACTTATGAGTCAACATATTTCACCTTCCTTTGGAGTGGGGCGAAAGATAACAGTTATAAGTTTCTAACAAGATAACAAGTTAATAATGCAAATAAGATGAAGCAACAACATATGAAATAGATAATGATATGAATAGTCTCGTCTTAATCATGATTTAATCGAGAAATCGATAATCAATGATTCTTGACTTTCATCGACTAAAAAAGGTGAATAAAATTTAAATAGAGAGTGGTCTCGTGTTGATCAAAGTCTTGTCAACTCAATAAAATCAACCAAACCATGAGGTTTGTTATGTCATCGACCAAAATAAGGAAAGCGGAATCGAAATGAAAAGAAAATCGGTCTCGTCTAAATCAATATTTAATCTAGAAATCGATAATCTTAATATTTGACTTTCATTGACCAACGAAAAATAAATAAAAAAATCAAGTAGGTCTCGTTTAAATCAAGATTTAATCGACAAATCGATGATCTTAGATTTTTAACTTTCATCGACCAAAATAAAATAAAAAGAAAGTGGCCTCCTACAAATCTAAATTTTAGTGCTTTTGAAATAATCACCAAAGTCAAAATTCATATGATATCATTGGCCTAAAATAAAGGAAATGTGCTAAGAATTTATTATTTAAGAAAATTTAGAAAAAAGTAATAATGAGATAGTAAAAAGAAATAAAACATGACATTTTTTTTAAGAAGAAAATAAAAGGAAAGAGGGGTTTAATAAACAAGACATGGGTGTGGATATGAATGGGATCATGTGGGACCTAAGCCTATCACCCATACCACACAAAAAGGCTCGTTTGGCATAAAAAATGGGGGTGAAAGTTTAAACTGGGGTCATCTGGGCTCCTGAGCCCATCCCCCTAAAAACGGTTACTAAAAAACAAAACGGGCCCGTGAGGTTTTGTAAATGGACAACACAAAAGGTCCTAACACAAGAGAAAGTTGACCGAGAGACAAAAATAAGGGTGGAACATCAACAAATCTGACGCAGACCAACATCACCCTTTCAACATAAAAAACCAGATAGGATCAACAAGACAACGAACGCACTCCGTTCTCTCCTTCAAATCGTTCGCAAATCTCAACTCTCTTCACCGATTCCGCTCTCAATCGCCTCAATTTCGTCCCCAATTTCGTCTTTCTGCCTCTTCACGATTGTCTCGTCTTTTCAATCTCTCTGTTCTGGGTTTTTGGATTGCGAACCGCCGTCGGCTATGGGATGATGACGTCACGCGGTGTTTTGCACGGTTTTTGTCTCAGATTTCAGGTTTGAAATCTTGATTTGCTTGGTTAATGAGTTTGTTTCGTTTCGAAATCCCTCTTTGTCTCCTTCTCCAGTTTGGTTTTTTTTTTGCTTTATGGTTTGAAAGGGTTGGGTTGAAACTGTCGAATGAAAACGAACACGGAGGAGATGCTGTCGATTTCGGTTATTGTCGTTGTGTTGTTTGGATTTACGATGGAGAGGAGGTAATGGGATGATGAAGATGGGTTTACGAACTGTGGAGTTTGGTTGTGTTTGAATCTGAAGATTTGATTTGTGGTTTGTGGTTTTCAGTTGTTGAAAGAGGGTGTTTGTGGCGAGAGGTTTGAAGTTAAGATTTAGTTTATGACTGAATTAGATTTGAAAGGCTTTGGTGTGGGAGAGAAAAGTCACTTGGCGTGGGAAAAATAGTGGTTTTATGAGGTTTCTGTGCTGGTTAGAGTTGGAAAGTTTGACGATGCAGGTGTTTGTTAGGCGTATGATGGAAGAGGTTCAGTGAAGAGGGTGGTCGGAAGGTTGAGAGAAGAAACAGGGGAAGTGGAGAATTTTGGTGGAGGTTTGAAGGGTTGTTGAAGACGTTGGAGGTGTGGTGTGAGGTTCTGAAGAAAACTTTCGGCCCTCCTTAATGTCGTAACCTCCCTCTTTTAAATCAAAGCCAACACTTGTTTTTTCAAATTCTCAATATGTCCGTTACTGTGAAGTTGTTTTCACACTGCTGAGGTTTGACAGGTTGTGCATGTTTTAGAGAGTGATGGCACAGGACTATCATACGAATCGCAGGTTTACGTTGGAGAAGGTTTTTGCTTTTCTTTTGGTACAGATGGTTGAGTAGCTTTGGTACAAGGCGCATGGAAGTTACGCATTGGTTTGTGCGTGCATGCTGACATTTGCTTTTCTTAAGTTAGTGATTTGCTTTGTGAGGTGGCACCTATGGTCTTTGGGAAGTTTCATTATGAGCTTTGTTTTGTAAATTATAAACGTAAAAAAAACTGAATGGGCCATGGGCTTTTTTGAATTATAACTTGTAAAGATTTTGTTAATAAAAAAAAGATAATGGAGGAAAATATAGACACTGGATAAAAGAAAATAAAATGGGCATGAAATTTGAAATGGACTCGAATCCTAATTAAAAGGAAATTGAATCTTGGAGGGATTTGGACTAAAATTGAAAAAAGGTTTATGGTTAAAGATAAATGGATAATTGATGTGAAAATGGATAATGCTTCTCTTTTTCTTAATTTGGATTAACAATAAGATCAACAATAACAATACTAAACTAATTAATAGTCTAAATTGAAATTAGTTAGAAAAATAAACTAAATGGATAATTAATCTAATTATTTAAACTAATTATTAAAATTAAATTAAGATTAATTTAAATTAATAAAAATAAAACAACTTAAATATAAATGAAATAAAAATAGGCCACGATGAATATAAGTTAAAATAAAGGCAGATAAAGATATTAAAATAAATATAACATCAGCTAGCAGAAAAAATGAGGGTAAAATTTAGGGTACAACAGTTGCCCCTATTTAAATATCTTCACCTGATGACATGAGAGATGAAGATCCTCATGTAATCAACAGTGAAAGATATTTAAATACAGATAACAAAAAATTTTACCCTCGGATGCACACACATGCAATGCAGCAAACATGATTCCAAGAAGATGCAAGAAAATGCAGACACAACAAGACACCAAGGGGTAAACAAGAAGCAAAAGGGACCAGAGAGCTTCACCGGGGAAAGACGAAAGCTAGTATCCATGAGAAAACTCATTGGAGATACAGGCTAACCAAGGAAAGAGACCCACCGGGGAGACTCCAAAGAAACACCGGGGAAAAGAACACTGACAATCTCCACTGGGGAAAGACCCGGGGAGATAGACTATTGGGGACAAAACACCCACACTCTTCCTAGGCATGAAACCAGGAAGAAGAACCTGATCACTAGGGATCAGCCTGAAAAAGACAGACAACCAAGCAAAGACTTCCTGGGGATTCTTATACTGAAGACTTCAGAATGGGATCTTCAAGAAAAGCCAGGAAGACAGAGACAAATCATGTGCACCAACTAGGAGTCTTATAAGGTTGAAGAAATTTGTTCCAAGGAGCTTAGCTTAAAGCAAGTTTCAAAAATCCAAGGTAAGGGTTCAATGTCCGACACGATTCGAACAAGAACGGTTTAAAAATAAGAAGACAGTGCTTGACACGATTCAAACAAAGTCCCAGTTCAAGTTCGACACGATTCGAACAAGAACGGTTTTAAAACACAAGACAATGCTTGACACGATTCAAACAAAGTCCAAGTTCAAGTTTGACACGATTCAAACGAGAACAGTTTTAAAACAAGAGGCAGTGTCCGACATGATCCGAACAAAGACTCTGTTCATGTCCGACACGATTCGAACAAGAACAAGTTTTAAAACAAGAAGACAATGCTTGACACGATTCAAACAAAGTCCAAGTTCAAGTTCGACATAATTCGAACGAGAACAAGTTTTAAAACACCAGACAATGCTTGACACGATTCAAACAAAGTCCAAGTTCAAGTTTGACACGATTCAAACGAGAACAGTTTTAAAACAAGAGGCAGTGTCCGACACGATTCGAACAAAGACTCTATTCAGGTTTGACACGATTCAAACGAGAACAATTTTACAAAATCTTTAATGTTAAACTTCTTGGGGAACAGCAAAAGGTTTAAAGATTCAAATCTGGCGCGCAAAGGTTAAGACCGAACAAGCACGACACAAAGCAAACCGGGAATGTCTTTACTTCACTGGGGAAATAAAGACGGGCACCAACAACAGACCACAAGCAAAACAGAGCACAAAGATGCAAAGATGATAGGGTATGATGCATATGCTTAACTATATGCTAGAAACGACGCGAACGACGCAAAACAGGAAAGAAGAAAGGATAACGCAACCAACACCCTGAAACCCAAACATCAAGGATAACCGGGGCAATCTTCGTTTCTTTGGAGATGGCAGATCGATGCCAAAAATACAGTACTACTAACTCTTCCTGTACCAACTTGATTCCATAAAACACCTTGATATTAGAGTAAAACTTAGTTCATCTTTGTGTTTTCTTAAAACTTTTCTGCTTCCAAGAATCAGATGAAAATGACGAAGTTATTGTATTCAAAGACCAATAACAACTTTAGTGACTAAGAATTCTGTCGTCTAACAGCTGACTTCTCCGGGGACTCCTGCATAAAGAGCTGGGGTCTGGTACTCAAATAAGAGTTGGTTGAGATAACAAAATCTGCTTCATGAGGAAAACCGGTAGGAGCCAGAAAGGTAACCTTATTGGAGATAGAACCAAGAAATGGGCTCCAATAAAGGTATCTAGAATGATTGATCATCAAGGCTAAACGTGACTAGATGACATTCTAGAAAGGATCCTCAATGAAGGTTGAACCGAAAAATGATCTTCGCTGGGAAAAGACATCCAAAGTGATGGAACAATAGGTTCAAGTATGACCGGTTGGCACTTTGGAAAAAGAAGAACCTTATTGGAGATTGAACCAAGAAATGGGCCCCAATAAAGTATCTAGGATGATTAATCATCAAGTCTAACGTGACTAAATGACATCCTAGAAACACTTCTAAAGTGATGGAACAACAGGTTCAAGTATGACCGGTTGGAGCTTTAGAAGCAACCTTATTGGAGGTAGAACCAAAAAATGGGCTCCAATAAAGTATCTAGAATGATTGATCATCAAGGCTAAACGCGACTAGATGACATTCTAGAAAGGATCCGCAATGAAGGTTGAACCGAAAAAACGGTCGTCACTGGGAAAAGACATCCAAAGTGATGGAACAACAGGTTCAAGTAAGACCGGTTGGCACTTTGGAAGAAAAAGAACCTTATTGGAGATTGAACTAAGAAATGGGCCCCAATAAAGGTATAGAATGTGATAGGTTAGTACCGGGGTTGCGTAACTGAAGATAAGGCTTCCTGGGGAATACCCAATTACGGTTGCGAAGAGGTTGAATAGTACCAGAGATAGATAAGATGCTTATGCCAAGCTTCTTCAAGAGATTGCTGCTTCAAAGATATGTTGATATCACAATATTGTTGGAGAAATAATTCTGTCTTTAATGAGGATCTATGAAAGATGCTTCTTGCGAGAAACGGTGCAAAATAAATGCACGTTCAAAGATAGGTTTGAAAAATCACACCTGCCAGGGACCAAAGTTCAATCTAGGAACAAACTAGAAAGAAACGGTCAAACAAGACTCCAATTGAGGAAAGAACTCAAATGGGAATTTATCTTATCCACATGTGGAAAAGATAACTGAACCAACCATCATCCACGAGGATAAAACTCTGTAGGGAATTCAGAAAAGAATGGGCACTTTATGCCTAGGGCCGACTATCTATTGGAGTGAGTAGACAAACCCAGTCACTTGGGGAGATAATCGCCAAAGTGAACAAAGACAGGTAAACACCTGAAAAGGAAGTAGAAATGCTAAGATACTATACATATGAGTGCTTATGCCATGCTTATGCTTATGTTGACAAAACAGACAAGCGAAGCTGGAGACGAAGAAAACGTCTTGACAAGGATACTTAGCCAAACTCAAAGGGCTGGACCAATACTGGTGATGAAGAAGAATCAACAACTTCACTGGTGAAAAGAGTATTCCACCTGAGGTATAACATCATGAGGATTGCCATCATGAGCTTGATCTCTTTGTTGGAGGAGAATCCATGGAGAATTGTCAAGATTAGCTGAAGTAGCAGTTTACAGGGGAGCTAGCAAAAGATATCACAAGAACAGAGTAATCCTGCATTCTGACTTATATGATGATCATCTTCAAATCTTATCTGCCTCAGGCTAAGACGATAATAAGAGGATTTTATAGGAGGATTGGCATACAAGGTGTTTCAATATCTTCAAACTCTTGGAGAGATCTCGACGTAATTGCCCCAGATTAACGGTATTCACACAACAAGGTCCTTGAACTTGTTTCAGACTGATTTCTATGAAAGAGATGCCCCAACCTAATTGGTCTCTTAGAGATTTACCGAATCTCGACCTGACTGCCCCTGATTAACTGGTTTGTGAAGATAAGTCATCAAAAGGATTTCTCAGAAGAATTGATGCACCAGATGCTTCAATGTCTTCAAACTTTGAAAAGGTTCATGAGCCTTGACATAACTGCCTCTGTTCAACTGTATGCATAATACTCAAATTGTAGTAGAAACGACTGGGGGAATAAAACTTGCCCCTGCTGATAGGTCGCTGGAGTCCATACTTGTCATAAGATGACCTCAGGGAGACTTGCCCCAATATTTTGAACTTTGACGAGTTCTGCCCCTGATTCGGTAGATTGGCAAATCCTTCCGCTTGGTTGCCCCTGACTGAGCTTTCTTTATCAAGTCGAATCCCCTAGCTGGCTGTATTTGTTGGGATTCCTTTGATATTGAATTGTTTTTGCAAACAAGTATCGTTCATCAAAAAATTGGCAAAGTTTAATGCAAAGTTTGAAAACAAAGCTTTGATAAAAAACGCACAGTGAAATGATTAAATAGTCAAAAACAATGGTGGGTCTAGTCATTAAGGAAGTGACCAACACACGCGAGTAACAAAGATTATTAGGAGTCAGGTTACTCAACCTTGCTGTGGTATGCTTTTCAAAACAACCTTACCTCAATTAGGTCTTTTAGGGGTTGTAATGTGGTGTGGTTCATGGTTTATGAAACAAAAGATAAAGGCTCAAATCCTACGCTCAGTTAACTCAAGATATACGTTCAAATCTCCAAAAATAGGAAGTCACTTGATTTGAAAGTTGACTGGCGCCTTATATGAAGCGCTCGTGTTTGAATGCATAGCCAAGTTAAACTGAGAACTACCATGCCCCCAAGGTTGAGATTTAAGGTTTTTTGTAAGGAAATAAAACTCCAACTTCTAGGCTCGAAGGGGTTAACAAGGGATAATTTTCCTTATGTCTCCAGTGTTTAGGAATTGAAATAGTGCCTTACATCCTTGGCGAGGTTAATTTGAAAGTATACCACAGTAATTATGAACATGAGGTTTTCATCATCCTCCCCAATCTTTGTTTAAACAAACAGTTGAATAAAGGGAGTGAAACAAGGTAAATATTTTTTTAAAATAACAGTAAATGAGTGAAACGAATGGATTTAATCTAAAAGATGCACAAACATTTCATTAACCTTGCCAGTTTGAAAGTACAACAAAGCTCATAAGCAAATACAAATTCAAAGTACAAAGGAAATACAATAAAATTGCTGAAACAGCCAAAAGATTGCCAGCTTTAGGGAATCAAATACAGAAAATCAAAGAGAGGCACAATCACAGTCCATCTTTATCTTGATACAACCTCTACAACATTACTTATCTCATGAGCGGGTAAGGATTGTTCTTGTTATTAGGTTGGGAGCCATCGAACGATAAAATGTTTCTCTCTACTAAGTCTTTCACAATATGCTTTAAAGCAAAATAACCTTCTAGATTGTGGCTTGGTGCCCCTTCATGGAATGCACAATGAGCGTTGGGATTGTAAGAAGGTGGAAGCGGATCAGGAGGTGGGCCCGATGACCTTGTAGTTATTAATCCTTGTTGTACCAAAATAGGATACAATGCTGTGTACGTCATTGGAATGGGAGGAATCGGAGGCCTTTCACCCTTTCTTTTGCCTAGAATATTCTGACGAGAAACTTGAGTCCGGTGGCGATAGGCATGAGCGTTGGGCGCTCGTTGATATACTGGTGGTTGAGGAACCGACTGATAAATAGAAGCTTGGTTGTTGAATGTTGGCGCGATGGTGGCCACATAAGGTTACTGAATAGAATAACACTGTTGTTGCTGTTGACGTTTCCAGTACTGATTCTTCCTCTTTTTGTTGGTCATCACCACATTGGTATCTCCTTCCCTTTTGAAGGATATCTTGGCATCGTCGCTCGGCCTATCAGCTCTCTTGGTCATTTTCCCATTCTTCAGACCAAGCTCTACTTTAATCCCCACAGCCACGATATCAGAAAAACTAGCAGACACGCTACTGATCATCCTTTCATAGAATTTCGGTCTCACCGTATCGACAAACCAATTAGTTAACTCCTTTTCAAGTAAAGGTGGCTCAACTTGTGAAGCCAGCTCTCTCCATCTTTGTGCATACTCTCTAAAAGACTCAGTATTGTTCTGAGACATACTCAGTAGTTTTCTACGATCTGGCGCGAGGTCCATGTTATATCTATAATGCTTTACAAAAGCATCAGATACATCTTGAAAACATCGGATCCTAGATTGGTCCAAAGTCAAATACCACTTTGCAGCAGCTTCTCTCAAACTATCTTAGAAGTAGTGGATCATCAACTTATCATTATCCATAAATGCGGCCATTCGTCGGTAATACATGACTAAATACGACTTAGGACAGGTCGTTCCTGAGTATAGGTCAAAATTGGGTAGTTTGAACTTGGGTGGAATTACCAAGCCTGAGACTAAGTACATGTCTTTAACATTAGTATTAGATATATTGCTCCTCTCTATTGCTTCCAATTTCCTCCGCATTGTCTCTACACTTTCCTCCAACCTTTCATGTCGATTATCCCCTTCTTTGGACATATTGACATGATCATAAACCAGATGTGGATTCTGAAAAACTGGGTACATCTGGGCTTGCGCTGTCACTGGAGTGAAGGTAGGAATAGCTTGAAAAGCCTCATTAACCAAAGGAACAGCTTGTTGGGTGGAAGTGGCGGACGGAGCATGTATAAAGTTAAAAGGCATACCCAAAGTGGGGTTCACAATAGTAACGGGAGGTTCTACAGCTGTAGCAACGACTTCTGAGACTATGGTGACCTGCGTATTCACCTTTGCTTGTATAACATTCAAAAATTCCATGATCTGCCCCATTCCTCCTCGGAGCTCACTCAATTCATTGTTGACTCTGTCCATCTCGCAGTATTGTTCAGACATCCTTTGTCGAGTTTGGCTCAGGTGACGATTCAAAGACGATTCTGAAGGGAAAACGACGACATAAGACGAAGACAGAGAGGAAATGCACATGCTATGACATGATGCAAATGAGATGCTAATGCAAGCCGAATGGTTTCAAGGAACTCAAAGGCAAGTTGCAAAATTTTTTTGGGAAAATTGAAGAGTTTTTTGTTTTTAAAATCTCTGATCTGTGTTGATTTTTTGAAAAGGAAACAAACATTTGAGTTCCTCGAAACCAAAAGGCTTGAATGTAGAGATGCACAAAGCACACGAGCACAAACATATGCACACAAAACAAAACAAACAAACCCTAGGTTTATAGGTCTCATGAATGGAGCCAAGGTTTACCCATCCCAATAGGTATGTACTACTGGTTTTCACCTGCAAGACAAGGTTCTAAAAAGTTCCCAGAGTCGACAACCCATCTTTCAGATTTTATCGACTTTCTAATTGCTTGGTGATCGATAAAATTCTCAAGAGAGTCTCATCTGAGTGTAGTATCGCGTAGCAACCATTTGGGATTGCTCCCTCACAGTCATCGCATTACGTCCTAAATAGGCCAAGTTGGGTTAAAGGGATAACTAAAGGTCATCAGTATCTCTGGCTCCTAGGTCGAAAGTAGTAACACATTCACGATTGCTCGTTCAACATATACCACTCCCGAAAGGGCCTCAACTGAGTGTGGACTTCAAGTTCCCTCCTTTGGGATTTCTCCCTCGAAGTTCCCTTGACTATGTCCACGGTTCCTAAACATATGTGTTCTCTCAAGTCCGGGTTAGGACTTATCTCACTCATAGATACCATGCCAACCCATAGAACAGAAAAATGTCAAGCAAGAACAGATATACAGATATATATGACATACATAAGCATATACAAGTAAATAAGCAAACATGAATAACATAAAAACAAGATAGGCTTAACCTTCTTAGGAAAAGACCAGCAATAGGTCTTACTTTTCCCCAGTGAAGTCGTCATTTCTGTTGCGGTGAAAATCGGATAACAAATTATTAATTAATTTGCATCATTTTCTTTTACAACCGACTTTGATTTATCCAAAGGAAGGGTTCAAGATCATTAGAAAAAGCTAAAGGGGAGAGGTCTAAGGTTCGGGGGTTGGTTACGCCTAGGGAAGGTATTAGCACCCTAAACGTCCGTAGTAATCTACAGGAACCTCTTGTTTTAATTTATGTTATGCTATGTTTGTGAAGGGTTCTATGCTAAAGGTTGAAACCCTAGGGGCTAGTATCTAAGTATACTCGATAAGGCATCGCACCTTACGCCTACGTATCCTCGGGAATAGAATCAGAGTATGCGTAGTTCTACCTCTACTGAATGATTGACTATGATCAATACTCAGAGGGGAAATGAGTGTGACCTCATTGTATAGTATAAATACTCTCTAAGTCTAGTTATAATGGTCATATGTTATGTTTTAGTCAATAGGAGAAAGTGATGATTCATTATGATGAATATCACTAAGAGTTTAAAAACTCTCTCCTAAGGCTAGTTATGATTTCTATGGCTCTGATGAGACCAAGAAATGAAGTTTCTCCTAAGAGGTTACTTAGGTTAAGGTGGGAGGTCATGACTTATAAGTCAACATATTTCACCTTCCTTTGGAGTGGGGGGAAAGATAACAGTTATAAGTGACTAACAAGATAACAAGTTAATAATGCAAATAAGATGATGCAACAACATATGAAATAGATAATGATAAGAATAGTCTCGTCTTAATCATGATTTAATCGAGAAATCGATAATTAATGATTCTTGACTTTCATCGACTAAAAAAGGTGAATAAAATTTAAATAGAGAGAGTGGTCTCGTGTTGATCAAAGTCTTGTCAACTCAATAAAATCAACCAAACCATGAGGTTTGTTATGTCATCGACCAAAATAAGGAAAGCGGAATCGAAATGAAAATAAAATCGGTCTCGTCTAAATCAAGATTTAATCGAGAAATCGATAATCTTAATATTTGACTTTCATTGACCAACGAAAAATAAATAAAAAAATCAAGTAGGTCTCGTTTAAATCAAGATTTAATCGACAAATCGATAATCTTAGATTTTTAACTTTCATCGACCAAAATAAAATAAAAAGAAAGTGGTCTCCTACAAATCTAAATTTTAGTGATTTTGAAATAATCACCAAAGTCAAAATTCATATGATATCATTGGCCTAAAATAAAGGAAATGTGCTAAGAATTTATTATTTAAGAAAATTTAGAAAAAAGTAATAATGAGATAGTAAAAAGAAATAAAACATGACATTTTTTTTAAGAAGAAAATAAAAGGAAAGGGGGGTTTAATAAACAAGATATGGGTGTGGATATGAATGAGATCATGTGGGACCTAAGCCATTCACCCATACCACACAAAAAGGCTCGGTTGGCATAAAAAATGGGGGTGAAAGTTTAAAATGGGGTCATCTGGGCTCCTGAGCCCATCCCCCTAAAAACGGTTACTAAAAAACAAAACGGGCCCGTGAGGTTTTGTAAATGGACAACACAAAAGGTCCTAACACAAGAGAAAGTTGACCGAGAGACAAAAATAAGGGTGGAACATCAACAAATCTGACGCGGACCAACATCACCCTTTCAACATAAAAAAACCAGATAGGATCAACAGGACAACGAACGCACTCCGTTCTCTCCTTCAAATCGTTCGCAAATCTCAACTCTCTTCACCGATTCCGCTCTCAATCGCCTCAATTTCGTCCCCAATTTCGTCTTTCTGCCTCTTCACGATTGTCTCGTCTTTTCAATCTCTCTGTTTTGGGTTTTTGGTTTGCGAACAGCCGTCGGCTACGGGATGATGACGTCATGCGGTGTTTCGCACGTTTTTCGTCTCGGATTTCAGGTTTGAAATCTTGATTTGCTTGGTTAATGAGTTTGTTTCGTTTCGAAATCCCTCTTCGTCTCCTTCTCCAATTTGGTTTTTTTTGGCTTTATGGTTTGAAAGGGTTGGGTTGAAACTGTCGGATGAAAACGAACACGGAGGAGATGCTATCGATTTCGGTTATTGTCGTTGTGTTGTTTGGATTTACGATGGAGAGGAGGTAATGAGATGATGAAGATGGGTTTATGAACTGTGGAGTTTGGTTGTGTTTGAATCTGAAGATTTGATTTGTGGTTTGCGGTTTTCAGTTGTTGAAAGAGGGTGTTTGTGGCGAGAGGTTTGAAGTTAAGATTTGGTTTATGACTGAATTAGATTTGAAAGGCTTTGGTGTGGGAGAGAAAAGTCACTTGGCGTGGGAAAAATAGTGGTTTTATGATGTTTCTGTGCTGGTTAGAGTTGGAAAGTTTGACGATGCAGGTGTTTGTTAGGCGCATGATGGAAGAGGTTCGGTGAAGAGGGTGGTCGGAAGGTTGAGAGAAGAAACAGGGGAAGTGGAGAATTTTGGTGGAGGTTTGAAGGGTTGTTGAAGACGTTGGAGGTGTGGTGTGAGGTTCTGAAGAAAACTTCCGGCCCCTCCTTAATGTCGTAACCTCCTTCTTTTAAATCAAAGCCAACACTTATTTTTTCAAATTCTCAATATGTCCGTTACTGTGAAGTTGTTTTCACACTGCTGAGGTTTGACAGGTTGTGCAAGTTTTAGAGAGTGATGGCACAGGACTATCGTACGAATTGCAGGGTTACGTTGGAGAAGGTTTTTGATTTTCTTTTGGTACAGATGGTTGAGTAGCTTTGGTACAAGGCGCATGGAAGTTACGCATTGGTTTGTGCGTGCATGCTGGCATTTGCTTTTCTTTTGAGAAAGTTAGTGATTTGCTTTGTGAGGTGGCACCTATGGTCTTTGGGAAGTTTCATTATGAGCTTTGTTTTGTAAATTATAAACGTAAAAAAAACTGAATGGGCCATGGGCTTTTTTGAATTATAACTTGTAAAGATTTTGTTAATAAAAAAAAAGATAATGGAGGAAAATATGGACACTGGATAAAAGAAAATAAAATGGGCATGAAATTTGAAATGGACTCGAATCCTAATTAAAAGGAAATTGAATCTTGGAGGGATTTGGACTAAAATTGAAAAAAGGTTTATGGTTAAAGATAAATGGATAATTGACGTGAAAATGGATAATGCCTCTCTTTTTCTTAATTTGGATTAATAATAAGATCAATAATAACAATATTAAACTAATTAATAGTCTAAATTGAAATTAGTTAGAAAAATAAACTAAATGGATAATTAATCTAATTATTTAAACTAATTATTAAAATTAAATTAAGATTAATTTAAATTAATAAAAATAAAACAACTTAAATATAAATGAAATAAAAATAGGCCACGATGAATATAAGTTAAAATAAAGACAGATAAAGATATTAAAATAAATATAACATCAGCTAGCAGAAAAAATGAGGGTAAAATTTAGGGTACAACAGATAGGCTTCGATCTAGAGAGGGGTGAATAGATTACAAATTTTACAACCAAAAACCTTTGGCAAAAATCGTTTTTAGAAAATGGTGCAGTGGAAAAATGACCCGGATCGAATCGTTTAACCGAACCTACTATCGAAAAGAAATATATGTATCGTAAACCAAACGGTGATAACGAACATAAATGTTCAATAATAATCAAGCTATCAATCAATTAAATGCAATGCTAATTATAACTCGTATATCCAATGAACCAAAACGCAATCAAAATACACACAAACAATTTATCGAACACTTGATGTGCAATTGATAACAATTGGAAATATAGTTTGTTTTGTTGATGTTAAAAACTATCACAATCAAAGTGATTGTGACTATATCAACAACAACACCTTTTAAAGATAGTAGAAAACAATTTCCAATCAAATTGATCAAACAACGATGGACTCGATAAATTGCGTAATCAACAATAAAAGAGATAAAGAGATGAAGAGAGAGAGAGAGAGACCAAGATTTGTTTAGGTAGTTCCCCAATCGGTCAGGCTATGGATACGTCTGCCCTCAATTAAATATTGAATTGAGATAGTGCTATTAACCTTTTCTTTGCAAAATCATTTATACAAGAGATGAAGAATGCAAACCCCAAAAACCCTATTATTTTGTGTTGATTCTTCCACCTCCAAACCCTTGATCAAGTGACCAGCAATGCGGCTACAATCCTCTGATTATCCCGAGAATGCAACTTGTTGAAACCCAAGATTCCCGAACACAATTCACCGTCTCGTGCTACTCCCTCCAAATCAACCCGCTCTTGAAGGAAAACCCCACCTTAGTTTTCTTATTTGAAACACACAATCCAATATTCTCGATTACACTAAACCTAATTGGACGTTATTAACCCTAATCTAGATGGCCACCCAATCGAATTATGATTATGTGTAGTTCAATTGTGTGTATGCATAGAAAAAGGGTGAAGATGACGGGAAACTTTGTAATCTGGTTTCGTTTAGGTTTTATTCACTAGGAAACCTTACCTGGAAGAAGATGCATGTATGAGTATATATAGGTATGTGAATAAATTGGGCAAAAGGAAGCAAGAAAATAAGATGCAAAAAGAATTTTTCAAGTTTTAACTTGCATAGGTCGTTCTATAAAAGTTATAGGATGGCCTTGAAGGTGTTCAGGCCGGCCTGTGAGGCGACCTGAAATGCGACCTGTGGGCAGAACTACAAGCTCCTCTCTTGGAGCATAGGATCCAGCCTAAAACATGGATGTGGCGGCCTATACGGAAGTTGAGGCTTTCATATGTCGGCCTGATCACGTATAGGTCGGCTTATGATGTTGTTTTGACACACGAACATGATTTTTGGTGTGTATAACATGCCTAAGACCAGTAAAACATTTTTAGAGACTCTTTTTATGCATCCTAAGGCTAAGGTAACAAATGAGCATCTAAACGTAGGTTGATACCGTCCAATATACAAAAGAGCTACGATGTAATATACTACCTTGTTCCTTGTTTGACATCGTTCAAAACCTGGTTGAATTTGAAGTTAGCAATACTTAGTACTCACGTAATCCCCCTTTTTTATGATGAAAAACGTATATGATGTAGCCGTAGCCTATTGCGCTTATCTTGGTTCATGGAACAACTCCCCATAACTTTATGCATTGTTCTTGACAGCTTTTTGATAGCTCCCCCTAGGTGTATGCATATATCATGCATAATCCTTTTCATTATCTTCTCCTTCATTGACAACATCAAAAAGAAGGAAAACAAACAATTTGTTAGAAGCATCACGTAGATGCACAACTCACATATTTCAAATACTATACATAGGCAATTGGAATGAAAAGGTTTTGCACTCACACAAAGTAAAAAACATATGCTAAATAAACAAACCACAATACTCATTTTAATTTTGATTAATTAAAGTATAAGCATTGAAACATTACATAATTCAAAGGATAAACATCAACTTAAATGCAAAAACATGGAAACAACCAAACAAACAAAAAAGTAAATGCAAAAAAATCTTAAGACACACTAAGAAGACACTAAAATAAACTGCTCATCACTCCCTTCCATGACCTCCAGGCCAAGCTCCACGAAACCATCCTTGACCTTCATTTCCAAACTGATGGCCCAAGAAATCACACATCTCTTGATAGAATTATGTGTAGTGACGGTGATCTTCGTTTTGAGCAGCAATCATGTGATTGACCCTTGAGATGGTAGAGCAGTATTTGCATCCATTTCTTTCTTCAAAGTGACTAACTTCTCTATGAAAAATGAGGTAAATGCCTCAAAATTTGCATCTTGAGTTCTCATATGCTCCTGCATACTTTGGAGTTGCGCCATTTGGGAATTTTGTTTATGCAAAATGCTTTGAAGAAGCGAGGTGATGGATGAATTGTTGCCAGCAGCATTACCAACTTCCTGCACGGCGACATTTTATGCATCATGCATATGCACACCATCTTCAATATGTTGCTCAGTATAAGGATCAGCAAATGCAGTAGAATCATCAAATTTGTATACCTTTCAACCATACTTTCCCAGCCATAGATAGTATGCTTGATGCTCTTCATCCCAAAAGTATCGCATGTTAGTTAGAGCCCGTTGAGAGAACTCTTGAATTGGACCAGGTGAGATGAGTAGTAGATTTGGCACGTCAATATCAAGGAAACTTAGAATTTCTAAGATCATAGATGGATAACAGAAGGACGTCCCCTTGTATCCATCCTTGATGATGAACATACTAGAGACAAAGTATTGTGGCCAATTGATGAGAATTTTGTGCATCAGGATGTACACGAGATGAATCTATGCACTGTCCACTCAAGAGTAGCCGCCTTTCTTGGGATGCAGAATAAGATAAACAAGCCACAAAAGGATTCTCAGAGTAAATTTGAATTGACTGAGTGCTACAACTTCATTACAGTCTTCTGGCCTTGGGGCTTTGAGCATTTCTTTGAGATGAACACTCCACTCAAAATCCTTATGAGCATGAGTGTTTGTTACCAAAGGATCGACTTCAACCTTTACATCAGGATCGCATATGGTAATGTCAAATAGTTGCTTCCAAACATCATTGTTGACTTCATAAATCATATTCCCAATAGTGAATTTGAAATAAGATCCATTTTGCTCATGCAGTCCGGAATAGAACACACGAACCAAATCCTCGTTGTAGTAATCTTGTGACAACTATAGAAAATAGTTGATTTGTTGGTGTTCTACGAGTCGAGCCACAGCAGGAATTTCCAGACTTCCAACAACAGAAGCCTTCCATACATGTTGTTTCATGACAAGGCGATGCTGAAATTTCTCTTCAAATTCTGCTACGCAGTTGTCAGAAAACAGGGATAGCACAGTGTCTGGAATGGTTGATGATGATGATGTGTTAGCCTTATCACTCTTGCTTCTTACAGTTTTGGGAGCCATTTAGATTGATAGAAGTTTTTGACAGAATTGAAATGTTTGAAACAAGATGAAAAACATATGCCAATTTATAGGAAATGAGAGAAAGAAGAGGAATTCAGAAGATTCATTGTTACAAAAATGTGGAGAGTTTGATGATTTAATGTCATGAAATGAATGACATTAGTGATGAATTAAGAACACAAAATAGAGTTACATTGGTTGACTGGAATTTGAATAGCAAAGGACTCACATTCATGAACCAACCATGAATGTAGGAATATGAATTTTTTTATCAAATGAGCCATAATTTGTCCACTTATTTGTCATAAGTCGGCCTATACGATAGCATGTACTGACCTATACTGTTAGTTTTTTAAAAAAATGCAATTTTAATTCGCATAGGCCGACCTATACGAGGTCAGGTCGACATATACTTAACCAGTCAGAAGAAAGTTTTAATTCACATGACACAGGTCAGCCTACTCTATTATTTGTCGACCTGTAGACTTCTCATTTGAAAAATTTGAATCAAATGAACTTCTAGACACCACCAATGACTCGAATTAGACTCATGCATACTACCTTGATTGAAGACACATGCATATGATAAGTTTTGATGATTTTTTTGCTTCAATCGTGTAACATATAATCATGCAAGCATGACTTGGTCCAAGATACAAATGAATTGTAATGAAATTTATGTATGGTTACTATAAACATGTAAAATGCAACATACAACAGTTACATTTGATATTTTTGGAAGTAAACACATATCACAAGCATAACATATAGTTCATCATATATCCTTATGAAATAAACAGGTAAAAGAAACACTTACGTAAATAACAGGAAATTGGGTTGAAACGATATTACCTCACCGTACACAAGACGGAGAATGCATAAGCATTCCACGAAGAACTTTCAAATGAAATGAATGCAACACGTTCCACGAAACACAAATAAGACCAAAACGTTATTACCACTTTCCTTCTTGCACAAGTATTTGAATGTGAGATTAGCAATGTATTTAAGTAAATTATTGATTTGATGATCATTGGAGGTTTTTCCAAGTCAAAAGAAGATAGTCAGTTGGAACTGGAATTTCAACCTTCCCTTTTACGCAATTGTTATCTTCTTATTTCTCATGTTCCACCATTTTAATCAATTCCTCTTTCGGTTTCTTTGAGAATGTGTTGTAGAGATATACCTATATTATAAAGATAAGCACCTATCCAGAAATTTCTCAGATAAAACATTAATAGTAATCATTCACACACTTTTACCAAAAAAAATACAAAGAGTTAACCTGGATGGTAACAAAATCTGTCTTGTTAGTCACATAGATCAAAACAATAAGGACATGTTATCGTGTTGTGCCTTGATGCTCTATGAACAAGATCCCATACTCTCTCCATAGAGTCAAGACATTTTTCATGCATGATTAACAACTTGTACTAGGTACCTAATCATCATTAGGTCCTTGGGGATTAGTAAAACCTTGATTGTATTTAGGGATCCATTGAAAGATATCATTATAAACATGGAGTTTCCTAACTCTGTATTTTGCAATAGTGTGTCTCTTTTTGCAACAGTAGTGATAATACAAGTTTAGAGAAGATAATCTTTTGCTATTTGGTTAGATTTTAATGTAATTATACCTCTGATACAAATTGTGAGCTGGTAAGTCATACTTGGAAGTATCTATATCAAAAGTAACCTTGGGTTGCAAAGCCTTATCAAGTTTAGCTTTAACAATCCTTGACTCCTTTTTCCAAATGTGACATGTTTCACAACCAAAATTCCATAAAGATCTAGGGTCCTCATCTTGTCCTTCTAGAATATTTGACATGGATTTCCTTAGTGCTTCCACATGTCTTTCATTTTCAGCAATCTTAGCTTCCAAATGAGAGATGATTCTCTTGTTTGAAGCTAATCTCTTGAAAGCATCTATGGCTTGTCTTTGTAGATTCTCAAATGATTCTTGAAGTTGAGAAAAAACTAAGTCATGAGACGCTTGAATTTTAGAGTGACTTACAACCTTTTTCTTTCTTTGATTTTCCATATAGCAAAGCTTGGCTGATTCCTCACTTGAAGTAGAGCTATCATCACTTGACGAATCACTTTCGCTTTCCCAAGAGACATAAGCTCTTCTAGCTTTTCTAGACATTTTGTGACATCCACTTTCATTTTTTTTATTTTTGGACACTCCGACTTAAAGTGATCGGGTTTACCACAATTGTAACACGTAATTCATAACTTTCCCTTTTTACTCTCATCTTCTTCTTTTGAGGAACTTGATAATCTTCTTGATTTATCACAGTACTTGTTGGGATATTTGTCGCCATGTTTTAACATGTATTTATTGTTTCGCTTTATGAACAATCTCATATCTTCTTCGTCGGATTCGTTGTCATCTTTAGGTTCACTATCGCTTTGCTCATCTTAAGAAGGCCTTGAGCTAGAAGTCTTTATAGCAATGGAATTTTTCCCTTCTTCTTTGTCTTTCCCTTTCTCACTCTTCGATCGGTTTTCGTATTCCTTCTTGTATTTTGCCAAGCAAGTAAGCTCTATCTCATGCTCTTCCAACTTACCAAACAAAGTCGTAAGATCAAGCGACTTAAGATCATTTGCTTCTTTAATAGCGGTGACCTTTGGTTGTCATTCCCTACTTAAACACCCCAAGACTTTGTTAGTAGAAAGTTTATTCGAAACGGGATTACCTAGTGCATTTAATCGATTTATAAGATGATTGAACCATTTTCGCATATCTGCAATGGTTTCACCATGCTCAATACAGAACAACTCAAATCTTGATTTAAAGTGTTGATCCTAGCTTGTTTGACATCATTAGTACCCTCATGGACAATCTCTAATGCGTCCCACATAGCTTCGGCGGTCTCACAATGAGAAACGTGATAAAACTCATCAACTCCCAAGGCGGAAGTGCGGATGTTTTTAGCTTTCCATTCATGTGACCACAATTTCCTATCATTATCATTCCATCGTGCTTTTGTTTTAGGTATTGTGACACCTTCTTCATTGGTCATAGTTGTTTCATTTGGACCATTTTGGATAACATCCCAAATATCTTTTGTCAACGGAGTTAACATGAATACGCATAAGTGTTTTCCAATAGCCATAATTTTCGCCGGTGAAAATTGGTGCTCTATTGTACGCACCCTTAGGTTCGATAGCCATTCTTCTAAGAAATTTATCTCAATCACATAATGAACCAGAGCTCTTGATGTCATTTGTTAGACGATAGACTTCGATCTTGAGGGGGGTGAATATATCAAAAATTTCACAACCAAAAACTTTTGGCAAAAATATGCTTTCAAAAAATGGTGCAGCGGAAAAATGACCTGATCGAATCGTCTAACTGAACCTACTATCAAAAAGCAATATAGGTATCATAAACCAAACAGAGTGATAAAGAACATAAATTTTCAACAACAATCAAGCTACAAATCAATTAAATGCAATGCTAATTGTAACTTGTATATCCAGTGAACCAAAACGCAATCAAAATACACACAAATAATTTATCGAACACTTGATGTGCAATCTATAACAATTGGAAATATAGTTTGTCTTGTTGATGTTAAAAACCTATCACAATCAAAGTGATTGTGATAATATCAACAGCAACACCTGTAAAAGATAGTAGAAAACAATTTCCAATCGAATTGATCAAACATCGACAAACTCGATAAATTGCATAGTCAACAATAAATGAGATAAAGAGATGAAGATAAGGAAACCAAGATTTGTTTACGTAGTTCCCCAATCGGCCTTGCTATGGGTACGTCTTCCCTCAATTCAAAATCGAATTGAGATAGTGCTATTAACCTTTTCTTTGTAAAATCGTTTATACAAGAGATGAAGAATGCAAACCCCAAAAACCCTATTGTTTTGTGTTGATTCTTCCACCTCCAAACCCCTGATCAAAGCTTGATCAAGTGACCAACAATGCAGCTACAATCCTCTGATTATCCCGAGCATGTAACTTGTTGAAACCCAAAAATCCCGAACACAATTCACTGTCTCGCGCTACTCCCTTGCAAGGAAACCACATTGTCCCAAGGCTTTCACTCGGTCGAACCTGTGTTGATGTGTTCTTGTCCAAAACCTTCAAATCAACCCGATCTTGTTGGAAAACCCCACCTTAGTTTTCTTATTTGAAACACACAAAGCCCCGACCCAATATTCCCGATTACACCAAACCTAATTGGATGTTATCAACCCTAATCTAGATGGCCACCCAATCGAAAAATGATTATGTGTCGTTCAATTGTGTGTATGAATATAAAAAGGGTGAAGATGACAGGCAACTTTGTAATCTGGTTTTGTTTAGGTTTTATTCACTAGGAAACCTTAGCTGGAAGAAGATGTATGTATGAGTATATATAGGTATGTGAAGAAAATGGGCAAAAGGATGCAAGAAAATAAGATGCAAAAAGAAATTTTCAAGTTTTAACTTGCATAGGTCGTTCTATGAAAGTCATAGGTTGCCTTTGAAGGTGTTCAGGCCGGCCTCTGAGGCAACCTGAAATGCGACCTGTGGGCAGAATCTACAAGCTTCGCTCTTGGTGCATAGGATCTGGCCTAAAACATGGATGTGGCGGCCTATACTGAAGTTGAGGCTTCCATAGGTCGGCCTGATCATGTATAGGCTGTTTTGACACACAAACATGATTTTTGGTGTGTGTGACATGCCTAAGACCAGTAAAACGTTTTTAGAGAGTCTTTTTATGCATCCTAAGGCTAAGGTAACAAATGAGCATCTAAACGTAGGTTGATATCGTCCAATATACAAAAGAGCTAGGATGTAATATACTACCATGTTCCTTGTTTGACATCATTCAAAACCCGATTGAATTTGTAGTTAGCAATACTTAGCAGTCATAAACTCCCCCTTTTTTATGATGGCAAACATATATGATGTAGCTGTAGCCAGTTGCGCTTATCTTGGTACACGAAACAACTCCCCATAACTTTATGCATTGGTCTTGATAGCTCTTTGATAGCTCCCCCTATGTGTATGCATATATCATGCATAATCCTTTTCATTATCTTTTCCCCAATTGACAACATCAAAAAGAAGGAAAACAAACAATCTGTTAGAAGCATCATGTAGATGCACAACCCGCATATTTCAGATACTATACAGAGGCAATTGGAATGAAAATGTTGTGCACTCACACAAAGTAAAAAACATATGCTAAATAAACAAACCACAATACTCATTTTAATTTTGATTAATTAAAGTATAAGAATTGAAACATTACATAATTCAAAGGATAAACATCAAACCAAATGCAAAAACGTGGAAACAACCAAAAAAAAAAATAAATGCAGAAAAATCTTAAGACACACTAAGAAGACACTAAAACAAACTGCTCATCACTCCCTTCCACGACCTCAAGGTCTAGCTCCACGAAACCAGCCTTGACCTTCATTTCCAAACTGATGACCCAAGAAATCACACATCTCTTGATAGAATTGTGTGAAGTGACGGTGATCTTCATTTTGAGCAGCAATCATGTGATTGACCTTTGAGATGGTAGAGCGGTATTTGCATCCATTTATTCCTTCAAAGTGACTAACTTCTTTGTGACAAATGAGGTAAATGCCTCAAAATTTGCATCTTGAGTTCTCATATGCTCCTGCATACTTTGGAGCTGCGCCATCTGGGCATTTTGTTTGTGCAAGATGCTTTGAAGAAGCGAGGTGATGGATGAATTGTTGCCAACGACATTACCATCTTCCTGCATAGCGACATTTTATGCATCATGCATATGCACATCATCTTCAATATGTTGCTCAGCAGAAGGATCAGAAAATGCGGTAGGATCATCAAAGTTGTATATCTTTCGACCATACTTTCCCATCCTTAGATAGTATGCTTGACGCTCTTCATCCCTAAAGTATCCCATGTTGGTTAGAGTCTGCTGAGAGAACTCTTGAATTGGACCAGGTGAGATGAGTGGTAGATTTGGCCCGTTAATATCAAAGAAACTTAGAATTTTTAAGATCATAGATGGATAACAGAAGGATGTCCCCTTGTATTCATCCTTGATGATGAACATTCTAGAGACGAAGTATTATGGCCAATTGATGCGAATTTTATGCATCAGGATGTACACGAGATGAATCTCTGCACTGTCTACTCGAGAGGAGTTACCTTTCTTGGGTTGCAGAATAAGAAAAAAGCCACTAAAGGATTCTCGAAGTAATTTTGAATTGACTAAATGCTACAACTTCATTACAAACTTATGGCCTTGGGGCTTTGAGCATTTCGTTGAGATGAACATTGCACTCAAAATCCTTATGAGCATGAGTGTTTGTTACCAAAGGATCGACTTCATCCTTTACATCAGGATCACTTATGGTAATGTCAAATAGTTGCTTCCAAACATCATCGTTGACTTCATAAATCGTATTCCCAATAGTGAATTTGAAAGAAGATCCATTTTCTCATGCAGTCCGGAATAGAATACACGAACCAAATCCTCGTTGCAGTAATCTTGTGACAACTACAGAAAATAGTTGATTTGATGGTGTTCTACGAGTCGAGCCACAACAGAAATTTCTAGACTTCCAACAACAGAAGCCTTCTATACATGTTATCTCATGACAAGGCGATGTTGAAATTTCTCTTCAAATTCTGCTACGCAGTTGTCAGAAACCAAAGATAGCACAATGTATGGAATGACTGATGATGATGATGTGTTAGCCTTATCAGTCTTGCTTCTCGCAGTTTTGGGAGCCATTTGGATTGATAGAAGTTTATGACAGAATTGAAAGTTTTGAAACAAGATGAAAAACATATGCCAATTTATAGGAAATGAGAGAAAGAAGAGGAATTCAGAAGATTCATTGTTACAAGAATGTGGAGAGTTTGATGATTTAATGTCATGAAATGAATGACATTAGTGATGAATTAAGAACACAAAAAGAAGTTACATTGGTTGACTGGAATTTGAATGGCAAAGGACTCACATTCATGAACCAACCATGAATGTAGGAATATAATTTTTTTTTGTCAAATGAGCCATAATTCGTCCACTTATTTGTCATAAGCCGGCCTATACGATAGCATGTATCGACCAATACTATTATTTAAAAAAATGCAATTTTGATTCGCATAGGCTGACCTATACGAGGTCAGGTCGACCTATACTGAACCAGTCAGAAGAAAGATTTTAATTCACATGACACAGGTCGACCTGTTCTATTATGTGTCGACCTATAGAATTCTCATTTGAAAATTTTGAATTAAATGAACTTCTAGACACCACCAATGACTCGAATTAGACTCATGCATACTACCTTGATTGAAGACACATGCATATGATATGGTTTAATGATTTGTCTGCTTCAATCATGTAACATATAATCATGCAAGCATGATTTATTCCAAGATACAAATGAATCGTAATGACATTTATGTATGATTACTATAAACATGTAAAATGCAACATACAACAGTTACATTTGATATTTTTGGAAGTAAACACATATCACAAGCATAACATATAGTTCATCACATATCCTTATGAAATAAACAGGTAAAAGAAACACTTACGTACATAACCAGAAATAGGGTTGAAAAGATATTACCTCACCGTACACAAGACGGAGAATGCATAAGCATTCCATGAATAAATTTCAAACGAAAGTTGAAATGAATGCAACACGTGCCACGAAACACAAATAAGACCAAAACGTTTGCATAAGTATTTGAAGGTGAGATTTGCTATGTATCCAAGTAAATTATTGATTTGATGATCATTGGAGGTTTTTCCAAGTCAAAAGAAGATAGTCCGCTGCAACTGGAATTTCAAACTTCTCCTTTTCACAATTGTTATCTTCTTCTTTCTCATGTTCCACCATTTTAGGATTATCAATTCCTCTTTCAGTTTCTTTGAGAATGTGTTGTAGAGATATACCTATATTATGAAGAGAAGCACCTATCTAGATATTTCCCAGATAAAACATTAATAGTAATCATTCACACACTTTTACCATAAAAAAATACAAAGAGTTAACCTGGATGGTAACAAAATCCGCCTTGTTAGTCACATAGATCAAAATAATAAGGACATGTTGTTGTGTTGTGCCTTGATGCTCTACGAACAAGATCATATACTCTCTCCATAGAGTCAAGACATTTTTTTTTGCATGATTAACAACTTGTACTAGGTAACTAATCTTCATTGGGCCCTTGGAGATTAGTAAAACCTTGATTTCATTTAGGGATCCATTGAAAGACATCATTAGAAACATGGACTTTCCTAACTCTGCATTTTGCAATAGTGTGTCCCTTTTTGCAACAGTAGTGACAATACAAATTTAGTGAAGATAACATTTTGCTATTTGGTTCCATTTTAACGTAACTATACCTCTGATACGAATTGTGAGCTGGTAAGTTATACTTGGAAGTATCTATAGCAAAAGTAACCTTGGGTTGCAAATCCTTATCAAGTTTAGCTTTAACAGTCCTTGACTCCTTTTTCCAAATGTGACATGTTTCACAACCAAAATTCCACAAAGATATAGGGTCCTCATCTTGTCCTTCTAGAATATTTGACATGGATTTCCTTAGTGCTTCCACATGTCTTTCATTTTCATCAATCTTAGCTTCCAAATGAGAGATGATTCTCTTGTTTGAAGCTAATCTCTTGAAAGCATCCATGGCTTGTCTTTGTAGACTCTCAAAGGATTCTTGAAGTTGAGAAAAAACTAAGTCATGAGAGGCTTGAATTTTAGAGTGACTTACAACCTTTTTCTTTCATTGATTTTCCATATAGAAAAGCTTGGCCGATTCCTCACTTGAAGTAGAGCTATCATCACTTGACGAATCACTTTCGCTTTCCCAAGCGGCATAAGGTCTTCTAGCTTTTCTAGACGTTTTGTGACAGCCTCTTTCATTTTTTTATTTTTGGACACTCCGGCTTAAAGTGACCGGATTTACCACAATTGTAACACGTACTTCATAACTTTCCCTTTTTACTCTCATCTTCTTCTTTTGAGGAACTTGATAATCTTCTTGATTTATCACAGTACTTGTTGGGATATTTGCCGCCATGTTTTAACATGTATTCATTGTCTCACTTTATGAACAATCTCATATCTTCTTTGTCGGATTCGTTGTCATCTTTAGGTTCACTATCGCTTTGCTCATCTTGAGAAGGCCTTGAGCTAGAAGTCTTTATAGCAATGGAGTTTTTCCCTTCTTCCTTGTCTTTCCCTTTCTTACTCTTCTATCGTTTTTCATATTCCTTCTTGTATTTTGCCAAGCAAGTAAGCTCTTGCTCATGCTCTTCCAATTTACCAAACAAATCCGTAAGATCAAGCGACTTAAGATCATTTGCTTCTTTAATAGCAGTGACCTTTGGTTGTCATTCCCTACTTAAACACCTCAAGACTTTGTTAGTAGAAAGTTCATTTGAAACGGGATTACCTAGTGCATTTAATCGATTTATAAGATGAGTGAACCATTTTCGTATATTCGCAATGGTTTCACCATGCTCAATACAGAACAAATCAAACTCTTGATTTAAAGTGTTGATCATATCTTGTTTGACATCATTAGTACCCTCATGGGCAATCTCAAATGCGTCCCAAATAGCTTTGGCGGTCTCACAATGAGAAACGCGATAAAACTCATCAACTCCCAAGGCGGAAGTGAGGATGTTTTTAGCTTTCCAATCATGTGACCACAATTTCCTATCATTATCATTCCATCGTGATTTCGGTTTAGGTATTGTTACACCATCTTCATTGGTCATAGTTATTTCATTTGGACCATTTTGGATAGCATCCCAAATACCTTTGTCAACGGAGTTGACATGAATACGCATAAGTGCTTTCCAATAGCCATAATTTTCGCCGGTGAAAATTTGTGCTCTATTGTACGCACCCTAAGGTTCGATAGCCATTCTTCTAAGAAATTTATCTCAAGCACATAATGAACCAGAGCTCTTGATGCCATTTGTTAGACGATAGGCTTCGATCTAGAGAGGGGTGAATAGATCAAAAATTTTACAACAAAAAACTTTTGGCAAAAATCTGTTTTCAAAAAATGGTGCAGCGGAAAAATGACCTGGATCGAATCGTCTAACCGAACCTACTATCAAAAAGAAATATACGTATCGTAAACAAAACGGAGTGATAAAGAACGTAAATGTTCAACAACAATCAAGCTACAAATCAATTAAATTCAATGTTAATCGTAACTCGTATATCTAGTGAACCAAAACGCAATCAAAATGCAAACAAACAATTTATCGAACATTTGATGTGAACTCGATAACATTTGGAAATATAGTTTGTTTTGTTAATGTTAAAAACCTATCACAATCAAAGTGATTTTGATAATATCAACAACAACACCTGAAAAGATAGTAGAAAATAATTTTCAATCGAATTGATCAAACATCGACGAACTCGATAAATTACATAGTCAACAAAAAAAGAGATAAAGAGATGAAGAGAGGGAGACCGAGATTTGTTTAGGTAGTTCCCCAATCGGTCTTGCAATGGGTACGCCTTCCCTCAATTCAAAATCGAATTGAGATAGTGCTATTAACCTTTTCTTTGCAAAATTGTTTATACAAGAGATGAAGAATGCAAACCCAAAAAACCCTATTATTTTGTGTTGATTCTTCCACCTCGAAACCCTTGAACAAAGCTTAATTAAGTGACCAACAATGCGGCTATAATCCTCTGATTATCCCGAGCACCCAACTTGTTGAAACCCAAGAATCCCGAACACAATTCACCGTCTCGCTCTACTCCCTTGCAAGGAAACCACATTGTCCCAAGGCTTTCACTCGGTCGAATCTGTGTTGATGTGATCTTGTCCAAAACCTTAAAATCAACATGATCTTGAAGGAAAAATCCACCTTAGTTTTCTTATTTTAAACACACAAAGCCCCCAACCCAATATTCTCGATTACACCAAACCAAATTATACGTTATCAACCCTAATCTAGATGGCCACCCAATAGAAAAATGATTATGTGTAGTTCAATTATGTGTATGCATAGAAAAAGGGTGAAGATGACGGGCAACTTTGTAATCTGGTTTCGTTTAGGTTTTATTCACTGGAAACCTTACCTGGAAGAAGATGCATGTATGAGTATATATAGGTATATGAAGAAAATGGGCAAAAGGATGCAAGAAAATAAGATGCAAAAAGAAATTTTCAAGTTTTAACTTGCATAGGTCGTTCTATGAAAGTCATAGGTCGGCCTTGAAGGTGTTCAGGACGGCCTATGAGGCAACCTGAAATGCGACCTGGGAGCAGAATCTACAAGCTTCGCTCTTGGAGCGTAGGATGCGGCCTAAAACATGGATGTGGCGGCCTATACTGAAGTTGAGGCTTCCATAGGTCAGCCTGATCACGTATAGGTTGGCCTATGCTATTGTTTTGACACACAAACATGCTTTTTGGTGTGTATGACATGCCTAGGACCAGTAAAAAAATTTTAGAGACTCTTTTTATGCATCCTAAGGCTAAGGTAACAAATGAGCATCTAAACGTAGGTTGATACCGTCTAATATACAAAAGAGCTACGATGTAATATACTACCTTGTTCCTTGTTTGACATCATTCAAAACCCGATTGAATTTGTAGTTAGCAATACTTAGCAGTCATATACTCCCCCTTTTTTATGATGGCAAACGTATATGATGTAGCCGTAGCCTGTTGCGCTTATCTTGGTGCACGGAACAACTCCCCATAACTTTATGCATTGTTCTTGATAGCTATTTGATAGCTCCCTCTATGTGTATGCATATATCATGCATAATCCTTTTCATTATTTCTCCCCTATTGACAACAAAAAAAAGAAGGAAAACAAACAATCTGTTAGAAGCATCACGTAGATGCACAACTCACATATTTCAAATACTATACAAAGGCAATTGGAATGAAAAGGTTGTGCACTCACACAAAGTAAAAAACATATGCTAAATAAACAAACCACAATACTCATTTTAATTTTGATTAATTAAAGTATAAGCATTGAAACATTACATAATTCTAAGGATAAACATCAAACCAAATGCAAAAACGTGGAAACAACCAAACAAAAAAAAAAACTAAATGCAGAAAAATCATAAGACACACTAAGAAGACACTCAAACAAATGACTCATCATTCCCTTCCACGACCTCCAGGTCTAGCTCCACGAAACCAGCCTTGACCATCATTTCCAAACTGATGATCCAAGAAATCCAACATCTCTTGATAGAATTGTGTGTAGTGATGGTGATCTTCGTTTTGAGCAGCAATCGTGTGATTGGCCCTTGAGATGGTAGAGCGGTATTTGCATCCATTTCTTCCTTCAAAGTGACTAACTTATCTATGACAAATGAGGCAAATGCCTCAAAATTTTCATCTTGAGTTCTCATATGCTCCTGCATACTTTGGAGCTGCGCCATCTGGGCATTTTTTTGTGTAGAAGGCTTTGAAGAAGCGAGGTGATGGATGAAATATTGCCAGCAGTATTACCATATTCCTGCATAGCGACATTTTATGCATCATGAATATGCACATCATCTTCAATATATTGCTCGGCAGAAGGATCAGTAAATGCAGTAGGATCATCAAAGTTGTATATCTTTCGACCATACTTTCCCAACCTTAGATAGTGTGCTTGACGCTCTTCATCCGAAAAGTATCCCATGTTGGTTAAAGTCTGTTGAGAGAACCCTTGAATTGTACCAGGTGAGATGAGTGGTAGATTTGGCACGTCAATATCAAAGAAACTTAGAATTTTTGAGATCATAGATGGATAACAGAAGGATGTCCCCTTATATCCATCCTTGATTATGAACATTCTAGAGACGAAGTACTGTGGCCAATTGATGCAAATTTTGTGCATTAGGATATACACGAAATGAATCTCTGCACTGTCCAATCGAGAGTAGCCGCCTTTCTTGGGATGCACAATATGAGAAACAAGCCACAAAAGGATTCTCGGAGTAATTTTGAATTGACTGAGTGCTACAACTTCATTACAATCTTCTGGCCTTAGGGCTTTAAGCATTTCGTTGAGATGAACATTCCACTCAAAATCCTTATGAGCATGAGTGTTTGTTACTAAAGGATCGACTTCATCCATTACATCAGGTTCGCTTATGGTAATGTCAAATAGTTGCTTCCAAATATCATCATTGACTTCATAAATTGTATTCCCAATAGTGAATTTGAAAGAAGATCCATTTTACTCATGCAGTCCGGAATAGAATACACGAACCAAATCCTCGTTGTAGTAATCTTATGACAACTACAGAAAATAGTTGATTTTATGGTGTTCTAAGAGTCGAGCCACAACAGGAATTTCCAGACTTCCAACAACAGAAGCCTTCCATACACGTTGTTTCATGACAAGGCGATGTTGAAATTTCTCTTCAAATTCTGCTACGCAGTTGTCAGAAACCAGAGATAGCACAGTGTCTGGAATGGTTGATGATGATGATGTGTTAGCCTTATCACTCTTGCTTCTCGCAGTTTTAGGAGCCATTTGGATTGATAGAAGTTTATGACAGAATTTAAATGTTTGAAACAAGATGAAAAACATATGCCAATTTATAGGAAATAAGAGAAAGAAGAGGAATTCAGAAGATTCATTGTTACAAGAATGTGGAGAGTTTGATGATTTAATGTCATGAAACGAATGACATTAGTGATGAATTAAGAACACAAAAAGGAGTTACATTAGTTGGTTGGAATTTGAATAACAAAGGACTCACATTCATGAACCAACCAGGAATGTAGGAATATGAATTTTTTTTTGTCAAATGAGCCATAATTTTTCCACTTATTTGTCATAAGTCGGCCTATACAATAGCATGTACAGACCTATAATGTTAGTTTTAAAAAAAAAAACACAATTTTAATTCACATCGGCCGACCTATACGAGGTCAGGTTGACATATACTGAACCAGTCAGAAGAAAGATTTTAATTCACATGACACAGGTCGACCTGTTCTATTATGTGTCGACCTATAGAATTCTCATTTGAAAATTTTGAATTAAATGAACTTCTAGACACCACCAATGACTCGAATTAGACTCATGCATACTACCTTGATTGAAGACACATGCATATGATATGGTTTAATGATTTGTCTGCTTCAATCATGTAACATATAATCATGCAAGCATGACTTGGTCCTAGATACAAATGAATCGTAATGACATTTATGTATGGTTACTATAAACATGTAAAATGTAACATACAACAGTTATATTTGATATTTTTGGAAGTAAACACATATCACAAGCATAACATATAGTTCATCACATATCCTTATGAAATAAACAAGTAAAAGAAACACTTACGTACATAACAGGAAATAGGGTTGAAACGATATTACCTCACCGTACACAAGACGGAGAATGCATAAGCATTCCACGAAGAACTTTCAAACGAAAGTTGAAATAAATGTAACACGTGCCACGAAACACAAATAAGACCAAAACGTTCTTACCACTTTCCTTCTTGCACAAGTATTTGAAGGTGAGATTAGCAATGTATCCAAGTAAATTATTGATTGATGATCATTGGAGGTTTTTCCAAGTCAAAAGAAGATAGTCCGCTGCAACTGGAATTTCAACCTTCCCCTTTTCACAATTGTTATCTTCTTATTTCTCATGTTCCACCATTTTAGGCTTATCAATTTCTCTTTCGGTTTCTTTGAGAATGTGTTGTAGAGATATACCTATATTATGAAGAGAAGCACCTATCTAGAAATTTCTCAGATAAAACATTAATAGTAATCATTACACACTTAAAACAATCCTCCTTGTTAGTCACATAGATCAAAATAATAAGTACATGATGTCGTGTTGCGCCTTGATGCTCTACGAACAAGATCCCATACTCTCTCCATAGAGTCAAGACATTTTTCCTGCATGATTAACAACTTGTACTAGGTACCTAATCTTCATTGGGTCCTTGGGGATTAGTAAAACCTTAATTGCATTTAGGGATCCATTGAAAGACATCATTAGAAACATGGAGTTCCCTAACTCTGCATTTTGCAATAGTGTGTCCCTTTTTGCAACAATAGTCACAATACAAGTTTAGAGAAGATAACATTTTGCTATTTGGTTCCATTTTAACGTAATTATACCTCTGATACGGATTTTGAGCTGGTAAGTCATAATTGGAAGTATCTATAGCAAAATTAACCTTAGGTTTCAAAGCCTTATCAAGTTTAGCTTTAACAGTCCTTGACTCTTTTTTCCAAATATGACGTGTTTCACAACCAAAATTCGACAAAGATCTAGGGTCCTCATCTTGTCCTTCTAGAATATTTGACATGGATTTCCTTAGTGCTTCCACATGTCTTTCATTTTCAGAAATCTTAGCTTCCAAATGAGAGATGATTCTCTTGTTTGAAGCTAATCTCTTGAAAGCATCCATGGCTTATCTTTGTAGACTCTCAAAGGATTCTTGAAGTTGAGAAAAAACTAAGTCATGAGAGGCTTGAATTTTAGAGTGACTTACAACCTTTTTCTTTCTTTGATTTTCCATATAGTAAAGCTTGGCCGATTCCTCACTTGAAGTAGATCTATCATCACTTGACGAATCACTTTCGCTTTCCCAAGTGGCATAAGCTCTTCTAGCTTTTCTAGACGTTTTGTGACAGCCTCTTTCATTTTTTATTTTTGGACACTCCGACTTAAAGTGACCGGGTTTACCACAATTGTAACACGTACTTCATGACTTTCCCTTTTTACTCTCATCTTCTTCTTTTGAGGAACTTGATAATCTTCTTGATTTATCACGGTACTTGTTGGGATATTTGTCGCCATGTTTTAACATGTATTCATTGTCTCGCTTTATGAACAATCTCATATCTTCTTCGTCGGATTCATTGTCATCTTTAGGTTCACTATTGCTTTGCTCATCTGGAGAAGGCCTTGAGCTAGAAGTCTTTATAGCAATGGAGTTTTTCCCTTCTTCCTTGTCTTTCCCTTTCTCACTCTTCTATTGTTTTTCATATTCCTTCTTGTATTTTGCCAAGCAAGTAAGCTCTTGCTCATGCTCTTCCAACTTACCAAACAAATCCGTAAGATCAAGCGACTTAAGATCATTTGCTTCTTTAATAGCGGTGACCTTTGGTTGTCATTCCCTACTTAAACACCTCAAGACTTTGTTAGTAGAAAGTTCATTTGAAACAGGATCACCTAGTGCATTTAATCGATTTATAAGATGAATGAACCGTTTTCGCATATCCGCAATGGTTTCACCATGCTCAATACAGAACAAATCAAACTCTTGATTTAAAGTGTTGATCCTAGCCTGTTTGACATCATTAGTACCCTCATGGGAAATATCTAATGCGTCCCACATAGCTTTGGCGGTCTCACAATGAAAAACGCGATAAAACTCATCAACTCCCAAGGCGGAAGTGAGGATGTTTTTAGCTTTCTAATCATGTGACCACAATTTCCTATCATTATCATTCCATCGTGCTTTCTGCTTAGGTATTGTGACACCATCTTCATTGGTCATAGTTATTTCATTTGGACCATTTTGGATAGCATCCCAAATACCTTTGTCAACGAAGTTGACATGAATACGCATAAGTGTTTTCCATAGCCATAATTTTCGCCGGTGAAAATTGGTGCTCTATTGTATGCACCCTTAGGTTCGATAGCCATTCTTCTAAGAAATTTAGCTCAAGCACATAATGAACCAGAGCTCTTGATGCCATTTTTTATATGATAGGCTTCGATCTAGAGGGGGATGAATAGATCACAAATTTTACAGCAAAAAACTTTTGGTAAAAATCTGTTTTCAAAAAATGGTGCAGCAGAAAAATGACCTGGATCGAATCGTCTAACTGAACCTACTATCAAAAAGCAATATACGTATCATAAACCAAACGGAGTGATAAAGAACGTAACAATCAAGCTACAAATTAATTAAATGCAATGTTAATCGTAACTCGTATATCTAGTGAACCAAAATGCAATCAAAATACACACAAACAATTTATCGAACACATGATGTGCAATCGATTACAATTGGAAATATAGTTTGTTTTGTTAATGTTAAAAACCTTCACAGTCAAAGTGATTGTGATAATATTAACAACAACACCTGTAAAAGATAGTAGAAAACAATTTCCATTCTAATTGATCAAACATCGACGAACTCGATATATTACGTAGTCAACAATAAAAGAGATAAAGAGATGAAGAGAGGGAGACCAAGATTTGTTTAGGCAGTTCCCCAATCGGTCTTGCAATGGGTACGTCTGCCTTCAATTCAAAATCGAATTGAAATAGTGCTATTAACCTTTTCTTTGCAAAATCGTTTATACAAGAGATAAAGAATGCGGCTACAATCCTCTGATTATCTCGAGCACTCAACTTATTAAAACCCAAGATTCCCAAACACAATTCACTGTCTCGCGCTACTCCCTTGCAAGGAAACCAGCTTGTCCCAAGGTTTTCACTCAGTCAAATATGTGTTGACGTGATCTTGTCCAAAACCTTAGAATTAACCTGATCTTGATGGAAAACCCCACCTTGGTTTTCTTATTTGAAACACACAAATCCCTCAACCTAATATTCTCAGTTACACCAAACCTAATTGGACATTATCAACCCTAATCTAGATGGTCACCCAATTGAAAAATAATTATGTGTAGTTCAATTGTGCGTATGCATAAAAAAGGGTGAAGATGATGGGCAACTTTGTAATATGGTTTTGTTTAGGTTATATTCACTAAGAAACCTTGTCTGGAAGACGATGCATTATGAGTATATATATGTATGTGAAGAAAATGGGCAAAAGGATGCAAGAAAAATAAGATGCAAAAAGAATTTTTCATGTTTTAACTTGCATAGGTCGACCTATGAAAGTCATAGGTCGGCCTAAGAAGGTGTTCAGGCCGGCTTGTTAGGCGACCTAAAATGCGACCTGTGGGCAAAATCTATAGGCTTCGTTCTTGGAGCGTGAGAGTCGACTTGAAACATGGATGTGCTGGTATATACTGAAGCTGAGGCTTCCATAGGTCGACCTGGTCACGTATAGGTCGACCTATGCTGTTGTTTTGACACACAAACATGATTTTTGGTGTGTATGACATGCCTAAGAAGAATAAAACTTATTTAGAGACACTTTTTTATACATTCTAAGGCTAAGGGAACAAATGAGCATCTAAACGTAGGTTGATACCGTCAAATATACAAAAGAGCTACGATGTACTATACTACCTTGTTCCTTGTTTGACATCATTTAAAACCCAGTTGAATTTGTAGTATGTAATACTTAGCGCTCAGAAATAGGTACATATGAATGGCTACCTTACCCTTAGGATCATGCTCGGAGAACAAGACCATGTTAAGGAAATAAAGGTTAAGTACTTAGTCATTGACGCCCCCTCCTCATATAATATGATTATTGGGTGACCAACCTTTAACCGGCCAGAATCCGCTTTGCCTACCTTGTATTTATGCATGAAATGCCCGTTCCCTAATGGGAAAGTTGGAGGGGTTCAAGGAGATCAGGAAACTGCAAGGAAATGTTACGCAAAAAGCCTTAAATTGAAGAGAGCACACCCTCCAAGACAAAGGACGAAAAAGGACAACTTTAGGACTACTCCGCTCAAAGAAGCTAGCAAGGATAAGGAAGCTTCCCATGCATCCTCGTCAAAAGACAAAGTCTAAGAGGATGAGGATATCCATTCTCATCAGAGTTGTGGCTCTGCCATTCTATTTATGTTATTCATGTAGTTGCTTTATCTTCTGCTACATTACCTAAATGACGATTTTCTATAGGTGAGTATTTAAACTTTGTCACTTGTAAGAATATATTGGTAATGAGGATGCACTTTTTTCCCTTTGCACCTCCCGGCAGGCGTGGGTTTTTAATGGGGAACCTCGCATTTTATCTATGTTTATTTCATTATGCCATATCTACGCAGGAAGTTTGGTTCCATGAGAAACAAACCAATTATATTTGTTGGATCCCCCAAGGGTGAATCCTTTCCGTCTATAGAGGCAATTACATTTGTTGGATCCCCTAAGGGTAGATCCTTGCTGCCCATAGAGGCAATTACGTTTCCTAGATACCCTAAGGGTGGATCCTTGCCACCCATAGAGGCAATTATATTTGTTGGATCCCTCAAGGGGGTATCCTTGTCACCTATAGAGGCAATTACGTTTGTTGGATCTCCCAAGGGTGGATCCTTGCTTCCCATAGAGGCATTTACGTTTGTTGGATCCCCTAAGGGTGGATCCTTACCGCCTATAGAAGGCAATTATATTTGCTGGATCCCCAAGGGTGGATCCTTGTCGCCCATAGAGGAAATTATGTTCGTTGGATCCCCCAAGGATGGATCCTTGTCACCCATAGAGGCAATTACATTTGTTAGATCCCCAAAGGGTGGATCCTTATCGCCCATAGAGGAAATTATGTTTGTTGGATCCTTGCCTCCCATAGAGGTAATTAGGTTTGCTGGATCCCCCAAGAGTGAATTCTTGCTGCCCATAGAGGCAATTATATTTGCTGGACCCCCCCCCCGTCGAGTGGATCCTATCTGCGCATAGAGGCAATGATAACTACTGAATCTCTTAAGGATAAATCCTTACACTCAAAGGGGGCGCCCATAGCCACAAGGCATTTAAGGAAAAGAATGACAATAACAGTTAAACATTAAAAAGTGAATATAAAGATGCCTCCTGAGAAGCATCGATGTTCCATATAATTACAAAATCCTCCAAAGGGGTCAAAAGGAAATACAATAAAAAAGTAAAAAGCCAGAAAGGGCGAAGTATCAACTTTCGAGGATTTCCTCCTCCATAATAGTCGGCCCCGTCTGCAAGATTGTCTCCCTTTTTGACTCTGCCTTCCTCTTATGAGAGGAGAGGCTCGAGTTCAGGGAAGGTTGTTTCCTTCTCATCAACTAGTACCCCACCTTTCACAACCTTGAAGAGATCCAAAAGGCTTAAATTGAGATTAGGGTATAAGAAGAGGACACCAGTTCATCAGTTAAATTTGAGACCAACATACGTGGGACCGTATTAGATCTTGGAGAGAATTGGTGAAGTAGCTTACAGATTAGCCTTACCGCATTCTCTGTCCGAGATGCACGATGTTTTTCATGTATCTTAGCTTCGGAAGTTTGTTCCAGACCCTCTTCAGCCAATTCTACCCGATACTATTGAGATAGAAGCAGATTTAACATTTGAACCTCAACCGAGTCGTATCACCGGAAGAGAAACTAAAGTGTTAAGAAATAAAGAGATTCCTCTGGTTAGAGTTCAGTGGGATGAGACACATCCAGGAGATGCAACGTGGGAACTAGAATCAGAGATGCGAGACGCTTATCCTCACCTTTTCAGGTAATTGTTTTAAATTCGTGGGCGAATTTCTATTTAAGGGGGGAGGATGTAATACCCCGTAAATTATTTTGCTCTGGATAATATTAGTGGTGATCAACTGAGTCCCAGTGTGCTCTGAGAAATTATCTTTAGAGATAATTAGAGTAACTGTTGAACTTAGAGTAAATCCAATTAATATTATCTGACTCTGAGATATTTTAATTGTTTAAACTTTAGAGACTTCTTGGACAATAAGTAGTATTACAATTGATGATGTCTTACTATATTATTCTTTTCCACTCTTTTCCACTTAGAAGAAAACAAGAAAAAGATAGCAAGGAATTTGGAGAGAAAGAAAAGAGAAGGAAAGGAAGAGAAAAAGAGGAAAAGCTCAAGAACACAATTCATCAAGAACTTCATCAATCATCTTTCAATCTTCACCATCTTCATCTATTCAAGGTGGGTTCTAGATAGATGCTTTAGAGGTAGAATTCCATGTGTTTTAGAGTTAGGTTGGAATTGTGAGAAAATGAGTAATTATGCTAAAATCATGAATTCAACGGATGAAATGCGATATAATTGTTGTTAAATGCTTGTTGTTATGATCATACTATGTTTTTATGATTATAATAAGGTTTGGAGGTGTTTTGATTGGAAAAATATTGGTTTTGGGATGAAGAACAACGCTGTTGGGAAGTGGAATTTTCCAGGCTTCGCCTAGCGAACCTGGGGCGAGTCGCAGCGAACAGATTTTCTAAGGTTCGCCTAGCGAACCCGTCAGCGAAGGTCAGCGAATGTTCGCTAATGACGTTCGCCTAGCGAACTTTGTGCTTTTCCAGTGCTATTTGCTTCTGCCTTGCTTCGATGAGTTGTTCGCGAAGCGAAGGGCGAGGCGAATGCTCGCCAGGGAGTTCGCGAAGCGAACTTTATGTCTGTTTTGTTCTGTTTGTTCATTCGCCAGGGGCTTCACCTAGCGAAGGCTGGAGCGAATGCTCACTGGGACGTTCGCCTAGCGAACATGGCAGGTTATGTAATTTTGCTTCTCTCCTAACTTTTGACTCGTTTGTCCGTTTTGCGTATTCTTGGTACCAATGTGAAACTATGAGTATCCTCTATATAATGGAAGGGAGGAATACTGGTTTTGATGCCCGATGAAATAAATCAGAGGAAACCGTGAAATTGTATAAAGTGTGATATATTGAATTATGTGTTTCGTTATGTGATTGATGACTAATTTCCTATGTTCGTATTGTTAAGCATGTTTGAATATGTATGCTTGTGAGAATACAAAATAGGTAGAGTGAGGAATATTACCGTAAACAATGTCGGAAAGTGTGGAATGGCATAATGACAACGATCGTGCATACGGTGCCGAGGCGTGTGTCAGATACTATTGTCATAGAATGAATAAGCACTAGTATGGAACATGTGTATTAACCTTTGTGGTTGTGATAAGGCGTCATGGCCTTGTGATCGTCGAATACGATCCCGTTTATGAGTGTGATCACGTAATCGTAACCGGTTATCTTATGAGTGCGTTTCATGGGTCTCGAGCTCCTCTGAAACATGTGCACAACTACTTGGCAGGTTTGATTCCCGCGTGCAGTACGAATGGCGCTCTAGGAGCGTATACTTGTGACGGTTTATGGCCCGTGTGAAGCGATGGTTCATAAGGTTTATAGACCGTAGAACCCAAATCCATTCGTATGTCAAATAGGTTACCAGGATCCACGACTCGGGTCGACTTCTAGACGTAGAAGCGGACGGGAACAAGGGATGCCTTGGTGTGGTTACCGATTAGTGATATTGTGAGTTGATGAACTCATGACGTGTTTCCATATAGTGTGCGTGTGTACTCAAAGTCATCCCCCATCCCTTTTGACTAGAGTTAGGCTTGTTAGAACCTTGTAAAGCCGAGAGGACTATAAGATAGCGAACTCACTGAGATTTGATGTATCTCACCCCACTGTTGTTGTTTACATCATAGGTTCTGCTCGTTCGGCGAAGGGTAAGGACAAAGTGGTTTGACTTTTCCTTACGGAGCGTAGCTTTTGAGATGACATGGCTTCCGCTATGGCGTTTATTTTTTAGATCATTGTATTGATCTAGTTCTTAGTGCCTTTTGGACATCTTGTATATGTTGTGTCGTAGACTTTAGAACTTTGTATTTAGGGCATTTAATGTATACAATGTGTTAACTAGGAACTTGTACATATATATTTTAGTACCAAACGTATTATTCATGTATGATATATGCTTTGATGTATGTATATATATATGGGCGTTACAGATTATTTTAAGGCTTTCAAGTTTTCACGTCACCCACACAGCGCCCACCTGGACAATGATTTCAAAAAAGGATTAACGGAAGGATAAACGCGGCGCATTTTAAAAAGTTAAGGGACGAACTCGCCACTTTTTAAAGTTGAGGGACTAAATTGGACCTGGTGTAAAGTTAAGGGACGAAAAATGTTATTTTCCTTTTTTTTTTTTTGTTAAACAAGCAAGAGGCCAACACACGTGTATCATTAAAATATTTTAAATTATGAAATATTTATAAACCTAGGTTATTAAATTTGATTCATTAATGATATTTTTGTATCATTGAATATGTAGAACTAAACAATTCACAAAATTTAATGTTCATACTCCTCAATTTGAAAAATTATTCTCTACAAATATACGCAAAACTTTTTTACTCTAATAATTGTTGGGTGGTTTCACTTTTCAAATGGAATCCACAAATTATTCACTAAATAAGAAATATAAAAAAAATAAAAAGACCGTTAATTTTATTTTCCCTTACATTAACAATCATACTAATCATTAATAATCACAACATAATTTTTACGTGAAAATAAATAAATAATATTTTTGACTCACAAATAAATAAAACCATAACTTAAGAACAAACACTTCTAGATATCTGGCACTATTGTATAATTTTTAGAATAAAAAAAACTCTCACTTCAGTGGGTCAAACAAAATGATTTTTTTGAATGATTTTTTTCCATGTATAATATATTCGGTCAAAATAAAACTTTCATATCATAATAACCACCATAAAAAAATAAAATAAAAAACTTATAAAAGATTGACTGAGATAATTAAAAAACATAGTGTGAAAACTGATAAAGCAGTCAAATAATCTTAATATCCTTATGGTAAAAAAATCAAATTTACTTAAAATAAAACAATATAAACCAATAGGATTCCACGTCATAGATTTTTTTTTTTACTCATGATTTAGTTTTTGACTCATTCTCATAAATTAACTGAACAAACATTATTGTAGTTTTAAAAATAGTGAAAGAAATGAAAGTCAATTAAATTGAAATTTGAATAAGAAAGTAATAAATACAAAATTCAAAAAATGGCATATAATGTATAAATGAGTCCTAAGGTGACGTGGCAGTTTGACTCAATATGTCCTAGTCAATAAAAGGACCATGACCAACTTTTTCAAATCGACTACAAAAATTTTGCATACTCAAATTTTAATTAATTTCAAAATTTTAAGTTTTAGTTTCTTTTTTTAATTACATTTTGATGTCAGAGAGTAACGACCTCGCCGCCGCAACCGCCGCCGGAAGTGGTTTCCGGAGTCCAACATTTTCACGGCCGATTTCATGGACTGACCGCTCATCACCGACAAGCAGAAAACCGCTTCCGACGGCGTCATCGGCGAGTAACAGGCCTCGGTCGTTGCTTCCGCCGCTTCGTCCTCTTTCAATCAACAAACGCAGCATTGAGGAGTGGCCGAGTGCTGGATCTGACGATCTCGGAGTTTGGCCGCAAGCAGAGACTCCGAGAGGGAGAGGTTCGGTCACTGGTTCAGAGTTTCAGTTCAAGAGAGACAAGTTAGCTTTCTACGATAAAGAATGTTCTAGAATCGCTGAACATGTTTATCTAGGAAGCGACACTGTTGCGAAGAATCATGAGCTTTTAAGGAAGAATGGGATTACGCACGTGCTTAACTGTGTTGGGTTTGTTTGTCCTGAGTATTTCAAAAGTGATTTTGTTTATAAAACTCTTTGGTTGCAGGATAGTCCCACGGAAGACATCATAAGTATTCTGTACGATGTTTTTGATTATTTTGAGGATGTTCGGTTACAAGGTGGTCGTGTTCTTGTTCATTGTTGTCAAGGTGTTTCTAGATCAACCTCTTTGGTCATTGCTTATCTTATGTGGAGAGAAGGACAAAGCTTTGAGGATGCTTTTCATTATGTTAAGAATGCTCGTGGTGTTACAAATCCTAACATGGGTTTTGCTTCTCAACTTCTGCAGTGTCAGAAAAGAGTGGTGAATGTGACTATGCCTTCTAGTCCTAGTTCTGTTTTTAGGATGTATAGAATGGCACCTCATTCGCCTTACGATCCTCTTCATTTGGTACCGAAAATGGTTAACAAGCCTTGTGCGAAAGCACTTGATTCTCGCGGTGCTTTTATTGTTCAAGTTCCTTCTGCGATATATATTTGGATTGGTAAAAGTTGTAGTTCGGTTATGGCTTGTAATGCACGAATGGCAGCTTTGCAGGTTGTTCGTTACGAGAAAGCAAATGCTCCGATACGTGGCATTTGCGAAGATGAAGAGCCGATGGAATTTTGGGCTGCTTTTTCTAACTACCAACTATTGTTGGGGAGATCTGGTAATGACGGAGAGATGGTGATGAAGGATTCCGATGAAAGAATGGAGATCGATGGTGATGTTGATATGGGGATTCATCCTAGGAAAGTTGATGAGTATGATTTGGATTTTGGGATTTTTAACAAAGCACTTGCTGGTGGAGTTGTTCCGCCTTTTTCTGTGTCTAATACTGGATCAGAAACTTTGCTTCCTGCAAGAGAAAATAGCTGGGGAAGACTAAGAAGGAAGCTTGCTCAGAGTATCATGAAAGGGTTGTTTACATCCTCCAAATGCTGTGATATAGCCTCCCCAAAAGACGAAGTAAAGGCGAAAGGTGGTTCATCGTTGCCACTAACTCCTAGTCGAAAATCAGATTCTTTTCCTTGTTCTTTAAGTAACAGCCCAAAATTCAGTTCCAAGTCACCCACATTTTCGCCTTCCAACTCCGATTACGCCAGTTCCTTCACACTTTCGCCCGCGTCTACACATTGGTCTGATTTGTCATTCATGTCCTCTCGACAACCATCGCCTTCTTCTGGACTTGAATCAACCGAACAACCCTTTTATGTCAATAAAGACGCGCCTTTCTTAGAAAGATCCTCTTCACTTCGCAATGAAGCCACTGCCCCTTCATCTTCAGAGACACTTTTGGCTAACCACACCATGGTAAGGACAAAGTCCTACAAAGGGTCTAACTCTAACCAATCCATTGCAGAGCGCAGAGGGAGTAAACCGCCGCCTCAAATGCTAGTACCTTCTTTCAGGGAGTCATCGCGTGCAGTCTGATTAGAACATAGTGGGAAACGGCTAACATGATTGTTATTCATGAAGTAGGAGACTCTAAAAAAAATTAACTCATGACAATGATTCAATTTCTTTCTGTATAGCAATTGTTGAGCCTATAATAATATACTACTGTTTTTTTTTTGAAGTAAATCTGCACTTTTGTCTGAACATTGGAGTAAGCCTGTAAGGTTTTAGCTTATAGGCTGAACAATAATAACAGCATAGACGATTTGATTAATAAAGCCTGTTTGTTTTTATCTTCTTTTTTGTTCATTTTTTTTGTTCTGGTATGAAAGATGTTTTTCTTTCTGTGATTAAGAGGTTAATCATCAATCCATAAAATACTAATGTAAAATATAAAATTCTTGTGGACAACACATGTTTAACCGTTTAAGTTGATGTTTTGAAATTGAAAATTGTTAGCTTTTACTTGTTGTTCTACTAAAGGCAGATTCTATACAACAATAACCGAACCTTATCTAACTAAGCGGGATTGGCTACATGAATTAACTTCTACCATAATTTATCAAATTTATCAATGATAATTTATCTATACAAATTGTTAATCTTAAGATCTTTCTTAATAATTTCTGTAATAGTTTTTTTTAGATCTTCTTTTCTTAATAATTTCTGTAATAGTTTTTTTTAGATCTTCTTCTACCTCTAGTTGTTTGATTGCTATCTATTTGATCTATTATTCTTACCACAAAATCTAGGGGTCTTGGTTCTATATGTCCAAACTATATAAGTCCATTTTCATCATAATTTCTCTAATAATTTTTTCAAATCTTCTTCTAACTCTAGTTGTTTGGTTCATCTCCATTTGATCTCCTATTCTTATTCTTACCACAAAATCTACCTGTCTTCGTTCTATATGTTGAAACCACCGAGTACATTTTCATCAACTTTTCTATTATAGAAGATACCTAACCGACAAAAAAAATGTTTGAAAAACAGAATATGGCCATTGAGGTGATAGAGAATAAAGAGGGAAAAAAAGTGGGCCACAACAGAACTAGGGTGAAGTATCTCTTGAATGGTTTATAGATGAAGCAATAATGTTTCATTATCAGTGCAGTTGAATCTTCTGCAGTTTCCTGCATTTGTGATTGTGAGAGCATATTGGTGTTTGGACAATTTTTTGACAATTTTTTTTCAATATCTTGGCTTTGCATTTCCTAGTAGAATACCAAATTGAAAATTGTGCTCCTTTTGTAACTTGGTTTTGTTGTTTGATGGAGCTACTGGGTTTTTTGTTTTAGCACAGGCCTTGAAGAAGAATGATCAATGATTTATATAGTTTTATAATATCCAAGAAAAATTTAAGTTCAATATATTTTTAGTCCTTGAAAATCACATGTTTTTAAATTTAGTAAGCAAACAAAAATTAATCACTTTTAGTCTATATTTTCATTCTATAGAGACTTTTAAAAATTACAAGTATCCTTTTTTGTTATTTTTTTCAAAATAAAATCTATAATATTATAAAGAAATAAAATTTCAATTAAAAGTAAATTTATTAAAAGTGAAATAAATCTTAAATGATCTAGATAAAATGAAAAACAAAATTGCATGGACTAAAACCATACTGACCTTATTTTACATGAGCAAAAGCAAACAATACTATTAACCCTTAATTTTAATTCCTATCTCTTTAAACTTTTGAGAGTTGCAAAAGCTTGATCAGCAAGTTTTTTTCCTTACAAATCATAGAAACTAACTAAATGGGTCTCAATTCCATTCTTGACATGCTTATTTAACTCTTCATTCTATTTTAATACTGGATACCATTTGAAGATCAAAAACTGTACTAACAAGAAGTTTCTTATATTTGAAGATCAAGAACTGTACTAACAAGACGCGCGACGTGATTTGCCCTGTTTGGTGATTTTTATTCACCTTTCTTCATTTTCATTTTCAGTACAATTAAAGCACATAAGTTTGAGATCATAACCTAAAAAGACAAACCAAACTATTTACCACAAACCTACCTTTAGTAGCTTAACCCTTCTATTTTTTCCCCAATCCTTTTATAGGGTGGGGAGAGGTGGCATTACTGAGACTCCAGGAAATGCATGCATTAAGCAGACTTTGCCTGCATACAAACCACATCCACCACATTAGATCAAGATTTAATATCAACGAAGTTCGAAATAAATTCAAATGATATCATAATATCCAAAGGCGTCAGATCTTAATTTGGTAAAGGAAGCATTAAAAACAATGAAACAAATGCACTACAATACAACACTTAACCAGCAAAAATTATAGAAATGACATTGACTCGGGAATATTGGACTAATTATTACAGGAACCTCCAAGAAAATGCTCAAAAACAAATACTGATCATAAATAGCAAAACAACATCAATGATATATGGTGTAGAACGATTGTAACAGCACACTACAACATTTGCACCGGAAAAATGATATTAAAAAGCTTTCTCCATTTAAAAAAATGTTCCCAAATTCCTTGTCTCAAATTTGTTTACTAATGCTCGGATCCTCCATATCTATACATTCCCATAGATATGAAAAGATTTTATGAGAAAGAGAAACCATTCATAACATATCAGTAACCAAAAAGCTAATGCTAACTATGTGTTGGACATATCCACACTCTTCCTAGCACATAATTCAAATTTATAGAGTAGCAAATTCAATAATTTGAAGGATTCAATGTTGCTTACATGCAAAGGCCTCCTCTTTGCTAGCATTACTGTTAAGATGAGAGGAACCATTGCAGCAGACAAATGCTTAAGGGTGTGACCACTGACAGTATGAAAAGTTACTGCATAAATCAATCTATCAGCAGTCTCTTGTACCATAGCTAGAGGGTAAAATCCTGCCAAGAATTAATTTGAAATTAAGAGCCATTTAAAGGAGTGTTGAATCAAAACAGGTATTATATCATACCAAAAGTACAAACCTGCAGCCCATAGCCAATACGTTGAATGTGTGTACATCGGAGGCAACAAAATGGCCATAAGAGGTATGGCAATGCATGATACAGTTTGGACTAGAAGATACGGACGGATGTCACCAAAGAACCTGCAATATAAGGTATGGCAACGTGTGATACTCAGTTGTTCATGGTCCTGCTATCAAATGGAATTCATTGATCCAAGGGAAATACAAGTTTCAAAAGAACTAGCAGCATCTCAAATGGTGCAACCATTTGAATAATTGAGTTGGAAAATGATTATCTGATATTGTTCCTTACTTCATCATATAAAGAACCATCCGTAGACTTAAGGTTGCAATCTCCAACAGACAACAGTCCTTTGAGAGTCTTTAAGTTTAAAAAGTATGTTCTTATTGAGTTTCACCAGAAACTTGCAAAAACGGTATCTTGAGTAAATTATGGAGCCTATCACGAGTTTATAAGAGTTGCATCATTACAAAAAAAAAAATGATTGAGTTGTTTCAAAGTGGTGTCGTGTTGTAGAGCTCACTTAAGCTACCCATACTGAGTTGCGCCATCAAAAGTTCTCTAAAAAATGGAGCTGTTTTAACTCTTGAAATCATCTCAACCAATCAATGATGATGGAAAAATTCATCTCAGGGGATCGAACAATTTCACATATAGAAGAAGGAATTTATCAAACTAAATCAACGTACAAGTAAGAAAAAATAAACTCTTCCAAGTAAAAGAGACAAAGAATAAGGCTTGCCTCCAATACACACTGCTTGTTATAGCAGCCATAATAATAGGAATAATCAAAAGCGTTCCCTTCTTTGCATCAATCCTTTCAATGATAAGGATTGCCACCAGTGAAGTGAAAGCAACAGTCATCTCCAAGAACATACAAAAATCAAAGAATCAAAATTGTCAAACTAAAAATAAAAAAAATACAGTAATGGCCAAGGTTTTAAAAAAACGGTTTATTCCTGCGAAAACGGCCACAACAAAACGGTATTGTATTCTATAATGACAAAGAAATTGTGGTTAATTCACACCGCAACGATCACAACCACAATCAGTATCGCAACACCCGTACCGACTACCAACCCAAATTGCAAAAGTTTTTACGCGACAGCGACAGCAGCACAGACCGTTATTTAAAACCTTGGTAATAACTGAATTAAACTTCCAAGGAAGAAAGAACTCACAGGCAACCTGTCCCACACAAGGCCATTATCATTTGGCCCTAGATGATAATATGAAGACCCAAAAGCTACTGAAGTCACAGCCAGATAAAAACACGTCCAACCCCATAACTCACCTTGCAAACTTTAGCCATAAATTGAATTTTCAATCATATAATATAACTCATAACACCAATCACATAAGCTTAATAAATAGACTGATTGATAAGCTTATGAAATGACCTGAAGTTCAAATAGTTCCTATGATGACAGAGCATAAGGCCAATGAGACCAATAACCATGAAAGGGAAATTTGATATCACATTAAATGCATTGGGAATACCTGAAGAACAAATCACAACGACACCATTTTAAATTTCACATTAAATTGAGTGGAAAATGATGTAGGTTGGAATGAGTAATTTAATTACCTAAGAATTCGCGTTTGTCGGCGAAATCATGGTAGCTCTGAGGTTGAGGAATGGATGGGGTTAGCTTCATGAATAGATAGAAGGAAGTAACCGCAACTACGCATGCCTGCAGAGTTTGTTTTGTCATTGTTTTTGCAGAGATGATGGGAATGGGAGAAGAGAGATTGAGTAAGTGAGGGAAAGTACCCACGGGAGGAGTGATGTAGCATAAATGCGGGGACGGTGGCGGTGGTCGGTGGTCGGCGGTCGGCGTGACGGTGTAGGTCGCCATCACGCATCGGCCAAAATAGACCGCGCCAGTTTGTCTTTTTTTTCCTATCTGGCAGAAATATTCAAACTCGATTCTATAACTTTTTGGAATGTGCTACATTGTTTAAGCTTCTAAAAGTTCCTATTGATAACTAGTGACAAAAAATAATGTAGAATCATTTCATTAAATTTTACAGGGAAATTGTGTTAATTCAAATAAAAATGACCTTAAAAATTTAGATAGATGTGTAAGAAAAATATGATAATTAGATATATACTTTAATGTGCATTAATTTTAAAATAAATGGTGGAGATTATGTGTGGTTTTTATTTTTCTCTCTCCTCCATTATTAAAATAAATAATGAGGAGAGAAAAGAAAATTGACGCATAATCTCCACCATTTATTTTAAAATTTAATAGTTCAGATTCATTCTCATGTTCTCATATAAAAATGGCATTCTCATATGATATGTTCCATATATATATATATATATATATATATTAATTACTATGCACTGACAGTGTAAAACTCTGACAGTGTAAAAAGTTTTACACTGTCAATACATCACCATCATCCGTTTGAGTTACTTTACAGATTATTAAATTAAAAGTCAAACTTCTCTTTACATCCAACGGTTATAATTAACTGACAGTGTAAAATTCTTTTACACTGTCAGTGCATTTCAATTAAATATATATATATATATATATATATATATATATATATATATATATATATTAAAAGTCAAACTTCTCTTTACATCCAACGGTTATAATTAACTGACAGTGTAAAATTCTTTTATACTGTCAGTGCATTTCAATTAAATATATATATATATATATATATATATATATATATATATATATATATATATATATATATATATATATATATATATATATATATATATATATATAAGGGTTAAATATGTTTTTGGTCCTATAAAATTATTAAATTTTAGTTTTTGTCCTTATTAAAAAAATAGCATGTTTTGGTCCCTACAAAATAATTATGCACGTAGTTTTAGTCTCTACTGTTAAACCAATGTGTATTTTTGAATGATTATTTTACATATATGTTTATAACGTTATAAAAAGTTCCTCGAAAAAAAAGGAACTCAAAATTTGATTTATAAGTCGAAATTTTCATTACTTTTATCATTATCTTTTGAAATTTAAAAAATTCATATTTAATTCTTCACCTTTTAAAAAATTATATAATTTGGTAAAGAAACATTTCATAATAATCTGAACACGTATGAAAAAAATTATTCAAAAATTAAAAGTTTATGGTTAATTAAATAGTTTTCAAAATTTTAGAAAACAGTAAGGACTAAATCTGCATGGATAAATTTTTTGTAGGGACCAAAATATGTCTTTTTTTAATAGGGACTAAAAATAAAAAATGAGATATTTATAGGGACCAAAAACATATTTAACCCTATATATAATGTAACATATGATAATGTTTTTTTTATGTGAGAACATGATAATGAATCTAAACCATTAGATTTTAAAATAAATGGTGGAGATTACGTGTCATTTTTTTCTCTCCTCCATCATTTATTTTAATAATGGAGGAGAGAGAAAAAAATCACACATAATCTCCACCATTTATTTTAAAATTCTTGGCGACGATATATAGAGGATGTATCATATGATAATGCATTTTTTATGTGAGAACATGAGAATGAATCTGAACCATTAGATTTTAAAATAAATGGTGGAGATTATGTGTCATTTTTTTCTCTCTCCTCCGTCATTCATTTTAATAATGAAGGAGAGAAAAAAAACACACATAATCTCCACCATTTATTTTAAAATCTAATAGTTCAGATTCATTCTCATATTCTCATATAAAAATGATATTCTCATAGGATATGTCATAACTATATAACTAAAATAACAATATAACTAAAATAACTTCATAACTATATAACTAAATATAGTTATGTGAATTTGTGACTGTGACGCAATTTTTTTTTTGGAAACAAAATACTTTATTGGCAAAACTGATACAAAACAAACCAATCCACAAGGATTCAAACACAAAACAAGAAAATCAAAAACAACCCAAACTACTATAGAGTTACACTACTTATGTTTACATGACTTTTTAGAACTCTATGAGTAGAACACCTCATTACTACAGTATTAAGGATTGCATCCTTCAAGCTAATACAAGAATCCTTTTGATTGAAACATTTGCCATTTCTAGTTCTCCAAACTTCATAGGTTGTTTATGCAATTGCTATCTTGAGCACTTTCATTCTCTAGCCCTTCTTTTTTAATTCATCAATAAGCCAAGTTTTTTCAACAGTCCAATTGCTAGCGTTCCTCTTCTAACCAATCCAGATTAGGATCTCCTCCCAAAGATGGTCTATTATGTGGCAGTCAAAGAACAAATGTTCTGATGTTTCCTATTGATCACATAATACACAAGCTCCATCAGTTACAATACCAAATTCGCAAAGTATGTCCTTAGTGTTTAGTCTCCCCATTAGAGCAAGCCATAAAATGAATTGTGCCCTTGGTCTTGCATAGCTAGCTGAAAGAATGTATCTCCAAGGAACACTCTCATTTTCACCCCTCAAATTTATGTACATCATGGCAGTTTGGTACTTCGGATTCTGCAGCACTGCCCCCTAATGTCTAGTGCCTTCAATTTTCTCTCTAGTCTTTAGGATACTTTTCAAAATCCACGGGGAATGTTGAGTAACCTGAGCTGTCATCACTTCTTGGTTTTTCATATAATAAATGTTAATCCATTTACCCAAAGTTTGTCAGCCTTGTTTTGAATATTCCACAATAACTTTTCCATAGTTGCTTGGTTCCACTCAACCACGGATGTAATATTTAAACCACCAGCCTTCTTTGGGTTACAAACAAAGTCCCAAGCAACTAGGGCCTTCTTGAAATTATTTTCTCTTCCAGTCCAAAGAAAGTTTCTGCAGATTTGTTGAATCTGATGCAGAACTTTCTTAGGCAGAGGAAAAACCTGCATCCAATAACCAACAATAGAGACAATATATTTTATTTATCAACAATATATTTTTTCTATTTATAACAATATTTTAATCAATAGTAGATTTTTTCCCGTTTATAAGAATATTAATATCAACCATAGACTTTTCCCGTTTATAAAAATATTAGTATCAATAATACACTTTTTCTCATTTATAAAAATATTTGTATCATAAGCCCAAAATAATAACATAAGCCCAACCAAAAACTCATACATTTACTTACTCGTAAAAAAGATAAATTTTATCATGTCAACTTAGAGAAACCAAAAATTTAGAATCACGTGATAAAAACAGAACAAAATAATCAACAAAATACAATGATAATTGACTACATATTTTGTAATTTCATGTGCTTGTGTGAGTATAAGATTTAATCTCACTTCACATTTGACCATGTTTGTAAAAAGCTATAGTTAAAGACTTAAAGTTTGACCATATTTATAAAAAGCTATAGTTAAAGTATCACAATGGCTTATATTTATATAACAAAATAAACAAATTAAACGGTGGCGTTTAGCCTGGGCAAACAACTTTTTGCCTACCATGGGCAAGTTGACATGTTTACCTGCAATAGCAGGTTATGATTTGCTACGGTTTTTTTGTAAAGCATTATTTTAATATGTTTCTTTTTTTATTGTTACTCTCGTTACATCTCTTTCTATTATGCATCCCCATCTCAAATAATCATATTATTTAGTTTATGTAAGTGAATGTGAAAGTTATAGTAAAAAGGAAAAATTGTCTCTACATTGTTCTCCAAATCCATCTGTAAATCCTGGTTGAAGAACTTCAGTCATTTAGAAAAGGAAACATTGAAGCTGAAATTTTGAATAATCGTATTTGATGTTTGTGAATATAATTTTTCGTATTCTTCAACAATGATTTTGAACAAAAGGTATTTTCGGTTAAGAATCCTTTCGTTTTCTTTAAGCATGGTTTTGAACGAGGCTTTATTGAAGATTGAAGATTTATGTTTGCATGTTTGATTCAGTATCGTGTACTGAACAGTACAAATTTTATAGCTTATGTTTGATTATTCTAGAAATATCGTAGTTTGTGTTTATTTCTGATAACTGCAACATTGATTTTTAAGCAGCCTTTCGATCAAGTTTATTGATTTAGTTTAACTATATTTGTACGTTTTGTTCATTTTGAGTAGGTTTTTTTAATGGAGCTAGATCAAATATTAGCAAATTTTCAAGGATCTCACAATAGTGAAAGCCATGGCAGTCCGACTGAGGTACATAACGTTAGTTAAATGGAGGATTCTACAGATTTATAGTTAATATTATGTGTTACTGTAGTGTAAAAATACAACTTTGATGTATTGTTATATATCTTGAATAGGATTTAGGTGATATATCGGTTTCAGATAATGGTAGTTTGTCATTAGAAAAAGACGCCGGAGACAATAACAACGAGGTTGGTGGTTGCATTTTTTACGACGAAACTGCAGTTAATTCTTCAATTGTTTAGTTCAATCTTTATTTTCTTTGATGGTTTAGTCCCTGAGAATTAAGTAGTTCCTTTTAAGTCACAATCAACATCAACACCATTGTTCATAACTGAATCCACTTTAGCCGAAGTTAATTAACTATTAAAATCAGGTTCATTTTTTCCATATGCAGACAAAGATTACTATAAATATACAAAACTCATTTTTAACCATAGAAATTATGATGAAACAATAAAATAACAGAGACATTATAGTATGTAAAGTTGTTGACTCGCTGTCACACCCTAATTTTTGATCCTAAGATCCCCGCTTTGCTCTTTGCATAACATCTTAGGCCAATCATTCGTGCATAACTAACCGCTTTATCTAGTTTTGTCTGTTTGTTTCTCTTTTGAGGACAGGTGTTGCTGCAGAAGATTCAAGGTCCTGAAGGCCATGTTGTGTGTGTGATTGTGGAGGTTCTCTGGTCCTGTGAGATTGTGCCCTCACCCTTTTTGATCCCTAAACCACTACTAAGCCTTTCTTCCTTCAGACTCCTCAGTTTTTCCCCACATAATACTAGGCCCTTATGCCCTCTGATATGGAGTTTGGTCCCTGAAGGTTAGTCATTGGTTATGTGATGGCATCTCCCCCCTCTGTAAGCTCCTCAATATTAAGAGATGTTGTTTGCTCTACTGATGGTTTATCAAGGAAAGTTCAGTTTTGGAAGGAAGTAGGAGTTTGAAATCCTCACAAATTCATGAGACGTGGTTACAAAACTCATTTTCCAAAGTTGAAGTTCAAATTCAAGATCCAAAATTTCAAATACAAGTTCATTATGGAATGGCAAGGATTATTCAAGATACAAGGCATGGGAGGCGTCATATTATATTTTATAAAGATCAAGGGATGCACATGTTCATTTTAAAATAAACAAAGTTCTTTGGATTCATGATCAGGAGAGTTTTAAGACCTTTATCTGGAGTTTATCATCAAGGATTAAAATTCTAAGTTTAAAGGAAGTTCAAAGCATACAAGGCTTCAATTGAGTTCGTTCTTTTATGATTTTCTAAGTACGGGTTATATCCATCGTGAGAGTTCAAGGCATTGCCATCTGGTTTCCATTTTGATTTTAGGTCATCTTCAAATGATTCAAGATCCTAGAGGACCATATGCTAAACTATTCACAAGAAATGTTCCCATTATCCCGAGCCCATTTAAGTGACACGATTAGAATGATGTGCCCATTGATATTAAACGTACAAGATAAGATTTCAAAAGCTTGAACTGTATTTTTTTATCATACAATTAATTCAAGTTGAGTAATTACTGTGACAAAAAAAAAGGATGCTAGATCATTTACTGTGTGATTGACCACTACTTCAAACAATGAGTTTGTCTAATTCAAAGTTCCAAAAATTATCAAGGTTTCACGTTTTAACTTTGAAGTTGAACATTGAAGACAAGCATGAATTTGGGCATAAATTTTTCTTTTACATATTCTATCAGGGTCCCACGTATATCATTGAATTTCAGCATTTATTAGAATCAAATACATGTTTTAAAATTATACCAGCGACTAAATTAAAAGCCATGCTCAAGTATTGCTCGAATTCTCGGATTCTGATATCAACGATATGATAATCTCTTGATACAAGCATTTGTGCTCATCTTCATACACAGGCATTGTGATATCAATGATGTCACCAGGCGGAAACGGTCTGGCACAAGTCTGGCGGTCCAACTCTCAGAATGATAAAATGAACATTCATCCTATATTGCCTATTTAATCGATATCGCCTTCCAACCGGACCTCTGCAAGAGCACCTCTGATAGCAACAAATAACTCCAAGGCCACGTTTGTTTCTCAAAAGTCCTTTACTGGCTTCATCTTTGACCTGCAAAAGACCAAAAGCTATGACCTCACGATGAAGTCAAACCCCCCTAGAATTACAATGCCTAAAGAGATAACGTCCTCAATTAAATTACGAGAATCAAGGATCTACAGCTTTCTGAATGTTCCCTCAAATATGTCTAAGATGCGGTCTTCACCTTCATGACAAAGAAATACCATCCAATAAAAAACGGAAGTTAGTTCATGATGACATTTACACGACCCAACAAAATCAAAGAGTGTTAAGTCCCAAACAAAACGTGTTCCAAATGAAAAAAATCCACGTGTTCAAATAAAAAGGGAAACGACATCCAGATTATAACATATATCAGACACACTCATAACAACTAACATTTTATTTCCATTTACAACTAGACAACCATCATCAGTATGTTATCAGGCATCATCATTCACTTGCCTAAACATATAACACCCCTTTCCAAAACACGTATCAAACCTGATGAACATAAAAGGAAAACTCATCAAATCATGTTTGTTTCCAAAACCAGAACAACATACATCATACCACCTATTTTCTTTCCAAAATCAAAGCAATAGGCCTCAGAATATTTTCAAATCAGATTCAATAATCATCATTTTCAAATAGCAATTATGGACAGAATCACAATGGCTACAAAGTTTCTTTCCTAAACCAGAGAGGACTCAATCACATAATTCAGAAAAAAGAGATTCCTTCCCAAAATAGGGTACCAGACAAGAATCAGGTTTTTTTTCAACATTTAAATAAATCGTTTCAAGACAACAATGAAGTCTTCAAACATTCCAAAATAAGAAGAAACATGTAAAGACAACTCAAAACCTTCTAAATCAATTTCAGACAAGATTATTCCATTCCAAAACGATGCACAGACATTTTTAAGAAACTTTCCAAAACAAGTTCTTTGGACTAAATCATCATTGGCCTATAAAAGGGATGGATTTTACAGAGCAAAAGCATAAAAAAAAAAGCATACGCAACCCAAACTTCAAAATCATTGCCACACCAAATTATTCACCATTCACAAACATACCAAGAGTCATTCAAATCTCACGTACCATCTTTCATCAAATCCTACAACAACTCAAACCAGTACACCAGAAACAAACACAAATCTTTACGCAACCAGAATTCAAAACCAGAAATTCCAACCATCCAATAAACCAAAAATGCCACAACACATAATCTGAAAAGGCTCGGAATATCAATACGAGTTTCTTCATTGCCATCATATCAGAAAACCACCCAGCACATACCCATACACGATCTAAACACCACAAACTCAAACCACCACAAACTCAAACCACCACAAACCATTCATCAGAATCACATATATACATACAACACACAAGGCCAAAGTATTGAAGCAAACATCACCCCCATGGCAAACCAGGAGACATCAACACAAATAAAAGGAAAAGAAGAACCCTTAACTTATCTGTAGGTGAAGACGATCCGGACCAGGGCGTTGTTCATCATTCTCTTCCTTTCCTTTATCGTTTTACTTTCGCAAATAGCCTTGTATATGTAACTCATCATGATTAATAGATTGGGGCTGGGAATCATGGGGTTAGGGTGCTTGTTTAGCTTCTCTCTTTCACTTTCGAGTGTGAATACGAACGACCGAGAGGGAGAGTTTCTTTGAATTTTAGGGTTGTTGTTCTTTCTTTTTTGGGGATTTTAGGGTTCTTCAATTTTGTACGATTGAAAGAGAGTTTTGAGCTAGGAGAGACATTCGAGAGGAGAGTAAGGGCTCGCGAAGAAGGGGCTTTGTGAGTTGAAACGTTGAAGAGGATTGAGATTTTAGGATTAGAGAGGCGAGAAGGGTTTGAGAACGAGAGAGATGAGAGTCTGAGGGAAGTCTTCGAAATGTTTTGTTTTTCCTTTGTTATCATCATTTTAATCACACACACACATGCTCACACCACACACCGTGCACCCTCACCTTTCATCCATCCGATCACAATGCACACACATCAAGCGGTTGGGATCTGAGGGTCTAACTCTCCCTTTACGAACACCTGACCCTTCCTTTTCATTTAGTAATCAAATTTTTTTAGTTTTTTTAAAGAACATTGTTATTAACTTTCATAATAAAATATAACCTATTAAGATATAACCCTTTTTTATATATTAAAATATACCCCTTTTTCTATATATTAATATAACTTTTAATAAAAAAATATAATCTTTCTTAATGATAAAAAATAAGTTTCAAATAATAAAAATAAAACCTTTTTAATTAAATAAATAATGAACTTTTTATAATAAGTTTAGAATAATATCTTTTATAGCAAAATAAAACTCCTCTTTTTTAATAACCTTTTTTAATAAATTTTTATAATAAAAAAGATAAGACTTTTTTGTAAAGGTAAAACTTTTTCAAAATAATAAAACTCTTTTTCTAATTAATATTTTAAAGGTGCTTCCCTAAAAATAACAATAATAGTTTTTATTAAAATTTTTGTCTTATATTAGAATTAAATCTTTTTATAAACCTTCTCCTTAACTAGGATAGAAACCCTTCTCTCGGTGAACCTCTTTTTCTTATGGTCCTTCCCCTTAGTGATTTGTGTTTGAGTAGATAGTTGTATATGCGCTCTACTTGTTTGTTTCGATTATGTCTGTTTGCTTCAAACCCTTTTCAAAATATAAAATCCTCGATCAAACGTCGAGCCATATTTTCTACCCATGTAAATCGATTGCTTTTAAGCATCGCTATCGACCTTTGGTCACTATACACAAGGCTAGCCCACTTCGCTACTGTGCACGATTAAAATTCAACCCCTTTGTTTGATTAATCATTGTTGTATGCTTTATTACATTATGCTTTACTCTTATAATATAATTGTTTGCATTATATCCAAGGGAAAATCCCATACATGATAAACAATTATTGCGCATGGTGCATATGCATTTCATACCTCCCTATAGGTTTTCATACCCTTTAAGATAAGATTATCTTAGACATTTTTAGGATAGATTTCCTAAGTTAGTCCCCCTTAATCTGATTAGACAATCAAACACTTTAGCATCACCTGATTCTCCACACAAGAGAATTAGATGTGAATCATCTCAAAGAAGAGACATACAATCTCATACCCCACAATACAAACAAGATGTGGATTCCTTTTCTACTTAGGAGAGGTATGTGGCATATTCGTCGATTATATATCCGAGTTGGAGCCCTTCTCCTAAGATGAAGCAAAGGTCCATTCTCAAAACTGTGGTGGTTTCTTAAGATGATGACTCATCTTTTCTCCTAGACCATTTTCAAACAAACTTTAATATCCTTCAGAGAGGAACTACAAGTGCTCTGATTCCACTCCCGACAGGATATGTAGGCACAAGATGCGATATCTTGTCGAGCACACTTAGGAATATAACTTTTAGGTCTTCCTATCCCTTTAAACCCTTTAGCAAACAATCAATAAATAACATAATAAAACAAGAGGTTCTTGTAGAGTACTACAAATATCTAGGATGCTAACACCTTCCCTAAGTATAATCAAACCCCGAACCTTAGACTCTTAGCTTTGCATTTGCATTGCATACTGTGGGACATTCGATCTTTCTCCCTTCCCTTGGATAAATCAAAGACCGGTGGTGAATAAACGATTTGCGATTCAAGTTAATCAATAGCTTGATATCCAATTCTCACCACGACAGAAATGGCGACTTCACTGGGGACTTTAAGGGTTCCCCCTAACTTGTTTATTTATGTTATTTGTATATTTGTATCTGTTGCTATATATGCTTGCTTGGGTTTTTCTGTGTGCAGGGTTGTCACTTTGTGTGGTGAGATAAGTCCTACACCCGGATTTGAGTGCAAATTATGATAGGACGGTGATATATTCAAGGAGACGTTTAGGGAGTCGATTCCCAAAGAAGTTGAATTGAGACATCACCACTCAGTTGAGGCCCTCTCGAACATAATATTATTCAACGAGTTTATTCGTGAAGACGATGTTATTTTCGACCTAGGAGCCCGTGAGACTGAGAATCGTAGTTACCTTTAACCCCACTTGGCCTATTAGGATGTAGTGCGGTGGCTATGAGGGAGTCAATTCCCAAAATAGTTGATACGCGATACTACACTCAGACGAGATTCTCTTGAGAATATTATTTACCACCAAGTTATTTGGAAAATCGATAATATCCGAAAGATGGGTTGTTGACTCTGGGAACTTTGTAGAACCCGTTCAGCTGGTACATTTGAAACCATAGTACATACCTTGGGAAGGGTAGACCTTGGCTCCATGTTGTGACCTTTCAAACCTAGGGCTCTTTGTCTGTTTGCTTGCTTGTGCGTGCTTTGTGTTTTCTGTGTGTTTGCATCCATGCATTCATAAGCATCATATCATAAAGTTTCATGGAACTTAGTTTTGTTTGTAAACATCATAGGGATATCATGGACTCTAAAAAAAATGTTGAAGTACACTTACAAGAATCATGATCTGGACGATCTAAGGAGATTGGAGACCTTGTTGAGAGATAAAGAAGGGTTTAAAACCAGATATGGGAAGTTATTATCTATGTTGAATGTGAAGATTGATAAGGGACTTCTATATACTCTATTGCAGTCTTATGACCCAGTCTATCACCGTTTCACACTTCCTGATTACTAGTTGGTGCCGACTCTTGAAAGATATTCTCAGCTGATGGAGTCACCTATTCATGACAGGTATCCATTCTTCAAGAAGGACCCCGAAGAGAAAGGAATTGCTAAGGCTACTCACTTGGATTTGGAGGAATAATTGCCCTACTCTAGTCCTCAGTCAATACCTTGGAAGCTCAATTGGAAGAAGAAGTCAAACAACTCAAGGAATATCGTTAGAAGAGTCTCCTTAGATCTATCAATACTAGCTTTTATTTAGCTTTTATGTCATGATTCTTGTAAGGCGTACAGACGCGTTTGTAATCAATTTTGTAATAAATCAATCTTTTCGTATTCCGATACTAATGGTTGTAACCATTTTTTAATAAAATGCGTCTTTTGATATTCCTTAATGATTATAAATAGCTAAGTTCCATGAATCTTGTTGCATTGCATTTGCATTTTTCTTTCTCCCCTTCAAGGAACTTAAAAGTTATTTTGCTAGGCATCGTAAGATAGATTACGGAAAGAAAGGAGTTTTGCCGTACACCTTCAAGGTTCCTGATGTTGAACAATTAAGAGAACTAGGAGATCAGATCAAAGATCTTGAGGCTTTCGCCGAAAAGTATAGAAGGATCCTCCCGCTGCTGCAGAATCGAGTGGCTGCTGGTCTGTTAGAGATGCTTGTGCAACTCTATGACCTAATCTATCACTGTTTCATTTTCCCAGATTTCCAGCTGATGCCTACGTTGGAAGAGTATTCCGCTCTGTTGGGCATCCCTGTCAAAGACTCACTTCCGTTCTCCGGCGCAGAAGGAAAGCCTAGCCAAGAAGATATTGCGAGAGCATCCCGCATAAAACTGCTTGATATCCGAACTCACATGACAATTAAAGGGAGAATCGATGGTTTGCCCGCCTAGTTCTTGTTTGAGAAAGCTCGACACTTCGCTAACATGGGGAATGCCGAAGCCTTCGAGAACATTTTCGCATTGCTGGCCTATGGTTTGTTCTTATTTCCAAACATTGAAGATTTGGTCGATGTCCACGCAATCAGAATCTTTATGCTCAGAAATCCAGTTACTACACTGTTGGCCGACGCCTATCATGCCATCCATTCGAAAGTTCTGAAAGGAGAAGGACGAATTACATGTTGCACTACTATCCTCTATAGGTGGTTTATTTCGCACCTACCGAGGTCTACAGCTTTTTGGGATGTGAATGATGGTATAGAATGGCATGTGAAGCTCATGGCTCTCTCTCACTCAGACGTTGTATGGCATGATCCAATGTATGGAGGAATTATCATGATTCATAGCTATGGGGAATTTCCCAATGTCCCTCTTCTTGGCACAAAAGGATGCATTAGTTACAGCCCTGTGCTTTCTCGTCGACAACTCGGTCATCCGATGAAGGAAGTACCTGATCCGGAAGATCTGACCAGAATTTTTCTTTATCAAGGAGAGAATCTTGAGTTGAAAATCAGAATTGTGTATGTGTGGCGCAGTATAAACCTCCAAAGAATGACCGTAACAAAGAATCCTGATTGTACAGTCACTGAAGCTTGCCTAGCATGGGCACGTGAAAATGCTTTCACCTTGATGATGCCATATCCTCGTCCAAAGCCTCATGTAGCTAACACAAGTGAAGTTTTGGAGTTGAAGGCAGAAATAGAGAAGCTTACCCTTGATAAAGCAAGGATGCAAGAACATATCGACAAGTTAACTGAACAACTCCGTGGAAGAGAAGAGTCATCGTATGGTGGACAAGACTCCTAGTTCCTTTTGTTTTCTGTTGCTTATTGTAATAAACTTTGAAGGTGTACTGGCTGTTATGTAAAACTTTTTAAATTTAATAAATAAAACGAGTTTCTCACTACGATGTTCACAAATACACCTTCGAGTTCCTTGAAGTTCATGCTACATCATACGCGTCATTTGCATTTGCATCCCTTTGCATTCCAGGTTCTCATTTGTGTTTCTCTTCTCAGTCAAGTTGAATCATCCAAATGGTACTCGGGCCAATCAAAGAGGAGGATGGATAATATTGAGCAAGAAAATCGTGAACTCCGCAAGGAAGTGACTGCTTTGAGGGCTGGTGTGGAAAGGCTCCCTGCTTTGATTGAAACTCTGATTGCTACTCAAAGTCGACCTTCTCCTCATATTTCTCAGACTCCGTTTCAAGGGACTGAGACTTCTGAAGTCATGCCAATGCCTATTTGTATGGTTCCCATTAACATTCCTAACAGCTCTAAGGATCTTAGAGAGGGTTTGCTCAAGAAGAAGGAACTGGAAGTAAGTGTCGTGCATCACGGACGATCTAGAGAAAGGTATCAGCGACCTCAACATATCGCTGCTATATCTCCCGTCACCAACACTACTGCTTATCAACCACATGCTCGTTTATCGTTCAATAATCAAAACCATGCTCAAAGACAATTTGATATGATTCCAATAACCTATGCGAAATTGTATCCCTATTTGATCCAAAGGAATCTGGTAAAGACACGAGCACCGCCGGCATCCCAAAGGATCTCCCGTGGTGGTATAAGCCCGAGGCTCGTTGTAATTTCCATCAAGGTGCGCCCGGACACAACATTGAAGACTGTTTTCCTTTGAAACATGAAGTACAAAAGCTAATGTGACGTGGTGTCATGTCTTTTGGATACTCTAGGCCTAATGTGAAAACCATAAGCTCGGACTGAGACAGTCTCCTCAAAGCTTTAGTTAATTTACTGCTTTTCGCATGTAATGCTCCTTGTTTGTTAATGCATTTGTTATTTGCGTGTAAGAACTTGTTATTTTGAATGATTGATGCAATGAATAATGTCTGCCTTGAAGAAATCCATTCGTTTCACTCATTTTAAATGTTCTTTCTATTTTATAATGCCAATACTACCCCTAATTTCTTGCCTTGGCGGAGAATTGAATGGAGGATGACGAAATCACAAACGCAAGATCTCTTGTTGTATGTTTTTGAATAAAACTCTGCTAATGATGTAAGGCATTATTTTAGATCCCCAAACACCGGAGATACAAGGGAGATAGACCCTCGTTAACCTTTTGAGCCTTTGAAGTAGGAGTTTTCTTCTCTAAATAAAAAACCCTCATTTTTAACCCGGAGCATGGTGATTTTTCAGTTAACAAAAATGGAGTAATATATCACGAAGATGGGATACCACAAAAAAAACTTTGAACCTCATATCCTTTGTTTCTTAAACCGTGAACCAAACCACGATACAACCCTCAAAAGACCTTATTGAAGCAGGGCTTATTTCAAAAGCATACTCGATGAGATAGCGTTTCCTGACCCCTATGAGCCATGCTCAAATTCGTGTTGGCTTTATAAAATTGGTAATTCAATCACAAAAATATTTTAAATAAATTTTCTAGACAAACATGGTGTTGCATTAGCAATTTCAGAATTAACATTTTTCTGCTTGCTAACATTGCTTGACATCATAGAAGCTAGCATACGAGCGTCAGCGATGAGCTAAATCTCTTGAGATTTGTAACTCTGATGAGTAAATGGCGAATCATTTCAGAAGGATGACCATATCCAGGGGCACGTTACCTAAAGACTTTACTGAGCAGGGGCAAGTTGTTTCTCAGTTGTTTCTTTCACAGTCTGACCCCAAAGGGGCAAGTTTAAAAACTCAGAACACCGTCGATCTGGGGCAGTTACGTCGAGATTTGGGAAATCTCTCCAAGAGTTTGGAGACATTGGAACAGTTAGATGCCAAGTTTTCTGTAAATTCCTTTTGAGAAGTGAAGATTACTTTTCATCCATTCACAGAAACTGTATTCAAAATGGCGACTACCATACAATATCAATGCAAAGTTACATTGTTCTCATCCTTCATCCACGCCCCAAAGAGTTTTGTCTCAAGTGGTGTGTTGATTCCCCAGTAAGTTTTACTTCAGATAGTCACGACTATTCCCCAGTGAATCTCTATTTCAATCAGTTATGGTAGGTTTAATGTAAGGTTTCCCTAGTTAACAGCCTAAGAATCCACAGTGAATTTCTTTGGTTTCAACCTTCCCCAGCGAAGCGAGTGTTTATTTCACTCCTCAACGAATTTTCTCACTACCTCAATCTTCTCTAGTAAAGGCGGATGTTTATTTCATCTCCACGAAGTTTTATCTCCGACACCTTCAGCTGCAACGTTAATCCTAGCTTCCACAATGAAGTGGATATTTATTTTATCCCCTGTGAGGCCTCAGCTCTGGCATCCCCAATTAAAACTTCCTTTCAGTCTACTTCAATTTCCAGTGGATACTTATTTTATCCCCCATGAAGTCTCTCCAATCATGAGTTTAATTCCTTTCCCAACGGATCTTTCTCATCCCCAACTGAGTAGAAGAATTCATCTTGACAGTCCCCTAAGTGAAGTCATGATGTTTATCCCCAAGTGGAGTGCTCTCTTTTCCCCAGAGATGTTTAAAGCCTTGAAGTAGGACTGTGATCCCATATGTGGCTCTCCTTTCATCCCCAGTGATGCTTCTTAGCTTGTGAAGATTGGATGAGTATCCATGTCGAGATATTTATTTCATCTCCAGTTTATTTCTCTTCGTTTGTTTTGCCAGCATAAGCATAACATAACATACATTCGTATTCATATAGATTCATGGCATGTGCGCATTCTGCATCTTGCATTTTTGTTTTGTTTTCTTTGTTCTTTCACTTTGGAAGTGGTTATCCCTAAGTGATCGGGTTTGTCTTCTCCCTCCAAGTAGAATCGTCAGTCCTAAGCAAAAAGAGCACATACCTTTCTAATTCCCCACTGAGATTGATCCTCGTGGAAGACGGTTGCTTTAGTTTCTTTTCCATATTTGGACAAAGATAAACCCCTTTGAGTTCATTCCTCAATGGATGAGTCTTGTTTGACCGTTTCTTTTCAGTTATTTTACACTTTTACACTCAATGGATGAACCTCGGTCCCTGACAATCACATTTTTGGATATCTCTAGGCTGTTGAACCTAGATCGAGCGTGCATTTATTTTACACTTTTGTCTCCCAAAGAAGAGTTTATTTGAAGATCTCTATGGAAGACAAAAATTATTTCTCCAGCAGTATTATTATTACATTTTCATGGAATTTATACCCAGTCAACAAGCAGCTGCTCTTTATTTGAGCGAGTTGGTCTTGTTCTTGAGTTTTCTATTTGGACGACAAATGGCAGTCTCCTCAAGATAGTTTGTCTATCCCCAGCAAGTTATCAAGATTTTCCATTTATTCTCCGTCAGATGTTACCTCCCCGAAAATCCGTCAGAGAAACTTATTGAAGATTTACAAGTATTCTCTTTATTTGAGAACTCCCGTTGCAAGAATTTTATTTGCTCCAATGAAATTTCAACTACAGCAATATTACTTCTCAGTGGTATTCTCCCCAGTGGGTCCACAGTTCAATTTGTTTCCATCAAATGGCATCTCTTCGAGAAGTTTGGTGAAGATTCAGATGATCTTTCTCTTTATTTGAGAAGACATATTTTTACAAGTCAGCCGGCCTGCATCTCCTTTAAAGATCCCCGGTGAAACTTCCAACTCTCTAATAAGTTATGGATTCCCGCTGAAGTCTTCAATCTCCAGTGAAAATCCAATCCCCCTGTGAAGATGTTTTCCCACAAGTATTCACCTTTCCCGGAGGAATTCAAGACTTGGCTCGAGGCAGACAACTTCGCAGCATTTATTTCAAGAGTTTGCTCGAGGCAGACAACCTCGTAGCTTTCATTTCAAGACTTTGCTCGAGGCAGACAACCTCGTAGCTTTCATTTTGAGACTTTGCTCGAGGCAGACAACCTCGTAGCTTTCATTTTGAGACTTTGCTCGAGGCAGACAACCTCGCCGCATCTATTTCAAGACTTTGCTCGAGGCAGACAACCTCGTAGCTTCAATTTCAAGACTTTTTCTCGAGGCAGACAACTTTGTAGCAGTTTATTTCAAGATGTATGCGAGGCAGACAACCTCATAGTAGTTTATTTTCTCCCTTTTTCAAGTGGAATACTTGATCAAAAACCTCGACAGTAGGTATTTTCCTGGTTATTCTCGGCAGAAGATTTCCAGAAGACCTCGGAAGTAGGTATTTCCCTGATTATTCTCAGCAGTAGATCTCCAGCAGATTTTAACGGAAGATGTTTCTCTATTTCCAGGATCTCGACAGTAGATTCCCTGGTTAACTTTAAACTTCGACAGACAATCGTTTCTTTCTAGGATCTCGGCAGTAGATTCCCTGGTTAATTTTAAACTTCGACAGACAGTCGTTTCTTTCCAGGATTTCGGCAGTAAATTCCCTGGTTAACTTCAAAATTTGACAGACAGTCATTTCTTTTCTCAGCAGATTCCTCAATACTTTGATAATGGACACATTTTCAATAAAACCTTCGAAGAAGGTATTCTCAGAAGAGGTTCTAAGTCTCAACAATAGACTCCTCCAAATTGATATCTCTTGAAAATTCCTCCGGTTGACCACGACAGCAGGTTCCTCAAGTGGATTTTGTTAGAATATTTCGCCACAACTTCATCACCCTGATGTTTAAGACACCTTGTGATTGTCAGTTAGTAGTCTCTTTCCCCCAGTGGAGTTAGATCTTTCCCCGTGGAGTCTTGTATTGTTGAGTTGTCCCTCATCGGGTCTTTCTTTCTTTAACTGTATTCGAGCGTCTTCCATTCGGTTTTCTTTGTCTTGCATTTCATATCATTTCATACCATATCATGCGCATCTCGTGGTATCTTAGGGACAAAAATTGTGCATGTTTGTATTTAAGTCCCTCCTATCTCGTCGAGACGAAGATTTCGATCTCCATATCTCCGAATAGGAGAAACTTAAATAGGGGCATCTGTCACACCCTAATTTTTGACCCTAAGATCCCCGCTTTGCTCTTTGCATAACATCTTAGGCCAATCATTCGTGCATAACTAACCGCTTTATCTAGTTTTATCTGTTTGTTTCTCTTTTGAGGATAGGTGCTGCTGCAGAAGATTCAAGGTCCTAAAGGTCGTGTTGTATGTGTGATTGTGGAGGTTCTCTAGTCCTGTGAGATTGTGCCCTCGCCCTTTTTGATCCCTAAACCACTACCAAGCCTTTCTTCCTTCAGACTCCTCAGTTCCCCCCCCCCCCCCACACACAGAATACTAGGCCCTTATGCCCTCTAATATGGAATTTGGTCCCTGAAGGTTAGTCATTGGTTGTGTGATGGCATCTCCCCCCTCTGTAAGCTCCTCAATATTAAGAGATGTTGTTTGCTCTACTAATGGTTCATCAAGAAAAGTTCAGTTTTGGAAGGAAGTAGGAGTTTAAAATCCTCACAAATTCATGAGACGTGGTTACAAAACTCATTTTCCAAAGTTGAAGTTCAAATTCAAGATCCAAAATTTCAAATACAAGTTCATTATGGAATGACAAGGATAATTCAAGATACAAGGCATGGGAGGCATCATATCATATTTAATAAAGATCAAGGGATGCACATGTTCATTTTAAAATGAACAAAGTTCTTTGGATTCATGATCAGGAGAGTTTTAAGAACTTTATCTGGAGTTTATCATCAAGGATTAACATTCTAAGTTTAAAGGAAGTTCAAAGCATACAAGGACTCAATTGAGTTCGTTCTTTTATGATTTTCTAAGTACGGGTTATATCCATTGTGAGAGTTCAAGGCATTGCCATCTGGTCTCCATTTTGATTTTAGGTCATCTTCAAATGATTCAAGATCCTAGAGGACCATATGCTAAACTATTCACAAGAAATGTTCCCATTATCCCGAGCCCATTTAAGTGACACAATTAGAATGATGTGCCCATTGATATTAAACGTACAAGATAAGATTTCAAAAGCTTGAACTGTATTTTTTGATCATACAATTAATTCAAGTTGAGTAATTACTGTGACAAAAAAAAAAGGATGCTAGAGCATTTATTGTGTGATTGACCACTACTTCAAACAATGAGTTTTTCTAATTCAAAGTTCCAAAAATTATCAAGGTTTCACGTTTTAACTTTTAAGTTGAACATTGAAGATAAACATGAATTTGAGCATAAATTTTTCTTTTACATATTCTATCACGGTTCCACGTATATCATTGAATTTCAACATTTATTAGAATCAAATACATGTTTCAAAATGGTACCAACGACTAAATTAAAAGCCCTACTCAAGTATTGCTCGAATTCTCAGATTCTGATTTCAACGATATGATAATCTCTTGATACAAGCATTTGTGCTCATCTTCATACACATGCATTGTGATATCAATGATGTCACCAGGAGGAAAAGGTTTGGCACCAGTCTGGCGGTCCAACTCTCAGAATGATAAAATGAACATTCATCCTGTATTGCCTATTTAATCGATATCGCCTTCCAACCGAACCTCTGCAAGAGTACCTCTGCTAGCAACAAATAACTCCAAGGCCATATTTATTTCTCAAAAGTCCTTTACTGCCTTCATCTTTGACTTGCAAAAGACCCCTAGAATTACAATGCCTAAAGATATAACATCCTCCATCAAATTACGTGAATCAAGGATCTACAGCTTCCTGAATGCTCCCTCAAATATGTCTAAGATGCAGTCTTCACCTTCATGACAAAGAAATACCATCCAATCAAAAACGGAAGTTAGTTCATGATTACAATTACACGACCCAACAAAATCAAAGAGTGTTAAGTCCCAAAAAAAATGTGTTCCAAATGAAAAAATCCACGTGTTCAAACAAAAAGGGAAACGACGTCCAGATTATAACATATATCAGACACACTCATAACAGGCAACATTTTCTTTCCATTTACAACTAGACAACCATCATCGGTATGTGACCAGGCATCATCATTCACTTGCCTAAACACATAACATCCCTTTCCAAAACACGTATCAAACCTGATGAGCATAAAAGGAAAACTCATCAAATCATGTTTGTTTCTAAAACCAAAACAACATACATCATACCACCTATTTTCTTTCCAAAATCAAAGCAATAGGCCTCAGAATATTTTCAAATCAGATTCAATAATCATCATTTTCAAATAGTAATTATGGACAGAATCACAATGGCTACGAATTTTCTTTCCTAAACCAGAGAGGACTCAATCACATAATTCAGAAAAAAGAGATTCCTTCCCAAAATAGGGTACTAGACAAGAATCAGGTTTTTTTTCAACATTTAAAAAAATCGTTTCAAGATAACAATGAAGTCTTCAAACATTCCAAAATAAGAAGAAACATGTTCAGACAACTCAAAACCTTCCAAAACAATTTCAGACAAGAATATTCCATTCCAAAACGATGCACAGACATTTTTAAGAAACTTTCCATAACAAGTTCTTTGGACTAAATCATCATTGGCCTATAAGAGGGGTGGATTTTACAGAGCAAAGGCATACAAAAAAATCATAAGCAACCCAAACTTCAAAATCATTGCCACACCAAATCATTCACCATTCACAAACATACCAAGAGTCCTTCAAATCTCACGTACCATCTTTCATCAAATCCTACAACAACAATTCAAACCAGTACACCTGGAACAAACACAAATTTTTACGCAACCAGAATTCAAAACCAGAAATTCCAACCATCCAATAAACCAAAAATGCCACAACACATAATCTGAAAAGGCTCAGAATCTCAATATGAGTTTCTTCATGGCCATCATATAAGAAAACCACCCAGCACATACCCATACACGATCTAAACACCACAAACTCAAACCACCACAAACCATTCATCAGAATCACATATATACATACAACACGCAAGGCCAAAGGATTGAAGCAAACATCACCCCCACGGCAAACCAGGAGACATCGACACAAATAAAAGGAAAAGAAGAACCCTTGACTTATCTGTAGGTGAAGACGATCCGGACCAGGGCGTTGTTCATCATTCTCTTCCTTTCCTTTATCGTTTTACTTTCGCAAATAGCCTTGTATATGTAACTCATCATGATTAATGGATTGGGGCTGGGAATCATGGGGTTAGGGTGCTTGTTTAGCTTATCTCTTTCACTTCCGAGTGTGAATGCGAATGATCGAGAGGGAGAGTTTCGTTGAATTTTAGGGTTGTTGTTCTTTCTTTTTTGGGGATTTTAGGGTTCTTCAATTTTGTACGAGGGAAGTCTTTGAAATGTTTTGTTTTTCCTTTGTTATCATCATTTTAATCACACACACACATGCTCACGCCACACACCGTGCACCCTCACCTTTTATCCATCCGATCACAGTGCACACACATCAAGCGGTTGGGATCTGAGGGTCTAAGTAGACCCTCTCTCCCTTTACGAACACCTGACCCTTCCTTTTCATTTAGTAATCAAACTTTTTAGTTTTTTTAAAGAACATTGTTATTAACTTTCATAATAAAATATAACCTATTAAGATATAACCCTTTTTTTATATATTAAAATATACCCCTTTTTCTATATATTAATATAACTTTTAATAAAAAAATATAATCTTTCTTAATGATAAAAAATAAGTTTCAGATAATAAAAATAAAACCTTTTTAAATAAATAATGAACTTTTTATAATAAGTTTAGAATAATATCTTTTATAGCAAAATAAAACTCCTCTTTTTTAATAACCTTTTTTAATAAATTTTTATAATAAAAAAGATAAGACTTTTTTGTAAAGGTAAAACTTTTTCAAAATAATAAAACTCTTTTTCTAATTAATATTTTAAAGGTGCTTCCCTAAAAATAACAATAATAGTTTTTATTAAAACTTTTCTCTTATATTAGAATTAAATCTTTTTATAAACCTTCTCCTTAACTAGGATAGAAACCCTCCTCTCGGTGAACCTCTTTTTCTTATGGTCCTTCCCCTTAGTGATTTGTGTTTGAGTAGATAGTTGTATATGCTTGAAGGTGCGAGAAAGACACAAGAAAGGGGGGGTTTGAATTGTGTATTTACTCTTTCTGTAACTTTTCGCATCTTGTTAATTTGACGCTCAAGAACCTTCAATGTTCGTTGAGAGATTCTGATCTATTAACTAAAGAGTATGAGAACCGTATAGGTTCTGTTCATAAGATACGATACTCAGAACTTGCAGTGCGGAAGCTTATCAGAGATAGGCTGCAAGGTTCTGACTTTGCTTAATATGAGGTTCTGATATTCAATGCAGAAAAATAAATAGAGATACTAAGCAAGTGAGTAAAGGACACACGATATATCTTGGTTCACTACGCGGGCTAATCCAGTCCACCTTCCTCAGGTGATTTCGCCTTGAACACAAGGACTTAATCCACTATAACCAAATCATGATTACACTTGCACGGGCAACAGCTGGTGACTAACCACTTGCACAGCCGCACTGTGACTAACAACCCAATGAACCGTTCAGGGATCCAACAGGATATAACGTTCATTGACCGAGCAGACCCACTGTTGGGATTTCACAGCAAGCCATTCAGGGATTCATCACAATGAATATAACGCTACTGACCATATTTCAGGATTTTCCACAATGACCCTCAGCCATTGTCATCTCAAGTATCTGATCACCACGTGATCTACTCAAGGGCCTCAACTCACAGCTGAACCGTTCAGGGATCCCATTAGGATATAACGTTCACTTGAGGAGTCTCAATTCATTTAGTTGAATTGGCAAACTGGAGATTACAAATTGTGCTTCTTAATAAGCAAGTTTCTCCTAGGTTTAAGTACAAAGAACACACATATGTGTTCAAGCAAGTTTTGAGCAATCAGCTCCTTGCTTTCCTAAGAAACTACAAAGATGTATTTAGATATTATGATTGTTGACATCTTTTAGATCTTCTTCTTCTTCGTCTTCTGGTTGAGCAAGCTTTGAGCAGCAATTCCTTGCTTCAGATCTTCAATGTGGCTTTGACGAGAAGGTAGGTTGATGACTTGACTGATCTTCAATTGTTGTCTTCTTCATCAACAACTTCTGTTTGATTGTTGTTGTTATGTTAATTTGTTCGTTTGAGATTCAACAACAATTGCCATGATTGAATTAATGACAGCTTTGAATATTCTAAGTGTTACAACGAGAACTCATCGTTGTTGCTATCTTTACACAATGAGTTGGTCAATTTTGTAGATGAACATTCAGTTCGTAATTCTACAAGTGATCGACACATCAGAAGCAAAAACTCTTTCCATTAAATAGCCAATAGAAATATAGCCGTTAGAGAATACTCTTGGCTGTTTGGAAAAGAGACATTGTGATATAATGAGTTGTACTGACACATCTTCTTTTTGCAGAGGAGGAAGTGACCAGACATCTTTTCTTGGGCAGTGTGTACATTTAACTCACAACGGTAATATTTAGACTTGGAAACTTTAGTGGCTTCTGATGTTAATTTCATGAAGTATGAGCGGAGTCTTTATAGCAGAATATCTGATGCTTCAAGTCTTCCGTTAATTGAAGAAGTCCATTAGGAATCAGTATTCAGAACTTCAGTACTTGGTCGTTAAGAGCGTTATCCTTTTCTGCTTTAAGTCTTTCGAATCTTCAGAGTCTGTCTTCAAAGTCTTCAGAACTTCTTGTTTGAAACCTTGATCTTCAAAACTCGTCAGTCTTCAGATTCTTTCTGCACTTGGTCTTCAGCGCCTTCAGCCATCAGAACTTCAAGTCATAGGAGTCTTCAGAACTTTGGTTCTTTCTGAGTGTACTTCTTCAGAAGCTTCGCTATCTTCAGAATCTTAATCACTTTCAGAGAGCATCCACAAGAGCATTGCAATAGCAATCTTGGCATCCTTGGATCTGGCTGATCATGACTAGATAAACAAGCGTTCTTGCTTCTCGCGACTTTAGTCACACATAGTAACTTCACATATATATATATATATATATATATATATATATATATATATATATATTCAATCATAGTACATCTAGCTTGTTAGTTCTTGGATTGGCTGGAATTTTGGTAAAACAAAGTATATGCAATGTTGATGTCAAGGTATTGATGTTGCAACATTGAGTTTTAACACTGGGCTGTGTTATGTAATTAATATACTGAAGTTGGATGTCTGATGTCACATGGCGATGTTGTAACATCAGATCTGCAGAATTAACAATAGCAGGATGTGATGTTGTTAGGGTTTGCGTGTTAGCTGGAATTGTGGAGAGCAAGCTGTCTCATTGGATGCGAATATCTTGGGATAGATATTTTCTGCTGCATATGAGATCTGGTGCAGATTTGTAGGAGATTTAAAAGGTTGAAGATTTAAAAAGATTTTAGGAGAAAATCTGTTTTAAATATTCAGTTTTAAATAACAAATCTGGTCAGATATTGTAGCAAGTCCAAGACCAATTCAAGGAGCTATATAAAGCGCACAATACCAAAGGAAAAGGTACAGAAAACATTCAGAAGATCAGGAGCTGGAGGCTTAGTATCTAGAGTTTGTTTAGAGTGCTTATATTTACACTATTCTAGGGTTTGAATAGGTGTTATGTTTCTGTCCTCTCTAGAAGCTGTGAAGCAATAGAGAGTGGTTGCTTGATCGAAGCTAGGAAGTAAGATCAAGGGTACTCAAAGTGGTTTCTTTGAGTGTTTGTAAGGGATTGAGTGGTGTTCTCATACCTAGGTGGTTTCTTAGGTAGGAAGTCATTAGTAGAGTATAAGTTTAGGAGATTGTCAACGGGTTGTTGAGTCTGTAAATTATATCTACAAGTAGTGAATTCCATCCCTGGCTTGGTAGCCCCCAGAGTAGGTTGGTTGTAACCGAACTGGGTGAACAATTCTTTGTGTTGCTTTGTTACTGTTATTGCTGTCCATTGTGCAGAGTGTGTTGTTGTGACATCGGACCTTAACATCACATGTCTGATACCAGAATTTCAATTGGTATCAGAGCAGGCATCCTGTCTGTCTCTGGGTGAGATCTAGGGAAGTTACTTTCTGGTGTAAAGATGGACAAAGAAGTTGGAGGATTCATCAAAAGACCCCCTATTTTGGATGGATCCAATTATGACTATTGGAAGCCAAGGATGACCACCTTCTTAAAATCCTTGGACAGCAGGGCTTGGAAGGCTGTTATTAAAGAGTGGAAAGCACCTGCCATGTGTGAGAAAGATGATGCTGGCAAAGATAAAGAAGGCACCTCTAAGCCAAAGCCTGAAGAAGAGTGGACCAAGGAGGAAGATGAGCTTGCCCTTGGAAATTCCAAAGCTCTAAATGCAATCTTCAATGGAGTGGATAAGAATATCTTCAGATTAATCAATACCTGTAAAGTTGCTAAGGAAGCGTGGGATATTTTGCAGGCTACACATGAAGGAACATCTAGAGTTAAAATGTCAAGACTTCAGATTTTAACATCAAAATTTGAAAGCCTAAAGATGAAGGACGATGAGACTATTCATGACTTCCACATGAATGTCCTGGAGCTGGCAAATGCTTCCAGTGCTCTTGGTGAAAAGATGTCAGATGAAAAGCTTGTAAGGAAGATCCTTAGGTCCCTTCCTAAGAAGTATAAGATGAAGGTAACTGCCATTGAAGAATCACAAGACATCAGCAAGATGAGAGTTGATGAGCTCATTGGATCTCTTCAAACTTTTGAGCTTGGTTTGAATGAAGAAGAACCAGAAAATAAGCCAAAGAGTATAGCCTTGGTGTCAAATGATGAAGAAGAAAAAGGAAAGAGTTCTGAATCCTAGGAGGATCTATCTCAGGCCATAGTTATGTTGGGAAGACAGTTCAACAAAGTTTTCAAGAGAATGAATAATAACTCCAGGCCTAATGTCAAGAACATATCTTCTGACACCAGCAAGTCAAAAGAAAAGGATGAAGAGAAAACTGCCCAAGATAAAGGAGTTCAGTGCTTTGAGTGTGAAGGGTATGGACATGTCAAGAAAGAATGTCCCACCTTCTTGAAAAAGCAGAAGAAGGGCATGACAGTTTCCTGATCTGACTCTGATAGTGAAAGTGAAGGTGAGTCAGCAAAGCATGTCAGAGCATTAACAGGAGCTGTTGGTTTTGATGATGATTCTAGTGATGGAGAAATAACTTATGAGGAGTTAGCATCTACCTATCAAGAGTTGTGTTCAAAAAGTGCTGAGATTTGTCAAGAAAACAAGTGCCACAAGCAACAGATTGCTCAGCTAGAGAATGAAAAAGCTGATCTGGAAAATGAAGTTGTACTAGTTAGAGCTCACCTTGATCAAATGACCAAGTCTGTTAGGATGCTGAGCTGTGAAACAGACACACTTGATAAAATCCTTCAGACAGAAAAAGTTGCTGGAGACAAGGCTGGGATAGGTTATGTGGTTGAGGATAAGGGAACTTCAGAAGAAAGCACTTCAGGTTCAAAGAAGGGAGTGTCACAACTTTTGTCTCAACATCAGCCAAAGAAGCAGGATCCTACACTTAAGAAAACTGATGTTTCACAACCTAAGAAGATTGAGAAGAAGACTGGTCCTAATCAGAAGAGAAAGCAGCCTCAAGGAGCTAGTCAGTATATGCCTCCCCAATATCACAAGAGCATGCAAGCTGCTCAGTTCAAACATCACATGTCTCATCAGGTGTCTCAACATCAGGGGTATGGTTACACCAATGTTGTTCCTCATATCTATGGAAGAAGAAAGCCACACCATCATGGGAGACAATCCAGGAAACAACATTCTCAGCCTTCTTATGGAAGAAGATACCAGCATAATATAAGGCAGGCCAGTTATGGTAGGAGGAGACCACATTATGGATGACAACCTAAGCAGTCTCATCATGGCAGAAGATTCAGAGATAAAAGGGTGAGATGCTTTTATTGTGGAAGGTTTGGACATATGCAGTACTCTTGCTACAAGCTGCATGGATACCCTCAGCCTCAAAACAGATGGAGAGAGTACAGGCCCAAAGTTGTTAAACAATGAGTACCTAAGGAGAAGGTGAAGTGCTTATTGGCTTACATGGCTGACAAAGAGTTTAAAGAAGGAACATGGTATTTTGACAGTGGGTGTTCCAAACACATGTCTGAATGTAGATCCATGTTTGCTGAAGTCAGTCATTGTCCCTCTCATGAGGTTATGTTTGGCAATGGAGAAAAAGGTGTTGTTACAGGAGTTGGGAAAGTGAAAGGTGATGGTAGACCTGAACTTGACAATGTTCTATTTTTCAGTGGTTTAAATGCAAATTTGATCAGCATAAGCCAGTTGTGTGATGAAGGTTACAAAGTAAACTACACTAAAGATGAGTGTGTGGTATCTGATGAGCATAATCAGGTTTTTATGAAGGGTACCAGAACCAAAGATAACTGCTATCAGTGGATTTCTCTTGAAGGTAGTTCAACTAATGATGTTCAGGTCGATGTTATAACATCAGACATGATGTCAGGATGCTGAAAGGTCACTCAGAGTTAACAAGTTCTGATGTGAATCCTTTTAAATTTTTAAAAGGAAAGTATTTATGGAGGGAAAACATTAGTGATTGGTCTTTAAGAGGTACTCAAAATCAAGCGCCTTACCATATTAATACTACATCAAGATTTATCAAAGGGTTCTCATCTCAACGATTCGTCTCCCTCAACATAATAGAAAAACCCTCTCTAAACCTAGTCTGTTACAAAGGAACGATGTCTTCCCCATCCAAGAACTCTGGTTCTCAAAGAACTGCACATGTACGAACTAGGGTTTCTTCGGACAAAGAGCTGATTGACAAAGAACACATTCCTATGGTACTTCCCGAGTCAGGTAACTCTAAACTCTCTACCAAGATGAATAATACTGAAACTGGGTCATCATCCTCTCATGCGGTTGAGGAGAAGTATGATGTAGACATGCATTTGGAGCAGATTGCCACCAAAATCCTTGAGAAGGGAATACGTGTGAAAGGGATTTCTGTCCCTTTAAGGCAAATGCCTGCTGAACAGGTGGACTCTCAAAGTGAGGACAAAAATCTTCAAAGACTGGCCTTGTCTGGGAGTCAAGAGGCTGAAGGAGAAGATCTTGATGATACTGATGTCATCTTTGATGTCAGAACATCGTTCCCTAGGAAAGAAAGTCACAGGAGTAAAGGGAAGGATCAGGTTGAGGTTATAGATGTTGATGACTCATCTGATAATGAAGATATGGTCAAGGATAAGAAAAGGACTTCAGTCGCTGACTCTCCCAAGTCATGGAGCAAAGTTTCCAGGTCTGGCAAGAAGAGAAGAATCAAGGAAGAATCAGATTCAGAGTGTGATGTTCAAGACATCAACCCTGTGATGAAAGGAGCTGCTGATCATGTACCTGATAACATCTCATTTCACTGTGCCAGAAGTGCATCCATGTGGAACTGTGTGAGCCAACAAAGGATAGCTCTGGAAAGAGAGCTGGTAGGTGATGACTTAGAGTCTACTGGAATTGTAGATTTAATTAAGTTTTCTGGTCTTATAAGGACTATGTCAGGATTGTCCAGTTGCTATGATAGACTGGTTAGAGAACTTATAGTGAATATCCCTGAGTCTATTGATGACAACAAAAGCCTAACCTTCAGAAGAGTTACCGTCAGGAGTAAGTGTGTCTGGTTCTCTCCCAAGGTGATCAATGCCTACTTAGGAAGAAGTGAGGAAGATGATGGAGAATTAGAAGTCTCTAATAATGCTATCTGCAAAGAGATCACAGCTGGTCAGGTTGAAGTTTGGCCTTCAAGAGGAAAGTTGTCAGCAAGTTTGTTGAGTGTGAAATATGCTCGACTTCATAGAATAGGTGCGGTTAACTGGGTTCCCACTAACCATAAGACCTCTATTTCTGCTGGACTAGGAAAATTAGTTTATGCCATTGGAACAAAGAAACTAATTAATTATGGTTCTTACATCTATAATCAGACTATCAAGCACGCTGCAACAAGAGCTGTGAAATTGCCTATTGCATTTCCATCCCTCATTTGTGGGATAATCCTGTCTCAGCATCCTGGGATTCTTAATCAGGATGATAGGGTGTGTAGAAGGAAGCCTGGATTGTCGTTTCATCAGAATCTGTTTAAAGGAAGACATGTTGCTGATAATGTCAAAGCATCTGCCTCAACATCTACTAATCCTGCTCATGTCAAGAATGAAATGATTTCTGAACTGGAGGAAGCCTGTAAAGAACTAGATGAAATCATCAGAGTAAACATTGAAAGGAAGGACAAGTTTAAAAAATTACTTATGTCCCTGAAGATGAAGGAAAAAGAAAATGAGAAAGTAGTTGCTGATAAGACAGATGAGTCTGATAATGACAGTCTAAAAGAGGATGAAGAAGACGATGATTTCAGCTCAGATGATTAATGCTTATATTATTTCTCTTAATTAGTAGTTATAGGTTTATTTTCTGTCTTTGTTTCAGCACTTAATGTGCTTGGTTATGTAATTTGAATATTGTGCTGTTATATGCACTTTTTATATTTTTCTTTCTATGATTTGTTTTGCCTGGTTGCTAACTGTGAGGCTAACAATGAGAGCTAGGGTGTACTAACTATAGTTATTAGGGCTTCTGATTGAAGCTTGTCTAATTGTGGCTAAAAAGGGGAAGAAATAGCCAAAAGAGTCAAGAGTATCAAAGAAGGCCAAATGCTGCTATGTGATGCAGATATTAAGGGGAGTAATTGACTGCAGCTATGCTGGTTCATGATTGAGGGGGAGCAATATTGTTGAAAATTGCTGAAAATTGTTGATGTTGAAGGTGCTGCTAATGCTGAAAGGTGCTGCAGCAGAGTTGTTAGAGTTGTTGTGAAGGCTGCTGCTAGATGCTGAAGTAAATTGAAGATGCAGCTGTAGTTGAAGATAATATGTGCAGCTGTTTGAAGAGTGTAACTTGATTGCAGCATAATGATATATGCTAAAGTTTTTGATATATGCTGAAGTTTTTATGTGACCAGCAGAGTCTTGTGAAGAAAAGAAGTTACTGCCTGATGCTGCTGCTTGGAGGTTCAAATTATTGACTGAAGTTTTTCCGCTGCTAAAGTCTCTGAAGGTGCAGAGTGCAGAGTTTGTTTGCAGAGTGCAGAGTTTGTTTTAGCCAAAATTAGCCAAAGGGGGAGATTGTTAGTTCTTGGATTGGCTGGAATTTTGGTAAAACAAAGTATATGCAATGTTGATGTCAAGGTATTGATGTTGCAACATTGACTTTTAACACTGGGCTGTGCTATGTAATTAATATACTGAAGTTGGATGTCTGATGTCACATGGCGATGTTGTAACATCAGATCTACAGAATTAACAACAGCAGGATGTGATGTTGTTAGGGTTTGCGTGTTAGTTGGAATTGTGGAGAGCAAGCTGTCTCATTGGATGCGTATATCTTGGGATAGATATTTTCTGCTGCATAGGAGATCTGGTGCAGATTTGTAGGAGATTTAAAAGGTTGAAGATTTAAAAAAAAATTAGGAGAAAATCTGTTTTAAATATTCAGTTTTAAATAACAAATCTGGTCAGATATTGTAGCAAGTCCAAGACCAATTCAAGGAGCTATATAAAGCGCACAAGACCAAAGGAAAAGGTACAGAAAACATTCAGAAGATCAGGAGCTGGAGGCTTAGTATCTAGAGTTTGTTTAGAGTGCTTATATTTACACTATTCTAGAGTTTGAATAGGTGTTGTGTTTCTGTCCTCTCTAGAAGTTGTGAAGCAATAGAGAGTGGTTGCTTGATCGAAGCTAGGAAGCAAGATCAAGGGTACTCAAAGTGGTTTCTTTGAGTGTATGTAAGGGATTGAGTGGTGTTCTCATACCTAGGTGGTTTCTTAGGTAGGAAGTCATTAGTAGAGTATAAGTTTAGGAGATTGTCAACGGGTTGTTGAGTCTGTAAATTATATCTACAAGTAGTGAATTCCATCCCTGGCTTGGTAGCCCCCAGAGTAAGTTGGTTGTAACCGAACTGGGTGAACAATTCTTTGTGTTGCTTTGTTACTGTTATTGCTGTCCATTGTGCAGAGTGTGTTGTTGTGACATCGCACCTTAACATCACACGTCTGATACCAAAATTTCATAGCTGGTGTAAGTTGGTTCTGATGTCTTTAGTTCTTATGATCTGCACACAACACACGTTAAACCATAAAATGGTTCTTTCACAAATACTTATTGTTATCATCAAAACATAGATTGACTTGTAGAGACAATTCTTGCTCTCACAATCTCCCCATTTTTGATGATGACAAAACCAAGTATTTTGATTGAACATTTTATACAAGGTAATCACCAAAGCAAACAAATTCAGAGTATGGAACAACAGCTCCCCCTGAATGAGTTATCCTCAAAGCTTTATCTGAGATCATCTAGGATTTTATATAATCCAAAGATATACAGAGTAACAACTTGAGTTGCCAGAACAGAAATAGAAAAGAGTTACTTTTCTATCTTGTCCTTAGGAAAACAAAGAGTATTTAGCATCTGGACTAGTTCAACAGAACTTCCATCTTCAGATCTTCAGAACTCAGTTTCCTTTGTTTTCATATCAGAGCTTGTTATCTTCAGAGTCGTCTGAAGCATTTCTACTTTTCAGTAGATTCAATTGAGCACAGAATTAGAGCAGTTCTTTGACTGATAAACATAGCTTCGCTGTATATTAGAAACTGTCTTTTGAGACACTCCCCCTGAGTTTCAGGCTATATGAAGATTTTAGATTTTGCATTTTAGTCTTCTGGGTAATCTCCCCCTAATTTCCATAAGTCAGATATCGGGATCTTTCAGAATCGAATTTCAGAGTTTCTAAATTTAATCACCAGTGTTGATTATGACTTTTCAGAGTTTGACTTTGAATGCAGGTTTATTTCAGACCTTGTTATTGTCATAACTCAGTTAAATTATCAAAGCTTGATTTTTTATCAGATACCAATTGAAGGTTAAAACTTGTGATCAATCAACGCTTGATTCTAAATCTGGTACATCTTGTTTTAGTCGGATGTAAAAATGATGTGCTGACTCTTATACCAGAGTTTGTTGATTCTGATGCTGAAGGAGTTCTTTTGATATTACTTTGAAGAGTATTTCCTTTGTGTGTTGATAGGATACCAATGAAGGTACTTTGACAGTAATCCACAACTTTGCTTTGATTGAGAGTCTGATACTAATCTTTGTGTATTGAATCTGATTTCCAATTGATGATTTAGTTTGATACTAAATCGTCATTAATTAAAATTGGTTCCTGATAAACATCAGAATGGTTTCTTGCTTGGATCTTTAATCCAGATCTTCAGACAGTTCTTGACTTCTGATTTGCACAGAACTTCTGAGTGAGCATCTTGAAATATAGACTTTGCCTTGATTGCTTTCAGAGTTTTCTTACTTAATATGATTCTTTATTCTATGATCGCAGTTCTTCTTCTTATCCTGTCTTTAGAATGCCTAGTGAACTTGTTTAGAGTTCCTCGGATAACATCAAACAACAAACGTTAGTAGTAACGCATTTTATAAGAATACTTTGTTTGAGTTCTGCATTCTTTCAGATTTCCTTCTTTCAATCAAAATCAATCAATATATTTCTCCCCCTTTTTGACATCATCAAAAAGTGTCAGGGCATATGAGCATTTAAGCATGTAGTCATTTATATTTAGTTACAGAGTCACAAAGTCATTTTAAACATTCAGAAGCAATTAGACTCATTTTAGGGAAACACATCTATACTCAGTATGTATTTAATTGAAGGTGGATAGATGGAAGCCAAAAGATTAATTGAAGGTTAATAGATGTAAAGTGAACTTCTCAGATAAGCAACAAAATAGAAGACATCATATTTTCATTGACTAAGTGAGAAAAACATCAGCACAAAATAGAGCGATAAGCAACAAAACATAGCATTGTACTACATCAGATTTTAAAATTTTAGTCATCAAAATCTTCAACGTTGTCTACCCTATCACATATTGTCTCAGTTAGTGAAGGTTTTGGTCTGAGTCTCCTTACTAACCCCCAAAATTTCTCTTTTAGCATAATTTCAGATATTATTCTCCCGTAAGGAACGTAAGAGTTCAACTGAGTTCTTGAAACTCTGATAGAATGTTTCAGGTGATTGAAAATAGTTTTGGGAAGATTGATTTTAAAGTGGTGTGTTAGGAGGAAAACGAATACTCTGTCATCTTGGGGTAGCGTGCTCCTTGCGGTTGCACGAGGTCGAAGATTGGTTAGAGAGAATCTGAACCATGTTCTGGGTGAAGGAAGAAGTTTCTCAGAGTTTTTTGGTTCATAAGGAACCGAATCATCAAATAAAACCTTGCATTTCTTTACACCAAGCTCAGGTCAGATTGAAAGTCTTCAACAGTGACCCCAGAGGCGACATAATTTATGAGCTTTTCTAATGAGGGAATGGAGATGGTGATTGGAAAGCTATATACTTCAGACCAGATAGTGTTGCCATCATTACTGATTCTGGCATATTTTCAGAATTCTTTCACAAGAACTGGAAAGACAGGGTCGTTTAGCAGTGAATAATAACTATTCCAATATTGAATCTGCATGCTTCTTACAATTTCCAGACCATTATTTTGAAGTCTAGCTAGGTTTGGTCTTTTCTCTGGGATAACTTCTAGAGTTTCTACGTTTCCTCTGATTGTTGGAGAAGCCATTTGTTAACACACAGAAGATTCTGAATGAAAATTGGTTTAGATGAGGATGAGCGAGGACGAAGTAGAATCCTATTATTTATAGGCGAAAAGAGAGTGAGGAGTGTAATGACTAAATTGGTACACCAAGATTTGGGTTTACTATTTCCTAGGTGGTCATGATTAATTAGGGTATGCTAAAAGGCGTGAACGTGTGGGAAAAGAAAACGGAGCCGTTACTCATTTTTTTTTTGAAGTTAAAGACTTTATTACTGAAGATTTCTTGGGTTGTAAGACAGGACACGTCGTTTATGCAATATTTTAATGGTTTATTAAGAATTTTTATTAGTGGGTACCAGATATTATAAATAACGCTAGACAAAAGATAACATAGATATATATCCATAAATGATACAAGCATACACTTAACCATCTAGTATCCTAATCTATCTTAGAATGTCAACTAATTTATTTTCTGAGAACCAGTCACTATCAAATGTTTCACAAGAGTTTTCAATAAGGGCAATATCAGGACCGCATCTAATCCTGCTAATTGTCTGCATAACTCCTGTTTTGAAAAACACTTCAGTTAAGATTCTTCCATAAGGGATCTTAGTTTCAAGGGTAGTTCTTGACACGAGAATGGTGTCCTTGAGATGGTCAAATATAATTTGGGGCAGATTTATACGAGTTTGCTTAAGGAGACACATGATTAGGAGCTTGTCATCATGATACAGAAGGTTTTTGTATGTGCTTCGAGGTTTGATGTTTGTCAGAATGAATTTAAACTAGCCTCTGGCATGGGGCAAGAGTTTCTCAGGATTAGTAGGTTCGAAGGTAGAACCTCTATCAAACAAGTAGTGTAATTTTGCATCAGAAGTGCATCGAATGGATGCATGACTGGGAGTGATGCCTTCCAGTGGGCATTCAATGGCTTCAGTGATTTTTGAAGCGTTGAAGGAGAGAGGAATACCATAGATGTCTGAAGAAATGGTCAGACCGTCATGGCTGACAGCAGCATTGATCCAAATTTTTTTTATGATGTTTGGGTAAATGGGACCTCTAAGCATATGAATGTAGCCGTTCCAATTTTGCGAATGAATGCCTAGATGGAAATTATGATCAATATCCATTAGCTTAGGTTGTTTTTCACTAATGATTTCAAGAGAGTTATCGTCGCCAAAGAAGGTTCTTGGAGTCAATGATTGGTTTGCCATGAGAATGGTGAGGAAGTCTTTTGAGGAAATCAAGTCAGGAGTTAGAGAGGTGTGAGTTTTAATAAGTTAGAAACTGAGGATAATATATATATAGAATAAGACTTGTATTATTGATGAGTAGGGTTAGCTAGGATGAACAGATACTCTTGTTAGAGAGAGAGAGGGGGATTAGGTTCTAGAGAGGTGTTGACTGGAGCATACCTATGGGTAATAGGATGTGACTAGACACTGATGGAGGAAATCTCTTACTAGAGGACAGTTCAAAAGATTTTAGTAAGATCTTATTAAGTTGTCAGAGATATGTTGTGGTTTCAATAGATTCGCAATTATTATTGTATTCTTTTGTGTGTAGTTTTCGTTAAAGGGTTTTCTTGTATTTAGCAATTTCTTTCATCTATGCTTAACAGATTTTCTATTGGTTGAATATTTCCCTAAAGAAACATGTAGGGATCCCTAAATAATTACTTAGTAAAACATGCTATGACAAATTTGAAAGAATTCTAATTAAGGCATCTCATGAGTTTAACAAATTATTAGTGAAAAGAAAAGTGTACCTTAGATTTTTCAGACTTAACTGAGTGCTTTTTGTCTTGATTTTGGTCTTCATTCTGATGAATTTTGAAATCCTCGTAATTTTTTGTGAGTGCATTCTTCTGAGCTTTTGATCGACTTCTTTCAGACTTGGCTTGCTTTGAGCATCTTTCTGATTCTGCCTATTTTCGAGTAGGCTGCAGATGTTTCTTGGGTTCTTCAAGATAAGCTTGTCTTCTGACTTCTGAAGAGAATATTTTCTTGGAAGATGATCCTAGTTAGATTATAGCTTTCTCTCTCTTTTCCTATTCAACCTTGTCCTTTAGTTTTCTAGGTTACAATAACCGAGATTAGGACTTAGCATGATCAGAGTGACCATTTTATTTGAACTTAGCCAATTACATGCAATCCTTTTTTATAAGACGACACTCATATGCGTGGGAGCAATTCTTAGTGAATAGTAAATTTCATTTTATGACCCCATTCATAAATAACAGATTACATGTGTTTTGAATGTTTCTCACTTCTCATTTCCTTGATCCATAGGATCTGAATCTTAAACGACAAACTTCAAGAATTGGTTGAGTTTTCCTTTCAAAGCCCGAATTCAGTTTGCGTTTGTGAGAGTTTCTTTTCTTTGAAAGATGATTGATTTCACCAGTTCAGTAAGAACCTTTGAGAGATTATACGAGGAGGAATTATCATATCAGTATCTGACTTGTTCCTCAAGGTTGTTTCAGAACTTGTTCAGAACCAAAACATCACCATGCCTCATGTGTACATCACTAGACATGATTTGCATGAACCTCTTATTCTCACAACGATGATCAACTTATTTGGGGTTGTTCACACATATCTATGATTTAACTAATTTCTTCAAACGAAACATCATTAACGTCATCTTGGTTGGAGAACCTAGATACCTGAAATGATAGCTGTTGTACCCCAAATTTTTCCCTTAGATCCATTGATCTCTTGCATTTCATATTAGGTCAATCATATTGCATAGCTAACCATCTCACCAGTTTTTGTTCGTTTCGTCTCATTTGTGAATCAAGTTTTATTTCAAGGGGCTTCAAGGGCTGATCAATCCAGGTTTTGGATGGATCACTGGACCAAGCAAGTTTCTTATACTCCTAAGAGACTTCCTCTCCTCAATAATCCAACGTGGTTTATTCTATCACAATTTTTTCTGAGGCTCAAGTCTTGTAAGATCAAATCAAGGATCGGGCAAAGTTATCAGGTCAAAGGTGTGTGCGGTGTGGTTTGAATTTCAATGGATGTTAGAAGTGGTTTGTTTCAGTATCAAGTTATTAGGATATGACAAAGGCATTTGTTTCGTGGTTGAGGAATTATCAGAGCCGGTTCATCTTCAATTAGGGTTTTGGTACAGTCGCCCCAGTTAATGTCTCAAGTCATCTGGGTCACTGACTATTTTGAGGACAAGTGTGGATTGAATTCGAGTACTTGTGTTTGAAGATTAAGATTAGGATTTTGTGCAAGTTCAAGTTTATCTGATGAAGTCAAGCTATAAGAGCCATTTAAAGTCAAGACATTCAGTCAATCAATCGCAAGTCCTAATTATATGGTTCATGTTCTTGTCAAGATTGTTTCGAGATGAAGTCAGGATATGGTGTATTTCTCTCATGGAATTGATTCAACGTTTCAACACAATTCTGGTGGTTCACTTCTTGAGTTGATTCATGGTTTTGGTCGAAATTCAAGTTCAAGTCTAACTTCGGAAGTTCAAGTTGCATAACCAAGTCTTTCTTTTATTCCATCCAATTTCAAATTCTCTCTTCATTTCAAGTTCAAAATTGAATTCATGTCCAAAATTCCAATTTTTTCACTCAAGTTCCACATTTCATTCAATCTCTTCCCAAATTCATCTTTTGTCAAGATTAAAAAAATTATTACTTTTCAAGTTACAAAATTCAATTCAAGATTCAAAATGCACTTCACTCAAAATTCAAACTATAGTAAAGTTGTAAAATTCTAAGCCCATTCAAAAAATAAAATAGTGTCAAGGTTCATCAAATTGTGTCTCACAACTGTTTTTACAATAAAAAGGTCCATATACATATACGTTCAAGCCATGATACAAAGTCCATGAAAAAAATAATAACGGCCATGAAGTCATGAACTATAGTAGCTACTATCAAATGCCAAAACATGTATCAGTACACCTCAATTTACAAGCCACTACACACCCTACGCTATGCCTGCGACTATATTTCACCAAAATGGAACTCTGCACCCTGTGTACCTCCTACTGTACGACCTCTGCTCAACATGCAACAAAACAGCCTGCTCAAAACGTTAACCTGCGAACCGTGAAAGCAACAACTCAACAACGGGTAAATTCAAATCAAAATTCCAACAAGTTCTGATTTCTTTGGGGGATATATAACCGATGAAGAGAAGAGGATAAAGGGGGGAGAACCGGAGGAGAAGTTTCAACAACCGAAACCACTACACCACTTTCATATACCTTTTCCATTTTTCTTAACAGAGGCTGCTATTTTCTTCTAAAAATCACACATCAACACACAATACCACCCTCGTAACCTTTCTTCTTCATACAACAACAAAGTTCAAACAAACTTTCGTTTCCTCTGCACAACTAATCAACAAACTCCTCTTTACCGGTAAAAATTCAACAGCAAACACAACAATTTCGAATCCAAATCACAGTCCAAAAAGTAGAAGAAGAAGAGCATTTAAAATAGAGCCACGCCACCACAACATTAACCTCTCATTCTCCTTCACAAATCCACCGACACCATCCTAACCGTCCCCGTTACCTGTTCATGTTCCGGTGACAAGAGCTACTACCAGCACAACGCTTCCTACACTTTGAAAACAGCCGGTGAAACCTACTTCGCCGTCGCTAATCTCACCTGTTAAGCTTTTATCGCTCAGAATCCTTACGGTATTCGAAACCTCTCCGTTGGTCTCAACTTGACTATTCCTCTCAGATGTGCTTGTCCCACCAAGAAACGGAGAGATCAAGGAATCAAGTATCTTCTCACCTACTTAATCTCTCAAGGTGAAACTGTTTCCTCGATCGCTGATATTTTCGGCGCTGATCCACAAACCGTTATTGAAGCTAATGAGCTTTCTCCTACGGCTGTTATTTCCATAACATTAACCCTCAAACACTCCGTAAACCACAAAAAATCACTCTACCAGCCACGACCGCACGACTGTCGAAGAAGCAACGAGAGAAAAGAGTGAGAGAGCGACCAGTTACGAGTTAGAAAAACACAGAGACAGAGCAGAATGAAGAAGACAAAGCTCGACGCCACTGAACCTTCAACCGCGTGAACGAGCGGTGTAGAGTGTTTGAACGAGAAAGCCAACGGCGAGGAAAAGTTAGAGATTTTGAAGCGAAGGTGAACGAGATTGGGACGGGAAGCAGGGAGACCATTGGAGAAGAGGAAAACGCGTTTCTTGTTGACTGAATTTAGGTTTGCTTTTAGTTTATTTTCTTTATTTTTCTTTCTTTCTGATATTAATGATTAGGTTTAAGTGGATTTGGGCTTACCAATTTTTCTGGCCCATTTTGATTCTGCCCACATCATCACCTTAGTCTAATTTAGTTAGTAAGTTTTGATTAGATTTTAAAACTTAATTAATTAGTTTTATTAGAAGTTAGTCTAATTTATTTATTTAAGTTTTAATTAGAAATTAGTTAATTAGGTTTTATTCTAATTAGTTATTTAGCTATATTTTAGAGTTAGTTAATTAGTTTTAAAATTAGCTTACTAAGTTTCGTCTTAGTTGATTAATCATAGAATTTATTTAAATTAGGAATTGATTAGATATTAACCTTTTTAAGTTTTAATTTTGCTTAAGACTTTATTTAATTTCTAATTTATTTTGACATTCTCCCATCTTTATTAATCCTTGTTGTTCAACTGTGAGTTTTAATTTCGCCAGAGCACTTACTGTATATTGCCATTCTTCTTACATTTGATATTGAATGTTTTCCTCTTTGTTTCTCTGCTATCTTCCCCTCATTCCAAAGGAAGGTTAACTAATGTTGACTCATAAGTCATGACCCCCCACCTTAACCTAAGTAACCTCTTAGGAAGAAACCTTATTTCTTGGCCTCATCAGAGCCATAGAAATTACAACTAGCTTTAGGAAGAGTTCTTCAACTCTTAGTGATATTCATCATAATGAATTTATCACTTCCCCTACTGACTAAACTTCAACATAGGTCCATTACAACTAGATTTAGAGAGTTCTTAAACTCTACAATGAGCTTGTACTCATTTCCCCTCTGAATATTGGCCATAGTCAATAATTCAGTAGAAGTAGAACTACGCATACTCTGATTCTACTCCCGAGGATACGTAGGCGTAAAGTGCGATGCTTTATCGAGTATACTTAGATACTAACCCCTAGGGTTTTCAGACCTTTAGCATATAACCTTTAGCAAACATAACATTTAGCAAGAGGTTCCCGTAGAGTACTACGGATGTTTAGGGTGCTAATACCTTCCCTAGGCGTAACCAACCCCCGAACCTTAAATCTCTCCCCTTTAGGTTTTTCTAACGATCTTGAACCTTTCCTTTGGATAAATCAAAGTCGGTTGTAAAAGAAACATGATGCAAATTAATTAATAATTTGTTATCCAATTTTCACCGCAACAGAAATGGCGACTTCACTGGGGAGAGTTAGACCTATTGCTGGTCCTTTCCTAAGAGGGTTAAGCCTATCTTACTTTTATGTTATTTATGTTTGCTTATTTTCTTGTATGTGCTTATGTATGTCATATATGTTTATCTGTACATTTGTTTTTGCTTGATCCTTGGGTTGACATGGTATCTATGAGTGAGATAAGTCCTAACCCGGACTTGAGTGCACAAATATGATAGGACCGTGATGTAATCAATAGTCGGTTGTTGGCAGTAGTACCAACAATCTATGGCATATGATGATCGCACTCAGATGAGGCCCTTTGGGATCGTTGATGTCTGATGTGAGAAGTCACATTGATATTACTTTTTCAATTGGGAGTCGTAGATTCTGAGGACCGTAGTTACCTTTACCCCACTTGGCCTTTTAGGATGTAGTGCGGTGACTATGAGGGAGCCAGTCCTGAGTAGTTGTCACGCGATACTACACTCAGACGAGTTTATCTTGAGAATATTATTAACCCGTGTAAGTAGTTACATGGGCCGATAATATCCGAAAGATTTACGTAGACTCTGGGAACTTTTTAGAACCCTGTTCTGCGGATGACAAACTTGTAGTCCACACCTTGTTGGGATGGGTAGACCTTGACTTCATTCACGAGACCTATAAACGTAGGATTTGTTTGCTTTGTTGTGTGTTGCATTCATCTCTGCATTCAAGCATTCCTAGCCCTTTGGTTTCGAGAAACTCAAATGTTTGTTTCCTTTTCAAAAAGATCAATAGAGATCAGGGATTTTTAAACAAAAACTTTTCAAATTTTCAAAAATTTTCACAACTTGCCTTTGAGTTCCTTGAAACCATTTAGCTTGCATTAGCATCTCATTTGCATCATGTCAAGCATGTGCATTTCCTCTCTGTCTTCGTCTCATGTCACCGTTTTCCCTTTAGAATCGTCTTTGAATCATCACCCGAGCCAAACCCGACAAGGATGTCTGAGCAATACTGCGAGCTGGACAGAGTCAGCAACAAATTGAGTGAGCTCCGAGGAGGAATGGAGCAGATCATGGAAGTTGTGAATGTTATACGAGCAAAGGTGGATACGCAGGTCACCGTAGTCTCAGAAGTCGTTGCTACAACTGTAGAGCCTCCCGTTACTATTGTGAACCCCACTTTAGGCATGCCTTTTAACTTTATGCGTGCTCCGTCCGTCACTTCTTCTCAACAAGCTGTTCCCTTGGCTAATGAGGCTTTTCAAGCTTTTCCTACCTTCACTCCAGCAACAGTGCAAGCCCAGATGCACCCAGTTTTTCAGAATCCACATCCGGTTCATGATCACGTCAATATGTCCGAAGAAGGAAGGCTGAAGGAAAGTATGGAGACAATGCAGAAGAAATTGAGAGCATTGGAAGGGAGCGATGTATCTAATATTAATGTTAAAGACATGTGTTTAGTCTCAGGCTTGGTAATTCCACCCAAGTTCAAACTACCCAATTTCGACCTGTACTCAGGAACGACCTGTCCTAAGTCGCATTTGGTCATGTATTACCGACGAATGGCTGCATTCATGGATAATGATAAGTTGATGATCCACTGCTTCCAAGATAGTTTGAAAGGAGCCGCGACAAAGTGGTATTTGACTTTGGACCAATCTAGGATCCGATGTTTTCAAGATGTATCTGATGCTTTTGTAAAGCATTACAAGTATAACATGGACCTGGCTCCAGATCGTAAACAACTACTGAATATGTCACAACGTGATATCGAGTCTTTTAGAGAGTATGCACGGAGATGGAGAGAGCTGGCTTTACAGGTAGAGCCACCTTTATCTGAAAAAGAGCTAACCGATTGGTTTGTCGACACGGTGAGGCCAGAATTCTACGAAAGGATGATCAGTAGCGTGTCTGCTAATTTTTCTGATATCGTGACTGTGGGGATTAAAGTAGAGCTTGGTCTGAAGAGTGGGAAAATTACCAAGAGAGCTGGTAGTCCGAGCAACGATGCCAAGAAATCCTTCAAAAGGGAAGGAGACACCAGTGTGGTGATGACACACAAAAAGAAAAGAAGTCAGTCCTAGAAACATCAGCAACAACAGCGTTATTATGTTCAGCAACCTTATTAGCCGCCATTGCGCCAACATTCAACAATCAAGCCTCTGTTTATCAGCCGGTTCCTCAACCACCAATGTATCAACGAGCGCCCAATGCTCCTGCTTATTCACAACGGACTCAAGTTTTTCGTCAGAATATTTTAGGTAAGAGAAGGGGTGGAAGGCCTCCAAATTCTCCCATCCCTATGACGTATACAGCATTGTATCCTGTTTTGGTACAATAAGGATTAGTAACTACAAGGTCACCAGGCCCACCTCGGGATCCACCGCCACCTTCTCACAATCCCAATGCTCATTGTGCATTCCATGAAGGGGCACCAGACCACGATTTAGAAAGTTGCTTAGCTTTGAGGCATATTGTAAAGGGCTTAAGAGAGAGGAACATTTTGTCTTTCGATGGCTCCCAGCCTATCATCAAGAACAATCCTTACCCGCTCACGAGATAAGTAATGTCGTGAGGGATGTATCAAGACAAAGAAGGACTGTGATTGAGCACCTTTTTGGTTCTCTGTATTCGATTCCCTAAAACTGGCAATCTTTTGGCTGTTCCGGTAATTTCATTGTATTTCTTTTGTACTTTGAATTTGTATTTTGCTTATAAACTTTGTTGTACTTCCAAATTGGCAAGATTAATGAAATATTTATGCATCTTTTGATTAAGTCCATTCGTTTCACTCATCTACTTTAATATCTCCATCTTATTTCTTTCCCTTTATCAAATTGTTTATTTAAGCAAAGATTAGGGAGGATGATGAAAACCTCATGTTCATAATTGTTGTGGTATTATTTTCAAATTAACCTCGCCGAGGATGTAAGGCATTGTTTCAATACATCCCTTGTTAACCCCTTTCAAGCCTAGAAGTTTCCTTTCTTTGCACAAAAAATCATAATCTCAACCTTGGGGCAGGGTAGTTCTCAGTTTAACTCGGTTATGCATTCAAACACGAGCATTTCACATAAGGCGCCAGTCAGCTTTCAAATCAAGTGACTTCCTATTTTTTAAGATTTGAACGTATATCTTGAGCTAACTGAGCGTAGGATTTGAGCCTTTATCTTTTGTTTCATGAACCATGAACCATACCACATTACAACCCTAAAAGACCTAATTGAGGTAAGGTTGTTTTGAAAGGCATACTACAGCAAGATTGAGTAACCTGACTCCTAATAATCTTTGTTATTTATGTGTGTTGATCACTTCTTCTGTCATTTCATAAATAATCAGATCCATCTTTGTTCTTGATTTAAATCAATTAGCGTGTGTTTCCTTCAAAAGGTTTTTGAAAGCTTGCATGAATATCGCATTGACTAAAGAGTATGAGAACCGTATAGGTTCTGTTCATAAGATACGATACTCAGAACTTGCAGTGCGGAAGCTTATCAGAGATAGGCTGCAAGGTTCTGACTTTACTTAATATGAGGTTCTGATATTTAATGCAGAAACATAAATAGAGATACTAAGCAAGAGAGTAAAGGACACACGATATATCCTGGTTCACCACGCGGGCTAATCCAGTCCACCCTCCTCAGGTGATTTCGCCTTGAACACAAGGACTTAATCCACTATAACCAAATCATGATTACACTTGCACGGGAAACAGTCGGTGACTAACCACTTGCACAGCCGCACTGTGACTAACAACCCAATGAACCGTTCAGGGATCCAACAGGATATAACGTTCATTGACCGAGCAGACCCATTGCTGGGATTTCACAGCAAGCCATTCAGGGATTCATCACAATGAATATAACGCTACTGACCATATTTCAGGATTTTCCACAATGACCCTCAGCCATTGTCATCTCAAGTATCTGATCACCATGTGATCTACTCAAGGGCCTCGACTCACATCTAGCTGGTGTATGTTGGTGCTGATGTCTTTAGTTCTTATGATCTGCACACAACACACGTTAGACCATAAAATGGTTCTTTCATAAATACTTATTGTTATCATCAAAACATAGATTGACTTGTAGAGACAATTCTTGCTCTCACATGCTTTACTTGTTTGTTTCAATTATGTCTGTTTGCTTCAAACCCTTTTCAAAATATAAAATCCTCGATCCAACGTTGAGCCATCTTTTCTACCCATGTAAGTCGATTGCTTTTAAGCATCGCTATCGACCTTTGGTCACTATACACAAGGCTAGCCCACTTCGCTAGTGTGCACGATTAAAATTCAACCCCTTTGTTTGATTAATCATTGTTGTATGCTTTATTACCTTATGCTTTACTCTTATAATATAATTGTTTGCATTATATCCAAGGGAAAATCCCATGCATGATAAACAATTATTGTGCATGGTGCATGTGCATTTCATACCTCCCTATAGGTTTTCATACCCTTTAAGATAAGATTATCTTAGACAACTTTAGGATAGATTTCCTAAGTTAGTCCCCCTTAATCTGATTAGACAATCAAACACTTTAGCATCACCTGATTCTGCACACAAGAGAATTAGATGTGAATCATCTCAAAGAAGAGACATACAATCTCATACCCCACAATACAAACAAGATGTGGATTCCTTTTCTACTTAGGAGAGGTATGTGGCCTATTCGTCGATTATATATCCGAGTTGGAGCCCTTCTCCTAAGATGAAGCAAAGGTCCATTCTCAAAACTGTGGTGGTTTCTTAAGATGATGACTCATCTTTTAGGGAGACGTTTAGGGAGTCGATTCCCAAAGAAGTTGAATTGAGACATCACCACTCAGTTGAGGCCCTCTCGAACTTAATATTGTTCAACGAGTTTATTTGTGAAGACGATGTTATTTTCGACCTAGGAGCCCGTGAGACTGAGAACCGTAGTTACCTTTAACCCCACTTGGCCTATTAGGATGTAGTGCGGTGGCTATGAGGGAGTCGATTCCCAAAATAGTTGATACGTGATACTACACTCAGACGAGATTCTCTTGAGAATATTATTGACCACCAAGTTATTTGGGAAGTCGATAATATCCGAAAGATGGGTTGTTAACTCTGGGAACTTTGTAGAACCCGTTCAGCAGATACATTTGAAACCATAGTACATACCTTGGGAAGGGTAGACCTTGGCTCCATGTTGTGACCTTTCAAACCTAGGGCTCTTTGTCTATTTGCTTGCTTGTGTGTGCTTTGTGTTTTCTGTGTGTTTGCATCCATGCATTCATAAGCAGCATATCATAAAGTTTCATGGAACTTAGCTTTGTTTGTAAACATCATAGGGATATCATGGACTCTTAAAAAAACGTTGAAGTACACTTACAAGAATCATGATCTGGACGATCTAAGGAGATTGGAGACCTTGTTGACAGATAAAGAAGGGTTCAAAACCAGATATGGGAAGTTGTTATCTCTGTTGAATGTGAAGATTGATAAGGGACTTCTATATACTCTATTGCAGTCTTATGACCCAGTCTATCACCGTTTCACACTTCCTGATTACTAGTTGGTGCCGACTCTTGAAAGATATTCTCAGCTGATGGAGTCACCTATTCATGACAGGTATCCATTCTTCGAGAAGGACCCCGAAGAGAAAGGAATTGCTAAGGCTACTCACTTGGATTTGGAGGAATAATTGCCCTACTCTAGTCCTCAGTCAATACCTTGGAAGCTCAATTGGAAGAAGAAGTCAAACAACTCAAGGAAGATCGTTAGAAGAGTCTCCTTAGATCTATCAATACTAGCTTTTATTTAGCTTTTATGTCATGATTCTTGTAAGGCGTACAAACGCGTTTGTAATCAATTTTGTAATAAATCAATCTTTTCGTATTCTGATACTAATGGTTGTAACCATTTTTTAATAAAATGCGTCTTTTGATATTCCTTAATGATTATAAATAGCTGAGTTCCATGAATCTTGTTGCATTGCATTTGCATTTTTCTTTCTCCCCTTCAAGGAACTTAAAAGTTATTTTGCTAGGCATCGTAAGATGGATTACAGAAAGAAAGGAGTTTTTCCATACACCTTCAAGGTTCCTGATGTTGAACAGTTAAGAGAACTAGGAGATCAGATCAAAGATCCTGAGGCTTTCGCCGAGAAGTATAGAAGGATCCTCCCGCTGCTGCAGATTCGAGTGGCTGCTGGTCTGTTAGAGATGCTTGTGCAACTCTATGACCTGATCTATCAATGTTTCATTTTCCCAGATTTCCAGCTGATGCCTACGTTGGAAGAGTATTACGCTCTGTTGGACATCCCTGTCAAAGACTCACTTCCGTTCTCCGGCTCAGAAGGAAGGCCTAGCCAAGAAGATATTGCGAGAGCATCCCGCATAAAGCTGCTTGATATCCGAACTCATATGACGGTTAAAGGGAGAATCAATGGTTTGCCCGCCCAGTTCTTGTTTGAGAAAGCTCGACACTTCTCTAACATGGGGAATGCCGAAGCCTTCGAGAACATTTTCGCACTGCTGGCCTATGGTTTGTTCTTATTTCCAAACATTGAAGATTTTGTCGATGTCCACGCAATCAGAATCTTCATGCTCAGAAATCCAGTTACTACACTGTTGGTCGACGCCTATCGTGTCATCCATTCGAAAGTTCTGAAAGGAGAAGGATGAATTACATGTTGCACTACTATCCTCTATAGGTGGTTTATTTCGCACCTACCGAGGTCTACAACTTTTTGGGATGTGAATGATGGTACAGAATGGCATGTGAAGCTCATGGCTCTCTCTCTCACTCAGACGTTGTATGGCATGATCCGATGTATGAAGGAATTATCATGATTCATAGTTGCAGAGACTTTCCCAATGTGCCTCTTCATGGCACAAAAGGATGCATTAGTTACAACCATGTGCTTGCTCGTCAACAACTCGGTCATCCGATGGAGGAAGTACCTGATCCGGAAGATCTAACCAGAATTTTTCTTTATCAAGGAGAGAATCTTGAGTTGAAAATCAGAATTGTGTATGCGTGGTGCCGTATAAACCGGCAAAGAATGACCGTAACAAAGAATCCTGATTGTACAGTCACTGAAGCTTGCCTAGCATGGGCACATGAAAATGCTCTCACCTTGATGATGCTCTATCCTCGTCCCAAGCCTCATGTAGCTGACACAAGTGAAGTTTTGGAGTTGAAGGCATAAATAGAGAAGCTTACCCTTGATAAAGCAAGGATGCAAGAACAGATCGACAAGTTGACTGAACAACTCCGTGGAAGAGAAGAGTCATCGTATGGTGGACAAGACTCCTAGTTCCTTTTGTTTTATGTTGCTTATTGTAATAAATTTTGAAGGTGTACTGGCTGTTGTTGCACCCCAAAATTTGTCATCCTTACTTTATTACTAACTGGCTTATGTTGCATTGCATTTTGCATTATCATGTGTGCATATCATTGGTTCTTAGCATGGGGTCAAGGTGCTTGAGACATGTTCAAGAGGAGAAGGTATTCTTCAAAGGGTCAAACAAGAGAGCTCAAGTGGATCACTCCCTCCTAACCAGTGCATATATTAGGGTTTTGAGATTCTTGGGTTTGTTGCTCCAATGAGCAAGCTCCTTGGGTTTTTATCATCACTAAATGGCATATCTTATCTTTGTTGGAGAGGATACACATCATATTCAGAGGAATTTGGATTTGGAGACTGTGTTATTTCCTCCTAGACTGAGGGCACCAAAACCAGGGTTTGCTATAAAGTCAGTTTATTTCTGATTTTTTGGGCAAGACTTGATTCTAAGGTATTCCTTGGGTCCCTAAGCTTCTAGTAGTGGAAGATTGTCCATCAGTTTGGTCCAGGAGGATTTCAATTGGCCAATGGATTGGGAATCAGGTGAATTGGGTAAAAGTCAACAGTGAAAGGAGAAAAGTCAACTGTGGGGTTTTGAGGTTCTCTTCAAGGTTCTCAAGGTCTCACATCCTCACATGGTCTCCAGGGGTCAAGTTTCATGCATATTTATCAGGAATCAGGAGTTGGTGCAAAGTTTCTAAATTTGGAAAGTGACCTATAATGAAAAGTTTCCATTTTTGGCAAGTTCCTGCACTGCATTCAACTGGACTTATCATCATCAAAGAAGCTTCATATGAATTTTTCTCCAACACGAAAGTTGAAGATATTTTTCTCCTCTTTCCAACAAGTACTAGTGGGTCTCCATATTATTTGTGAAACTCCAGTTATGATCAAAATAAGTCAAAGTGGTTTTTAGGGTTTCTCATGATCCCATTTTCACAACTTTGGGCATAATGACCTATAATCAATTCCATTGTTTCATGTCACTTTCTAATGTCAAAGGACAATCCCTAAGGAACATTTTAGACCTTTGAATCAAGTGGTTTCATGGTGCATGTATCACTTATCCTCCATTATTCAAAATTCCCAAATTATTTAAAAGTCATGAATCAAAAAAGTTTCAAGGGCCAATTTATATGTGGTGTGATTAGCAATTCAGATGCAAGTGATCTATCATGAAACATTTAAATATCCATGCATGGAGGAGGTGTACTTAACATAATGTGATTTTTCAAAATAATTCAAGAACTCATTAAACAAATAATCACCCAAGCCCAATTCATCATCAGAGGAAAACCCTAGCCTATTTAAACCTATCCATGCACTGGTTAGAGAAGCTACACGTGACATTTGGAGGATTGGAGAATTTGAACCCTAAAGCTCTCTTTCAACAAATCTCACGAATTACAAGGAGTTTCTTCAAAATTCTTCCACAAAACTTCTTCTGGTGATCTCTAGAACACAACCCAACCACCATTTGTAGCCAAAAGCAAGTACACGTGTGGAGCCATCTCAGGTTAGGGTTAATTTTGATGATCGTGAAACTCATTTTTTTAAGCATGCATATTGTTGTGTGATTGTCACTGATCATGCTGATGTAATTTTTGTGGTGTTTGGACGTGTATACTGCTTGCTATGTGTGTTGGAAGTTTTATGCCCTAACCTTAACCTCTTCGTTTTTCAATATATATTGGTTATTTTTGAATTTTGATGCCATATTCAAATTCCTGACGAAAATTTGGGTGGGATAGTGTATTCGCACGTGCGTTTTGGTGTCATCTTTGTTGCAGGTGGCCGGAGAAGAGGGCGGAGCCCTAACTCCGGCGGTGGCGGCCGGTGAACCAGTTCGACAAGGGTTTGGGTGAAGAAGACGACTCCCAGCCGTCCATTATCTTGATCCAACGACCCATGCTTTGCCACCTCGTTTCCTTTTTATTTTATTTTTCTGAATTTAAATTAATGATCCCATGTTTATTACCCCACGGGTCTTATGGTGCACGTCCACTTATATTTATTTATCTTGTTTACTTTTTGTTTTTGTTGACCAAATAATGGACGCAGGATGCATCCAACGACTGGTACAAGGTCAACTGGTTGACTGAGGGACCACGCAAGCCTTTTTTTATTTTTTTCTCTTTTCTGATGGATTTAGTCTTGGGCTGCTATTCGCACCCCACCTCTCAGGCCCATTAACCATTCCAACGTTATTTCTTTACTCATTGCACCCCCAGCCTCTAATCTCATTTTATTTTCATTAATTCATTATCATTTTCATATTTTAATTATTAAAATTACATAATTGCATTAAAAAATGACTAAAAAATTTCATGCATCATATTTATCATTTTAATAAATTTTCCAAATTTTATTTTTTATTTTCATTTTATTTTTATCATTTAAACTAATTATTTAGTCTATTTTCTTTTTGAATTATCCATATAATGCATACCTAATTTCTTTATTTTATCTCTCTGCAACCATAAAATATTTTTTATCCGTTCTTTTTGAATTTGTTCACTAACATCCTAAAATGCATAAAAATATTTTTTATCATTTTTAAAATCATTGCATATTGCATTTTGGTCCTCCCCTTTTGCACACTGAACCCCACTTCCCACCTGAACTTTGCCTAATTGTTTAGATGACTAATATCTTGATTTTTTTGCAGGGATTTTTGATATTTGGTTTATCTCTGGTTGAATAATATTGATGTTTAATTTGGGAATTTTAGGAGTTATTTTTCTAATTATTTGATTGGCTTTCACTTGAGATCTTCTTGTATGCCTATTTCTGACCACATCTGATTATCTGTTTGAAAAGGCACTTGTACCATTTGCTTTGGGGTTGTTTCTCTAACTTCTGGGTTCATGTTTGGATTATTATCATTATTGTTTGCCATTGCTTAATTTTCATTTGCTTTGATATTATTTATGTCTGTTTCTCACTAACCTCTTATGCAGGGACTAAGGTAAGTTCTTCAAGGGTATGGATAAGTATCCATATTCACCTTCACCCTTATTCTCTCCTTCTCTCATCTTTTTCCCTTAGGATTTAGGTTGTCTTAAAACCTCACTAACCATAGGTCACCCATGCATGATGACTTTAGGATTCATAGTCCCCCTTTAGAGTTTCCCTTGTGTCTTCTCCCTTCTCACCTCAAATTTCTTTAAAAAACACTTAATAAGAATAAAGTGTATTGCGCACGAGCCTTAAGTGTGGGGAATGAGAAATGAGGGGCTTCCTCTCATATTTCTAGAGTGCTTAGCGAGCGTCCTGTCTTGGGACGATGCGTTAAGTATTCGCCCCTGTGCCCTAGACTTTGGTGCAATGCAACTTAAGAACTAACTTAAGCCACTTCTGTCCTAAAAGATACAAACCAACCTCAAAATTTTTTGTCCTTCGGGATTTCCAAACTTAAAGGCTATTTTCAAAAAGGGCACGTTACTTTCCGTCTGAGACGCAAACAGGCATCGACCCTAACTGCCGGACGCGAACTTAACGTCGCTCATAAAAACACAAAAAGAACTTGGTCCGAACTACGTTGACTCTGAATTCCCCATTGCACAAAGGGGGTACGTAGGCCTAGGACGTCGACGTCCTACCGAGTCGGTCTTTGTCTTTCCCTCTCCGTTTTAGTACAGCCCTAGATGATAGGATAACTCACCCTTAGATTAGACAACAAGCGTGGATCCCATCGAGTACGATGGACGCGTGGGGTGCTAGCACCTTCCCCTCGCGTAACCGACTCCCGAACCCAGGTTATGGTTGCGATGACCATTCCTTTCCCTCTTCCTAAGGTTTATGCGGTGTTCCCTTTCCCTCTCTTGGGATAAATTTACACGGCTGGCGACTCTGTTTTTCCGCGCCACTCTCGCGTTTGTACCTGGATGAAAATCCTGGGAGCGACAGCTGGCGACTCTGCTGGGGATAATTGGTTGACCTATGCTGGTCCATCCCTAAGCGAGTCAATCCTAATGCTTGCTTGTCTTTGTTCTCTTTGGGTGCTTTGTTTTTGTTTTGCTTTATGTGTTGTATTTTATTTTATTTTTACCGCATTTTTTGCATTATATTTCATTTTTATTACTGTCATACTACTGTGCGATGCTGGCTGTCTTTGTTTTGCAGGTTGGGTGGGTCTGAGAGATAAGTCCAATACCCAGGCTTGAGTATACCCTAAGACTAGAGTGGAAAGTAGTGGGACCTACGTGCCCGCTTGGTACGTTTGTGTGTTCACAAAATTCACAACCAGACAAGGCTATCTTGGGACGCATTCTAACGTGTGTGTCTTGCACATGTTGGGGTGTTGATATAGAGAGTTGTCGACTCTGGTGACCGATCATTGAGGACCTTAGTGGAAACATCCCTCTTTAGTGGTGACAGTGGCAGACCACATCCTCTGGCAAACCCATTCGCACCCGAGGGCCAGCTTTGGAACTCGCATAGGATGACCCCTACGTTTTGAAGAGAATCAGTGGAGGCACTCCTCGATTGACGATAGTACTGTACCCCAAGGGATGAATGTACTATTATTTCTCGACCTCAGTGCCAAAGCTGAGGACCTTCCGCTTTGGAGAATCAGTTGAGGCCTCCTCGATTGATGATGATGCCAAACCAGAAATGGTGAACGTATCATCATTTCTTGACCTGAGAGCCCGGGATACTGAACATCCTAGTACCCACATGTGAGAGGGGATGGGCATTTGCAAGTTTGCAGGTAACCGAGACCTTCAACCTACCTTGTTTTCCAGATTCCTCATCAACGTCTGATTATTTGAGTTCCTCAGTGGTTCAGAATTCTGGTTTTCTGGGTTGTGGTTCTCATTCAGCTAACAGCACAGCACATCCAGCAGTGTGTCTTGACCCCATGTTTGCATAAGCATATCATTTTTCTTGCATTCTGACATGCTTGACATTTTGTAGGGCTTGCATCTTACTCTTGATTCTGGTTTTCTGAGGTTACCTTAGCATGGATATCCAGAGAAAGAAGACTGTTGCTTATTCATTCCCAGAACCGACTTTGACACTGATTCACAAACTGATTAATATGGCTGGTTCTGGAGTTCGTACAGAGTTCAGTGGAAAGTATGGAAGACTTCTGAAATTTGTCTTTAATATCTCCAAGTATGAGAAGGATGCCATTCACACATTTCTTCAGTTTTACGATCCGTCTCTACGTTGCTTCACTTTCCCGGACTACATCTTGGCCCCAACGTTTTAGGAGTTCTCATTTATTTTGGGAATCCCTATCAGTCATGATATAGTTTTCTTTTCTGAAGAACACCCCGGTATAAAAGAAATGGCTGTGGCTCTTCATATTAGCGAATCCGTTCTGAACAGTAATATTGAAGAAAAACAAGGAGTTAAGGGTTTCTTATTGAAGTTCTTGTTTGACCAAGCCTACATACATGTCAAAGAGAAGAATTGGACTGCTTACCAAGCTATCCTAGCTATGTGCATATATGGGATTGTCTTGTTTTCGAATATTCCTGATCTGGTGGATATGCATGCCGTCAGAATCTTTATTTCGAAGAATCCTATACCTACCTTGCTAGGTGATGTGTATCACTTAGTCCACTATAAGAATGAGAATAGGCGTGGAAAAACTGTGAGTTGCTGTGCGCCGCTCTTAGCTACTTGGTTTCTGAGCCATCTCCCTGAATCTGGCGCTTTCGTTGATATGAAAGATTCTCTGAAGTGGTCGAAGAGGGTAATGGGCTTGACTGCTGACAACATTGTTTGGATCAATCATGATTTGCTAGGAATAGAGATTATTTGCAAATGCGGAGAATTCCCTAATGTACCCTTGATAGGGAGGAAAGGTGGAATTAACTATAATCCCTCCCTAGCTATCAGACAGTTTGGCTATCCTTTGAAAAATCCACCTGAAGAGCGAGATGTCCGAGAGTCCTTATTCTTCAATGGTATTGAGGATCAAGGGTGGATAAGGAGAGTTGTGAATGCTTGGAAACAGGTGACCAAGAAGGGTAAAATTCCATTTGGAAAAAGTAACAATCGGGCTTTCCCTTCCTATAAAGAGTGGATTAAGAAGAGAGCAGAAGAGGAGCTTCTTCCATTCCCGGTGGAACCACCTTTGTATCCTTTGGTGATCGAGCCTCCTACCACCGTTGAGTTGGAGAAGTATAACAAATTATGGGCTAAAAAGGAAAGGTTGCGGGAAGAAAATAGTGAGCTAAAGAGAGAGATTTATCAGTGGAAGCATGAGCGGGGTGAAGCTGTTCATACTGCCAAGTTGAAGACAGAGCTCCTTGCTAAAGCAGAAAGAGAGCTTGCTGACATGATCGCATCCAGAGAAAGGATGAAACAAGCTTTGGATGGTATCAGTAACGTTCTCAGGTTCAAGGAGGAGGAATTAGGCAAGGCTTTGTTGAAGATTCACAGGTTCGATGATCACCGAGAAACTGCCATGGCTGAGAATGAGAGAAAGGAAGACGCTTACCTAGCTAAGATTGATCAGTTGAAGTCGACGCTCAAGAAGAAAGACGCCGAGATCTTATCAGGGATATTCAAGAGACAAGTAGTCGAGGGTCGACTCAATGAAGCCATAGCCTCCATGGAAGAACTGAAAGTCCAAGCTGGAGTAAAGAGATCTAGACATGAGGGGCCTAGCATGGGGGTGTTTTTGGAGAAGACGCTTGGGAATTACGTTGCAGATACTTGGATGGGATCATACACAGGAGAGACCTTCTCATTCAAGGACTAATTCAAAAACCCAAGCATCCCGACACCAGAAAGCTGTTCGAGGAAATTCAAGACTGGTGCAGAAAGCATAGTGGATGGTGAGGATTGACACTTGTGGACTTTGATGATATGCCATAGTTTTCTGTTCTCTTTTATTGTATTTGGATCACCACCAGGCTTGTTGGTTGGGACCTATGATTTTTATATTCAGACTTGTTATCTCGGATTTGTGATTGTTGACATTTGGCTTTTCTCTGGTTTTCTTAATATATGAGCAGAAGTTCCATTATATCTTGTTATTAAACCGGAATCAAGGGGTGGATCGCCCTGCGAATATTCAAACATGTTCATTTGCATTTGCATATTCATAATCATTTTGCATGATCATTTTGCATAACAGGTGCTTATCTCTGGTGTTTTTATCTTGTTCCAATCTCAGAATTGCAGATTTAACTCTTCAGGCCGTTCAAGAGTTGATCATGGAGCAAGTTCGAGCTGAGTTAAGGGAAATGTGAAGCCAGATGGGGCAGTTTGGGGAAAACATGCTCCAAGAGCAGAGGATGCTGAGGGAGGAGATCAATCAGTTGAAGGCTCAGATGGGTTTGATCATGGAAATTTTGAATAAGGTGTTGAAGAAGGAAGACAGTCATGTGCCCGCTTCCACAACAGAGGTCCTTACTCTTCCCATCTCTTTGGGGTCTCCTCTAGACCATGGATTGCCTCGTGGATCCTCTCCACCGTCAGAGCTTTTTCATCAACAACCATTTCTTAAGGGTCTTAATCCAAAAGAGCTTGATAAGAAGTTTGATCAGATTCCGATGCCATACGCTCAGTTACTTCAGCACTTGCTCAAGTTTCAGCTAATTGAATTGATTGCTGCAGGACCTCCACGCACCAAGTTTCGTATGGGTTCCAATGTCCACGATAGGTGTGAATTCCATTCAGGGGCACCTGGTCATAATTTTGAAGATTGTAAGATGCTCAAGTACAAAGTCCAATAGCTCATTGATTCAGGGGCAATCAGGTTTACATCAGTTGGCACTGGTAAACAAAGTGATGTTACTCCCAGTGTTGCAAAGGGACTGAGGACTCCCTCTTTTACCAAAGGATCCACCTCGCGTCAGGAATCTCTTCCACAGTCCTTGTATGTGCCTCAGCCAGAAAGGAAGGAGCAGGGCCAGACTGGGCGCCCAAATCAGCACCGACGACAGAATTATCAGCAACAGGGGCAACTAAGACCAAGAAGGCCCAACAGGATATTTGATCCTATTCCCATCCCTCATAGTCAGTTGTTTGCTCGTCTGCTCGAGAACTCTCTGATTCAAATGAGGAGTACCACACCGGTACCGTACCCTATTCCTCTGGATTATGACATGACTATTAGGTGCGAGTTCCACTCGGGAACGTTTGGGCATACGATTGATGAGTGTAAGGCATTCCAGCACAAGGTGCAAGACCTGGTAGACGCCGAGATCATTGTATTCATTGAAGATGATATGTACATCAATGGAAGCCTCCTTTCTCAAATGAACACTCAGTCTGCAAGTACGTCCAGGCAAAATTAAGCTTCCTCAGCAATGGCAATCTTCAGCTTCTTTACTGCATTTTCATTTGTAGTTTTTTATTTCTTGTTAAAGCATCGTATGTATGCAAGACTTGTTTGTTTTTTATGATGATATTAATGCAATGAGTATGTTTTCCTCGAAGTAATCCATTCGTGTTCACTCTTAAATGTTTATATGCACTGCAATACCAATTTTCTTGTTTAGAACTCTTGAGGGAGGATGACGAAATAAGAGCACAAATTTCTAATGGTACGCTTTAGGATAGAACCCTGTCGAGGATGTACAGGCATTGTTTCAAACCCCTAAATACTGGAGAGATAAGGAGATAAACCTTTGTTAACCCCTTTGAGCCTTAGAGTAGGAACTTCTTTCGTACTAAAAAACCCTCATACTTAACCCAGGGGCAGGGTAGGCGTCAGTTAGTTTGACCGAGCGTTTAAGTTTCGAGGAGAGTGTGCATCTGAGGATCCATTACCTTCTATCCCATCATCAAGAGGTCAAGAGACGTGAAACCATAATGGTTACCCTTCAACAATCAAGGAGTGAGGCAGTCACAACCCTCTCAAGCAAGTAAGACAACCAGTGTCACAAGCTTTGTTCAAAAAGGGGAATAAAAAGGAAAACCTGCTAAGTCGAAACTTGGGAACAAGTGACTTAGGCAAAAGTTAGGGCATCCCGCTGGACTTAAAAATCGAAAAAACTCAAAAGATTCAGTCCAGGAAAAATTAGGGATCGAAAAAAAAAAGGACAAAAGAAAGAAGAAGCGAAAAGCATTACAAAAGAAAATCCTCTATAAGAACAAACTCGTGTGATTACAGACACAAAAGATAAAAAGGGGTGACTGTCATAGGTTCCTTGAAAATCATAAACCTTTGGAGAGATGAGCGCTTGGGTCAGATTGACTGAACATAGGACTGGAGAACATCACGAAGAGTAGGTGGGCACCGATAAATTTTGAGCCATAAATCCTTTTTTCTGAAACCGTGAACCAGACCGCGTTACAGCCCTTAAAAGTCCTAATTGAAACAGGGTTTATTCCGAAAGCACGCTTCAACAGGATAGCGTTCCAGACTCCTATAAGTTGTGCTAATAAGACTTGTTGGTATTGCATGTGCGCATTATTTTGCCATTCAAAAAATCAAAGTCGCATCCCAACTAGTGATTCGTTCACAGGGTTTTGCGACGTATTTTCAATAAACTTCAAGGTTAACATGAGCGTTGCATTAGGATTATCATTCTCATAAATAACTTGTTCTACATGTGCCTAAACATCACTTGTAGCTTACACAGTGAGAGTCAGTCAAGAAGCTTGATCCTGCCAAGTTGGGATGCTTGAAAATTCCAAAGGACAATCATATCAAAGGGCATGCTGCCAAGAGACTCAGTGTAGAGTGGGCTCTACCCAATAAGTCGTGTTAAGATGTAGCCAATCTGGGGCAGTCACGTCGAGAAATCTCTCCGAAATTCAGTTATTCTGGGGCATTCATTCTAAGATCAGGGGCAAAGTCATTTCAAAGCTCATATTGAGGCAGGTCATCCCTAGAGCATGAGAAGTTGTCCTCTCTAGAAGACGGTTAATCAGAAGCACCTCCTCAAGGTTCAAAATACTAAAGCAGAGTATTTTCAAGTCATTACGATCCCTTTCGAGGTAATGTACTTCGTGGATTATGAAGACTGGGGCAGTTATGTCGAGATATGATAAATCTCTCCAAGAGTTTGAAGACCCTGGGGCGGTGCGAACACCTGGTCTTCTGTAAAATCCTCTTGAGATGATTTCTTCCATTAGACCTGGTGGTCTGGGGCAAGTGGAAAGTTCAAAGGGCCGTTTATGAACATAAAGACAAGTCAGGTCGCAGAGCAACAGGATTGTACTCTCCCAGCAGTTTGCTCTCCCCAGCATTGAGATTGCTCCTTTCCCAACAGTTTGCTCTCCCCAGCATTGAGATTGCTCCTTCCCCAGCAGTTTGCTTTCCCCAGCATAGAGATTGCACTTTCCTCAGCAGAGCAGACCCTCCCCAGCAGGAGACTTGGGAAGTATTTTCTCCGGAGCAAGACGTTATTTCCCCACAGAATCAGGGTGTTCATCTTCCCCATCCAGTCAGGAAGCGTGCTTTCGCCGACGATGTCATATTCTAATCCCCAGCAAGGTGGGAGTAAAGTCATTATCCCCACCAGTAGGCTAGGTTCAGCAGTATCCCCAAGCAGGATGATATTATGGGCTGGCATCCCCAGCAAGTTCTGAGCCCAATTGGTTATTGGCAATTCTCAGTAACAGACTTCCGGTTCCGTTATTAGCATCCATTCTCAACTCCCCCAACAGAGGAGAAATCTCAGGTTTTGGATGTTACCTTCAGTGAAAGACAGGTGGGGTCCCAGGTAGTTCTTTTGGGATTTCATCCCCAACAGAAGTTGTTGATCCGAAGAGCCGATCAATATGACCCTTCTCAGCAGAGTTCCTGGATCCAGAGGACAATTTATCCCCAGCTGAATGGATCTTTTCTCTCCAGCATTTATTTTGCTGGAGGGACCCTTTTTGCATATCATGACCATTTGCATTGCTTCCTCAAACGTGTAGCATTTCCATTTCGTATGGAGCATTACACCCCTATTCAAACATTTGCATTTGAAGCATGAGCCAGGTTTGATACTTTCCTTGCCAGTTCTCTTTCTCAGCAGAGATGGCATAACTCAGGAGATTTTGGAGGGATGCGTTCCTCATACTTGTGCTCCCCGGCAGGGTCTTTTATTTAGACTTCTCCTTTCCCCGGCAGAGTCATCTTATCTGTGGATCATGGGTCCGTTAGAAGTTCGTCTGGCCTTTCTCTTTTCTGAAATCCCGTTCTTGCTTGACATATTTTGTTTGCCATAGGTGGCTTAAACCAGAAGTTTGTTTCAAGTTACCCCCAGTGAAGTCGCCGTTTGCTAGTTCTCTTTGCCAACAGAGATAACAATCTTTTAAAGGTTTTCTTCGTCAGCTCCCTTTACCAGCGGGGATGGCTTTTGTATTGCTAGTTATCTTTATCCGCAGGGATAACAATCTTTTGGATATTTTCATTCGTCAGTTTCCCTTTATCAGCAGGGATGGCATTTATATTGCTAGTTTCTCTTTATCAGCTGAGATAGCAATCTTTTGAAGATTTTCTTTCGTCAGTTTCCCTTTATCAGCAGGGATGGCATTTATATTGCTAGTTTCTCTTTATCAGCAGAGATAGCAATCTTTTGAAGATTTTCTTTTGTCAGTTTCCCTTTATCAGCAGGGATGGCATTTATTTTGCTAGTTTCTCTTTATCAGCAGAGATAGCAAGCTTTTGAAGATTTTCTTTTGTCAGTTTCCCTTTATCAGCAGGGATGGCATTTATTTTGCTAGTTTCTCTTTATCAGCAGAGATAGCAAGCTTTTGAAGATTTTCTTTTGTCAGTTTCCCTTTATTAGCAGGGATGGCATTTATGTTGCTAGTTTCTCTTTATCAGCAGAGATAGCAATATTTTGGAGATTTTCTTCGTCAGTTCCCTTTATCAGCAGGGATGGCATTTATTTTGCTAGTTTCTCTTTATCAGCAGAGATAGCAAGCTTTTGAATATTTTCTTTTGTCAGTTTCCCTTTATTAGCAGGGATGGCATTTATGTTGCTAGTTTCTCTTTATCAGCAGAGATAGCAATCTTTTGGAGATTTTCTTCGTCAGTTCCCTTTATCAGCAGGGATGGCATTTATATTGCTAGTTTCTCTTTATCAGCAGAGATAGCAATCTTTTGAAGATTTTCTTTTGTCAGTTTCCCTTTATCAGCAGGGATGGCATTTACTTTGCTAGTTTCTCTTTATCAGCAGAGATAGCAAGCTTTCGAAGATTTTCTTTTGTCAGTTTCCCTTTATCAGCAGGGATGGCATTTATTTTGCTAGTTTCTCTTTATCAGCAGAGATAGCAAGCTTTTGAAGATTTTCTTTTGTCAGTTTCCCTTTATCAGCAGGGATGGCATTTATTTTGCTAGTTTCTCTTTATCAGCAGAGATAGAAAGCTTTTGAAGATTTTCTTTTGTCAGTTTCCCTTTATCAGCAGGGATGGCATTTATGTTGCTAGTTTCTCTTTATCAGCAGAGATAGCAATCTTTTGGAGATTTTCTTCGTCAGTTCCCTTTATCAGCAGGGATGACATTTATTTTGCTAGTTTCTCTTTATCAGCAGAGATAGCAAGCTTTTGAAGATTTTCTTTTGTCAGATTCCCTTTATCAGCAGGGATGCCATTTATGTTGCTAGTTTCTCTTTATCAACAGAGATAGCAATCTTTTGGAGATTTTCTTCGTCAGTTCCCTTTATCAGCAGGGATGGCATTTATATTGCTAGTTTCTCTTTATCAGCAGAGATAGCAATCTTTTGAAGATTTTCTTTTGTCAGTTTCCCTTTATCAGCAGGGATGGCATTTATTCTGCTAGCTCTCTTTATCAGCAGAGATAGCAAGCTCTTGAAGATATTCTTTTGTCAGTGTCCCTTTATCAGCAGGGATGGCATTGGTATTGCTAGTTCTCTTTATCAGCAGAGATAGCAATCTTTCGAAGATTTTCTTTTGTCAGTTTCCCTTTATCAGCAGGGATGGCATTTATTTTGCTAGTTTCTCTTTATCAGCAGGGATAGCAATCTTTCAGATATCTTCTTTTGTCAGCTCCCTTTATCAGCAGGGATGGCATTGGTATTGCTAGTTCTCTTTATCAGCAGAGATAGCAATCTTTCGAAGATTTTCTTTTGTCAGTTTCCCTTTATCAGCAGGGATGGCATTTATTTTGCTAGTTTCTCTTTATCAGCAGGGATAGCAATCTTTCGGATATCTTTTTTCCTTTATCAGCAGGGATGGCCTTGGTATTGCTAGTTCTCTTTATCAGCAGAGGTAGCAATCTTTCAGATATCTTCTTTCGTCAGCTCCCTTTATCAGCAGGGATGGCATTTATTTTGTTGATTCTCTTTATCAGCAGAGATGACATTTTCCTTACAGCATTTATGGCTAATTTTCCGGTGGAGGATTGCAAATTTCCGGGTTCTTTGGTATTCAATCTCCGTGCATCCTGATTGTCTGAAAGCCGTCGCTACCATACCCTCAGGACCAAGTTGATTGAATAGGGGCAGCTGTTGCACCCCAAAATTTGCCCTCCTTACTTTATTACTAACTGGCTTATGTTGCATTGCATTTTGCATTATCATGTGTGCATATCATTGGTTCTTAGCATGGGGTCAAGGTGCTTGAGACATGTTCAAGAGGAGAAGGTATTCTTCAAAGGGTCAAACAAGAGAGCTCAAGTGGATCACTCCCTCCTAACCAGTGCATAGATTAGGGTTTTGAGATTCTTGGGTTTATTGCTCCAATGGGCAAGCTCCTTGGGTTTTTATCATCACTAAATGGCATATCTTATCTTTGTTGGAGAGCATACACATCATATTCAGAGGAATTTGGATTTGGAGACTGTGTTATTTCCTCCTAGACTGAGGGCACCAAAACCAGGGTTTGCTATAAAGTCAGTTTATTTCTGATTTTTTGGCCAAGACTTGATTCTAAGGTATTCCTTGGGTCCCTAAGCTTCTAGGAGTGGAAGATTGTCCATCAGTTTGGTCCAGGAGGATTTCAATTGGCCAATGGATTGGGAATCAGGTGAATTGGGTAAAAGTCAACAGTGAAAGGAGAAAAGTCAACTGTGGGGTTTTGAGGTTCTCTTCAAGGTTCTCAAGGTCTCACATCCTCACATGGTCTCCAGGGGTCAAGTTTCATACATATTTATCAGGAATCAGGAGTTGGTGCAAAGTTTCTAAATTTGGAAAGTGACCTATAATGAAAAGTTTCCATTTTTGGCAAGTTCCTGTACTGCATTCAACTGGACTTATCATCATCAAATAAGCTTCAAATGAATTTTTCTCCAACACGAAAGTTGAAGATATTTTTCTCCTCTTTCCAACAAGTACTAGTGGGTCTCCATATTATTTGTGAAACTCCAGTTATGATCAAAATAAGGCAAAGTGGTTTTTAGGGTTTCTCATGATCCCATTTTCACAACTTTGGGCATAATGACCTATAATCAATTCCATTGTTTCATGTCACTTTCTAATGTCAAAGGACAATCCCTAAGGAACATTTTAGACCTTTGAATCAAGTGGTTTCATGGTGCATGTATCACTTATCCTCCATTATTCAAAATTCCCAAACTATTTAAAAGTCATGAATCAAAAAAGTTTCAAGGCCCAATTTATATGTGGTGTGATTAGCAATTCAGATGCAAGTGATCCATCATGAAAAATTTAAATATCCATGCATGGAGGAGGTGTACTTAACATAATGTGATTTTTCAAAATAATTCAAAAACTCATTAAACAAATAATCACCCAAGCCCAATTCATCATCAGAGGAAAACCCTAGCCTATTTAAACCTATCCATGCACTGGTTAGAGAAGCTACACGTGACATTTGGAGGATTGGAGAATTTGAACCCTAAAGCTCTCTTTCAACAAATCTCACGAATTACAAGGAGTTTCTTCAAAATTCTTCCATAAAACTTCTCCTGGTGATCTCTAGAACACAACCCAACCACCATTTGCAGCCAAAAGCAAGTACACGTGTGGAGTCATCTCAGGTTAGGGTTGATTTTGATGATCGTGAAACTCATTTTTTAAGCATGCATATTGTTGTGTGATTGTCACTGATCATGCTGATGTAATTTTTGTGGTGTTTGGACGTGTATACTGCTTACTATGTGTGTTGGAAGTTTTATGCCCTAACCTTAACCTCTTCGTTTTTCAATATATATTGGTTATTTTTGAATTTTGATGCCATATTCGAATTCCTGACGAAAATCTGGGTGGGATAGTGTATTCGCACGTGCGTTTTGGTGTCATCTTTGTTACAGGTGGCCGGAGAAGAGGGTGGAGCCCTAACTCCGGCGGTGGCGGCCGGTGAACCAGTCCGGCAAGGGTTTGGGTGAAGAAGACGACTCCCAGCCGTCCATTATCTTGATCCAACGGCCCATGCTTTGCCACCCTCGTTTCCTTTTTATTTTTTTTTCTGAATTTAAATTAATGATCCCATGTTTATTACCCCACGGGTCTTATGGTGCACGTCCACTTATATTTATTTGTCTTGTTTACTTTTTGTTTTTGTTGACCAAATAATGGACGCAGGATGCATCCAACGACTGGTACAAGGTCAACTGGTTGACTGAGGGACCACGCAAGCCTTTTTTTATTTTTTTCTCTTTTCTGATGGATTTAGTCTTGGGCTGCTATTCGCACCCCACCTCCCAGGCCCATTAACCATTCCAACGTTCTTTCTTTACTCATTGCACCCCCAGCCTCTAATCTCATTTTATTTTCATTAATTCATTATCATTTTCATATTTTAATTATTAAAATTACATAATTGCATTAAAAAATTACTAAAAAATTTCATGCATCATATTTATCATTTTAATAAATTTTCCAAATTTTATTTTTTATTTTCATTTTATTTTTATCATTTAAACTAATTATTTAGTCTATTTTCTTTTTGAATTATCCATATAATGCATACCTAATTTCTTTATTTTATCTCTCTGCAACCATAAAATATTTTTTATCCGTTCTTTTTGTATTTGTTCACTAACATCCTAAAATGCATAAAAATATTTTTTATCATTTTTAAAATCATTGCATATTGCATTTTGGTCCTCCCCTTTTGCACACTGAACCCCACTTCCCACCTGAACTTTGCCTAATTGTTTAGATGACTAATATCTTGATTTTTTGCAGGGATTTTTGATATTTAGTTTATCTCTGGTTGAATAATATTGATGTTTAATTTGGGAATTTTAGGAGTTATTTTTCTAATTATTTGATTGGCTTTCACTTGAGATCTTCTTGTATGCCTATTTCTGACCACATCTGATTATCTGTTTGAAAAGGCACTTGTGCCATTTGCTTTGGGGTTGTTTCTCTAACTTCTGGGTTCATGTTTGGATTATTATCATTATTGTTTGCCATTGCTTGATTTTCATTTGCTTTGATATTATTTATGTTTGTTTCTCACTAACCTCTTATGCAGGGACTAAGGTAAGTTCTTCAAGGGTATGGATAAGTATCCATATTCACCTTCACCCTTATTCTCTCCTTATCTCATCTTTTTCCCTTAGGATTTAGGTTGTCTTCAAACCTCACTAACCATAGGTCACTCATGCATGATGACTTTAGGATTCATAGTCCCCCTTTAGAGTTTCCCTTGTGTCTTCTCCCTTCTCACCTCAAATTTCTTTAAAAAACACTTAATAAGAATAAAGTGTATTGTGCACGAGCCTTAAGCGTGGGGAATGAGAAATGAGGGGCTTCCTCTCATCTTTCTAGAGTGCTTAGAGAGCGTCCTATCTTGGGACGATGCGTTAAGTATTCGCCCCTGTGCCCTAGACTTTGGTGCAATGCAACTTAGGAACTAACTTAAGCCACTTCTGTCCTAAAAGATACAAACCAACCTCAAAATTTTTTGTCCTTCGGGATTTCCAAACTTAAAGGCTATTTTCAAAAAGGGCACGTTACTTTCCGTCTGAGACGCAAACAGGCATCGACCCTAACTGCCGGACGCGAACTTAACGTCGCTCATAAAAAACACAAAAAGAACTTGGTCTGAACTACGTTGACTCTGAATTCCCCATTGCACAAAGGGGGTACGTAGGCCTAGGACGTCGACGTCCTACCGAGTCGGTCTTTGTCTTTCCCTCTCCGTTTTAGTACAGCCCTAGATGATAGGATAACTCACCCTTAGATTAGACAACAAGCGTGGATCCCATCGAGTACGATGGACGCGTGGGGTGCTAGCACCTTCCCCTCGCGTAACCGACTCCTAAACCCAGGTTATGGTTGCGATGACCATTCCTTTCCCTCTTCCTAAGGTTTATGCGGTGTTCCCTTTTCCTCTCTTGGGATAAATTTATACGGCTGGCGACTCTTTTTTTCCGCGCCACTCTCGCGTTTGTACCTGGATGAAAATCCTGGGAGCGACAGCTGTTATGTAAAAAATTTTAAATTTAATAAATAAAATTAGTTTCTCACTACGATGTTTACAAATACACCTTCGAGTTCCTTGAAGTTCATGCTGCATCATACGTATCATTTGCATTTGCATCCCTTTGCATTCCAGGTTCTCATTTGTGTTTCTCTTCTCAGTCAAGTTGAATCATCCAAACGGTACTCGGGCCAATCAAATAGGAGGATAGATAATATTGAGCAAGAAAATCGTGAACTCCGCAAGGAAGTGACTGCTTTGAGGGCTGGTGTGGAAAGGCTCTCTGCTTTGATTGAAACTCGGATTGCTACTCAAAGTCGACCTTCTCCTCATATTTCTTAGACTCCGTTTTAAGGGACTGAGACTTCTGAAGTCATGCCAATGCCCATTCTTATGGTTCCGATTAATATTCCTAACAGCTCTAAGGATCTTAGAGAGGGTTTGCTCAAGAAAAAGGAACAGGAAGCAAGTGTCGTGCATCACGGACGATCTAGAAAAAGGTATCAGTGACCTCAACATATCGCGGCTATATCTCCCGTCACCAACACTACTGCTTATCAACCACAGGCTCGTCTATCATTCAATAATCAAAACCGTGTTCAAAGACAGTTTGATCCGATTCCAATAACCTATGCGAAATTGTATCCCTATTTGATACAAAGGAATCTGGTAAAGACACGAGCACCGCCGACCATCCCAAAGAATCTCCCGGGGTGGTATAAGCCCGAGGCTCGTTGTAATTTCCATCAAGGTATGCTCGGACACAACATCGAAGACTATTTTCTTTTGAAACATGAAGTACAAAGGCTAATGTGACGTGGTGTCTTGTCTTTTGGAGACTCTTGGCCTAATGTGAAAACCATAAGCTCGGACTGAGACAGTCTCCTCAAAGCTTTAGTTAATTTACTGTTTTTCGCATGTAATGATCCTTGTTTGTTAATGCATTTGTTATTTGCGTGTAAGAACTTGTTTTTTTGAATTATTGATGCAATGAATAATGTCTGTCTTGAAGAAATCCTTTCGTTTCACTCATTTTAAATGTTCTTTCTATTTTATAATGCCAATACTACCCCCAATTTCTTGCCTTGGCAGAGAATTGAATGGAGGATGACGAAATCACAAATGCAAGATCTCTTGTTGTATGTTTTTGAATAAAACTCTGCTAATGATGTAAGGCATTGTTTCAGATCCCCAAACACCGGAAATACAAGGGAGATAGACCCTCGTTAACCTTTTGAGCCTTTGAAGTAGGAGTTTTCTTCTCTAAATAAAAAACCCTTATTCTTAACCCGGGGCATGGTGATTTTTCAGTTAACAAAAATGGAGTAATATATCACGAAGATGGGATACCACAAAAAAAACTTTGAACCTCATATCCTTTGTTTCTTAAACCGTGAACCAAACCACGATACAACCCTCAAAAGACCTTATTGAAGCAGGGCTTATTTCAAAAGCATACTCGATGAGATAACGTTTCCTGACCCCTATGAGCCATGCTCAAATTCGTGTTGGATTTATAAAATTGGTAATTCAATCACAAAAATATTTTAAATAAATTTTCCAGACAAACATGGTGTTGCATTAGCAATTTCAGAATTAACATTTTTCTGCTTCTAACATTGCTTGACATCATAAAAGCTAGCATACGAGCGTCAGCGATGAGCTAAATCTCTTGAGATTTGCAACTCTGATGAGTAAATGGCGAATCATTTCAGAAGGATGACCATATCCAGGGGCACGTTACCTAAAGACTTTACTGAGCAGTTGTTTCCCAATTGTTTCTTTCACAGTCTGACCCCAAAGGGGCAAGTTTGAAAACTCAGAACACCGTCGATCTGGGGCAGTTACGTTGAGATTTGGGAAATCTCTCCAAGAGTTTGGAGACATTGGAACAGTTGGATGCCAATTTTTCTGTAAAATCCTTTTGAGATGACTTCTTCTCATAAACCATGTGATCTGGGGGATTTTGAGAAGTGAACATTACTTTTCATCCATTCACAGCAACTGTATTCAAAATGGCGACTACCATACAATATCAATGCAGCGTTACATTGTTCTCATCCTTCATCCACGCCCCAAAGAGTTTTGTCTCAAGTGGTGTGTTGATTCCCCAGTAAGTTCTACTTCAGATAGTCACGACTATTCCCCGGTGAATCTCTATTTCAAGCAGTTATGGCAGGTTTGATGCAAGGTTTCCCCAGTTGGCAGCCTAAGAATCCACAGTGAATTTCTTTGGTTTCAACCTTCCCCAGCGAAGCGAGTGTTTATTTCACTCCTCAACGGATTTTCTCACTACCTCAATCTTCTCCAGTAAAGCCAGATGTTTATTTCATCCCCACGAAGTTTTATCTCCTACACCTTCAGCTGCAACATTAATCCTAGCTTCCCCAATGAAGTGGATATTTATTTTATCCCCCATGAGGCCTCAGCTCTGGCATCCCCAATTAAAACTTCCTTTCAGTCTACTTCAATTCGCAGTGGATACTTATTTTATCCCCCATGAAGTCTCTCCAATCATGAGTTTGATTCCTTTCCCAACGGATCTTTCTCATCCCCAACTGAGTAGCAGAATTCATCTTGACAGTCCCCTAAGTGAAGTCATGATGTTTATCCCCAAGTAGAGTGCTCTCTTTTCCCCAAAGAAGTTTGAAGCCTTGAAGTAGGACTGTGATCCCATATGTGGCTCTCCTTTCATCCCCAGTGATGCTTCTTAGCTTGTGAAGATTGGCCGAGTATCCATGTCGAGATATTTATTTCATCTCCAGTTTATTGCTCTTCGTTTGTTTTGTCAGGATAAGCATAACATAACATACATTCGTATTCATATAGATTCATGGCATGTGCGCATTCTGCATCTTGCATTTTTGTTTTGTTTGCTTTTTTCTTTCACTTTGGAAGTGGTTATCCCTAAGTGATCGGGTTTGTCTTCTCTCTCCAAGTAGAATCGTCAGCCCTAAGCAGAAAGAGCGCATACCTTTCTAATTCCCCGCTGAGATTGATCCTCGTGGAAGACGGTTGCTTTAGTTTCTTTTCCATATTTGGACAAAGATAAACCCCTTTGAGTTCATTCCTCAATGGATGAGTCTTGTTTGGCCGTTTCTTTTCAGTTATTTTTTGGATTGAACCTCGGTCCCTGACAATCACATTTTTCGATATCTCTAGGCTGTTGAACCTAGATCGAGCGTGCATTTATTTTGCACTTTTGTCTCCCCAAGAAGAGTTTATTTGAAGATCTCTATGTAAGACAAAAAATATTTCTCCAGCAGTATTATTATTACATTTTCATGGAATTTATACCCAGACAACAAGCGGCCGCTCTTTATTTGAGCGTGTTGGTCTTGTTCTTGAGTTTCCTATTTGGACGACAAATGGCAGTCTCCTAAAGATAGTTTGTATATCCCCAGCAAGTTATCAAGATTTTCCATTTATTCTCCGTCAGATGTTACCTCCCCGGAAATCCGTCAGTGAAACTTATTGAAGATTTACAAGTATTCTCTTTATTTGAGAACTCTCGTTGTAAGAATTTTATTTTCTCCAATGAAATTTCAACTACAGCAATATTACTTCTTAGTGGTATTCTCCCCAGTGGGTCCACAGTTTAATTTGCTTCCATCAAATGGCATCTCTTCGAGAAGTTTGGTGAAGATTCAGATGATCTTTCTCTTTATTTGAGAAGACATATTTTTACAAGTCAGCTGGCTTGCATCTCCTTTGAAGATCCCCGGTGAAACTTCCAAATCTCCAGTAAGTTATGGATTCCCGCTGAAGTCTTTAATCTCTAGTGAAAATCCAATCCCCCTGTGAAGATGTTTTCCCATAAGTATTCACCTTTCCCGGAGGAATTCAAGACTTGGCTCGAGGCAGACAACTTCCCAGCATTTATTTCAAGACTTTGCTCGAGGCAGACAACCTCGTAGCTTTCATTTCAAGGCTTTGCTCGAGGAAGACAACCTCATAGCTTTCATTTTGAGACTTTTCTCGAGGCAGACAACCTCGCCGCATCTATTTCAAGACTTTGCTCGAGGCAGACAACCTCGTAGCTTCAATTTCAAGACTTTTTCTCGAGGCAGATAACCTCGTAGCAGTTTATTTCAAGATGTATGCGAGGCAGACAACCTCGTAGTAGTTTATTTTCTCCCCTTTTCAAGTGGAATACTTGATCAAAAACCTCGACAGTAGGTATTTTCCTGGTTATTCTCGGCAGAATATTTCCAGAAGACCTCGGCAGTAGGTATTTCCCTGGTTATTCTCAGTAGTAGATCTCTAGCAGATTTTAACGGAAGATGTTTCTCTATTTCCATGATCTCGGCCGTAGTTTCCCTGTTAACTTTAAACTTCGACATAGAATCGTTTCTTTCCAGGATCTCGGCAGTAGATTCCCTGGTTAATTTTAAACTTCGACAGACAGTCGTTTCTTTCCAAGATTTTGGCAGTAAATTCCCTGGTTAACTTCAAAATTTGACAGACAGTCATTTCTTTTCTCAGCAGATTCCTCAATACTTTGATAATGGACACATTTTCAATAAAACCTTTGAAGAAGGTATTCTCAGAAGAGGTTCTAAGTCTCAACAATAGACTCCTCCAAATTGATATCTCTTGAAAATTCCTCCGGTTGACCACGGCAGCAGGTTCCTCAAGTGGATTTTGTTAGAATATTTCGCCACAAGTTTATCACCCTGATGTTTAAGACACTTTGTGATTGTCAGTTGGTAGTCTCTTTCCCCCAGTGGAGTTAGATCTTTCCCCGTGGAGTCTTGTATTGCTGAGTTGTCTCTCGCCGGGTCTTTCTGTCTTTAACTGTATTCGAGCGTCTTCCATTCGGTTTTCTTTGTCTTGCATTTCATATCATTTCATACCATATCATGTGCATCTCATGGCATCTTAGGGACAAAAATTGTGCATGTTTGTATTTAAGTCCCTCCTATCTCGTCGAGACGAAGATTTCGATCTCCATATCTCCGAATAGGAGAAACTTAAATAGGGGCATCTGTCACACCCTAATTTTTGACCCTAAGATCCCCGCTTTGCTCTTTGCATAACATCTTAGGCCAATCATTCGTGCATAACTAACCGCTTTATCTAGTTTTGTCTGTTTGTTTCTCTTTTGAGGATAGGATCTGCTGCAGAAGATTCAATGTTGTAATACCCCGTATTATCTAAATGCTCAATTGGATATCAGATGAGATTAGATGAGCATCTATATGCTCTATCTTTGATTAATTGGATTTGGGGAATTCTCTAAGTACTTTAAGTATCGACATTTGAGATCAATAGAGCAACTAATGAACTCGGAAGAGATCAATTTATTATTAGTTCAAGAGAGACTTTTATGATAACTCTAATAATTGATCAATTGGTTGAGACGACAAAATATCAATTGGAGATATTTTTCCCTATTGGATTTATATTATATAATAATAGTATAATATATGTATATATTTGGAAAGAGAAATAAAAAGAGAAAGAAAAGAAGAAGTTAGTAAAGAAGGAGAAGAAAAGGAAAAAAAGAAAGAAGAGAAAGAGAGAAAATGGAGAAGATGAAGAAGAGAAACCCATGGATCATCGGCATCTTCTTCATACTCCTCTTCGATTATCAGGTGGGTTCTAGATAGAAACCTTAGTATAGAATTTCTTGAGGTTTTGGGGTTGTGTTAGGTTTGGGAGAAAATGGGATTTTGTGGAAAATTGAGGAATCTAGCGGTTGAAATGAGTTATAAATTACGTAGTATAATCTATACTGGTGTGGAATCATTTACCGATAATCGTTATGAATGTTTAGATTGGTTTATGTTATTTGGAATGTTAGGGTTTTAGTGGAAATTATGTGATAAATGTTGATAATCATATTGTATAAAGTTTACCGGTTAAACCGTAATTGAACCGTGATATTATACCTCGATGGGTTGATTGAGTATGTTGTGGAGATATTGTTGCAGGTTGGGTAAAGCTCTGTTAAGAGTTTTATTTTTCTGGAAATCGCAGAGCCCGCTCAGCGCGCTCAAGAAAATCTGCAACCCCTCAAGTCAGGGAGAACCGTGCTCAGCGCGGTCAGGGGCGCGCTCAGCGCGCAGACCTGGGAGTTGAAATTTCTTCCTTTAGCGAGAAATTCATAACTTTCGACTCGTTTATCGGTTTCGATCATACTTTATATTGACGTAAAGCCGAGGAAATATTCTATGCAATGGAGATGAAATATGTCAATTTTACCGACCGATTAAATAATCGAGAAAGTGCCAACAGTGATATAATTATGTTTTAATTGTTATACATTATTCTACTATGCAATTATGACATGTCTTGCATATCCTATTGTTGTGTAACATGATTGTAAGTGAATATGCATGCTTAAAATGAATTAGGAAGAGTGAGGGAACTTTACCCCAAAACCTAATGATATGATTCTAGGTTGTGACTAGGATTGATGAATAATCTAGATGGCGATGCTCGTGCGTTCGATGTAGATATGCATCCTTGCCGAGTAATGGTCTAGAGGTGAGTGAAACACTAGTATGGAACATGTGTATTGTTATGTTTTATTGTTAAGGAGATTGTGGCCTTGTGATTGTCGAATACGATCGCGTTTGTGTGTGTGATCATGTAATCGTAACCGGTTTATCTCGAGTGTAGTTTTATGAGTCTCGGACTCCTCTGAAATGAATGCACAACTACTTGGCAGGTTTGATTCCCCATGTTGTACGAATGGAGCCCATGGAGCGTATGCTTGTGATGGTAAAAGGCCCGTGTGAAGTGACGGTTCATAACGGTAAAAGGCCCATAGAACCCGAATCCATTCGTATGTCAAGTAGATTACAAGGACCTATGACTCGGATCGCCTTCTAGACGTAGAAGCGGACGAGAACAGGAGGTACCTTGGTATGGTTATCGATTAGTGATACTGTGAGTTGATGAAACTCATGACATGTTTCCATATAGTGTGAGATTGTGAGATTGAGTACTCAAGGTCACTTTCCCTTCCCCTTGACTTGAGTTAGGATTGATAGAACCTTGTAGAGCTGAGAGGACTATAAGATAGGGAACTCACTAAGATTTGATGTATCTCACCCCACTATAGTTGCTTTATTTCAGGTGTGATTTGCAGGTTCGATTTACAAGTGGAGCGATGCTTGGATGTTTCAAGAGAAGCTTAGTTAAGCTTATTCCGCTGTGTATTTTATTGTTCTTGTACAATGAGGAATATTGTATATTATTCTTAGATTTTTATCTTTGGCTAGTTTCCATAACTTGTACCATAGATTGTTTTTGTTTTTAGGAAATGGTCAAGTATATGAATTACGCCATTAGGCACTTTTGATGTGTCAGTACCAAATAAAATGCTTGTATGGTATTATTCTAGATATATATTATGCAGGGCATTACAGTTGGTATCAGAGCAGGTCGTGTCCTCGACCTAGCCTTGAAACATCATAAGTAAATCTATTCCTACCTCTTAAGTGCGTCTTGCCATCACGAAACTTAATATCATACTATGTAGTGTTGGGCCTGATCAACCTAATACAATGTATGTGATAGGTAGAATCATGGTTGAGCGACCACGAGGATTCCGTAGTGTTGTCGGAACTTGCGCTGTGAGAGTAGGCTCAAGCCAAGAGTTAGTAGTTAGGAGTTTTGATCGGCTCAGTGGAGGTCTTAGTAGATGTTGTGCGTGGGTAGCATGAAATTAAAGAGTGGTGTGTTGTTCGAGTAATCCTTTGGAGTGGATGGAGTCCGAAAGTTAAGGATCTTTATTGGACGATTGGTTAAGGTATCAAGAAATATGTAAAATCGCTAGTGGGGTTGGATTGACTACTAGTATGGATAAGGATTTCAAGTAATCTCATTCCGTGAAGAAGAAAGGTTGTTTTGTGGAACGCATGGCGTAGGGTTAAGGAAGTTTGGTCCAAGGGGAACCTAAAGTAGTAGAGAAGTGTGAGAAGGAACACAATGATGTGTTTACATGCTTCAAGTGAAACGAGTATGTGTCGGACGAAGAGTGTGAGATAAATTGTGTATCTTCGGTTAGGAAGGGAGATCAGGTTCAGGAGAATACATCAGGAGTTCTGCTTTCGGTAAGCGACCAATTTGGAATGTTAAATTACCCAGGGAACAGTATAAGGCATTTTGTCGGAGAAAGTTTAGACTTCATTTAGTAACGGAAGTGTAGTGATACGGACCAGAAGAGGTGGTGTCAAGAAACCGAGTAAGTACCTTGGATTCAAGGGAATATTAGTAAGATGGTTTTATATTTGGACTTAAGAGGATTACAATGGAGAGCGAAGTTAATGCAGTATGGGAAACGGTGTCAACAGTATATTATGAGGAAATGACAACGGAATGTATTGGGGACGAGTGTGCGATGGAATTTCTAAGGTGTTGATGAACCTATAGTTAAGGGAGCGTAATCACCGATGGTTCACCTGTGAGGAGCCTGTTAGTATGACGTGAAATGAGAAAGCTACACCTTGGTACTTAGAACAAGCGTAGTAGTAGCACCGTAGTCACAATGTACGTGATGGATTCTTATTCTTGAGACAAGTGTGGAGGGACGTACCTTGTGGAGCAGTAAATATTGTATTCTAAGAAGTAAAATTGTGGTAAAACAACAAAAAGCAATTCAGGACTTATTACGGACTAAGTGCAAATTATGGAACAATTTATACCGGAAGGGTTTCGTTAATGGTTGATGAGAATTGTCAGTTACGGATTTTCCGTTAAATAATTTGGTGTAAGAATGGTGTGTAATGGATGGTAAAGGGTAAGAAATCCCGGTTAATGTGTACGAAGTGATGGAAAGGTTCTCCAAGAGGATGCATTACCCCGATCTATTTTCAAGTATAGAGAATTTCTATAATTGTGAATAATCGGACTATTCGGAATCTACCTTTTGTTGGACTAAGAACGTTGTAGTATTATTTCTCACCAAGGAATTCTAGTGAGAGAATAAGGTTGTATGGTTGTTATGAGATGTCCATCAATTATGTGGTATCGTATAATGGCTGGGTTTTACTTGTGGATGAATTAAGTTGAGTTGTGGCAAAACCTTAGAAGGTCGTCATTATTGGTTTCCCGCTAGTGTAATTGTTTGAGTAGGGATGGTTTTGAATTAAGAAGAAATTGGTTTTTGTTTCTGTAGCAGTGTTAACCGACTATCGGAATGGGGTTAATCGATTAACACGTGCAAGGATGGTATTTTGCGCTGAATTTTGAGGAGTTAACCGATTAGCTCAGATGGTTGATCGTTTAACGTGTGTGTAAATTATGAAATCCCATAGGAACCATCGTCTACGTCTTGTTACCTTATGTTGCTCCGAGTGGAGAGTAGTGTGTGAATGGAAAACGGGATGGTAAGTAAATGAAAGACGGATTTGTGTTTTGAAATCGGAACTTGTGGAAGGGTATCACTTGGTTGATTATTTGTTTTGATGACAAGGGAATTTGACTTCGAGGAAGTAATCTTGTGAATTGTGTGGAGTGTGAGGAAGTTATAAGTTTATCACTGTTGAGAGTCCTAAGGACGAAGTTAGAGAATACTCACAAAGTATTGATCTTGTAAGGATTATATTTCGGTGTGTAATTATGGCATTAGTAAGGTATGAACGGTTGGTCCGAGTTAGTAATTTTTATCTTCCGTGAGTTCACGACATCCGATTTAGACCGTGAGAGTGGTACCAGTTGTGTGCAGTTGTGTTTTACCCAGAGAAGGAAATTTGAAGGTTATCTTTCCAAGTACGAGTAAGAATAGGGCGATTCGAAGTTAAGTATGTGACTTGGAATCGTATGTGGAATGTAACGATTAAGAGAAGTGGATTCAACCGAGAAGCGTGGTATGGATTTCGACGAAGTATGTGCGTATGGAGTGTTATATGAGAATTGGGGAGTGGTATGGAAACTCATAATTTCGAATTTGGATGGATTAAGTTCTGTTAAGTGATGACTTGCATATGATGGTTGTTCCGTGTTGGTGATGCGTTGTTATTCATTGAGATCTCGAATCAACGAGAAACATTGAATGAGTCAGAGCCCCGTGAGAAGAATCGATTTGGAATATGGTAACCAGAACCGGAGGTTGTTAAATTATTTTGGATATATTAGTTCGAGTTCTAAATGAATTTGGAGTTATATATGTTATGGTAGTAACGGTGTAACTCCCGCGCCTCTATCGTCTGGAGAGTATTGGGCGGATGTTATAATATTGTGTGTTGGCAAATAAATTATTCTACCCTAGGGCATCAGTAAGTTCTGATGTCGTTGGTTAGTAAGGATCCCAGTGGATAAGTGTGTTCTCCGTGAACTATTGGCTACTTGGTAATGCTTGAGAATTGTGGTTTTCCATTGTTAGAATTTTGGATTGCACAGTGGAAGGTGATAGAGGAAAGAGTTATAGCAGAATAATAAGAATTTAGAAGGATTATTGCTTGTAAGCATGGAGATAAGGAGATTTTGTTCTAAGTATGTTACCCTTTGGTGTGATACGAAAGAAATGAATTATCGGAGGTAATGATTACAATGTTTAGCATCAGACCAGAAGGAACTGGTGAAGGAATCATTTGACTAGTTATGAAGTGGTTCGAATGTTAAAGGATTTATGGAAGAATAGTTGTCGGTAATTGTATGAAGCTAAGGAATCACTGAACTACATCGTGAAGATTTGTTGAGTATTTGTTATCCTGAACCAAGATAAGATATTACGGTTTGGTTTGTGACTCAGTGGAGGAAGGTCGAATGCGACCAAGTGTGGTAGTATGGAACAACAGATGAACAATGGGAAAAAGATAAGTTCAAAGTTAACCCAATACTGGAATAAAAGTATGACTAAGGAACCGAAGTTTGATCATTCGTGAAAAATAAGGACTTAGGTCTGTAAAGTTAAGTTGGAATTGGAATACGTCGGAAATTTGAACGGAAGTAAAGTTAAGCATGGATCTAAGACAAGAATACAAGTTGCATGTTTGTTGAGTAGAGGAAATTCGGGGGCGAATTTCAATTTAAGGGGGGAGAGTGTAATACCCCGTATTATCTAAATGCTCAATTGGATATCAGATGAGATTAGATGAGCATATATGTGCTCTATCTTTGATTAATTGGATTTGGGGAATTCTCTAAGTACTTTAAGTATCGACATTTGGGATCAATAGAGCAACTAATGAACTCGGAAGAGATCAATTTATTATTAGTTCAAGAGAGACTTTTATGATAACTCTAATAATTGATCAATTGGTTGAGATGACAAAATATCAATTGGAGATATTTTTCCCTATTGGATTTATATTATATAATAATAGTATAATATATGTATATATTTGGAAAGAGAAAGAAAAGAAGAAGTTAGTAAAGAAGGAGAAGAAAAGGAAAAAAAGAAAGAAGAGAAAGAGAGAAAATGGAGAAGATAAAGAAGAGAAACCCATGGATCATCGGCATCTTCTTCAAACTCCTCTTCGATTATCATGTGGGTTCTAGATAGAAACCTTAGTGTAGAATTTCTTGAGGTTTTGGGGTTGTGTTAGGTTTGGGAGAAAATGGGATTTTGTGGAAAATCGAGGAATCTAGCGGTTGAAATGAGTTATAAATTGTGTAGTATAATCTATACTGGTGTGGAATCATTTACCGATAATCGTTATGAATGTTTGGATTGGTTTATGTTATTTGGAATGTTAGGGTTTTAGTGGAAATTATGTGATAAAGGTTGATAATCATATTGTATAAAGTTTATCGGTTAAACCGTAATGGAACTGTGATATTATACCTCGACGGGTTGATTGAGTATGTTGTGGAGATATTGTTGCAGGTTGGGTAAAGCTCTGTTAAGAGTTTTATTTTTTTGGAAATCGCAAAGCCCGCTCAGCGTGCTCAAGAAAATCTACAACCCCTCAAGTCAGGGAGAACCGCGCTCAACGCGCAGACCTGGGAGTTGAAATTTCTTCCTTTAGCGAGAAATTCATAACTTTCGACTCGTTTATCGGTTTCGATCATACTTTATATTGACGTAAAGCTGAGGAAATATTCTATGCAATGGAGATGAAATATGTCAATTTTACCGACCGATTAAATAATCGAGAAAGTGCCAACAGTGATATAATTATGTTTTAATTGTTATACATTATTCTACTATGCAATTATGACATGTCTTGCCTATCCTATTGTTGTGTAACATGATTGTAAGTGAATATGCATGCTTAAAATGAATTAGGAAGAGTGAGGGAACTTTACCCCAAAACCTAATGATATGATTCTAGGTTGTGACTAGGATTGATGAATAATCTAAATGGCGATGCTCGTGCGTTCGATGTAGATGTGCATCCTTGTCGAGTAATGGTCTAGAGGTGAGTGAAACACTAGTATGGAACATGTGTATTGTTATGTTTTATTATTAAGGCGATTGTGGCCTTAAGGCATTGTGGCCTTGTGATTGTCGAATACAATCGCGTTTGTGTGTGTGATCATGTAATCGTAACCGGTTTATCTCGAGTGTAGTTTCATGAGTCTCGGACTCCTCTGAAATGGATGCACAACTACTTGGCAGGTTTGATTCCCCGTGTTGTACGAATGATGCCCATGGAGCGTATGCTTGTGATGGTAAAAGGCCCGTGTGAAGTGACGGTTCATAACGGTAAAAGGCCCGTAGAACCCGAATCCATTCGTATGTCAAGTAGATTACAAGGACCTATGACTCGGATCGCCTTCTAGACGTAGAAGCGGATGGGAACAGGAGGTACCTTGGTATGGTTATCGATTAGTGATACTGTGAGTTGATGAAACTCATGACATGTTTCCATATAGTGTGAGATTGTGAGATTGAGTACTCAAGGTCACTTTCCCTTCCCCTTGACTTGAGTTAGGATTGATAGAACCTTGTAGAGCTGAGAGGACTATAAGATAGGGAACTCACTGAGATTTGATGTATCTCACCCCACTATAGTTGCTTTATTTCAGGTGTGATTTGCAGGTTCGATTTACAAGTGGAGCGATGCTTGGATGTTTCAAGAGAAGCTTAGTTAAGCTTATTCCGCTGTGTATTTTATTGTTCTTGTACAATGAGGAATATTGTATATTATTCTTAAATTTTTATCTTTGGCTAGTTTCCGTAACTTGTACCATAGATTGTTTTTGTTTTTAGGAAATGGTCAAGTATGTGAATTACGCCATTAGGCACTTTTGATGTGTCAGTACCAAATAAAATGCTTGTAAGGTATTATTCTAGATATATATTATGCAGGGCATTACAAAGGTCCTGAAGGCCGTGTTGTGTGTGTGATTGTGGAGGTTCTCTAGTCCCGTGAGATTGTGCCCTCACCCTTTTTGATCCCTAAACCACTACCAAGCCTTTCTTCCTTCAGACTCCTCAGTCCCCCCCCCCCCACAGAATACTAGGCCCTTATGCCCTCTGATATGGAATTTAGTCCCTGAAGGTTAGTCATTAGTTATGTGATGGCATCTCCCCCTCTGTAAGCTCCTCAATATTAAGAGATTGTGGAGGTTCTCTAGTCCCGTGAGATTGTGCCCTCACCCGTTTTCATCCCTAAACCACTACCAAGCCTTTCTTCCTTCAGACTCCTCAGTCCCCCCCCAACAGAATACTAGGCCATTATGCCCTCTGATATGGAATTTAGTCCCTGAAGGTTAGTCATTGGTTATGTGATGGCATCTCCCCCCTCTGTAAGCTCCTCAATATTAAGAGATGTTGTTTGCTCTACTAATGGTTCATCAAGGAAAGTTTAGTTTTGGAAGGAAGTAGGAGTTTAAAATCCTCACAAATTCATGAGACGTGGTTACAAAACTCATTTTCTAAAGTTGAAGTTCAAATTCAAGATCCAAAATTTCAAATACAAGTTCATTATGGAATGGCAAGGATTATTCAAGATACAAGGCATGGGAGGCATCATATCATATTTTATAAAGATCAAGGGATGCACATGTTCATTTTAAAATGAACAAAGTTCTTTGTATTCATGATCAGGAGAGTTTTAAGAACTTTATCTGGAATTTATCATCAAGGATTAACATTCTAAGTTTAAAGGAAGTTCAAAGCATACAAGGCTTCAATTGAGTTCGTTCTTTTATGATTTTCTAAGTACGGGTTATATCCATTGTGAGAGTTCAAGGCATTGCCATCTGGTCTCCATTTTGATTTTAGGTCATCTTCAAATGATTCAAGATCCTAGAGGACCATATGCTAAACTATTCACAAGAAATGTTCCCATTATCCCGAGCCCATTTAAGAGACACGATTAGAATGATGTGCCCATTGATATTAAACGTACAAGATAAGATTTCAAAAGCTTGAAGTGTATTTTTTGATCATACAATTAATTCAAGTTGAGTAATTACTGTGACAAAAAAAAAAGGATGCTAGAGCATTTACTGTGTGATTTACCACTACTTCAAACAATGAGTTTGTCTGATTCAAAGTTCCAAAAATTATCAAGGTTTCACGTTTTAACTTTGAAGTTGAACATTGAAGACAAACATGAATTTGAGCATACATTTTTCTTTTACATATTTTATCATGGTTCCACGTATATCATTGAATTTCAACATTTATTAGAATCAAATACATGTTTTAAAATGGTACCAACGACTAAATTAAAAGCCCTTCTCAAGTATTGCTCGAATTCTCAGATTCTGATATCAACGATATGATAATCTCTTGATACAAGCATTTATGCTCATCTTCATACACATGCATTGTGATATCAATGATGTCACCAGGCGGAAACGGTCTGGCACCAGTCTGGCGGTCCAACTCTCAGAATGATAAAATGAACATTCATCCTGTATTGCCTATTTAATCGATATCGCCTTCCAACCGAACCTCTGCAAGAGCACCTCTGCTAGCAACAAATAACTCCAAGGCCACATTTGTTTCTCAAAAGTCCTTTACTGCCTTCATCTTCAACTTGCAAAAGACCCCTAGAATTACAATGCCTAAAGAGATAACATCCTCAATCAAATTACGTGAATCAAGGATCTACAGCTTCCTGAATGCTCCCTCAAATATGTCTAAGATGCGGTCTTCACCTTCATGACAAAGAAATACCATCCAATCAAAAACGGAAGTTAGTTCATGATTACATTTACACGACCCAACAAAATCAAAGAGTGTTAAGTCCCAAACAAAATGTGTTCCAAATGAAAAAATCCACGTGTTCAAACAAAAAGGGAAACGACATCCAGATTATAACATATATCAGACACACTCATAACAGGCAACATTTTCTTTCCATTTACAACTAGACAACCATCATCGGTATGTGACCAGGCATCATCATTCACTTGCCTAAACACATAACATCCCTTTCCAAAACACGTATCAAACCTGATGAGCATAAAAGGAAAACTCATCAAATCATGTTTGTTTCTAAAACCATAACAACATACATCATACCACCTATTTTCTTTCCAAAATCAAAGCAATAGGCCTCATAATATTTTCAAATCAGATTCAATAATCGTCATTTTCAAATAGCAATTATGGACATAATCACAATGGCTACAAATTTTATTTCCTAAACCAGAGAGGACTCAATCACATAATTCAGAAAAAAGAGATTCCTTCCCAAAATAGGGTACCAGACAAGACTCAGGTTTTTTTTCAACATTTAAAAAAATCGTTTCAAGACAACAATGAAGTCTTCAAATATTCCAAAATAAGAAGAAACATGTTCAGACAACTCAAAACCTTCCAAAACAATTTCAGACAAGAATATTCCATTCCAAAATGATGCACATACATTTTTAAGAAACTTTCCAAAACAAGTTCTTTGGACTAAATCATCATTGACCTATAAGAGGGATGAATTTTACAGAGCAAAGGCATACAAAAAAATCATAAGCAACCCAAACTTCAAAATCATTGCCACACCAAATCATTCACCATTCACAAGCATACAAGGAGAGTCCTTCAAATCTCACGTACCATCTTTCATCAAATCCTACAACGACAATTCAAACCAGTACACCAGAAATAAATACAAATCTTTACGCAACCAGAAATTCCAACCATCCAATAAACCAAAAATGCCACAACACATAATCTGAAAAGGCTCAGAATCTCAATACGAGTTTCTTCATGGCCATCATATAAGAAAACCACCCAACACATACCCATATACGATCTAAACACCACAAACTCAAACCACCACAAACCATTCATCAGAATCACATATATACATACAACACGCAAGGCCAAAGGATTGAAGCAAACATCACCCCCATGGCAAACCAGGAGACAGCAACACAAATAAAAGGAAAAGAAGAGCCCTTGACTTATCTGTAGGTGAAGACGATCCGGACCAGGGCGTTGTTCATCATTTTCTTCCTTTCCTTTATCGTTTTACTTTCGCAAATAGGCTTGTATATATAACTCATCATGATTAATGGATTGAGGCTGGGAATCATGGGGTTAGGGTGCTTGTTTAGCTTCTCTCTTTCACTTCCGAGTGTGAATACGAACGATCGAGAGGGAGAGTTTCTTTGAATTTTAGGGTTGTTGTTCTTTCTTTTTTTGGGGATTTTAGGGTTCTTCAATTTTGTACGATTGAAAGAGAGTTTTGAGTTGGGAGAGACATTCGAGAGGAGAGTGAGGGCTCGCGAAGAAGGGGCTTTGTGAGTTGAAACGTTGAAGATGGATTGAGATTTTAGGGTTAGAGAGGCGAGAAGGGTTTGAGAACGAGAGAGATGAGAGTCTGAGGGAAGTCTTCGAAATGTTTTGTTTTTCCTTTGTTATCATCATTTTAATCACACACACACACATGCTCACGCCCCACACCATGCACCCTCACCTTTAATCCATCCGATCACAGTGCACACACATCAAGCGGTTGGGATCTGAGGGTCTAAGTAGACCCTCTCTCCCTTTTTAAATAAATAATGAACTTTTTATAATAAGTTTAGAATAATATATTTTATAGCAAAATAAAACCCATTTTTTTTAATAACCTTTTTTAATAAATTTTTATAATAAAAAAGATCAGACTTTTTTGTAAAGGTAAAACTTTTTTAAAATAATAAAATTCTTTTTCTAATTAATATTTTAAAGGTGCTTTCCTAAAAATAACAATAATAGTTTTTATTAAAACTTTTCTCTTATATTAGAATTAAATCTTTTTATAAACCTTCTCCTTAACTAGGATAGAAACCCTCCTCTCGGTGAACCTCTTTTTCTTATGGTCCTTCCCCTTAGTGATTTGGGTTTGAGTAGATAGTTGTATATGCTTGAAGGTGAGAGAAAGACACAAGAAAGGGGGTTTGAATTGTGTATTTACTTTTTCTGTAACTTTTCGCATCTTGTTAATTTGACGCTCAAGAACCTTCAATGTTCGTTGAGAGATTCTGATCTATTAACTAAAGAGTATGAGAACCGTATAGGTTCTGTTCATAAGATACAATACTCAGAACTTGCAATGCGGAAGCTTATCAGAGATAGGCTGCAAGGTTCTGACTTTGCTTAATATGAGGTTCTAATATTCAATGCAGAAACATAAATAGAGATACTAAGCAAGAGAGTAAAGGACACACGATATATCCTGGTTCACTACGCGGGCTAATCCAGTTCACCTTCCTCAGGTGATTTCGCCTTGAACACAAGGACTTAATCCACTATAACCAAATCATGATTACACTTGCACGGGCAACAGCCGGTGACTAACCACTTGCACAGCCGCACTGTGACTAACAACCCAATGAACCGTTCAGGGATCCATTAGGATATAACATTCATTGACCGAGCAGACCCACTGCTGGGATTTCACAGCAAGCCATTCAGGGATTCATCACAATGAATATAACGCTACTGACCATATTTCAGGATTTTCCACAATGACCCTCAGCCATTGTCATCTCAAGTATCTGATCACCACATGATCTACTCAAGGGCCCCAACTCACAGCTGAACCGTTCAGGGATCCCATCAGGATATAACGTTCACTTGAGGAGTCTCAATTCATTTAGTTGAATTGACAAACTGGAGATTACAAATTGTGCTTCTTAATAAGCAAGTTTCTCCTAGGTTTAAGTACAAAGAACACACACATGTGTTCAAGCAAGTTTTGAGCAATCAGCTCCTTGCTTTCCTAAGAAACTACAAAGATGTATTTAGATATTATGATTGTTGACATCTTTTAGATCTTCTTCTTCTTCGTCTTCTGGTTGAGCAAGCTTTGAGCAGCAACTCCTTGCTTCAGATCTTCAATGTGGCTTTGACGAGAAGGTAGGTTGATGACTTGACTGATCTTCAATTATTGTCTTCTTCATCAACAGCTTCTGTTTGATTGTTGTTGTTATGTTAATGTGTTCTTTGAGATTCAACAACAATTGCCATGAGTGAATTAATGACAACTTTGAATATTCTAAGTGTTACAACGAGAACTCATCGTTGTTGCTATCTTCACACAATGACTTGGTCAATTTTGTAGATGAACATTCAGTTCGTAATTCTACAAGTGATCGACACATCAGAAGCAAAAACTCTTTCCATTAAATAGCCAATAGAAATATAGTCGTTAGAGAATACTCTTGGCTGTTTGGAAAAGAGACGTTGTGATATAATGAGTTGTACTGACACATCTTTTTTTTGCAGAGGAGGAAGTGACCAGACTTCTTTTCTTGGGCAGTGTGTACATTTAACTCACGACGGTAATATTTAGACTTCGAAACTTCAGTGGCTTCTGATGTTAATTTGATGAAGCATGAGTGGAGTCTTTATAGCAGAATATCTGATGCTTCAAGTCTTCCGTTAATTGAAGAAGTCCATTAGGAATCAGTCTTCAAAACTTCAGTACTTGGTCGTTAAGAGCGTTATCCTTTTCTGCTTTAAGTCTTCCGAATCTTCAGAGCCTGTCTTCAGAGTCTTCAGAACTTCTTGTTTGAAACCTTGATCTTCAGAACTCGTCAGTCTTCAGATTCTTTCTGCACTTGGTCTTCAGCGCCTTCAGCCATCAGAACTTCAAGTCATAGGAGTCTTCAGAACTTTGGTTCTTTCTGAGTGTACTTCTTCAGAAGCTTCGCTATCTTCAGAATCTTAATCACTTTCAGAGAGCATCCACAAGAGCATTGCAACAACAATCTTGGCATCATTGGATCTGGCTGATCATGACTAAATAAACAAGCGTTCTTGCTTCTCGCGACTTTAGTCACACATAGTAACTTCGCTTATATATATATATATATATATTCAATCATAGTACATCTAGCTGGTGTATGTTGGTTCTGATGTCTTTAGTTCTTATGATCTGCACACAACACACGTTAGACCATAAAATGGTTCTTTCACAAATACTTATTGTTATCATCAAAACATAGATTGACTTGTAGAGACAACTCTTGCTCTCACAATCTCCCCCTTTTTCATGATGACAAAACCAAGTATTTTGATTGAACATTTTATACAAGGTAATCACCAAAGCAAACAAATTCAGAGTATAGAACAACAGCTCCCCCTGAATGAGTTATCCTCAAAGCTTTATCTGAGATCATCTAGGATTTTATATAATCCAAAGATATACAGAGTAACAACTTGAGTTGCCAGAACAGAAATAGAAAAGAGTTACTTTTCTATCTTGTCCTTAGGAAAACAAAGAGTCTTTAGCATCTGGACTAGTTCAACAGAACATCCAACTTCAGGTCTTCAGAACTCAGTTACCTTTGTTGTCATATCAGAGCTTGTTATCTTCAGAGTCGTCTGAAGCATTTCTACTTTTCAGTAGATTCAATTGAGCACAGAATTAGAGCAGTTCTTCGACTGATAAACATAGCTTCGCTGTATATCAGAAACTGTCTTTTGAGACACTCCCCCTGAGTTTCAGGCTATATGAAGATTTTAGATTTTGCATTTTAGTCTTCTGGGTAATCTCCCCCTAATTTCCATAAGTCAGATATCGGGATCTTTCAGAATCGAATTTCAGAATTTCTAAATTTAATCACCAGTGTTGATCATGACTTTTCAGAGTTTGACTTTGAACTCAGGTTTATTTCAGACCTTGTTATTGTCATAACTCAGTTAAATTATCAAAGCTTGATTTTTTTATCAGATACCAATTGAAGGTTAAAACTTGTGATCAATCAACGCTTGATTCTAAATTTGGTACATCTTGTTTTAGTCGGATGTAAAAATGATGTGCTGACTCGTATACCAGAGTTTGTTGATTCTGATGCTGAAGGAGTTCTTTTGATATTACTTTGAAGAGTATTTCCTTGTGTGTTGATAGGATACCAATGAAGGTACTTTGACAGTAATCCACAGCTTTGCTTTGATTAAGAGTCTGATACTAATCTTTGTGTACTGAATCTGATTTCCAATTGATGATTTAGTTTGATACCAAATCGTCTTTAATTCAAATTGGTTCCTGATAAACATCAGAATGGTTTCTTGCTTGGATCTTTAATTTAGATCTTCAGATAGTTCTTGACTTCTGATTTGCACAGAACTTCTGAGTGAGCATCTTGAAATGTAGACTTTGCCTTGATTGCTTTCAGAGTTTTCTTACTTAATCTGATTCTTTATTCTATGATCGTAGTTCTTCTTCTTATCCTGTCTTTAGAATGCCTAGTGAACTTGTTTAGAGTTCCTCGGATAACATCAAACAACAAACGTTAGTAGTAACACATTTTATAAGAATACTTTGTTTGAGTTCTGCATTCTTTCAGATTTCCTTCTTTCAATCAAAATCAATCAATATATTTCTCCCCCTTTTTGACATCATCAAAAAGTGTCAGGGCATATGAGCATTTAAGCATGTAGTAATTTATATTCAGTTACAGAGTCACAGAGTCATTTTAAACATTCAGAAGCAATTAGACTCATTTTAGGGAAACACATCTATACTCAGTATGTATTTAATTGAAGGTGGATAGATGGAAGCCAAAAGATTAATTGAAGGTTAATAGATGTAAAGTGAACTTCTCAGATAAGCAACAAAATAGAAGACATCATATTTTCATTGACTAAGTGAGAAAAACATCAGCACAAAATAGAGCGATAAGCAACAAAACATAGCATTGCACTACATCAGATTTTAAAATTTTAGTCATCAAAATCTTCAACGTTGTCTACCCTATCACATATTGTCTCAGTTACTGAAGGTTTTGGTCTGAGTCTCCTTACTAACCCCCAAAATTTCTCTTTTACCATAATTTCAGATATTATTCTCCCGTAAGGAACGTAAGAGTTCAACTGAGTTCTTGAAACTCTGATAGAATGTTTCAGGTGATTGAAAATAGTTTTGGGAAGATTGATTTTAAAGTGGTGTGTTAGGAGGAAAACGAATACTCTGTCATCTTGGGGTAGCGTGCTCCTTGCGGTTGCACGAGGTCGAAGATTAGTTAGAGAGAATCTGAACCATGTTCTGGGTGAAGGAAGAAGTTTCTCAGGGTTTTTTGGTTCATAAGGAACTGAATCATCAAATAAAACCTTGCATTTCTTTACCAAGCTCAGGTCAGATTGAAAGTCTTCAACAGTGACCCCAGAGGCGACACAATTTATGAGCTTTTCTAATGAGGGAATGGAGATGGTGATTGGAAAGCTATATACTTCAGACCAGATAGTGTTGCCATCATTACTGATTCTGGCATATTTCCAGAATTCTTTCACAAGAACTGGAAAGACAGGGTCGTTTATCAGTGAATAATAACTATTCCAAGATTGAATCTGCATGCTTCTTACAATTTCCAGACCATTATTTTGAAGTCTAGCTAGGTTTGGTCTTTTCTCTGGGATAACTTCTAGAGTTTTTATGTTTCCTCTAATTGTTGGAGAAGCCATTTGTTAACACACAGAAGATTCTGAATGAAAATTGGTTTAGATGAGGATGAGCGAGGACGAAGTAGAATCCTATTATTTATAGGCGAAAAGAGAGTGAGGAGTGTAATGACTAAATTGGTACACCAAGATTTGGGTTTACTATTTCCTAGGTGGTCATGATTAATTAGGGTATGCTAAAAGGCGTGAACGTGTGGGAAAAGAAAACGGAGCCATTACTCATTTTTTTTGGAAGTTAAAGACTTTATTACTGAAGATTTCTTGGGCTGTAAGACGGGACACGTCGTTTATGCAATATTTTAATGGTTTATTAAGAATTTTTATTAGTGGGTACCAGATATTATAAATAATGCTAGACAAAAGATAACATAGATATATATCCATAAATGATACAAGCATACACTTAACCATCTAGTATCCTAATCTATCTTAGACTATCAACTAATTTATTTTCTGAGAACCAGTCACTATCAAATGTTTCACAAGAGTTTTCAATAAGGGCAATATCAGGACCGCATCTAATCCTGCAAATTGTCTGCATAACTCCTGTTTTGAAAAACACTTTAGTTAAGATTCTTCCGTAAGGGATCTTAGTTTCAAGGGTAGTTCTTGACACGAGAATGGTGTCCTTGAGATGGTCAAATATAATTTGGGGCAGATTTATACGAGTTTGCTTAAGGAGACACATGATTAGGAGCTTGTCATCATGATACAGAAGGTTTTTGTATGTGCTTCGAGGTTTGATGTTTGTCAGAATGAATTTAAACCAGCCTCTGGCATGGGGCAAGAGTTTCTCAGGATTAGTAGGTTCGAAGGTAGAACCTCTATCAAACAAGTAGTGTAATTTTGCATCAGAAGTGCATCGAATGGATGCATGACTGGGAGTGATGCCTTCCAGTGGGCATTCAATGGCTTCAGCGATTTTTGAAGCGTTGAAGGAGAGAGGAATACCATAGATGTCTGAAGAAATGGTCAGACCGTCATGGCTGACAGCAGCATTGATCCAATTTTTTTTTATGATGTTTGGGTAAATGGGACCTCTAAGCATATGAATGTACCCGTTCCAATTTTGCGAATGAATGCCTAGATGGAAATTATGATCAATATCCATTAGCTTAGGTTGTTTTTCACTAATGATTTCAAGAGAGTTGTCGTCGCCAAAGAAGGTTCTTGGAGTCAATGATTGGTTTGCCATGAGAATGGTGAGGAAGTCTTTTGAGGAAATCAAGTCAGGAGTTAGAGAGGTGTGAGTTTTAATAAGTTAGAAACTGAGGATAATATATATATATATAGAATAAGACTTGTATTATTGATGAGTAGGGTTAGCTAGGATGAACAGATACTCTTGTTAGAGAGAGAGAGAGGGATTAGGTTCTAGAGAGGTGTTGACTGGAGCATACCTATGGGTAATTGGATATGACTAGACACTGATGGAGGAAATCTCTTACTAGAGGACAGTTCAAAAGATTTTAGTAAGATCTTATTAAGTTGTCGGAGATATGTTATGGTTTCAATAGATTCGCAATTATTATTGTATTCTTTTGCGTGTAGTTTTCGTTAAAGAGTTTTCTTGTATTTAGCAATTTCTTTCATCTATGCTTAACAGATTTTCTATTGGTTGAATATTTCCCTAAAGAAACATGTAGGGACCGCTAAATAATTACTTAGTAAAACATGCTATGACAAATTTGAAAGAATTCTAATTAAGGCATCTCATGAGTTTAACAAATTATTAGTGAAAAGAAAAGTGTACCTTAGATTTTTCAGACTTAACTGAGTGCTTTTTGTCTTGACTTTGGTCTTCATTCTGATGAATTTTGAAATCCTCGTAATTTTTCGTGAGTGCATTCTTCTGAGCTTTTGATCGACTTCTTTCAGACTTAGCTTGCTTTGAGCATCTTTCTGATTCTGCCTATTTCCAAGTAGGCTGTAGATGTTTCTTGGGTTCTTCAAGATAAGCTTGTCTTCTGACTTCTGAAGAGAATATTTTCTTGGAAGATGATCCTAGTTAGATTATAGCTTTCTCTCTCTTTTCCTGTTCAACCTTGTACTTTAGTTCTCTAGGTTACAATAACCGAGATTAGGACTTAGCATGATCAGAGTGGCCATTTTATTTGAACTTAGCCAATTACATGCAATCCATTTTTATAAGACGACACTCATATGCGTGGGAGTAATACTTAGTGAATAGTAAATTTCATTTTATGACCCCATTCATAAATAACAGATTACATCTGTTTTGAATGTTTCTCACTTCTCATTTCCTTGATCCATAGGATCTGAATCTTAAACAACAAACTTCAAGAATTGGTTGAGTTTTCCTTTCAAAGCCCGAATTCAGTTTGCGTTTGTGAGAGTTTATTTTCTTTGAAAGATGATTGATTTCACCAGTTCAGTAAGAACCTTTGAGAGATTATACGAGGAGGAATTATCATATCAGTATCTGACTTATTCCTCAAGGTTGTTTCAGAACTTGTTCAGAACCAAAACATCATCATGCCTCATGTGTACATCACTAGACATGATTTGCATGAACCTCTTGTTCTCACAACGATGATCAACTTATTTGGGGTTGTTCACACATATCTATGATTTAACTAATTTCTTCAAACGAAACATCATTAACGTCATCTTGGTTGGAGAACCTAGATACCTGAAATGATAGCATTTAATTTCATATCACAAGTGATTCTGAGAACACTTGATCTGTCAAAAATCAGATTATCAACATTTGATCTTTACTAGGATGATTTCAGGTTGTTGGAGCTTGATCACTAAACCAGTTAAGATCTTACGAGTTCGTTCGGAATCAAGTGATTACTGAGTCTTTGGGATTCAGTTCTCCATTGAATCTTTTGATCATTCCAGGTTCTGACATTGAATCATTTCTAATAATTTAAATTCTTCAGATTCTGAGTTTAACAGATTTCTTTCTGAAATTCAAAGTCTTAGAACGACAATCTTTCTTCTTTACATCAAGAGATCCATAATGAGTTTTAAACGAGAAAGTCAAGGGTGGACCTAATCCGTTTCTTGAAAACATCTCAAAAACTCATAAAGGATTAATCTTCAACAAACAAGATTTCTTGCTTTTTAATGATTCATCTTTTTAATCATATACTTGGTTTTATCCACACGTATTTTCCAGAATGAGCATTCAACAGATACTTCCTTTTATCTGATGAATTTATCTTATCAATTGATTCTTCAACTTTAGTGAGGCTTCATCTCGAATCAGTGAAATGCTCATGAAGTAATCAGATTGATTACAACTTTGTACACAGTTAACTGCTGAACTGTTACAGAAATTGTAAGTGGATTTTAATCTCACCAAGAGTACTTCTACACACCACATCTGGATCTTTTTCTAACACTGTTAAGTGTTTGATGTAAATCAATAACAGAACCGGAGCTCTGATACCAATTAAAGGTGCGAGAAAGACACAAGAAATGGGGGGTTTGAATTGTGTATTTACTCTTTCTGTAACTTTTCGTATCTTGTTAATTTGACGCTCAAGAACCTTCAATGTTCGTTGAGAGATTCTGATCTATTAACTAAAGAGTATGAGAACCGTATAGGTTCTGTTCATAAGATACGATACTCAGAACTTGCAGTACGGAAGCTTATCAGAGATAGGCTACAAGGTTCTGACTTTGCTTAATATGAGGTTCTGATATTCAATGCAGAAACATAAATAGAGATACTAAGCAAGAGAGTAAAGGACACACGATATATCCTGGTTCACCACGCGGGCTAATCCAGTCCACCTTCCTCAGGTGATTTCGCCTTGAACACAAGGACTTAATCCACTATAACCAAATCATGATTACACTTGCACGGGCAACAGCCGGTGACTAACCACTTGCACAGCCATACTGTGACTAACAACCCAATGAACTGTTCAGGGATCCAACAGGATATAACATTCATTGACCAAGTAGACCCACTGCAGGGATTTCACAGTAAGCCATTCAGGGATTCATCACAATGAATATAACGCTACTGACCATATTTCAGGATTTTCCACAATGACCCTCAGCCATTGTCATCTCAAGTATCTGATCACCATGTGATCTACTCAAGGGCCCAACTCACAGCTGAACCGTTCAGGGATCCCATCAGGATATAACGTTCACTTGAGGAGTCTCAATTCATTTAGTTGAATTGGCAAACTGGAGATTACAAATTGTGCTATATAATAAGCAAGTTTCTCCTAGGTTTAAGTACAAAGAACACACACATGTGTTCAAGCAAGTTTTGAGCAATCAACTCCTTGCTTTCCTAAGAAACTACAAAGAAGTATTTAGATATTATGATTGTTGACATCTTGTAGATCTTCTTCTTCTTCGTCTTCTGGTTGAGCAAGCTTTGAGCAGCAACTCCTTGCTTCAGATCTTCAATGTGGCTTTGACGAGAAGGTAGGTTGATGACTTGACTGATCTTCAATTGTTGTCTTCTTCATCAACAGCTTCTGTTTGATTGTTGTTGTTGTGTTAATTTGTTCATTTGAGATTCAACAATAATTGCCATGAGTGAATTAATGACAGCTTTGAATATTCTAAGTGTTACAACGAGAACTCATCGTTGTTGCTATCTTCACACAATGACTTGGTCAATTTTGTAGATGAACATTCAGTTCGTAATTCTACAAGTGATCGACACATCAGAAGCAAAAACTCTTTCCATTAAATAGCCAATAGAAATATAGCCGTTAGAGAATACTCTTGGCTGTTTGGAAAAGAGACGTTGTGATATAATGAGTTGTACTGACGCATCTTCTTTTTGCAGAGGAGGAAGTGACCAGACATCTTTTCTTGGGTAGTGTGTACATTTAACTCACAACGGTAATATTTAGACTTTGAAACTTCAGTGGCTTCTGATGTTAATTTGATGAAGCATGAGTGGAGTCTTTATAGCAGAATATCTGATGCTTCAAGTCTTCCGTTAATTGAAGAAGTCCATTAGGAATCAGTCTTCAGAACTTCAGTACTTGGTCGTTAAGAGCGTTATCCTTTTCTTCTTTAAGTCTTCCGAATCTTCAGAGCCTGTCTTCAGAGTATTCAGAACTTCTTGTTTGAAACCTTGATCTTCAGAACTCGCCAGTCTTCAGATTCTTTCTGTACTTGGTCTTCAGCGCCATCAGCCATCAGAACTTCAAGTCATAGGAGTCTTCTGAACTTTAGTTCTTTCTGAGTGTACTTCTTCAGAAGCTTCGCGATCTTCAGAATCTTAATCACTTTCAGAGAGCATCCACAAGAGCATTGCAACATCAATCTTGGCATCCTTGGATCTGGCTAATCATGACTAGATAAATAAGCGTTCTTGCTTCTCGCGACTTTAGTCACACATAGTAACTTCGCATATATATATATATTCAATCATAGTACATCTAGCTGGTGTATGTTGTAACGCCCCAGTTTTTGTCAGTTTTAGTATTTTCCTTTAATCGAGTCGTTTTTTATTATTTTATTATTATATTATTTTATTTTCGAATTTTATTTGGAAATATGTTATTTTTCAAAGTTGTGATATTTTATCGGGTTTTGGGAACGTTTGCGAGATATTTGAGTGTGGGGGTATTTTGGTCATTTCATAATATTTTTATTAAGATAGTAAGGATAAAATAGAAAGAGAGAAAAATAGAGAGAAAGGAAAGGAGAAGAAAGAAAAAGAAGAGAAAAGAGAAGAAGAAGAGAAAAAGTGAGAAAAACTTGGAAAACAAGAAATCGATCTCCCGACTTTTCTAAACGCGATTTAATCGGGTAAGGGTGCGAAACTCGATTATACTATGTTTGTGTACGATTATGTATGTGTTTGCTTGGATGTTTCTTGTCTTTCCACGACTTTGAATTCTAGGTCGAAAATGACAAAATGAGTAGGAATCGATGTTTTCGCGGTCGGAAATCGATATAATTTGCGTTGTATGATGACCATGTGTTTATGAGTCATTGCTGGTAATTGTTTTGGTGTTGGAATTGATTTGGAATGAAAATGAGGTTTTTGGGGGTTTTTGGATCGTGTAACCCGTAACAGCATTTTCCTGGTTCTGGTGTGATTCTCCAGGCGAATTGAGTCTCGCCACTAGTTCGCCAGGCGAAGTGCTGGCGAAGGGAGATTCGCCAGGCGAATTCGTAAGTCGCCAGGCAAAATCAGAATTACAGAAAGGGGGTAGCTTCTGTAACTCTTGGGGTTTTTCTAAATTGGTGATTCGCCACTAGCTCGCTAGGCGAAGTGCTGGCGAATGGGATCCGCCAGGCGAAATCCATGGTGAATGGGAATCCGCCAAGCGAATTCCTAAGTCGCCAGGCGAATTTGGCTGTATCTCAATAAATTCTTTTCTTTGAAAATTCATAACTTTTAATCCGTGGTTCGGTTTGAGGCGTGGTTTGATGCGTTAGAAAGCTTATAAAATGTACTTTATTATGATGATGATTTGGAAATTGTTAGCCGATTTAATTATGTCGGGAATTTGGAATAGTGTCGGTTGGTCGACTTTTGTCGTTGTAAGTGTGCGTAATTGATGTGTATCGTGCAAAGTGTTGTTGTATGATGTAAATGCATGCGTTTAAATTGTGTTGTGATGATTTGTGGCGGTATGGTAATTAAATGCATTGTTTTGGGTATAAGTGCAAAGTGTGATTTTGTTGATGGAAATGAATGTATTTTTGTGTGTGCATATTAAATGTCATGAGTCATTGTATGCCAAGCATCATGATATGCATTGTTGTGACGTCCTGAGTGATGGTTTGGTTCCAGAGGGAATCTGCTATAACATCGTGTACCCATGTGGGGACCTAAAGCGATGGTTATAGACGATCATGTGCCCGTGTGGGGACCTAAAGCGATCGGATTGTGTGCCCATGTGGGGACCTAAAGCAATCCATAAATGTCGTGTGCCCATGTGGGGACCTAAAGCGACGGGTGAACATCGTAGGCCCGACGGGGATTTACACTAAGTAACGAGCGATGGTTCCAATAGTTCCTGAGTGAACTGGTGATGAGACATGAGAAACATTGGAAGTCGGTACCGCATGGAATGTGCATAGAGTCGTTGTGTCGGTCTCTGTGCATTTGCATAAATCATGAATTAATTGTGTATGTTAATTGTGAATGTGATTAATGGGATGGTATGTGTATAAATGTGTTGATGATGGATGTGCATTGGTGACGAATACCTGATACTCGTACTGTGTTGCGTTATATTTGATTGTGGTGCATTGTGGTGAGAATATTATACTTGTGCATTTCTGTGTTAATATATAATTTTATGCAACTGTATTATGATTGTTTTTCTCACCCTTCTGCTGTTTTATAATGCTCTATGAGGCATTGCAGATTAGAGTTGCCGGAGGTCTTTTTGTGAAGCTTTGCGTCTTCATTCTTTTGTCGGTCAGCTCTGATATGTGACACCGGGTAGTTAGGGAGGCCGTTTGTGTTTATTTGTGTATATGTATATATATCTTTTGGCTTGTGCCTGTATGACTGAATGTATGACAGATACACTTTTTATGATATATATATATATATATATATATATATATATATATATATATATATATATATATATATGATATTCAGTTTTAGATTTTCTGCTTTTATTCTAAAATCTGAAACGTGGGTGTGAGGAACTGAGTTCCTCTGTTGATTGCTACCCCACTGTTGCATATCTTTATGAGCAGGTGTTGTATGCTTTGTTTCAAATTGATGTGATGCTCCCTGTCTATGCTTTGATAATTTAAATATACTCTGATGAAATTTTGATTTTTTTTCTTTTACCGCTTTAATAGCTTGGGGGGATAGATTAGGGGTGTTACATTAAGTGGTATCAGAGCCAGTCTGTGTCAGTTGTGTCAGTTGTGTCAGTCCTTGTTGGTCTTTGTGGTGCGGTGGGCTGTTTGTTTAACCATAGTTTCTATTATTGGAAATGAACAGAATATGGCTGGAAGGAACAATGCTGCTTTAGCTGCTGCGATGCAGGCTATGGCTCGTGCTGTGCAGGGTGCACCGAATGTTGGAGTGAATGATGAGTTTAGAAAGAATAAACCGCCTGTCTTCAAAGGGAGACATAATCCTGATGCAGCACAGATTTGGCTGAAAGAGATTGAAAGGATTTTCAGAGTGATGGATTGTGATGAGGACAGTAAGGTGAGACTGGGAACTCACATGTTACAGGAAGAAGCAGATGACTGGTGGGTTAGTACACGTCCTGTGTTAGAAGCTGGTGATGAAGAAGTTACTTGGGAATTGTTTAGCCAGGAGTTTCTGAGGAAGTATTTTCCCGAGGATGTTAGGGGAAAGAAGGAAATTGAGTTTTTGGAGCTAAAGCAAGAAAATATGTTTGTAATTGATTATACAACTAAGTTTGTGGAACTGGTGCAGTTTTATCCTCATTATGCTGAAGCGACCGCAGAATTCCCTAAGTGTGTGAAGTATGAAAATGGATTGCGTCCTGAGATAAAACAGGCGATTGGTTATCAGAGGATAAGGAGGTTTTCTGATTTGGTGGAATATTGTAGAATTTATGAAGAGGATAGTAAGGCTCGATCTACTCATTACAAAAGTGTAAGTGACAGGAAGGGGAAGCAACAGTTTCGTAGTGGTCCGTATGTAACACCGGCTGATAAAGGTAAACAAAGGGGTACTTTTGATCAAAGGTCAGGTAGAGGGGGTATGTCTAATTCTCCCAGATGTTTTAGATGTGGTGGATTGGGGCACCGTCAGTCCGAGTGTAGGAAGAATTTGGATAAGTGTTCTAATTGTGGAGGTGAAGGACATGTTGTAGCTGATTGTAAAAGGAAGAATGTGGTGAAATGTTATAATTGTGGGGAACCTGGTCACATTAGCACGAAATGTCCGAATCCGAAGAAAGCTCCAACTAGTGGGAAGGTGTTTTCATTGGCAGGGACTCAGACTTTAAGTGTAGATCGTCTGATTAGAGGTACTTGCTTTATTAATAGTACGCCTTTAGTTGCTATTATTGACACTGGAGCGACTCATTCGTTTATTTCGTCTGAGTGCGCGAAGCGTTTGAATCTTGCGTTGTCTTTGATGGATTGTAAGATGGTTATTGATACTCCAGCGATGGGGTCAGTAACTACTTCTTTGGTTTGTTTAAGTTGTCTTTTGACCATTTATGGTAAAGACTTTGAGATGGATTTAGTGTGTTTGCCGTTGGAAGGTTTGGATGTGGTTTTGGGAATGAATTGGTTGCAATTTAATAGGGTTCATATTGATTGTTACCTTAAGTTGGTAAGGTTTCCTTCTCTTGAGGAAGACGAAGACTCGAGTTTCTTATCTACCAAAGATTTGAAGAAACTTTTGGCGGATGAAGCTCAGTTGTTTGGGTTGTTTGTATCTTGGACTGTGGATAGTCAAGTTTCACTAGATGTGTTTCCTATTGTGTGTGAATTTCCGGAAGTGTTTCCTGAGGATATTTCAGATTTGCCACCAGAGAGAGAGGTGGAGTTTTCTATAGATCTAGTTCCTAGTACTAGACCTGTTTCTATGGCACCTTATAGAATGTCGGCATCTGAGTTGGTTGAATTGAAAAAGTAGTTGAATGAATTGTTGGAGAAGAGGTTTGTGAGGCCAAGTGTTTCTCCTTGGGGTGCGCCAGTTTTGTTGGTGAAAAAAAAGATGGAAGTATGCGATTGTGTATTGATTAACGCCAGTTGAATAAGGTGACGATTAAGAATAAGTATCCTCTTCCAAGGATTGATGATCTGATGGATCAGTTGGTTGGTGCTTGTGTGTTTAGTAAGATTGATTTGAGATCGGGGTACCATCAGATAAGGGTGAAGGAGGAAGATATTCAGAAGACGGCCTTTAGGACACGGTACGGTCATTATGAATATTCTGTGATGCCATTCGGGGTTTCTAACGCACCTGGTGTGTTTTTGGAATACATGAATCATATTTTCCACGAGCATTTGGCTCGATTTGTTGTTGTGTTTATTGATGACATATTGATTTATTCTAAGTCTCGGGAGGAGCATGCGGAACATTTGCGTATTGTTTTACAGGTTTTGAAAGAAAGGAAGCTTTTTGCAAAATTGTCCAAGTGTGAATTTTGGTTGTCGGAAGTGAGTTTTCTTGGACACGTGATTTTAGGTAACGGTATTTCTGTGGATCCATCTAAAGTAGAAGCAGTTCTACAATGGGAGGCTCCGAGATCTGTTACTGAAATTCGTAGTTTCTTGGGTTTGGCCGGTTATTACCGACGATTTATTGAAGGGTTTTCGAAGCTAGCATTGCCTTTGACCCAGTTGACTTGCAAAGGTCAAGTGTTCATTTGGGACATTCGGTGTGAGGAGAGTTTTAATGAGCTGAAGAGAAGATTGACGACAGCTCCAATTTTGATTTTGCCGAATCCTACTGAACCGTTTGTGGTTTATTGTGATGCGTCATTGATTGGTCTAGGTGGTGTTCTGATGCAAGAAGGTAAGGTTGTGGCTTATGCTTCAAGGCAGTTGAGAGTGAATGAGAAAAATTATCCTACTCATGATCTTGAATTAGCGGCTGTGGTTTTTGTGTTGAAAATTTGGAGGCATTATCTTTTTGGTGCGAGGTTTGAAGTCTTTAGTGATCACAAAAGCTTGAAATATTTGTTTGATCAGAAGGAATTGAATATGAGGCAACGTATGTGGTTGGAATTCTTGAAAGACTACGACTTTGGCTTGAATTACCATCCTGGTAAAGCTAATGTGGTAGCTGATGCGTTGAGTCGGAAATCGTTGCATATGTCCGCTTTGATGGTTAAGGAGTGGGAACTTTTGGAATCGTTTAGAGATTTGAGTTTGGTAATTGAAGTGACGTCGGATAGCGTAAGGCTTGGAATGTTGAAGGTTACTAATGATTTTCTGATGACGGTTAGTGAGAAACAGAGGTTGGATGTGAAATTTGTGGACTTGATGTTGGTTGGAGAAAAAGATGAGAATAGTGATTTTCAAGTGGACGTTAATGGTGTTTTGAAATTCCGAGGTAGAATTTGTATTCCGGATGATGCGGAGTTGAAAAGGATGATTTTGGAAGAAGGACACCAGAGTAATTTGAGTATACATCCGGGAGCGAATAAAATGTACCAAGATTTGAAAAAGATTTTCTGGTGGTCTGGATTGAAAAGAGATGTGGCTCAGTTTGTGTATGCTTGTTTGACTTGTCAGAAGTCGAAGATGGAACATCAAAGGCCTAGTGGTTTGTTGCAACCGTTGGATATTCCTGAGTGGAAGTGGGATAGCATTTCGATGGATTTTGTAACGGGGTTATCGAACACTCAGAGAGGGCATAATGCTATTTGGGTGGTTGTTGATAGGCTGACTAAATCGGCTCATTTTATTTCGATTAACATCAGTTTCTCTTTGGAGCGGTTAGCTGAGATTTATATCAGTGTGGTTGTAAAGTTGCATGGGGTTTCATTGAGTATTGTTTCTGATCGAGATCCAAGGTTTACCTCGAGATTTTGGGAAAGTTTACATAAGGCTTTGGGTTCTAAATTGAGATTGAGTTTGGCTTATCATCCGCAGACGGATGGTCAGACGGAAAGGACGATTCAGTCATTGGAAGATTTGTTGAGAGCGTGTGTTTTGGAACAAGGTGGTACGTGGGATAGTTATATTGCGCTGATTGAATTCACGTATAATAACAGTTTTCATTCTAGTATTGGTATGGCGCCGTTTGAAGCATTGTATGGACGAAGGTGTCGAACATCGTTATGTTGGCACGAATCTGGTGAGAGAACGGTGGTAGGGCCGGAATTGGTACAGCAGACTACGGAAAAAGTGAAGCTTATTCGAGAGAAAATGAAGGCTTCTCAGAGTCGGCAAAAGAGTTATCATGATCGGAGACGGAAAGATCTTGAGTTCCAAGAGGGCGATCATGTATTTTTGAGGGTTACGCCGGTAACGGGTGTTGGTCGTGCATTGAAATCGAAGAAACTTACTTCTCGGTTTATTGGTCCTTACCAGATATCTGCGAGAGTGGGTGCTGTGGCTTATAGGGTGGCGTTGCCTCCGAATCTGTCGAATTTGCATGATGTGTTCCATGTTTCGTAGCTTCGGAAGTATGTTCCGGATCCGTCACATGTGATTCTGATGGACGAGGTTGAGGTAAGGGAGAACCTTACGGTTGAGGCTTTACCGGTTAGGATTTTGGATCGCGAGGTGAAGCAGTTGAGGGGCAAGGATATTGCTCTTGTGAAATTGGCGTGGGGAGGCGCTGCTGAGGGCAATTTGACTTGGGAGTTGGAGAGTCGGATGCGTGAGTCGTATCCAGAGTTGTTTGTTCCAGGTAAGATTTTCGAGGACGAAAATTTCTAAGTGGGGGAGAGTTGTAACGCCCCAGTTTTTGTCAGTTTTAGTATTTTCCTTTAATCGAGTCGTTTTTGATTATTTTATCATTATATTATTTTATTTTTGACTTTTATTTGGAAATATGTTATTTTTCAATGTTGTGATATTTTATCGGGTTTTGGGAACGTTTGCGAGATATTTGAGTGTGGGGGTATTTTGGTCATTTCATAATATTTTTATTAAGATAGTAAGGATAAAATAGAAAGAGAGAAAAATAGAGAGAAAGGAAAGGAGAAGAAAGAAAAAGAAGAGAAAGGAGAAGAAGAAGAGAAAAAGTGAGAAAAACTTGGAAAACAAGAAATCGATCTCCCGACTTTTCTAAACGCGATTTAATCGGGTAAGGGTGCGAAACTCGATTATACTATGTTTGTGTACGATTATGTATGTGTTTGCTTAGATGTTTCTTGTCTTTCCATGGCTTTGAGTTCTAGGTCGAAAATGACAAAATGAGTAGGAATCGATGTTTTCGCGGTCGGAAATCGATATAATTTGCGTTGTATGATCACCATGTGTTTATGAGTCATTGTTGATAATTGTTTTGGTGTTGGAATTGATTTGGAATAAAAATGAGGTTTTTGGGGGTTTTTGGATCGTGTAACCCCTAACAGCATTTTCCTGGTTCTGGTGTGATTTGCCAGGCGAATTTGGGATTTGCCAGGCGAATTGAGTCTCGCCACTAGTTCGCCAGGCAAAGTGCTGGCGAAGGGAGATTCGCCAGGCGAATTCGTAAGTCGCCAGGCGAAATCAGAATTACAGAAAGGGGGTAGCTTCTGTAACTCTTGGGGTTTTTCTAAATTGGTGATTCGCCACTAGCTCGCCAGGCGAAGTGCTGGCGAATGGGATTCGCCAGGCGAAATCCATGGTGAATGGCTGGCGAATGGGAATCCGCCAGGCGAATTCCTAAGTCGCCAGGCGAATTTGGCTGTATCTCAATAAATTCTTTTCTTTGAAAATTCATAACTTTTAATCCGTGGTTCGGTTTGAGGCGTGGTTTGATGCGTTAGAAAGCTTATAAAATGTACTTTATTATGATGATGATTTGGAAATTGTTAGCCGATTTAATTATGTTGGGAATTTGGAATAGTGTCGGTTGGTCGACTTTTGTCGTTGTAAGTGTGCGTAATTGATGTGTATCGTGCAAAGTGTTGTTGTATGATGTAAATGCATGCGTTTAAATGGTGTTGTGATGATTTGTGGTGGTATGGTAATTAAATGCATTATTTTGGGTATAAGTGCAAAGTGTGATTTTGTTGATGGAAATGAATGTATTTTTGTGTGTGCATATTAAATGTCATGAGTCATTGTATGCCAAGCATCATGATATGCATTGTTGTGACGTCTTGAGTGACGGTTTGGTTCCAGAGGGAATCTGCTATAACATCGTGTGCCCGTGTGGGGACCTAAAGCGATGGTTATAGACGATCGTGTGCCCGTGTGGGGACCTAAAGCGATCGGATTGTGTGCCCATGTGGTGACCTAAAGCAATCCATAAATGTCGTGTGCCCATGTGGGGACCTAAAGCGACGGGTGAACATCGTAGGCCCGACGGGGAGTTACACTAAGTAACGAGTGATGGTTCCAATAGTTCCTGAGTGAACTGGTGATGAGACATGAGAAACATTGGAAGTCGGTACCGCATGACATGTGCATAGAGTCGTTGTGTCGGTCTCTGTGCATTTGTATAAATCATGAATTAATTGTGTATGTTAATTGTGAATGTGATTAATGGGATGGTATGTGTATAAATGTGTTGATGATGGATGTGCATTGGTGATGAATACCTGATATCCATACTGTGTTGCGTTATATTTGATTGTGGTGCATTGTGGTGAGAATATTATACTTGTGCATTTCTGTGTTAATATATAATTTTATGCAACTGTATTATGATTGTTTTTCTCACCCTTCTGCTGTTTTATAATGCTCTATGAGGCATTGCAGATTAGAGTTGTCGGAGGTCTTTTTGTGAAGCTTTACGTCTTCATTCTTTTGTCGGTCGGCTCTGATATGTGACACCAGGTAGTTAGGGAGGCCGTTTGTGTTTATTTGTGTATATGTATATATATCTTTTGGCTTGTGCCTGTATGACTGAATGTATGACATATACACTTTTTATGATATATATATATATATATATATATATATATATATATATATATATATATATATATGATATTCAGTTTTAGATTTTCCGCTTTTATTCTAAAATCTGAAACGTGGGTATGAGGAACTGAGTTCCTCTGTTGATTGCTACCCCACTGTTGCATATCTTTATGAGCAGGTGTTGTATGCTTTGTTTCAAATTGATGTGATGCTCCCTGTCTATGCTTTGATAATTTATATATACTCTGATGAAATTTTGATTTTTTTCTTTTACCGCTTTAATAGCTTGGGGGATAGATTGGGGGTGTTACATATGTTGGTTCTGATGTCTTTAGTTCTTATGATCTGCACACAACACACGTTAGACCATAAAATGGTTCTTTCACAAATACTTATTGTTATCATCAAAACATAGATTGACTTGTAGAGACAATTCTTGCTCTCACACTCTCTACTTGTTTGTTTCGATTATGTCTGTTTGCTTCAAACCCTTTTCAAAATATAAAATCCTCGATCCAACGTCGAGCCATCTTTTCTACCCATGTAAGTCGATTGCTTTTAAGTATCGCTATCGACCTTTGGTCACTATACACAAGGCTAGCCCACTTCGCTAGTGTGCACGATTAAAATTCAACCCCTTTGTTTGATTAATCATTGTTGTATGCTTTATTACCTTATGCTTTACTCTTATAATATAATTGTTTGCATTATATCCAAGGGAAAATCCCAGGCATGATAAACAATTATTGTGCATGGTGCATATGCATTTCATACCTCCCTATAGGTTTTCATACCCTTTAAGATAAGATTATCTTAGACAACTTTAGGATAGATTTCCTAAGTTAGTCCCCCTTAATCTGATTAGACAATCAAACACTTTAGCATCACCTGATTCTCCACACAAGAGAATTAGATGTGAATCATCTCAAAGAAGAGACATACAATCTCATACCCCACAATACAAACAAGATGTGGATTCCTTTTCCACTTAGGAGAGGTATGTGGCATATTCGTCGATTATATATCCGAGTTGGAGCCCTTCTCCTAAGATGAAGCAAAGGTCTATTCTCAAAAATGTGGTGGTTTCTTAAGATGATGACTCATCTTTTCTCCTAGACCATTTTGAAACAAACTTTAATATCCTTCAGAGAGGAACTACAAGTGCTCTGATTCCACTCCCGACAGGATATGTAGGCACAAGATGCGATATCTTGTCGAGCACACTTAGGAATATAACTTTTAGGTCTTCCTATCCCTTTAAACCTTTAGCAAACAATCAATAAATACCATAATAAAACAAGAGGTTCCTGTAGAGTACTACAGATATCTAGGATGCTAACACCTTCCCTAGGTATAACCAACCGCCGAACCTTAGACTCTTAGCTTTGCATTTGCATTGCATCTGTGGGACATTCGATCTTTCTCCCTTCCCTTGGATAAATCAAAGACCGGTGGTGAATAAATGATTTGCGATTCAAGTTAATCAATAGCTTGATATCCAATTCTCACCGCGACAGAAATAGCGACTTCACTGGGGACTTTGAGGGTTCCCCCTAACTTGTTTATTTATGTTATTTGTATATTTGTATATGTTGCTATATATGCTTGCTTGGATTTTTCTGTGTGCAGGGTTGTCACTTTGTGTGGTGAGATAAGTCCTACACCTGGACTTGAGTGCAAATTATGATAGGACGGTGATATATTCAAGGAGACGTTTAGGGAGTTGATTCCCAAAGAAGTTGAATTGAGACATCACCACTCAGTTGAGGCCCTCTCGAACTTAATATTTTTCAACGAGTTTATTCATGAAGACGATGTTATTTTCGACCTAGGAGCCCGTGAGACTGAGAACCGTAGTTACCTTTAACCCCACTTGGCCTATTAGGATGTAGTGCGGTGGCTATGAGGGAATCAATTCCCGAAATAGTTGATACGCGATACTACACTCAGACGAGATTCTCTTGAGAATATTATTGACCACCAAGTTATTTGGGAAGTCGATAATATCCAAAAGATGGGTTGTTAACTCTGGGAACTTTGTAGAACCCGTTCAGCAGGTTCATTTGAAACCATAGTACATACCTTGGGAAGGGTAGACCTTGGCTTCATGCTGTGACCTTTCAAACCTAGGGCTCTTTGTCTGTTTGCTTGCTTGTGTGTGCTTTGTGTTTTCTGTTGTTTGCATCCATGCATTCATAAGCAGCATATCATAAAGTTTCATGGAACTTAGCTTTGTTTGTAAACATCATAGGGATATCATGGACTCTAAAAAAAACGTTTAAGTACACTTACAAGAATCATGATCTGGACGATCTAAGGAGATTGGAGACCTTGTTGACAGATAAAGAAGGGTTCAAAACCAGATATGGGAAGCTGTTATCTCTGTTGAATGTCAAGATTGATAAGGGACTTCTATATACTCTATTGCAGTATTATGACCCAGTCTATCACCATTTCACACTTCCTGATTACTACTTGGTGCCAACTCTTGAAAGATATTCTCAGCTGATGGAGTCACCTATTCAAGACAGGTATCCATTCTTCGAGAAGGACCCCGAAGAGAAAAGAATTACTAAGGATACTCACTTGGATTTGGAGGAATAATTGCCCTACTCTAGTCCTCAGTCAATACCTTGGAAGCTCAATTGGAAGAAGAAGTCAAACAACTCAAGGAAGATCATTAGAAGAGTCTCCTTAGATCTATCAATACTAGGTTTTATTTAGCTTTTATGTCATTATTCTTGTAAGGCGTACAAACGCGTTTGTAATCAATTTTGTAATAAATCAATCTTTTCGTATTCCGATACTAATGGTTGTAACCATTTTTTAATAAAATGCGTCTTTTGATATTCCTTAATGTTTATAAATAGCTGAGTTCCATGAATCTTGTTGCATTGCATTTGCATTTTTCTTTCTCCCCTTCAAGGAACTTAAAAGTTATTTTGCTAGGAATCGTAAGATGGATTACAGAAAGAAAGGAGTTTTTCTGTACACCTTCAAGGTTCCTGATGTTGAACAGTTAAGAGAACTAGGAGATCAGATCAAAGATCCTGAGGCTTTCACCGAGAAGTATAGAAGGATCCTTCCGCTGCTGCAGATTCGAGTGGATGCTGGTCTGTTAGAGACGCTTGTGCAACTCTATGACCTGATCTATCACTGTTTCATTTTCCTAGATTTCTAGCTTATGCCTACGTTGGAAGAGTATTACGCTCTGTTGGGTATCCCTGTCAAAGACTCACTTCCGTTCTCCGGCGCAGAAGGAAGTCCTAGCCAAGAAGATATTGCGAGAGCGTCCCGCATAAAGCTGCTTGATATCCAAACTCATATGATGGTTAAAGGGAGAATCGATGGTTTGCCTGCCCAATTCTTGTTTGAGAAAGCTCGACACTTCGCTAACATGGGGAATGCCGAAGCCTTCGAGAACATTTTCACACTGCTGGCCTATGGTTTGTTCTTATTTCCAAACATTGAAGATTTTGTCGATGTCCACGCAATCAGAATTTTCATGCTCAGAAATCCAGTTACTACACTGTTGGTTGACGCCTATCATGCCATCCATTCGAAAGTTCTGAAAGGAGAAGGACGAATTACATGTTGCACTACTATCCTCTATAGGTGGTTTATTTCGCACCTACCGAGGTCTACAACTTTTTGGGATGTGAATGATGGTACAGAATGGCATGTGAAGCTCATGGCTCTCTCTCTCACTCAGACGTTGTATGGCATGATCCGATGTATGAAGGAATTATCATGATTCATAGCCGCGGATACTTTCCCAATGTGCCTCTTCTTGGCACAAAAGGATGCATTAGTTACAACCCTGTGCTTGCTCGTCGACAACTCGGTCATCCGATGGAGGAAGTACCTGATCCGGAAGATCTGACCAGAATTTTTCTTTATCAAGGAGAGAATCTTGAGTTGAAAATCAGAATTGTGTATGCGTGGTGCCGTATAAACCGACAAAGAATGACCGTAACAAAGAATCCTGATTGTACAGTCACTGAAGCTTGCCTAGCATGGGCACGTGAAAATGCTCTCACCTTGATGATGCTCTATCCTCGTCCTAAGCCTCATGTAGCTGACACAAGTGAAGTTTTGGAGTTGAAGGCTGAAATAAAGAAGCTTACCCTTGATAAAGCAAGGATGCAAGAACAGATCGACAAGTTGATTGAATAACTCCGTGGAAGAGAAGAGTCATCGTATGGTGGACAAGACTCCTAGTTCCTTTTGTTTTCTGTTGCTTATTGTAATAAATTTTGAAGGTGTACTGGCTATTATGTAAAACTTTTTAAATTTAATAAATAAGATGAGTTTCTCACTACGATGTTTACAAATACACCTTCGAGTTCCTTGAAGTTCATGTTGCATCATACGCATCATTTGCATTTGCATCCCTTTGCATTCCAGGTTCTCATTTGTGTTTCTCTTCTCAGTCAAGTTGGATCATCCAAACGGTACTTGGGCCAATCAAAGAGGAGGATGGATAATATTGAGCAAGAAAATCGTGAACTCCGCAAGGAAGTGACTGCTTTGAGGGCTGGTGTGGAAAGGCTCTCTGCTTTGATTGAAACTCTGATTGCTACTCAAAGTCGACCTTCTCCTCATATTTCTCAGACTCCGTTTCAAGGGATTGAGACTTTTGAAGTCATGCCAATGCCCATTCTTATGGTTCTGATTAACATTCCTAACAGCTCTAAGGATCTTAGAGAGGGTTTGCTCAAGAAGAAAGAACAGGAAGTAAGTGTCGTGCATCACGAACGATCTAGAAAAAGGTATCAGCGACCTCAACATATCGCGGCTATATATCCTGTCACCAACACTACTGCTTATCAACCACAGGCTCGTCTATCATTCAATAATCAAAACCGTGTTCAAAGACAGTTTGATCCGATTCCAATAACCTATGTGAAATTGTATCCCTATTTGATACAAAGGAATCTGGTAAAGACACGAGCACCGCCGGCCATCCCAAAGGATCTCCCGTGGTAGTATAAGCCCGAGGCTCGTTGTAATTTCCATCAAGGTGTGCCCAGACACAACATCGAAGACTATTTTCCTTTGAAACGTGAAGTACAAAGGCGAATGTGACGTGGTGTCTTGTCTTTTGGAGACTCTAGGCCTAATGTGAAAACCATAAGCTCGGACTGAGACAGTCTCCTCAAAGCTTTAGTTAATTTACTGCTCTTCGCATGTAATGATCCTTGTTTCTTAATGCATTTGTTATTTGCGTGTAAGAACTTGTTATTTTGAATGATTGATGCAATGAATGATGTCTGTCTTGAAGAAATTCTTTCGTTTCACTCATTTTAAATGTTCTTTCTATTTTATAATGCCAATACTACCCCCAATTTCTTGCCTTGGTAGAGAATTGAATGGAGGATGACGAAATCACAAACACAAGATCTCTTGTTGTATGTTTTTGAATAAAACTCTGCTAATGATGTAAGGCATTGTTTCAGATCCCCAAACACCGGAAATACAAGGGAGATAGACCCTGGTTAACCTTTTGAGCCTTTAAAGTAGGAGTTTTCTTCTCTAAATAAAAAACCCTCATTCTTAACCCGGGGCATGGTGATTTTTCAGTTAACAAAAATGGAGTAATATATCACGAAGATGGGATACCACAAAAAAAAACTTTGAACCTCATATCCTTTGTTTCTTAAACCGTGAACAAAACCACGATACAACCCTCAAAAGACCTTATTGAAGCAGGGCTTATTTCAAAAGCATACTCGATGAGATAACGTTTCCTGACCCCTATGAGCCATGCTCAAATTCGTGTTGGATTTATAAAATTGGTAATTCAATCACAAAAATATTTTAAATAAATTTTCCAGACAAACATGGTATTGCATTAGCAATTTCAGAATTAACATTTTTCTGCTTGCTAACATTGCTTGACATCATAGAAGCTAGCATACGAACGTCAGCGAAGAGCTAAATCTCTTGAGATTTGTAACTCTGATGAGTAAATGGCGAATCATTTCAGAAGGATGACCATATCCAGGGGCACGTTACCTGAAGACTTTACTGAGCAGTTGTTTCCCAATTGTTTCTTTCACAGTCTGACCCCAAAGGGGCAAGTTTGAAAACTCAGAACACCGTCGATTTGGGCAGTTACGTTGAGATTTGGGAAATCTCTCCAAGAGTTTGGAGACATTGGAATAGTTGGATGCCAAGTTTTCTGTAAAATCCTTTTGAGATGACTTCTTCTCATAAACCATGTGATCTGGGGGATTTTGAGAAGTGAAAATTACTTTTCATCCATTCACAGCAACTGTATTCAAAATGGCGACTACCATACAATATCAATGCAGCGTTACATTGTTCTCATCCTTCATCCACGCCCCAAAGAGTTTTGTCTCAAGTGGTGCGTTGATTCCCCAGTAAGTTCTACTTCAGATAGTCACGACTATTCCCCGATGAATCTCTATTTCAAGCAGTTATGGCAGGTTTGATGCAAGGTTTCCCCAGTTGGCAGCCTAAGAATCCACAGTGAATTTCTTTGGTTTCAACCTTCCCCAGCGAAGCGAGTGTTTATTTCACTCCTCAACGGATTTTCTCACTACCTCAATCTTCTCCAGTAACGGCGGATGTTTATTTCATCCCCACGAAGTTTTATCTCCTACACCTTCAGCTGCAACGTTAATCCTAGCTTCCCCAATGAAGTGGATATTTATTTTATCCCCCGTGAGGCCTCAGCTCTGGCATCCCCAATTAAAACTTCCTTTCAGTCTACTTTAATTCACAGTGGATACTTATTTTATCCCCCATGAAGTCTCTACAATCATGAGTTTGATTCCTTTCCCAACGAATCGTTCTCATCCCCAACTGAGTAGCAGAATTCATCTTGACAGTCCCCTAAGTGAAGTCATGATGTTTATCCCCAAGTAGAGTGCTCTCTTTTCCCCAGAGAAGTTTGAAGCCTTGAAGTAGGACTGTGATCCCATATGTGGCTCTCCTTTCATCCCCAGTGATGCTTTTTAGCTTGTGAAGATTGGCCGAGTATCCATGTCGAGATATTTATTTCATCTCCAGTTTATTTCTCTTCGTTTGTTTTGTCAGCATAAGCATAACATAACATACATTCGTATTCATATAGATTCATGGCAAGTGCGCATTCTGCATCTTGCATTTTTGTTTTGTTTGCTTTGTTCTTTCACTTTGGAAGTGGTTATCCCTAAGTGATCGGGTTTGTCTTCTCTCTCTAAGTAGAATCGTCAGCCCTAAGCAGAAAGAGCGCATACCTTTCTAATTCCCCACTGAGATTGATCCTCGTGGAAGACGGTTGCTTTAGTTTCTTTTCCATATTTGGACAAAGATAAACCCCTTTGAGTTTATTCCTCAATGGACGAGTCTTGTTTGGCCGTTTCTTTTCAGTTATTTTCTAGATTGAACCTCGGTCCCTGACAATCACATTTTTGGATATCTCTAGGCTGTTGAACCTAGATCGAGCGTGCATTTATTTTGCACTTTTGTCTCCCCAAGAAGAATTTATTTGAAGATCTCTATGTAAGACAAAAATTATTTCTCCAGCAGTATTATTATTACATTTTCTTGGAATTTATACCCAGACAACAAGCGGCCACTCTTTATTTGAGCGTGTTGGTCTTGTTCTTGAGTTTCCTATTTGGACGATAAATGGCAGTCTCCTCAAGATAGTTTGTCTATCCCCAGCAAGTTATCAAGATTTTCCATTTATTCTCCGTCAGATGTTACCTCCCCGGAAATCCTTCAGTGAAACTTATTGAAGATTTACAAGTATTCTCTTTATTTGAGAACTCTCGTTGCAAGAATTTTATTTGCTCCAATGAAATTTCAACTACAGCAATATTACTTCTTAGTGGTATTCTCCCCAGTGGGTCCACAGTTCAATTTGCTTCCATCAAATGGCATCTCTTCGAGAAGTTTGGTGAAGATTCAGATGATCTTTCTCTTTATTTGAGAAGACATATTTTTACAAGTCAGCCGGCCTGCATCTCCTTTGAAGATCCCCGGGGAAACTTCCAAATCTCCAGTAAGTTATGGATTCCCGATGAAGTCTTCAATCTCCAGTGAAAATCCAATTCCCCTGTGAAGATGTTTTCCCACAAGTATTCACCTTTCCCGGAGGAATTCAAGACTTAGCTCGAGGCAGACAACTTCGCATCATTTATTTCAAGACTTTGCTCGAGGCAGACAACCTCGTAGCTTTCATTTCAAGACTTTGCTCGAGGCAGACAACCTCATAGCTTACATTTGAGACTTTGCTCGAGGCAGACAACCTCGCCGCATTTATTTCAAGACTTTGCTCGAGGCAGACAACCTCGTAGCTTCAATTTCAAGACTTTTTTTAGAGGCAGACAACCTCGTAGCAGTTTATTTCAAGATGTATACGAGGCAGACAACCTCGTAGTAGTTTATTTTCTCCCCTTTTCAAGTGGAATACTTGATCAAAAACCTCGACAGTAGGTATTTTCCTGGTTATTCTTGGCAGAAGATTTCCAGAAGACCTCGGCAGTAGGTATTTCCCTGGTTATTCTCGGCAGTAGATCTCCAGCAGATTTTAACAGAAGATGTTTCTCTATTTCCAGGATCTCGACAGTAGTTTCCCTGGTTAACTTTAAACTTTGACATACAATCGTTTCTTTCCAGGATCTCGACAGTAGATTCCCTGGTTCATTTTAAACTTTGACAGACAGTCGTTTCTTTCCAGGAATTCGGCAGTAAATTCCCTGGTTAACTTCAAAATTTGACAGACAATCATTTCTTTTCTCAGCATATTCCTCAATACTTTGATAATGGACACATTTTCAATAAAACCTTTGAAGAAGGTATTCTCAGAAGAGGTTCTAAGTCTCAACAATAGACTCCTCCAAATTGATATCTCTTGAAAATTCCTCCGGTTGACCACGGCAGCAGGTTCCTCAAGTGGATTTTGTTAGAAGATTTCGCCACAAGTTCATCACCCTGATTTTTAAGACACTTTGTGATTGTCAGTTGGTAGTCTCTTTCCCCCAGTGGAGTTAGATCTTTCCCCGTGGAGTCTTGTATTGCTGAGTTGTCCCTCGCCGGGTCTTTCTGTCTTTAACTGTATTCGAGCGTCTTCCGTTCCATTTTCTTTGTCTTGCATTTCATATCATTTCACACCATATCATGCGCATCTCGTGGCATCTTAGGGACACAAATTGTACATGTTTGTATTTAAGTCCCTCCTATCTCGTCGAGACGAAGATTTCGATCTCCATATCTCTGAATAGGAGAAACTTAAATAGGGGCATCTGTCACACCCTAATTTTTGACCCTAAGATCCCCGCTTTGCTCTTTGCATAACATCTTAGGCCAATCATTCGTGCATAACTAACCGCTTTATCTAGTTTTGTCTGTTTGTTTCTCTTTTGAGGATAGGTGCTGCTGCAGAAGATTCAAGGTTGTAATACCCCGTATTATCTAAATGCTCAATTGGATATCATATGAGATTAGATGAGCATCTATGTGCTCTATCTTTGATTAATTGGATTTGGGGAATTCTCTAAGTACTTTAAGTATCGACATTTAGGATCAATAGAGCAACTAATGAACTCAGAAGAGATCAATTTATTATTAGTTCAAGAGAGACTTTTATGATAACTCTAATAATTGATCAATTGGTTGAGACGACAAAATATCAATTGGAGATATTTTTCCCTATTGGATTTATATTATATAATAATAGTATAATATATGTATATATTTGGAAAGAGAAATAAAAAGAGAAAGAAAAGAAGAAGTTAGTAAAGAAGGAGAAGAAAAGGAAAAAAAGAAAGAAGAGAAAGAGAGAAAATGGAGAAGATGAAGAAGAGAAACCCATGGATCATCGGCATCTTCTTCAAACTCCTCTTCGATTATCAGGTGGGTTCTAGATAGAAACCTTAGTGTAGAATTTCTTGAGGTTTTGGGGTTGTGTTAGGTTTGGGAGAAAATGGGATTTTGTGGAAAATTGAGGAATCTAGCGGTTGAAATGAGTTATAAATTGCGTAGTATAATCTATACTGGTGTGGAATCATTTACCGATAATCGTTATGAATGTTTGGATTGGTTTATGTTATTTGGAATGTTAGTTTAGTGGAAATTATGTGATAAATGTTGATAATCATATTGTATAAAGTTTATCGGTTAAACCGTAATTGAACCGTGATATTATACCTCGATGGGTTGATTGAGTATGTTGTGGAGATATTGTTGCAGGTTGGGTAAAGCTCTGTTAAGAGTTTTATTTTTCTGGAAATCGCAGAGCCCGCTCAGCGCGCAGTAGCCCGCTCAGCGCGCTCAAGAAAAGCTGCAACCCCTCAAGTCAGGGAGAACCGCGCTCAGTACGGTCAGGGGCGCGCTCAGCGCGCAGACCTGGGAGTTGAAATTTCTTCGTTTAGCGAGAAATTCATAACTTTCGACTCGTTTATCGATTTCGATCATACTTTATATTGACGTAAAGCCGAGGAAATATTCTATGCAATGGAGATGAAATATGTCAATTTTACCGACCAATTAAATAATCGAGAAATTGCCAACAGTGATATAATTATGTTTTAATTGTTATACATTACTCTACTATGCAATTATGACACGTCTTGCCTATCCTATTGTTGTGTAACATGATTGTAAATGAATATGCATGCTTAAAATGAATTAGGAAGAGTGAGGGAACTTTACCCCAAAACCTAATGATATGATTCTAGGTTGTGACTAGGATTGATGAATAATCTAGATGGCGATGCTCGTGTGTTCGATGTAGATGTGCATCCTTGCCGAGTAATGGTCTAGAGGTGAGTGAAACACTAGTATGGAACATGTGTATTGTTATGTTTTATTGTTAAGGCGATTGTGGCCTTAAGGCATTGTTGCCTTATGATTGTTGAATACGATCGCGTTTGTGTGTGTGATCATGTAATCATAACCGGTTTATCTCGAGTGTAGTTTCATGAGTCTCGGACTCCTCTGAAATGGATGCACAACTACTTGGCAGGTTTGATTCCTCGTGCTGTACGAATGGCGCCCATGGAGCGTATGCTTGTGACGGTAAAAGGCCCGTGTGAAGTGACGGTTCATAACGGTAAAAGGCCCGTAGAACCCGAATCTATTCGTATGTCAAGTAGATTACAAGGACCTATGACTCGGATCGCCTTCTAGACGTAGAAGCGGACGGGAACAGGAGGTACCTTGGTATGGTTATCGATTAGTGATACTGTGAGTTGATGAAACTCATGACATGTTTCCATATAGTGTGAGATTGTGAGATTGAGTACTCAAGGTCACTTTCCCTTCCCCTTGACTTGAGTTAGGATTGATAGAACCTTGTAGAGCTGAGAGCACTATAAGATAGGGAACTCACTGAGATTTGATGTATCTCACCCCACTATAGTTGCTTTATTTCAGGTGTGATTTGCAGGTTCGATTTACAAGTGGAGCGATGCTTGGATGTTTCAAGAGAAGCTTAGTTAAGCTTATTCCGCTGTGTATTTTATTGTTCTTGTACAATGAGGAATATTGTATATTATTCTTAGATTTCTATCTTTGGCTAGTTTCCATAACTTGTACCATAGATTGTTTTTGTTTTTAGGAAATGGTCAAGTATGTGAATTACGCCATTAGGCACTTTTGATGTGTCAGTACCAAATAAAATGCTTGTATGGTATTATTCTAGATATATATTATGCAGGGCATTACAGTTGGTATCAGAGCAGGTCGTGTCCTCGACCTAGCCTTGAAACATCATAAGTAAATCTATTCCTGCCTCTTAAGTGCGTCTTGCCATCACGAAACTTAATATCATACTATGTAGTGTTGGGCCTGATCAACCTAATACTATGTATGTAAGACCCGTATATTTTAGTCCGTATGATATTATGATGTTTTATCATTTTAATCTGTTTTTCTACTAAATTTGGAGTAGCGAGCAGATTATACCCGATATTTTTAGGGGTTCCATTGGTGGATCAATTTGACCCATATGTTTTCTTTTGAGAAATCGATCAGACTTTTTAAATTGGCGAGGATTATAATTGATTTCAGATATTTTTATGGTATCGAAAATTCTGAAAATGTGACTCTGGTGATGTTTTGAGAAAACGAGAAAATTAAAGCCGTTGTTTTAATTTCCACGGACTCCGAGTGTTGTCGGAAATTTTAAAATAGGAGTTTATTTATCACCGGAAATGAAAATTTAATCTCATTTTATTTTTCTGAGCGGCGGAAAAATTTATTTGTCCGGAATAAAATTTTAGTCGAAAATAATGCTGTGTTTTTATTTTAAAGATGTCAGTAGAATTCTTTTGTTTTCGAAAAAGTTATTCGGGAGTGTTTTACGACTCGTCTAAGAGCGAACGAGGAGACCGAACGAATTAACGGGTTTGATGAATAGTAAGGCGGCAAAAAAATTATAATATCATGATATTTTTATTTGGTGATGATTGATGATCACGTGGGAGAGAGTGAGGGTGATAATCTTGGCCTTTGGTTTGTGTGATGGTGATGAGTTTGAAAGCTATAAATATGAGAACTTGTTTCATAAAATTTTTTCACTTGGTCTTCTCTCCCACACACTAACGCATAATGCATGGTGAGTTTTATGGTTTTAGTTATTTAATTTTTTAGTTAGTTTTATTTATTTTAATTTAGTATTAAATTATGTGGTTAGATTGGGTAAATTATACACCGATAGAATATCTCCTGTTTTCAGTTTTGTGTAGGAATTATTATTGTCGGTAGCAAAAATATTTTCTATCCGATTATCGAATTATATTTGTTTTAGAGAAAAAATATTGGTACCGATTTAATTTATCTGTGGGTATATTATTTGGATTATTAGTATTATGTTTCCTATTCATTTATTTAATTTGATTTTGAAAAAAAATATAAAGAGAGAGTAGGGGCGGGACCCACCCCTTGTTTTTGGGTACTTGGTGTGTGTTACGGGCGTCATGTTTCTCTTGTGTGTTAGGCGTCCCGCTGTTTTTACTTTCGGTCTCGTAATTTTCATTCCGTTTGATATTTTTTATCTCGGTTTTTTTTAACTGAAAGAATATTTATTTATATTTATATTTATATTTTTAGATAATTATTTTATTTTTTCGGAATTTTCCGGATACGTTCGGAATAGGATGTTAAAATACGATCTGTGCCGATTTTAAGTACAGTTGAAAAAAAAAACGGTTAATTAGTTTTGTGTCAAAATATTTTAGATCCAAAATAATTTATTTTGTTTAGAAAACTATTTTTTTTATATTATTTTAAATTTTAATTTAGAATAGTATTGAAATTGGAATATTATTTAGTGTTTTATCGGTTTAATTGATTTTATTTATAGCATGATCAAAGTGTTTTGATACAAGGAGATAATTTAATTTTAGATATGTGAAATAAATATTTTGGTCATTTAAAGGATATTAGGTTGTTTTATTTTGGGGTTAAAATCTTATTTTGGGGATTTATATATTTCGTTTTCGCTGAATTTAGTCATAGTGCGAGAAAAATAATTTGACGCAATTGTGGGTTTAAATAAAAAGAATTTAAGATAGTTTGTGGAAAATTTTCTTTGAGTTTGATATTTATTCTTTTAAGAGAAAAACTAATTTCTTTCTTATTTGAAAAGATTTATTTTATAAAGCTATTAGGTTAGAAAACAGTGTCGTAACCAAAACCTGATTGAGTAGGTTAGCGACCAAGACCCAGCCTTGTGGTAGGATATATCCTAGTGGTATTAACATAAGTCCTTTGTGTATTATAAAGGTTTACAGTGGGATCCGGTTACGAGGTTTCATCGTGAGGGACGAATTGATCTTACGTAGCGTAAGTTGTTTGGGTTGGAAGCTTGCTCAGGTAAGGGCACTTTCTAACGATATTATATGTGTTTGAATGCATGTGTGTTTGTGTTCATGACTGTGTGGTTATATTCATGATTGTGTGCCTGTTGGGGACTGTGTGTTATATTCATGATGATGTGCCTGTTGGGGCTGTGTGGTTATATTCATGATTGTGTGCCCGGTTGGGGATATGTGTTTATGTTTTGATGCTAAACTTGTGATGTGCATTCATATGATTTGTGATAAATATATGAGTTGCTGTTGATGTGTATGTCGAGGAGGACAACACGAGGTGTGTCTGAGCCACCTGTTGGTAATGGGAATTATTCATATTATTTGTGATAAATATATGAATTGTTGTTGATGTGTATGTCGAGGAGGACAACACGAGGTGTGTCTGAGCCACCTGTTGGTACTGAGAATTGTTCATATGATCTGTGATAGATATATGAACGGAATTGTGAATTGTGAGTGGTGATTATACATATTGTGTTTATATAAACTGTTGCATTTGCAAGTGTGGGTTCATGCATACCATAGTTGCGTGTAGGTAGTTGGCGCCGAATGGGCCAGGGTGATGGGTTCTGAATCATCACCTAATCCTGAAGGGAATTCTACTGCACTAGGTGATGTGACTGAGCCGTCATCGATCCGTTGAGATCAAATTGAGTCAGGAGAATGCGAGGGAGGCAACTCCGGGTGTCTGCAAGGGCAGCACTTTTGTGTCTGCGAGGCAGCACGGTTAGTGAGGACCCTTGTGGGGGTATCACGACTCTCTGCGGAGAGGTTAAATTCCGGGATTCATGCATGGTGAGGGTACCCGACGAATTGGGACCGCCAAATTCATATAGGTCTGCATTTAGGATATTTGTGCATTGCATTTGGGTGTGGATTTAAATGTTGTGATTGGTACAGATATCAAATGGTCATCTCATTCATGATTGTTATGTATATCATGTTCTGCGGGCATGTGTGTATTCTTTCATATATGTTGTTTTTAGATTGTGACCCTCTACTATTATTATGATGTGGCTAACGACCACCCAGGTTTGGCAGTGGAGAGAGTTAAGGTATCCAGGTGTCGTGAAGGCTCGTAAGATGCGATGTCTTTGGGCTAGGAATTCAAGATCAGCTTAGGGTCGTGTTTTGAGGTTGTCCATGTTGTTGTTGTTATTGTTAAAGCTGTGTGCTTATCGTTATGTGTATGGACAAATATTTTTACTAGTGGGCATTACGCTGGTCCTATGTATGGAAAAGACTTAGATCGAAAGCTCGTACTCTGATTAATCATTTTTATAATTTTCCTGAAAAGACAGTTGTCAATATTATGTATGGCATTCAAAAAAAAAATATACACTCCCGTTGTTAAAAATCGGGGTGTTACATTGTGGTATCAGAGCTTTGGTCTAAGATTTTCATGGGGTTGTGAGTCGGGTGTCCTAAGCTGATCAAGTGTCGGGTTTAGTGGGAGTAAATGTGTGAAGTCCTATGTGTTATGTGGTTTGTGTCTTGAGTCCAGCAGGTTATGTGTTTAGGTAATCGTTTGTTTCTTAACTGAAGTTGAGGTCTCCCATAATACTTCACTAAGAAGCATAGTTAAACCCCTTGAGCATTTGTCGACGTTGGTCGACATGTGTCTCCGTTTTCTTTAGAGGTAGTGATCTAGAGGTAGTGAGATTGAACCAAGTGAGAACTACAAGGTTTTCTGCAGTAATGCTATGGATGGGAGGTTTTGTTTGTCCTTATCACTCCGAGGTGTTGATTAGGGATGAGTGGAAGTCAAGGTTTCAAAGGATTCTAAGTAAGGACTTGATTTGGAGGACCTATTAAGAGAAAAATGATTGGATGTTCATTCCGGTGAGTTTCGAATGAGAGAAGATGCAGGTTATGGACTATGAAAAAGGTGATATTTCTTTGGAATCAAAGAGCAGTTATAGATGTTGTTTGGAGACAATTACTATACTTGGAGATTAATGGGACGTCTTCTCTAGAAAGAAAGCGGGTTGCACGTTGAAAGTGGCCGAAACCTAGGAAAGTTGAAGGAAGGTTATACGAGTGGTAGGTGCTTGAGGGTTTAATTTGGTTTCTTAAGCTAGGTTAGATAGGTAACTAAGTACCGTAAGGATGAATCATGTGATGTTAAAGGACGGAAACCAAGTAACACGTGGATAAGTTTTAGTAGAAGTGATCATCAGTGGAGTTGTCTTTGAAATTAGAAGTAGGAGTTTGGGAGAGAAAGAGTATTACGGTTTATAGGAGGAAAAGGTAGAAGTAGCACCACGGATCTAAGAAATTATATGAGTAGAGTAGGGAAGTGCTAGAGCAATTCAAGTATGGGTGACATGGTTTGCTAGAAATATCATACCGCGGGTAGACGATGGGTTGGTCGAAGAGGGATAAGACGCTGAAGTTAATATCTGAAGGACACAAAACCATGTATGAAGAAGTAATGAATGGAGTTATATGGTGTAACAAGTTTATGGATTTCGTGGAGATCAAAGTTTAGATTTGGATTTAGGGATCGAACCTGAGAATAAAGAAAATTTAGCAAAAGGATATATGGGTTGGTTTTATTCCTAAAAGATCGAGTGTTAAGATTTGAGATAAGTGCTAAGTGACTAGAGGAATGAGGAAAATATGCCTGTTTTGGAAGGATAATTCTTTTAGAGTGTTAGATCGTAGAGGAATCTGTTGGTTGATACCTTAAAAAAAAGTTGGGAATGAATAAGAAACGGAGGAGTGAATGAATGTGTCCGGATGTTTAGCAAGAACTTATGCGGAAGAAATTTGGGTTGTGTTATAAAAGGATATTATGACCATTGGATAGTCATAAGCAATTGAAGATAGATAGAACAACGGAGAGTAGGTTGGATAGGACGAACATTGATTTGGAACAAGGATATTTAGATGTGGGTTGAAGTTGACAAGATAGAGGTCAATGGTAGGTTGGAAAACGACTATAGGCGATTGGTTGTTAAGATTTTTTTGAAATTGGAAACTCCTAGATGTTATAAGAGGATCTAGTATAAGGGACTTTGGAGTTGCAGTATCGAAAAGGTGGTTACAAAGGAAGAATAAGGTTGTAAGCAAGCAAGAAAGTGCTCAGGTAACACAGATTGTTAATAAGAAGGTTGACTACCTCGTTGATTAGGAAGGACTACCAAGGATATGGCCCAAATAGAAATGGGAAAGATACTAAGCATTTCCTCAAGAGTGTATGCTATAGATGATGGGGTTGCGCTCGGACGTAAAGTTGATATTTAAGAAGCGGTATAAGTGGTAAGAGAATAATCCTGCGGTTGGAAAATCTGATATCACAAGGTAAATGGGTAGTGTATTGGTGACTAGATGGGTGGTTATATTCAGAATTAGGAGGATGAAGTTACTAAGTGAAAAGCCTGTGGGAGGATTCCACATGAGACTTGAGGAGTTGGACGAGGATAAGTACATTATGTCATTATTGAACGAATGGGTGGAGTGAAAGGATTGGTTTTGGGAATTAAGTGTCAAGACAAAGTGTGAAAGGAATGTATAGAGATGTGAATTAGGTCGATTTATAATCCGTGCAAGAAAGCACCTCACCCATAATTTGGAAATGTGATGGTGAGTGTATGCTTAAGAGTTAAAGGTACAACTAGATTGGATCACCTAAGGTGCATTGGGTATATTCGGAAGTAGAGAGGATTAAACATTTGCCTATTTGGACGAATCAAGGATGAAGTGGAAATGTTGGGCGGAGACTAGTAAGGCTTGGATTCGTTGTACTTGTTATAATGAAGACTAGAGAAGCATAATGGAAAATAGGCATTGAGAAATTATTGAACATCAGAGGTTGACATCGAGAACAGTTTGACAAGAGAAGATGAGATGGGGGGAACAATAAAAAATGGTTTGATTGAGGAGCTCTTTGAGGAAGAAGGAATTTGAGGGTAAGAGAAAAAGAAACAAAATGGATTTCTGGAAGCTGATGTAGGATGATACGAAAGACGTGGTATGTCAAATGGGGATAGCCAACGATGAGGAACATTTAATGTTAAGGCATACGAGAGTAAGCTAAGTATGATTTGGAAATAAGGTAGTTGTGTTAGAGGGTGACCAAAGAGTGTAAGACTGGTGAAAAGGAAATTTGGGTATTGTTAGATGGCATAGTGTGGCAGGTGGAAGAAAGATTATGGAAGTTTCAATCACCAACCGGACGTTGGGATGGTAATATTAAGATGGTAATGGGAATGAATTTGGATGGGAACATTTATGGGTCGCCATAATTATGAGATTAAAGGAATGACTAAGGATGTGTGGACATTGGCGAAGTGGGGAAGTTCTCCACTTAGCTTACGACTTCTTTTGGAGTGAAACAGGTTGAATTTGTACTCGGGTATTAGCTGTTACTGTTTTGGGAGGATACTCAATGGTTGTTCCGAGCTAAGTAAGCGTGTAGGAAACTGTATCATGTGTTGGGAGATTGTGTCTCACGGTCGAGAGCGAAGTAACGGGACATGGGGGGAAACATTTAGGAAACCTCGAAGCGATTGTTGGACCCTTGTGCCTCGCATATATTTGAGAACAAGATGAGGAGAACACTATTGTAGTTGGTAACGATGGTTTATTCCACCATCATGGTTGTCGCCTACCTATTGACAAATTGAGGAACTGATCATCCTTAATCTGTTGTTGATAGTAGACAAAAATTGTGTTGAATGGAATGAATGATTCTTGTCGGCTTAGATGGTGTGCGGTGTTAGCGTTGCGTCTAGAGTCCGAGTCAATGTGACTTTGTAGAGGGTTACAATAGGTGCGCGGTCGTTCTAGGGAGTGTGGTGGAGATAAATTGGTAAGTTGTTACATTTACCTCGAGTTTCGAGGACGAAACTCCTTTTTGGTGGGTAGTAATGTAAGACCCGTATATTTTAGTCCGTATGATATTATGATGTTTTATCATTTTAATCTGTTTTTCTACTAAATTTGGAGTAGCGAGCAGATTATACCCGATATTTTTAGGGGTTCCGGTGGTGGATCAGTTTGACCCATATGTTTTCTTTTGAGAAATCAATCAGACTTTTTAAATTGGCGAGGATTATAATTGATTTCAGATATTTTTATGGTATCGGAAATTCTGAAAATGTGACTCTGGTGATGTTTTGAGAAAACGAGAAAATTAAAGCCGTTGTTTTAATTTCCACGGACTCCGAGTGTTGTCGGAAATTTTAAAATAGGAGTTTATTTATCGCCGAAAATGAAAATTTAATCTCATTTTATTTTTCTGAGCGGCGGAAAAATTTATTTGTCCGGAATAAAATTTTAGTCGAAAATAATGTTGTGTTTTTATTTTAAAGATGTCAGTAGAATTCTTTTGTTTTCGAAAAAGTTATTCGGGAGTGTTTTATGACTCGTCTAGGAGCGAACGAGGAGACCGAACGAATTAACGGGTTTGATGAATAGTAAGGTGGCAAAAAAATTATAATATCATGATATTTTTATTTGGTGATGATTGATGATCACGTGGGAGAGAGTGAGGGTGATAATCTTGGCGTTTGGTTTGTGTGGTGGTGATGAGTTTGAAAGCTATAAATATGAGAACTTGTTTCATAAAATTTTTTCACTTGGTCTTCTCTCCCACACACTAACGCATAATGCATGGTGAGTTTTATGGTTTTAGTTATTTAATTTTTTAGTTAGTTTTATTTATTTTAATTTAGTATTAAATTATGTGGTTAGATTGGGTAAATTATATACCGATAGAATATCCCCTGTTTTCAATTTTGTGTAGGAATTATTATTGTCGGTAGTAAAAATATTTTCTATCCGATTATCGGATTATATTTTTTTTAGAGAAAAGATATTGGTACCGATTTAATTTATCTGTGGATATATTATTTGGATTATTAGTATTATGTTTACTATTCATTTATTTAATTTGATTTTGAAAAAAAATATAAAGAGAGAGTGGGGGCGGGACCCACCCCTTGTTTTTGGGTACTTGGTGTGTGTTACGGGCGTCATGTTTCTCTTGTGTGTTAGGCGTCCCGCTGTTTTTATTTCCGATCTCGTAATTTTCATTCCGTTTGATATTTTTTATCCCGGTTTTTTTTAACTGAAAGAATATTTATTTATATTTATATTTATATTTTTAGATAATTATTTTATTTTTTCGGAATTTTCCGGATACGTTCGGAATAGGATGTTAAAGTACAATCTGTGCCGATTTTAGGTACAGTTGAAAAAAAAAACGGTTAATTAGTTTTGTGTCAAAATATTTTAGATCCAAAATAATTTATTTTGTTTAGAAAACTATTTTTTTATATTATTCTAAATTTTAATTTAGAATAGTATTGAAATTGGAATATTATTTAGTGTTTTATCGGTTTAATTGATTTTATTTATAGCATGATCAAAGTGTTTTGATACAAGGAGATAATTTAATTTTAGATATGTGAAATAAGTATTTTGGTCATTTAAAGGATATTAGGTTGTTTTATTTTGGGGTTAAAATCTTATTTTGGGAATTTATATATTTCGTTTTCGCTGAATTTAGTCATAGTGCGAGAAAAATAATTTGACGCAATTGTGGGTTTAAATAAAAAGAATTTAAGATAGTTTGTGGAAAATTTTCTTTGAGTTTGATATTTATTCTTTTAAGAGAAAAACTAATTTCTTTCTTATTTGAAAAGATTTATTTTATAAAGCTATTAGGTTAGAAACCAGTGTCGTAACCAAAACCTGATTGAGTAGGTTAGCGACCAAGACCCAGCCTTGTGGTAGGATATATCCGAGTGGTATTAACATAAGTCCTTTGTGTATTATAAAGGTTTACAGTGGGATCCGGTTACGAGGTTTCATCGTGAGGGACGAATTGATCTTACGTAGCGTAAGTTGTTTGGGTTGGAAGCTTGCTCAGGTAAGGGCACTTTCTAACGATATTATATGTGTTTGAATGCATGTGTGTTTGTGTTCATGACTGTGTGGTTATATTCATGATTGTGTGCCTGTTGGGGACTGTGTGTTATATTCATGATGATGTGCTTGTTGGGGCTGTGTGGTTATATTCATGATTGTGTGCCCGGTTGGGGATATGTGTTTATGTTTTGATGCTAAACTTGTGATGTGCATTCATATGATTTGTGATAAATATATGAGTTGCTGTTGATGTGTATGTCGAGGAGGACAACACGAGGTGTGTCTGAGCCACCTGTCGGTAATGGAAATTATTCATATTATTTGTGATACATATATGAATTGTTGTTGATGTGTATGTCGAGGAGGACAACACGAGGTGTGTCTGAGCCACCTGTTGGTACTGAGAATTGTTCATATGATCTGTGATAGATATATGAACGGAATTGTGAATTGTGAGTGGTGATTATACATATTGTGTTTATATAAACTGTTGCATTTGCAAGTGTGGGTTCATGCATACCATAGTTGCGTGTAGGTAGTTGGCGCCGAATGGGCCAGGGTGATGGGTTCTGAATCATCACCTAATCCTGAAGGGAATTCTACTGCACCAGGTGATGTGACTGAGCCGTCATCGATCCGTTGAGATCAAATTGAGTCAGGAGAATGCGAGGGAGGCAACTTCGGGTGTCTGCAAGGGCAACAATTTTGTGTCTGCGAGGCAGCACGGTTAGTGAGGACCCTTGTGGGGGTATCACGACTCTCTGTGGAGAGGTTAAATTCCGAGATTCATGCATGGTGAGGGTACCCGACGAATTGGGACCGCCAAATTCATATAGGTCTGCATTTAGGATATTTGTGCATTGCATTTGGGTGTGGATTTAAATGTTGTGATTGGTACAGATATCAAATGGTCATCTCATTCATGATTGTTATGTATATCATGTTCTGCGGGCATGTGTGTATTCTTTCATATATGTTGTTTTTAGATTGTGACCCTCTACTATTATTATGATGTGGCTAACGACCACCCAGGTTTGGCAGTGGAGAGAGTTAAGGTATCCAGGTGTCGTGAAGGCTCGTAAGATGCGATGTCCTTGGGCTAGGAATTCAAGATCAGCTTAGGGTCGTGTTTTGAGGTTGTCCATGTTGTTGTTGTTATTGTTAAAGCTGAGTGCTTATCGTTATGTGTATGGACAAATATTTTTACTAGTGGGCATTACGCTGGTCCTATGTATGGAAAAGACTTAGATCGAAAGCTCGTACTCTGATTAATCATTTTTATAATTTTCCTGAAAAGACAGTTGTCAATATTATGTATGGCATTCAAAAAAATATATATATATACACTCCCGTTGTTAAAAATCGGGGTGTTACAATGTATGTGATACGTAGAATCATGGTTGAGCGACCACGAGGATTCCGTAGTGTTGTCGGAACTTGCGCTGTGAGAGTAGGCTCAAGCCAAGAGTTAGTAGTTAGGAGTTTTGGTCGGCTCAGTGGAGGTCTTAGTAGAAGTTGTGCGTGGGTAGCATGAAATTAAAGAGTAGTGTGTTTTCGAGTAATCCTTTGGAGTGGATGGAGTCCGAAAGTTAAGGATCTTTATTGGACGATTGGTTAAGGTATCAAGAAATATGTAAAATCGCTAGTGGGGCTGGATTGACTACTAGTATGGATAAGGATTTCAAGTAATCTCATTCCGTGAAAAAGAAAGGTTGTTTTATGGAACGCGTGGCGTAGGGTTAAAAAAGTTTGGTCCAAGGGTATCCTAAAGTAGTAGAGAAGTGTGAGAAGGAACACAAGGATGTGTTTACATGCTTCAAGTGAAACGAGTATGTGTCGGACGAAGAGTGTGAGATAAATTGTGTATCTTCGGTTAGGAAGGGAGATCAGGTTCAGGAGAATACATCAGGAGTTCTGCTTTCGGTAAGCGACCAATTTGGAATGTTAAATTACCCAGGGAACAGTATAAGGCATTTTGTCGGAGAAAGTTTAGACTTCATTTAGTAACGGAAGTGCAGTGATACGGACCAGAAGAGGTGGTATCAAGAAACCGAGTAAGTATCTTGGATTCAAGGGAATATTATTAAGATGGTTTTATATTTGGACCTAAGAGGATTACAATGGAGAGCGAAGTTAATGCAGTATGGGAAACGGTGTCAACAGTATATTATGAGGAAGTGACAACGGAATGTATTAGGGACGAGTGTGCGATGGAATTTCTAAGGTGTTGATGAACCTATAGTTAAGGGAGCGTAATCACTGATGGTTCACCTGTGAGGAGCCTGTTAGTATGACGTGAAATGAGAAAGTTACACCTTGGTACTTAGAACAAGCGAAGTAGTAGCACCGTAGTCACAATGTACGTGATGGATTCTTATTCTTGAGACAAGTGTGGAGGGACGTACCTTGTGGAGCAGTAAATATTGTATTCTAAGAAGTAAAATTATGGTAAAACAACGAAAAGCAATTCAGGACTTATTACGGACTAAGTGCAAATTATGGAACGATTTATACTGGAAGGGTTTCGTTAATGGTTGATGAGAATTGTCAGTTACGGATTTTCCGTTAAATAATTTGGTGTAAGAATGGTGTGTAATGGATGGTAAAGGGTAAGAAATATCGGTTAATGTGTACGAAGTGATGGAAAGGTTCTCCAAGAGGATGCATTACCCCGATCTATTTTCAAGTATAGAGAATTTCTATAATTGTGAATAATCAGACTATTCGGAATCTAACTTTTGTTGGACTAAGAACGTTGTAGTATTATTTCTCACCAAGGAATTCAAGTGAGAGAATAAGGTTGTATGGTTGTTATGAGATGTCCATCAATTTTGTGGTACCGTATAATGGCTGGGTTTTACTTGTGGATGAATTAAGTTGAGTTGTGGCAAACCTTAGAAGGTCGTCATTATTGGTTTCCCGCTAGTGTAATTGTTTGAGTAGGGATGGTTTTGAATTAAGAAGAAATTGGTTTTTGTTTATGTAGCAGTGTTAACTGACTAACGGAATGGGGTTAACCGATTAACACGTGCAAGGATGGTATTTTGCGCTGAATTTTGAGGAGGTAACCGATTAGCTCAGATGGTTGATCGTTTAACGTGTGTGCAAATTATGAAATCCCTTAGGAACCATCGTCTACGTCTTGTTACCTTATGTTGCTCCGAGTGGAGAGTAGTGTGTGAATGGAAAACGGGATGGTAAGTAAATGAAAGACGGATTTGTGTTTTGAAATCGGAACTTGTGGAAGGGTATCACTTGGTTGATCATTTGTTTAGATGACAAGGGAATTTGACTTCGAGGAAGTAATCTTGTGAATTGTGTGGAGTGTGAGGAAGTTATTAGTTTATCACTGTTGAGAGTCCTAAGGACGAAGTTAGAGAATACTCACAAAGTATTGATCTTGCAAGGATTATATTTCGGTGTGTAATTATGGCATTAGTAAGGTATGAACGGTTGGTCCGAGTTAGTAATTGTTATCTTCCGTGAGTTCACGACATCAGATTTAGACCGTGAGAGTGGTACCAGTTGTGTGCAGTTGTGTTTTACCCAGAGAAGGAAATTTGAAGGTTATCTTTCCAAGTACGAGTAAGAATAGGGCGATTCGAAGTTAAGTATGTGACTTGGAATCGTATGTGGAACGTAACGATTAAGAGAAGTGGATTCAACCGAGAAACATGGTATGGATTTCGACGAAGTATGTGCGTATGGAGTGTTGTATGAGAATTGGGGAGTGGTATGGAAACTCACAATTTCGAATTTGGATGGATTAAGTTCTGTTAAGTGATGACTTGCATATGATGTTTGTTCCGTGTTGGTGATACGTTGTTATTCGTTGAGATCTCGAATCAACGAGAAACATTGAATGAGTCAGAGCCCCGTGAGAAGGATTGATTTGGAATATGGTAACCAGAACCGGAGGTTGTTAAATTATTTTGGATATATTAGTTCGAGTTCTAAATGAATTTGGAGTTATATATGTTATGGTAGTAACGGTGTAACTCCCGCGCCTCTATCGTCTGGAGAGTATTGGGCGGATGTTATAATATTGTGTGTTGGCAAAGAAATTATTCTACCCTAGGGTGTTAGTAAGTTCTGATGTCGTTGGTTAGTAAGGATCCCAGTGGATAAGTGTGTTTTCCGTGAACTGTTGGCTACTTGGTAATGCTTGAGAATTATGGTTTTCCATTATTAGAATTTTGGATTGCACAGTGGAAGGTGTTAGAGGAAAGAGTTACAGCAGAATAATAAGAAGTTAGAAGGATTATTGCTTGTAAGTATGGAGATAAGGAGATTTTTTCTAAGTATGTTACCCTTTGGTGTGATACGAAAGAAATGAATTATCGGAGGTAATGATTACAATGTTTATCATCAGACCAGAAGGAACTGGTGAAGGAATCGTTTGACTAGTTATGAAGTGGTTCGAATGTTAAAGGATTTATGGAAGAATAGTTGTCGGTAATTGTATGAAGCTAAGGAATCACTGAACTACATCGTGAAGATTTATTGAGTATTTGTTATCCTGAACCAAGATAAGATATTACGGTTTGGTTTGTGACTCAGTGGAGGAAGGTCGAATGCGACCAAGTGTGGTAGTATGGAACAACAGATGAACTATGGGAAAAAGATAAGTTCGAAGTTAACCCAATACTGGAATAAGAGTATGACTAAGTGTAGCGGTAAAATCTGTGAGTGTAAGCTATTAATTAACTCAACTCAAAAATAAGCAAGAGTCGCCACCGCACTTTTATTTTTATCCATAAAGGAAAGGAAAAAGAGCGAACAAAACCTAAAGAGATAAGGGTAAGGGGGGTTGGTTATGTAAAGGGAAGGTTTTACGCACCCAATACATCTATAGTACTCTATAGGAGCCCTTTGATGTATTCACTGCTTTTTGGTCTAAAAAAAAAGGGTATGCTTGAAAAAGAGATTGAGGAGATGAGAGGAGAAATATTTTTTAAGATTTTTGTGTTTGGAGAGACTTATCGCCTCATGCCTACGTACCCACGATGTGCAATGTAGGATCAAAACCTCGTAGTTCGTGGTACAAAGAACAAAAATTATTGGTTATGGTTTATTTTATCTTGAAAAAGACAACCTGTCATTCTCAAGAGAGAATACTCAACTAATTACCCAAAGGTATGGGAAAGTGGCATTTGCATCACATTAAGATGGAGGATTTGCTTGGATTAACATCAACAAGACCAATCACTTCAACACCTAAGTGGAAAACGACCATACTTTCAACAAAATACCATGGTTAGGAGTTTTACATCTCATAAAAAAAATGACTCATGTCTAATTCTTTTTGAAAAGTTTAAAAGAAAAAGGTGCATAAAAGCACAAAAGAATTTGGATGAGTTTTGTATTTTTTATTTATTTTTATGAAATAGTCAAAATATAGTTAAATATATTGACATTTATTAAAGAAAAGAAAGTTTAAAAAGTCACTTGACAAAAGTCAAGGTTTTATTATGAAAGCGGTTTTAAGTTGAAAACAAGAAGGTTTCGAAAAAGGGAGAAGATTTTGAAAATTTAAGAATGGGGAGGAGAAGAAGTGACTATCCTAATGCATAAAATAAAAGCTAGGGAAAAGAAGGATCTAACCAAAATGGAGCCACTTTGAAGCAATATTAAAAGAATTCCATCCTTAAGCAAATTGGCCAAATAAAGGCAAGTCTTCAATCCATACTCCAAGCAAAGGGATAAGAAGTCTTAATTCTAGGTCCATAAGTCCGATATCACTTCAAAAGAGGTCCATAAAGAGATCACTCCAAAGCATATGATAGTAACCAATAGTCCAAGATGAGGAGAATTAAGTTTTTTTATGGTTTGATCCTTTATTAATGTTTTAAGTCCAAATGGACAAAAGAAAAATGGCATAAGCATAAACATGTGTCCAACGGACAAAGGAAAAAATTGCGGAAACATAAACATGATATGGAATGATAATAATGAAGCATAAAAGAAATAAAAGAGATAAGGAGCGAGAAGGAAACATAAACAAAATTAATATAATAAAATTGTTAGTAAGTTAGTGGTTAATTGTTAGGTCAAGGTTGATGAAACTTATTAGAGGATTGATAAGACCAAAGCCTCCTAACAACAAGTTTCATGAGTTGTGAACCATAAGACAAATAATCAACTATTTTTGATATTTATTCCGAGGCGGGACAAATTTTGGTCTATGTTAAGCGCACGCCGAGTAATTTGTTCGAGCAATTACCCTACGAATGAGGCCGGCCATGAAATATATGTGTTAATGCACGCGAGATAAACGATATAGAGATCCTCATCCTAAAGCGATGCCACACGAAAAGAAAAAGTGGTAATGATCCCGTCTCAATCGAAATTCAACAAAGAAATTTCACGACACTTCGACTTTCATCGATCAAAAATAAAAGAAATAGAAGAAAGAGGAAACCAAATTTGAATTACAAATTCAAGACAATTCCATCTTTAAGTTCATTCACTCATTTTGGTGGATTAAAGTGCTAAATATATCATTAACTCAAAGCCCCTAAAATGAATTAAATAATTCACTTTAAAGGTAGATTTGAATTAGTGAATATTTATTCAACTTCATCTACACCCTAAGTCCAATGAATTTAAAGAGAAATAATATCTTAAAATGTGATCCAAATCCAAAATTAAAAAGAAAAACAAAAACAAGAGCAAAGGTATTCAAATAAATTTTCAAGAAATTTTTATAAACAAAATACAAAGATTTTTATAAAGAACATAATCCATTAAAAAAACATTAAAAGAAAAAAAAGAACTGTAACACCCCAAAATTTGCCTTGTTGTTTTTTAGCTAACTGGCTTATGTTTCTTTTCATTTCTTGCATTCGCATTTGTGCATAGCATTGGGTCTTAGCATGGGATCAAGGTACTTGGTTTAACTCAAGGGAAGAAGAGGTTTTTCAGGGTTTTAAGCAACAGTTCATGTGCATTGTCCAAGGGGCTAAGAGGAGAGAAAATTCTTGATGCTATCAATTCTTGAGCCACAAAGGAGCCTTAAGCCTCAAGGTGTCTTAATTGGTCCATCATCTCATCACAAGATTAAGATTGGCAGGAGAATTCAAAGGATTCACAGCTGTCTAACCTGATTGATTAAATTAGGGTTCTGGAGATTCTGGGATCTGACCCCCAAATGAGCAAGCTTTTTGATTCTTTATCATCTCCAAGTGGCACATGTCATCATTGGTGGACATGATACACATCATATTTAGAGGAATTTGAATTTGGAGGATGTGCTATCTCCTCCTAACCAAAGGGTACCAAAATTGGGTTTTACTATAGAATCAGTTTATTTCTGATTTTTTGGACAAAACTTGATCTCATGGTATTCCTTATGTCCTTAAGTGTTTAGGGATGGAAAATTGTCCATCAAATTGGTTCAGAAGGGTTTCAATCGTTCAAAAGGTTCAAAATCAAGAGAATTGGGGATAAAGTCAACTGTGCAGTGAAAAAGTCAATTCCTGACCTTTTGAGGTCAACATGTTGATTTTCAAGTCATATATGATCAATGGATGAGATTTGGTCAAGGAATGTTCAAGGATTCATGAAAAGTCAAAAATGTGAAAAAGTTACTAAAATTGGAAAGTTAGGTTTTAAGAAACTTACTATTTTTGGCAAGTTTTCAATCATTTTCAAGGCCAATTTTTACCATGACCAAGGCTGTGTTTGCAAATATTTTCCACATGAAAGTTGTAGTTTGAAGCTTTCCCTTTAAAATGAGCACAAGAACCATGCCATTTGGATTATTTTTCATGGAGTTATGAGTGAGCAAAATGAGTCATTTTCATGTTGTGATCACATAAAAACTTAGAATTTTTTTTAAGTTAAAATGGGCAGCTACAAGAACACATCTTCATGGTGGATTTCAAGGTACTTCCAAGATCTATTTCAACCAGATTTCCACATAGAAGTTGCTCCTTATTCTTCCTACTTTCAATTGATTTCAAGATCTCATTAATTTGCTCCATATTCTTCAAAATATGTTCATACAAAGTGAGGTGCTTGAGTGGATTTTAAGGCATTGGTTGTTGGCTTATTATGGAACCTTTTTCTTGCAGCATGATGATGTACCAATACCATGAAAATTATAGTGCCTTTTATGTCCTTTTTATTACCAATCATAGCAATACAAGGCCATGCACATTCCATGCACCACCAGCCCATATGCTTACACCGTGTGCTTACTTTTTCCACCCACCAAGTTTCTAATTTCAAAAAGAAAATTTGTGCAGCAATTCTCTCACTCAAATGCCTCACAAAACTTACCTAATTAAGCCCAACAATTCATGCACACATCATGCATTCTTTGTACCAGAGTGATGAAAAGAAAAAAAGAGAAAATTTCCATAATGTTGTACCATATGATTTCTCACGTGATGTACCCTCTCTTTGCTCATGAACACCACAACATCCCACGAAAACCATGCTGAATCTAGGTGTTTTTCATTTCCACTAAAAATTCAAGTCTTGCAAAAACAAACTTCTTAGGCCCAAAAAACACTCCAAACCCATCATATTTAAGCAAAGTAAACCCTAAAGTGGAGAGAGGATTCCATTCACACTGAGAACCAGATAAAAAACGATTTTTCTCACACTCTCTCATCACCTTCGAATTCTTATTTTCTGAGAATTTTGAGATTAATCTTGCTTGAATCATCATCTAGCAAGCAAGATCTTGCTGCTGTATGCAATCTTAAGCTTCTGTATCCACCATTAAGGACCCTGCAAGCTTGTTCTTCTTCATCAACAGTTGCAATTTGTGTGAGATTTTTAGCAACTTTCTGGACAGATTCAGCTTTGATCTATCTTCTACAAGGCATTTTGAATTTTTCCATATCGTTTCCTGAAGCTATTAGCTGCTGAGAAGAGTCAACGGAACTTCTCCGTTAGGTAATACTCTTCCCTTCGAATCTGCCATGATATACGTCCACCTTACTTGTTGCTAGTGATTCTGAAGTCCTACAATTAAGTAGGCACTGTTTGAATGTGTGTTGTTTTGTTTTAGTGAGATTTCAGTTTGGACATGTTTTTTTGTTCGCTTCGATTCATGGTGTTTTTGTGGTTGAAAATTGTTTTTGGGTGTGGATTTGGGGTCAGCATGAAAAAACCTACGAGATGGTGTCCTCTTTTATGCGTTTTGGTTTATTTTATTTTTGAGCTCCGACGGACTCCCCTGAGAAGATGACCGGAGCTATGGCTCCGACATCTGATGTGTATAGCTGGCGTGTCATGTTGACTCGGTTGACCATCCAATGTGCTGGTGACATGTGTATTGGAATTCCCGTGCGACAATCCGGCCTTAATGAAACGCAACGTTTCCTTTTATTTGTTTTTTTGTTTTGTTTGAAATTATGAGTTTGTTTGATATGGGCTTAGTGTTTGATATTCACACCACCGGTTTGAGGCCCAACGCGCACCATGAAGCAAATCCTGTGTAGCAGGAATTGCTAGTGCACCCCCTGGTTTTCACTTTCATTTATTTTATTTTCCTTTTCATTTCATTTTTAATTTCAATTTTGTTTTAATTGTAAAACATATTATAAAAATCCAAAAAAATACTTTTCTGGATATTTAATATCTTACCTTATTTTTCATATTTTTATTTTATTTGTATTTTCTTTTTATCATTTTATTTTAGATTTAATCTAAGGATGTTGTTACAATGATATCCTTCATCTAGGATTAGGAACTTTTGTGAATTTTACTCATCATTTGAGACCAATCCTTTGGTTACTTGTGGGGGATCATATGAGGATGTTTCAATGCTAGTTTGAGGTTGGTTTGAGTTATTCTTAGTGACTTGCCACTCAAGTTTTATTGACCCTCTATCTTTGTTCAATTATGTACACATCTTGGATTGTGAATCACTTTTAGACAAGCTCTTTAATTCTTTTTGATCCAATATTTTTGCGTATGTTACTTGATTGAGTTAGCTTCTGTTTGGACATTTTTTGGGATTTTATTAATCCACTTTGCTATTTTTGGTTGAGTGTTGTTTGTGATGCAAGTTTGGTTGAGGTATACTTTGGTACTTGATCTAGTTTGGATGCATTTGCTTACTTGTATTAGAGTGATGCTTAAGATGTTTTTATGGTATGAACATGTACTGTTTGAGCTTACTTATGGCTTTGGAATCATCTCTTTTCACTCATTTTTCTATTTGTTCTTGATTTTACAAAGTGTTGTTATTTTGACTTGAGTTTTGTGGATGTTTTGATTAACTTTGATGCATGTTTTTGAATGTGTTGCTTAAGGATTCATCTTGTGTGACTTGAGTTTGTCTTTGGTATGTTGTTAATGTGCATGCTACTGCCCCTTGAGTTTACTACTTGGTTTTCATCTCACTTGATCATCATGGTTTGATTTGTATGATGCATATCATTACCATTGGATTTGTTGCTTCTTTGGCTCATAATGCATCATGATATGAAATACTTTTGTGTGCTTGAGTTGATTGATCATGAGATGTCTTAAGTTCTGACTTGGATTCACTTTCATCTTACCTTGCTCATATTACTTTGGTGTGGTGCTCATTGGTGTTTATTTGCACTTCTTATGCAAGTTTACTTGCATTCTTTCTTGTGTGCTTTCATTTGTATACTTGAGATGTGTTTGTATGATCTTGGAAGCATGTTTTATGTTATGATTTGGATGTGATGATTATGATGTACTTGCTGCCTCATATTGCTTCTCATCTTATCCTTCTCTTTCTTCTTCTTCTCTTTCACTCTTTTCATCCCTCGAGTCTCAAGACTTATTTAAGTCTTGGACTCTCTCCCGTTAGAGCTACCTAGTCCAACTTAATTTTTGATTAAGCTTGGAGTAGGATTAGCATTAGGTTAGCTAGTCGTCTCTCCTAAACCTCACTAACCATAGGACATCCATGCATGATAACATTAGGACTCTTAGTTCCCCTTTAGAGTTTCCTTTGTGTCGTCTCTCTTCTCATCTCAAAACTTCTTCAAGACACGTAATAAAAGTTAACGTGTATTGCGCTTGAGCCTTCTATGTGGGAAGTGGGGAGTGAGGGGCTTCCTCTCATTCTTCTAGGATACCTAGTGTTTGTCCTGTTGGGGACGATGCGCGAAAGTATTCGTTCCTGTATTCAAGACTTGGGTTCAATGCAAGTTACGAAACAACTTAAAAGACACTTCTGTCTAAAAAACATAAAACAAATTCAAATCTTTTTATCCTTCGGGATTGTTGGGTTTCAAACTTCATTTTCAGAAAAGAGCTCGTCGCTCACGTAAAAAACACTTACCCACCCGTGGTCGTACCCACGAACTACGTCAGCTCTGATTCCTCTCTCTCGTCCGATTGAGGATACGTAGGCACAAGACAGCGATTGTCTTGGCGAGCAACCTTCCCCCACAGTTCCCGTCCGAACTACGTTGACTCTGACTTTCCCATTGCACTGAGGGAGTACGTAGGCCTAGGACAACGATACCGTCTTATCGAGTCATTTTTTTTTCTTCTTCGTTTCTTCGTTCTCTCCGTTCTCGTTTCCTCGCTGGTCCAGTAGCAGTGGAGTTTCAGACGACGACACCCTTTGATGCAGACAGCAAGCGTGGATCCCGTCGAGTACGATGGACGTGTTAGGTGCTAACACCTTCCCTTCGCGTAACCGACTCCCGTACCCGTTCTCTTGGTCGTGAGACCATGCTCTTTCCCTTCTTTCAGGTTTACGCAGTGTTTCCTTTCCCTCTCTTGGGATAAATACACTTTGCTGGCGACTCTGTGTCTTTTGCGCCACTCTCGCGTTTGTACCGTTGGATGCGAATCTTTCGGGAGCGACAGCTGGCGACTCTGCTGGGGACTCTAGTTGACCTACTGCTGGTCCTTCCCCTTTAGCGAGTCAATCCTAGCGCTTGTCTGTTTCTTTTCATTGGGTGTTTTTGTGGTGCTTTGCTTTGCTGTATATTACTGTAATTGCTGTTTTATTTGCTTTACTGTATTTACAGCTTTTACTGCATTGCATTGCATTTTATTATTGTCATACTGGATATTACTGTGCTGTACTGGCTGGTTTTCTGTTTGGCGGGTTGGGATGTTCTGAGAGATGAGCTCACTACCCAGGCTCGAGCATACACATAGGTTTTAGAGTGGATAGTCGTGACGCTTGCATGGGGGTGGCCATGTATTGTTGTTCATGAGACCCACAACCAGACGAGGTTCTATCAGGAGCTACCTGCTACTGTGCGTTGGTACAGGCCAGTAGGTATTCTCTTGAGGGATTGTCGACTCTGGAGACCATCCCCGAGGACTCAGTTGCGGCACTCCTCCCGTGATGTGACAGTGGTAGACCACACTCTGTGGCAAACCCATTGCACATTCTCGACCCGAGGACCCAATGCTGGGAACTTGCTATAGGTTTTCCTTTTGTGAGAGGGAATTAGTGGAGGCACTCCTCGATTGGCGATAGTACTGTACCCCGAGGGATGAATGTACTATTACTTCTTGACCTCAGTACCAGAAGCTGATGATCTTTCGTCTTGGAGAATCAGTTGAGGCCTCCTCGATTGATGATGATGCCAAACCAGAAATGGTGAACGTATCATCATTTCTCGACCTGAGAGCCCGTGATACTGAACATCCTAGTACCCACACGTGAGAGGGGCGGGTTGTTTACAGGTTTGCAGGTAACCGTGACCTTCTACCTACCCGGTATTTTTGGATTCTTTGTCTCTACAGCCGTATCAGTGTGGTTATTCTGTTATTCTGGTTTGACTCAAGAGTTTGTACAGAGCCTTAAGATTGTCCAGCCAGTTCAGCGCAGAGGTTTGGTGCCTTGATCCCATGTTTTGCATTGCATTTCATTCTTTTTCTCTGACATTCATATTTTTGCATTTCCAGGTTGTATCCGAATCCGTGATTCCAGTCAGAGGGCAGTATTAGGGATGGATGTTCCAAGGGGTAAGAAGGATATTATCATCTACAAGTTTCACAGGCCAGCAATAGGTCCTCTCACTATTCTGAAGGGAATGGCAAGTCCTGATGTATTGAATGCTTTTGCAGAGAAGTATGGGTGAATTATGTCTTTTGTTCGCAACATCGACGATTATGAGTTCCGAGGTCTTCATACTCTAATGCAGTTCTATGACCCTCCACTGAGATGTTTCTTGTTCCCGGATTATTTGTTGGTGCCTACCTTGGAGGAATACTCTAACATGTTAGGGATTGCTATCGAGGAGGTTCATCCCTTCTTTGGTTCAAAAGGAGAGCTGGATTGTGGGAAATTGGCCGGTGCTCTTTATTTGAGCAAATCAGAGTTAGAAGCCAACATCTCCAACAAAGGGAAGATCTGTGGTTTCAAGTTGGGGTATTTAACGAAGAAGGCTCAGAAAGCAGCAGAGGATAAAGACTGGATTGTGTTCAATGCACTGTTAGCTCTTTGCGTTTATGGCATTGTGTTGTTCCCCAATGAGCCAGATTTCGTTGATGAAGATGCTATTAGAATATTCATAACGAGGAATCCTGTGCCAACCCTGTTGGGAGATCTCCATTACGCTCTATACAACAGGAATGAGAAGAAGAGAGGGAGAATGGTTCATTGCTGCGCTCCATTATTTTATAAATGGTTCGTAAGTCGTTTACCTCAATCTGGTGCCTTTGTTGATTCTAAGGATTCTCTAGAGTGGAGTCAGCGCCTGATGGGATTGGTCAGTAAAGACATTGTGTGGATAAATCATGGATTGCTTAGCAAGAACATCATTCACAGTTGCGGTCAGTATCCTAATGTTCCTCTGATAGGGAGGAAGGGCGGAATTAATTATAACCCTTCCTTGGCTATCAGACAGTTTGGTTATGCTCTGATGGGTCCACCTGTTAAGAGAGATGTGGAAGAAGCATTGCATTTCATTCTTTTTCTCTGACATTCATATTTTTGCATTTCCAGGTTGTATCCGAATCCGTGATTCCAGTCAGAGGGCAGTATTAGGGATGGATGTTCCAAGGGGTAAGAAGGATATTATCATCTACAAGTTTCACAGGCCAGCAATAGGTCCTCTCACTATTCTGAAGGGAATGGCAAGTCCTGATGTATTGAATGCTTTTGCAGAGAAGTATGGGTGGATTCTGTCTTTTGTTCGCAACATCGACGATTATGAGTTCCGAGGTCTTCATACTCTAATGCAGTTCTATGACCCTCCACTGAGATGTTTCTTGTTCCCGGATTATTTGTTGGTGCCTACCTTAGAGGAATACTCTAACATGTTAGGGATTGCTATCGAGGAGGTTCATCCCTTCTTTGGTTCAAAAGGAGAGCTGGATTGTGGGAAATTGGCCGGTGCTCTTTATTTGAGCAAATCAGAGTTAGAAGCCAACATCTCCAACAAAGGGAAGATCTGTGGTTTCAAGTTGGGGTATTTAATGAAGAAGGCTTAGAAAGCAGCAGAGGATAAAGACTGGATTGTGTTCAATGCACTGTTAGCTCTTTGCGTTTATGGCATTGTGTTGTTCCCCAATGAGCCAGATTTCGTTGATGAAGATGCTATCAGAATATTCATAACGAGGAATCCTGTGCCAACCCTGTTGGGAGATCTCCATTACGCTCTATACAACAGGAATGAGAAGAAGAGAGGGATAATGGTTCATTGCTGCGCTCCATTATTTTATAAATGGTTCGCAAGTCGTTTACCTCAATCTGGTGCCTTTGTTGATTCTAAGGATTCTCTAGAGTGGAGTCAGCGCCTGATGGGATTGGTCAGTAAAGACATTGTGTGGATAAATCATGGATTGCTTGGCAAGAATATCATTCACAGTTGCGGTCAGTATCATAATGTTCCTCTGATAGGGAGGAAGGGCGGAATTAATTATAACCCTTCCTTGGCTGTCAGACAGTTTGGTTATGCTCTGGTGGGTCCACCTATTAAGAGAGATGTGGAAGAATCATTGTATTTTCACTCATCTGAAGGACTAGAAGAGGCGGAAAGAGCTTCTGAAGCTTGGGGTAGTATATTGAAGAAAGGCAAGGCCGTTCTGGGAAAACCTAACAATCAGGCTTTCCTTCCTTATGTGGATAGGATAAAACAGAGAGTTAAGGAGTGTTACTTGCCTTTTGATCGAGCACCTATGCTATACCCAGAAGGTATGGAGGAAAGACTTACTGTGCCTATTGAAGAGTTCAACAAGCAACAGAAGTTGGTGCAAGAATTGAGAGCAGAGAATTCTGGTATGAGTAGTCAGTTGCAAGGAGCTTTGCATGACAACTTGGAGCTGAAGTGGCAGGTCAAAGAGTCGACTGAGCATCTGAAGAAGACAGAAAATGATTTGGATAGCAGAATTCAGCATTTCAAGAAGATCAGCATGGCAGCAGAGACTTCAAGCCAGACCACCAGGACAACTAAGAAGCTTTTGGCTAAGACTGAAACTGAGCTTGATGTTTATCAGGAGATGTGGAGTGAGGTCCAAGTTGAAAACGAGGTACTAAATAAAGAGCTGCAAAAGGCGAAAGAAAAGGGGAAGCATTTCTTCAACAAGTGGAAAGAGTCCCAAAAGGAGATTGAAGAGCTCAAATTAGGAATTGGAATAAAAAAGGTGAGACATGAAAGTAGCAACGCTGAAGAACAGATTGCAACGCTGAACCAAGAGATTGCAAAGAGGAACAAGTTAATCAAATGGCTAATCTCGCGACCGGCACATCCTGACACTTTGAATCTTCTGGAAGAAGTGGAGGCTAGCCTGTTTGGGGTAGAACTATAGTTTTTTTGTGTATCTGTTTTTTTATGTGGTTACCATCAGGATTGTTGATGGAATCACCGTTGGTTATGATTGACTTTGTTTGTATGAATTCTTCCATCTTGATAATAGAATGTTTGATTCAGATATTTTTGCCTTGGTAGTTTTTTATTTTTGTGATTGGTTTCCTGTGGATGGATCCGGTGGTATTTCTGGGTCGGATTTATTTTCCGATATTGCGTCTAATCCCTGGCCCGGTTGCTTGGAATGGAATCAAAGCGGATATACCTTGGAAATATTCAAATATGTTTGTTGCATTTGCATTTGCATAATCATATTCATTCTTTGCATTGCAGGTTTTCTTGGGTTTCTCTGGTTTTCTTATGCTCTCTCTTTCTTTCAGTCAGGATTGATCAACCAACTCATCGTTATTCTACTCGACTCAATCAAAACAGAGTGATGGACAAAGTTCAGGCAGATATGGCCGCTATGCAAGCTCGCATCGACCAGTTCATGGAAATGATGCAGGGTGTGGTGCAAAGTCAGAACGAATTCAGAACTCTGGTTCAGCCGTTGGTGGCGCAGGTCGACGAAAATGGTATCTTACACGGTGGTCTTCTTAACCGTAATATCCCTCCGGGCGGAGTTGGTGCTGGTGGACAGGGCAAAATTCCTTCAATGGTTGGAGAAGGAAGTACTATCCGAGCTATCCATGGCCCTCGTTTTGAGGATCAACAGGACGATGTCTTTTCAGTCAGAAGTTTAGATGCTACCCTTCCCGTGGTCAGTGATGAAAGAATCCGTTTAATTGAGGCTCAATTGAAAGGGGTTGTGAAACAGGATGATTTGGGGATAGATTTGGACGACCTAGGGTTGGTTCCTGATGCTGTCATTCCACACAAGATTCAGATTCCTACACTAGAAAAGTACAATGGTTCTACCTGCCCTAGAACTCATATCAAGGCCTATACCAGGAAGATGGCTGCTCACGCTAAGGATGAAAAGTTAATGATGCACTTTTTCCAAGACAGCCTGTCTGGCGCGTCTTTGGAATGGTACATGGGGCTAGAAAGTAGAGATGTTCGTACCTGGAGAGAGCTAGCTACAACTTTTATCAAGCATTATCAGTACAACACAGACATGGCTCCCAACAGAACTCAGCTGTTGAGCATGTCCCAGAAGAATGATGAGAGTTTCAAAGAATACGCGCAAAGGTGGCGTGAATTGGCGGCTAGGGTGCAGCCACCAATGCTAGAGAAAGAGATGTTGGATATGTTCATGGACACACTGCCTAAGCATTACTATGAGAAGCTTTTGCCTTGTTCTCTAGGAAAGTTTGCAGATGTGATTGCTATTGGACAGAAGATAGAGGTCGGAATTAAGGCTGGGAAGGTTTCTGGCGGTGATGGATCGTCCTCTGGACATGGAAAGAAGCCGTTTGATAATTATAAGAAGAAAGGAGAGACCAATGCTGTATCATCCCACAGGGGAAAAGGGAAACAGCGCCAGCACAACAATCAACAGGTAGCATCAGTAACCATTCCAGCAACGTTACCTCCACCACAGCAACAAAGGGGTAATGCTAATCAGAATAGGCAGCAGGGTCAGTATCAGAACAGACAAAGGAATGCAGAGAGGCATTTTGATCAACCCCTAATGTCATATGCATAGTTGTTGCAACATTTGCTGCAGTTGCGTCTAGTTGAGCTTCGTACCCTGGCTCCACTAACAGGGGAACTCCCACGAGGCTACGATGCTAACGCACACTGCGACTTTCACTCAGGTGCTCCGGGGCACACTGTGGAGAAGTGTAGGGCGTTTCAGCACAAGGTACAGGACCTTGTGGACTCTAAAGCCATCAATTTCTCGAATGACGGACCTAATGTTATTCAAAACCCGATGCCTAATCACAATGGGCCAAGGGTGAATGCTATAATTGAGGACTGTGAAACTTTGAATTTGATCATGGATGTGGAGGAACTGAAGACTCCGTTGGTTGTGGTTAAGAACAGGTTATTGAAAGGTGATGTCTATCCGGGTTGTGGTGAGAACTGCTCAGATTGTTTGACAAAGGTTAATGGTTGTGATTCGTTGAAGAGGGGTATTCAGAATCTGATTGATGAGGGCTGTTTATAGTTTGACAGAGGTAATCAGCAAGAAGAGGGTGTTAGTGAGAAGGTTGCTACTATCACCATTCCGTTCAAAACAATTACTATTTCTGGTCCAACAAGGCCACCTCCAGTCATTATCACAAGGGTTGGACCCATTCCGTATGAGAGTTCTAAGGCCATTCTGTGGAATTATGGTGCAGAGGTGTTTGTCAATGGACAAAAGCAGGAATTAAAGAACACTTCACCAGTGAGTTCTAGTTCAGAGGTTAAAGTTGAGACTGATGCTATAACCAGAAGTGGTAGAGTGCTTACTCCTGTTAATGATCAACCCAGTACCTCTAGGCAAGACAGAGGAAAATAGGCGGTGGATGATTCTGTTCAGACTCCAGTGATTGTGGAATCTACAGTAAAGCCGGCTGATGATGCTTTTTCTGAAAATGTTGAGGAGTTTATGAGGCTCATTCGGAAAAGTGATTATAAGATCGTGGACCAGTTACATCAGACCCCGTCTAAGATCTCTATTTTGTCTTTGCTATTGTGTTCTGAAGCTCACAGGAATGCTCTTCTGAAGGTCTTGAATGCAGCCTACGTCCCTCAAGAGATTTCTGTTAACCAGCTGGAAGGGGTTGTAGCACACGTGAATGCGGGTAATGGCCTGGGTTTTACAGATCTTGACTTGACTTCTGCTGGCAGGAATCATAACAATGCCCTGCATATTTTGATTGAATGTCGTGGCTCGCTGATGTCACATGTCTTGGTTGATACTGGTTCATCGTTGAATGTATTGCCCAAGAAAGCGTTAATAAAGTTGGATACTCGGGGACTTATTTGTACACCAAGCGACTTGGTGGTGCGAGCTTTTGATGGCTCGAAGAGATATGTTTTTGGCGAGATTGTGCTTCCGATCAAGGTTGGACTAGAAATCTTTAATGCAACATTTTACATTATGGATATTCAGCCAGCGTACGACTGTTTATTGGGTCGTCCTTGGATCCATGGGGCAGGTGCTGTAACTTCCACTTTGCATCAAAAGCTAAAGTATATGGTTGATGGTCACGTAGTGACAGTGTGCGGAGAAGAAGACATTATGATCAGTCAGCTGTCAACCTTCAAATACGTGGAAGTGGATGGTGAAATCCACGAGACGTTGTGCCAGGGATTTGAGAAGGTGAAAGTTTCTGAAGAAGTTGTTCAGTCTGAAGCTATAGTGCAGCCTGTAGTGGCAAATCAACCTGAGGTTTCCATGTCTTCGTTTAAAGACGCCAAAGCTGTGGTTGAAGCTGGTAGCTCACAGAGGTGGGGCCAGGTGGTTGAAGTCCAGAAAAAGAGGGATACTTATGGATTGGGATACAAGCCATCCAGGAGAGATGAAGATCCTCCCAAATTCTATGGCCCAGTCCGTTTCACCAGCGCTGGAGTTTTCTTCGACAGAGTTAATGCTATTGAAGAAGAAGGAGACAGTGATTGTGACATGGATAGCTGGATCCGTCCTTGCGTCCCAGGGGAAAGTCTCTGCAACTGGTCTTCCGAGAAAGTCATTCAAGTGACAGGCTTCTAGTAATTGCTTTGTTTTCCTATTTTGTTAATCCTATGTTCTGCCCAAGACATAGTGATTCTGTTTGTAGGGCTTTTAACTGTTGCATGTTTTGCTTTATCATCAATAAAGGACTTTTCACACTCAAATATTTTGATCTCTGTCTTTCTGTTTTTATTTTTATGCATTAAAAACCCACATCAAAATGGCAATGTGTTTCTTTTGTTGCATCATAATAAAACACACCTCATCAATCATTGCAGGTCTTTTTGTTCAGATGACACCGATCATGACTCAGCTATAGCTCGGTATGACTTTGACAATCTAATCTATCAGGCTGAAGAAGAGACTGACAAAGATTGTGAACTGCCCGAAGAGTTGGCCAGATTGTTGAAGCAAGAGGAGAGGGTCATCCTACCTCATCAGGAGGAAATTGAGATTGTGAATCTGGGAACCGAGGATGCCAGAAAAGAAGTAAGAGTAGGGGCTGCATTGGAAGACAGTGTCAAGGGAAGATTGATTGGAATGCTCCGTGAGTATGTGGACATCTTCGCCTAGTCTTACCAAGACATGCCCGGACTTGATACTGATATTATTGTACACCTGCTACCACTCAAAGAAGGTTGTGCTCCGGTTAAGCAAAAGTTGAGAAGAACTAAATCGGAGATGTCTGTCAAAATCAAGGAAGAGGTTCAGAAGCAGTTGGACGCCGGATTTCTTGTCGTAACAAATTATCCTCCATGGGTTGCTAACATCGTGCCTGTACCTAAGAAGGATGGGAAGGTCAGGATGTGTGTTGATTACAGGGATTTGAATAGAGCCAGCCCAAAGGATGATTTCCCGCTCCCTCACATTGACGTGTTAGTTGACAATACTGCTCAGTATTCTGTGTTTTCCTTCATGGATGGCTTCTCTGGGTATAACCAAATCAAGATGGCCCCAGAGGACATGGAGAAAACAACATTCATAACACCGTGGGGAACTTTCTGCTACAAAGTGATGCCTTTTGGATTGAAAAATGCAGGGGCAACTTACCAGCGGGCGATGGTGACTCTCTTTCATGATATGATTCACAAAGAGATTGAAGTCTATGTTGATGACATGATTGCGAAGTCACAGACGGAAGAAGAACATCTGGTGAATCTTCAGAAGTTATTTGAAAGGTTAAGGAAGTTCAGACTGAGGTTGAATCCAAACAAGTGCACCTTCGGGGTGAGATCAGGAAAATTACTGGGATTTATTGTTAGTGAAAAAGGTATTGAAGTTGATCCTGCAAAGGTAAAAGCCATACAAGAAATGCCTGTGCCGAAAACAGAAAAAGAGGTTTGTAGTTTCTTGGGGACATTGAACTACATTGCAAGGTTCATCTCACATCTCACAGCCACGTGTGAACCAATCTTCAAGTTGCTAAGAAAAGATCAAGCGGTCAGGTGGAATGAAAATTGTCAAAAGGCGTTTGAAAAGATTAAAGAATACTTGCAGGAACCTCTGGTCCTTATGCCGCCAGTGCCAGGAAGGCCTTTGATTATGTATCTCACGGTTCTTGAGAATTTAATGGGTTGTGTACTCGGTCAACAAGATGAGTCAGGTAAAAAAGAGCACGCCATCTATTACCTGAGTAAGAAGTTTACTGATTGCGAGTCAAGATACTCGATGCTGGAGAAAACATGTTGTGCACTCGCTTGGTCCGCTAAGCGTTTGAGGCAGTATATGTTAAACCATACAACCCTTCTGATTTCGAAGATGGATCCGATAAAGTACGTGTTTGAGAAGCAAGCACTTTCTGGTAGAATAGCCCGTTGGCAGATGGTTCTGACAGAATACAATATTCAGTATGTTTCCCAGAAAGCCATTAAGGGAAGTGTTTTGTCAGAATATCTTGCTGAACAGCCTATTGAGGATTATCAACCGATGAAGTTTGAATTTCCGGATGAGCACATCATGTATCTGAAGATGAAGGATTGTGAGGAGCCTTTGCTTGATGAAGGACCTGAGATTGGATCTCAGTGGAAGTTGGTTTTTGATGGAGCTGTTAATTCATATGGCAATGGAATCGGGGCAATCATTACGACTCCACAGGGTTCTCATATACCCTTCACTGCCCGATTAGCGTTTATATGCACCAACAATGAGGCGGAGTATGAAGCATGCATCATGGGGTTAGAAGAAGCAATTGATTTGAGAATTAAGAACCTCGATGTTTATGGTGATTCTGCGTTGGTGGTGAATCAGATTACAGGTGAATGGGAGACTCGTCAAGTAAATCTCGTTCCATATAACAATTATGCCAGAAGATTGTTACCTTTCTTTGACAGAGTAGACTTCCATCACATTCCCCGGATAGAGAATCAGATGGCTGATGCGTTGGCAACGTTGTCATCAATGTATAAAGTGAATCTTTGGAATGAAGCTCCCTCAATCAGAATCATGCGCTTGGATAGACCTGCTTTTGTATTTGCAGTTAAAGGGGTATCAGATGGCAAGCCTTGGTATCAAGACATCAAAGTCTTCTTGAAGAGTCAAGAATACCCAGCTGGGGCATCTTCCAAGGATAAAAAGACATTGAGGAGGTTATCAGGAAACTTCTTTTTGAACAAGGATGATGTGTTATACAAGAGAAACTTTGACATAGTCTTGCTATGTTGTGTTGATGAGCACGAGGCAGGCTTGTTAATGGAAGAGGTTCACGAAGGTTCCTTCGGTACTCATGCCAATGGGCATGCTATGGCCAGAAAATTGTTGAGAACGGGGTATTATTGGATGACTATGGAGTCTGACTATTTTAAATACGCCTGAAAATGTCATAAATGCCAGATTTATGCTGACAAGGTGCACGTACCGCCTACTCCTCTGAATGTTTTGTCGTCACCTTAGCCTTTTGCTATGTGGGGCATTGACATGATTGGGAAGATTGAGCCGACTGCTTCGAATGGACATCGTTTTATCCTGGTGGCTATTGATTACTTCACGAAATGGGTAGAAGCTGCATCGTATGCCAATGTCACCAGACAAGTGGTAGCCCGGTTTATTAAGAAGGACATCATCTTCCGGTATGGAGTCCCGGAGAGAATCATTACTGATAATGGTTCAAATCTGAATAACAAGATGATGAAGGAGCTATGCCAGAGCTTTAAAACCGAACATCACAATTCTTCTCCCTATCGTCCGAAGATGAATGGGGCTGTTGAAGCGGCAAATAAGAACATAAAGAAGATTGTGCAGAAGATGGTAGTGACATACAAAGAATGGCATGAGATGTTGCCTTACGCTTTGTATGGATATCGTACTTCAGTACGCACATCAACTGGGGCAACTCCTTTCTCACTGGTGTATGGTATGGAAGCAGTCTTGCCATTAGAAGTTGAGATTCCTTCTTTGAGAATTCTGATAGATGTGAAGCTTGATGAAGCTGAGTGGGTGCGTTCCCGACTGAATGAACTGAACCTCATTGAAGAGAAGAGACTGAAAGCCATTGCGCATGGCCGGTTGTATCAGCGCAGGATGAAGAAAGCCTTTGATCAGAAGGTGCGTCCTCGGTGTTTTCAAGCTGGTGAATTAGTTCTGAAAAGGATCACTCCTCCTCAAGCAAATCACAGGGGAAAGTGGACTTCGAATTACGAAGGGCTATATGTAGTAAGACAGGTTTTCTCTGGTGGAGCCTTATTACTCTCAACTATGGATGGCGAAGATTTTACGTCCCCTGTGAACGCGGATGTAGTCAAAAAATACTTTGCATAAAAGAGACCCGCTGAACATAAAAAGAAGGTTCAGGCAAAAATGGGGCATCCTGACGAACCATAAAAAGAAAAGGTTCGGGCAAAAATTAGGGATAAAAGGAAAAAGAAATAAACCCGCAAGGTTGAAAACCTGAAAAGGCAACTTTGGCAAAAATGGGTATCCCGGTGGATTGAAAACCCGAAAAGGGCGATCCAGGCAAAAGTTAGGGATTTTAAAGCAAAGACTACGATCCGCGTTCGATCTGTGATCACCGTTCACACTTGGAAAATTCGGAGGAAAGGAATCAGTCCAGTTAGTCGTCTTCGAAGGCCAAAGTACCTGCGGATGAACAAGTCATATGGGTTATAGCTGAGTCGAGTCATGGTGGATGTCTGTTCCCCACATTGCCGAGATTCGTATTTTCTTTTGCTTTTTGCGCAATTACCTCTTTTCAGGAATTGCTTCCAGATGTAAATGCCTATTTACAGACCAATTCATTCAATAAAGTTTGCATTTCAGTTAAAGAGCTTTTGTTTTATGTTTTACCTGTTTTGTTTGTGAAAATGTCCGATATTTTTGATAAAAACATTACATGCTAAAACGCTGAGCTTTATGACACAAGTTGTAAAACAGTGGCAATTGCTTAGGCGACAATCACTATGTTGATAATCAATGTAATCATTTCTGCGCATAGACCTTTCTGTTGGTTTTGCAGGATGACAGATGTACTCCCCCAGTAGAGTTGCTCTCTCTCTTTTTTTTTTGAAGTTTGATCGTCCTCAGCAGCTTGCTGTTTTCCCCAGTAGAGTAGAGCTCTCCCCAACTTAGAAGTCTGATCGTCCTCAGCAGTCTATTACTCTTCCCCATAAGATTATCGAGGGTCGTCTTCCTCAACCAGAGTATAAAGAAGTAATTCCCTAAGCGGAGTCGTTAAGGATCGTCCTCCTTAGCAGGATATAAGAGGTTTTTCCCCGGCCAGAGTTGTAATTTGGCTCATATTTCTTCAGCAAGTGATGTCTCCCCACAGAGCATGGGGCAGTTATTTGTTCCCCAGCTAGTCAGGAAGCATGTGTTATCCCCTAGCAGGGTGGATGTTGACAATTACTTTCTCTCCCAAGCGGAGTCGTTGAGGATCGTCCTTCTCAGTAGAGTACAGAGGATTGTACACCCAGCCGAAGTTGTGTTTGGATTACTATTCCCCATCAAGTACTCAGAAGATGATTGCTTTAAGGTGAGTGTTGTTGTATCTCCCGCAGGAAGTTCGTGGACAGAGATGTTATTATCCCTACAGGGCCCTGGTGCCTACGTTCCTCAGTTAGTCAGAAAGTATAGTCTCGGCGACAATGGTTTGATCTAACACCCAGCAGGGTGAGGGTAAAGTTACTTCCCTAGCAGCAGATTAAGCTCATTTCCCCAAGCAGAGTCTGGTGGTGAGTGTTATCCCCAGCAGGTCTTAAGGCCAATCGTTTTTGGCAGGCGCCGAAGCCAAGTTCTGAAATAGTTGGTCGTCCCCAGCGGTGGAATTTCTATCTTCAGTATTCATCTCCCTCCCCAGCTGAGTGGGTATTCTCTCGGAGTTTCGTCCATCTCCGGCAGAGTTGTGAATTTTGATATTCCCCAACAGAGCGGGTATTTTTTTATCGGAGTTTCGTCCATCTCCGGCAGAATTGGTGATTGTGATCTTCCCTAGCAGGGAGAAGTTTTCCTCAACAAGTTTTCCTTTGTTTCAGTGGCAATTTAATTTGCCATCCCCAGCGGAGTTGCTTCTGGTCTTCAGCATTTATTTTGCTGGGACGTCTCTTTTGCATTGCATAGGCATTTGTTTTGCATGGCATCCTCCCAAACGCGTAGCATTTCCACTTCGTGTGGAGCATTACGGCAAAATTCAAACATATGCATCTGAAGCATAAGCCAGATTTGAGTTTTCCTTCGTCAGGAAAGCCGGATTTCAGGAAGATATCTTTACTCCACAGGTGTTGGGTTAAGCAATATTTGACAGTTCCCAGGCAGGGTGTTTTGCCAGGATTGTTTATCCTTGATTCTATTTGTATCCCTTCGTCCAGGTGGTCCTTTGGTTTATTCCCTCGAAATTTTTACCGTCAGACACCCGTCCGTGTTCTTTCAGCACCCGTCCGTGTTTGACCCTTTTAAGCCAATGCCAGTCCGTATTGACTTTTGTCACTCGTCCGTGTTTCCTTGAGCACCCGTCCATTTTTGGACCTTTGATTTCAATACCCGTCCGTATTGACCTTTTGATGACACTGGTCTGTGCTTCCTTCCATTCCCCAGCGAGATTAATTCCTGATAAAGTTGTTTTACAACCTTTTCGATACCCGTCCGTATTGAAAACCTTTACACCCGTCCGTATACCTTTTCGATACCCGTCCGTATTGAAAACCTTTTACACCCGTCCATGTACCTTTTCGATACCCGTCCGTATTGAAACCCTTCACACCCATCCGTGTACCCCTTCAGTACCCGTCCGTATTGAACTTTTGACACCCGCCCGTGTTGCATTTCAATCCCCAGAGAGGTCGCCTTGAACCTTCTTTACACCCGTCCGTGTACCTTTTTCAATGCCCGTCTGTATTGAATCCCTTTGGCATTATCCGTGTTCTTTCAGCACCCGTCCGTGTTTGAGCTTTTGTTTCAATGCCCGTCCGCATTGACATTTGGCACCCGTCCGTGTTTGAACTTTTGTTTCAATGACCGTCCGCATTGACATTTGGCACCCGTCCGTGTACCTTTTTCAGTACCCGTCCGTATTGAACCTCTTTACACCCGTCCGTGTATCTTCTCAATACCCGTCCGTATTTGATATCCTGGATTCCTTGACACTCGTCCGTGTTTAGCCCCGGCGTAGCTAACACTCGTTTGTGTTTATTTCAAGACCTTTCAATACAGTTTTGGTTTCCAACACTCGTACGTGTTGTGACAGTGCAACATTTATTGTTTGTTCCCCAGTGGAGTCGTCCCTCCCTTGAGGATTGCAAATTTCAGGTTTCTTTTGGTATTCAATCTCTGTGAATCCTTAGAACGCATGATAGCCATCACTATCATACCTTCAGGATCAAGTTGATTGAATAGGGGCAGCTGTAACACCCCAAAATTTGCCTTGTTGTTTTTTAGCTAACTGGCTTATGTTTCTTTTCATTTCTTGCATTAGAATTTGTGCATAGCATTGGGTCTTAGCATGGGATCAAGGTACTTGGTTTAACTCAAGGGAAGAAGAGGTTTTTCAGGGTTTCAAGCAACAGTTCATGTGCATTGTCCAAGGGGCTAAGAGGAGAGAAAATTCTTGATGCTATCAATTATTGAGCCACAAAGGAGCCTTAAGCCTCAAGGTGTCTTAATTGGTCCATCATCTCATCACAAGATTAAGATTGGCAGGAGAATTCAAAGGATTCACAGCTGTCTAACCTGATTGATTAAATTAGGGTTCTGGAGATTCTGGGATCTGACCCCCAAATGAGCAAGCTTTTTTATTCTTTATCATCTCCAAGTGGCACATGTCATCATTGGTGGACATGATACACATCATATTCAGAGGAATTTGAATTTGGAGGATGTGCTATCTCCTCCTAACCAAAGGGTACCAAAATTGGGTTTTACTATAGAATCAGTTTATTTCTGATTTTTTGGACAAAACTTGATCTCATGGTATTCCTTATGTCCTTAAGTGTTTAGGGATGGAAAATTGTCCATCAAATTGGTTCAGAAGGGTTTCAATCGTTCAAAAGGTTCAAAATCAAGAGAATTGGGGATAAAGTCAACTGTGCAGTGAAAAAGTCAATTCCTGACCTTTTGAGGTCAACATGTTGATTTTCAAGTCATATATGATCAATGGATGAGATTTGGTCAAGGAATGTTCAAGGATTCATGAAAAGTCAAAAATGTGGAAAAGTTACTAAAATTGGAAAGTTAGGTTTTAAGAAACTTACTATTTTTGGCAAGTTTTCAATCATTTTCAAGGCCAATTTTCACCATGACCAAGGCTGTGTTTGCAAATATTTTCCACATGAAAGTTGTAGTTTGAAGCTTTCCCTTTAAAATGAGCACAAGAACCATGCCATTTGGATTATTTTTCATGGAGTTATGAGTGAGCAAAATGAGTCATTTTCATGTTGTGATCACATAAAAACTTAGAATTTTTTTTAAGTTAAAATGGGCAGCTACAAGAACACATCTTCATGGTGGATTTCAAGGTACTTCCAAGATCTATTTCAACCAGATTTCCACATAGAAGTTGCTCCTTATTCTTCCTACTTTCAATTGATTTCAAGATCTCATTAATTTGCTCCATATTCTTCAAAATATGTTCATACAAAGTGAGGTGCTTGAGTGGATTTTAAGGCATTGGTTGTTGGCTTATTATGGAACCTTTTTCTTGCAGCATGATGATGTACCAATACCATGCGAATTATAGTGCCTTTTATGTCCTTTTTATTACCAATCATAGCAATACAAGGCCATGCACATTCCATGCACCACCAACCCATATGCTTACATCGTGTGCTTACTTTTTCCACCCACCAAGTTTCTAATTTCAAAAAGCAAATTTGTGCAGCAATTCTCTCACTCAAATTCCTCACAAAACTTACCTAATTAAGCCCAATAATTCATGCACACATCATGCATTCTTTGTACCAGAGTGATGAAAAGAAAAAAAGAGAAAATTTCCATAATGTTGTACCATATGATCTCTCACGTGATGTACCCTCTCTTTGCTCATGAACACCACAACATCCCACGAAAACCATGCTGAATCTAGGTGTTTTTCATTTCCACTAAAAATTCAAGTCTTGCAAAAACAAACTTCTTAGGCCCAAAAAACACTCCAAACCCATCATATTTAAGCAAAGTAAACCCTAAAGTGGAGAGAGGATTCTATTCACACTGAGAACCAGATAAAAAACGATTTTTCTCACACTCTCTCATCACCTTCGAATTCTTATTTTCTGAGAATTTTGAGATTAATCTTGCTTGAATCTTCATCTAGCAAGCAAGATCTTGCTGCTGTATGCAATCTTAAGCTTCTGTATCCACCATTAAGGACCCTGCAAGCTTGTTCTTCTTCATCAACAGTTGCGATTTGTGTGAGATTTTTAGCAACTTTCTGGACAGATTCAGCTTTGATCTATCTTCTACAAGGCATTTTGAATTTTTCCATATCGTTTCCTGAAGCTATTAGCTGCTGAGAAGAGTCAACAGAACTTCTCCGTTAGGTAATACTCTTCCCTTCGAATCTGCCATGATATACGTCCACCTTGCTTGTTGCTAGTGATTCTGAAGTCCTACAACTGAGTAGGCACTGTTTGAATGTGTGTTGTTTTGTTTTAGTGAGATTTCAGTTTGGACATGTTTTTTTGTTTGCTTCGATTCATGGTGTTTTTGTGGTTGAAAATTGTTTTTGGGTGTGGATTTGGGGTCAGCATGAAAAAACCTACGAGATGGTGTCCTCTTTTATGCGTTTTGGTTTATTTTATTTTTGAGCTCCGGAGGACTCCCCTGAGAAGATGACCGGAGCTAGGGCTCTGGCATCTGATGTGTATAGCTGGCGTGTCATGTTGACTCGGTTGACCACCCAATGTGCTGGTGACATGTGTATTGGAATTCCCGTGCGACAATCCGGCCTTAATGAAACGCAACGTTTCCTTTTATTTGTTTTTTTGTTTTGTTTGAAATTATGAGTTTGTTTGATATGGGCTTAGTGTTTGATATTCACACCACCGGTTTGAGGCCCAACGCGCACCATGAAGCAAATCCTGTGTAGCAGGAATTGCTAGTGCACCCCCTGATTTTCACTTTCATTTATTTTATTTTCCTTTTCATTTCATTTTTAATTTCAATTTTGTTTTAATTGTAAAACACATTATAAAAATCCAAAAAAATACTTTTCTGGATATTTAATATCTTACCTTATTTTTCATATTTTTATTTTATTTGTATTTTCTTTTTATCATTTTATTTTAGATTTAATCTAAGGATGTTTTTCCAATGATATCCTTCATCTAGGATTAGGAACTTTTGTGAATTTTACTCATCATTTGAGACCAATCCTTTGGTTACTTGTGGGGGATCATATGAGGATGTTTCAATGCTGGTTTGAGGTTGGTTTGAGTTATTCTTAGTGACTTGCCACTCAAGTTTTATTGACCCTCGATCTTTGTTCAATTATGTGCACATCTTGGATTGTGAATCACTTTTAGACAAGCTCTTTAATTCTTTTTGATCCAATCTTTTTGTGTATGTTACTTGATTGAGTTAGCTTCTGTTTGGACATTTTTTGGGATTTTATTAATCCACTTTGCTATTTTTGGTTGAGTGTTGTTTGTGATGCAAGTTTGGTTGAGGTATACTTTGGTACTTGATCTAGTTTGGATGCATTTGCTTACTTTTATTGGAGTGATGCTTAATATGTTTTTATGGTATGATCATGTACTGTTTGAGCTTACTTGTGGCTTTGGAATCATCCCTTTTCACTCATTTTTCTATTTGTTCTTGATTTTACAAAGTGTTGTTATTTTGACTTGAGTTTTGTGGATGTTTTGATTAACTTTGATGCATGTTTTTGAATGTGTTGCTTAAGGATTCATCTTGTGTGACTTGAGTTTGTCTTTGGTATGTTGTTAATGTGCATGCTACTGCCCCTTGAGTTTACTACTTGGCTTTCATCTCACTTGATCATCATGGTTTGATTTGTATGATGCATATCATTACCATTGGATTTGTTGCTTCTTTGGCTCATAATGCATCATGATATGAAATACTTTTGTGTGCTTGAGTTGATTGATCATGAGATGTCTTAAGTTCTGACTTGGATTCACTTTCATCTTACCTTGCTCATATTACTTTGGTGTGGTGCTCATTGGTGTTTATTTGCACTTCTTATGCAAGTTTACTTGCATTCTTTCTTGTGTGCTTTCATTTGTATACTTGAGATGTGTTTGTATGATCTTGGAAGCATGTTTTATGTTATGATTTGGATGTGATGATTATGATGTACTTGCTGCCTCATATTGCTTCTCATCTTATCCTTCTCTTTCTTCTTCTTCTCTTTCACTCTTTTCATCCCTCGAGTCTCAAGACTTATTTAAGTCTTGGACTCTCTCCCGTTAGAGCTACCTAGTCCAACTTAATTTTTGATTAAGCTTGGAGTAGGATTAGCATTAGGTTAGCTAGTCGTCTCTCCTAAACCTCACTAACCATAGGACATCCATGCATGATAACATTAGGACTCTTAGTTCCCCTTTAGAGTTTCCTTTGTGTCGTCTCTCTTCTCATCTCAAAACTTCTTCAAGACACGTAATAAAAGTTAACGTGTATTGCGCTTGAGCCTTCTATGTGGGAAGTGGGGAGTGAGGGGCTTCCTCTCATTCTTCTAGGATACCTAGTGTTTGTCCTGTTGGGGACGATGCGCGAAAGTATTCGTTCCTGTATTCAAGACTTGGGTTCAATGCAAGTTACGAAACAACTTAAAAGACACTTCTGTCTAAAAAACATAAAACAAATTCAAATATTTTTATCCTTCGGGATTGTTGGGTTTCAAACTTCATTTTCAGAAAAGAGCTCGTCGCTCACGTAAAAAACACTTACCCACCCGTGGTCGTACCCACGAACTACGTCAGCTCTGATTCCTCTCTCTCGTCCGATTGAGGATACGTAGGCACAAGACAGCGATTGTCTTGGCGATCAACCTTCCCCCACAGTTCCCGTCCGAACTACGTTGACTCTGACTTTCCCATTGCACTGAGGGAGTACGTAGGCCTAGGACAACAATACCGTCCTATCGAGTCACTTTTTTTTTTCTTCTTCGTTTCTCCGTTCTCTCCGTTCTCGTTTCCTCGCCGGTCCAGTAGCAGTGCAGTTCCAGACGACGACACCCTTTGATGCAGACAGCAAGCGTGGATCCCGTCGAGTACGATGGACGTGTTGGGTGCTAACACCTTCCCTTCGCGTAACCGACTCCCGTACCCGTTCTCTTGGTCGTGAGACCATGCTCTTTCCCTTCTTTCAGGTTTACGCAGTGTTTCCTTTCCCTCTCTTGGGATAAATACACTTTGCTGGCGACTCTGTGTCTTTTGCGCCACTCTCGCGTTTATACCGTTGGATGCGAATCTTTCGGGAGCGACAGCTGGCGACTCTGCTGGGGACTCTAGTTGACCTACTGCTGGTCCTTCCTCTTTAGCGAGTCAATCCTAGCGCTTGTCTATTTCTTTTCATTGGGTGTTTTTGTGGTGCTTTGCTTTGCTGTATATTACTGTAATTGCTATTTTATTTGCTTTATTGTATTTACAACTTTTACTGCATTGCATTGCATTTTATTATTGTCATACTGGATATTACTGTGTTGTACTGGCTGGTTTTCTGTTTGGCGGGTTGGGATGTTCTGAGAGATGAGCTCACTACCCAGGCTCGAGCATACACACAGGTTTTAGAGTGGATAGTCGTGACGCTTGCATGGGGGTGGCCATGTATTGTTGTTCATGAGACCCATAACCAGACAAGGTTCTATCAGGAGCTACCTGCTACTGTGCGTTGGTACAGGCCAGTAGGTATTCTCTTGAGGGATTGTCGACTTTGGAGACCATTCCCGAGGACTCAGTTGCGGCACTCCTCCCGTGATGTGATAGTGGTAGACCACACTCTGTGGCAAACCCATTGCACATTCTCGACCCGAGGACCCAATGCTGGGAACTTGCTATAGGTTTTCCTTTTGTGAGAGGGAATTAGTGGAGGCACTCCTCGATTAGCGATAGTACTGTACCCCGAGGGATGAATGTACTATTACTTCTCGACCTCAGTACCAGAAGCTGATGATCTTTCATCTTGGAGAATCAGTTGAGGCCTCCTCGATTGATGATGATGCCAAACCAGAAATGGTGAACGTATCATCATTTCTCGACCTGAGAGCCCGTGATACTGAACATCATAGTACCCACACGTGAGAGGGGCGGGTTGTTTACAGGTTTGCAGGTAACCGTGACCTTCTACCTACCCGGTATTTTTGGATTCTTTGTCTCTACAGCCGTATCAGTGTGGTTATTCTGTTATTCTGGTTTGACTCAAGAGTTTGTACAGAGCCTTAAGATTGTCCAGCCAGTTCAGCGCAGAGGCTTGGTGCCTTGATCCCATGTTTTGCATTACATTTCATTCTTTTTCTCTGACATTCATATTTTTGCATTTCCAGGTTGTATCCGAATCCGTGATTCCAGTCAGAGGGCAGTATTAGGGATGGATGTTCCAAGGGGTAAGAAGGATATTATCATCTACAAGTTTCACAGGCCAGCAATAGGTCCTCTCACTATTCTGAAGGGAATGGCAAGTCCTGATGTATTGAATGCTTTTGCAGAGAAGTATGGGTGGATTCTGTCTTTTGTTCGCAACATCGACGATTATGAGTTCCGAGGTCTTCATACTCTAATGCAGTTCTATGACCCTCCACTGAGATGTTTCTTGTTCCCGGATTATTTGTTGGTGCCTACCTTGGAGGAATACTCTAACATGTTAGGGATTGCTATCGAGGAGGTTCATCCCTTCTTTGGTTCAAAAGGAGAGCTGGATTGTGGGAAATTGGCCGGTGCTCTTTATTTGAGCAAATCAGAGTTAGAAGCCAACATCTCCAACAAAGGGAAGATCTGTGGTTTCAAGTTGGGGTATTTAACGAAGAAGGCTCAGAAAGCAGCAGAGGATAAAGACTGGATTGTGTTCAATGTACTGTTAGCTCTTTACGTTTATGGCATTGTGTTGTTCCCCAATTAGCCAGATTTCGTTGATGAAGATGCTATCAGAATATTCATAACGAGGAATCCTGTGCCAACCCTGTTGGGAGATCTCCATTACGCTCTATACAACAGGAATGAGAAGAAGAGAGGGAGAATGGTTCATTGCTACGCTCCATTATTTTATAAATGGTTCGCAAGTCGTTTACCTCAATCTGGTGCCTTTGTTGATTCTAAGGATTCTCTAGAGTGGAGTCAGCGCCTGATGGGATTGGTCAGTAAAGACATTGTGTGGATAAATCATGGATTGCTTGGCAAGAACATCATTCATAGTTGCGGTCAGTATCCTAATGTTCCTCTGATAGGGAGGAAGGGCGGAATTAATTATAACCCTTCCTTGGCTGTCAGACAGTTTGGTTATGCTCTGGTGGGTCCACCTGTTAAGAGAGATGTGGAAGAAGCATTGCATTTCATTCTTTTTCTCTGACATTCATATTTTTGCATTTCCAGGTTGTATCTGAATCCGTGATTCCAGTCAGAGGGCAGTATTAGGGATGGATGTTCCAAGGGGTAAGAAGGATATTATCATCTACAAGTTTCACAGGCCAGCAATAGGTCATCTCACTATTCTGAAGGGAATGGCAAGTCCTGATGTATTGAATGCTTTTGCAGAGAAGTATCGGTGGATTCTGTCTTTTGTTCGCAACATCGACGATTATGAGTTCCGAGGTCTTCATACTCTAATGCAGTTCTATGACCCTCCACTGAGATGTTTCTTGTTCCCGGATTATTTGTTGGTGCCTACCTTGGAGGAATACTCTAACATGTTAGGGATTGCTATCGAGGAGGTTCATCCCTTCTTTGGTTCAAAAGGAGAGCTGGATTGTGGGAAATTGGCCGGTGCTCTTTATTTGAGCAAATCAGAGTTAGAAGCCAACATCTCCAACAAAGGGAAGATCTGTGGTTTCAAGTTGGGGAATTTAACGAAGAAGGCTCAGAAAACAGTAGAGGATAAAGACTGGATTGTGTTCAATGCACTGTTAGCTCTTTGCGTTTATGGCATTGTGTTGTTCCCCAATGAGCCAGATTTCGTTGATGAAGATGCTATCAGAATATTCATAACGAGGAATCCTGTGCCAACCCTGTTGGGAGATCTCCATTACGCTCTATACAACAGGAATGAGAAGAAGAGAGGGAGAATGGTTCATTGCTGCGCTCCATTATTTTATAAATGGTTCGCAAGTCGTTTACCTCAATCTGGTGCCTTTGTTGATTCTAAGGATTCTCTAGAGTGGAGTCAGCGCCTGATGGGATTGGTCAGTAAAGACATTGTGTGGATAAATCATGGATTGCTTGGCAAGAACATCATTCACAGTTGCGGTCAGTATCCTAATGTTCCTCTGATAGGGAGGAAGGGCGGAATTAATTATAACCCTTCCTTGGCTGTCAGACAGTTTAGTTATGCTCTGGTGGGTCCACCTGTTAAGAGAGATGTGGAAGAATCATTGTATTTTCACTCATCTGAAGGACTAGAAGAGGCGCAGAGAGCTTCTGAAGCTTGGGGTAGTATACTGAAGAAAGGCAAGGCCGTTCTGGGAAAACCTAACAATCAGGCTTTCCTTCCTTATGTGGATTGGATAAAACAGAGAGTTAAGGAGTGTTACTTGCCTTTTGATCCAGCACCTATGCTATACCCAGAAGGTGTGGAGGAAAGACTTACTGTGCCTATTGAAGAGTTCAACATGCAACAGAAGTTGGTGCAAGAATTAAGAGCAGAGAATTCTGGTATGAGTAGTCAGCTGCAAGGAGCTTTGCATGACAACTTGGAGCTGAAGTGGCAGGTCAAAGAGTCGACTGAGCGTCTGAAGAAGACAGAAAATGATCTGGATAGCAGAATTCAGCATTTCAAGAAGATCAGCATGGCAGCAGAGACTTCAAGCCAGACCGCCAGGACAACTAAGAAACTTTTGGCTAAGACTGAAACTGAGCTTGATGTTTATTAGGAGATGTGGAGTGAGGTCCAAGTTGAAAACGAGGTACTAAATAAAGAGCTGCAAAAGGCGAAAGAAAAGGGGAAGCATTTCTTCAACAAGTGGAAAGAGTCCCAAAAGGAGATTGAAGACTCAAATTACGAATTGGAATAAAAAAGGTGAGACATGAAAGTAGCAACGCTGAAGAACAGATTGCAACGCTGAACCAAGAGATTGCAAAGAGGAACAAGTTAATCAAAGGGCTAATCTCGCGACCGGCACATCCTGACACTTTGAATCTTCTGGAAGAAGTGGAGGCTAGCCTGTTTGGGGTAGAACTGTAGTTTTTTTGTGTATATGTTTTTTTATGTGGTTACCATCAGGATTGTTGATGGAATCACCATTGGTTATGATTGACTTTGTTTGTATGAATTCTTCCATCTTGATAATAGAATGTTTGATTCAGATATTTTTGCCTTGGTAGTTTTTTATTTTTGTGATTGGTTTCCTGTGGATGGATCCGGTGGTATTTCTGGGTCGGATTTATTTTCCGATATTGCGTCTAATCCTTGGCCCGGTTGCTTGGAATGGAATCAAAGCGGATATACCTTGGAAATATTCAAATATGTTTGTTGCATTTGCATTTGCATAATCATATTCATTCTTTGCATTGCAGGTTTTCTTGGGTTTCTCTGGTTTTCTTATGCTCTCTCTTTCTTTCAGTCAGGATTGATCAACCAACTCATCGTTATTCTACTCGACTCAATCAAAACATAGTGATGGACAAAGTTCAGGCAGATATGGCCGTTATGCAAGCTCGCATCGACCAGTTCATGGAAATGATGCAGGGTGTGGTGCAAAGTCAGAACGAATTCAGAACTCTGGTTCAGCCGTTGGTGGCGCAAGTCGACGAAAATGGTATCTTACACGGTGGTCTTCTTAACCGTAATATCCCTCCGGGCGGAGTTGGTGCTGGTGGACAGGGCAGAATTCCTTCAGTGGTTGGAGAAGGAAGTACTATCCGAGCTATCCATGGCCCTCGTTTTGAGGATCAATAGGACGATGTCTTTTCAGTCAGAAGTTTAGATGCTGCCCTTCCCGTGGTCAGTGATGAAAGAATCCGTTTAATTGAGGCTCAATTGAAAGGGGTTGTGAAACAGGATGATTTGGGGATAGATTTGGACGACCTAGGGTTGGTTCTTGATTTTGTCATTCCACACAAGATTCAGATTCCTACACTAGAAAAGTACAATGGTTCTACCTGCCCTAAAACTCATATCAAGGCCTATACCAGGAAGATGGCTGCTCACGCTAAGGATGAAAAGTTAATGATGCACTTTTTCCAAGACAGCCTGTCTGGCGCGTCTTTGGAATGGTACATGGGGCAAGAAAGTAGAGATGTTCGTACCTGGAGAGAGCTAGTTGCAGCTTTCATCAAGCATTATCAGTACAACACAGACATGGCTCCCAACAGAACTCAGCTGTTGAGCATGTCCCAGAAGAATGATGAGAGTTTCAAAGAATACGCGCAAAGGTGGCATGAATTGGCGGCTAGGGTGCAGCCACCAATGCTAGAGAAAGAGATGTTGGATATGTTCATGGACACACTGCCTAAGCATTACTATGAGAAGCTTTTGCCTTGTTCTCTAGGCAAGTTTTCAGATGTGATTGCTATTGGACAGAAGATAGAGGTCGGAATTAAGGCTGGGAAGGTTTCTGGCGGTGATGGATCGTCCTCTGGACATGGAAAGAAGCCGTTTGATAATTATAAGAAGAAAGGAGAGACCAATGCTGTATCATCCCACAGGGGAAAAGGGAAACAACGCCAGCACAACAATCAACAGGTAGATCAGTAACCATTCCAGCAATGTTACCTCCACCACAGCAACAAAGGGGTAATGCTAATCAGAATAGGTAGCAGTGTCAGTATCAGAACAGACAAAGGAATGCAGAGAGGCATTTTGATCAACCCCCAATGTCATATGCACAGTTGTTGCAACATTTGCTGCAGTTGCGTCTAGTTGAGCTTCGTACCCTGGCTCCACTAACAGGGGAACTCCCACGAGGCTACGATGCTAACGCACACTACGACTTTCACTCAGGTGCTCCGGGGCACACTGTGGAGAAGTGTAGGGCGTTTCAGCACAAGGTGCAGGACCTTGTGGACTCTAAAGCCATCAATTTCTCGAATGACGGACCCAATGTTATTCAAAACCCGATGCCTAATCACAATGGGCCAAGGGTGAATGCTATAATTGAGGACTGTGAAACTTTGAATTTGATCATGGATGTGGAGGAACTGAAGACTCCGTTGGTTGTGGTTAAGAACAGGTTATTGAAACGTGATGTCTATCCGGGTTGTGGTGAGAACTGCTCAGATTGTTTGACAAAGGTTAATGGTTGTGATTCGTTGAAGAGGGGTATTCAGAATCTGATTGATAAGAGTTGTTTACAGTTTGACAGAGGTAATCAGCAAGAAGAGGGTGTTAGTGAGAAGGTTGCTACTATCACCATTCCGTTCAAAACAATTACTATTTCTGGTCCAGCAAGGCCACCTCCAGTCATTATCACAAGGGCTGGACCCATTCCGTATGAGAGTTCTAAGGCCATTCCGTGGAATTATGGTGCAGAGGTGTTTGTCAATGGACAAAAGTAGGAATTAAAGAACACTTCACCAGTGAGTTCTAGTTCAGAGGTTAAAGTTGAGACTGATGCTATAACCAGAAGTGGTAGAGTGCTTACTCCTATTAATGATCAACCCAGTACCTCTAGGCAAGACAGAGGAAAATAGGCGGTGGATGATTCTGTTCAGACTCCAGTGATTGTGGAATCTACAGTAAAGCCGGTTGATGATGCTTTTTCTGAAAATGTTGAGGAGTTTATGAGGCTCATCCGGAAAAGTGATTATAAGATCGCGGACCAGTTACATCAGACCCCATCTAAGATCTCTATTCTGTCTTTGTTATTGTGTTCTGAAGCTCACAGGAATGCTCTTCTGAAGGTCTTGAATGCAGCCTACGTCCCTCAAGAGATTTCTGTTAACCAGCTGCAAGGGGTTGTAGCACACGTGAATGCGGGTAATGACCTGGGTTTTACAGATCTTGACTTGACTTCTGCTGGCAGGAATCATAACAATGCCCTGCATATTTTGATTGAATGCCGTGGCTCGCTGATGTCACATGTCTTGGTTGATACTGGTTCATCGTTGAATGTATTGCCCAAGAAAGCGTTAATGAAGTTGGATACTCGGGGACTTATTTGTACACCAAGCGACTTGGTGGTGCGAGCTTTTGATGGCTCGAAGAGATATGTTTTTGGCGAGATTGTGCTTCCGATCAAGGTTGGACCAGAAATCTTTAATGCAACATTTTACATTATGGATATTTAGCCAGCGTACAGCTGTTTATTGGGTCGTCCTTGGATCCATGGGGCAGGTGCTGTAACTTCCACTTTGCATCAAAAGCTAAAGTATATGGTTGATGGTCACGTAGTGACAATGTGCGGAGAAGAAGACATTATGATCAGTCAGCTGTCAACCTTCAAATACGTGGAAGTGGATGGTGAAATCCACGAGACGTTGTGCCAGGGATTTGAGAAGGTGAAAGTTTCTGAAGAAGTTGTTCAGTCTGAAGCTATAGTGCAGCCTGCAGTGGAAAATCAGCCTGAGGTTTCCATGTCTTCGTTTAAAGACGCCAAAGCTGTGGTTGAAGCTGGTAGCTCACAGAGGTGGGGCCAGGTGGTTGAAGTCCAGAAAAAGAGGGATACTTATGGATTGGGATACAAGCCATCCAGGAGAGATGAAGATCCTCCCAAATTCTATGGCCCAGTCCGTTTCACCAGCGCTGGAGTTTTCTTCGACAGAGTTAATGCTATTGAAGAAGAAGGAGACAGTGATTGTGACATGGATAGCTGGATCCGTCCTTGCGTCCCAGGGGAAAGTCTCTGCAACTGGTCTTCCGAGAAAGTCATTCAAGTGACAGGCTTCGAGTAATTGCTTTGTTTTCCTATTTTGTTAATCCTATGTTCTGCCCAAGACATAGTGATTCTGTTTGTAGGGCTTTTAACTGTTGCATGTTTTGCTTTATCATCAATAAAGGACTTTTCACACTCAAATATTTTGATCTCTGTCTTTCTGTTTTTATTTTTATGCATTAAAAACCCACATCAAAATGGCAATGTGTTTCTTTTGTTGCATCATAATAAAACACACCTCATCAATCATTGCAGGTCTTTTTGTTCAGATGACACCGATCATGACTCAGCTATAGCTCGGTATGACTTTGACAATCCAATCTATCAGGCTGAAGAAGAGACTGACAAAGATTGTGAACTGCCCGAAGAGTTGGCCAGATTGTTGAAGCAAGAGGAGAGGGTCATCCTACCTCATCAGGAGGAAATTGAGATTGTGAATCTGGGAACCGAGGACGCCAGAAAAGAAGTAAGAGTAGGGGCTGCATTGGAAGACAGTGTCAAGGGAAGATTGATTGGAATGCTCCGTGAGTATGTGGACATCTTCGCCTAGTCTTACCAAGACATGCCCGGACTTGATACTGATATTATTGTACACCTGCTACCACTCAAAGAAGGTTGTGCTCCGGTTAAGCAAAAGTTAAGAAGAACTAAATCGGAGATGTCTGTCAAAATCAAGGAAGAGGTTCAGAAGCAGTTGGACGCCGGATTTCTTGTCGTAACAAATTATCCTCCATGGGTTGCTAACATCGTGCCTGTACCTAAGAAGGATGGGAAGGTCAGGATGTGTGTTGATTACAGGGATTTGAATAGAGCCAGCCCAAAGGATGATTTCCCGCTCCCTCACATTGACGTGTTAGTTGACAATACTGCTCAGTATTCTGTGTTTTCCTTCATGGATGGCTTCTCTAGGTATAACCAAATCAAGATGGCCCCAGAGGACATGGAGAAAACAACATTCATAACACCGTGGGGAACTTTCTGCTACAAAGTGATGCCTTTTGGATTGAAAAATGCAGGGGCAACTTACCAGCGGGCGATGGTGATTCTCTTTCATGATATGATTCACAAAGAGATTGAAGTCTATGTTGATGACATGATTGCGAAGTCACAAACGGAAGAAGAACATTTGGTGAATCTTCAGAAGTTATTTGAAAGGTTAAGGAAGTTCAGACTGAGGTTGAATCCAAACAAGTGCACCTTCGGGGTGAGATCAGGAAAATTACTTTGATTTATTATTAGTGAAAAAGGTATTGAGGTTGATCCTGCAAAGGTAAAAGCCATACAAGAAATGCCTGTGCCGAAAACAGAAAAAGAGGTTTGTGGTTTCTTGGGGAGATTGAACTACATTGCTAGGTTCATCTCACATCTCACAGCCACGTGTGAACCAATCTTCAAGTTGCTAAGAAAAGATCAAGCGGTCAGGTGGAATGAAAATTGTCAAAAGGCGTTTGAAAAGATTAAAGAATACTTGCAGGAACCTCCGGTCCTTATGTCGCCAGTGCCAGAAAGGCCTTTGATTATGTATCTCACGGTTCTTGAGAATTCAATGGGTTGTGTACTCGGTCAACAAGATGAGTCAGGTAAAAAAGAGCACGCCATCTATTACCTGAGTAAGAAGTTTACTGATTGCGAGTCAAGATACTCGATGCTGGAGAAAACATGTTGTGCACTCGCTTGGGCCGCTAAGCGTTTGAGGCAATATATGTTAAACCATACAACCCTTCTGATTTCGAAGATGGATCCGATAAAGTACGTGTTTGAGAAGCAAGCACTTTCTGGTAGAATAGCCCGTTGGCAGATGGTTCTGACAGAATATGATATTCAGTATGTTTCCCAGAAAGCCATTAAGGGAAGTGTTTTGTCAGAATATCTTGCTGAACAGCCAATTGAGGATTATCAACCGATGAAGTTTGAATTTCTAGATGACCACATCATGTATCTGAAGATGAAGGATTGTGAGGAGCCTTTTCCTGATGAAGGACCTGAGATTGGATCTCAGTGGAAGTTGGTTTTTGATGGAGCTGTTAATTCATATGGCAATGGAATCGGGGCAATCATTACGACTCCACAGGGTTCTCATATACCCTTCACTGCCCGATTAGCGTTCATATGCACCAACAATGAGGCGGATTATGAAGCATGCATCACGGGGTTAGAAGAAGCAATTGATTTGAGAATCAAGAACCTCGATGTTTATGGTGATTCTGCGTTGTTGGTGAATCAGATTACAGGTGAATGGGAGACTCGTCAAGTAAATCTCATTCCATATAACAATTATGCCAGAAGATTGTTACCTTTCTTTGACAGAGTAGACTTCCATCACATTCCCCGGATAGAGAATCAGATGGCTGATGCATTGGCAACGTTGTCATCAATGTATAAAGTGAATCTTTGGAATGAAGCTCCCTCAATCAGAATCATGCGCTTGGATAGACCTGCTTTTGTATTTGCAGTTGAAGGGGTATCAGATGGCAAGCCTTGGTATCAAGACATCAAAGTCTTCTTGAAGAGTCAAGAATACCCAGCTGGGGCATCTTCCAAGGATAAAAAGACATTGAGGAGGTTATCAGGAAACTTCTTTTTGAACAAGGATGATGTGTTGTACAAGAGAAACTTTGACATGGTCTTGCTATGTTGTGTTGATGAGCACGAGGCAGGCTTGTTAATGGAAGAGGTTCACGAAGGTTCCTTCGGTACTCATGCCAATGGGCATGCTATGGCCAGAAAATTGTTGAGAGCGGGGTATTATTGGATGACTATGGAGTCTGACTGTTTTAAATACGCCCGGAAATGTCATAAATGCCAGATTTATGCTGACAAGGTGCACGTACCGCCTACTCCTCTGAATGTTTTGTCGTCACCTTGGCCTTTTGCTATGTGGGGCATTGACATGATGGGGAAGATTGAGCCGACTGCTTCAAATGGACATCGTTTTATCCTGGTGGCTATTGATTACTTCACGAAATGGGTAGAAGCTGCATCGTATGCCAATGTCACCAGACAAGTGGTAGCCCGGTTTATTAAGAAGGACATCATTTACCGGTACGGAGTCCCAGAGAGAATCATTACTGATAATGGTTCAAATCTGAATAACAAGATGATGAAGGAGCTATGCCAGAGCTTTAAAATCGAACATCACAATTCTTCTCCCTATCGTCCGAAGATGAATGGGGCTGTTGAAGCGGCAAATAAGAACATAAAGAAGATTGTGCAGAAGATGGTAGTGACATATAAAGACTGGCATGAGATGTTGCCTTACGCTTTGCATGGATATCGTACTTCAGTACGCACATCAACTGGGGCAACTCCTTTCTCACTGGTGTATGGTATGGAAGCAGTCTTGCCATTAGAAGTTGAGATTCCTTCTTTGAGAATTCTGACAGATGTGAAGCTTGATGAAGCTGAGTGGGTACGTTCCCGACTGAATGAACTGAACCTCATTGAAGAGAAGAGACTGAAAGCCATTGCGCATGGCCGGTTGTATCAGAGCAGGATGAAGAAAGCCTTTGATCAGAAGGTGCGTCCTCGGTGTTTTCAAGCTGGTGAATTAGTTCTGAAAAGGATCACTCCTCCTCAAGCAGATCACAGGGGCAAGTGGACTCCGAATTACGAAGGGCCATATGTAGTAAGACAGGTTTTCTCTGGTGGAGCCTTATTACTCTCAACTATGGATGGCGAAGATTTTACGTCCCCTGTGAACGCGGATGTAGTCAAAAAATACTTTGCATAAAAGAGACCCGCTGAACATAAAAAGAAGGTTCAGGCAAAAATGGGGCATCCCGACGAACCATAAAAAGAAAAGGTTCGGGCAAAAATTAGGGATAAAAGGAAAAAGAAATAAACCCGCAAGGTTGAAAACCTGAAAAGGCAACTTTGGCAAAAGTGGGTATCCCGGTGGATTGAAAACCCGAAAAGGGAGATCCAGGCAAAAGTTAGGGATTTTAAAGCAAAGACTACGATCCGCGTTCGATCTGTGATCACCGTTCACACTTGGAAAATTCGGAGGAAAGGAATCAGTCCAGTTAGTCGTCTTAGAAGGCCAAAGTACCTGCGGATGAACAAGTCATATGGGTTATAGCTGAGTCGAGTCATGGTGAATGTCTGTTCCCCACATTGCCGACATTCGTATTTTCTTTTGCTTTTTGCGCAATTACCTCTTTTCAGGAATTGCTTCCAGATGTAAATGCCTATTTACAGGCCAGTTCATTCAATAAAGTTTGCATTTCAGTTAAAGAGCTTTTGTTTTCTGTTTTACCTGTTTTGTTTGTGAAAATGTCTGATATTTTTGATAAAAACATTACATGCTAAAACGCTGAGCTTTATGACACAAGTTGGAAAACAGTGGCAATTGCTTAGGCGACAGTCACTATGTTGATAATCAATGTAATCATTTCTGCGCATAGACCTTTCTGTTGGTTTTGTAGGATGACAGATGTACTCCCCCAGTAGAGTTGCTCTCTTTTTTTTTTTCGAAGTCTGATCGTCCTCAGCAGCTTGCTGTTTTCCCCAGTAGAGTAGAGCTCTCCCCAACTTAGAAGTCTGATCGTCCTCAACAGTCTATTACTCTTCCCCATCAGATTATCGAGGGTCGTCTTCCTCAACCAGAGTATAAAGAAGTAATTCCCTAAGCGGAGTCGTTAAGGATCGTCCTCCTTAGCAGGATATAAGAGGTTTTTCCCCGGCCAGAGTTGTAATTTGGCTCATATTTCTTCAGCAAGTGATGTCTCCCCACAGAGCATGGGGCAGTCATTTGTTCCCCAGCTAGTCAGGAAGCATGTGTTATCCCCTAGCAGGGTGGATGTTGATAATTACTTTCTCTCCTAAGCGGAGTCGTTGAGGATCGTCCTTCTCAGTAGAGTACAGAGGATTGTACACCCAACCGAAGTTGTGTTTGGATTACTATTCCCCAGCAAGTACTCAGAAGATGATTGCTTTAAGGTGAGTGTTGTTGTATCTCCCGCAGGAAGTTCGTGGACAGAGATGTTATTATCCCTACAGGGCCCTGGTGCCTACGTTCCTCAGTTGGTCAGAAAGTATAGTCTCGGCGACAATGGTTTGATCTAACACCCAGCAGGGTGAGGGTAAAGTTACTTCCCTAGCAGCAGATTAAGCTCATTTCCCCAAGAAGAGTCTGGTGGTGAGTGTTATCCCCAGCAGGTCTTAAGGCCAATCATTTTTGGCAGGCGCCGAAGCCAAGTTCTGAAATAGTTGGTCGTCCCCAGCGGTGGAATTTCTATCTTCAGTATTCATCTCCCTCCCCAGCTGAGTGGGTATTCTCTCGGAGTTTTGTCCATCTTCGGCAGAGTTGTGAATTTTGATATTCCCCAACAGAGCAGGTATTTTTTATCGGAGTTTCGTCCATCTCCGGCAGAATTGGTGATTGTGATCTTCCCTAGCAGGGAGAAGTTTTCCTCAACAAGTTTTCCTTTGTTTCAGTGGAAATTTAATTTGCCATCCCCAGCGGAGTTGCTTCTGGTCTTCAGCATTTATTTTGCTGGGACGTCTCTTTTGCATTGCATAGGCATTTGTTTTGCATGGCATCCTCCCAAAAGCGTAGCATTTCTACTTCGTGTGGAGCATTACGGCAAAATTCAAACATATGCATCTGAAGCATAAGCCAGATTTGAGTTTTCCTTCGTCAGGAAAGCCGGATTTCAGGAAGATATCTTTACTCCACAGGTGTTGGGTTAAGCAATATTTGATAGTTCCCAGGCAGGGTGTTTTGCCAGGATTGTATATCCTTGATTCTATTTGTATCCCTTCGTCCAGGTGGTCCTTTGGTTTATTCCCTCGAAATTTTTACCGTCAGACACCCGTCCGTGTTCTTTCAGCACCCGTCCGTGTTTGACCCTTTTAAGCCAATGCCAGTCCGTATTGACTTTTGTCACTCGTCCGTGTTTCCTTGAGCACCCGTCCGTGTTTGGACCTTTGATTTCAATACCCGTCCGTATTGACCTTTTGATGACACTCGTCTGTGCTTCCTTCCATTCCCCAGCGAGATTAATTCCCGATAAAGTTGTTTTACAACCTTTTCGATACCCGTCCGTATTGAAAACCTTTACACCCGTCCGTGTACCTTTTCGATACCCGTCCGTATTGAAAACCTTTTACACCCGTCCGTGTACCTTTTCGATACCCGTCCGTATTGAAACCCTTCACACCCATCCGTGTACCCCTTCAGTACCCGTCCGTATTGAACTTTTGACACCCGTTCGTGTTGCATTTCAATCCCCAGAGAGGTCGCCTTGAACCTTCTTTACACCCGCCCGTGTACCTTTTTCAATGCCCGTCTGTATTGAATCCCTTTGGCACTCGTCCGTGTTCTTTCAGCACCCGTCCGTGTTTGAGCTTTTGTTTCAATGCCCGTCTGCATTGACATTTGGCACCCGTCCGTGTTTGAACTTTTGTTTCAATGACCATCCGCATTGACATTTGGCACCCGTCCGTGTACCTTTTTCAGTACCCGTCCGTATTGAACCTCTTTACACCTGTCCGTGTATCTTCTCAATACCCGTCCGTATTTGATATCCTGGATTCCTTGACACTCGTCCGTGTTTAGCCCCGGCGTAGCTAACACTCGTTTGTGTTTATTTCAAGACCTTTCAATACAGTTTTGGTTTCCAACACTCGTACGTGTTGTGACAGTGCAACATTTATTGTTTGTTCCCCAGTGGAGTCGTCCCTCCCTTGAGGATTGCAAATTTCAGGTTTCTTTTGGTATTCAATCTCCGTGAATCCTTAGAACGCATGATAGCCGTCACTATCATACCTTCAGGATTAAGTTGATTGAATAGGGGCAGCTGTAACACCCCAAAATTTGCCTTGTTGTTTTTTAGCTAACTGGCTTATGTTTCTTTTCATTTCTTGCATTAGCATTTGTGCATAGCATTGGGTCTTAGCATGGGATCAAGGTACTTGGTTTAACTCAAGGGAAGAAGAGGTTTTTTAGGGTTTCAAGCAACAGTTTATGTGCATTGTCCAAGGGGCTAAGAGGAGAGAAAATTCTTGATGCTATCAATTCTTGAGCCACAAAGGAGCCTTAAGCCTCAAGGTGTCTTAATTGGTCCATCATCTCATCACAAGATTAAGATTGGCAGGAGAATTCAAAGGATTCACAGCTGTCTAACCTGATTGATTAAATTAGGGTTCTGGAGATTCTGGGATCTGACCCCCAAATGAGCAAGCTTTTTTATTCTTTATCATCTCCAAGTGGCACATGTCATCATTGGTGGACATGATACACATCATATTAAGAGGAATTTGAATTTGGAGGATGTGTTATCTCCTCCTAACCAAAGGGTACCAAAATTGGGTTTTACTATAGAATCAGTTTATTTCTGATTTTTTGGACAAAACTTGATCTCATGGTATTCCTTATGTCCTTAAGTGTTTAGGGATGGAAATTGTCCATCAAATTGGTTCAGAAGGGTTTCAATAGTTCAAAAGGTTCAAAATCAAGAGAATTGGGGATAAAGTCAACTGTGTAGTGAAAAAGTCAATTCCTGACCTTTTGAGGTCAACATGTTGATTTTCAAGTCATATATGATCAATGGATGAGATTTGGTCAAGGAATGTTCAAGGATTCATGAAAATTCAAAAATGTGGAAAAGTTACTAAAATTGGAAAGTTAGGTTTTAAGAAACTTACTATTTTTGGCAAGTTTTCAATCATTTTCAAGGCCAATTTTCACCATGACCAAGGCTGTGTTTGCAAATATTTTCCACATGAAAGTTGTAGTTTGAAGCTTTCCCTTTAAAATGAGCACAAGAACCATGCCATTTGGATTATTTTTCATGGAGTTATGAGTGAGCAAAATGAGTCATTTTCATGTTGTGATCACATAAAAACTTAGAATTTTTTTTAAGTTAAAATGGGCAGCTACAAGAACACATCTTCATAGTGGATTTCAAGGTACTTCCAAGATCTATTTCAACCAGATTTCCACATAGAAGTTGCTCCTTATTCTTCCTACTTTCAATTGATTTCAAGATCTCATTAATTTGCTCCATATTCTTCAAAATATGTTCATACAAAGTGAGGTGCTTGAGTGGATTTTAAGGCATTGGTTGTTGGCTTATTATGGAACCTTTTTCTTGCAGCATGATGATGTACCAATACCATGCGAATTATAGTGCCTTTTATGTCCTTTTTATTACCAATCATAGCAATACAAGGCCATGCACATTCCATGCACCACCAGCCCATATGCTTACATCGTGTGCTTACTTTTTCCACCCACCAAGTTTCTAATTTCAAAAAGCAAATTTGTGCAGCAATTCTCTCACTCAAATGCCTCACAAAACTTACCTAATTAAGCCCAACAATTCATGCACACATCATGCATTATTTGTACCAGAGTGATGAAAAGAAAAAAAGAGAAAATTTCCATAATGTTGTACCATATGATCTCTCACGTGATGTACCCTCTCTTTGCTCATGAACACCACAACATCCCACGAAAACCATGCTGAATCTAGGTGTTTTTCATTTCCACTAAAAATTCAAGTCTTGCAAAAACAAACTTCTTAGGCCCAAAAAACACTCCAAACCCATCATATTTAAGCAAAGTAAACCCTAAAGTGGAGAGAGGATTCCATTCACACTGAGAACCAGATAAAAAACGATTTTTCTCACACTCTCTCATCACCTTCGAATTCTTATTTTCTGAGAATTTTGAGATTAATCTTGCTTGAATCATCATCTAGCAAGCAAGATCTTGCTGCTGTATGCAATCTTAAGCTTCTGTATCCATCATTAAGGACCCTGCAAGCTTGTTCTTCTTCATCAACAGTTGCGATTTGTGTGAGATTTTTAGCAACTTTCTGGACAGATTCAGCTTTGATCTATCTTCTACAAGGCATTTTGAAGTTTTCCATATCGTTTCCTGAAGCTATTAGCTGCTGAGAAGAGTCAACGGAACTTCTCCGTTAGGTAATACTCTTCCCTTCGAATCTGCCATGATATACGTCCACCTTACTTCTTGCTAGTGATTCTGAAGTCCTACAATTAAGTAGGCACTGTTTGAATGTGTGTTGTTTTGTTTTAGTGAGATTTCAGTTTGGACATGTTTTTTTGTTCGCTTCGATTCATGGTGTTTTTGTGGTTGAAAATTGTTTTTGGGTGTGGATTTGGGGTCAGCATGAAAAAACCTACGAGATGGTGTCCTCTTTTATGCGTTTTGGTTTATTTTATTTTTGAGCTCCGACGGACTCCCCTGAGAAGATGACCGGAGCTATGGCTCCGACATCTGATGTGTATAGCTGGCGTGTCATGTTGACTCGGTTGACCATCCAATGTGCTGGTGACATGTGTATTGGAATTCCCGTGCGACAATCCGGCCTTAATGAAACGCAGCGTTTCCTTTTATTTGTTTTTTTATTTTGTTTGAAATTATGAGTTTGTTTGATATGGGCTTAGTGTTTGATATTCAAACCACCGGTTTGGACATTTTTTGGGATTTTATTAATCCACTTTGCTATTTTTGGTTGAGTGTTGTTTGTGATGCAAGTTTGGTTGAGGTATACTTTGATACTTGATCTAGTTTGGATGCATTTGCTTACTTGTATTAGAGTGATGCTTAAGATGTTTTTATGGTATGATCATGTACTGTTTGAGCTTACTTGTGGCTTTAGAATCATCTCTTTTCACTCATTTTTCTATTTGTTCTTGATTTTACAAAGTGTTGTTATTTTGACTTGAGTTTTGTGGATGTTTTGATTAACTTTGATGCATGTTTTTGAATGTGTTGCTTAAGGATTCATCTTGTGTGACTTGAGTTTGTCTTTGGTATGTTGTTAATGTGCATGCTACTGCCCCTTGAGTTTACTACTTGGCTTTCATCTCACTTGATCATCATGGTTTGATTTGTATGATGCATATCATTACCATTGGATTTGTTGCTTCTTTGGCTCATAATGCATCATGATATGAAATACTTTTGTGTGCTTGAGTTGATTGAGCATGAGATGTCTTAAGTTCTGACTTGGATTCACTTTCATCTTACCTTGCTCATATTACTTTGGTGTGGTGCTCATTGGTGTTTATTTGCACTTCTTATGCAAGTTTACTTGCATTCTTTCTTGTGTGCTTTCATTTGTATACTTGAGATGTGTTTGTATGATCTTGGAAGCATGTTTTATGTTATAATTTGGATGTGATGATTATGATGTACTTGCTGCCTCATATTGCTTCTCATCTTATCCTTCTCTTTCTTCTTCTTCTCTTTCACTCTTTTCATCCCTCGAGTCTCAAGACTTATTTAAGTCTTGGACTCTCTCCCGTTAGAGCTACCTAGTCCAACTTAATTTTTGATTAAGCTTGGAGTAGGATTAGCATTAGGTTAGCTAGTCGTCTCTCCTAAACCTCACTAACCATAGGACATCCATGCATGATAACATTAGGACTCTTAGTTCCCCTTTAGAGTTTCCTTTGTATCGTCTCTCTTCTCATCTCAAAACTTCTTCAAGACACGTAATAAAAGTTAACGTGTATTGCGCTTGAGCCTTCTATGTGGGAAGTGGGGAGTGAGGGGCTTCCTCTCATTCTTCTAGGATACCTAGTGTTTGTCTTGTTGGGGACGATGCGCGAAAGTATTCGTTCCTGTATTCAAGACTTGGGTTCAATGCAAGTTACGAAACAACTTAAAAGACACTTCTGTCTAAAAAACATAAAACAAATTCAAATCTTTTTATCCTTCGGGATTGTTGGGTTTCAAACTTCATTTTCAGAAAAGAGCTCGTCGCTCACGTAAAAAACACTTACCCACCCGTGGTCGTACCCACGAACTACGTCAGCTCTGATTCCTTTCTCTCGTCCAATTGAGGATACGTAGGCACAAGACAACGATTGTCTTAGCGAGCAACCTTCCCCCACAGTTCCCGTCCGAACTACGTTGACTCTGACTTTCCCATTGCACTGAGGGAGTACGTAGGCCTAGGACAACGATACCGTCCTATCGAGTCACTTTTTTTTCTTTTCTTCTTCGTTTCTCCGTTCTCTCCGTTCTCGTTTCCTCGCCGGTCTAGAAGCAGTGGAGTTCCAGACGACGACACCCTTTGATGCAGACAACAAGCGTGGATCCCGTCGAGTACGATGGACGTGTTGGGTGCTAACACCTTCCCTTCGCGTAACCGACTCCCGTACCCGTTCTCTTGGTCGTGAGACCATGCTCTTTCCCTTCTTTCAGGTTTACGCAGTGTTTCCTTTCCCTCTCTTGGGATAAATACACTTTGCTGGCGACTCTGTGTCTTTTGCGCCACTCTCGCGTTTGTACCGTTGGATGTGAATCTTTCGGGAGCGACAAGAACAAGAAAGTAGTGAAAATGATTTTTACTTACCAAAAAAAAAGAAAATAGAAAGAAGTTCTAAAAAAAGGAGGTTTGATTGGAAAAGGTGGTGGTGCGTGTGAAATGTGGAGCACATGGGCTTATAGGCCCAATTTCATTAAAAAAAATGAAATAGAAACAAAAACAACAAAACATTAAAAAGGAAAATGAAAAAGAAAAAAGTCAGAAAGAAAAATCTTCTTCTTCTCCATTTTCACACGCGGTACTATTCACCATCATCATGCTAGCAATTTTGAGCTCCGTCAAATCGGAACGACGGAGCTCCGATGTGGTACCGTTGCGACCGGAAAAGCGAGAGGATTTCAAATATGTAATCGATTTCAACCGTCGTAAACAAATTGCAATGCAAATTGAGATTTAAGCTTCGTCGGAAAAAATTTCACTACCTTCAAAATTCAAGTAAGCACTCTTTAAATTCTTCCTCTCTTCTTCCTTGCCTTGAATGAGTGTGGTTGTTGTTGATTTATGTAAGTTTCTTTGTTGTTTGGAGTGGTGAGAACTTTAGATGAAAAATGGAATTTCGGTTGGATATTTGAATTGGTGAAGAAAAATGGTTTGAGTTGTGATTTTGGCAGAGGTTTGAGGGCTGTCAAAGCTTGAGAAATTGTGAGAAATGAAGCTGTATTTATAGATGGAGGGTGAGGGAGAGTGATTGCCGTTTTTGAGTTTGCTCTGCGTTTTGCTCGTATTCCGCTTTTACGAAGTCGTTTTGCTTTGTTTGCTGCGTTTTATTCACGGCTTGTATGCGTGCCGTTTTTGGTTTATGAAGTGTGCGTTTTGTGATGGTGATGGCGTGATGGCTGAGTTGCTTGCGTGGCTGCTCGCGCGAGTTGGAAGTTGTGACGCCGGCTGAACCGTGGCGTGAGAAATTGTGTGTGTTAGGCCATGTTTGGATTTTTTTTTTTCTCAATCAATTTTCCACTTTTTTGGTTAATGGGCTTATGAATTTTTTTGTGAAATTAATTTGGACAAAGGTTTTTTTTTTTTTTGAACAAATTGGTTAGAACAAGATAATTGAAAATTGGTTAAGGGTATTTAATTAGAGAAAAAAATGTTTATAGAAAAAAAAAATTGTGAAATTGGATATGAAATGGATATAATTGGACAAACTTGGAAAATGATGGATAGACAATGGATCTAAAGTGGATATGGTTTATGAAAAAAAAGTGGATAAAGATTGGTATAAATGAGGCATAGTGGATAATTGGATATTAGAAAAAAAAATGGGTAATTGGATTTTGGTTTAGAAAAGGAATGGATAATGAAAATGGTTTAAGAAAAAAATGGATTTATTTGGATATTGGATTAAATTGGATTTGGAAATAAAATGGATAATGGAAGTGGGTTAGAAAAAAAGTAATGGGCCTTGTGTAGTAATAGGAGGTGTGGGTAGAAAAATGGAAAATGGGCTTTGTGTCATGAATATAATGAATGGCCTTTTTGTAGATTAATGATTATGAAAAATGGTGATGGATATGGATTTCTAAAAAAAGAAGTGGACATGAACAATTGGATAATTGGATGTGGATATTAAAAATTGGTTATTAAAAAAAATGGATATGAAAAGTTTTAGGGAAGAAAAATGGATTTAAAGTGGATATTTAGAAATTTTGGACATAATGGATAACTCTAAAATGTGGATAAATGGAAATTGGGTTTTTGAATAAAAAAAAAGAAATGGTTTAGAAGAGGAAATGGATAAAATTGGAAAAGGAATATGGTTTAGAAAAGAAATGGTTTAAGGAATGGAAAGCAAATCTTTATTTTTTTAGCCCAAAACCAAACTTGACTTTTTCACACGCCTCTGATAAAGTGCACACAACTACCACTGAATAAACCACAACTAAACAACAGTCACTTAAATCCAGCATCCTCTGCATCTCTGATAATAAATTCTGAATCACTTCAAAAATCAGTCATCTGGGAAAATAAATCCACAGATGAACCTAATTTGGACTGGTGAACTCAGATGAACCTGATGAATATCACCACACAACAACTTAATAGTCGCTGCTTTGAGGAATAGCTCACTGAAACAGATAACTGGCACTTGAAATAATTGCTGGATAGTTTGACCAATGTCAGGTCAAACATCCATCTGAACTGGATCAAAAACAAACAGTCACGCGTGACTTGAAATCACTCCATTTCCTTTGACAAACCTGCACAACACACAAGCAAACAACAACATATTTTTGGTATTTTGGTTAGAGGTTAGATAAACAGAAACAAATAAGAATAATATACAGATGCTCATGAGAAACAAAGATTGTGATCTTGCTTGTGGTATGAGATGCAAAAAGACATGTGGGATCTTAGGGGCAAAAATTAGGGTATTACAGCTGCCCCTATTTAAGTTTCTTCTATCCGGAGATAAGAAGATTGACATCTTTGTCTCGACGAGATAGAAGAGACTTAAATATAACAATAAACCCAATTTTCGGCCCTAAGAGACCACAAAATGATATGATTATGTAAATGATATGCAGACACAAAACCACTGTGGGGAGAAAATACCACAGGAGATCAACAAAACGAATAACGGGAGAAAGAAACTCCAACGGGGAAACACATAACAGGATACCACCAACTAGCCGGGGGACATACCGCACAACTACTGGGACTCAGCTGAGTAAAAGATTCAAACGGGGGATAACCGTATATGGAAATAAACCACAACACAACAAGGATATAACTCAACAGGGAAGACTTAGCACAAAAAGGCTCCACTGGAGAAAAAAAATACCTCAACAATGAACTATCTCTAGCATACCGAAGAGATTTACCATTCATCGGAGTAGAAAACCTCAACAACAAACTGTCTCGTCTAAACGAAGAGACTTACCATTCATCGGAGTCACAAAATCTCAACAACGAACTGTCCCATCAAACTAAAGAGACTTACCATTCATCGGAATCACAAAATCTCAACAACGAATTGTCCCATCAAACCGAAGAGACTTACCATTCATCGGAGTCACAAAATCTCAACAACGAACTGTCCCATTAAACCGAAGAGACTTACCATTCATCGGAGTCACAAAATCTCAACAACGAACTGTCCCATCAAACCGAAGAGACTTACCATTCATTAGAGTCACAAAATCTCAACAACAAACTGTCCCGTCAAACCGAAGAGACTTACCATTCATTGGAGTACTAAATTCTCAACGACGAACTGTCCCGTCTAACCGCAGAGACTTACCATTCATCGGAGTTACTTTTTTCCAAAGTTTCATTGGGAAATGTGTTAACCATCAAAGTTTACTGGGTAATCTGCTGCCGAGATTAACCAGAGAATAAATGAAACACCTTCTGCCGAGGTCAACTGGATATATATTTTTTTTCTTGAAATTACCCGAGAAATCTACTACCGAGATTCTTGGAAAGAGAATACCTTATGCCGAGGCTTGTTGTAAATTCTATTTTAAAACTCACTGGATAATCTACTGCCAAGATCAACCAAAGAAATCTGAAATAAAGCTGCCTTCTGTCGAGGTTTGCTGGAAATCTTTTGGAAATATCCAAGAAATCTACTGCCGAGATTCTTGGAACGAAAATACCTTCTGCCGAGGTCAACTGGAAATCTTCTGCCGAGATTTGCCAGGAACTAGGAATCAATAACTCTACCAGGGATCTTCACAGGGGATATGGGCAAGTTAAATCATGCAACAAACTTCTCAAATAAAGAGACAACCATCTGTTGGAAATTTACAACAAACTTCTCTGACAAGCACAACCTGAGAGATACCATTTGATGGAAAGGATAACGTCTGATAATTGGAGACACAAATTTCACCACTTGTTGTCACGTAATAAATTCCAAAAGAATGTCGCAACAACACTGCTGGGGGAAACAAAATCTTCATCTTCTAATGGTAACCATAAAAAAGATAATCTACTGAGGAATACAAAATCTCCAAAGGTGCAAAAATAAATGCACTCCCAATCATCTAGGTTGCACAACCTAGAGAGTTTCAAAGTAGTCACTGCCGGAGACCAAAGTTCAATCCAGGAACCAACTGGAGAGAAACGGTCAAACAAGACTCATCCCAAGGAGGAAATAACTCAACTGGGGATTGGTCCCATCCAGATAATGAAGTGGAAAGGAAAACTGAAGCAAAACTTTCCACAAGGAATGAACTCAGTGGGGAATTAGAAAGGATAAACGCTTTCTGCTTAGGGTCAACACTCTAATGGAGAGAGGACACACACACACCCACTCGGCGGAGGAAACCACATCAGAGAGCCGAGAAGCACTAAAACAGATGCAAAATGCACAATGCAACAACAATATGCTATCCACAACAAATGAATGCGCATGCAATGCGTATGAGTATGAATATGCTGACAAAACAGACAGAAGGATAAACAGAGGATGAATAAACACCACAGCTCAGCTGAATACTCGGCTAATCTCAACAAGATAGAGATACCAAAAGAGATCCTATCAAGGAGTACACACAAAGCAAACCCTAATGGGGATATCAATCAATTGGGGGAATAAGAAGTCAACATTACTCTTTGCTTGGGGAGTGATCAAAGCAAATCACAACGAGAGGTAAAACTCTGTGTAAGGATTCCACATCAAGGAGAAACATCATCCCAAAGCTTCACAAATGCTTGAACATAACCTGGCTGGAGAATAGAATCATACTCAGCTGGGGAAATCTGAATCAAGACTTAGCCGGAGGAATACCCAAAATAGTACTTAGACGGGAAATACCCAAACTAGCGCTCAATTGGGGAATAATGGATTTCAAGAGTCCAACACCTCACAACAATCTTGAGGGAATCCATCATATGATTAACAACTTGATTACATCCACAAGAACAAATCTGCTTATGTGCGTCGAATTCACCATTTAACTTTTGCCCCAGACTGCATGGTCTACAAAGGATTTTACACCAAAAGGAAACTTTGTACCATAACGACTTGAGATAATCTGCCCCAGTGTCTTCAAACTCTTAGAGAGATTCGTCGAATCTCGACGTAACTGCCCCAGATTAACTGAACTTGGCACATTCTTCAATCAATAGAGTCTTCCAGCTTTGCCTCATGTGAAAGCATCAACTGGGAAAATAAGTTTACTCATACTCAACAAAACCTTCAGGTAACATGCCCCTGGATAGGATCATCCTTGAAATGATTTTCCAATTACTCATCAGAGTTTTAGGTCTCAAAAGATTAGATTCATCACTGATGCTCGAATGTAAACTTCCATGATGTCAAACAAATGTATGCAAGCAAAAAATGTTAATTCTGAGAATGATAATTCTAATGCAACAGACATGTTAATCTTGAAGTTTTTACTAAAAAGATGTCGCAAAACCTTGTGAATGAATCACTAGTTTAGATACGACATTTATTTTTTAATGCACATGCAATACCAACAAAAATCTTTTAGCGCAACTCATGGGAGTCAGGAACGCTATCTCGCTAAAGTATGCTCTCAAAATAAACTCTGCTTCAATTAGGTCTTTTGAGGGTTATAACTTGGCCTGGTTCACAATTTTCAGAAAAAAAAAGGATTTTTAGGCTCAAAATTTATTTGTACCCACCCAATCTCCGTGATATTCTTCAGTCCTATATTCAGCTAATTCACACAAATGTTCATCTCTAAAAAAGGATTAAACTGAGGGTATAAGAACCAATGAGATTTTTCAGGGATAACAGTCACCCTTATCGTTTTTTGACTTGTAGTCACACAAAGATTTGTTCTTTTGATGAGAATTTTTCTTTCATTCTTTTTATTTTTTTCTGACTTTTGCCTGGACTGATTTTTTTTTAATTTTTGATGTCCAGCGGGATGCCCTAATTTTTTGCCTAAGTCACTTGTTTTCCATTTTTTCGACTTAGCGGGCTTTTGTTTTTCTTTTGATTTCTTTCTTTTTTTTTTTTGAACAAATCACGTGACATTGCCTTATTTGACATATTAAAAGGGTTGTGACCGCCTCTTCCCTTTGGAATGAGGGATAACCATTGTGGTTGGTCCCTAGATACACACTCCTTTTGAAATTTGGACACTTGGTCAAATTAACTGAAGACTACCCTGCCCCAGATTAAATGTAAGGGTTTTTTCATTTAGAAAAGAAACTCCTACTTCAAGGCTCAAAGGGGTTAACAAGGGATTACCTTCCTTATATCTCCGGTGTTTGGGAATTTGAAACAATGCCTTACATCATCAGCAGGGTCTTATTCAAAAGCACACAACCAGAAATTTTGAGTTTTCACTTCATCATCCTCCCTCCAAGAGTTTAAACAAGAAGTTGGTATTGCAGATGCAGAAAACAAATTACGAGCGAATGCGAATGGATCACTTCAAGACAAACATATTCATTGCATTGTGATTAATATTCAAAATCAAACAAGTTTCTACACGCAAACAAAGCATTAACAATCATAAAAGATTACAAATGAAAACACAGTAAAAGAACTAAAGATCTGAGGAAACTGTGTCAGCTTGAGCTTGAAAGAACATTATCGACTTTCTTGGGAGACACAGAAGCAAACATACAACCACTGCGGGTCAGTCTAATATCAGCATAAAGGCGCTCCATTCACAAATGCGCTTCCTTCCTTGAAGGTCAACACCTCATCGTCGATCATCTCTTGAACCTTTTCCTGGAAAACCTTGCACTCCTCAATTGGATGCCCCATTACTCCATTATGAAATTCACAACTGGTATTTGGGTTGTACCAAGGAGGGCGAGACTTCATGGCTCTGGTCTTTCTAGGTGTCATCACCGAGTTTCGGGCAAAATAAGACCACAAATGACTGTAAGTCATTGGTATTGGATCAAACTGGCGAGTCTCTCTTTCTGAATTATTCAGAGGTCTCTGCTGCTTCTGGGACTGAGGAGAATCATGAATTGTACCAACTTCAACATTTTCTTCCACTTGGGAATCACCACTAGCTCGCCCATCTTGGATTCTTCCACTCTTGAATGCATTTTCGATGTTTACTCTGACTTCCACAATTTTGGAGAAATCTAGAGGTACAACGCCTACCATCCTGGCATAATAAGGGTCTGACAGCGTTCTTAGAAACATTTTGGACAGTTCTTTTTCTAAGAGTGGCGGATGAACTTGAGCTGCTAACTCTTTCCACCTTTGTGCATACTCTCGGAAGGATTCGCTGTCCTTCTGACTCATACTCGTCAATTCATCACTATCTGGAGCCATGTCCAAATTGTAGTCATATTGTTTCACAAAAGCGTCAGCTAGGTCTTCCCAAGACTGAATATGGTTCCTTTTTAGCTTCATATACCACATCAAAGATCCCCCATATAAACTTTCTTGAAAGCAGTGAATCATCAACTTATCGTTGTCGACATGAGCGGTCATCTTTCGACAGAACATCGTCAAATGGTGCCTTGGACAGCTAATACCCTTGTATAATTCAAAGACAGGCATTTTGAACTTCGGAGGGATAACCACATCCGGAACCAGGCACAAGTCATGAGCCTTAAAATTGGATGCATTGGGTCTTGTCAACATTTTCAATTCCTCACTGAGATCACGAAGCCCTTCTTTCATTTCCACAATTTTAAGATCAATCATCTCTGTCACAGGGTGAACGTTCTGAGGATTTGGCATATACCTCGAAAATCGAGAATCTTTTTCAACAACTTGACCAACCAGATCATTTTGCACAGGTCGGGATCGAGTAGGAACATCCACTTGTGGAACATCGTTGTCCAGAGGAGAATTATACATCGGATTGGTCATCACTGTAAAGCCTGACATGTGATCCACATTATCTGTTCTCTCCATTGTTCTACTTTGAATTCAGTATGAATGCCAAAAAATCAGCTAAATCCTCTTCTTTCTCTGATTAGCCCGAGTACTATACTGGTGCGACAGCTTGGCTGAACGAAGACCAAGAAAAGGAAGCAAATAAGACACCTGGGAACGGCAAGAAACAATGCAGAATGATGCTTGATGCAAATGCAATGCAATATGAATGCAGCAAACAAGGGGATCAAAGCTTCCACAGATCCGAAATAACTGTTGCTGACGACAGAGGTTCGCTTTGAAGTACCGGGTACGTTGAAGGTCAGGGTTTCCTGCAAACCTGTAAACACCCGCCCATTTTCACATGTGGGTACTAGGATGTTCAGTATCCCGGGCTCTCAGGTCGAGAAATGATGATACGTTCACCATTTTTGGTTGGCATCATCATCAATCGAGGAGGCCTCAACTGATTCTCCAAAACAAAAGGTCCTCAGCTTCAGAGGTTTGAGAAGCAATAGCACATTCAGCCCGAAGGATACAATGCTATCGCCAATCAAAGAGGTCGTCCGCTGATTCACTTTCAAAAAAAGATCCTATGGCAAGTTCCTAGCATTGGGTCCTCGGGTCGAGAAACGTAATGGGTTTGCCATTTCTGGTCTGCCATTATCGTTCTCGGGAGGAGTGCCGTTACTGAGTCCTCGGGAATGGTCATCAGAGTCGACAATTCCTCAAGAGAATAACTACTGGCCTGTATCAACATACAGTAGCAGAAAGCTCCTGATAGAACCTCGTCTGATTGTAGGGATCGTGATCACCCGCACGTGGCCAACACCACGGGAGCGTCACGCCTGCCCACACTAAAACCTATGTGTATGCTCAAGCCTAGGTAGTGGGCTTATCTCTCAGAACACCCTGCCCACCAAACAGAAAATCCAGCCAGTACAAAACAGACAAAAAGCAGTAAATAAATCAAAGTAGGCTAAACCCCTCAAGGGATGGACCAGCAAGAGGTCAATCTTTCCCCAGCAGAGTCGCCACTTTTCTGTAGCGGTAAAATTTGTGAGTGTAAGCTATTAATTAACTCAACTCAAAAATAAGCAAGAGTCGCCACCGCACTTTTATTTTTATCCATAAAGGAAAGGAAAAAGAGCGAACAAAACCTAAAGAGATAAGGGTAAGGGGGTTTGGTTATGTAAAGGGAAGGTTTTACGTACCCAATACATCTATAGTACTCTATAGGAGCCCTTTGATGTATTCACTGCTTTTTGGTCTAAAAAAAAGGGTATGCTTGAAAAAGAGATTGAGGAGATGAGAGGAGAAATATTTTTTAAGATTTTTGTGTTTGGAGAGACTTATCGCCTCATGCCTACGTACCCACGATGTGCAATGTAGGATCAAAATCTCGTAGTTCGTGGTACAAAGAACAAAAATTATTGGTTATGGTTTATTTTATCTTGAAAAAGACAACCTGTCATTCTCAAGAGAGAATACTCAACTAATTACCCAAAGGTATGGGAAAGTGGCATTTGCATCACATTAAGATGGAGGATTTGCTTGGATTAACATCAACAAGACTAATCACTTCAACATCTAAGTGGAAAACGACCATACTTTCAACAAAATACCATGGTTAGGAGTTTTACATCTCATAAAAAAAATGACTCATGTCTAATTCTTTTTGAAAAGTTTAAAAGAAAAAGGTGCATAAAAGCACAAAAGAATTTGGATGAGTTTTGTATTTTTTATTTATTTTTATGAAATAGTCAAAATATAGTTAAATAGATTGACATTTATTAAAGAAAAGAAAGTTTAAAAAGTCACTTGACAAAAGTCAAGGTTTTATTATGAAAGCGGTTTTAAGTTGAAAACAAGAAGGTTTTGAAAAAGGGAGAAGATTTTGAAAATTTAAGAATGGGGAGGAGAAGAAGTGACTATCCTAATGCATAAAATAAAAGCTAGGGAAAAGAAGGATCTAACCAAAATGGAGTCACTTCGAAGCAATATTAAAAGAATTCCATCCTTAAGCAAATTGGCCAAATAAAGGCAAGTCTTCAATCCATACTCCAAGCAAAGGGATAAGAAGTCTTAATTCTAGGTCCATAAGTCCGATATCACTTCAAAAGAGGTCCATAAAGAGATCACTCCAAAGCATAGGATAGTAACCAATAGTCCAAGATGAGGAGAATTAAGTTTTTTTATGGTTTGATCCTTTATTAATGTTTTAAGTCCAAATGGACAAAAGAAAAATGGCATAAGCATAAACATGTGTCCAACGGACAAAGGAAAAAATTGCGGAAACATAAACATGATATGGAATGATAATAATGAAGCATAAAAGAAATAAAAGAGATAAGGAGCGAGAAGGAAACATAAACAAAATTAATATAATAAAATTGTTAGTAAGTTAGTGGTTAATTGTTAGTGTTAGTGATCAATAACAATTGAATAATTGCACTTAGGTCAAGGTTGATGAAACTTATTAGAGGATTGATAAGACCAAAGCCTCCTAACAACAAGTTTCATGAGTTATGAACCATAAGACAAATAATCAACTATTTTTGATATTTATTCCGAGGCGGGACAAATTTTGGTCTATGTTAAGCGCACGCCGGGTAATTTGTTCGAGCAATTACCCTACGAATGAGGCCGGCCATGAAATATATGTGTTAATGCACGCGAGATAAACGATATAGAGATCGTCATCCTAAAGCGATGCCACACGAAAAGAAAAAGTGGTAATGATCTCGTCTCGATCGAAATTCAACAAAGAAATTTCACGATCACTTCGACTTTCATCGATCAAAAATAAAAGAAATATAAGAAAGAGGAAACCAAATTTGAATTACAAATTCAAGACAATTCCATCTTTAAGTTCATTCACTCATTTTGGTGGATTAAAGTGCTAAATATATCATTAACTCAAAGCACCTAAAATGAATTAAATAATTCACTTTAAAGGTAGATTTGAATTAGTGAATATTTATTCAACTTCATCTACACCCTAAGTCCAATGAATTTAAAGAGAAATAATATCTTAAAATGTGATCCAAATCCAAAATTAAAAAGAAAAAAAAACAAGAGCAAAGGTATTCAAATAATTTTTCAAGAAATTTTTATAAACAAAATACAAAGATTTTTATAAAGAACAGAATCCATTAAAAAAACATTAAAAGAAAAAAAAGAACAAGAAAGTAGTGAAAATGATTTTTACTAACCAAAAAAAAAAGAAAATAGAAAGAAGTTCTAAAAAAAGGAGGTTTGATTGGAAAAGGTGGTGGTGCGTGTGAAATGTGGAGCACATGGGCTTATAGGCCCAATTTCATTGAAAATAAATGAAATAAAAACAAAAACAACAAAACATTAAAAAGGAAAATGAAAAAGAAAAAAGTCAGAAAGAAAAATCTTCTTCTTCTCCATTTCCACACGCGGTACTATTCACCATCATCATGCTAGCAATTTTGAGCTCCGTCAAATCGGAACGACGGAGCTCCGATGTGGTACCGTTGCGACCGGAAAAGCGAGAGGATTTCAAATATGTAATTGATTTCAACCGTCGTAAACAAATTGCAACGCAAACTGAGATTTAAGCTTCGTCGGAAAAAATTTCACTACCTTCAAAATTCAAGTAAGCACTCTTTAAATTCTTCCTCTCTTCTTCCTTGCCTTGAATGAGTGTGGTTGTTGTTGATTTATGTAAGTTTCTTTGTTGTTTGGAGTGGTGAGAACTTTAGATGAAAAATGGAATTTCGGTTGGATATTTGAATTGGTGAAGAAAAATGGTTTGAGTTGTGATTTTGGCAGAGGTTTGAGGGCTGTCAAAGCTTGAGAAATTGTGAGAAATGAAGTTGTATTTATAGATGGAGAGTGAGGGAGAGTGATTGCCGTTTTTGAGTTTTCTCTGCGTTTTGCTCGTATTCCGCTTTTACGAAGTCGTTTTGCTTTGTTTGCTGCGTTTTATTCACGGCTTGTATGCGTGCCGTTTTTGGTTTATGAAGTGTTCGTTTTGTGATGGTGATGGCGTGATGGCTGAGTTGCTTGCGTGGCTGCTCGCGCGAGTTGGAAGTGGTGACGTCGGCTGAACCGTGGCGTGAGAAATTGTGTGTGTTAGGCCATGTTTGGCTTTTTTTTTCTCAATCAATTTTCCACTTTTTTGGTTAATGGGCTTATGAATTTTTTTGTGAAATTAATTTGGACAAAGGTTTTTTTTTTTTTTTTTTGAACAAATTGGTTAGAACAAGATAATTGAAAATTGGTTAAGGGTATTTAATTAGAGAAAAAAAAATGTTTATAGAAAAAAAAATTGTGAAATTGGATATGAAATGGATATAATTGGACAAACTTGGAAAATGATGGATAGACAATGGATCTAAAGTGGATATGGTTTATGAAAAAAAAGTGGATAAAAATTGATATAAATGAGGCAAAGTGGATAATTGGATATTAGAAAAAAAAATGGGTAATTGGATTTTGGTTTAGAAAAGGAATGGATAATGAAAATGGTTTAAGAAAAAAATGGATTTATTTGGATATTGGATTAAATTGGATTTGGAAATAAAATGGATAATGGAAGTGGGTTAGAAAAAAAGTAATGGGCCTTGTGTAGTAATAGGAGGTGTGGGTAGAAAAATGGAAAATGGGCTTTGTGTCATGAATATAATGAATGGCCTTTTTGTAGATTAATGATTATGAAAAATGGTGATGGATATGGATTTCTAAAAAAAGAAGTGGACATGAACAATTGGATAATTGGATGTGGATATTAAAAATTGGTTATTAAAAAAAATGGATATGAAAAGTTTTAGGGAAGAAAAATGGATTTAAAGTGGATATTTAGAAATTTTGGACATAATGGATAACTCTAAAATGTGGATAAATGGAAATTGGGTTTTTGAATAAAAAAATGGAAATGGTTTAGAAGAGGAAATTGATAAAATTGGAAAAGGAATATGGTTTAGAAAAGAAATGGTTTAAGGAATGGAAAGCAAATCTTTATTTTTTTAGCCCAAAACCAAACTTGACTTTTTCACACGCCTCTGATAAAGTGCACACAGCTACCACTGAACAAACCACAACTAAACAACAGCCACTTAAATCCATCATCCTCTGCATCTCTGATAATAAATTCTGAATCACTTCAAAAATCAATCATCTGGGAAAATAAATCCACAGATGAACCCAATTTGGACTGGTGAACTCAGATGAACCTGATGAATATCACCACACAACAACTTAACAGTCGCTGCTTTGAGGAATAGCTCACTGAAACAGATAACTGACACTTGAAATAATTGCTGGATATTTTGACCAATGTCAGGTCAAACATCCATCTGAACTGGATCAAGAACAAACAGTCACACGTGACTTGAAATCACTTCATTTCCTTTGACAAACTTGCACAACACACAAGCAAACAGCAACATATTTTTGGTATTTTGGTTAGAGGTTAGATAAACAGAAACAAATAAGAATAATATACAGATGCTCAGGAGAAACAAAGATTATGATCTTGCTTGTGGTATGAGATGCAAAAAGACATGTGGGATCTTAGGGGCAAAAATTAGGGTATTACACTAAGGAACCGAAGTTTGATAATTCGTGAAAAATAAGGACTTAGGTCTGTAAAGTTAAGTTGGAATTGGAATACGTCAGAAATTTGAATGGAAGTAAAGTTAAGCATGGATCTAAGACAAGAATACAAGTTGCATGTTTGTTGAGTAGAGGAAATTCGGGGGCGAATTTCAATTTAAGGGGGGGAGAGTGTAATACCCCATATTATCTAAATGCTCAATTGGATATCAGATGAGATTAGATGAGCATCTATGTGCTCTATCTTTGATTAATTGGATTTGGGGAATTCTCTAAGTACTTTAAGTATCGACATTTGGGATCAATAGAGCAACTAATGAACTCAGAAGAGATCAATTTATTATTAGTTCAAGAGAGACTTTTATGATAACTCTAATAATTGATCAATTGGAGATATTTTCCCTATTGGATTTATATTATATAATAATAGTATAATATATGTATATATTTGGAAAGAGAAAGAAAAAGAGAAAGAAAAGAAGTTAGTAAAGAAGGAGAAGAAAAGGAAAAAAAGAAAGAAGAGAAAGAGAGAAAATGGAGAAGATGAAGAAGAGAAACCCATGGATCATCGGCATCTTCGTCAAACTCCTCTTCGATTATCAGGTGGGTTCTAGATAGAAACCTTAGTGTAGAATTTCTTGAGGTTTTGGGGGTTGTGTTAGGTTTGGGAGAAAATGGGATTTTGTGGAAAATCGAGGAATCTAGCGGTTGAAATGAGTTATAAATTGCGTAGTATAATCTATACTGGTGTGGAATCATTTACCGATAATCGTCATGAATGTTTGGATTGGTTTATGTTATTTGGAATGTTAGGGTTTTAGTGGAAATTATGTGATAAAGGTTGATAATCATATTGTATAAAGTTTATCGGTTAAACCGTAATGGAACTGTGATATTATACCTCGATGGGTTGATTGAGTATGTTGTGGAGATATTGTTGCATGTTGGGTAAAGCTCTGTTAAGAGTTTTATTTTTCTGGAAATCGCAGAGCCCGCTCAGCGTGCAGTAGCCCGCTCAGCGCGCTCAAGAAAATCTGCAACCCCTCAAGTCAGGGAGAACGGCGCTCAGCACGGTCAGGGGCGCGCTCAGCGCGCAGGCCTGGGAGTTGAAATTTCTTCCTTTAGCGAGAAATTCATAACTTTCGACTCGTTTATCGGTTTCGATCATACTTTATATTGACGTAAAGCCGAGGAAATATTCTATGCAATGGAGATGAAATATGTCGATTTTACCGACCGATTAAATAATCGAGAAAGTGCCAACAGTGATAGAATTATGTTTTAATTGTTATACATTATTCTACTATGCAATTATGACATGTCTTGCCTATCCTATTGTTGTGTAACATGATTGTAAGTGAATATGCATGCTTAAAATGAATTAGGAAGAGTGAGGGAACTTTACCCCAAAACCTAATGATATGATTCTAGGTTGTGACTAGGATTGATGAATAATCTAGATGGCGATGCTCGTGCGTTCGATGTAGATGTGCATCCTTGCCGAGTAATGGTCTAGAGGTGAGTGAAACACTAGTATGGAACATGTGTATTATTATGTTTTATTGTTAAGGCGATTATGGCCTTAAGGCATTGTGACCTTGTGATTGTCGAATACGATCGCGTTTGTGTGTGTGATCATGTAACCGTAACCGGTTTATCTCGAGTGTAGTTTCATGAGTCTCAGACTCCTCTGAAATGGATGCACAACTACTTGGCAGGTTTGATTCCTCGTACTGTACGAATGGCGCCCATGGAGCGTATGCTTGTGACGGTAAAAGGCCCGTGTGAAGTGACGGTTCATAACGGTAAAAGGCCCGTAGAACCCGAATCCATTCGTATGTCAAGTAGATTACAAGGACCTATGACTCGGATCGCCTTCTAGACGTAGAAGCAGACGGGAACAGGAGGTACCTTGGTATGGTTATTGATTAGTGATACTGTGAGTTGATGAAACTCATGACATGTTTCCATATAGTGTGAGATTGTGAGATTGAGTACTCAAGGTTACTTTCCCTTCCCCTTGACTTGAGTTAGGATTGATAGAACCTTGTAGAGCCGAGAGGACTATAAGATAGGGAACTCACTGAGATTTGATGTTTCTCACCCCACTATAGTTGCTTTATTTCAGGTGTGATTTGCAGGTTCGATTTACAAGTGGAGCGATGCTTGGATGTTTCAAGAGAAGCTTAGTTAAGTTTATTCTGCTGTGTATTTTATTGTTCTTGTACAATGAGGAATATTGTATATTATTCTTAGATTTTTATCTTTGGCTAGTTTCCATAACTTGTACCATAGATTGTTTTTGTTTTTAGGAAATGGTCAAGTATGTGAATTACGCCATTAGGCACTTTTGATGTGTCAGTACCAAATAAAATGCTTGTAAGGTATTATTCTAGATATATATTATGCAGGGCATTACAAAGGTCCCGAAGGTCGTGTTGTGTGTGTGATTGTGGAGGTTCTCTAGTCCCGTGAGATTGTGCCCTCACCCTTTTTGATCCCTAAACCACTACCAAGCCTTTCTTCCTTCAGACTCCTCAGTCCCCCCCCCCCCACAGAATACTAGGCCCTTATGCCCTCTGATATGGAATTTAGTCCTTGAAGGTTAGTCATTGGTTATGTGATGGCATCTCCCCCCTCTGTAATCTCCTCAATATTAAGAGATGTTGTTTGCTCTACTAATGGTTCATCAAGGAAAGTTCGGTTTTGGAAGGAAGTAGGAGTTTAAAATCCTCATAAATTCATGAGACGTGGTTACAAAACTCATTTTCTAAAGTTGAAGTTCAAATTCAAGATCCAAAATTTCAAATACAAGTTCATTATGGAATGGCAAGGATTATTCAAGATACAAGGCATGGGAGGCATCATATCATATTTTATAAAGATCAAGGGATGCACATGTTCATTTTAAAATGAACAAAGTTCTTTGGATTCATGATCAGGAGAGTTTTAAGAACTTTATCTGGAATTTATCATCAAGGATTAACATTCTAAGTTTAAAGGAAGTTCAAAGCATACAAGGCTTCAATTGAGTTCGTTCTTTTATGATTTTCTAAGTACGGGTTATATCCATTGTGAGAGTTCAAGGCATTGCCATCTGGTCTCCATTTTGATTTTAGGTCATCTTCAAATGATTCAAGATCCTAGAGGACCATATGCTAAACTATTCACAAGAAATGTTCTCATTATCCCAAGGCCATTTAAGAGACACGATTAGAATGATGTGCCCATTGATATTAAACGTACAAGATAAGATTTCAAAAGCTTGAAGTGTATTTTTTGATCATACAATTAATTCAAGTTGAGTAATTACTGTGACAAAAAAAAGGATGCTAGAGCATTTACTGTGTGATTGACCACTACTTCAAACAATGAGTTTGTCTGATTCAAAGTTCCAAAAATTATCAAGGTTCCACGTTTTACCTTTGAAGTTGAACATTGAAGACAAACATGAATTTGAGCATAAATTTTTCTTTTACATATTCTATCACGGTTCCACGTATATCATTGAATTTCAACATTTATTAGAATCAAATACATGTTTTAAAATGGTACCAACGACTAAATTAAAAGCCCTGCTCAAGTATTGCTCGAATTCTCAGATTTTGATATCAACGATATGATAATCTCTTGATACAAGTATTTATGCTCATCTTCATGCACATACATTGTGATATCAATGATGTCACCAGGCGGAAACGGTCTAGCACCAGTCTGGCGGTCCAACTCTCAGAATGATAAAATGAACATTCATCCTGTATTGCCTATTTAATCGATATCGCCTTCCAACCGAACCTCTGCAAGAGCACCTCTGCTAGCAACAAATAACTCCAAGGCCACATTTGTTTCTCAAAAGTCCTTTACTGCCTTCATCTTCAACTTGCAAAAGACCCCTAGAATTACAATGCCTAAAGAGATAACATCCTCAATCAAATTATGTGAATCAAGGATCTACAGCTTCCCGAATGCTCCCTCAAATATGTCTAAGATGCGGTCTTCACCTTCATGACAAAGAAATACCATCCAATCAAAAATGGAAGTTAGTTCATGATTACATTTACATGACCCAACAAAATCAAAGAGTGTTAAGTCCCAAACAAAATGTGTTCCAAATGAAAAAATCCACGTGTTCAAACAAAAAGGGAAACGACATCCAGATTATAACATATATCAGACACACTCATAACAGGCAACATTTTCTTTTCATTTACAACTAGACAACCATCATCGGTATGTGACCAGGCATCATCATTCACTTGCCTAAACACATAACATCCCTTTCCAAAACACGTATCAAACCTGATGAGCATAAAAGGAAAACTCATCAAATCATGTTTGTTTCTAAAACCATAACAACATACATCATACCACCTATTTTCTTTCCAAAATCAAAGCAATAGGTCTCAGAATATTTTCAAATCAGATTCAATAATCATCATTTTCAAATAGAAATTATGTACATAATCACAATGGCTACAAATTTTCTTTCCTAAACCAGAGAGGACTCAATCACATAATTCAGAAAAAAGAGATTCCTTCCCAAAATAGGGTACCAGACAAGAATCAGGTTTTTTTTTCAACATTTAAAAAAATCGTTTCAAGACAACAATGAAGTCTTCAAACATTCCAAAATAAGAAGAAACATGTTCAGACAACTCAAAACCTTCCAAAACAATTTCAGACAAGAATATTCCATTCCAAAACGATGCACGAACATTTTTAAGAAACTTTCCAAAACAAGTTCTTTGGACTAAATCATCATTGACCTATAAGAGGGATGGATTTTACAGAGCAAAGGCATACAAAAAAATCATAAGCAACCCAAACTTCAAAATCATTGCCACACCAAATCATTCACCATTCACAAACATACAAGGAGAGTCCTTCAAATCTCACGTACCATCTTTCATCAAATCCTACAACAACAATTCAAACCAGTATACCAGAAATAAACACAAATCTTTACGCAACCAGAATTCAAAACCAGAAATTCCAACCATCCAATAAACCAAAAATGCCACAACACATAATCTGAAAAGGCTCAGAATCTCAATACGAGTTTCTTCATGGCCATTATATAAGAAAACCACCCAGCACATACCCATACATGATCTAAACACCACAAACTCAAACCACCACAAACCATTCATCAGAATCACATATATACATACAACATGCAAGGCCAAAGGATTGAAGTAAACATCACCCCCACGGCAAACCAGGAGACATCAACACAAATAAAAGGAAAAGAAGAACCCTTGACTTATCTGTAGGTGAAGACGATCCAGACCAGGGCGTTGTTCATCATTCTCTTCCTTTCCTTTATCATTTTACTTTCGCAAATAGCCTTGTATATGTAACTCATCATGATTAATGGATTGGGGCTGGGAATCATGAGGTTAGGGTGCTTGTTTAGCTTCTCTCTTTCACTTCCGAGTGTGAATGCGAACGATCAAGTGGGAGAGTTTCGTTGAATTTTAGGGTTGTTGTTCTTTCTTTTTTGGGGATTTTAGGGTTCTTCAATTTTGTACGATTGAAAGAGAGTTTTGAGCTAGGAGAGACATTCGAGAGGAGAGTGAGGGCTCGCGAAGAAGGGGCTTTGTGAGTTAAAATGTTGAAGACGGATTGAGATTTTAGGGTTAGAGAGGCGAGAAGGGTTTGAGAACGAGAGAGATGAGAGTCTGAGGGAAGTCTTCGAAATGTTTTGTTTTTCCTTTGTTATCATCATTTTAATCACACACACACATGCTCACGCCACACATCGTGCACCGTGCACCCTCACCTTTTATCCATCCGATCACAGTGCACACACATCAAGCGGTTGGTATCTGAGGGTCTAAGTAGACCCTCTCTCTCTTTACGAACACCTGACCCTTCCTTTTCATTTAGTAATCAAACTTTTTTAGTTTTTTTAAAGAACATTGTTATTAACTTTCATAATAAAATATAACCTATTAAGATATAACCTTTTTTTATATATTAAAATATACCCCTTTTTCTATATATTAATATAACTTTTAATAAAAAATATAATCTTTCTTAATGATAAAAAATAAGTTTCAGATAATAAAAATAAAACCTTTTTAAATAAATAATGAACTTTTTATAATAAGTTTAGAATAATATCTTTTATAGCAAAATAAAACTCCTCTTTTTTAATAACTTTTTTTAATAAATTTTTATAATAAAAAAGATAAGACTTTTTTGTAAAGGTAAAACTTTTTAAAATAATAAAACTATTTTTCTAATTAATATTGTAAAGGTGCTTCCCTAAAAATAACAATAATAGTTTTTATTAAAACTTTTCTCTTATATTAGAATTAAATCTTTTTATAAACCTTCTCCTTAACTAGGATAGAAACCTTCCTCTCGGTGAACCTCTTTTTCTTATGGTCCTTCCCCTTAGTGATTTGTGTTTGAGTAGATAGTTGTATATGCACTCTACTTGTTTGTTTCGATTATGTCTGTTTGCTTCAAACCCTTTTCAAAATATAAAATCCTCGATCCAACGTCGAGCCATCTTTTCTATCCATGTAAGTCGATTGCTTTTAAGCATCGCTATCGACCTTTGGTCACTATCTACAAGGCTAGCCCACTTCGCTACTGTGCACGATTAAAATTCAACCTCTTTGTTTGATTAATCATTGTTGTATTCTTTATTACCTTATGCTTTACTCTTATAATATAATTGTTTGCATTATATCCAAGGGAAAATCTCGTGCATGATAAACAATTATTGTGCATGGTGCATGTGCATTTCATACCTCCCTATAGGTTTTCATACCCTTTAAGATAAGATTATCTTAGACAACTTTAGGATAGATTTCCTAAGTTAGTCCCCCTTAATCTGATTAGACAATCAAACACTTTAGCATCACCTGATTCTCCACACAAGAGAATTAGATGTGAATAATCTCAAAGAAGAGACATACAATCCCATACCCCATAATACAAACAAGATGTGGATTCCTTTTCCACTTAGGAGAGGTATGTGGCATACTCGTCGATTATATATCCGAGTTGGAGCCATTCTCCTAAGATGAAGCAAAGGTCCATTCTCAAAACTGCGGTGGTTTCTTAAGATGATGACTCATCTTTTCTCCTAGACCATTTTCAAACAAACTTTAGTATCCTTCAGATAGGAACTACAAGTGCTTTGATTCCACTCCCTACAGGATATGTAGGCACAAGATGCGATATCTTGTCGAGCACACTTAGGAATAGAACTTGTAGGTATTCCTATCCCTTTAAACCCTTTAGCAAACAATCAATAAACAACATAATAAAACAAGAGGTTCATGTAGAGTACTACAGATATCTAGGATGCTAACACCTTCCCTAGGTATAACCAACCCCCGAACCTTAGACTCTTAGATTTGCATTTGCATTGTATACTGTGGGACATTCGATCTTTCTCCCTTCCCTTGGATAAATTAAAGATCGGTGGTGAATAAACGATTTACGATTCAAGTTAATCAATAGCTTGATATCCAATTCTCACCACGACACTCACAACCGATAAATCAACATTTTCTTCACTTGTAATACACTTTGTACTTGTTCTATCATTGTTATATGGTGTGCATATTATAAATTTGTTCACTACAAACACAAATAGTAGTTAGATAGTGATAATTTAATTTTAAAACTAAATCTTTGTTGCTTTTTATGGATTTCAATTTGTGTAGATTAGCTATAGGAAAACCCCAATATGTATTTGTTGTGAATTAGGATGCCTTTGAACAAAATATACTCGGTTTCTTTATAGGCAAGAAACACGCAAGGGTTAGGGTTAACAAGGAAAAACAAAGGAAAAACAACAAGGATTAGTTATAACTGTTATTCTTTACTTTCTTTATAAAACAGATTACAAGTACTCAAGAATAACAAATAAACCTCTCACCCTAATTATGTTTTTTCACATCACACCTAAGATGAGAGACTAGTATGCTATTTATAATAAAACCTAACATACTAAACTAATGGGCTTTTTCACAATTACCCATTACAAGCTAACTTAGGGTACAAGCTAACTTAAACAATTGGATCCTTAATACAAGGCCCAATCCGACAGCTACACATTAGAACACACTTCGACTACAACATGTAGGTCTTCGACAATAGCATGTGAGCAGACTTTGACGACATGCTAACTAGAGTTTGATCCAATATCTCACAAATCTTCACCTTGGATCTAACTCTATAACATCAAGAAACAAACTAGCTTTCTTCATGCAGCTTTATCAACTGCATACAGTGGAAAAACTTGCAACTGGGCAACGTCTTGGTGATCATATCAGCAACATTATGATCTATCGAAACCTTCAGCACTTGGACTTCTCCATGCTCGATTACCCCTCTGATGAAATGCAGCCTCACATCAATGTGCTTAGTTCACTCATGATAGGCTGAATTCTTCGACAGGTGTATTGCACTTTGACTATCACATTTAACAGTGATACTTCGACCTTGAAGTTTTAGCTCCTTTGCAAAACCTTCAAGCCACAATGCTTCCTTCACAACTTCAGTTAGGGCAATATATTCCGCTTCAGTGGTTGATAAGGCAACAACCTTTTGAAGTGTTTCTTTCCAACTGATTATTGTCCCAAACATAGTAAACACATATCCAGAAATAGATTTTTTGGAATCCATACAACTTGCATAATCAAAGTCGACATATCCTTCGATTGCTGCTTTACTATCTTCACCCAAGGCTCCACCATAAATTAGGACTCTATTCAGAGACCCATTTATGTACCTTAAAATCCAATTCAATGCTTGCCGGTGAGCCTTTCCAAGATTCTCTATGTACCTGCTTACAAGACTTACTGCATATGTTATGTTAGGTCTAGTACAGACCATAACATACATCAAAGAACCCACTATATTAGCATATGGAATGCTATTTATATAAGCACTTTCGACATCAGTACTGGGACACTGATCTATACTCAACTTGAATTAAGGGTTTGTCGGAGTCACAACAGGCTTTGAATTCGACATACCATACTTTTCGAGAATCTTCTGTAGGTATGCCTCTTGAGATAAGCATAATTTCGACTGCTTTCTATCTTTTCGGATGTCAATCCCAAGAATCCTGGACGCAGCTCCCAGTTCCTTCATGTCGAACTCCTTATAGAGTTCAACTTTTACCCTCATTACATCTTCGACATTGTTAATTGCTATTAGAATATCATCCACATAAAGCAACAAAATTACAAATGAATTACCAGGTCGAAATCTGAAGTAAACACAGTGGTCGAACTGACTTCTAATGAAACTTATGTGTGCCATGAACTTATCGAATCTTTTATTCCACTGTCGAGGAGATTGTTTCAGTCCATATAAAGATCTCTTCAGCTTGCACACATAATATTCCTTCCCCTTTTTGACATACCCTTCAGGTTGCCTCATCAGGATTATTTCATCTAGATCACCATACAAGAACACAATCTTCGCATCCATCTGTTCCAATTCAAGGTCGAACTGTGCCATCGTGGCAAGCAACATTTGAATGGACCTGTGCTTCACAGCAGGAGAGAACACATAATTGAAGTCGATACCTTCTTTCTGAGTGAACCCCCTAGCGACCAATCTTCCCTTGTATCTCTTCGACGCCACTCCTTCGATTCATTCCTTAACTTTGAAAATCCATTTACAGCTGACTAACTTGGCTCCAGCAGGTTTCTTAATCAGTTCCCATGCGTTGTTATCATGAAGAGATTTCATCTCATCATCCATGGCCTTCAGCCATTCAGTCTTCTTTCGACTCCTCATAACTTCCTTATAATCTCTAGGTTCTTCGTCCAGAACCTCACTTGCAGAGATTAAGGCATAAGCTATAAGATCTGCATACCCAAGTCTCTGAGGTGGCTTGATGACTCTCCTCGACCTGTCTCTTGCTAGCAGGTAGTCATTATCAGTCTCCTCATCTTCGACTGCAGCTTTTACGTCTTCTTTGACATCATCTGGGATACGTAATTCAACATCAACATGCTCCACCTTAACAGGAATCTTTCCCTATTCCAGCTCTTTGTCAGCATCATTAGTATTCTTGAAAGTCATCTCAACTTCATTGAAAACTACATCTCGACTGGTGATACACCTCCTATGACCTGGCTCTAGGAACCATAGCCTATAAGCTTTGACTCCTTTAGGGTATCCCATGAACATGCATTTCAGAGCTCTAGGTTCGACCTTGTCTTGCCTAATGTGAGCATAGGCCACGCAGCCAAATACTCTCAGTCTGTCGAGACTAGGTGGATGTCCCGACCAAACTTCTTCAGGTGTCTTCAGATATGTTGTTGTCGAAACAGCCTCAGCCCAAAACACCTTCTTTAATCCAGCACTAGTCAACATGCATCTTACTCTTTCTAAATAGTTCGATTAAACCTTTCTGCCAAACCATTTTTTTGTGGAGTACCTGCACTAGTTTTGTGCCTTGCAATACTTGAGGCAACACAAAAGCTGTCGAACGCCTCATTGCAAAATTCAAGGCCACTGTCGGTTCTCAAGCTCTTGACCTTTCTGCTGGTCTGATTTTCGACCAGAGTCTTCCAAACTTTGAAATTCTCAAAAGTTTCATCCTTAGTCTTCTGGATGAATACCCATAACTTTCTGGAATAATCATCGACTATGGATAGAAAATATCTTGCTCCTGAATGTGATGGACACCTTGCAGACCCCCAAAGATCAACATGGATGTAATCAAGGGATCCATGAGTTCTTTGTTTGCCTTTGTTAAACTTCACTCTGCAAGATTTTCCAAATACACAGGTTTCACAAAATTTCAGCTTTTCGACTTTGTCTCCTCCAAGCAGATTTTGTTTCCCCAATTCGACCAGACCCTTTCACTGACATGGCCCAATCTCATGTGCCAAATTTCTATCTTCGACAAAGGTTTCGTGGATGCAACATTTGTCGAACCACTTACAACTTCAGCCTCAAGAGTATACAAGCCTTATTTCTCCACGCCTCTCAAGACTTCCTTTGACCCCTTCATGACTCTTAGGATACTTTTCTCTCCCTGGAAAACATATCCCTTCTTGTCGAATTCACCAAGAGAAATCAAATTTCTCTTCAAATCAGGTACATACCTGACTTCAGTCAATAACCTTATTGACTCATCATGGAGCTTGAATCTCACAGATCCAATTCATGCAATTTTGCAAGCTTTGTTGTTTCCCAGGAGCACTGATCCACCATCTTGATCACATAGCTCCTCGAACAAGTCTTTGTTTGGAGTCATGTGCCAAGTACAACCTGAATCCATAATCCACTCCTTTCTTGAGTCGCTGCTTGAAACCACAAGGACACCAAATGATTCGAAGTCATCTTGAACAATGGATGCGTTGCCATTATCCTTACCTCCATGATCTTTCAGGAGTTCAGGGCACACCTTTCTTGTATGAACCTCATTCTTACAATGATAGCATCGAATACCAGATGCTTCGCCACTATAAGACTTCTGCTGACTTTTACCTTTCTTCTTGTCGAACTTACCATCCTTTCGCAAAAAATTTCCCTTAACGACCAAACCTTCACCAACCGTCGAAGGTTTATGCTCCCTTCGTTCATTCAAGTCCTTAGAGTACAAGGCTGATTGAACTTCTTCAAAGCTCAGGGACTCCCTTCCATACAAGAGAGTTTCTTTGAAGTGAGCATGTGTTCTGGGCAAACCGCACAACAATAATGATGCTTGATCTTCATCATCGATCTTCACATCAATATTTTTAAGATTAAGAATTAACTTGTTGAACATATCCAACTACTCAGCCAACACTTTGTCTTCGCTCATCTTGAATGAATACAAAGCTTGCTTCAGGTAGAGTCGATTCACCAGAGATTTGGTCATGTACAAACTTTCAAGTTTCAACCATAACCCCGATGTCGTAGTCTCCTTTGATACCTGTCGAAGAACCTTATAACCAAGGCTCAACAATATTGCGTTGTGGGCTTTCTCTATCATGGTCGTCTTTTCTTTTTCCGTTAACGCTGTGAAATTCTGGCATTGCAGACAGCAGATGTCTTAACACATGTCAAGACATTGTTCTGCATAAACATTTAAACAAGGAACAGAACAGCAGACTGATACCTTGAATATCAGAACCGCAGAATCACAGATGTTACGACATCTGATCCAACATGTTAATCAAGACTGAACTGGAAACAACAGAATGATAAACAACACAGAATATGATGACCCAGTTCGGTGCAACTCACCTACATCTGGGAGATACCAATCCAGGAAGAAGAATTCACTATCAGTAGTATAGTTTTATGTAAACAACCTCAGGTTTATAGAAAGCACCCACGCTAACCTATCACTACCCAATGAAGACTTTATCATTAGAAGTCACATCTAATTGATAAGAGAAACCCATATCACTCCCTAAATTACAACCTGTGATTATCTAACAGGTAATACCTCATAACTGTGTCTACCCTATTGAAAAACACCCCTTCCAATACAAAGTTCAGTCAAGACTCTTGACTAACAATAATACTCGGTTTTGCTTAAAAGCTTCAACCAAGAACAATACTCAACTCTTACTTCAAAGCTTAGAGTGAGAACAATTTACAACAACCTATGTCGACCACATAATATCAAAAGATACATGGGTGACTTACAAACTACACAAGAGACTCTCAAAACCCTAAACTCTTACGTTGTACCGACGACTTATTGTTGTGTGTGCTTGCTATTTTAGGTCTAGCAAGTCCTTATTTATAGACTATTGCAGTATGGGCTTGGACTCTTCAATCAGGTCCAATCTTCACGTTTTAATTCAGCTGCAAGATCTTCTCCACAAAAATACGAACAAATCTCCAAATAGTTTCCTAAAAAGTCTCCAAGATCCTTTTTATGAAATTCAATTAAATCTGCGCTTTGTTCCTAATAAATCTCCTTGGCCTGCGTATAATGATGAGACATATCCAAAATATTTTCATCAAAACAAAACAAATATGTCAAGAGATATACAACAGCAGCACCTGCTATACCAGACAAAGATGTCATGACATATCCTTCGACATCTTGATTAAAAGTCACATGACAGCAAAACAACAACACCTGCTATACCAGACTAAGATGTCATGACAGTTGATGAAGATGCTTCAACATCTTACTCAACTTCTTGCCAAGTATTATAACCATATATGTACTGATGTCTAATCAACCATGTCAGGACATCTTACCCAACATCTTGTTGTAACGCTTCCAAACAACTATGCTGAACCAGTAGGGCTTTCATCTCCCTTCAACGCTTCTAAACAACCCTGCTGAACCAGTAGGGCTTTCATCTTCAAGCGCCACAGACCAAAATCGTTCACTCCGGTGAACTTTTCAATCTCATACTTTGTTGAAGGCATCTTCTCCACGTTCACCGCACCAATTTGTTTTAAATTAGGATACCTTTGAACAAAATATACTCGGTTTCTTTATAGGCAAGAAACACACAAGGGGTTAGGGTTAACAAGGAAAAACAAAGGAAAAAGAACAAGGATTGCTTATAACTGCTATTCTTTACTTTCTCTATAAAACAGATTACAAGTACTCAAGAATAACAAATAACCCTCTCACCCTAATTAGGTTTTTTCACACCACACCTAAGATGAGAGACTAGTATGCTATTTATAATAAAACCTAACATACTAAACTAATGGGCTTTTTAACAATTACCCATTACAAGCTAACTTAGGGTACAAGCTAACTTAAACAATTGGATCATTAACACAAGGCCCAATCTGACAGCTACACACTAGAACACACTTCGACTATAGCATGTAGGTCTTCGACAACAACATGTGAGCAGATTTCAACGACATGCTAACTAGAGTTCGATCCAATATCTCACAGTATTTAAAACTTAAACATCATTCCCAAAACACACAAAAATAATATCATTAAACAAAATAAGTAAACATTACAGCAAAAGCTATGAAGATTCCAAGACAAATATGAACAAAAAAATTAAAAAATGGAAAAAAGAAGAATACCACATTGAGAAGAGAAGCAAGACCCCCAACTGCATGTACCATAATCACATATTTAAGGAGGTCACCAATTCAAAATAGCACAAACAAAATCATCATCAATATTATAACATTCCTTTTCTTCACAGAACTCCCATCAATTATAACATTCCTTTTCTTCACACCTTCACTCACTGTGTTCACAAAATAAAAAACTAAAACATGTAAAAAAAATATAAACACTCAAAACCAATAATATAATGAGAGATATGAAATACAAAATATTGAAAACCCAAGTGAAAACATATAAATCAAAATCTACAAACAAATACATATAAATCCAATGAAAAAAGTAATGTGAATGCAAGTAAAAAAATTTTATTAAGAAGGTCTTGTCGACCAGAATTTCCACTGTGAAAACTGGCTTTGGGTTTGTCGCATACCAACCAAATTTGGTGGCTCGACAATTTGGCTTCAGTCAATTTTATATCAAAATCTCTTTTCACCAAAGAAGACGAAATATGTCTGGTTATTGATACACCATCTGAGGCATATTATAAGGAATGTTTAGACTTTCACACTAAAAAAGTCATTAATTTAAATCCCTTTAAACTTGAAACCTCTTTTCACTTCACTAAAGAATTTGAAGATTGGTGGTCTGCCTACTACAATCGTTTTGTTGTGGACACTTCGACTCTACTTCAACATCTAACAAATGCTTTGTCTTGTCTGCAGAATAAAAAGAAGAAAAGTCGAGGTATGCACATCAAAGAGATTCAAGCTTTTCATGCCATTTTTTCATTTTTGCACCTTTTCAATTTTAATTCCATTTTGACATCTTTATTGCCTAAGTATTATCCGAATTTCATGCAACATAGACTTGTACTTTTTCAAGTACTTACCATTTATCCTCGGAATTTGACCTTCAGGAGTTAATTCTTCAATTTCATAAGCATTATTTGAAAACACTTGGCCAATCCGAAATGGACCTTCCCAATTTAGTGACCATTTACCTAAAGTCGGATCTTTTTTATTCATAGGTAAAATGAATTTCCAAACATAATCACCAACTGTAAAGGCTTTTGCCTTAACTTTCTTATTGTAGGCATTAGCTATTAGTTCCTTTTGTCTTGTGAGATTGTTCAAGGTTGTTAGTCTTTCTTCATCTAAATCAACTAATTCATCTAACATCATCTTCCAATAATGGTCAGAAGGAATTTCAACCTACCTTTGAATTCTAGTTGATTGTAAATAAATCTCGACAAACAATATTGTACCAGGACCAAATGTCAGTCGAAATGTAGTGGAATTAGTTACCTCTTTAGGGAAATTTCGATAAGCCCATAATACTCTGTCTAAAGTCTTATACCGATTTCTTGGATTCTGACCCACATGTCTCTTAATTAGGCCTATTATAATTTTGGTGGCTGCTTCAAATTGGCCATTTGCCTGAGCATAATAGGGGGTACATGTTAAAATTTTAATTCTTAAGTCTAAAGCAAACTCAACCACCTTTCGTCCTCTAAAATTCGACATGTACACCATTATGTGGCCCTTTTATCCTCTGCATTGCTTCCACGTGTTTTCAGTTCTTAAATTATTACAAAACTTACATTGTTGTTGATAACAACTTCACATCTTACAATTGCCTCTATCGAGAATCTTCTCTGTCAAACTTTATGATTTTGGTATCGAAAACATGATTTGGTCATTGTACATAGTATTTTCATACTTTTGCCACACTTTTATGTTAACTTGCTAAGCTCAAAACTGGAGGCTAACAATATGGTTGGCATGTATCAATAGTTGTTTTTGGGCCTTGGGCTTTGTATGTTCTTTTTGATATATGAAAAACCTGAGCTAAAAAAAGATCCTCTACATTTATGCAGAGAAAGGTTGAGTTATAAGTGTAAAAAAGGCTCATATGATAAAACCCTCAACTTGACCCATTTTTTTAGGTGCCTTACTAAATGAATATTTTCTTGATTCCTTATTTTTAAACTCCTTTATATTTTTATTTTTTAGGAAGCTTAATTACATGGATTAAAATCTAATTTGTTTGAAACAAAATATTTTAGTTTATTTCTTTAAATTATATTATATATATATATATATATATATATATATATATATATATATATATATATATATATATATATATATATATATATATATATATATATATATATATATATGAAAGTTAATTTCAAAAATATTTTTTTTTTTAAAAGTGAAAAATGATAATTTTCTACTTTTTTTTTTATTTTGTATAAAATAAAATAAAAAACAACCTTTTTAAAAAAATATTTTTTGAAAAAGGATATTTTTTTCAAATATATAAAAAAAAAATCTATTTTATAAAAACAATATACTTTTTTTAAAAATAGATAAAAAAAATTTAGAAAATATAAAAACTGTTTATTTTTCCAAAAATAAAAAAAAAATTCCAAAAAAAAAGATTTACTTCCGAATATAAAAAAATTGATTTTTCTTTGAAGATTAAAAAATCAAAATTTTCTTCAATATAAAAAAAATGATTTTTTTTTTAATTTTTCCCGAAAATACGTAAAATGATTTTTTTTTCTGAAAATAAAAAAATTTGATTTTTTTCCGAAAATAAAAAATTGTTTTTTTTTATTATTTCAAATATTAAAAAAGTTAATTTTTTTCTTCTAAAAACATACAAATAAATATTAGTTAAAAATATATTTTTTGTAAATATTAATTTAAAAAAAAAATAAGAAACTTTATGAAAAAGTTTGGGTCTTGAAACCCTACTTGATTTTTGGAGGCCTTTAATTTAGGGGTTTACAATATTTAGTTTTAAAATTGTAGGCCTCTAAATTTTGGGTGTTTTAAAAGTTAGGTTCAGACTCCATAAATCGATAGCTCTAAATAGAGTGATTTTAGACAAAATAACGAATAAGACAAAAGAAATATGATATTTATTTTGAAGTGAAAAAAGTATGAGAGAAAGTAAATTATAAGAAAGACAGAGAAAGGCATCCCAAGACTTTTTTGCCTCAAATGCCCCATTTTTGAAATTCATTTCACAATATACCCCACTTTGAAAAAAAATTTAAAACTATTTATGAAATAGCTCGTCCATTCATTGGTCGAGGGTGTGAATGTTTTTTTCTACAGATAACCCTCGACCATTCATTAGCCCATAGCTATTATTTTTTTTCTTCGTTTTTTTTTTGTATTATATTAATTTATGTTAGTTTTTTATTTATTTAATATAACAATAAATATAATATTTTAATAATATAATATATTTTTTATTTTTTTTAAATTCATTGATTATCTTTTTTCTATATATTTTTAAAGAAAAATTTTCATAATTGTTTTAAATTTAATTGTACTAAATATTTGTAATATTTTCTTAATTATGACAATTAAGCAATTAAATATTTTTAAAATTTAATTAGTAAACATAAAAAAATAAAAACACTTATTTTAATATTGATGAAAATATGATATACAAATTATTTATCAAAATGACCACATGTTCCACACTTGGTACTTTTTTTTTTTTGCTTCCCATTGCCCAAGTATCCAGTTCTCTGTCATGCAGTAGATAAAGTAGAGTCGAAAGACAGATCTTGATTTTGATGTGATGTATTGGTCGCTATATTCATACAATCAAAATCTTGAATGGAAAAAATTGGCATATCCAGAAGCTTCTCATCCGCGAGTTCAAAGTTGGTGACTGAATGTGTTGGTTGTGTGAAGATGTCTGGTAGAGTCTATTGAATTGGAGGATATTAAACATCTTCAGGGTTGAATGTAGAAGTGGGTTGAGAGAATGAAGTATTAAATGTTTGCTGTTGAGATTAAGGGTTTGAGTAGTCGAAGTTAGGTTGATAAATTTGAGTGTATTGTATGGGTGGTTGAAGTGCGGTTTGTTGTTGATATTGTTAGTGGTAGTAGTAGTCTGTTTGAGGGGTTGGAGTGTGATGAGTTTGTTGTTGAGATAAGGTAGCATAAAATGTGTGTTGTTGTGTATTTTGGGTGTGATTGTATGTTTGTTGGGAGGATGAAGATGTTTGGGACCCAAATTATGATGTTTACACTTGGGGAATTTCATGATGTATGGGCGGAGCTGTTTGTTGTGTTAAAGAAGAGGCATTTTTATGAGGATCGTTCAGAAATTGTGTGTTAGCAACATGCATAAATGGAATTAACTTAAACCAATCCATATATCATCGACTTGGCTTACACTCACCATCTACCATGTTCCCCTCCAATATCAAATGTCTTCTTTTTTCCATTCTTTGTGCTCATCTTTGTTAAATTCACAGTAATGAAGACCCCATGACTGGATCATGGTCATCTCGTGGTGCTCCCTTAGACATTTGGCTGATAAGGGATTTGTTTGATGCATTTTAACAATAAAGAAACAGATTATAGATGTTTTCGCACTCCATACCAGGATATCACTATAATCACACGGTGGGTATGGAAGGCATGGCCTCCATATAAAATGTTACACGAAATATAATAGTTAAAATGCAAATAACTATATTAGAAAATATAGAGATTGTAAGGTTACAAACTTACATCTATTTCCTCCATGTGGTCTATTAAGACTCGATACCCACATAGATGATAACGAGTTTTTTCTTCTTCCGTAATTCATACCTCGTTGACGCCATCTTGCGTTTACAAATAAATAAATAAATGTATTAATTTTTGGTAGAGTTCAATATGCGTGTAATAAAGTGCAATTATAAATTAAGATTACCTTAACGTATATGGATGAGATAACACTCTATTAATAACAGGAGCAAATAATAGTACACATGTGAATGCCTAAATGTTGAGTAAGACAACACATCCTCCCATGATTTTTACTCTGTTTTGGGTCGTTTTACACGTATGTCTATACAATGTACGCAAACAACGAGAACCCCAACTATATGTGTTGCATTTATCTAGATCTCCTAATAAAGGTAACCAAGATGAATGCAACAAATTGTGACTTTTTCTGGCATCAAAACTTTAGCAATGAGGAGTAGAATATATATTTTGGCATGAAGAATGTTATTCTCTTCGGCGGGTTAGGAGTTTTTTTTTTAAATTATGCTAATAGAGATTCTAGCCAAACAATTTTTACAGAAGACCAATTTTCCCTTCAATAAGGGGTTTTATTTCTAAATTCTCAATATATTCATCATTGCTTACTTGAGCAGAACCATTAACAACTTTACCATTTATACGGAGACCTAACAACATACTCACATCCTCTAACGCTATGGTACATTCACCGGTTGGTAAATTAAATGTATGTGTTTTCATTCTCCATCTTTCTAATAGAGCAACAATTAACTTTGAATCAACTTTTAAACTACATATTTTTGCAACATTTGCAAAACCATATCCTTCCAAAAACAATATTATTTCCGCATTGGGTTCAAAATAACTATGAGAATGAATTCAAAACCTAATGTCTTCCTGTGACAAATATGAAAGCAATTAATACCATGTTCAACAAAAAAAAATTGAGTATATAAGAATCTTACGTATGTTTCGACATTTGTCGGTTCTCCACGATGCGATTCTCCCATCCACAACAAACCCATTTTGAAAGATGATAACTAGAATTATGTGAAGTGAATATTGTAGACGACCGATTGTGAAAAAAACTTGTGTAATTGTGTTATTTATAGAGTCATTTATTTAATTTTTGTAGTATTAATATTAGGGTTGTTGCTATTATCCTTTGGAAATTAAAATGCATGCATGCAACTTTTTCATTCTATGTATACTCTATATTGCACGAGCTTCATTGCATAAGAAGAACTCAAAGTGGGTGATTGGTAAGATCAGTGGACCCCACACTTGCACTACGCCTTCTCTATCACAAGATCATAGAAAACTCGATTCATAAATTATTAGTCATAACATCAGGGAGCTTGTTAACTGCGACGCTTTTCTTAAAGTGAAGGTGATCATCACCCATATTGCTGAAAAATGCAGGTATATAACATCATACAAAAAAACGTGGATTTCAAAGAATAAGGCCATATAATCATTGTACGGAAATTGGGAGACATCTTACAACGATCTTCTGCAATGGTTGTTGGTAATGAAAACCTATCTTCCTGGAACTATTATAGAGTTGCAAACCTTGTCTGCGGTTTCAGACGATGGAACCCAGTTGGGTGACAAGTGTAACACCCTAAACCCCGAAATGCAAAATATAGCAAATATACAACCCCTACACACTTAAGGTGTCGCTCAAAACATAACATAAACCTACTTCGTAACACGAGTTATGTAAAACATGCATTAAACTAAAACCTATCATCACATGCTCACCTTTACATAGGCTCACCGTAATAGAATAATCAATTTAAATAATCTAACAAACAAATAAGTGTCATAACATAAACTTAGTTATGGAAATTTCCTTCAACAAAATCGCAAATGATAACAATAATAAAATACAAACGTTCGCCTTCCCAGTGTTACATATCTGAGCAACGAAATCTAAAACAACACATAAAACAGAAAAGAAAGAAGAACAACCTCAACGCCATCCTTCAACTTCTAAGCAGCTACTCATTTACCTACTCATCTGTACCTCAAGAAGGAGCACAAAACCACACAAACAACAAAGGGGCGTGAATACACTCATAATATATAATGGGGCAAAAGTATAAAAGTGTAGCCTAAATGACATCAACAATTATTTAATACAATTCAATCACATACATCACCAAAGCACTCTCAACCACCAATATGAACATAATCATTCACTACATATGCAAATAATGAATGCAAATGTACTCAACACCTCGACTCAACAATGCATATAGTACCATTATGGAAAACACAGGTCCATCTTGCTCCTGAATCCCCACCATAGGACCAGATCAAACCAATCGTTACCATCACCACGGGTAATGCTTCACCAATTTCCATATGGAACCGGCTACTCGCTCTAGAATCCACACCGTCGAAACAGAGCACACCAAAATTTATTGCTATCAACATAAGCAACGCTTCACTAATACCTCATTGGAATTAGCTACTCGCTCCTGAAACCATACCATCGGACTAGAGCATACAAAAACTGGACCGGCCATGATGCATGATTTTCAACAACATGCAATATCACCAAAATTATCACCATTCAATTACAAAAATTATGCACACCAACAATACATAATTAATCATCATATAATCATGAATTTCATACATAATACGAATCATATTCATACATGGCACTCAATCATGTTAAATCATTTCAACATCGATTCATCATTAAACATGTACAATACTTCACACAATTATACATACATTCATACATTTAAAAATAAATCCATACATAATTCAAACACATCAATTCATCTCACAAAGTACTATCATAATATAACTTTGTGTGTTAGCTTTCCAACACTTCAAACGGTACCTCATTTGAACTTATGGAACTAAAGTTATGCCATTTTTACTTCAAAATTTCCTGCCATCATGCAGTAATCGATTACCAATATATGGTAATCAATTACCAACCCTGAAAAAACCCAGAAAAATTAATTTTTAAGCTGGTAATCGATTACCATTAATTGGTAGTCGATTACCACGAAACCCATGACGAAAATACTCAGTTTCTGCCTTCCAAATCCCTTCCAAAACCATATCCTAACATGCCCTAACATATTATAACAACTTATTTCAAAAATATAATATTATACACTAGTTATCAACCATTACCACATCATATACACTAAATAACATGCAATTTCACTCATTTAATCATGGATTTACATACTTTATTTATCAAATTCATCACCCACATATGAACACCCACACATACAAACATCATGAACAAGAACACATGACTCCCATAGTAAATCAGTGCCAGAAAATCAAGTAGTACATCATATCATTCATGCTATTTCAGAATATCATTCTTGTTCATCAATTATTCATCAAAAATGGAAAAATTAAGCAAACTTTACCTCTACCAGATCATGCATTTTACACCATATTAAGAGTAAATTCCCCCAATACTTTAGATTTTCCAGCAACAAGTCTCTTCTCCAATGATTTTCCTCTCCTCTGCTAGCTCTAGGGTTGTCTTCTTGCCTATTTCTCAAGCTCTCTAAGAATTAGATGAACCCTAACTCTCCCTCACCTTTTAGAAAATATACCTAGGGTTTTCTACAAAATTCCTTTTAACTACCTCATTAACCCTAAACACTTTTAATTCACATTATCAACCCCAAACTCTCATTATTCTATTATTAAACTCATCTTACTAATAAATTAATTTTCCACCCAACCTCCTATTTTCTCATCATATAATTATTATCCTCTTAATTAAATCAAATAGAATTATTCTAAATCCCGATAAACAAAATGAATCCATATTTATTCCATTAATTCCCATATTCATCAATAATCACATAATTTTAGATATAATAAAATGTGACTAATTCACTGAGCATCATAAAACAAAATAAATAAATAAATAATTGGGGTGTTACAACAAGAGGATCTTTCATCGTCTTTTTTGGGCGTTTCAACCGTGTATCCGCAGTTTTGCATATTGTAAGCCTATTGTGCAAGTTGACGGAACATGGTTGTATGGAAAGTATACCAGGGACTTTGTTGATGGTTGTGGCACAAGATGGGGATGACAACATTTTCCCAATAGCTTTCGCATTAGTTGAAGTTAAGACAAAGGATGCTTGGAGTTTCTTTTTTAGGAATTTGAGAATGCACATGACACCTCAGGCTAATATGTGTCTAGTATAAGATAGGAATGAATCGATTAAGAGTGCATATAATGATCCTAAAAATTGGATGGCAATATCCCTCATCTTCACATGTCTAGTGCATTAAACACATTGCGCAAAACATCATGCATGAGATTAAAAATAAGGAACTACGCAAAAAACTTGTTAACATGGGAAACGATCTAATTTTACACTTACTACAAATAGTTATGCATATTTATTATGTTTTATATAACATTTTTATTACATGATATATGTTGATGGGGGCAACATTTAATTACTAGTGTATCGAAATATGAAGAACAAATATAGAGGCTTTAAGGTGGATAGATAACATTCCCTGGGAAAAGTGGGCAAGGACGTATGACAAAGGGAAATGGTGGGGACACGTGATAACTAACTCGTCCAAAGCAATGAACTCAGTACTTCAAGTAACTTGAAACTTTCCAACCACTGCTTTGGTCCAGTTTACATACTACCAGTTGGGATCGCTATTTGGTAAACGAGGCCATCAGTGGACAAAAATGTTGGCTTATGAGCAAGTTTTCACGGATAGCTACAATAAGGGAATGGATGAAGAAGTGAGTAAATCTAACACACATAATGTCATGCAATTTTATCGCGAGAGATTCTATTTCATGGTCCATGAAAAAATTAATCAGAATGATGATCGACCAACAGGTACTTTCAGCATTGACCTCATGAAGTAGTGGTACGACTGTGGGAAATTTCAAGCATTTCATTTTCCTTGCTACCTCGTCATCGTTGCATGTTCTAGTATACGTCAGGACTACTCCATTCACATATCAAACATGTTCAAAATTCTTAACATATTAAAAGCCTACAAGGAAAGCTTCCTTTAACTTCCACATGAGGAAATTGGCCACAATATGAATGATTTACTCTTTAACACGATGATTCTATGCGAAGGAAGAAGAAAGGACGCCCAATCAGTACCCGGATTAGAACTGAAATGGACACTTTTGAAAAATAAAAGAGAAGGTGTGGGATTTGTTGCCAAATAGGCCATATGCATAGAAAATGTCCAGATGCAACAGGCCCGTCTAGATGATTATGATGGTTTTTTTAGTTCATCTTTTAGGCAAGTTTTTAGTTATATAATGTAATGTCTTTCTAATGTCTATGGAGAAAATAGTAAGAAATATATTTAATATTAATAACTTTCAATAACAGAGTACAGTTACATCAACTAAATTTCAAAATGCTTATTAAGAATTTAATCAACAACAACAACCAACATAAATGGATCTCAAAATCCTCTGTTAACTTCTCCACTGTGTGTTGAAAACTTACAATTGATAACTAAATCATTTTGTATATGATCCCAATAATATAGGTATGTACCCTCAGGGCTATCATCCGTCAAGGTTATTGAAATTCTGGTACCAGATATGTGTGATGTCACACACGATGTTACAACAACACACTCTGAACAATGGACAAAATAAACAACAGAAGAACACACCAAATTGTTCACCCAGTTCGGTTCCAACTACCTACGTCTGGGGGCTACCAAGCCAGGGATGAATTTCACTACTTGTAGAATTAAATTACAGACTCAACAACCTAGTTGACAATCTCCTAATCTCAATTCCTACTAGTGACTTTCTACCTAAGAAACCACTTAGATATGAGAACACTACTCAATCCCTAAAACCTCTCAAAGAACAACCTCTTTGAGAAACCTTGATCCTGCTTCACAGCTTTGATCAAGTTCCACAACTCTCTTTGCTTCACAGCTTTAGAGAGGACAGAAAACAACTCACCAATTCAAACTAGAATGGTGTATACAAAACTCGTACAAAATACTCAAGACACTCAACCTATGCTCTTGATCTTCTCTCTGTATTTCTGTATCTTCTACCTTTGATTTATGCGCTTTATATAGCTATCTGAATTGGGCTTGGACCCCTGCAATATCTGACTTGATTTGTTATATAAAACTGCATCTTCAAAACAGATTTTCTCCTAAAATCTTTTCAAATCTTCAACCTTTTAAATCTCCTACAAATCTGCACCAGATCTCCTATGCAGCGAAGACTATCTAACCCAAGATATTCGCATCCAATGAGACAACTTTCTATCCACAATTCCAGCTAAAACGCAAACCCTAACAACATCACAAACCTGATGTTATTAATTTTGCAGATCTAATGTCACAACATCGCTTGTGACATCAGACATCCAACTTAACTCTTAACACAGCCCAGTGTTAAGACTCAATGTTGTGACATCACCACCTTGACATCAAACATTGAACAACCTTTGTTTTACCAAAATTCCAGCCTATCCAAGAAACTAACAATCTCCCCCTTTGGCTAATTTTGGCTAAAATAATCTCTGCACCTTTAGAGACTTCAGTAGTGGAATAAACTTGAATATTTTTGAAACTCCAAACATCATCAGCAGCAACACCTTCAAACAACCTCTCAACAACTCTGCTGCAGCACCATCTTCATCAGCAACTTGGCAATAACCAAAATGGTGCTCCCCCTCAATCATGAACCAGCATACCAGCTGTTCAGCAGATAGCAATTACTCCCCCTTAATTTCTGCACTTCTGCACTATAACATCAGCAATCAGCTACATCCTCAGTAGCAACAACCATTAACTCCTTTGACAGCATTTAACATATCAGAATATTTGACAACTCCAACTCCTTGGTTACTTCTCCCCTTTTTTAGCCACAATTTTACAACCTTCAACCAGAAGCCCTACTAACTACAGTTAGTACTACCCTAGCTCTCATTGTTAGCCTCACAGTTAGCATAACAAATCATAGAACAAAAACATAAAGGGTGCATATACAGCACAATATTCATGTTACAAACCAAGCACATTAAGTGCTGAAACAAAGACAACATTGCAGAAACATAAAACTAAAACTACTAGAAGCAAAAGCAAATAAGCTAGTCTTCATTTGAACTTGATCCAACTCCAGTATCCTCTTCATCCTCCTCTAAGCTATCAGCACTGGCATTATCACACTCATCATTCTTATCAGCACTAACAGGAACATCATCTTTTTCTGAGCCATCAACATTGTTCTCATTATTTTCTTCAGGAACATCATCATCATTGTCTTGTTCTAACTACTGGATCAGCTTTTCAAGTCTCTCTTTTCTAACCAGACTGGTACTGATGACTGCATCAAGGTCTTTGCACATGGTCTTCAATTCTTCAATCAGTTCAGCCTTTGTAGTCTTCTTCTTATCTTCAGCAGTTGATGTTACAACAATGTCTGGAACATGATGTCCAGTAAACAGCTTGGGGTGTAGGGACAAGGCTGTCTTCCTCTGGTAAGCTATATCTGAGCTTGTTAAAGTCTCAGGTTGCTGATCTAAAATGATTCCACAAACCAAAGAGGGGAATGCTATAGGTAACTTGACAGCATTGGTTTCAGCATGTTTTACCACCTGGTTAAAAATGTAGCTTCCAAAGTCAAATTTCATCTTCTTTCCAACAGCATATATAAACTTTCCAAGACCAACAACAATTGTTGTTTTATGGTTGGTTGGCACCCAGTTAGCTGCACCAATCCTGTGAAGAACGACATATTTGATGCTGAGTTTGCTAGTCTTCAGCTTCCCTTTCAATGGCCAAACCTTTACTTGTCCAGCTGTAATCTCTTTGCAGATATCATTATCAGTAGACTCAAGATCACTACACTCTCCATCATCTCTACCTAGATATTTGTTGATGATACTAGGAGAAAAATTAATACACTTCCCTCTAACAAAGACTTTCATGAAGTCTGTGCTTCTCTTATCAGTAATGTTGACAGTGATGTTTACAATAAAATCTTTGACAAGCCCTTCGTAACATTTAGGAAGTTTTGTCACAGTCTTCTCTAGTCCAACAGTATTAATTGATTCCATAATTTCCTCCATTTCCAAAGCTTCTTTACCTAGTTCCCTTTCCAGGGCTAGTCTTCTCTGACAAACAAACTTCCACATAGATGCACTACTGGCATAATGGAAAGAAATATTATCAATTGGAACTTCAGGAACCTTATCAGATATTCTCTTTAGAATAGTTTTCCTGACAGGCGTGAAGTCCTGAACATCATCTTTGACATCATAGTCAGACTCTGAATGCTCCACAGCCTTCCTCTTTCTAGGATTTACTTCCACTTTACTCCAGGCTTTTGCTGGCCCAACAGCAATGTTCTTCCTCTTTTCATCAGATGACTTCTTAGGAGAGGGTTCAACCTTCTTTCCCTTCCTAGATTTTAATCACTTTGCAATACTTGGGACAGCTCTTGTTATCACCTCATCATCTGATAGATCATCTACATTGATCACATCAGCATTATCATTACCAACAGAAGTGGGTTCTGCAGATGTCCTAACATTCTCCTCAACATTTGTCTCTTCATGCATGTCTTCACTCTGATCAGCATCTTCAATAGTTGTTATTGTAAGTTATTGAAGACTTGACTTACCTCCTTGCACGTTATCTTTCTCAGCTGGCATCTGATTCAGAGGGATTGAAATTCCTTTAACAGGGATGCCTTTGTCCAGAATTTTTGAGGCAAGATTACCAATCCTTTTGTCTACATCAAACTTCTCTTCAATAGACTGAGAAGTAGATAATTTTGGCACAGTTTTGTCGCCAAATAACACACTAGTAACAACTTTCTTTGTTTCAGGATTCTTAAAGACAGTAGCAGGTCTCTTAGGAGTTAGTTTAGTGGGTCTCGAAGTACCTCATTCAGGAAGAATTGTTGAGAGGGGCTCAATGTTCATAGGATCGGATGCTGAACCTTCGTCAGTGGAAACCCTAGCTATTCCTTTTGTAGAACTCTGAAACGCGGATTTTTTGGATGGAGAAGCCATGAATCCTTTAAGATAGGTGAGATTTAGTGAGGGTTGATTCTTGAAGGCGAAGAAGATGAACAGTTGTGAGAACAGGGCTTCGAAGAAGCGTGATGTTGCAACACTAGGAAATGAGGGTCTAAGGCAAGGAGCTTGATTTTGAGTATCAATGACTTTCTCCCTCCATACAAACTTTCCTTTTAAATTTTTAAAAGGATTTATATCAGAATTCATTAATTCTGATTGCCCTTTCAGTATTCTTTCATGCTTGATGTTACCATCCGATGTTACAACATCAATCATAACATTACCATATAAGCTGACCTCTTTTGGTATCCATTGATAGCAATTATCTTTGGATCTTATACCCTTCATCACAACCTGATTATGCTCATCAGATACCACACACTCATCTTTGGTGTAGTTAACTTTGTAACCTTCACCACACAACTGGCTTATGCTGATCAAATTTGCATTTAAACCATTGACAAACAGAACATTGTCAAGTTCAGGTCCACCACCACACTTTACTTTTCCAACTCCTGCAACTACACCTTTTTCACCATTGCCAAAAATAACCTCATGATAGGGACAATGACTGACTTCAACTAACAGAGTTTTGAATTCAGTCATATGCTTTGAACATCCACTGTCAAAGTACCATGTATCCTTATCAACCTGTCTATCTGAGGTGTGGGCTAAAAGACATTTCACCTTCTCCGTAGGAACCCATTGTTTAACAACTTTGGGCCTGACCTCCTTTAGGTTTCTTTGAGGAGCAGATTGTGGATAACCATGCAGTTTAAAACAAGAGTACTGCATATGTCCAAACCTTCCACAATAGAAGCATCTAACTCTGTCATCTCTGAATTGGTTATTTCTTCTACCATGATGATGATATTGTTGTGGCTCACACCCATAATGTTGTCTCCTTCTTCCATAGTTGGCCTGTCTTCTATGGTGCTGTTGTCTTTTACCATAGGTAGACTGTCTCCTGAACTGAGGATGCTGTCTTCTAGGTTGTCTCCTATAGTGATGAGGCTTCCTTCTTCCATAGTAATGAAGCACAACATTGTTGTATCCATATCCATCTCCATACCAGTTACCCTGATGTTGAGACATCTGATAAAACCTGTTCTGATTGGACCTAACAGCCTCCACGCTCTGACTAGCTCCTTGAGGCTGCACCTTCCTTTGATGAGTACCATTTTTCTTCTCAACATTCTGTGGCTGAATAACCTTCTTAGATGTAGGATCCTGTCTCTTAGTTTGATGTTGAGACAATGGTTGAGACACCTCCTTCTTTGTTCCTGAAGTGTTAGCTTCTGTAGAACCCTTTTCCTCAGCCACATATCCTATACCTGATTTATCTCCAGCAGCTTTCTTTGACTGAAGAATCTTATCAAGAGTAGTTGTACCACTGTTCATCATCCTAACAGATTTTGTCATCTGATCAAGTTGAGATTTAATCAACAAAACCTCATTTTCTAGATCAGCTTTAGCAGTCTCAAGCTGAACAATCTGTTTCTTCTGTTTTTCCCTTTCTTGACAAATTTCCACACTCTTTAGATAAAGCTCTTGATAGGTGGATGCTAACTCCTCATAAGTTATTTCTCCATCACTATCATCACCAGAAACAACAGTTCCTGTCAAAGCTCAACATGCTTTGCTGACTCACTTTCACTTTCACTATCAGAGTCAGACCAGGAAACTGACATGCCCTTTTTCTGCTTCTTCAAGAATGTGGGACATTCTTTCTTGACATGTCCATACCCTTCACATTCAAAGCACTGAACACCTTTATCCTGGGCCGTCTTCTCTTCATCTTTCTCTTTTGACTTGCTGATGTCGGAAGGGATGTTCTTGACATTAGGCTTGTAGTTATTATTCATCCTCTTGACCACTTTGTTGAACTGCCTTCCCAACATAACAATGGCTTGAGACAAATCTTCCTGAGAATCATCATCTTTGACTTTCTTAGCTTCTGCAGGAGTGGAGACCAAAGCTATACTCTTGGGCTGCTTTTCTGGTTCTTCCTCATTCAAACCAAGCTCAAAAGTTTGAAGAGGTCCAATGAGCTCATCAACCCTCATCTTGCTGATGTCTTGAGCTTCTTCAATAGCAGTCACCTTCATCTTGTACCTCTTAGGAAGGGACCTAAGGATTTTCCTTACAAGCTTTTCTTCTGACATCTTTTCTCCAAGAGCACTGGATGTATTAGTCAGCTCAAGAACACTCATATGGAAGTCATGGATAGTCTCATCTTCCTTCATCTTCAGACTTTCAAACTTCGATGTTAGAAGCTGAAGTCTTGACATCTTAACTCTAGATGTTCCTTCATGTGTAGCCTTCAAAATATCCCAAGCTTCCTTAGCAACTTCACAGGTATTGATCAACCTGAATATGTTCTTATCCACTCCATTGAAAATTGCATTTAAAGCTTTGGAATTACCAAGGGAAAGCTCATCTTCTTCCTTGGTCCATTCTTCTTCAAGCTTCAGCTTTGAGGTGCCCTCTTTATCTTTCCCAGAATCATCTTTTTCAAATACAACAGGTGCTTTCCACTCTTTAATAATGGCCTTCCATGCCCTGCTGTCCAAGGATTTTAAGAAAGTAGTCATCCTTGGCTTCCAATAGTCATAATTGGATCCATCCAAAATAGGGGGTCGGTTGACAAATCCTCCAACCTCTTTGTCCATCTTTACACGAGAAAGTAACTTCCCTAGATCTCACCCAGAGACAGACATGATGCCTGCTTTGATACTAATTGAAATTCTAGTACCAGATATGTGTGATGTCACACACGATGTTACAACAACACATTCTGAACAATGGACAAAATAAACAACAGAAAAACACACCAAATTGTTCACCCAGTTCGGTTCCAACTACCTACGTCTGAGCCAGGGATGAATTTCACTACTTGTAGAATTAAATTACAGACTCAACAACCCAGTTGACAATCTCCTAATCTTAATTCCTACTAGTGACTTTCTACCTAAGAAACCACTTAGATATGAGAACACTACTCAATCCCTAAAACCTCTCAAAGAACAACCTCTTTGAGAAACCTTGATCCTGCTTCACAGCTTTGATCAAGTTCCACAACTCTCTTTGCTTCACAGCTTTAGAGAGGACAGAAAATAACTCACCAATTCAACCTAGAATGGTGTATACAAAACTCGTACAAAATACTCAAGACACTCAGCCTATGCTCTTGATCTTCTCTCTGTATTTCTGTATCTTCTACCTTTGATTTATGCGCTTTATATAGCTATCTGAATTGAGCTTGGACTCCTGCAATATCTGACTTGATTTGTTATTTAAAACTGAATCTTCAAAACAGATTTTCTCCTAAAATCTTTTCAAATCTTCAACCTTTTTAATCTCCTACAAATCTGCACCAGATCTCCTATGCAGCGAAGAATATCTAACCCAAGATATTCGCATCCTATGAGACAACTTGCTCTCCACAATTCCAGCTAAAACGCAAACCCTAACAACATCACAAACCTGATGTTATTAATTCTGCAGATCTAATGTCACAACATCGCTTGTGACATCAGACATCCAACTTAACTCTTAACACAGCCCAGTGTTAAGACTCAATGTTGTGACATCACCACCTTGACATCAAACATTGAACAACCTTTGTTTTACCAAAATTCCAGCCAATCCAAGAAACTAACAGTTATGTATGGATAATAATACTTTACTTTTCTCACCTTCATACATTGACAACCCAATTTTCGTAAACCCGTGTTGATGACTACAATCAGTGTTCTGAAATTCTATTGAGGATCTAGGTAAACACTCATTTTTTTGTCATGCTCATAAAACACAAGAACTCATACATACATATGTATAAAAAATTCCTGCTAAGTGAGATGAATAATGTTTCTTCACATCAAGTTATTTATAGAAAATTAATACACAAATCATTGGACTTTCATTGGACAATGATCTACAAACCAAGACATCCATCGGCTGATGAATGTCACATGTGATTAAAATATTTATTAAATTAAATAAATAGTAAAATTATATCAAACATTTATTTTAAATAATTAATAAATTTTTATTGTAAATAAATATTATATTATTCTATAACAAACTATAGTACAATAACTATTTAAATAAAACCATTAAAATTATAATAAAAATAAATAAAATATATTATTAGGGCGAGTTGTCTCAAAGTCAACTTGTGGCAAGACTGCTTCAAAAACTCATACTAAGACGAATTTCTTCAAAGACTCAGCAGATTGGGGCAAGATAGGTTACGAAGGGGCAAATGCTCTATATACTTTCAAGCTGCAAACTCTGTCGTACCTCAGCAACCATCAAGTTTGACATGAGTATCAGTAGGTCATGATAGCATAACACTCTACCACCTTTTGACAAATAGCCTTGATACATGAACAACCTCTATAAGCCGTCACCGCTCATGACCCACCCTGGGGAACTCGCTGAAACATTTAAGTCAGCGCATAAATCATCATCATGAATCGATCATGACACTTTGCTCTAGCATCTAATCATGCATATAATCTCATCCATCTCGCAAATTCCCATAGCAAGAAGCATGAAAAGTAAAAAAATCGCAATCTTACTTGGCCCATCGTAAAAGCCCAATCTTACCTGTCCCCTAACAAAAAGCCCAATCTTACTTGGCCCCTCACAAAAAGCCTAATCTTACTTAGCCCCTCACAAAAGCCCAATCTTACCTGGCCTCTTACAAAAAGCCCAAATCTTACTTAGCCCCTTACAAAAAGCCCGACCTTGATTGGCATCTCACAAAGCCCAAATTTGCTTGGCACCCAATACCTCTCAAAAAGCCCAATTTTGCTTGGCACCCAACATTTACAATCAAAGAGCCCGATCTCACTCAGAGCCTCAAAAGCCAAGAGTCCGACCTCGGTTGACACATCTGAAAAATCAAATCCCAACCTTGTTTAGCACCTCTCAAAGGCCTAACCTTGATTGGAACCTTACAAAATATCTATCCCACTTGACACTTACCCTGAAACAAGATTTTTATTGACAACACTTCACGCATCATACCTCATGCATTGTTTAGTCATAACATTTCATGCATTTTTAACTCATACCTGCATTGATCAGTAATCACACTTCATGTATTTCTAACACATACCTGCATTGATCAGTCATTACACTTCATGCATCATTTCATGATACCCCTCATTGAATCTTTTCCATCAATCTTTTGAAGAAGATATTCCCCAACGAATCTGCTGAATTTTTCTCCCAAGCAGAGGTTACCCTAAAAAGTCTCGTTTATAACATTTCCTTTGCATAACTCTCCCCAGTAAATCTTTTACTGAAGAATTCCTTTCTGGGATGTTTCTACAACCAGTTATCAACCCCCAAGTTGATATCTTTTCGACCCCCAAGTTGATGTCACTGCCCATACCTTTTCTCAAACCCTGAGTCAATGTTATCATCTTTATGTTCTCAGCCCCCGAGTTGATATGGTCTCGATCCCCGAGTCGATGTTGTTGTCTTTACCTTTTCTCAACCCCGAGTTGATATGTTCTCGACCCCAAGTTGATATTGTTGTCTTTATGTTCTCAACCTCTGAGTTGATATGTTCTCGACCCTTGAGTCGATGTTGTTATCTTGACCTTTTCTCAATCCCCGAGTTGATATGTTCTCGACCCCCCGAGTCGATGTTATCGTCTTTATATTCTCGACCCCCAAATCAATGTCGTTGTCTTTACCTTTCCTCGACCCCCGAGTCGATGTTGTCGTCTTTATGTTCTTAACCATCGAGTTGATATGTTCTCGACCCCGAGTTGTTGTTGTTGTCTTTACCTTTTCTCAACCCCCGAGTTGATATGTTCTCGACCCTTGTGTCAATGTTGTCGTCTTTATGTTCTCAACCCCTGAGTCGATGTTGTCGTCTTTATGTTCCAACTCCCAATTTGATATGTTCTCGACCCCCGAGTCGATGTTGTTGTCATCACAACCCTGAGTTGAGTTGTTCTCGACCCCCGAGTTGATATCATCCTTATTTTCTCAAACCCCAAGTTGATTTATTTTCTTGATTTATTATCGACATCTGAGTCATTATTGTCTTTATTTTCTCAACCCTCGAGTCAACATTGTCCTTATTTTTGACCCCCGAGTCGACACCAACCATTATTTCCACAGTCATCCACTTTATACTTTTCAAAGTGAATCTCAGCAGTAGATTCCCTGGTTAATCTTGGCAGTATATTCCCAGTTAAACCTCGGTTGAAGGTACATGCATCATTGAATTTTGGCAATAGATTCCATGGTTAAATATCGACAGAAGATTTCCCAGTAAACCTCGTCTGGAAACCTATTCCCCAGTAGACAGTTATCTCATGAGACAACACTCATCCCCGACAAAGACATCATGTTCTTCAACCAATCTCTTTTACTCCATTCTTCTCAGAGAACTCCCCAACAGAAGTTTTGCTCTAGCACCGCTCTTGATATCTCATTTACTCTGGCACTATCCATGATACCTTTATTACTCTAGAACTGCCTGTGATATCCTTTTTATATTCCTACTCCTCGACACCGTATATGATATCATTTTTGATATTCCTTCCTCTGGTACTATCCATGAAACTCTAGTACTATCCATGATAATATCCTCCTTCTTTTAGTCCTATCCATGATATTCTCTGGTACCTTCCATTAAATTCTCCGGTCCCACCCATGATACCTTTATTTTTTTGGTCCCAACCATGAAATCCTCGGGTCACATCATACCCCATGCATGTCACTTTTCTTAAGCAAGTTTCCTCAGCAGGATTCCCCAGTGGTCGAGCTTTGTCACCAGCCAGAAGTACATTAGGTTTTTGGTTCTTACACCAATGCATTTTTTATCTCGGGTTTTATTTTAGGTTCTTACACCGATGATGGTTTCAATATGGGTTCCATCTTGACGTAGGTTTTTCAGTTCTTACACCGATTAGGGTTTCACTACGGGTTCCATCTTGACATAGGTTTTCCGGTTCTTACACTGATACGGGTTTCATTTCGGGTACCATGCGGGTTTCATTTCGGGTTCCATGTTAATGCGAGTTTTATTTCGGGTTCCATTTCAATACGGGTTTCATTTTAGGTTCCATGTTAGTAAGAGATTTCTTTCGGGTTCCATGTTAATGCAGGTTTCATTTCAAGTTGTATGTCGATACTGGTTTTATTTTGAGTTTTATCACCAATACGGGTTTTACCTCGGTGCATACACCATTACTATTTTGTTTTAGTTCTTACACCACTCCCATTTTATTTTGGTTCTTACATTGATAACATGTTATTTCGATTCTTACAACAATGACAATTGAATCTTTCATATCCCCAACAAAGTTAGGACTTCGTATAGGCCTGACAACTTACATAACAGTTTTTAGCAGACAAAATTTCAAGCCCTCTCGTATTTAATTATTCCGCACCACAATTACATGAAAACTTATCGTCAATCGTGTTATCGGGTGGAAGGTAATTAAATAGGGGCAACTGTTATATCCCAAATTTTGACCCATTTACTTTATCCATCTTAGTCTCTTAAGTCCACAATTTTCATTAGGGTAGGTCCAGTGCATGAATGCCTTGGGTCAGTCTCAGTTCACCTGAGTTATCATCTAAGGCCATGTTCCATTTGAGTCCTTCATGTGTAAGTCACATAGTCAACTCAAATACCTAAAAGTCAAAAGAAGACCATTTCAAATTTTGTCCTCTTTCTTTTAGTTCCTTTTTAAGTTCACTAGGACATTAAGGATTTTTTTATTTTATTTGTTGCTAATATTACTATTTTCGTTCATTGTGATTATTTAGCAAGATTAGTCTTAGTATTATTATTATTATTATTATTAAGTTTTATTGTTATGAACATTTTTTAGTGTCATGAGTATTATTAGGTCTCTTTTTTATTAATAGGTATTATTATAAATTTTATTGTTATTAAGTATTATTTTATTAGCATTAGATTATTATTATTAAGTATTATTAGTATTATTATATAATTATTAATTATTATTAGTATTATCAAATTATTTATTAGTATTATTAGACTATTATTCATTTATTATTGGTATTACTATTACAGTCTTTAGTTTTTATGTTTACTTTTTTTGAAACCGGTCAATAAGTCAAGCCCTGAGGGCTGAGTCAGCAAGGTCAATAAGTCAAACCCTGAGTCCAAAAGCCCAAGAGAAACACCAAACATGTAAATAGTAAAAGTAAAATGGATCAAAATAATTACGAAAACAAATCTTTCCTCTTTCAAAATTTTTGTTTCATTTGAATTAAATCAAACCCTAGTCCTAAACTTCCTAAAACAAGAATCTACCATTAAAACCTTAACCTAAAATTTACATTATAAATAAGCCCTAAAATTACAAAACAAAGATCATCCACGATTCACAAATTATAACCCTAAAATTGTTTGTCCTTCGGACTAAAGAACAAATAACAAACAAAACCCTAAGCGATTCCGAGCTTCCTGAAGCCACCTTTTGCCTTCAAACATCCATATACCTCACAACAAAAGAAAACAAAGAAGAAGAGTTAGAAGGAGCTCTTGGAAGAAAGAGAAAAGAAAGAGAAATGAGTTAAAAGAAGATAAGCGGTACCTTTACTAAAACCAGAGAAATCCTCCTCTCTGTAGGTTGATTCTCTAGTCCTTTCATCCATTTGCATGTAATAAAAATTTGTGTATGTCCCTAGATGTGCCATCCAAATGGACATCCAGAAGACTTATAAATCTGTTGAGTGGAGTGCTTTGAAGAACATAATGCAAGAAATTAACTTTCCCAATAAGTTTATAAACTGGATTATGATTTGTGTAACCACTGTGTCTTACAGATATTCAATCAATGGACAACTGACTGATGTGTTACAAGCTAAAAGGGGCATTAGACAAGGAGACCCCATATCTCTTCTCCTATTCCTGCTGATCATGGAATACTTGAATAGATGCTTGAAAAAGCTTATTCAGATGCCAAACTTCAATTTTCATCCTAAATGTCAAAAACTTTAAATCACCCATATTTCATTTGCAGATGATCTTCTTTTATTCTCTGGAGGAGATGCCACATTTTTACAGATCTTGATGAATGAATTTAACAAACTCTCTGAAGCTACAGGTCTGAAGGCACATCTAGCTAAATGGAAGGTGTATTATGGGGACGTTACTACTGTTGTTCAAGAGGCCATTAAGCAGGGAACTGGTTTTGCTCAAGGTAATCTACCTTTCAAATACTGGGGGTACCTTTGTGCAGTAGAAAAATTATTGTGAATCAGTGCAAACCTTTGATTGAGAAGATTGTGAAGAGAATTAAACATTGGAAAACTAGGCTTCTGAGTTGTGCAGGTAAGCTTCAACTGATTCAAAGCGCTATCTTTGTTGTGACCAACTATTGGCTACAAATTTTCCCTCTACCTCATAAAGTAACTCATGAGATTGAGGCTATATGTCGAGGCTACCTGTGGTGTGGGTCATATATAATTAAGAGGAAGTCTCTGATTTCTTAGGAACACATTTGCAACCCCAAGAATGCTAGAGGGCTTAATGTGACATCTCTCAGAGAATGGAATATTGCAACAATGGGGAAGCTCCTTTGGAATGTCCAGGCGAAGAAAGATAAAATGTGGATTCGGTGGATAAATTCTTACTATATAAAGGGCCAAGATATTATGCAATAGGATACCGCAAATAATTGTTCTTGGATGTTGAAAAATATTCTCAAGTGTAGAGACATGATTTGTGGCATTGATTATTGGAACATTGTGGAGTCAACAGGTAAATACCACACAACATCTATGTATAAATAAATTTGTGGAGATAAATTACAGGTTACATGGAGGAAGATACTCTTTGACAATCATGCGAAACCAAGGGCCAAATTCATCCTTTGAATGAACTTGAAAGGGAAGATGCATACTAAAGACAAATTACTGAGATTTGGATTTGTAGGTGATGCATCCTGCTGTTTTTGTGATCAGATTGAAACCATTGAACATCTATTTTTTCTCTGTAAAGGTACGATCTGGATCTGGAGAACCATTCTTGAATGGTTGGGCAGGGGTCGTAGGCCTGACCATTGGAGCAAAGAGGTTGATTGAATGATCCGGAGCATACAACATAATACATGGAAGACTCAATTGGTGATAATTGGGCTTACAAAAATGGTTTATGAAACTTGGCAATATAGAAATAAAAAAAGTTTTCTCCAACAAAGAGATAGACCCCACAATGATTGATAAAATTAAATATAACATTGTGATTAGGGGTACCATGGTTAGAAAGTTATGTAACCATGTTAATGTGGGACAACTTAGTATTTGTTAAGTTTTGTAGTTTCAAACCTTGATCCTTGTGATCGGTATGTATAACTGGTTTTTGGTAATGACATTATTGCTTTTAGTCCAAAAAAAATTGTTTATGTTGTACCTTGCTGTATGAATTAGGGTTTTGCTTTATATGTTGTGACTACGTTTGATTTTTGTGGGAGATGTGTGATTAAGATCTGTTGTTTGCTTGTTTATGGGTTAGGGCTTGATCTGGGCTAGACAGAGGTCGGGTTTGATGGATTAGGGATTAAAATGTGTTATGGGATTTTGATGTTTCGAGTTTGGATTAAGGACTAGGGGGTTGCAATCTATGGATTAATGTTGTTGGTTTTGGATTCTGGGTAGGGTAAGGTGGATTCTAGAAATTTAGGTTTAGGGTTCGATTGGAGAAGATGAACATCTTCTCTATGTTGAAGGTTTGTAGGCTAGGGCTCATCTGGGTTAAAGGCTTGGTTTTGAGTTTGAAGGCTTAAGGTTAGGGTTTTTGAAGGTTGTTAAGGTTCATGGTAATCTGGGTTTAAGTTAAATTTTAAGGTTAAGTTTTGTTAGGGTTCTAAGGGTTGGCCCAAGGTCCTTAAGATTCTTTGAGTTTCTGGATTTGGTGTTCATCAATTAATAAACATCGATGAAGGTGGTTGGGTTTTATGGTGGTGGCAAGGAAGGTTATGGGAGAGAGGTGGTGGTCGTAATGGTTTAGAAGGCGGAGGGTTAAAGAGAGATGAGAGAGTGGAAGAGAGAAGAGAGGGAGAGAAGAGGTTAGAGAGAGAAACGAAAGGGAAAATGAAATGAATTCTAAAGAGAATTCATTTAAATACCCCCTCCAAGTAGTCTTTGATCATGGATACATGGGGTTCTCTCATCCCTCTTATAGTCATACTTTGACTTACTTTAACACACACACACACACATACACACTCTTAGTGTTGTTCACCCTCAACCCACACCTCTTGATCAGTTGACCCATGACAGTCAACCTATCTAGTGTACCTGAGTCCCTCTTGACTCCCTCTCAGTAATCAAATCCAAAGGTCCCTGTTTTTCCTACGTAGTTCCTTTTATTTAGTTATTTTATTTGTCTTTTTTTTTTCTTCTGACGGGCTTTGTCAACCCTTGGGCCTAGCTTTTAGCTATTTGCACACCCCTATATTACTAACCCAATTACAAGCACACCCCTGTCAATTTCTAATTAATTTTGTTTATCCTCTAATTAATTTAACCTTATCCCTTAATTTTAGGTAATGTAATCTTAATTTATTTTCTTTATTGTGCTTTATTTTAATTTGGTTTTGATTAATTTATTTAGGTTTTTAGCTAGGTTTCTTAATTTATAAAATGATGGACAATACAAATATACTTTTTTTTAATAAAAAATGCAAAATACAAATGCACTTCCTTATGGTTACTATTATCCAAAAGAAGAATCAACAAATCACTCATAGTTTAAGGTCTTATATTTAAAAATGTTTTCTTCAATTCAAAAGAAAAATACAAATATAAGTGAGCAAGTTCTTGTACATAAATATTTCACACTATGCACATCCCAAGTCATTTTTTATTAAATTAAACTAATATTTTTGCAAGTGGGAGGCAGATAGACATCCACCATGTTCCTAAGTATTTGATTGATTAGTGCACGCTGCATCAATCGATTACTTAAAACTCAAAACATTTAAAATCAAACACAACTCATCAAACTGTCTCTTTGTGCCTTTGCACATTTCATTCCAAATATTTTCATAACTAAAATCAACCAACACACAAATCTTTTTTTAGCGAACTACGATGCCCTGATTTTTCTCAATACACTTTGAGAATACGTAGGCACGAGGTTTTGGAACCTTAGCGAGCACAATAATTAAAAAAAATTCCTTTTGTAAATAATTCTTCTTTTTTGTAAATATTTTAATAAATAAAAGTAAAATAAAACAAGCATACCCTTAACAAACAATCAACCTTAGAGTTATAAGAGGTTCCTGTTGAGTACAACGGATGTGAGGGGTGTTAATACCTTCCCCTCGCATAACCGACTCAAGAACCCTAAATTTGGTTGCGATGACCACCTTATCCATTTTCTTTCCTTTGGGGTTTTATCGTCATTTCCCTTTTCCTTAGGAATAAATAAAAAATGGCGCCGACTCTGTTAGTCCATCCGCGAGTGTGCGATGCGCTTCACGAGGTTGTATTTTTCGAGATGTGACAGACGAAACATGGTTGTATGGAAAGTATAAAGGGACTTTGTTGATGGTTATGGCACAGGATGGGAACAACAACATTTTCCTAATAGCTTTCACATTAGTTGAAGTTGAGACAAAGGATGCTTAAAGTTTATTTCTTAGGAATTTGAGAATGCACGCGACACCCCAGGCTAATTTGTGTCTAATATAAGATAGACATGAATCAATTAAGAGTGCATATAATGATCCTAAAAAGTGGATGACAATATCCTCCATCTTCACATGTCTACTACATTAGACACATTGCGCAAAACTTCATGCGTGAGATTAAAGACAAGGAACTACGCAAAAAAATTGTTAACATGAGTAACAATCTAATTTTACACTTACTACAAATAGTTATTCATATTTATTATGCTTTTTATAACATTTTTATTGCATGATATGTGTTGATGGAGGCGACATTTAATTACTAATGTAGTGAAATACGAAGAACAAATATAGAGGCTTTAAGGTGGATAAATAACATTCCCCGTGAAAAGTGGGCAAGGGCGTATGACAGAGGGCAAAGTGGCGACACATGATAACTAACTTGTCTAAAGCAATGAACTTAGTACTTCAAGCAACCCAAAACTTTCCAATCACTGTTTTGGTCCAGTCTACATACTACCAGTTGGGATCGTTGTTTGGTAAACGAGGCCATCAGTGGACAAAAATGTTGGCTTCTGGGCAAGTTTTCGCGGATAGCTACAATAAGGGAATGAATGAAGAAATGAGCAAATCTAACACTCATAATGTCATGCAATTTGATCGCGAGAGATTCTATTTCATAGTCCATGAAAAAACTAATTAGAACAATGGTTGGCCAATAGGTACTTTCAGCATTGACCTTATGAAGTAGTGGTGCGACTGTGGGAAATTTCAAGCATTTCATTTTCCTTGCTCCCATGTCAACGTAGCATGTTCTAGTATACGTCAGGACTACTCCATTCACATACCAGACGTGTTCAAAATTCTTAACATATTCAAAGTCTACAAGGAAAGTTTCCTTTAACTTCTACATGAGGAAATTGGCCACAATACGAAGGATTTACTCTTTGACACGATGAGTCTATGTGAAGGAAGAAGAAATGACGCACAAATAGTATCCGGATTAGAAACAAAATAGACACTTTTAGTTCATCTTTTAGTCAAATATTTAGTTATCTAATGTAATGTCTTTCTAATGTCTATGGAATATATTTAATATTAAAAACTTCTAATTACAAAGTATAGTTACATCAACTAAATTTCAAAGTACTTCTTAAGAAACTAATTAACAACAACAACCAACATAAGTGGATCTTCAACTCCTCTGTTAACTTCTCCATATGTGTTGAAAACATATAATGGACATCTAAATCATTTTGTATATGATCCCAATAATATAGTTACGTACTCTCAGGGCTATCATCCGTCAAGGTTATGTGTGAAAAACAGTACTCTATTTTTTTTACCATCATACATTGATCACCCAACTTTTGAAAACTCATGTGTTTATAAAAAATTCATGTTAATTGAGATGAATAATATTTCTTCACATAAAATTATTTATAGAAAACTATTAAATATTTCTTCACATAAAAAAATTCATGTTAAGTGAGATGAAAAATATTAAAATTATAATTATATAATTAAAAAACTAATAAAAAACATTAAATAACTAAATACGAAAAAATATTAAAATATTTATATATACATGAAAAAAAGTAGTATATCCAGATCCAATGATTGGTTGAACGGTAAGTGGGATTTCCAAATAATTGTTTTTCTTTTTTTTTCAAACGGGTACAAATAGAAAATTTTGTTTAAGAAAAAGGCAAGAAAAGAAAAAAAAAATCAGAATCCAATCCTTTTTACTCATACCATAACTATACCACACGGTCAATGTGAGATGATACATCGTCGGTGTCAGTGTGTCACGGTTCAGTACATGTTATTCGATCGAACCGGGTTCAGAATCAACAAATGTGCACTCACACGCTTATCCCCACAAGTTTCTATACACATGCACGCGATCAAACCAAACTACACCACACGTGTGATGAATCATATCACACATTCCATTCCCTCGTGTGCCAAATCTCTCTCGTTCGTCCTCATCAATAAATAACAAACTATCTATACCAGAATTAACAAAAATAACAAATTTTCCAATTCAATCCCAATTTATTACTAAAATATCACAATGTACCAAATTTGCATCACTCAAGTAGAAGCACATACGTTTAATCTCCTTCAGTCGTGACCGCTTAACGTAACGTGAACAACAACAAAGTGTACAACCTTCGAACAATGCCACAAAAGTATTCAATTAGCTACTACAATCTAGCTACAAAACCCACCGCTATTATGAGGTTAAATCTTTTCTACTTTAAATAAAAATAAATACCATTAATATAGTATTATAAGTATTTTTCAAATTGGAAAAAACATTTCAATTAGTTATGTTGCTATCAATGCCATATTTTGTTTATTTCCTTCTATTTTTTTTATCTCTTTCTAAATATAGTTTAATGTTTATCTAAAAAGTAGTAGTATTTAACTACGTGGTGTGCTGTATGTGGAACAGCCTTAGCAGCAACTATGAAGTGTTTCACACCGTGCTTAGTCTCTTTCTGGGTTCTATTTGGTTTCTGGCTTCAGAGGTATGTAACCTTAATGTAACCATTGAAGGGTTGGACTTGGATCCAAAGCCCATCATGTTTTTTTGTAGCTTTTACTTTCACATTGTCATTAGATGTTGTTAAATGTGATGGATCTGCACACATGAATCGGTTACTGTATAGTGTCTGTTTTGAAAGTGATGTTTTGGACTCATAATCAAGCTTCTGTTTGGTCTGAATTAATTGCAGAGAATGAATATGAAACCCTGATCTTTGAAAGTTGAAATCATGTTTTGTCATTATTATTATGTTAGCTATAATTTATATTGATTGTGTCATTTCAGTGTGTCATCCCGGAATTTTTCCGTGAATGACATACAGCAAGCTGCCTCGCCGCCTAGAGGCTGGAATTCGTATGATGCATTTTCGTGGATTATTTCTGAACCAGAATTCTTACAGAATGCTGAAATTGTTTCTCAGCGACTTCGTGCTTATGGATATGAGGTATAAATGCTGATAGGAATTATAGTTGCTTTAGTAGTAGTAGTTTGGTTATGTATATTGATTTTTTTGTTTCTATCTTGTAGTATGTTGTGGTGGATTATCTCTGGTATAGGAGGTTTGTAAATGGTGCTAATAGTAATTCTCTTGGATTCGACGTGATTGATCAATGGGGAAGGATGGTCCCTGATCCTGGAAGGTGGCCTTCTTCCCATGATGGGAATGGATTCTCTCAAATAGCTAACAAAGTACATAGCTTAGGTTTGAAGTTTGGGATCCATATTATGAGAGGGATAAGCACACAAGCTGTGAATGCAAACACCCCTATCCTTGATCCAAATACGGTATTGCTTTGCATTTCTTCTCTAGTTTGATTTTTTGAGCAGGGTCGTCTTTGAGGGCGTGCAAGGCAGGCTGGGCTAGTTTTGAAAGTTCTTATTGACCTTTGATGTCTTTTTCTTGTGATTTCTTAGGGCCGTGCCTATGAAGAATCCGGTCGAGTGTGGTATGCAAAAGACATAGCAATCCCAGAAAGGGCTTGTGCATGGATGTCTAATGGTTTCCTGAGTGTAAATACAAAGTTAGGAGCAGGAAGAGCTTTTTTGAAATCGCTTCACCAACAGTATGCTGCTTGGGGTGTTGATTTTGGTACCGGCACTACTAACTTACTCTCAACATTTATAATGTCATTGACAACAATCGTGATGATTTTAAATCTAAAAAGTATTGATTGATTATACATACATTCATGCATTCGTTTTTATGCTTTTCTTGCAGTGAAACATGATTGCGTGTTTGGTACTGACTTGGATATAAATGAGATAACCTATGTATCCGAGGTATTCTTCAGTCTCCTCTCTTACCTTCTTCCACTTCGACTTGTATAGAGATCGTAATATATATATATATATTTCCACTATGATGATCAGGTTCTCAGCCAACTTGATCGCCCCATTACGTATTCTCTATCTCCCGGACCTGGCGCGACACCAGCCATGGCCAAGGATATCAGTGGACTAGTCAACATGTATCGCGTAACAGGAGATGACTGGGATAAATGGTCGGATGTCGAGCCTCATTTTGATGTAGCAAGGTGATTAAGTTGTTTATACTTTATATTACTGTTTAAGTTCTGTTATTTTACCGCATAATTACCATATTACATAACTTTGGTTCTTTACAATCTGAATCAGGGACTTTTCTAATGCGAAACTGATAGGAGCAAATGGTTTAAAGGGAAATTCTTGGCCTGATTTGGACATGCTACCATTTGGATGGATAACCGATCCAGGTGAGACGGTGAAGCATTCTCTCTTGATTAAAAACTAGCTGAAATATGGATTTTTTAAACCTTTTTTTTTTCAATTTATAGGTGTGAATGAAGGTCCACACAGGTATTGTAGCATGACTCTAAAAGAGCAAAAGTCGCAGGTATTGATAAATAGTATAACCAAGTTGCTTTATTATATACCTCATGTAATGATGATGTGTTTGCATGCATTATGATAGATTCTGAGTTAATTCATTATCATCTCGCAGATAACTTTATGGGCTATAGCAAAGTCTCCCCTTATGTATGGAGGAGATTTGCGGAAGATTGATCCTTTCACATTCAGAATGATCACGGACCCTACCCTGCTAGAGATTAATTCTTTCAGCTCAAATAATAAGGAGGCAAGTCAGCCATTCAAATCTTTTTTTTTTCAATGAATAGTTTCCATCTGAAGGATAAACTTATCGAGAGCTGATATCATTTTTATTGCAAAGACAGTATCCTTATGCTCGCGGATCTGTGCATTCAAAGAATAAAGATCACAAAATAAAGAAAATTACACATTCATTAGGTCTAACTAGCTGCACTGAATCAAAGGCAAGTGGTTGGACTGTGGAGAATCTTGACCATGATCTTCAAAGAATCTGTTGGAAAGGGCGTTTAGAAAACAAGAATCGGAAACCTTTTTGCGTAAACAAGAGAGAACTTCAATTCAAATTGTAATAATTCTTTATCTTTATCTGTTCTATTTATATGTAACTCAGTTGATTATTCATGTTGTCACCAACACAATTTGTTTAATCGATATTGTTACAGAGACGGAGACAATACGTATCAAGAGAAATATCGCGGGAAAAATCATTTAGTTGCAACCAACGAAATGAGACTTTGCATGGATGGTTCTCCAAAACAAAAAGTTACCGCCAGCGAGTTCAAGATAGGCACATTTTCTCCTTGTACATTGGATTCAAATCAGGTAAGTTGCAGTCCATATTTGAGTTACAAAGTGTATGATCGATATTTGTGGATTCTAGTGGAAGATGATCAATTATGTCTTTAACAGATGTGGGAGCTAAACTCTAACGGATCCTTGGTAAATAGTTACTCCAGTCTTTGTGCAACAGTAAATTCTGTTGAAGGTAAAGTTTAGTACATATAGTTGTAATGCTTGTGATATTAAATATAAGCAAACAGTACACGTGTTTGGACCAAATACGTGTATATTTTTGCTTACATTTAAGATCAGAAGAAGTATAATTTTTTCCTGTGTTTTTCATCCTTGTCTCAATTACTGATAAAGCAAACTGGGCAATCGTGCAGTTAATGCTGACTCAGGCGAGATTCGCTCATGGGTTGCAACAGGAAGAAAAGGTCTGTTGCAGAATCAAAACATCGAATTGTAGAACAGGCTTATATTGTAATATATGCTTTGATGCTTCTTTTCAATGTCCTAATAATAAACGCTAACATTGTTGTATCGGTATTCAGGAGAATTGTATCTGGCTTTCTTCAATCTAAGTGAACAGGAGATGACGATAGAAACAACAACATCAGATTTGGATAGGTTTTTCCCTGACGGAGACATCCATACATGTCAAGGTACTGAAGTATGGACTGGACAGAAAATTGTACCGAAGGAAACGCAAGGGAGGATAGCAGCAGACGTTGGAGTTCATGGATGTGCAATATTTGCTTTTACTTGCTAATAGTTTGGCTTCCTATTGTTTATTTGTTATTGAAAAGAAAAAAGCAAAAGATAAATTTATGAATAGCATCTAGTTGTGAAGCTTTTTTGATTCACATTTTCTGGTTTGAGATGTGAATGTGGTGTGGTGAGTAAGTGTTGGATACCACAAAAGTATGTAATGGAATTGTTGTTTCATTTTTTAAATAAAACTATGCCTATTGGTATTCACTTTTCAAGTGTTGCTGGTTTAAATTACAACCAATCATACATTGAAGTAAAACTAATGCAACCTTACCAAGTTTGAAAATTGAGAAATATTGTCTTACAAAGTTTGCATTTTATGTTTATCAAAATAATAGTACATGCATTGAATAGTACAATCATCAAGATTAAAAATAAAAATAAAGATTGTTAGGGAGTTTAATAGAATAATTTATTATTAGTTAAATGAGTTTTATTAGTATTTTAATGTATTAGAAGTTATTTTATATTATTATATTTTTTAAATGTTTTTAGGATCACTTGGATGGTTAGCATTTATTTAGTATAGTATATATCAAATACATTATCTAATTCACTCTGGTTTTGTTGGATGACCAAAAGGTTGATGAAATCATTGTTAATGGCCAGTGGGACTGTTTTCGGTCTTCCGTCAACATTCCGACGTCTATTTAGAGGCGCATTATTAATTGTCATCTCCTTTTCGAGAATCAACTGGATACGAGATATTGGAACCACTCTTCTCATGTTGAATTTCCCTCAAGTTGGCTTATGAGTTCAAGAGAAACAGAGGTATTGCTAAGGATTGCTGGAAATGGATTTGGAGCAAATCTACTCCTCCGTCTAAGTTTTTCACGGTGTGGAGGCTTCTTCACAATCGGTTGCCTACGGATGCCCAATTGAAAAGACGTTCTTTCGCTTTTCCTTCTAGATGTGACCTTTGTTATTCGGATGAGGAATCAGAAACTCATCTGTTTTTTTTAATGTTCTTTTGCCTCCAAGATTTGGGCTTGGATTATTCAAATGCTAAATCTCACTTACTTTGTTCATGGTTGGCCGTATATTTGGCGTATTATCGGGTCGGCGGGCAATGAACATGGAAGGATGGTTTGTACAGTTGCCATCATCTTTGCTTTCAACTCGATTTAGAGGGCTCGTAACTTGGTGAGATTTAATGATATTATTACTTCTTTTTTTTCTGTTTTCTCTTTTATTACGGCTGTCGTTTCCATTGCGACCAATGCTACTGCTGTTGGTCTTCACCTCTCTATGCATGACTTTGAGATTCTTAAAAGATTTAAGGTTACCATTCGGCTGCCACGTGCTCTGAACATTTTGGAAGTGTTTTGGAAACCCCCCTCTTAGAATTGTATTAAGTTGAATTATGATGGTGTGTCCATAACTTCGACGGGTATTTCTGCTTGTGGTGGCATTGCTAGAGATAAGGATGGTTCTTTTTTGTGTGTTTTTGCGTCTCACTTAGGTGTTGCAGATTCTCTCATTGCCGAACTCTCGGGTGCTATGTTAGCAACAGAGTTCACTAATGAGAAGAATTAGAGTAATATTTGGTTGGAATCGGACTCGACATCGGTGGTTAGAACGTTCAGTCCCCTTTTTGTGTGCCTTGGGTGATTAGGAATAGATGGATAAATTGTATAAATTTAGTTTTGGGTTAATACCTATTTTCACCCCTGCCATATGGGTGTGTTTTGAAAAACCCCCCTGCGAAAAAAAAAATTGCAAAACTGACCTTAACAAATTTTAAAAATTTTGATTTACACCTTTATTAGGCCACATCATCAAAAATACTTATGTGGCATCCATTTTTTTAATTTTTAATTGGAACATAATGCCACCTCAATTAATTAGTAGTTGCAATGACTTTTTTACCCTTAGTACTTTTCTTAAACAAAATATCCAGATTTTTGCACATTTGGAAAATGTCTCATTTCAAACCCTAACTATTAGGGTTCTTCATCTTCATCTTCCTTAGGGTTCTTCATCATCGTTCGTAACTCAACTACAGAAGCGATATCCTTTGCCTTCCAACATCCGAAAGCTTTGAAAGCCAAGAAATTCCTGCCAAATTCAAACCAAAGCTTCAATAAACCACCTTAAGCTTCACCTCAAATTCTTCTCCAATTTATCTTCAAATCATAAACTTGTAGAAAATTCTACAAACCAAACTAACTCAGTTTCAAATTCACCAAAAACAGCTTGAACCAAATTCATTATCTTCATCCTTCGTTCAAACACCAAACATCCTAAAAGCTTCATTATGATCCATATTCAAATCAACACATCGTATCAATTTTACGATTCACACAACACCAACATCAGTTCGTAATAGGAAAAGAAGAAGAGAGTTTCGATACTTGAACATTTTCTTCAATCATATTTCCTCACTTTCTCTACGATTACTTCGAAGGTACTTCGGCACAAATCGGTTTGTGTTGGGATTCATCCATCCATTGGTTTAGGTTGAATGATTAAGGAAGATTAGGTTTAGATTGAAGAAGGTTTCGAGACTGAAAGTAAGATGGAATCGCGCAAGGAGAAGAGCACACGTCGGAGCTTTTGTATCGCCGACAACGTGAACAAACTGAAACAGAGAAAGGAGAAGTCGCGACGAGAAATTAAACAGAACGTTTGTGAAATTGAAAACGAAATAGAGATAGCGACCGTGAGATGTCCGACGAAGCATGTCGTTGAATCCGCGACGAGATTGAGACGGAAAGAAGAAGAACGAACAGTGGGGCGTGGCGGCTCTCTTTTAACGAAGAAGAAAAGTGAAGTTCTGCTTTCTGAAGAACCCTAAGAGTTAGAAATGGTCTGAGGGTATTTTAGACATTACATCTAGCCATTAAACGAGGTGGCATTTTGTTCCAATTAAAAATTAAAAAAATGGATGTCACATCAGTATTTTTGATGGTGTGGCCTGATAAAGGTGTAAATCAAAACTTTTAAAATTTGTTAAGGTCAGTTTTGCAACTTTTTTTTTCGCAGGGGGGTTTTTCAAAACACGCCCATATGGCAGGGGTGAAAATAGGTATTAACCCTTTAGTTTTTAATTGGAATTTTGTTGTTTCTCATATATGTAGAGAAGGGAATATCTGTGCAGATGCACTTGCTAACTTAGGTCTCACCTTGTCCGATACTACTTTCTTTTCGTTTATACCTGTGTATTAGGGATGATTTTGTAAAGAACAGACTTGGTTTGTCTTTCTTTAGATTTACTTAACCTTGAGAGGGTTTTGGTCTAGTCTCTCCTCTATTTTTTGTGCTCCATCTTTCCTTTATATTTTATAAGAGATTAATTGGAATACACTGTCAGTGTAAAACTACTTTACACTGTCATCCAATTAGAATTAGTTATTTTGACACATGAGAAGAAAGAAACATGGAAGAAGTAGTTATTAAAATGATTTATTTATAATTTAATTTCTTTTATTTTTAATTCTATAAATATGTGTCAAAATAACTAATTTCAATTGGATGACAGTGTAAAGTAGTTTTACACTTACAGTGTATTCCAATTAATCTCATTTTATAATCTTATTAAAAAAAAACTCATACCATCCATCTCAACAAAAACTTAATGATCTCCGTTCTTATTCTGTCAATGCATTAAACGATACCGAAATTATTCAACAATATTTTCCAGAATTCTTTCGAACAAAACAAATATACAGCAATGATAAGAGAGCTATCGAAGAGAAATGGCAAATCTCACGTCTTTCGTTTAAGGATAGATCCGAAAAACTCCCAACTTCAATGAAAGAGTTCCAAGAAAATATAAAAAAAAATAGATCATTAAAAGAAATCTTGAAGAATCATTAGAAGGAGAACTTGAACCATTTCTACTTCAAGAACAACCAATGATAAATTTGTAGATACCAACAATTAATCTCCAGATTTCATCGACACATTTGTCACCACCACCTCCGAAATCAACAAATCTGTGTTTAAGAATTATGCTTTCGCTACCCTACAAAGTTTCATTTCTACTGTTGCTTGTGTCTCTTCCGCCGCCACCAATGCTATTTTGTGTGAAGGATTTTCAGCTATTAACCACTGAGCATGTATTTTCCATCATTATCTTTGATCCGGCGAAAATTTAGTCGTTATCCGTTGCTCCACCTTGCACCACCCTTCAACCGGTCACGTTTTTTTTTCGCAATCACAAATATCGTATATGCTTCACCTTCTTCCTTGTCGCAATAACAATGTCCTATGACTCTCTGCTTATCATCTTCTTCATTGCAACATCGCCACAACTTATTTCCATTTTTAATTTTTATGTTCATATGGGAGAAGAGGAACATATAGTATCAACCAACAAACATTAGCGGTTCACAATTTTTTCTTATTTGGTGGGTCGGGTTTTTTTGTCCTTTTAAAAAAAATGATGGGTTGGGCTCTCTAGTCTCAAAAAACACTAAGGTCATTAAGCCTACTAGACATTCACTCTACCATTTTTTTGGACAATTTCTTATTGCACTCTAGAAATCTCTTAAGCACCACACAAAATTTCAAAAATATTTTTAATTTTCAGAGATATATTTCTGAATACACTTTAATACACACATTTCATTCATTTTTTAAACAAGCCCGAATTTTATAAATGAATTTATTCCAAAAATATATTTCCGAAAACATATTTTCGAAAACAGTAATGTTAACTTCATACAATGCCTGCACTTGCATCACCATATATGAAATAATAGTTATACAAATTTTAATGTCACAATGAATTAAGATTGGTATAATTATTATTCCATATAGGGTGATGCAAGTGCAGGCATTGTAAAAAGTTAACACTACTGTTACTGGAAATATATTTCCGGAATAAATTCATTCATAAAATCCGGGTTTAATTCAAAAACGAATGAAATGTGTTTATTGAAGTGCGTTCAGAGATGTATCTCCGAAAATTGGGGACATTTTTGGAATTTCGTGTGGTGTTTAAGAGACATCTAGGGTTCAATAAGAAATCCTCTATTTTAAGGCTAAATGAGCTTTGTATTTGGGCTTTCTAAATTGGTCTCACACTTTTCAATTGGGGGATTCTACTTGCCACCCCCACAATTAAACCTGGCACCCCCCCGTGACTTGTGAAAAGACATATTAGTCCCTCTAAAAAAAATATTTTTTCATTTCGAAATATCCGGTAGACGCACAGATTTTTCAAATTCTCAGAACATACCGGAAATTTCAACCAACTACCGGGATTTTAGAATTAACAAGTAAGAATTTCCGGATTTTTTGAAATAACCGGTGAATATTACCGGGAATTTCAAAAATCCCGGTAACATCTTACCGGTAATTTTGAAATAACCGGTAATCGCCTCCGGGGATTTCAAAATTACCGGTAGTTGTAAATTTTTATTTTTCCCAGGAATTTCAAAAAATCCGGTAGTTGTAAATTTTTCCTTTTCCGGAAATTTCAAAAAATCCGGTATTTTTTCAATATTTGTTATTTCTTTTAATCTTATTTTTATTTCAGTGAAAACTAGAGGCCGTGATGGTAGCATTGCTGGGAGGGCGCTTGATTTGGCGGGAGGTGGTAGGGGTAGAGGTACAGTAGATTCTGATGCTGAGTCTGCACATGTACGGGCAGGCCGGGTGGTCCCAACCGGTTCACACTGGAGGCGAATGACCGAGCAGCGAAGGCGTTTCCAGGCACCTCGGTCTGTTAGGCGACGTGGAGGTCTTTCCTCAGTGCAGGCCACAGATGCGGACGTCCCTGTTATTCAGCCGGAGGAGGATATTGTTGGAGATGTTCCGGTGGAGACTTCTGTTAAGGATGTGGTAGAGGAGACTGATGTTAGAGTGGCAGTTGAGGTTGAGGCGGCGGGTACAGGAGAGGCGGCTGGTACAACAGAGGCAGCTGGTACAGCAGAGGTTGCTGGCACATCAGGGGTTGCTGGCACAGTAGGGGCCGAGGAGACCATTGAGATCGATGTCACGGTCCCATCGACCGAGCCATCGGTGCACACTGAGCCAGGATTCCCTGGCGGGCCGATAGATACGTTTGTGCTTACAGAATACAGTGAGCATGTGGCGTTGCGATTATGGCTGGGCCAGGTATACGTTTTTTGCGTTTCATTTTTCCTTTTGTTAGCTTATACATAAATTGTTTTTGTACTAACAAAGTTATTTAATGGTTCGTGTCACAGGTACGACCTGTACTGAGGGTCCAGTCTCACGGGGAGAAGATGAAGAACTTCCCGCGTATTCCCTTCCCCGCTGCGGTGACGAGGATCGTGGATGAATTTGACCTCTTGCATTTTGGGAACTGTTCTCTCACCATGCTCGATGCAGATCTGCTGAGTGCCTTCGTCGAGAGGTGGCACAAGGAGACATCATCATTTCATCTCCCATTCGGAGAGATGACTATGACCTTAGATGATGTCGCCTCCTTGTTTCACCTCCCTATCGGCGGTAGATTCTGGACGGCCCCGATCATGAGTGTGTCCCAGGCACATGCGTTGGTGGTTCATGATCTGGAGCTGCCTGAGGCAGTGGTGTATCAAGAGTTCACCGATACACGAGGCGCTCACATACGCATGCGGTGGCTCCGTGATAGGTCGATGGAGTCAACGCGGGGAAGCGACTTGGTTTCCTCGGAGCTGTTGGGCGGGGTCGGCTTGCTGGAGGTCTTTGGCTTGGCGGCAATGGTGTTGAGTCCTTTGGTGGATGCTTTGAAACATCTTCTTGCCACCTCGATGTCCCCGTGTAGTGTGGCGACCAGACCCTTAGAAGTATAATACTTCATTTTCAGATGCACGGTTGATGGTACGACCACCAATACGGCCAGGGTTGGCCGCCCGAAAATGCACTGATAGAGAGAAGGGCAATTGATAACCAGAAATTGGACTTTAATAGACCTGGTTGTCTCTGCAGATTCGAAAGGCACGATCAATTCCATATATCCCTAGGGCTCTGTGACCGACTCGTTGAAGCCCTGTAGGTCAGAACCTACGTATGGGGTCAAGTGCGATTCATCTAGCTGGATGGTGGAAAACAGTTGTGAGTACATGATGTCGACCGAGCTGCCTTGGTCGACTAAGATCCGGCGAACATCAAAGTTAGCCATCTAGGATCTCACGAGTAGCGGGATGCTTGAGTTAGGAGCCCCACCGAGGAGTTCCTCGTGGCAGAAAAAGATGGGGACCGATTCTCCTCGGACTTTGTCGAGCGTGGTACTTCTGTTGGAGCTCGTGCTGAGAAGATGCTCGAATTTCCTTTTAACGGAGCCCACAGTAACTTTGTTGAAGCCCCCTCCTGAGATGACCATAGAGGAGGGGAAAGTTTCCCACGGGCTACGTGCTGCGAAATAGGGGGAGCGTTAAGTTCCTCAGGAACATAGAAGTCTTTAGATCGTGATACGCTCATGGTGACCTGAAGGGTTGTCTCTTCTGAGGAAGACACCTCTTCCTCGACTTTCTTCGACTCCCAGACGTCCTGCCAAGGAGTTTCTTTCTTATTGGTAAACTACTTCAGATGGCTGTCCCTGATCAGTATCTCGATGGCATCCTTCAGGTGGATGCAATCGTCAGTTGTGTGGCCGTGACTTTTGTGGAAACGACATTATTTTGACTTGTCAGCATTCGGCTTGGCCAGTATCTGCTTAGGGAATCAAACCCCTGCTTGAACTCCGAATTAGAACATTTAGAGAGGATTTTCTCATTAGAGACGGTCAAAGGAGTATACTCATGGAAGCGGCCGGAGGGTCCCTTGTTGTCTCGGGACTCTCGGGGGCGATCTTCACGTCTTCGCTCTACCCGACGAGATGTCGAGGGTTCATCATTCTTGGAGGCTCGGGCACTCTCCTGGTGGCGTGAGACCCGGGCGGAGTTGACCGCTTCTTTCTCCTCGTACTGGATATATGCTTGCGCCTTGAGGAGGAAGGCGTCCAGAGTCCTCGGAGTTTCGATGCCAACAACTTTAGCGAATTCTGTACAGGGACGAAGTCCTCGCTCGAGCAAGAACTTCTTTATGTCATCGGTCGTTGAGACCTGCACTGCTTCTTTATTGAATTACGGCCTCAAGGGAGACTTCGGTCTTCGGGTGGCGGCGGGATGCCATGAAGTGTCTGGAGAACATTCTCCCCAACTGTCTCCATGAGGTGATGGACTCATCAGGAGTTTTTTATACCAGGTCATCTCTCCCTTCTTGAGTGTGGTTGGGAACAGTCTACACTTGATGGCGCCCCGGACACCGCGATAGTCGAGCGAGCATCGATTTTTTCTATGTGCTCGTCGGGACCCGTCGTACCGTCGTAGGTGCCCAAAGACTGTGGTTTCTCCAGCCCCTTGGGGAGGTGCATGACCATTATCTCCTGAGCCAACGGGCCACGAGGCTCGTCGTCACTGCTACTACTGGTCCAAGACAGAGAGCGAGTGCTACGCTTAAGAACAGTACGGTGGTTCCTGCGCAGAGACGGGGTTCGTGCTCGGCCCTTGGATCTGGGTGGGGGCGAACGCTGGTCTCTCCTGGTCCTCTTGGCTCTGGAGGAGTACTGGCTCCGCAGGGAGATGTGATCGCGCTTCCTGAAAGCATGAAGTTCTGGTTCAGGTTGTTCCCGGCGGTCATTTTCACGTCGGGGAGGTGGGCTTCGGGATCGTCGACGCTCTTTCCTCAGCGGGGGGATCTTAGTCGGGCAGATTTTTCTAGGGCCCCAATTCTCGCGTTTTGTTGGAGGATTATGAGGTTGGTTTTGTTGAGAGCTTCAAGAAGGGTCGCCACGGCCGGGTCGGCATTGGGCGGAACATGAACGAGCTGGTGGTCCAGGTGGGACTGATATTTAACATGATTAGCGCGAGCAGGGGAGAGAGACGCAGTGGCTCCATATCTCAGGTGATGGACGTCGCCTTCAAGGAAGGGCGCAGCTCCATCAGCATCAGTTTTGCTGACGGAGAGAAAAGCATAATTGCGAACATCATGAACGTGATCTTGGCTTGCCATGATCGGAATCTTGGAGAAAGAAAAGGTTGTTTTGGTCTTGAATCTACGAGGGATGTTAGACGGGGAAAACAGAAGTTCCCACAGACGGCGCCACTGATCTTGACAGCTAATCAGAACCTGAGCTAGTGAGCTGGGCCAAGGATGATGTCTGTGATACTGGGTGTGAGTGATGAGGAGGGGGTGTACCTGCAAGGCACTCCGATGCTAAAGTAAGAATCGGGAGAGAAAGAGAAAGGCAAGTACAAAGTATGTATTTCGTAGGGTGATTTTTGGATACCTGACCCTCTCAAATGAGAGGGATTTTATAGTGCCCCCAGCGCGTGGCCAACGATCCCTATTTTCGGGGCAAAATAACTGTTTCCCGAAGAATAGGTAACTGCCAAAAACTAGCCGTTAGGACGGACAAAGGTGCCCAAAAATAGCCTTTGCTACGGGCAAAGATGCAGTTCCGAGCACGGGTGTCGTGACTGTTTCTGGATGGTGGAGCCGTGAGTAACAGATGGGAAATATCGAGGAGGAGCAGGTGGCCCTTGGGGTCATTCGACCATCTTTACCTAGGGATGGCAGGCAGACCCAAACCCGCGGGGCCCACCCGCACCCGAACCCGAGTCAACGGGCGAAAAGCCGAGTTGACTGGGTTCGGGTTCGGGTGCCACCCGATATTTTGGGTGCGGGTTTGGGTAGTGTAAAACCCACACCCGAAACCCGAAACCACACCCGTTTAACCTTAAAATTACTTAACTGCCCCTGCATAAATATAATTGTAAAACAAATTAAATTAGGGTTTCACTTTCAGTTTGTTTCCTTCTCCCCCTCTGTTTTTCACTCTCCCTCTGTGACAGCTGCTGCAGCTGCGCCCATTCATCGACCCTCCTCCCACCGATTTCCTTTGGTCCAATCCAAGGTTTTCCCTTAATCCATTATTTTAATCTTCCTTTCCGCTTTTTCGACTCGCACCCTTCTTTTGTTTCGGTAATCAACAGGATTGAATCTTCGTTTTTGTTAATTACTGGTGCGAGATTTTGTTTATTACTTGAAGGAAAAATGATTTTTCTTTACCATTATGGTGATTTATGAAATTGATTGTTGATTGGAATTGTTCTGATTCATTTTGAGTGTTGTTGCTGTTCCGTTTTTGGTTGGCATTGTCATTGTTAAAATTGTTGCTTTTGAACATGGCATGGCATCATCGATATAGTGTTGCCTCTGATTTTGAGTTTGTTATTTGAAATTGGTTTACATTATACTGATATATAGCTTATGTTGTTGATATTTTAGTCCATTGCTTTTTAATATGATATGTTCTTGCATTGGCATACTAACTCATATTTGTTTGCAAGCTTTGTATAGTTATGCTACTGCTGTTTGTTAGGATTAGTCTGCACTTTGATTGCTGCCCTATTTTTTGATTTTGTAATACAATTTCGGTTTTGTAAGCCTTTCGATAACATGGTGATGTTGGGTTGATATTGTTTTTTTATACCCATTATGTTGCTGCTTTAAGCAGTTCTGTTGTACGTGTGCATTCATTTCATGATCCAATTTATGATGAATGACAGACTGTTATTTTAAGTTTCAGTTTTGATCCGATTCTATCGCATTACTGTTGGCTACTGAGAGATATTGAATTTCATTGTGTTTATGTATATTATTTCATCTCTAATTTGTGCTGCCATAAACCGACATTGTGGTAACGATGTAGTTTGAATTCGCATTTTGAGTTGTGTCTGCTGTCCTTTGTACATATCTAATTCTCGATTCGATTTCGTTGCAATTTGCTGAATTTCGATTGTTGTTGAATAACTGCTGTTGTTGAATGTCAAGAAGAGAATACCAGGAAGAGGTATCTTTATGTGTTACATTTCATATGAAGTGATTTACTTAATGCATGTTACAATTTTATTATTTGTATTCGGTTTTACTTGAGAAAATGAGATTTCTAATGTTAGTTTTTCTTTTCAAATTTATTCACAAGATAACTTTGTTATTAGATATATTTATCTGTTGAATTGAATAAATATATATTGTGGGTTATTCCTTGATTTAGTGTAGATCAAATCTGTACATAAACCTGGTTGATGCAACAATATGTTTTAATGATTAATTTTATGTTTAATAGGTCAAATGGATCAAGCGAACACAACCCTGGTTACCCCGGAACCGGGAGGAACATCTAATCCTACACAAGAAAGTACATGTCCACCAACACATCAGGAGGTATCTTTCTCGCACATGTCCCATGTGTGACTCATGTTTTTTTGTCAATCCCATTGGGTTAAAAAGTCAATAAACGATACTTTGATATTAATTGATGTGGATTGTAACTGACTAATGTTTGACTCCCAGCTAAAATAAGCTCATGTGTGACTCATGTTTCTGTTAGCTAATCATTTAATGAAATAGTTAATGAACTAGACAGTTTCTGCATTACTTATATAACCTGTCATCTTAACTCATTACCTCTGAGCTTCTACAAGATCTAGGAAATGCAGCCTTTTAATAACAGGGGACCTAAGCAACTTAGGCCCTGGTTTTGGCAACTCATACCAGTTTGATGGTTATCTACCGATATAGTCTGTAGACATGCTATAATTTGACTTTTAACATAGAACACTTAATTTGCTTGGTTGAACCTTAACTTATCCATAAATCAATACCAATTTTCCCTCAATAATGTGTATAGGCTTACCCAGTTTTCGTTCTAAGGCAGGTCAATGTTGCACAAAGCAAAAAAATATCTATAATTAAATCAAATCAAATAACAAATAAATCAAATTGAAACCTTTTGATTCTATAGTCAATCACAGACTATATCTGCCAGTGCCAGATTTTGTTGCTACTGGGATATAAAAGACAGAAACATCATAACAACATAGTTGCTCACAGTTTATAGTGTTTTGGTATAATTGTTTCTGTTTATAGTTGCACTCTTCCTATACAATAGTTGCTCACAGTTTATAGTGTTTTGGTATAATTATTTCTGTTTATAGTGTTTTGATATAATATCTATAATACAGTGTTATTGTAATACTTGAATTAGGTGTTTATGGTTTTATCATTTGGGATGAGAAAAATATGGAATGTGGGGTATCTGATAGACGACTTGAGAATGCAAGTAGGAAGATAAAGTGTTGATGTTGATCAAAATCTTGTTGCTCTTTGGTCTTTGATACTTTCTTTTTCTCATTATCTATTTTCAAAACACATAAGGTGATAGATAGGTTTTAGCCTATATTATATTTTCCTGTATAATTATTATTTACTTATAGGTATAAGTTCCCTTTTCATTGCAACGTGCTATTCTAATACTTGAATTAGGTGTTTATGGTTTTATCATTTGGGTTGTTTTTATAGTCTGTGCTGGTTTTATGTTGATGGTTGTTTTTATAGTCTATGTTGATTTTTATGTTAGATGGCAGTGCCTCAAATAATGAGAACATGTATAGGAACTTCTGAGCCATGTTGCTGTCTGTTGGAGAATGGAGAATTCACTGTCTCTTTTGGAATGTTGTTGTTGCTGTGTGTTTTGGAATTAACTTGCATGTTGCTGGAATTTGGAATTTGCTTGCATTACCATGTTGTTGTTGGAATTTTCTTGGCAAACAGATAATCTATGTTAATGTTGTATTTTAATTGTAATATTAACTTAAGATCTTGAAAGTTGAAACTTAATTCAAATTTCAATTTAATGTTGTATTTTAATTTTATGTTTAATTGCAACTTATCTTATGCCAAGTTAATAAAAATCTTTTAGCTGATTAAAAAAAAAACTTAAGATCTTGAAACGTAATTCAAATTTCAATTTAATGTTGTATTTTTGTGTTTTTGATATGGGTTCGGGTTTGGGTGAAAAAACCTGAACCCAACGGGTGTGGGCGCGGGTGTCATTTTGCCACCCGAAAAGCATTTGGGTTCGGGTTCGGGTGCGGGTGGTGATTTCGGGTGTGGGTTTGGGTAGTGCAAAACCCGCACCCGACCGTACCCGTTGCCATCCCTATCTTTACCCGGTAGATGGGCATAAAGGTAAATGTTGCCCCAAATCGACTGGACTTAAGCAATTGGGCCGTTCTGGGAGCAGAAGTGGATTGGACCATGCCTAGTCATTGGGCCAGTCCGGAACAAAAATAATATACATAAATGACACATGATATACTAAGGTGTCTAAGTAAAAGAAATGGTTCTTTTCGACTGACTTTTCCTTCACTATAAGAACAGTGACTAAAATTTTCAATATCACACCGTCCACAACGTGTAAAGTGGACTAAGAAACAAACTAATTTAAAAATTTCATCAATCAGACTCTCAAAGATCCACCATCCCCTTCCCAAATCACAACTCACTTGGCTTCCACTCGAAATGATCTTTATCGATTGACTATTTCCTTCACTAGAAGAACACTGACTAGAATTTTCAATATCAAACAGTCCATATCGTGTAAAATGGACTAAGAAACAAATATATTCAAAAAATTCTTTAATCGGATTCCCGGAGGTCTACTAATACTTTCCCAAATCCACAATTTAGAGGTCTTCCACTAGAAAGGGTCATTCTCGACAAACTTTTTCATTCATTGCAAGAACACCAACTAGAATTTTCAATATCAGACCATCCACAGCGTGTAAAATGGACTACGAAACAAAAAAAAATCAAAAAATTCATTAATCGAACTCCCAAGGGTCCACAACCAACTTCCCAGATCACAATTTAGTGGTCTTCCACTAGAAATAACCCTTCTCAACTGAGTATTTCCTTCATTGGAAAAACACTGACTATAATTTTCAATATCAACCCGTACACTTCGTTTAAAATGGACTAACAAACAAAAAAAAATTCAAAAGTTTCATCAATCAGGATCTGAAGTTCCACCATCACCTTCCCAGATCATAATTCACAAGTCTTCCACTAGAAAAGGTTATTCTCGCCTGACTATTTCCTTCACTAGAAGAACATCAACTAGAATTTTCAATATCAGACTATCCGCATTATGTAAAACGGGCTAAGAAATAAACAAATTCAAAAATTTCATCAATCGAACTCCTGGAGGTCCACCATTACCTTCCCAGATCACTATTCATACGCCTTCCACTAAAAAAAGTCATTCTCAATTGACTATTTCCTTCACTAGAAGAATATCAACTAGAATTTTCATTATCAGATCATCCACATCGTGTAAAATAGACTAACAAACAAACAAATTCAAATATTTCATCAATCAGACTCTCTGAGATCCACCATCACCTTCACAAACCATAATTCACAAGTCTTTCACTATAAAGGGTCTTTCTCGATTGACTTTTCTTTCACCAGAAGAATTTCGACTAGAATTTTCAACATCAAATCGTCCACAATGTGTAAAATGGACTAAGAAACAAACAAATTCAAACATTTCATCAATCGAACTCCCAAAGGTCCACCATCACCCTCTAAGATCACAGTTTTCATGCTTCTACTAGAAAATGGTCATTCTCAACTGACTATTTCCTTCACAGAGCTCGTAAGGGTCACTACACCTATCAAAATGATCAATAGCCCATCCATAGTTAGTATATAAAACCTCATAAGACTTGGTCAACAAAAAGTCAACCTTTCATGGTTGACTTTGTTGACCAAAAGTCAACCTTGTGTGAATAGCTTCCAAATCTTCTTATTCATGATGTGTACTAATACAACCACCATCCCTTGAAAATTATTAGGAATTCCAAAGATTAGGTCAAGAAAAGCCAACATTCAAAGTTGAGTTCGACCAAAAAGTCAACAGTAACACAATAATCCAAAAGCTTGTTCAACAAGTGCACACAACAAGAAACTTTAGCCCATAGCAACCTCTGGGATATCTTAAGTCATAACATAAGTAACTAATAAATCATCTGATCAACTTATCCACATCTAAGTATTGAGACACCCAGTGGAAATACAAACAATAGGATGCAAGTTACAAATGAATGATCCTAAAAATGAATGATTGGAATAAATGTAGACGCTCTAAATGTATCCAGATGAATCAAATGCCATGAGCCAGATAAAATAAAAATAGGTAGGACATATTTTGGGGTATGACATATATATAGATCTCTTATGTTATTGTTATTCGAATTAGTTAAAAGTGAAACATAAAACATTGAAGAGGTTTTTTTTTGAAGAAATGAAATCAATTTTAAGAAAAAAATTGATTCTCATGAGAAAACATTGTGGTGAACACATCCATTATCCTAATTTAAATTATATCATATGTATATACCATTATTATCATCAACCAGGTTTTAAGGTATATAAATCAATTGTATCAGACTAATTTTTTACAAACAAATTGTATCATTTCATTTATTATTTTAGAAGACAAATATGAAAATTATGAAAATTAAAAAAAATCCTTTTATCCCACATTTAATATTTTAAAAAGATAAATATTTTTCTATTTAATTTTCATATTAAATATTGATACATTTTCATTATCATAAATAAAATATAAAGTACCTGGAGCACTAACTTACACAATAAAAATTATATTAAAAAAAGTTTAAAATAAAAATTAATTTAAAATAATTTTTTGATAATGTGATAGTTATAATAAAATATAACAAAAATAAATAAATATTTTTGAAAAATTATATGTTTTTTTTTTTCCAATATAAAAAAAACGACATGTAATTAAATTATATGTTAAAGTAGTATGAAGTGAGTATAGATTCAAGTGAATTTGTAACGGATATCAATTAAAGGAAGACTAGGAGAGTCGAAGGAATTATTATGTTTAGGAAGATAGAGAGTCTCCTAAGTAGGTTTGATTTCTGCTCAGTGACACACAATTTCAGAGAGTCAAATAGGTGTGCGGATGCGTTGGCAAAGGCTGGATGTCGTTTGGATAATGAGCTAATTATATTTCATTATGCTCCAAATTTTATAAAAAAGTTTTTAGCTGAGGACATTGAAGGGAAGTTAATTTGTAATTTTTCTTTCTTTTGGGCCTTATGGCCCTCTTAATTACCAAAAAAAAAAAGATAGAAAATAACAATTACATAAAAAAATCATCTATTTTGTATACCAAAATGCTAATGGTGATTTTTAAGCTTCAATTTTTTTACGGAGCCCAGCGAATAAAATCTGTTCATTAATGCATTGAAACATAATGGATGAATTTGTCAAGTAACCTAATTTTACACCAATATATTTAAGTTAGATGGATAAAATTATCCACTTTTTATTAATGGGTAATGAATTTGCCACCATTTGCATCACCCAAGTAATAGCACATACGTTTAATCTCCTTCAATTGTGACCCCTTAACGTGAACAACAAAATTACAACCTTCGAACAATGCCACAAAAGTATTCAATTAGCTACTACAATCTAGCTACAAAACCCACCGCTAAAAAATCTTCAATGCCATATTTGGTTTCTTTCTTTCTATTTTTTATCTCTTTCTAAATATAGTTTAATGTTTTAGTATTTGTATGTGGAACATCCTTAGTATGGTCGTCTGTGCAAGGCGACCTACAGGGCCTCCCAGCTCCTTACACAAGGCTCTCAGGGCCTCCCAGCTCCTTACACAGAGCTCTCAAAAATTTGAGACGCCTCTGATCCTCAGCAGCAACTATGAAGTGTTTCACACCGTGCTTAGTCTCTTTCTGGGTTCTATTTGGTTTCTGGTTTCAGAGGTATGCAATGCAAATGTAGCCATTGAAGGGTTGGATCCAAATCCCATCATGTTTTTTTTTTGTAGCTTTTACTTTCACATTTTCATTGCTTGTCATTATATGCTGTTAAATGTCTGATGGATCTGTACACATGATCCAAAACCCATTTTCGTCATTATTATGTTAGACATGATTTATATTTTGTCTGTGTCATTTCAGTGTGTCATCCCAGAATTTTTCTGTGAGTGACATACAGCAAGCTGCCTCGCCGCCGAGAGGTTGGAATTCGTATGATGCATTTTCGTGGATTATTTCTGAACAAGAATTCTTACAGAATGCTGAAATTGTTTCTCAGCGTCTCAGTGATTATGGATATGAGGTAGAATTACTTAAAGGAACTATAATTGCTTTAGTAGTAGTAGTTTGCTTATGTATATTGATTTTTTTGTTTCTATCTTGTAGTATGTTGTGGTGGATTACCTCTGGTATAGGAAGTTTGTAAAAGGTGCTAATAGTAATTCTCTTGGATTCGACGTGATTGATCAATGGGGAAGGTTGGTCCCTGATCCTGGAAGGTGGCCTTCTTCCCGTGATGGGAATGGATTCTCTCAAATAGCCAACAAAGTACATAGCTTAGGTTTGAAGTTTGGAATTCATATTATGAGAGGAATAAGCACACAAGCTGTGAATGCAAACACCCCTATCCTTGATCCAAATACGGTATTGCTTTGCATTTCTTCTATAGTTTGATTTTCTGAGCAGGGCCGTCTTTAAGGTCGTGCAAGGCTGGCTAGGCTAGTTTTGAAAGATCTTATTGACCTTTGATGTCTTTTTCTTGTGATTTCCTAGGGTCGTGCCTATGAAGAATCCGGTCGAGTGTGGCATGCGAAAGACATAGCAATCCCAGAAAGGCCTTGTGCATGGATGTCTAATGGTTTCCTGAGTGTAAATACAAAGTTAGGAGCTGGGAGAGCTTTTTTGAAATCGCTTCACCAACAGTATGCTGCTTGGGGTGTTGATCTTGGTACCGGCACTACTAACTTACTCTCAAAACATTTATAATGTCATTGACAACAATTGTGATGATTTTAAATCTACAAAGTATTGATTGATTATACATACAATCATGCATTCGTTTTTATGCTTTTTTTGCAGTGAAACATGATTGCGTGTTTGGTACTGACTTGGATATAAATGAGATAACCTATGTATCCGAGGTATTCTTCAGTTTCCTCTCTTGCCTTGTATAGAGATCGTAATATATATATTTCCACTATGATGATCATTTGCAAACTTATCATATGCCATGTCATGTCAGGTTCTCAGCCAACTTAATCGCCCCATTACGTATTCTCTATCTCCTGGACCCGGCGCGACACCAGCCATGGCCAAGGATATCAGTGGACTAGTCAACATGTATCGTGTAACAGGAGATGACTGGGATAAATGGTCAGATGTCAAGCCTCACTTTGATGTAGCAAGGTGATTATTAAGTTGTTTATACTTTATATTACTGTTTAAGTTCTGTTATTTTACCATATAACATAACTTCGGTTCATTACAATCTGAACCAGGGACTTTTCTAATGCGCAATTGATAGGAGCAAATGGTTTAAAGGGAAATTCTTGGCCTGATTTGGACATGCTACCATTTGGATGGATAACCGATCCAGGTGAGACAGTGAAGCATTCTCTCTTGATTAAAAACTAGCTGAACTATGGATTTTTTAAAACTTTTTTTTTTCAATTTATAGCCGTGAATGAAGGTCCACACAGGTATTGTAACATGACTCTCGACGAGCAAAAGTCGCAGGTATTGATAAATAGTATAACCGAGTTGCTTTCTTATATACCTCATGTAATGATGATGTGCTTGCATGCATTATGATACGAGTTAATTCATTACCATCTTGCAGATGACTTTATGGGCTATAGCAAAGTCTCCCCTTATGTATGGAGGAGATTTGCGGAAGATCGATTCTTTCACATTGAGAATGATCACGGACCCTACCCTGCTAGAGATTAATTCTTTCAGCTCAAATAATAAGGAGGCAAGTCAGCCATTCAAATCTTTTTTCGATGAATAGTTTCCATTTGAAGGATAAATTTATCAAGAGCTGATATCATTTTTACTGCAATGACAGTATCCTTATGCTCGCGGCTTTGTGCAATCGAAGAATAAAGATCACAAAGTAAAGAAAATTACACATTCATTAGGCTTAACTAGCTGCACTGATCCGAAGGCAAGTGGTTGGACTGCGAAAAATCTTGTACACGGTCTTCAAAGAATCTGTTGGAAAGGGGGTTTAGAAAACGAGAATCAGAAACCTTTCTGCGTAAACAAGAGAGAACTTCAAAAACTGTAATAATTCTTTATCTTTATCTGTTCTATTTATATATAACTCAGTTGATTTTTCATGTTGTCACCAACATAATTTGTTTTATCGATATTGTTACAGAGACGGAAACAATACGAATCAAGAGAAATATCGCGGGAAAAATCATTTAGTTGCAATCAACGAAATGAGACTTTGCATGGATGGTTCTTCAAAACAAAAAGTTACCGCCAGCGAGTTCAAGATAGGCACATTTTCTCCTTGTACATTGGATTCACATCAGGTATGTTGCAGTCCATATTTGAGCTACAAAGTGATTGATAGTTGTTTGCGGATTCTAGTGGAAGATGATCAATCATGTCTTTAACAGATGTGGGAGCTAAACAATGGAACCTTGGTAAATAGTTACTCCGGTCTTTGTGCAACAGTAAATTCCAATGAAGGTAAATTTTAGTACATATAGTTGTAATGCTTCTGATATTAAATATAAGCAAAATGTACACGCGTGTTTGGTCCAAACACATGTACATTTTGCTTATAATTAATATTTTTCTTCCTTGTTTCTATTACTGATAAAGCAAATTGGGCAATCGTGTAGTTAATGCTAGCTCAGGAGGGATTCGCTCTTGGGTTGCGACAGGAAGAAACGGTATGTTGCAGAATCAAAACATCCAAGTGTAGAACATGCTTATATTGTATTATATGCTTTGATGCTTCTTTTGGATGTCCTAATAATAAACGCTAACGTTGTTGTATTGGTATTCAGGAGAATTGTATCTGGCCTTCTTCAATCTAAGTGAACAGGAGGTGACGATAGAAACAACGACATCAGATTTGGATAGGTTTTTCCCTGACGGAGGCATCCAAACATGTCAAGGTACTGAAGTATGGACTGGACAGAAAATTAAACCGAGGAAAAAGCGAGGGACGATAGCAGCAGACGTTGGAGTTCATGGATGTGCAATATTTGCTTTTACTTGCTAATAGTTTGGCTTCCTTGTTATTGAAAAGAAAAGCAAAAGATAAATTTATGAATAGCATCTCATTGTTGAGGTTTTTTGATTCACTTTTTCTGGTTTGAGATGTGAATGTGGTGTGGTGAGTAAGTGTACACCAAAGTATGTAATGGAATTGTTGTTTCACTTTTCTAAGTGTTGCTGGTTTAAATTACAATCAATCATACATTGAAGTAAAACTAATGCAACCTTACCAAGTTTGAAAATTGAGAAATATTGTCTTACAAAGTTTGCATTTTGTGTTATCCAAATAAGTAGTACATGTATTAAATAGTACAATCATCGTAATAAAAAAATAAAAATAAAGATTCATCTTTTCATCTTAAGGGTTCTTGTATTTGAAATGATTATTGCTGTTAAATTAAAGATCAAAGGCATCAAGAAATATTATGCGTAGAACAAAAAACAGAAGCAGTCATATCAAACAGTCTCAAACAAAAATAATTTATCAAAGTAATGTGAAAACAAAATCATAGTAACAAAAAAAAGGTAAAGAAAAAACATGCATATTTGTTTAATTTGATTTAAAATGATATAATTTGAGAGTAAATAGTTTTTCGATGCACTATCAATCAAATGTCTTTTATAAGAAATTACAAATGAGTACACGGAAAATATATATTTGTTGTGAATTGAAATAATCAAAGGTCGAACACGTCGAGCATGTAAATGATGTCAATAGACACTTATAATTATGTCAATACCAAATAATAACACTTGTAAGATATTATTCTAGATATATATTATACGGGTTGTTACAGTTGGTATCAGAGCAGGTCGATTCTCGACCTAGCCTTAAAACATCATAAGTAAATTTGTTCATGTCTTATGTGTGTTATGCCAACATAATTCTTAATGTCACGTTATATAATATTGGGCCTAATCAACCTAATGCTATGTGCATGGTAGGTAGGATCATAGTTGAGCGACCACGAGGATTCCGAAGTGTTGGTTGGAGCTTGCAATTCGAGGGTAGGCTCGGACCAAGAGTTAGAAAGTAAAGAGAACCGGTTAGCTCGGTTGAAGTTGTAGTAAGAGTTGTGTGTTAGGTAGTGTGGAAGTGCAAGATGGTGTTTGGGTTAAGAAATCTTATGGTGCTAGAGGAGTTAGAAATTGATGATTTCTATCGGATAAATTTTTCTAAGTTTGAGAAATGGAGGAGCCTGCTGTGGATCTGGATTGACCACTAGTATGGACAAAAATTTCAAGTAATCCCATACAGTGAGGAAGAAATGATGTTTTGATGAGCATATGACATAAAGTCTGGAAGTGAGGTAGTTTATCAGTGTTCAGTTCTAAGGTCACTATGGCATCTTAGAAGAACATGAGTATTTCAGGAAATATGTTCAGAATGGTACCTTCCAAATGGTTGAGAGCTTGAGAGATAAGGACGTTCAACATCTTTGTAAGGGTCCAAGGTAGTTGTGAAGTCAAAGAAGAGGCTAGAGGACACGACTGCCTAATCCAAGTGAAACAGGTATGCACCAAATGAATGATAGAAGATAAACCAAGTATACCCAATTTTAGAAGGGAAATCGGGTTCAAGATAGTTTGTCAGTGATTCAGTGTTAGTAGAAAGACTTTATGGGAATGCTGAATTACCGAAGGATATGTGGAAAGATATTTGTATCGAAAAGAGAACAAGCATTATGTAACATCATAAGTTCTAGTAAGATTAGTTAAAGAAGTTTTGTGTTGAGGAAAAAGAGCAAGTAATCTGGATTCAAGGAAACTCTAGTATGATGGTTTTATAATTGGAATTAAGAGAAATACCATAGAAAGAGAAGCAAACGTATAGTGGAGAATAGTATAAATATTATAATATGAAAGTGGCAACGAGATGTATTTTGGACGAATGCACAATGGAGTTATTATGATTTTGTTAAGACTAAGATAAGGGCGAGTCATTAATGATTGTTCACATACGAAGACTTCGAGGATGTGAAGTGGACTGGAGGAAGTTATACCTTGGTATTATGGAATATGTGATAGTAGCATTGTGGTTATCGGTATGTGTATTTGGTTATCTTGTGTTGGGTTAAGCGATGGAGTGTCACACTCGTTGTTTCGAGCAGTGAGTCTTGTGTCTTGAGAAATATAAGTCTGTGGTAAACAACAGAAGACAGGAGAAGACTGAGTACGGGACTAAGTGAATCATGAAATGGACTATACTGGGTGGTCTTGGAGGTAGTTGATGAGATTTGTCAGTTACGAGTCGTTCAAATAAGTGGATTCTATGTAGTGACGTGTTCCATGGATATTGGGTTGGAAGAGAATCTAAGTCAATAAGCATGTAGGATATGTCAAGGTTCTTCAGGAGGGTAACTTATTATGGTTAGCAAGAGTGGAAGAATTTTCCTTATTTGTGAATGGTCGAAGTATTCTGAATCTACCTTTTGTTAGACTAGGAAAGTTTATTACCTTGATTCTCACCAAGGAATCAAGTGAGACAGTGAGGTGATATGCTTGACGTGGTTATTCCTGATACCTCTTAGACGACGTGATTACTATGATATTGTGAGTTTGACGTTGAATTATAAATCATGTTGTTGACCTTATACTATGTCGTTAAATCGTATGATGGAAAGCTTGTGGTTGTTAATCCTTGAAGTTAAGATTATGTTTGTTGTTTTTCTTGTTGCTCTTTATGTTAGTATAACAAATTGTGTTGTAACAGTGGTTATCAATAATATCCTTAACGATTCTAATACTCCACGAGGATCGAGGAAACTTCTAGTAAAGTTTATCAAGTTGAGTCTTCATGACCAGAGCGAAGTTCCTTAGTCTTATGATATCGCGAGCAGGAGTGAATGAAATTTAGACGGGTGAAAGTATTAAGTATATCAGATATGTATAAGGCTAAATTGTGGTGTTAGAGTATGAATTATTAGAAGGATTGTCAGGACCAATTTTGATAAGGAGGAACTAGACGGGACTTACAAAGTGGTGATCCCAAGAGATCTGTTTAGTATACGGTAAGTATTAGTAAGGTATAAGCGGTTAGTAAGAATAGAACCGTCAAAATGGGCTAGCCCACATGGGCCGACCCACCAGGCCCGAAGAATCATAGGGCTTAGGCCTTAAAATTAGAGCCCATATTTTTCAGGGCCTTTTTAACCCAGCCCTAAAAAGCCCGCTACCCATTAGGGCTAGCCCATATGGGCCGTGGGTAGCCCATTAGGCCCATATCACTATAAATTTTAAAAAATTATACTAATACTTATATTATCTTACTCCAAAATAACACTTTGATTTGTCTCACCTCACAAAATTTTATATATATTCTATTCAATATTTCTCTTTTAAATATTATACATTAATATAATCAACAGTCTTTTCTCGTATTCTATTAGTTTCCCTTATGTTAAATATTCGAGTATTATTTTATACAATTTAGACATGTATTGTATTTAAAAACACATTATAATATTGATAAAAGATGATATAGTACTTAAAAATGTATTATAAAAATGTATTATGTTTAAAATAATATAATTTTTAATTTTATTTATAATAAATATTATGGCATTTTTATTTTAATTTTTTATTAAAAAAGCTCATTTAGGGTCGGGTAGCCCGAAGCCCATCGAGGGCCGGACTCGGGTTGTAATTTTCGAGCCCATGTTAGAAATGGACTTTTTTTGCCCAGCCCTAAAATGCCCGAGCCCATTAAGGCCACCCCGTTTAGGGTCGGGTAGCCCATTTTGACAGCTCTAAGTAAGAATACGGTGTTTGTTAATTATCGCAGATTCATGGCCTCAGATATAGACTCCATGAGAGTGGAACCAGATGTGTGCAGTTATACTTTACCCAATTGAAAGGATTTGTGAGTTGTACTTCCAAGAAAGAGTGGAAATGAGAGATTTATGAAGTTAAGCATATGACTTGGATCGTATATGAAAGAGAAAATGAATTTGAGTTGCGGGAAATGGAGCAGGTTAATTGAGTTGAGATTAATGAATTTAGATAGAAAGTGCAATGTTATCTCCAGATTTGTGTGAAGTGTTGTGTTTGACTCTGAGAGTAGTAAGGGCACTCACAATTACGTCCTAGAATGATTAAGTTATTTGGAAGTGGTGTTTCCTTAATGATTTTAAGTTCCTTGATGGTGTCATGTTGTTATTGGTCGACATCTCGTGTCAACAGAAACCTTGAATGAGCCAGAACCCTATAAGAGGATTTGATATGGAATGTAGTAACCAGAACTGAATATTGTCAATTGATTTGGATAAAATACTTCGAGCTCAGGGTAAATTTGAAAGTTGTACACTTTTATGGCTGTAGTCGTATGACTCCTGCATATCTATCTACTGGAGAGTGTTGGTCCTATTCTAAACCTTTGTGTGTCAGCAGGGAAGTTATTCAGCTAATGGATGTGAGTAAGGTTCTAGTACCGTTTTGGATGGTGGGCACTCTAGAGGATAAGTGTGATTTTCGATGCAGATTGTCAACTAACCAGTGGTGCCTTGGAATCCTAGGTGTTCCACTGTTGGAATCAGAGTAGCACAATGGAAGGTGATAGAAGAAATATTCAAATCAAGTTTATGGGGGATCAGTGAGATAGTTATTCGTAAGAATGAAAGTGAGACAATCTCGTGCTAAGTGTACTATCTTATTGGAGGAGAATGAGAGAAGTGAAGCATCAAGTGTAGACGCTTATGGTATATAGTATCAGGTTAAGTGAAGTTGATAAGGATATCAATATATGGATTATAACGTTGTCTTAATTGTTAAAGGATTTATAAAGACTCGACAATATTGCATGTAGTTAATGAATCAGTAAATTATCTTGTGAAGATTTGAAGAGTGTTGATTATCTAAACAGATATAAGATGGTGTGGTTATGTTTTGCGTGACTCAGTACAATAATATGGAGTTGTAGATTGCGGAAGAGAAGTGTGTAGCGCGAGTTTTTTTGTGGTTGCGAAGCACTATTGCTTTTGGGTACTACAGTTCGATTCATTTTTTATCCTATTGAAGCTGATGAAGGAAGGGAAATAGATGTCTCTAATTAACCTTGCTTGCATACTGAGTTTGAACAGATGACTGTTGGTTTACAGATGCTACAAAGATTGTGGGTCTCTCTTAGGTTATTTTGTTGAGAACACAGTGTGACGAGATTATTGGTAGGATGTTAGGACTGATGCTTTTAGATTGATGTTTGAAGATACGGGATTTTGGGTTTTTGATTAGTGTGTTCGCTAAGATTTTTCAATCTTATGCCTACGTATTCCCGTTTAATGAAACAGGGAAATCAGAGCGATCGTAGTTCCTCCTAATCTATGGGAGGAAAAAGGTCGTTTTGGTGTCTTGTTCAAAGCCTAAGACGTGAAGCTAAAGGTGGTTTGTATCTTGTTCAAAGCCCAAGATGTGAAGCTGGAGGGTCTATTTGTATCTTGTTCGAAGCCCAAGATGTGAAGCTAAAAGGGTGTTAACTTTAGAGAGAATTTGTTATCTCTAAAGGGGAATATTTGGTCTGTTTGGCACAACTGTTGGGTGACTGATTATAAAGGAGAATTACTTTAACTGGGATATGCGAATCCAGCAATGCCTTAATTTCCTTTATAGGGGATTTTCAACCTGAAGGAGAAGACTTTAACTCAGTTTAGAGCAATGCAATCTTTCCTTAGGAATTTCTCATGCTAAAAGAGGGACAGTGGCGTGGATGTAAATAATCCAGAGGCTTGCCGCTTACAGCAATTAGACGAGGGAAAAGGAGTTGTTGATGTTTGTATGTTGTGACCAAAGCATGATTTGATGCTAAAAGGTTGATTGAATCAAACGGGGATTTCTTTATACAAAGCCTAAGAGGAGGCTATTGACCCAACAAGAGGTTGTTTTTGTGTCTCGTACGAAGCCCGAGATAGAGGCTAAAAGGATTGATTCAACAAGAGAGTGTTTTTATATGTGTTTTGTACGAAGCCCAAGACAGAGGCTAAAAGGGTTTGACTCAACAAGAGAGTCTTTTATACTCACCAAGAGAGTGATTTGTATCTCGTACGAAGCCCGAGATAGAGGCTAAAGGAGGATCGACTCAACAAGAGAGTCTTTTTATACTCAACAAGAGAGTGTTTTTGTATCTCGTACAAAGCCCGAGATGAAGGCTAAAAATGTTTGAGTCAACAAGAGAGTCTTTTATACTCAACAAGAGAGTGATTCGTATCTCGTACGAAGCCCGAGATAGAGGCTAAAAATGTTTGACTCAACAAGAGAGTCTTTTATACTCAACAAGAGAGCCTTTTATACTCAACAAGAGAGTGATTTGTATCTCGTACGAAGCCCGAGATAGAGGCTAAAAATGTTAGCTCCGCTGGGGAGAATCATTGTACAAAGCCCAAGAGGAGGCTATCTATGCTGGTGACTGTTTCAGTTTAGTGACAGGTCCAGTATGTTGTATAAAAGAGAAAATCAGTTCTTATAAAGAGACTGATTCCAGGTGAGGTTGTACTTTGGTACTGATCAGAAGATCGGGGTTATTTCCTGTTCTTTAAGGAAATGGGAAATCCAAAGGGTATTGAGACTGTCCAAGTCTACTGGTGTTTTGGAGAAATTGATTCTCAGATAGTGAATGATCTTTGTATAATGCCCAAGAGAAGGTTGGGTTACTGCTTAGGATTACATCCATAGGCAGACCAAAGGGTGAGGAACTCTCATGAGAGAGGCCGGCTTTTGGAGCGATAAGTGTTTTTTCGATTTGTGAAAGGAACTTGAGAATGCCTTTGAGACTCAAGGGGTTTTTTAGACTGTCCAAGTCTAGAGTTTCATCTTTTGTACAATGCCCAAGAGGAGGCACGGGCTTTAAGGGATGAGTATCAACCCTTAAATGGCCGGAGTTTTGATGCTGGAAAGACTGCTCTAGCAAAGGATGATTAAATTCTGTCTTATACCTTTAAGAGGTTGTCAGGGTCCTTGTATTAAGCCCGAGAGAAGGCATGAGAACTTCTAAGAAGCCGAAGGGTCCTTGTACAATGCCCAAGAGGAGGCGGGGTTACTTTTAAGAAGCCTGTGGGTCCCCAAACCCCGAGAAGTTCAAGACATGCCATTCACAGAGAATAGATCAAGCCAGGAAAGTCCAAGAATTTGGAAGAAACTCAAGAGATGCCATTCACGGAGAAAAGATCATCTCTGGGGAGTTAGAGTTTCTTTGACAATTTTTAAGGGTGCTTTTAAGAAGCCTGTGGGTCCCCAAACCCCGAGAAGTTCAAGACATGTCATTCACAGAGAATAGATCAAGCCAGGAAAGTCCGAGAATTTGGAAGAAACTCAAGAGATGCCATTCACGGAGAAAAGATCATATCTGGGGAGTAGAGTCTCTTTAACAACTTCTAAGGGTGACAGTCTGAGAAAGGGTTCACCGAGAATGCTTCTTTTCACGTTTCCATATTATTTAACCCCAAGAGGAGGGAAGACTGTGTCTGGTATTCCTATGGGGATCTAGTTTTGACTGTATTTAAGAGCGATCAACGGGGCTTTACCTAGTGCTAGACGTAGTTGTCGGGGAACACTCTAAATAACTATACTAGTATTACACAGTTGATATTTGACAAGTATATAAAAGTTTGTGAAAGAAGACTTATAGTGGGCAGCCCCACAATACAGTTATATATATATATATATATATGAAACCGAATAAAGAAAGCGGGTAAACACTTACTCGGTTGTAGAGCTTCCATGTTGTTTTGTTAGTTGTTCAACAAAGAAAGCTTTGATAACAATATTATATTCAAAATCAAAGGAGAAAGTGCTTTGAAAAGATTGTTGGGGCTTACAGCTCAAGGAGAGGCCCAAAGTTTTATCAGTGATCGCACTGTCGTTTTGTACAGGGACTTATACAAGTGACTGAGGCCCAAGAAAGGTTTTCTGTACAAAGGGGATGGGTCTTACACTCTCTCAAGAGGCCCAAAGGTTTATTTTTGTACAAGTGGTGGGGCTTACAGCTCAAGGAGAGGCCCAAAAAAATGGTTTTTGACCTGGCGATCGCGTCGAGATTTTCTTTTAACGCAGAGGGACTTATACAATATCTGAGGCCCAAAATAGTTTTGGTTAAAAGGGTTTGGGTCTTACACTCTAATAGAGGCCCAAAGGTGTTTAAAGAAAAATAATGGGGTTTATAACACGAGGGTAGGCCCAAGGGTTTGATTTGTTAGAAAGGCGACGACCGCGCCAAATTTTTTTTTACGGTATCGGGACTTATACAATACATTGAGGCCCAATTTATTTTGGTTTTTCTAAAAGGGTTGGCTCTTACACTCTACTAGAGGCCCAATGATTTTAAAGAATGAGGCTTATAACACGAGGGTAGGCCCAAGGGTTTGATTTTTCAACTGGCGATCACGCCGAGGTTTTCTTTTAACGCATGAGGACTTATACAATATCTGAGGCCCAAAATTGCTTTGGTTAAAAGGGGATTGGGTCTTACACTCTATTAGAGGCCCAAAGTGTTCGAAAAAGTTTGATGAGGGTTGAATTAATCAAAAACCCTAATTTGTTTCCAAAATGTATTTTAATTGAATAAAAATTCAATTAAAATGATCAAAATTGTTAAACATGTGGAAAACAAATTGTGATCTTGGATTAATGTTTCAAAAATTAGGTTTTGATCCACAAAATGATTGGAAATCACTAAAATTTGAAAAATCAAGAAAGAACAAATATTTTAAATGTCAAAAACAATTAAAATATTAATTCTTTGCAAAAATATCAATTATATGAAATAAATAATATTTTTGGGATTTTTTGGTAAAATAAAATATTTTAACATTTTTGTGAATTATTAAAAAAAGAATCAACTCAAAATCATTAAAACTCAGAGAGAAATTAATTTTTGAATAAATTAAATAAAATCAAAAAATTTAAATATTCAAATATTTGAAAAAGGGCGCCAAGAACATGGCAAGAACACGCGCCCTTCCTCTGTTTCTGCAGATTTGCGTTTTCTATCCAATATCACTGAATACTTGATTGTATCATCCAATCTACATATCAATCTACTCGTTTCAACCTCACGATCATGTCTATGGTCTTTAATTTCATTTATTTTAAACATGGAATAAGAAATCAAAGAGAAACCTCAAGAACCCTAAAATTTGCATGAAGGTTCAGAAATTCCATACACGATTCAAACAATGCAATTGATTGAGGGAAAACACTCCATGCATGATTATGAACATATGGCCAAATTATTGTGCAACAAAAAATGCATGGATCATAGAGTTAGAAGAGCTCATGCTTACCACTTGCAGCTGGTGATCGTGTTTTGTGTTAGAGGTGTTACAGCTTGGTTCCAAGGTTATGGACAACTTCCCTAGGTGCTATGGAGTGTGTCTGGATGCTTGGAGTGGATTGATTTGAGCTGGAACTTGATTTGGCACCTCAACTGCAAATCTGTCAAAGGCTTGAGCAGTTGGCTGGTGATTTTGTGATTTTGGTGTTCCAGATGTTATGTGAGTGTTTGGATCACTTCTATATGATTTTTATGAGGTGTGTGTGTGATTGGTTTGATTGGAATTGCTCTCAAACTCAAAACCCGATAGTGACTTGCTTTGGAAGGCAAAATTGGAGTGAAGAAGGAGATTTTGAGGAAATCATCTGTTTGATGGCTTTGGTGTACTCAAACTGAGCACAAATGAGCTCTATTTATAGTAGAGCAAGTTTTTTTTGCAAGGAATAGTGAATGGCAACTGCTGCATAGGTTTGGCCAATATTGAGCAATGAGAATCCAAGTCTCCTTTAGCCATTGACTAGAGGTTAGGGCACAGGCTGCTGACTCCCTTGGTCTTGGATAAGTCTTGACTGAATTCAGTTGCAAATGTGTCAGTCCATGCCACCTTGGCGCATCCATTAAATGCTCAAATCCAAAATTAGAGTCTTGTCCCTCTTTTAGGGATTTCTAGGTTTGGCATGCTACTTCTTGTTCCAAAGACTTTGGAGGCTTGGATCAGTGTTTTTTCCCTTTAGATTTGATCCTCAGACGTGTCCAAAGTGATGACAAGGCTTGGAATTATCTGATTTTGCCAAATCAAGCAAAAGTGCAAAATTCTGCCTAGCCTTGCCAGTTTTCAGCAAGGCATATTGCCATTGTCATATCTCATGGCTCAAGTGGAATTTGATGGAGTTCTTGGCCATTTTGGAAAACCCTCATATGATACAATAACTGTTTGATCATAATTGGTTTTGATAATTTTTGGATCCAAGTGAAAAATGCCCCTACATTTGGAAAAAAGTGAAGGCAGATTCTGACTTAGTGAAAATTTCACTAAGTGTTGGAAAAAGTGACATTTTCACTTTTTGTGATTTTGATCATTCCATAACTCAAAATCCATGATGAATTGGAATGAGGTGTAGTTGAAGCTTTTGTATAGGGTAATGAGAGCTACAAATCCAGCTTTGGATGGGGAAAAATGGCCTTGTGGTTTAGGAGTTATGATCCTCCAAAGTTGGTACCCTAGCCACTTTGTTCCATAACTTAGAAAAATTTCTAAGTTTTTTATGGTTACCCCTTTTACAAGTTATCCAACTTTTCTTGATTTTTCTTGATGAATGATGATTCTTATCACACATTAACATCATTTTAGGGTTAAGGAACCATAATTGTGAAAAATCTCAAAAAGTCAAAGTTTGACTTTTGTGCACAGTTGACTTTTTGTCAGATGAATTCCAAACTGTGCGATCCTCTATGAAATCAAGTCCTTGACCTAAATCAAACTTGATGGATTGATTTCATAGGTGTTATAGGGTGTATTGAATCATGTCTTAGGGTTTGGGAGCATGTCCTGGTCAAAAGTCAACGATATAGTTGACTTTTTCTGCGAAACCCTAACTGTGGTTCTGATGAAATTGAAACTTGTTGCTCAAGCTTCTTGGATCAATCCATTATTGCAAATGGATTAATGTGATGTATTTGAGACCCTCAAATCCCCTATTAAGGTCTTGGCTCATGTTTTGTCCCAAAAGTCAACTTAGGGGTGAATTAGGTCAAGAAACCCTAATTCCTGATTTTTTTATGTATGCATCCCCTGAGGCTAAATTGACTTGGTGATTGGGTTCATGAGATCCCTTGGAGCATCATAGGTTATGCTTTGAAGCATTGGCTCATGCCCAGAGGAAAATTTCCATCTGGAGGCCCTGGTCGACCAAACCCTAATTTGGTGACACTGGCGATCTTAAGGCTTAATCCACTTAGAAGGGAGCAGCCTTGTGCTTAATCCTTGAAGTGGGAGTCCTCTTAATCCTTTTAGACAAGTTGAAGATCATGTCATTCCTTAATTGATCCTCTGTCTAAGAACTCTGAGAGGGATTGAAACCCTAAGTTTGATTGTAGTGGATGCTCACCCATCTTTGGGGAGACTAATGGTTCATCCATATTGTGATGATGATTTGCACAATGATGGGAAATCTTAGTGGTCAAAATTTGGGGTATGACAGATGCCCCTATTTAATCTTCTTGAACCCGAAGGTGTGAATGACGAAGGTATTCGGGCATTCGGGGTGCAAGAGGATTAAATATCGGAATGCCCGAAATTTTGATGGTGGTTAAGAATGGCGGTTCACACATCCTTCTTCTTTTGCTAAGCAATGATGCTTAGAAAAGGTAAACTTCCCCTCGATCCTGGTTTTCTACCAAGGAATTGGTCTTAGTTTCTAAAATAAACTTCCCCTCGATCCTGGTTTCCTACCAAGGAACTGGTCTCAGTTTCTGACTTAAACTTCCCCTCAATCATGGTTTCCTACCAAGGAACTGGTCTTAGTTTCTGATGTAAACTTCCCCTCGATCCCGGTTTCCTACCAAGGAACTGGTCTTAGTTTCTTTTGTCAATAAACTTTATCGACAAGGGACGCTATGCGTAGCAGTTTTCCTAAAACTTCTCGCCGAATTTTCCTGGGGAGATGCTATTTGATGGAAAAAATTTTGATGTCAGACTTGCTGGGGAACCTGTAGTACCCCAAAATTTGCCCTACCTTTTTCTGGCTTTCGCTCCGCATTCATTTCTACATTTTTAGGTCATAACCTCATAATCATTCATTTGCATTGCCTTCTAAGGCATGGGATCCAAGGATCGTCTTGTTACTCGTGGTGGCATTATTCAGGGGTGAGTCAGCAAGTCATCTTCTTCAAAGTTCGTCAATGTACATCAAGTTTTCCTCGGGGAATTGTTCTTGCATTGAGATCCTTGGTTATAAAGGCAGGATATCTGTGGATTGAATTGCAAATCATTGGGTCATGGTCAATTGAGCTTATTGATGGAATTTTTGAGATTCATTGAAGATAGGAGTTTGTCATGGATTTTGAAGTTTGATGTGAATTGGACATGTTAGGATCGGTCACGGGGATTACTTAGAATTTAGGTCACAAATCTTTTTTCTTTTTTTTGAAAACCAATTAACCATTGCCATGTTAATATCCATATCCTTTTTAAAACCATTTATATCCAAGTCCATTTTTACTTCTTCTATCATCCATATTTCATTTCAAATCCATTCTAATCCAAATTATTAAACCATATCCATTTTTGGATCCAAGTTCAATTATTAAACCCATTTAGAATAATTTTCAAAAACCACAAATCCATTCTATCAATTAAAAAATATTTCATATTCAATATACCATGCTACCCTATTTTTTTTCTAAACCCATTCAAAGTCATTAACCCTTTTGTTTTTCAATACACATTCATTCAAGTGTTGTTAATATGACAGAAAGAGGGGATATCAGCGCAGGAAATTAACAGAAGAAGAAAAAATAATCACAGCAGGAATTTCACAACAGGCACCAAACGTGTGAGCAATTACACAAAATTCCACAGTAGAATTTCACAGCACAAAACTCTAACAGACAATTACAAGCGCATAAAAGAGGAATATTATAGCAGAATGGAAAAATTCATAGCAAAAAAAACTGCAGCAAATAAAAATTACACCAGAAAATTCACCAAGCTTCTAACAGAAGTTTCTAACAGAACTCCTAACTAATTCCTAACTAAATTTCAGATGAAAATACTATTATACCCTCACTGAATTCTGATATAAAAACCGGCACCATCTTCATTCTTGAGCTCTCTTCTTCATTCTGCACAATTTCTCAATTCTCATTCTTCCACTCTTCACCTTCAATTCTCAAATTCTCTGCAACTTCTTTCCAATCTTCTCTTTACCATTTTCAATTTCAAAACCTGCCATAACCGAGTTTCTACATCAACTTTGTAGCAATTTCTCATCATCACCATTCAACAATATTGCAAGTCGCAGCATACAGAAAAGTAGGAGAATGAGATTGAACAGGAATTAGAACTCACACGAAGAACAATCAACAACATCAACAATTCAGCAACCATAACCGTCCGAGTTCAACGAATCTCATCCAATCTTCAACACAATTGACAACCTGCAAGCAATACATCTTCATCAACATTCACGATTCAAGATTCAACAACTTGCAAAAAAATTCAAGGAATTGTTCGTAGCAGCACCACACAACACAGAAAGAGGAGAAAAAGATCGAGAAATTGAAGTAGAGCGGAAGTTGGAAAAGCAAGCTTACTCCGGGGATTTCCTTCTCATCGCTCGCAATCGAAGAGGCATCATACTGTCTCCGATAGGTACGTTGATCTGTTTCCGTTAATTCTGTGAAATTATCACCACAGTGTTATAGTTGTGATAGCCTTACTTTAGTTTCTTGTTGAACGTCACGTCGATTTTTGAGTGGAGGAGAACGAATATGATTCTGATGCGGCATCGTTTCTCGGTGTTGGTTTGTGAGTTGAGTGAGAGGCGAATTTACGTTGAGCTGTCGAAGTTGTTTGTGATGTAGGTGATGAGTGTTTCTCCGCCACCGTCGGCTGAGAGCCATGGCGCGGCGGAGATTCTCCTGGGCACGGTGGTTCGAAGCTGTTGATGTTGACGGTTTGATTCGTTGAGGCGTGGTGGCGACGCTGTTATGGCGAGGAGTGAGAAAGTGGCGATGAGAACAAAGCAGGTTGAATCGAGCGAGATGAAGATGGAGGCGGTGTTTTGCGAACGTCGACGTGATCTGAGGAAGGAGATCGACGAAGTCATGATCGGACGACATGTTGAGAAAGAAGACGGCGAGGTTTCGGAGGAATAAGAGAGAATGAGTTCGCCGGAGACGGAGGAAGATTGATGTTGAGTGAGGTAGATGAGGTCCCGGCGGCGAGGTGTGTGAAAGAGGGTGAGGATTACCTTTGCTGAAGGTCCTCTAGGGTTTTCTTAAAAAACCAAATTGTTTCAATGTCATCTAGACCGGGCCTTAGGCCCATGAATCAATTCATTTTCACACCAGTCCTTTCATTCATACACCTCCTTTTGGCTGCATAAGTGAGAGTCTTTGGGCTGGAGATTAAAGCCCATGCGCGCTACTGTCCACATACTCCAATTCCACTCGCACCCCTTTTTTGGTTGTGAATAGAGCCGGCGGGCCAGACACCAAGGCCCAGCGCCTGATCTTTTTTTTCACCACCCCAGAATTCTATTGCACCCCCTGGTCTTCCTCTTTTGAGAAGTATTGGGCCTGAAGACAAAGCCCAACGCCTGATTTTCTTTCCACCACTCCTGGATACTGCTGCACCCCTGTTTTTAGTTTTTTATTTCTATTTGATTTCATTAATTGTTTAGTTAATAAACTTAGGATAATAATTTCAGAAATTAGATTTTAGTTTTAGAAATTAGATTTTAATTGAGGAATTAGAATTTAATTTTGATTTTGGTTTTAGTTCTTAACCATAATTTTGGGTAAATCACTTTTAGTAATTAGATTTAATTTTAGAATTTGACTAGTTAGAATTACATTTTTAATTAGAAATTAATTGGAATTAATTTTAGGATTAATATTAGTTTTAATTCTAGATTTAACTTTAGGATTAAGTTCCTTTAGATCTAGTTTAGAATTAACTAGAACTAATTTTAGAATTAGTAAGCTTGCTTAATTTTCTTCATCCCTCTTTAAGATCAACTTAACTTCTATCTTGGAAGTAAGTTGCTTCTTATGTTCTTCTCCTCTTTTTTAGGATAGTGTTCTCATACCACACTTAACCATTAGGAACATCCATGTATGATAACTTTAGGGTTTGAGTCTTAGTCTCCCACACTAGATTTTACCTTTGTACCCTTTGAGTCTCTTCTTATCATCTTAAAACAAAAAGCAAAAAACACTTAATAAAGATAAAGAGTATTGCGCACGAGCCTTAAGCGTGGGGAATGAGAAATGAGGGGCTTCCTCTCATCTTTCTAGAGTGCTTAGCAGGCGTCCTGTCTTGGGACGATTCGTTAAGTATTCGTCCCTGTGCCCTAGACTTTGGTGCAATGCAAGTTACAAACAACTTCAAAAACACTTCTTTTTAAAAAACTTCAAACAAACAATTTCTTTTCTCATCTCCTCACTCTTTCCTTAAGGATGCGTCGAGTCCGTTCCACCGTAAACAGGTAACGCCTAAGTCTCCATACAGCGAGCTGCAGCACCTAACTGCTGGGACGCGCACTCTGACGTTTCCACTAAGAAACACAAACAAAGCAACCCTTAGTGAGGGGAACTACGTCGCTCTGATTCTCATGTTCCCGATGAGATACGTAGGCAGTGGGGTAGGGCCCATTCGAGCACTTCTTTTATTTTCCCTACATTTATTTCTCTTTCCCTTTCCAGTTCTCCAGCTAGCAGTTCCTTTTCCAGTATTTTTTTATCACCCTTTGATAGAGACAAGAAAGCGTGGATCCCATCGGGTACGATGGACGCGTGGGGGTGCTAATACCTTCCTCTCGCGTAACCGACTCCCGAACCCAGTTCTCTTGGTCGCAAGACCTTGCTCTTTTCCTTCCCTCAGGTTTATGCAGTGTTTCCTTTCCCTCTCTTGGGATAAATACACATTGCTGGCGACTCTGTTTCCGTGCCACTTTCGCGTTTGTACTTGGATGAAAATCCCTAGAGCGACAGCTGGCGACTCTACTGGGGATCGAACCCAGAATCTCTGGTTTCCTTAGCGAGTCAATCCTAGTGCTTGTCTATTTTTTCTTTCATTGGGTGTTTGCTGTGATGCTGTGTTTTGTTGTTTATCATTTTTACTGTACTGTATTACCGCTTTACTGTACTTTACTGTATTTGTTGCATTTACTACATTACATATTATTATTATACTGTGCTGTGCTGGACTTTTCTGTTTGGTGGACAGGGTGTTCTGAGAGATAAGCCCACTACCCAGGCTTGAGTACACACATAAGTATTAGAGTGGATAGTCGTGACGCTTGCGTGGTGGTGACCACGTATTGTTGTTCATGAGACCCACAATCAGACGATGTTCTATCAGGAGCTTTCTGCTACTGCATGTTATGCAGACCAGTAGTTATTCTCTTGAGGGACTGTCGACTCTGGTGACCATTCCCGAGGACTCAGTTGCGGCACTCCTCCCGAGATGTGACAGTGGCAGACCACATTATGTGGCAAACCCATCGCACATTCTCGATCCGAGGACCCAATGCTGGGAACTTGCTATAGGATATCCTTTTTGAAAGAGAATCAGTGGAGGCACTCCTCGATTGGCGATAGTACTGTACCCCGAGGGATGAATGTACTATTGCTTCTCGACCTCAGTGCCTGAAGCTGAGAATCTTTCATTTTTTTGAATCAGTTGAGGCCTCCTCGATTGATGATGATGCCAAACCAGAAATGGTGAACGTATCATCATTTCTCGACCTGAGAGCCCGGGATACTGAGGATCTTAGTACCCACATGTGAGAGGGGCGGGTTGTTTACAGGTTTGCAGGTAACCTTGACCTTCAACATACCCGGTATTCTAGATTTCCTATCAGTGTAGACTTATCAGCCTGGTTATTCTGGTATTTTGGTTATTCGGATATTCTGGTATTCCGGTTTTCTCTTCAGAGCAGACCTGTGAACCTATTCAGACAGTAGCACAGCGCTTATTCAAGATTTATGGATACCTTGATCCCGTGTCTTCGCATTTGCATCGCATGTCATTTTGCATTCTCATACTCATATGCATAGCAGGTATTCAGATAGGGGATTCTTATTCTGACTTGGTATTGTCTCCAGAACTGCAAGCTTGACTTCTCACCACTACGCAACTTGAAGTAATCAGAGGAGGATCATGGATCAGATGCGAGCAGAGTTGTCGAAATTCCAAACTCGTATGGCCCAGTGCTTTGAGATGATGCAGGGCATGGCTCAATAACAAGAGGAACTAGGCGCAGTTATTCAAAGGACTGTTGTTGTTATCCTAGAGCCTGGTAATGGGAATGTTGTTGGTAATACTCCGGGCGGAGTTGTGAATCCTCCACATGTTGATCTTCCTCCACCCTCTCCTATGAGTCAATCCAGAGGAAGTGCTGCTAGGATTCATGTTCCTCGTCAGAAGGTGGATAATCAGGAAGAACAATTTTACGATGCTGAGATGAATTTCCCTACTGAGGCGGACAAGAGGCTTCGTATGCTCGAAGAGAGATTGAAGGCTATTAAAGGCCATAATGATTTGGGTATGGACATGTATGACTTAGGGTTGGTCCCAAGTGTGAAGGTTCCTCCGAAGTTCAAGGCACCTACTTTCGAAAAGTAATTGGAAGCACCTGCCCTAAGCTTCACATCAGGGCATATTCCAGCAAAATGTCTGCCTATACGAATGATGAGAAGCTGCTGATGCATTTCTTTCAAGACAGCTTAACTGGGGCATCTTTAGACTGGTATATGAGCTTGGAGAGAACGCATATTAAAAGCTGGAGAGATTTGGCAGAGGCTTTCATCAAGACTACCAATACAACACGGACATGGCGCCCAATAGAATACAATTGCAGAGTCTTTCTCAGAGACAAAACGAAAGCTTCAAAGAATATGCCCAGAGGTGGCGTGAATTGGCTTCCCAAGTTCAACCTCCGATGTTGGAAAGAGATCTCGTTGATAGGTTCTTGGATACGCTTAAGGGGCATTATTATGAGAAATTGGTTGGATGTTTGTCAACTGGATTTTCAGGTCTTGTATTGGTAGGAGAAAGAGTAAAAAATGGCATCAAGACGGGAAAGATTCGAATTGCTGCTAAAGATGCAAAGAGACCTTATGCTGGGTCCTCCAAGGTAAAGGAAGGAGAAACTAGTGCTGTGTATATTCCTCATGTTGTTCAACAGCCTGTTCAGTATCAGCGACCTTATGCTCCTCAGCAACAGAGACAACAAAGATCACGGAGGCCTGCGAGAAGGTTCGATCCACTCCCTATTCCTCACAGTGATGTTCTTGCCCGACTACTTGAGAGTTCTCTGGTTGAACTAAGGGATGCCAAGCCTGTCCCTGACCCCATTCCTCCTGATTATGATCTGGATGCTAGATTCGAGTATCACTCAGACACACCGGGTCATTCCATTGAAAATTGCAATGTGTTCAAGCTCAAGGTGTAAGACCTGGTGGACTCAGAGATCATTGCATTCATTGAAGATGATATGTACATCAATTGAAGCCTCCTGTCTCAAGTGAGCACTCAGTTTACAAGGACGTCCAGACAGAATCAAGCCTCCTCAACGATGGCAATCTTCAGCTTCTTTACTGCATTTTCATTTGTAGTTTTTCATTTCTTGTTAAAGCGTTGTATGCATTAAAAACTTGTTTGTGTTCTGAATGATGTTTTAATGCAATGAATATGTTTTTTCTTGAAGTAATTCATTTTTATTCATTCATATAATTTTTCTGCGCATTGCAATACCAATTTTCTTGCTTAAACTCTTGGAGGGAGGATGATGAGGTAAAAACGCGAAGTCTTTGGTTGTATGATTTTGGATAAAACCCTATTGAGGATGTACAGGTATTATTTCAAATCCCCAAACACTGGAGATATAAGGGAGATAGTCCGTCGTCAACCCCTTTGAGCCTTGAAGTAGGAGTTTCTTTTCATTCGAAAAAACCCTCACATTTAACCAGGGGCAGGGTAGTTGTCAGTAATTTGACCAATCGTTCAAATTTCAAAAGAAGTGTGCATCTGAGGATCCATTACCTTTCTTCGCTCACCCTTCAAGAGGTCAAGAGATGTGAAACCATAATGGTTATCCATCAGTGATCAAGGAGTGAGGCAGTCACAACCTTTTCAAAACAAGTCAGACAACCAGTGTCACACGATTTATTCAAAAGGAAAAAAAAAAGAAAAAAGAGATAGCCCGCTAAGCCCAAAACTTGAAAATAAGTGACTTAGGCAAAATTTAGGGCATCCCGCTGGACTTTAAAATCGAAAATTCAGAAAGAATCAGTCCAGGAAAAATCAGGGAAATAAAGAAGCGAAAAATGAAAAAGAAATGCTCAAAAGAGAAAATCCTCAATAAAGAATAAGTCGTGTGACCGCAAAACACCAAAGACACAAAAAGGGTGACCTCGTGGGTTCCTTAACCATCGATCCTCACAAAAATCCTTTTGGGAGGTGGGCGCTTGTGCCAAATTAACTGGACGTAGTACTGGAGAACATCAAGGAGAATTGGTGGGTACAAATAAATTTTGAGCCATAAATCCTTTTTTCTAAAACCATGAACCAGGCCACGTTACAACCCTCAAAAGTCCTAATTGAAACAGGGTTTATTCTGAAGGCGTACTTCAACGAGATATCGTTTCTGACTCCCATGAGTTGTGCTAATAAGATTTTTGTTGGTATTGCATGTGCGTATTGTTTTCCATTCAAAAATCAATGTCGTCATTAGTGACTCGTTCACATGGGTTTGCGACATCTTTTCAATAAACTTCAAGGTTAACATGTTTGTTGCATTAAAATTATCATTCTCATAATAAACTTGTTGTTCTTGCATACATGTGCTTAAGCATCAATGAAGCTTACACAGTGAACGTCAGTCGAGAAGCTTGATCCTTCCGAGTTGAGATGCTTGAAAATTCTAAAGGACAGTCATATCAAGGGGCATGTTGCCAAGAGACTCAGTGCCGTGGGCTCTCCCCAGTAAGTCGTGATGAGATGTAGCCAATTTGGGGCAGTCACGTCGAGAAATCTCTCTGAAGTGCAGTTATTCTGGGGCATTCATTCGAAGATCAGGGGCAAAGTCACATTAAACTTCACGTTGAGGCAAGCCACCTCCGAAGCATGAGAAGTTATCCTCTCCAGAAGACGGTTAATCAGAAGCACCTCTTCAAGGTTCAAAATGTTGAGGCAGAGTATTTCAAGTCAGTACAAGTTCTCTCGGGGCAAATTCCTTCACAGAACATACAGTCTGGGGAAGTTACGTCGAGATCCGATAAATCTCTCCAAGAGTTTGAAGACCCTGGGGCAGTGTGAATGCCCGGTCTTCTATAAAATCCTCTTGAGATGATTTCTTCTATTGGACCCTGTGGTCTGGGCAAGTCAGGAAAGAACCGTTGTTCACTCTTGATAATCGGTATGCAGTCAATCAGCAGAAACTTAAAATGCTAAGTTGTTCCCGACTTAAGGCTTTTAAAGTATCTTCCCTAGCAAGGAGCCAGAAGGTATCTTTGTCCTAGCAAGGTGCTGGAATTGATATTCTTCCCCAAGCAGAGAATCGTTCTCACATCGAAAGGGGTTCTTTATGAAGATTCCTTACCCCCAGCAGTGTAGGTGGATTCCTCATTCTCAGCAGGGTAAGACGGTGGAATATTTTCGAGCAGTTTGAAGACGGTGAGAAGTCAGAGTATTCTCTTCCTCAAAAGTCAGGTTTGGTATTTCCCGACAAGTCAAAGTCCAACGGTTATTGTCATTCTCAACAGTCCAACATCCAATCTTTATTGGCATCTCCCCAACAGAGTTTGCAATTCAGCTTGCAGTTCCTCGACAGGGTTGGCATCACCAGTGGTTATTGGTGGTACAGTTGGTTATCTCCCTACAGGAGATCAGATATTAGTGATCCCTTCCTCAGCGAAGTTTGCTTGTTCTGTTCTACGCATTCTCCGATGGAGTGCCCTCTCATTCTTGTATGTAGTAATCATCATTGTATTGCATCCTTAAAACGCGTAATATTTCCATTTCTTATGGAGCATTACGCCATGGAAAGAAAATTCAAACATGCATCGAAGCATAAGCCAGATTTAGTACCTTTGCCATACCCCAAATTTGTCCTACCTGTGCATAACTGACATCTGTACATCCTTTTTTTCCAAACCAATTCTCGACTTGTCGTCGAGCCACTCTTCAAAACATTCTCGTAAGTCGAGTGCCTTTTGCCTCGTCGTCAAACGTACACTCGCGCATCTCGTGGTTTCATTACTAGGAGCACCCCTAGGGACTAGTATCGAACCTTGCCTCTTTTCTTAACCAATCCGACTCAATCTTTTTTTCAAACGCTTTTTTTTAATCAACTTACGAAAGAAGGAGATTCTTGGAATCTAGCATTCCTTGGATCTTCGAATGAATGGCTCTTGAGGCACGCCCTTGGGTTGTTATTCATTCACCCTTTCGTCTTAAAACACTTAATCCCTATCAAACATTTTCGTAATCAACTCACGAAAGAACTGAGTTCTTGGAGTCTAGCATTCCTTGGATTCTTGAATGACCGCTCTCGAGGCACGCCCCTTGGGCTGTATGTCATTCAATCTTTCGCCTCCTAAAATTCAAACCCCTCTTTTCCGTGGGTGTACCACAAACTACGACTGCTCTGATTCTTTATTCTCGTCCGAATAAAGATACGTAGGCACAAGATTGCGATGATCTTGGCGATTTACCTTCCCTCCATCTTCCGTCTTCCCTCTATCCCTCCCCGTGGTCGAACTACGATTGCTCTGATTCCTCATTCTCGTCCGAATGAGCATACGTAGGCCCGAGGTCTCGATGATCTTGCCAAGCACCCTATCCTTAAACCACCCCATTTCCCTTAGCAATCAAAACCTTTTACTTTACCTTTTCGCATATATCGTTGAGAAGAAAACAAGCAAGCTTAGATAACATTCCTCACAATTTGAACTAAGAGGTTCCCGTTGAGTACAACGGACGTGAGGGGGTGCGCGTACCTTCCCCTCACGTAACCGACTCCCGAACCCAGAATGTGGTTGCGACGACCATGTTCTTACCCCTCCTTAAAGGTTTTCTCGATATTTTCCTTTCCCTCTTTTGGGATAAATAAAGTTCGGTGGCGACTCTGTCGAACCGTTTTCCACGCCTTTCGCGCGAGGGTCGCGTCCTTCGATTAAGCAATTTTTTTGAGGTACAACAGATGGCGACCCTGCTGGGGATATGCGCATTACCCTATGCTAGAGAGAGTCAAGCCTAACTTGACTCGATTCGAGAGTGTTAGCTTCGCTTGTTTGATTTCTTCTTGTTTGTTTTCTCGTATTACTTCTCTATTTGCTTTTATTGCTTTCTCTTTATCATGTGTTGTTTATCATACTTGACTGTTGGATTTTGGGTTGATATCACAAGTAAGGCTCTATACCCGAGTCTTGGAAAAAGAAGAGAGAACACCTAGTTTAGATTTTGGAAGTAATTAGTGTTAGTCCCCGAGGACTCGCTCCTTGTGTTCCTAGCATGAAAGCTTCCCCTAGAGTAGACCTTTTCGTAGATATTATTGTAACGCAGCTAGCCTGTCGCACGAATTGATTCATGAAGGGTCCGTGACTCTGGGAACCACTCTTAGCACCAGTTTCTATCTTGGTAGTCGTTAGTGTTAGTCTCCGAGGACTCGCTTTTCGTGGGCCTAGCATAAAGACTACACTCAGGATAGACCTTTTCGTATCCTCGTCGTAATGCAGCTAGCCTATTGCATGGTGTTGATGCGATTAGTGTCCGTAATCCTGGGAACCATATCCATCAACATAAGAGCTATCCCGTGAGTGGATTTCTGGGTAAAGAATCTAGAACTATCCTTATAAAGCCTACCTGTTATGAGGATTGGGAAGTTACTTGTGATATCCTGGATCCTGGATCTTCCTGCATTGCATTTGTTTGCATATCATTGCATTTGCATCTCATTTGTGTGACATACCCTTCCAACCAAAACTCGTTTGATCCTCTGTCCATTTCCTGCCAGCTGATTTCCCGACGCTCATATTGAACCTGTGGTAGCCGTAAAGCATTTGAAGCAAGTTCAAGCAGAGATAAAAGTAGACAATTTGAAAGTTGTGATAGCTATGTCAGAGGATGGAGGATTTTACCCCCTCATCAGGTTTTGCTGTGACGACTAATCCATTATTTGATCATCTACCTGGTGATCATACTCCACGAGTGAACATCCCTACTCAGTCTCAGATGATGTCGATGTATGATTCCATGGAGAAAAGGTTTTGTGCCCTCGAAGAGAAAGTTCAAGCTATGAAAGCACGCGATACTTCTGGGCTTGATGCTGTTGATATGTGCCTAGTGCCAGACTTGGTAATTCCTCCGAAGTTCGAAGTACCCAAGTTCGAAAAGTAAGCTGGTCTCAGTTGCCCAAAGCGTCATTTGGTGATGTTCTGCCGAAAGATGACTCCTCATGTCCGCGATGACAAGTTGTTGATTTACTGTTTTCAAGACAGTTTAAGTGGTGCATCTTTGAATTGGTACATGGATTTAGAAAGAAGCTGTATCCAATCATGGAAAGACTTGTCCAATGCTTTCCAAAAGCAATATGAGTACAATTTGGACATGGCTTCCAGTCGAATGCAGTTGCAAAGCCTATCTCAGAAGAGCGGTGAATCCATTAAGACCTATGCACAACGGTGGAGAGAATTCGCAACCAGGGTACAACCACCACTCTTGGACAAAGAATTGATTGACATGTTCTTGGACAGTCTGCGTGCCACCTATCTTGAAAGAATGGCTGGCAGTTCATTCTCAAGCTTCACTGACCTTATAATGGTAGGAGAACGCATCGAGAGTTACCTCAAAGCTAAACAAGTCCAAGACGTATCGAGCAATCAAGCTGGTGAAACTGAATCCTTCAGCAATCCCCAAGAAGAAGAGGATAATGAAGTTGATGCAGTCATAGCAAATGTTGAGTATTCTCAGGGTACACCAGCAAAACTTTATGGTCCCTCAGCTTCTAGGAAGTTATCATTGTCAACGCCATATCATCCTTATGGGCAACCTGTCAATCCTAGGGCGTCATACCAGAAACCCATGATTTCTCCTCGTACAAATCAACGAGCTCATGGTCAAGGATATCAGAATCATCGTCAGAATCAGCATAGGCCTCGAAACAACTTGGAAAGAAGGACTGCTCCTCTTCACCTAGTTCCTATGTCGTACAGTCAACTTTTGCCGCATCTGGTCCGAAGCTCACTGGTAGAGCCCAAAGCTATCAAGCCTTTGCCAGAACCATACCCGCCTGGATATGACCCCAATGCGCATTGTGGATATCATGCTGGATCAATGGGGCATTCAACTGAAGATTGCAAAGCTTTTCAAGCCAAGGTACAACAGTTGATTGACAAGAAGTACATATCCTTTCAAGAAGGAGATTTGATTGTGCACGTCAGCTTCTCGCCCAAATAAGTTCCAAGACTTCAAGAGGCATCCCCTAAAGCCAGTGGTTCAGACAGGAAGACTTCCTCAGATACTGGCAACCATTGGATTTTTATCATTCGCATTTGTAATTTCTTTATGATTAAATGCTACTTGTTTCGAACATTGTTTATTTTGAATGGTAATATTAATGAAGTGATCATGCATTTTTTTGAACTAATCATGTCGCATTCGCTCATTTTTCTTCACTTATATCAAAAAGCAAAAAATATATTCATCTATATACCTCTCTTCTTCTTTTCTTTACCAAGTTGTTGTTTAGCAAATATTGGAGGGAGGATGACGAAAACAAGATACCCATAATTGCTGATGGTATGCTTTCGGATAGAATCCTGCCAAGGATGTACAAGCATTGTTTCAAATCCCCAAACACTGGAGAGACAAGGAGTTAATCCCTAGTAAACCACTTCGAGCTTGAAGTAGCAGTTTCCTTCGGACATTCAAACCCTTACACTTAACCTGGGGCAGGGTAGTGTTCAGTTAACCTGATTACGCACTCAGTTCAAAAACATGATGGTTGTTCATCAATTACCCATGACTTGGCAGTCACAATCCTCTAACAAAATAAAAAATCAAAAAACAAAATTAAAAAAGGCCTGCTAAGTCAAACACCTCAAAGGAGACTTAGGCAAAAATCAAGGCAATCCTGATGGACTCGAAAAGCAAAATCAGTCCATGCAAAAGATAGGGATCAAACAAAAACAAAAGAGGTCCTCAAATCCTCAACAAAGCAAAATAAAATTCAGTGGCCACCCAATCAAAACCAAAGGGTCACTGACATCCATCAAAAAACAAAATAAGGTGACTTCCATTTCAAGAAGACCTTGAATCCTCATCTTCGCTCTTACACTATCGAGCTCTCTTAGGAGATGAATTTGTGTGTCAATTTAACTGAACGTAGGACTGGAGATCATCACGAAGAAGGGGTGGGTACAAAACAAATTTTGAGCCTTATATCCTTTGTTTCTATAACCGTGAACCAGACCACGTTACAACTCTCAAAAGACCTAATTGAGGCGGGGTTTAGTCTGAAAGCATACTACAGCAAGGTTGCGTAAACTGACTCCTACAAATTTGCTAATAACTTGCATTGGTGTCATATTCTTGCTATATCTTTCACCTCAGCTAAATAAGCATTGTGTTTGTGCTAATGGTCCATTCGTCATACATTATCATATCATTCCAATAATGATGATTTTTCAAAACTTGCATGAACATCGCATTAAAATTACCATTTGTGAACAAACAATTTTGACTACAAGTCAGTGTTTGACATCAAGGAAATTCCAACATGGAGTAATCAAAGGGAGCTGGGTCATTCAACTATATTGGCTGGAATTGACATCACCTCATAAACCTATGGAACGAGGGCATTGACATCCAATGATTATGGAATCAGTCATTTTAAAGCAAATCCTCGAAGCGTTAGTTGATTATGGGACAAATCATTCAAGAACAGGTTGATCAGAGTAAATCATCTCAAGACTCTACCAACCAGGGGCAGGCCACCCAGAGGTTCTTTTGATTAAGAGTAAACCCCTCCAATTTTTAATCAACGTAAGTTAAGTCGCTCCAACGCTCATTCTGGGGCAAGCTACCTCAAGGGTACTTTGAAGCCAAGTACTTCAAGAACCATTCAATGAAGGAAGAATCCTTTCACGACTTGGAATTCTGGGGTAACGCATCTCGAGTTCATCTCATGGTACAACTGCTTCCAACTTCCTTTCAAGGACAAATCCTTTCACGACTTGGAATTCTGGGGCAAGCCATCTCGAGATCATCTCATGGTACAGTTGTTTCAAATTTCCTGTCAAGGAGAAATTCTTCATAGACCCAGACTGGGGAAGGATGAGCAACACAGGGGCAAATCTCTCCGTTGCTTCCAATCTGCTCAAGCAAACACCATCAAGTGACCTTTGAGTTCAAGATGAGTGTCGGGGAATCATGCTATCACCCCACAAAATAACTTTTTTGCTTTCCTTCTGACAAGAAACCTTGCTGCATAGGAACCTATCCATCCCTTATCCTTTGCTGGGGCATCTTTGGAAACTTTCATATCATTGCTCATATGCATTGGTCAGGTCGCTTCGCTCATTGCATAAACATGTGTCTCATACCTCAAGCCTAACCTTCCAACAAGATTTGACATCTCAAAGCCTGGTATCATTAGACTTGACACTAAAGTCCAATTTCATTTGGCACATATCCAAAGTCCAACTTAGCTTGGCAATCCAAAAGTCCAACTTAGCTTGGCAATCCGAAAGTCCAACTTAGCTTGGCAATCCAAAAGTCCAACTTAGCTTGGCAATCCGAAAGTCCAACTTAGCTTGGCAACCCAAAGTCCAATTTAGCTTGGCACCTACCAAAAGTCCAACTTAGCTTGGCAATCCAAAAGACCACACTCGTTGGCACCTCCAAATCATTTAAGACCCAGTTCTCGACTGGCAAATCATTTAAGGCCCAGTTCTCGACTGGCAAATCATTTAAGGCCCAGTTCTCGACTGGCAAATCATTTAAGACCCAATTCTCGACTGGCAAATCATTTAAGGTCCAGTTCCCGCCTGGAAAATCTTTTAAGGCCCAGTTCTCGACTGGAAAATCATTTAAGGTCCATTTCCCGCCTGGCAAATCATTTAAGGCCCAGTTCTCGACTGGCAAATCATTTAAGGTCCAGTTCCCGACTGGAAAATATTTTAAGGCCCAGTTCTCGACTGGCAAATCATTTAAGGTCCAGTTCCCGCCTGGCAAATCTTTTAAAAGTCCAGCTCTCGACTGGCAAATCATTCAAGGCCCAGTTCTCGTCTGGCAAACCAATTCAAGGTCCAGTTCTCGTCTGGCGAATACCCTTTTCTCACCAGTTCTCGTCTGGTAGACTATCCAAAAGTCAGTTCTCGTCTGACAAACAAAAGTTTAAACACCAGTTCTCGTCTGGTAATCTATCCTCCAATCCAGTTTTAGTCTGGGAGTTTAACCTAAAGTCCAATTTCATTTGGCAAACTACCTTAAAGTCCAATTTCATTTGGCAATTAACCTAAAGTCCAATTTTATTTGGCGCATAACCTAAGACCAATTTCATTTGGCAATTACCAAATCCAATCCCTGGTGATACCCTCGACAAGGAAACCTATCCCCAGCACGCCCGATCATTTGCATCGTCATGTGCATAACATGCTAGCATTACATAATCATATCAAGCACTATCATATCTTGTGCATTCATACGTGCATTAGATTCCCCAGCAGTTGCATCTTAGTATGCATTTTTGAACATCACGCAATGCATGGCATATCCATACCCATCAGCATAGCATAGCAGGATCCATGATCAATTCGCAAGCATCTTGGTCAGTCCTCCATCAAAGTCAGCAACATTCTTCTAAAGAGAGTGGATACTCCGCACGAGCTCAAGGAATTCTATCCCCCCGACAAATTTACCTTCAGAGATACTGCTTTGGTATCATCGAGGAACCTTAATGGATAAGGGACTGCTTCGACGACCCAGAGAATCGTCTGCCTTCAGAGATACTGCTTTGGTATCATCGAGGAACCTTAATGGATAAGGGACTACTTCGAAGACCCAGAGAATCGTCTGCCTTCAGAGATACTGCTTTGGTATCGTCGAGGAACCTTAATGGATAAGGGGCTGCTTCGACCACCCAGAGAATCCTCTGCCTTCAGAGATACTGCTTTGGTATCGTCGAGGAACCTTAATGGATAAAGGGCTGCTTCGACCACCCAGAGAATCCTCTGCCTTCAGAGATACTACTTTAGTATCATCGAGGAACCTTAATGGATAAGGGACTGCTTCGACGACCCAGAGAATCGTCTGCCTTCAGAGATACTACTTTGGTATCGTCGAGGAACCTTAATGGATAAGGGGATGCTTCGACCACCTAGAGAATCCTCTGCCTTCAAAGATATAACTTTGGTATCATCGGAGAACCTTAGTGTATAAGGGACTGCTTTGACCACCCAAAGAACCTCAATTTATGTTGCTCAGTTTGAACCCCCCTACTTCATTCTGTCATCTCTTACTCTACAAACACTTTACCTTTTGTGAGACAAATTTTTGGGGCATTCTTAATATCTAATTGACTTCTACCCTTAAAATGAACGCCATGCAGCCGTTCACTCTCTCGGGTTCAAGCCAATTAGATAGGGGCATCTATCATACCCCAAATTTGTCCTACCTGTGCATAACTGACATCTGTATATCCTTTTTTTCCAAACCAATTCTCGACTCGTCGTCGAGCCACTCTTCAAAACAGTCTCGTAAGTCGAGTGCCTTTTCCCTCGTCGTCAAACGTACACTCGCGCATCTCGTGGTTTCGTTACTAGGAGCACCCCTAGGGACTAGTATCGAACCTTGCCTCTTTTCTCAACCAATCCGACTCAATCTTTTTTTCAAACGCTTTTTTTTAATCAGCTTACGAAAGGAGGAGATTCTTGGAATCTAGCATTCCTTGGATCTTCGAATGAATGGCTCTTGAGGCACGCCCTTGGGTTGTTATTCATTCACCCTTTCGTCTTAAAACACTTAATCCCTATCAAACATTTTCGTAATCAACTCACGAAAGAACTGAGTTCTTGGAGTCTAGCATTCCTTGGATTCTTGAATGACCGCTCTCGGGGCACGCCTCTTGGGTTGTATGTTATTCAATCTTTCACCTCCTAAAATTCAAACCCCTCTTTTTCGTGGGCGTACCACGAACTACGACTGGTCTGATTCTTTATTCTCGTCCGAATAAAGATACGTAGGCACAAGATTGCGATGTTCTTGGCGAGTTACCTTCCCTCCATCTTCCGTCTTCCCTCTATCCCTCCCCGTGGTCAAACTACGATTGCTCTGATTCCTCATTCTCGTCCGAATGAGCATACGTAGGCCCGAGGTCTCGATGAACTTGCCGAGCACCCTATCCTTAAACCACCCCATTTCCCTTAGCAATCGAAACCTTTTACTTTACCTTTCCGCATATATCGTTGAGAAGAAAACAAGCAAGCTTAGATAACATTCCTCACAATTCGAACTAAGAGGTTCCCGTTGAGTACAACGGACGTGAGGGGGTGCGCGTACCTTCCCCTCACGTAACCGACTCCCAAACCCAGAATGTGGTTGCGACGACCATGTTCTTACCCCTCCTTAAAGGTTTTCTCGATATTTTCCTTTCCCTCTTTTGGGATAAATAAAGTTCGGTGGCGACTATGTCGAACCGTTTTCCGCGCCTTTCGGGCGAGGGTCGTGTCCTTCGATTAAGCGATTTTTCCGAGGTACGACAGATCTTTTTAAACCCTAGTTCTTGTCTGGCAAACATTTTTAAGGCCCAGTTCTCGTCTGGCAATCATTTTTAAGGTCCAGTTCTCGTCTGGCAAATTATTTTAAGGCCCAGTTCTCGTCTGGCAAACATTTTTAAAGCCCAGTTCTCGTCTGGCAAACATTTTTAAAACCCAGTTCTCGTCTGGCAAATATTTTAAGGTCCAGTTCTCGTCTGGCAAAACATTTCAAGGTCCAGTTCTCATCTGGCGAATACCCTTTTCTCACCAGTTCTCGTCTGGTAGACTATCCAAAAGTCAGTTCCCGTCTGACAAACAAAAGTTTAAACACCAGTTCTCGTCTGGTAATCTATCCTCCAATCCAGTTTTAGTCTGGGAGTTTAACCTAAAGTCCAATTTCATTTGGCAAACTACCTTAAAGTCCAATTTCATTTGGCAATTAACCTAAAGTCCAATTTTATTTGGCGCATAACCTAAGACCAATTTCATTTGGCAATTACCAAATCCAATCCCTGGTGATACCCTCGACAAGGAAACCTATCCCCAACACGCCCGATCATTTGCATCGTCATGTGCATAACATGCTAGCATTACATAATCATATCAAGCACTATCATATCTTGTGCATTCATACGTGCATTAGATTCCCCAGCAGTTGCATCTTAGTATGCATTTCTGTACATCACGCAATGCATGGCATATCCATCCCCATCAGCATAGCATAGCAGGATCCAGGATCAATTCGCAAGCATCTTGGCCAGTCCTCCATCAAAGTCAGCAATATTCTTCTAAAGAGAGTGGATACTCTGCACGAGCTCAAGGAATTCTATTCCCCATCAAGTCATTCTTCAGCCAGGCAGTTGATAATGACAATCCCAGCAGCTGTTGCTTTTTCTTACTCCCCAAGCAGAGGATATCCTAGAAAGTTTCTTGTGAGCTTTCCCCTGCAGAGCCAACACATCTCCTCCGACAGGAATTTTGCTCAACTATTCCCCCAGCAAATTTACCGCAGAGATATTGCTTTGGTATCATCGGAGAACCTTAATGGATAAGGGACTGCTTCGACCAACCAAATGATCTCAAGTTACTCTAATCATTTTTGCACCCCATTTTGCCAGTTCTTGCTCTATAGTACATTACCTTTGCTGAACAATTTTGGGGTCTTCTTATATCTAATTGACTTCCACCCTAAAAATGAACGCCATGCAGCCGTTCACTCTCTCGGGTCCAAGACAATTAGATTGGGGCATCTGCCATACCCCAAATTTGTCCTACCCTCTCATTTTTCTTATACTAAGCATGTTGTTGCTTCATGGACTTCTCTCAAGATCATCATATGGTTTAGGCTATGGAGATTTGGTTTTTACTCTTTGTAATTAGAGGCTCTTGCAAGTGTGGTGAAGATAAAGGAAAGATGTATCCTCATTCTCATGACCAGTTAGTCAAGCTACGGTTTCAAGCTTATTTAAGGATATGGCCCAAGATGATTCTAGCTGATTAAGTACAATGGTTAGAATACATTTCCTCAAGACTAAGCTTAAGATTACTTGAAGTTTCAAGCTATGATCATGTATCTCAAGATGATATTTAACCATATTCCAAGTGTGACACTAAGGCTATATGGTTAAACAAGCTAAGGAATGGTCATGTTCGCTTTTAATCCAAGTTTGAATTGGTTTTCAAGGTTAATGGGTGATTGTAACTCGCAAACAAGTCATGTCTCAAGAGACTCCTAGCATAATCATGGTATGACCAACATCCATGTGCAAGTTTGGGTGGTGTTCAAGTGGGGATTATTTTAAGACAAACTTGGAGTTGCGATAAGGGATCAATGATAAAAAAATATTCAAGTTGTCTCAGGCCTCATTTGAGTTTGTCAAATTATTCCAAGATAAAACCGTGCATTTTCAAGTTATGTTGCAAATTAATGCTGGAGGTAATTTGGGCATGGTTAAATGTATTGAATCCAAGCTTGAATTGGTTCAAAATTAATGGATGGCCAAGCATAATTTCAGAATGTGTAAAGGCAAAAGATCAATAATTCTATTTGGAAGATTAAGCCATGGAGAAACACTTTTTCAAGACATGCTTTGCAAAACTTTAAGGTAGTGTCGTCAATTCACTTTAGGTGAAAACTTGATTCAAGTCACCAAATCATGTTGTAAAGAGAAAATCAAGAAAATGTTTATACCATAAGGAGTTCAAGGTAATTGAAATCTAAAGACACAAAATTGCATTACGCAAGAATTCCACAAAGCAATTACACTACTCCAAAATTCACAATATCATTCATGTTACAATTCCTAAAGTTTCAACCAAGTATGAATTCAAAGGAAATTCTAAATGTTGTGTTTAGAATTAGGTACAGAAGCTTAAAGGAAGATTCCAGATGTCATAAAAGGTTTTTGGAGTTCAAATGTACAAGTCCAAGAAGAATCATTCAAAGGTCACACTGTGAAGAGCATCTGATACTACAACATGTTGTAAGTCTTCGTCAATTTATGTTGAGCTACTAAGCATGGTCCTAGAGTCCAAGTGTCATGACTACACCGTGCTTCTTGCCAAAAGTGTCGATCCTCATCCTAGCACCCTACAAAAAAAAAGGAAAAAAGGAGATCACCTGCCATGACATAGGCATAAAACTATGCGATCTGGATATCACAAGATTTGCAGACGTTCCAAATCATGAACAACAATGTTATTAGCAGTGATAGAATTCACAAATGGAATTCAGAACATTGCAAAGTCATAAGAGTAGCTATTAAAGGATGACATTCACCAACCATTTCACAAGTATGGAAACCAGCTTGTATGCTTTAGCACTTACCGGGAATAACGACACTTTTGATGATATGAATGCTTTACAGTATAACAGAGCCAATTCACCAATGCCAAAAATTAGTTGTCTAATCTCCTTCACGCCAATCTCCATGTCAAGGTTCAAACACCTGAGCTTCAAATACAGCATCATTTCCTCATGCCAGCCATTGCAATATGGAAAAGAAATAAAGCAAGGAAAGTCAGTACAGTGTGCAGGAATTTTGGAATACAAAAAATAATTTTATGAGCTCTAAGTGCATATTATAAAGTTACTTTCATCTTTATGTCAATTTCTTGTTCCTCGTGACATTCTATTCATAATCTTTCATCATTATCCCATAACTTGCCAAATAAACCAAAACATCAGTCTAAGGTGAACTTTGCAAGCTACATCAAAGCTTTGCAGCAAGTAGGAGATCCAAGGTATTATGCACCATTTTAATCCACGGTGGAAAATGTACACAAGTAAAAGTACCACCAAGTAAGGTTCATAACAGTCATCGAAATGGTGTATTCAAGGAAAAGAAATTCAAACAGGAAGGAGTTATGTCAATTCAGCATAGTTGAGAGACTTACCGCAGGATACTTCCAAAGTCAAGCCATGAATCTTTTTGTCCAAGTTCACAAACTCTCCATCATCAAGGTGCCAATCTTCAACACCACGCCAAGTATGCCCCAGTTTGCACATGACATAAGAGCCAATGTGAAGTCATATAAAAACATAACCACAACATAGGAAGCAAAATAGGACCATATCAATGCTTAATAAGACATTATGCAGTACAAAACCATTGGGAATAAACCTTAGAGATAAGAATTGTATACCTGCAAGAAAATCCATACCAGCCAATATGCCAAACTTTACGTCCATTTGCTTTGCACCTAGCTCGCATTAATCACCTGTCATTATGAAATATACAATATATCATGGTAAAAGTAATAATATTAGGGGAAGAATTGAAGATTACACAAGGGCACCTTGATTACATCCATGTTTCACCCAGTAGCACCTACAACAGTGTAGACTTTAACAAAGATTCTAAGTTGAAAGGCAATATTCAAGTGTAGCAACGCACATGATCCTGCAATCATCAAAATAGTCAAAAAACCTAAAGTATCACAGACTGCTCTGAATATGAAGATGGTTTTGCTTTCATTCAATACATGGTCAAGTGGCTGATCGAATCTCTGGAGAGTTGTTGAAAATTTTCATACCTGCCAAGAAACGTCACTAATATTGAACCCTTCAATATTTCTCATTCTCATCTGGCACCTTTTATGGTCGAATTGTAACACCATGAGTCCTCAACAATTTTTGGTTAAGTCTAGAAACAATCAGGGGAGATCACACAAAATTCTCAGCAAGAGATGAAATAAAAAACAACCCTCTGTTACAAGAAAAAGAGAAGCAAGAAGTCAGCACAATATGACTTATTTTGTTTTTAGTCAAAAGAGCCACATCAGCAAAATCCCAGAGTAGTAAAAAAGGCAGTGAAAATCATAAATTACACGCGGTAAAAATCAGGTGAAAAAATACACGTTCTAGAAGCTCACTACAGACAAAATAGGAGATATTTTCACAATTTCATTTCCTCAGCAACCCACAAAATCAGCAAAACATTCTAATGGATTGATTCTCTCAGAATTCCACCTCACCCTATTTTCCTAACAACCTCACATGATTTCACACAAGAATTCACACGTATCAGAGATTTTTCTAATCCTATAAATAACACACTCTATTCATTTACAAAAAAGTAAAAAAAAAAAGGACACCTAAGGAAAAAGAGTATACCTGAGAAATTCTGCAAAAGACTTCAAAACCCTCATTACCAAAGCTCTTGATCAGAAATTTCTCAGAGTTTCACATTGAAACTCTGAGCTAATTTGAGCTCAGCCCCATTTCATTTTTCCTACGAAAAGAATAGAATCAGAAACATAGAGAAAGGAAACGAAGGAAAAGAGTAAAGAGAGGAAGAAGATGATACGTAAAGGAGGAAGGAGGAGAGTAAAAGAATTTTACCTTCGCCGGAAAAGCATCCGATTGGATTTGTTCCGATCTAGGTATTCACTGCTTCCTTTAATTTCTTATCACTTGATTTGTGTTTCCCGTGTGCTATTGGCTCGAACCCCTTTTATTGTTGCTTGTTTCCTCTGTTATTTGATAGATCTAGGGTTTCGGTTAAGGTTTGATTTTAGGGTTTTGAAGAGGTTTTAGGTTGATTTGAACTTGGATTTGAACTCAGAAGGTGGATTTAAGTGGGTTTAGGGTTTAGAGTTGGTGGTTGGCCGGAGAAGAGGGGTGGCGCCGCCGCCAACCACCTTCTTCTCCGGTGGTAATGGGGTTTCGGTCGTTTTTGTGAGAGAGATTAGAGAGAGAGCAAGTAATGAAATGAAGGGAATCTGAGTGAAATGAAGCAATGTACCCTTTTGTTCTTCCTCCTTGCCACACGTACACGGTTGGTTGAGATGGCTAGCGGTACCGGTGACAAGTGTCACCGGTCTTGGTCTTTGGATCTTCCTATGCGCCCCTCTCCATGATTCCCCAGCGTAGGCGAGCGTTCTCAACCATCAGATGAAAAGTCAGCTTGACCCCTTCCCAATCAACGCCCCAGATTGATTCTAGGATTAACATGGCTGATTGAAGGTTCATGGTGAACCCCATCCTTGCGTGGGCCTCCAGGTAGCTGGGCCTAGGAGAACTTCCTTTGCGCACCCCATGTTTTACTTTATTTCTGGCCCACTTGTTTTTTAATTTGTTTTTTAGTTTTAATTTCAAAACTTAATTTCTTATTAATACTTAATAATAAAAATTCAAAACAAAACTCTTATTGACTTATTTCTTAAAAACCAAAATACTAGAGATTTATTTACTAATTAATTAATTTTATTAAATATTTGATTTTAACTTAATTAATATTTTAATTAATCCAATTTCTCTACCTTTAAAGTTATCATAAAATGCTTTCTTAACTAAATTGAAAAATCACAATTCATTCTAATTAATATTTCTGACACATTTTCTTAATTAATTATGGAGGTAGTGGGCTTTTGGAGTCTAGCACTCCTTGGGTCCTTAGATGAATGCTCTTGAGGCGCACGCCTTGGGTTGTGTTCGTTTCGATCTTCCATTTCCATACTAAAAAAACTTCTTATTTTAATCAAAATACTTAAACCCTTAAAAACACCACATTTTCTCAAATTAAAAGATTTAATCTAATTAATTTCTTAACCGTAAAAAAATATCTTTCTCAAATCAAATTAAATCATAATCCTTTTTGCCTAATCATTAATTACTTTCTTAAATCAAATCATAAAACATTTCTTAAGATATCTAAATTATTTTCTAATCAATAATGCAAAAAGTGGGCTTTTGGAGTCTAGCACTCCTTGGGTCCTTGAACGATCACTCTTAGGGCGCACACCTTGGGTTGTGATCGTTCCGTCTTCCATTTTTAAAATACTTAAAGATATTTTAATCTAACTAAAACATTCAACCTTAATAAAACCTTTTTTTGACTTATAAATCTTAATTCAAATTAAAAAACAATTACCTAATCTTTTACAAAGTTTATTTTAACTTAAAATCATAATCAACTTTGAAATACTTGAAATATTTTCTTAAAATATTTAAATTAATCTTCTTAAACATTTTCCTAATTAACCATGGAAGTAGTGGACTTCTAGAGTCTAGCACTTCTTGGGCCCTTGGACGAACGCTCTTGATGCGCACGCTTTGGGTTGTGTTCGTTCCGATCTTCCATTTCTAACACATAAAAACTTTCAATCCTATTAAAACATTTAATTCTCCTCAAAACTCTTAATTCATGCTAACCCTAATCCAATTCAACACGTATTCTAATCAAATTCAAATCTTTTTCTTAATCAAACTACGAAAGTAGTGGACTCTTGAGGTCTAGCACTTCTTGGGCCCTTGAATGAACGCTCTTGAGGCGCACGCTTTGGGTTGTGTTCGTTTCGATCTTTCGTTCCTAAAACACTCGCCTTAATTACATGGATAAATAAGCCCATTGTCCAACGAACACAATTTCATAATTAATAGAATGAAAAAGGTGTCGTTGAGATCTAGCATCTCAGTCATGCCTCGATTAATTGGTTGCGAGGCCGACGTCTCGTTTATCGAATAATCGTCATTCTCGCTCAAAATACTTAACAAACAAAACACTTCTTACGCAACTAAAACCCTAAAATACATTCAAAACAAACATTTTTTTCTTAATCAAATCATTAACACACTTAATTCATATTCAAACAACTTTTCACAAAAAAGAACATTGTTTAGTCCATTCTTCCGTGCATATGAACTAGTGCTTAAGCCTCCCTTAACGAGCAGACAAGCCAACGTTTAGCAGTTAGAATGCGAATTAAACACTCGTTTGTTTAAAAAACACAAACCAACTGTAGTCCCACGAACTACGAATGCTCTGACTTTCCCATTGCACGAGGGAATACGTAGGCCCAAGGGTTTTAATCCTTGCTGAGCACACTAATAAAAAAACCACTCATTTTCCCCTTAGAAAACAATATCTACCTTAGAAGAAAACAAACAAACCTAGCTAACTTTCTCACGAATCGAATCAAGAGGTTCCCGTTGAGTACAACGGACGTAGAGGGTGCTAATACCATCCCTCTTGCGTAACCGACTCCCGAACCCGATTTTGGTTGCGATGACTATTTTCTTATCCCTTTAAAAGGTTTTCTCGATATTTTCCTTTCCCTCTTTTGGGATGAATAAAGTTCGGTGGCGACTCTGTTTCGAACAGTTCTTTCCGCGTCCATCGCGAGGATCGTATTTTTCGAGGTACGACAGATGGCGACTCTGCTGGGGACAGTTTTTTTCGCGTCCATCGCGAGGATCGTATTTTTCGAGGTACGACAACCTTATACAAAATCCCAGATCAACCCTCAATTAAAGCAGTGATCCCCAACCTCCGAGTTGACGCCTATTTTTCCCAACCTCAGAGTTGAGGCCTGTTTTGTCCAACCTCAGAGTTGAAGCCTTTTTTACCAACCTCAGAGTTGTCGTATAGCCTTTCTCCAACTTCAAAGTTGACGTATACCTTTTCTCAACCTCAGAGTTGATGAATATCATTTTCTGCCCCAACTTCAAAGTTGTTGTATATCTTTTCTCCAACCTCAGAGTTGTCGCCCTTCTCCAACCTCAGATTTACCGTACCTCTTTTTTCCCCAACCTCAGAGTTGACGCCCTTCTTACCAACCTCAGAGTTGTCGTTTATTCCCTTTCCAACCTCAGAGTTGTCGTATGTATTTCTTTCCCAACCTCAGAGTTGACGCCTTTCTCCAACTTCAAAGTTGTTGTATACCTTTTCTCAACCTCAGAGTTGATGAATATCCTTTTCTTTACCAACTTCAAAGTTGTCGTGTACCTCTTCTCAACCTCAGAGTTGATGAACGTCCCTTTCTTCCCAAAAATCCTAGTTGACACCTTTTGTCTCCAACCTCAGAGTTGACGTATATCCTTCTTCCGACCCCAGAGTTAAAGTTATGGTTTTTCTCAACCTCAGAGTTGATGTCTACCTTTTCCTCAAACATTCAAAGTTGATGTTTACTCCAAATTTCTTTTCAATCTCAGAGCTGATGCCATTTTTCCTCAACCTCAGAGTTGATGGCCTACCCTCTTATCCCCAGTGGAGTCATCTTTGTAGGTCCGTTGATTCTACAAACCTTCGGTTAAAAGTCCATCTTAGGGTGGCAAATCAGCAAAGTCCAACCGCAGATTGGCAAAAGTCCATCTTAGAGTGGCAAGAAGGCAAAGTCCACCCACAGTGTGGCAAGTCAGTAGTCGTCTGACTCCATTCAAAAAGAAATCAGCTAAGTCCAACTGTAGATTAGCAAAAGTCCATCCAAGGGTGGCAAATCAGCTGCAAGTCCAACCGTAGATTGGCGAAAGTCCATCCGCAGTATGGCAAGCCAGTAGTCGTCTGGCGTAGTTCTAAAAGACATCTCTCCAATGCTATTCTCCCCACCAGAGTTTTATCCAAGCAGTGTTCATTTGGTTGGGTTTATATCCTTTTTTCTTATTCTCCAAAGAGTGCAAATTTTGCGGTTCTTTTTGTATTCAATCACCTTGTACCTTGAATGTCTGAAAGCAGTTGCTATCATCCTTTTAGGTCCAAGTTGATTGAATAGGGGCAGCTTTAGTACCCCAAAATTTGCCCTACCTTTTTCTGGCTTTTGCTCCGCATTCATTTCTGCATTTTTAGGTCATAACCTCAGAATCATTCATTTGCATTGCCTTTTAAGGCATGGGATCCAAGGATCGTCTTGTTACTCGTGGTGGCATTATTCAGGGGTGAGTCAGCAAGTCATCTTCTTCAAAGTTCGTCAATGTACATCAAGTTTTCCTCGGGGAATTGTTCTTGCATTGAGATACTTGGTTATAAAGGCAGGATATCTGTGGATTGAATTGCAAATCATTGGGTCATGGTCAATTGAGCTTATTGATGGAATTTTTGAGATTCATTGAAGATAGGAGTTTGTCGTGGATTTTGAAGTTTGATGTGAATTGGACATGTTAGGATCGGTCACGGGGATTACTTAGAATTTAGGTCACAAATCTTTTTTCTTTTTTTTGAAAACCAATTAACCATTGCCATGTTAATATCCATATCCTTTTTAAAACCATTTATATCCAAGTCCATTTTTACTTCTTCTATCATCCATATTTCATTTCAAATCCATTCTAATCCAAATTATTAAACCATATCCATTTTTGGATCCAAGTTCAATTATTAAACCCATTTAGAATAATTTTCAAAAACCACAAATCCATTCTATCAATTAAAAAATATTTCATATTCAATATACCATGCTACCCTATTTTTTTTCTAAACCCATTCAAAGTCATTAACCCTTTTATTTTTCAATACACATTCATTCAAGTGTTGTTAATATGACAGAAAGAGGGGATATCAGCGCAGGAAATTAACAGAAGAAGAAAAAATAATCACAGCAGGAATTTCACAACAGGCACCAAACGTGTGAGCAATTACACAAAATTCCACAGTAGAATTTCACAGCACAAAACTCTAACAGACAATTACAAGCGCATAAAAGAGGAATATTGTAGCAGAATGGAAAAATTCATAGCAAAAAAAACTGCAGCAAATAAAAATTACACCAGAAAATTCACCAAGCTTCTAACAGAAGTTTCTAACAGAACTCCTAACTAATTCCTAACTGAATTTCAGATGAAAATACTATTATACCCTCACTGAATTCTGATATAAAAACCGGTACCATCTTCATTCTTGAGTTCTCTTCTTCATTCTGCACAATTTCTCAATTCTCATTCTTCCACTCTTCACCTTCAATTCTCAAATTCTCTGCAACTTCTTTCCAATCTTCTCTTTACCATTTTCAATTTCAAGACCTGCCATAACCGAGTTTCTGCATCAACTTTGTAGCAATTTCTCATCATCGCCATTCAACAATATTGCAAGTCGCAGCATACAAAAAAGTAGGAGAATGAGATTGAACAGGAATTAGAACTCACACGAAGAACAATCAACAACATCAACAATTTAGCAACCATAACCGTCCGAGTTCAACGAATCTCATCCAATCTTCAACACAATTGACAACCTGCAAGCAATACATCTTCATCAACATTCACGATTCAAGATTCAACAACTTGCAACAAAATTCAAGGAATCGTTCGTAGCAGCACCACACAACACAGAAAGAGGAGAAAAATATCGAGAAATTGAAGTAGAGCGGAAGTTGGAAAAGCAAGCTTACTCCGGGGATTTCCTTCTCATCGCTCACAATCGAGAGGCACCAGACTGTCTTCGGTAGGTACGTTGATCTGTTTCTGTTAATTCTGTGAAATTATCACCACAGTGTTGTAGTTGCGATAACCTTACTTTAGTTTCTTGTTGAACGTCACATCGATTTTTGAGTGGAGGAGAATGAATTTGATTCCGGTGCCGCATCGTTTCTCGGTGTTGGTTTGTGAGTTGAGTGAGAGGTGAATTTACATTGAGCTGTCGAAGTTGTTTGCGATGTAGGTGATGAGTGTTTCTCCGCCACCGTCGACTGGGAGCCATGGCGCGACGGAGATTGTCCTTGACGCAGCCAAGCATGGTGGTTCAAAGCTGTTGATGTTGACGGTTTAATTCATTGAGGCGTGGTGGCAGCGCTGTTATGGCGAGGAGTGAGAAAGTGGCGATGAGAACAAAGCAGGTTGAATCGAGCGAGATGAAGACAGAGGCGGTGTTTTGCGAACGTCGATGTGATCTGAGGAAGGAGATGGACGAAGTCATGATCGGACGACATGTTGAGAAAGAAGACGCCGAGGTTTTGGAGGAATAAGAGAGAATGAGTTCGCCGGAGACGGAGGAAGATTGATGTTGAGTGAGGTAGATGAGGTCCCGGCGGCGAGGTGTGTGAAAGAGGGTGAGGATTACCTTTGCTGAAGGTCCTCTAGGGTTTTCTTAAAAAACCAAATTGTTTCAATGTCATCTAGACCGGGCCTTAGGCCCATGAATCAATTCATTTTCACACCAGTCCTTTCATTCATACACCTCCTTTTGGCTGCATAAGTGAGAGTCTGTGGGCTGGAGATTAAAGCCCATGCGCGCTACTGTCCACATACTCCAATTCCACTCGCACCCCTTTTTTGGTTGTGAATAGAGCCGGCGGGCCAGACACCAAGGCCCAGCGCCTGATCTTTTTTTTTCACCACCCCAGAATTCTACTGCACCCCCTGGTCTTCCTCTTTTGAGAAGTATTGGGACTGAAGACAAAACCCAACGCCTGAGTTTCTTTCCACCACTCCTGGATACTGCTGCACCCCTATTTTTAGTTTTTTATTTCTATTTGATTTCATGAATTGTTTAGTTAATAAACTTAGGATAATAATTTTAGAAATTAGATTTTAGTTTTAGAAATTAGATTTTAGTTTTAGAAATTAGATTTTAATTGAGGAATTAGAATTTAATTTTGATTTTGGTTTTAGTTCTTAACCATAATTTTGGGTTGTCGCTCCCAGGATTTTCATCCAGGTACAAACGCGAAAGTGGCGCGGAAAACAGAGTCGCCAGCCGTGTAAATTTATCCCAAGAGAGGGAAAGGGAACACTGCATAAACCTGAGGAAGAGGGAAAGGAATGGTCATCGTAACCATAGCCTGGGTTCGGGAGTCGGTTACGCGAGGGGAAGGTGCTAGCACCCCACGCGTCCATCGTACTCGATGGGATCCACGCTTGTTGTCTATTCTAAGGGTGAGTTATCCTAACATCTATGGCTACACTAAAATGGGGGGAGGGAAAAAACTAAGACAGACTCGGTAGTACGTCGTCGTCCTAGGCCTACGTACCCCCTTTGTGCAATGGGAAATTCAGAGTCAACGTAGTTCGGACCAAGTTCTTTTTGTGTTTTTTATGAGCGACATTAAGTTCAGGTCCGGCAGTTAGGGTCGATGCCTGTTTGCGACTCAGGCGGAAAGTAACGTGCCCTTTTTGAAAATAGCCTTTAGTTTGACAATCCCGCAGGATAAAAAGGTTTGAAGTTTGTTTGTATTTTTTAGGACAGAAGTGACTTGAGTTAGTTCATAACTCAACTTGAACAAAAGTCTATGACACGGGAACGAATGCGTCGCATGGCCGTCCCCAATGGGACGTATGCTCAACACTCTAGAAGAGAGAAGGGGGACCCCTCAATCTTCATTTCCTATGTTTAAGGCTTGTGTGCAAGGTAAGTTGACCTTATTAAGTATCTTAGAAATTGTTATGAGATGAGAAGAGGGACTCAAAAGAAAAGAAAAAAACACTAGGGGGATTCTATCCTAATGTTATCATGCAAAGATGGCCCTAAGGGGAGGTTTGACAACAACCTAAGCCTAAAGAAAAGAAAATATGAGAGGAAGAAAGAGTGAGGGTGGACATGGATAACTATCCACACCCTCAAATGACTTACCTCAGCCCATGCATAAAAGGTTAGTACAAAACAGACATAAGCGACAATAAGACAAATGAAACCCAAACAAATCACAAACCAAAGAGAAATGGTTATAAACCAAATGAAACCCAACCAAGACAGAATGTGGATGACCTAAACATGAATTATGAAGTCAGAGAAGCAAACCCAAATGATGGCACAAGTGCCTTCTCAAACAAGTACTCAGACATGATCAAGGATGTGCATAAAGGAAGACCTCAAACAAAGAGCAATCAAACAATTGGCAAACCAACTTCAGAAATTACCAAATTAATTCTCAAAACATCTCAACCAGTGGTAAACAACATGTTAAATACTCATGCAAAAATTCACAAGATAGGTCACCCAAACAATTATGCAAAGTTCAGGCAAGAAACATGACTCAATATGAAAAAGAGTAGGGCTAAAATGCAATATGAAAAAGTTTTAAAAATGAGAGAAAAATGTTTTAATGACATTCAATATGTTGGGGAAACAATGCAAAAAGAACGAGTTCCAAACGTTTTATGGATGATGAGAAACAAATTCTACAATGCAATGTGTGCAAAATGAAACAAATTCAAAAAGAAGTTATTAAAATAATTAATTCAGTCACTAAAAATAAAAGAAAATAATAAAATAAAATTTGGGAAAATTTTATAAAACTATAAATATACTTCATGAATTTTCTTGTAATTTTTTAATGCAAAAAACTATTTTTAAAGATTAAAAATGAAATGCAATAATAAAATAAAAATGAAAATAAAGAAATAAACATGGGGGGTGTATGCAGCAATAACTCACGTTGGAAAATAGACATGGGCTTAAGGGAGGGTGCAAAGAGTAAGGCCCAAAGCAAAAAAGTCCAAAGCGCAAGTCAAAGAAGTTTACATGGAATCAGTCAAACATCAGAACTCATACCAGCCAATAGATCAATCCTACGCACCACACACAACCAACACTTCACACAAGTAATTAAGATAAGAGGCTCAGATCAGCATACACACCATAAACAACGTACACATGCGCACACATACTCACTCAGAATACCATAGAACCCCACGTGAGCAGCATGTGACTTTTTTAATGTGATGTCCAAACTATAGCCATCAGATCGCATCAACGATTTACATTAAGTCAAACAATTAAAAAGTAATACATGATGAGAGGTTGAGATTGAGTGCACGTGATAGAAAGTGTGGAATAACACACACGCAAGCAAATAAATAAAATTAGAATAATTAAAACGTGGCAACATGATGACCATAGGATCAACACCATCAACGGCCAAGACTTCATCTTCCTCACATAAACCCTAGCCGACCGGAAAAAGAACCAGACGCCGGAGCCCTAGCTCCGGTCGTCATCTCCGGTGACCACCACCCCCAAAATCCCCAGAAATCACTCACGGGTATATCAAACTGATCAGAAAAATATGAGGGTTAAGAATATCATATTATTTTTTACCAATAATCGACACATAGAGCAAAACGAACGAAAGAAGGTTTGGTTCAAAACTTTAAAACTCACCATATGCACATAATACACGTATAAACTTAAAATAAAATACATCAAAGTCATCAGCAACAATCACAGATCATTATGCATATTTAAAAGTAGAGTTTTAAGATCATGCAAATTGACCCTAACCTGAGATTATGCAAACTGTATCCTCGCTGTTAGCTGCAAACGATGGTTTCTTCGTGCTCTATGGATCCCCAGGATGAAGATGGTGAAGGAAGTTTGTGAAAAACCCTGAAGGATTGAGAGATTCGAAGGAAGGAAGCTTTTAGGGTTCACACTTGAAATCTCCGCCAAAATAACGTGTGTCCCTCTAATGAGTGTATCATTTAGCTTAAATACCTAGGGTTAATCCACTGATGATCACTTAGGCCTTGTTAATTCCTCACTTAATGAGTTTTGGGTGATTTTGGAAATTTGCATAATGTGAAATACACCCTCCTCCATGCATGTATACCCAAGCATTCTATGATGGATCACTTATATTACAATTTCTAATCACACCTGTATGGAATTTGGGCCTTGAGATGTCTTGGTTCATGAGTTTTGAATGATCTTGCAATTTTGCATAATAGGAAATAAGTGATGGATTTGTCATGGAATCCCTTGGTTCAAAGGCTAAAAATGATCCTTATGGAATGTACTTTGATGTTAGAATGTGCCTTGAAGCAATGGAACCAATTATAGGTCACTATGTCCCAAAATGCAAAAGTTGTGAAAATGGAACCATAAGGAAACCCTAAAAACCACCTTGCCTTCTTTTGATCATAACTTGAGTTTCACAAATGATATGGAGACCATCTAGTACTTGTTGGAAAGGGGAGAAAAAGATATTCAACTTTCATGTTTGAGGAAAATTCACTTGAAGCTTCTTTGATGATGAAAAGTCAAGTTGAAAGTAGTGTAAGAACTTGTCCAAAATGGAAACTTTCAAATTATAGGTCCTTTCCACATTTAGTAACTTTTTGTACCAACCCTTGATTCTTGATAAATGGTATGAGACTTGACTCTTGAAGACCATATGAGGATGTGAGACCTTGAAACCCTTGGAGAGAACCTCAAAATTCCACAGTTGACTTCCCCTCTCACTGTTGACTTTTATCCAATTCTCCTGATTCCCAATCCATTGGCCAATTGAACTTCTCATGAACCAAAATGTTGGACAATCTTCCATTCCTAGATACTTAGGGACCCCAGGAATACCATGGAATCAAGTCTTGCCCAAAAAAATCAGAAATAGACTGACTTTATAGCAAACCCTAATTTTGGTACCCTCAGTCTAGGAGGAAATAGTACAGTCTCCAAATCCAAATTCCTCTGAATATGATGTGTATCCTCTCCCACAAAGATAAGATATGCCATTTGGTGATGATAAAAACCCAAGAAGCCTGCCCATTGGAGCAATAAACCCAAGAATCTCAAAACCCTAATTTCTGCACTGGTTAGGAGAGAGTGATCCACTTGAGACCCTTTGAAGAACATCTTCTCCTCTTGAACTGCCTCAGGCACCTTGACCCCATGTTAAGAACCAATGATATGCAAAAATGAAATGAAACATAAGCCAGTTAATACTAAAGTAAGGAGAGCAAATTTTGGGGTGCTACAGCTGCTCCTATTCAATCAACTTAGTCCTGAAGGTATGATAGTAACGGTTGTCATGCGTTCAAAGGATTCACGGGGATTGAATATCAAAAGAAACCTGAAATTTGCAATCCTCAAAGGAGGGACGACTCCACTGGGAAATAAGCAAAAAATGCTGCACCTGTCACAACACGTACGAGTGTTGGAAACCAATACGAACAATGTATTGGAATGTCACGAAATAAACACAAACGAGTGTTAACTACGCTGGGGATAAACACGGACGGTGTCAAGGAGTCAAAGACATCAGATACGAACAGAGTACCGAAAAGATACACGGACGGGTGTAAAAAGGTTCAATACGAACGGGTATCGAAAAGATACACGGACGGGTGTAAAAAGTTTTAATAAGGACGGGTATCGAAAAGGTACACGGACGGGTGTAAAAGGTAAATTTACTGGGGATTGATCTTGCTGGGGAATAGAGGGCAACACGGACGGGTGTCATCCAAAGGTCAATACAGACGGGTATCGAAATTAAAGGTTCAAACACGGACGGGTGCTGAAAGGACACGAACGAGCATCAAATGTCAATACAAACGGGCATTGGCTTAAAAGGTCCAAACACGGATGGGTGCTGAAAGGACACGGACGGGCGTCAGATGTCAATGCGGACGGGCATTGAAATGAAAGGTTCAAACACGGACGGGTGCTGAAAAACATGGACGGGCGCCAAATGTCAATACAGACGGGCATTGAAATGAAAGGTTCAAACACGGACGGGTGCTGAAAGGAACACGGACGGGTGTCAAATGTCAATACGGACGGGCATTGAAACAAAGGTTCAAACACGGACGGGTGCTGAAAGGAACACGGACGGGTGTCAAATGTCAATACAGACGGGCATTGAAATCAGAGGTTCAAACACGGACGGGTGCTGAAAGGAACACGGACGGGTGTCAAATGTCAATACGGACGGGCATTGAAATCAGAGGTTCAAACACGGACGGGTGCTGAAAGGAACACGGACGGGTGTCAAATGTCAATACGGACGGGCATTGAAATCATAGATTTAAACATGGACGGGTACTGAAAGGAACACGGACGGGTGTCAAATGTCAATATGGACGGGCATTGAAACAAAGGTTCAAACACGGACGGGTACTGAAAGAACACGGACGGGTGTCTGACGGAAAAAACCCTTGAGGGAATAAACCAAAGGACCACCTGGACGAAGGGGTAAAAATGAAATCATGGATTAATGCTCCTGGCAAACAACTCTACAAGGGGATGTCAAAGATTGCTTTGAATGACTAAACCCAACACTTGTGGAGTAAAGTTGAATGATATTCTCCGAAATCTTTTTTTTTTCGACGTAGGAGAACTCAAACCTGGCTTATGCTTCGGATGCCTATGTTTGAATTTTGCCGTAATGCTCCACACGAAGTGGAAATGCTACGCATTTGAGAATGCTATGCAAATGCTTATGATATGCAAAAAGGGTCCCTCCAGCAAAATAAATGTTGGAGAGAAAAGACCAATTCAGCTGGGGATGACAAAAATAAATTGTCCTCTAAATCCAGGAACTCTGCTGAGAAGGATCACACTGACCGACTCTTTGGATCCACAACTTCTGCTGGGGATGAAATCCCAAAAGAAAATCCACACTACCGGGGGTTACACATGTCCTTTACTGAAGGTGACCTCGAACCTGAGATTCCTCCTCTGCTGGGGGAGTTGAGAATGAATGCCAATAGCGGAACCGGAAGTCTGTTACTGAGGATTACCAATAACAGATGGGCTTAGGACCTACTGGGGATGCCAGCCCATAATGCCATCTTGCTTGGGGAGTACTACTGAACTTAGCCTGTTGAAGGGGCAAATGACTTTATCCTCACCTTATTGGGGATTAGAACCTAACGTTGTTGGTGAAAGTGCGCTTCCTGACTGGCTGGGGAAAGTGGACACCCTGATTCTGTGGGGAGACAACGTCCTGATCCAAAAAACAAATTCCCCGAGTCTCCTGCTGGGGAAAGTCTGCTCTGCTGAGGAAAGGTGCAATCTCAATGCTGGGGAGAGCAACCCTACTGGGGAAGTACGATCCTGTTGCCACTCAACCTGACCTGTCTCTATGCTCATAAACGGCCCTTTGAACTCTCCGCTTGCCCCAGACAACCAGGTCTAATGGAAGAAATTATCTCAAGAGGATTTTACAGAAGACCGGGCGTTCGCACTGCCCCAGGGTCTCCAAACTCTTGGAGAGATTTATCAGATCTTGACATAACTACCCCAGGCTTCACAATCCATGAAGTACATTACCTCGAAAGGAATTGTAATGACTCGAAAATACTCTATCCCAGTATTCTGAACTTTGAAGAGGTGTTTTCAATTAACCATTTTCAAGAGTAGACAATTTCTCACTCTCTAGAAGAGGCCTGCCCCAAGTCTTGAAGGAACTTTTCCCCTGACTGATCTTACAGAGATTTGTCAAATCGACTTGATTACCCCTGTTCGAATGCTTTAGGGAGAGTTTTCAACATGACTGCTCTAGATTAGCTGCATCTTATCACCATTTATCGGGATCCCCCAGGCCGCCGAACAGTCTCTTGGCCACATACCCCTTGACATGATTGTCCTTCGGAATTTTCACCATCTCAACTTGGCGTAATCGAGCTTCTTGACTGTCGTTCATCGTGTAAGCTTCTTGGATATCAAACACATGCAAGCAGAAAATGTTTATTATGAGAATGACAATTCTAATGCAACACTCATGTTAACCTTGAAGCTTTATTGAAAATGTGTCGCCAAGCCTTGTGAACGAATCACTAGCTGGGATGCGACCTTGATTTTTGAATGGCAAAATAATGCGCACATGTAATACCAACAAATATTATTAGCACAACTCATAGGAGTCAGGAACGATGTCCTGTTGAAGTACGCTTTCGGAATAAACCCTGTTTCAATTAGGACTTTTAAGGGTTGTAACGTGGTCTGGTTCACGGTTTCAGAAAAAAGGATTTATGGCTCAAAACTTATCGGCGCCCACCCACTTTTCATGATGTTCTTCAGTCCTATGTTCAGTTAATCTGACACAAACGCTCATCTCTCAAAAGGTTTATGATCTTTAAGGAACCTATGCCACTAATGGTTTGGCACCTAAGGGAGTTTTGGAATAACAGTCACCCCTTTTTATCTTTTGTGTCTGTAATCACACGAATTTGTTCTTATCGAGGATTTTTGCTTCTTCTTTCTTTTGCTTTTTTTGATCCCTAATTTTTGCCTGGACAGACTCTTTTGAGTTTTTCGATTTTGAAGTCCAGCGGGATGCCCTAACTTTTGCCTAAGTCACTTGTTTTCAAGTTTCGACTTAGCAGGCTTTCCTCTTTTTTTTTTATTCCCCCTTTTGAACAAAGCATGTGACACTGGTTGTCTTACTTGTTTGAAAGGGTTGTGACTGCCTCACTCCTTGATTGTTGATGGATAACCATTGTGGTTTCACATCTCTTGACCTCTTGACGGTGGGATAGAAGGTAATGGTTCCTCGGATGCACACTCTCCTTGGAATTTGAGCGCTCGGTCAAACTAACTAACGCCTACCCTTCCCCTGGGTTAAGTATGAGGGTTTTTTTCGTACGAAAGAAACTCCTACTTCAAGGCTCAAAGGGGTTAACGAGGGTCTATCTCCCTTATATCTCCAGTGCTTGTGAATTGGAAACAATGCCTGTACATCCTTAACAGGGTTTTATCCAAAAGCGCACCATTAGAAATCTGCGCTCTTATTTCGTCATCCTCCCTCGAGAGTTCTAGACAAGAAAATTGGTATTGCAGTGCATATAAACATTTAAGAGTGAACACGAATGGATTACTTCAAGAAGAACATGCTCATTGTATTATAATTGTCATTAAAAACAAACAAGTCTTACATGCATACAATGTTTTAACAAGAAATGAAAAAACTACAAATGAAAATGCAGTAAAGAAGCTGAAGATTGCCATTGCTGAGGAAGCTTGATTCTGTCTGGACGTACTTGCAGACTGAGTGCTCACTTGAGGAAGGAGGCTTCAATTGATGTACATATCATCTTCAGTGAATACAACGACCTCTGAGTCTACCAGGTCTTGCACCTTGTGCTTGAACACGTTATAATTTTCAATTGAATGACCCAGTGTGTCTGAATGATATTCACATCTGGCATCCAGATCATAATCAGGAGGAATAGGGTAAGGAACAGGCTTGGCATCCCTTAGTTGAACCAAAGAACTTTCAAGTAGACGGGCAAGAACATCACTGTGAGAAATAGGGAGTGGATCGAAACTTCTCGCAGGCCTTCATGGTCTTTTTTGTCTCTGTTGCTGAGGATTTTGCTGTCGACGCTGATTTGGGCGTCTCGCCTGTACTTGCACTCTCCTTTCTACATTTGGCTGAGGCACAAACAAAGGTTGCTGACGTGGAGCTTCTGCAGCAAAAGGTTGTGGAGGGGATTCACGAGGAAATCCATGATCTAGAGCAAATCCCACAGAAATGGGAGGATTAAGGACTTCTGTTGCGGAAGCAAGCACAAGACTGTTTTCCTTCTTTAACACTATATTCAAAATTTTCATGACCAAACCCATCTGAGTCTTCATCTGATTGACCTCCTCCTTCAGCATCTTCTGCTCCTGGGACATGACCAGCATGTCTTCCCCAAATTGCCTCATCTGAACCTTCATTTCAAGCATCTCTGCACGGAGTTGTTCCATGGCCATCCTCTGGTTATCACAGACTGAGTAGAATACCGATGAACTGGCTGATCAATCCTAAACTGTGGAGGAGAACAAAGTAAGAACGCCAGAGATAAACACTTGTTATGCAAAATGATTATGCAAAAATGATTATGAATATGCAAATGCAAATGAACATGTTGAGAAATTCGCAGGGCGATCCACCCCTTGATTCCAATTTAACAATAAGATGTAATGGGACTTCTGCTCATGTATTAAGAAAACTAGAGGAAAACCAAATGTCAACAATCACAAATCCAAGATAACAAGTCTGAACATAATAATCATAGATCCCAACCAACAAGCCTGGCGGTGGTCCAAATAATGAAAGAAAATAGAAAACTACGGCATGTCATCAAAGTCCACAAGTGTCAATCCCCCCCATCCATTATGCTTTTTGCTCCAGTCTTGAATTTCCTTGAACAGCTTTTTATTGTCGGGATGCTTCGGTCTCTGAATTAGCTCTTGAATGAGAACGTCTCTCCTATGCATGATCCCTTCTAAGTATCGGCAATGTAACTCCCAAGCATCTTCTTCAAGAACACCATCCATGCTAGGACCCTCATTTTTAGGTCACTTCACTTCAGCTTGGATCTTCAGTTCCTCTATGGAGGCTATGGCTTCGTTGAGTCGACCCTCGACTGCTTGTCTTTGGAATACCCCTGATAGGATCTCAGCATTTTTTTTCTTGAGCTTCAACTTCAATTGATCAATCTGAGCTAGATAATCGTCTTTCTTTCGCTTATTTTCAGCCATTGCAGTTTCTCGGTGAGCATTGAACTTGTGAATTTTCAACAAAGCTTCTTAGACTTGAGAACCTTACTGATACCCTCTAGAGCTTGCTTCATCCTTTGTCTGGCTGTGACCTTGTCAGCTAGCTCCTTTTCTGCCTTAGCGAGAAGCTCTGTCTTCAACTCGGCGACATGAACAGCTTCACCCCGCTCATGTTTCAACTGGTAAATCTCTCTTTGTAGCTCACTGTTTTCTTCTCGCATCTTTTCCTTTTCAGCCCACAACTTGTTAAACTTCTCTATCTCAACTGTGGTAGGAGGCTCAATCAGCAAGGGGTAAGATGGTGGTTCTTTGGAGAATGGCAAAAGCTCTTCCTCTACCCTTTTCTGAATCCAATCTTTATACGCAGGAAATGCTCTGTTGTTGCTCTTCCCAAAAGAAATCTTCCCCTTCTTATGATGATCTCCCCAAGTATTTGCAGCTTCTTTTAACAGTTCTGGATTGATTTCCCCACTCAGATATAAAGATTCTTGGACCTCCTCGTCTTTTGGTGGCTTTTTCAAGGCATACCCGAATTGCCTAATAGTAAGAATAAGGTTGTAGTTAATTCCCCCTTTCCTTCCTATTAGAGGCACATTTGGGAGACCTCCACAACTAATCATGATATCTTGGCCCAAGAAGTCACGGTTAACCCAAATTAGATTATCTGCCCTCAAGCCCATCAATCTTTTGGACCAGTCCAATGTTCCTTGAGTATCTACAAATGCCCCAGATTTGGGAAGACGATCAGCAAACCATTTGTAGAAGACTGGCGCACAACAATTAAGGGATCCTCCCCTCCTCTTCTCATTCTTATAATGCACTGAATGATACAGATCTCCAAGCAAAGTAGGTACCGGATTCTTCATGGTAAATACCCGGACAGCGTGCATGTCCACAAAATCCTTCACATTTGGGAACAACACCATTCCATAGACACATATAGCCAAGATGGCGTTGAAAACTGACCAACATCTAGCCTTAGCATACACAGCAGCCTGTTCTACCAAAAATTTCACATGAAAGCCTTTACACCCTCCCTTACTGGCAACGTTGTTTTTCAACAAAGATGGATCCAGATGCAAAGCCTTGGAGACCCTTTCTAAATCAGGAAGTTCTTTAGAAGGATAGAAAGGAGCCTCTTCTTTGATAGAAATATCTAGAATGAGAGCAAACTCCTCCAATGTCGGGGCCAAAAGATAATCAGTGAATAGAAAACATCACAGGTGAGGGTCATAGAATTGCACCAGAGTGTGCAAAGCCCTATACTCGTATTCAGTGATGTTGCGAGCAAAATTCAGAATTCTCCCATACTCTCCTCTAAAGTCTGCCAAAACCCCAGGTTCTGCCATAGACACAATCTTGTGAACAGGATCCAGAATAAGTGATGGGAACTTGTACACTATGATGTTTTTTCTCTTCTCAGTACTCATCCTTAATAGTCTTCAAAACCAAAATCAAAGTTAGGATGCAACCCTGCAAATGAATAAACATGTTAGGATGCAAAATGATGATGCAAATGTACACATGGGATCAAGGATGCCACACAGACAGGACAACTGCTGCACTGAACAAGCTAAATAACCACAAAGATCTGCCCAAATACTCAGAATACCATAATAACCATAATATCACACTGATAAATTTGCTGACCAGAAAACCGGGTATGTTGAAGGTCAAGGTTACCTGCAAACCTGTAAACACCCTGCCCTCTCACATGTGGGTGCTAGAAAGCCGAGGATCCTCAATATCACGGGCTCTCAGGTCGAGAAATGATGATACGTTCACCATTTCTGGTTTGGCATCATCACCAATCGAGGAGGCCTCAACTGATTCCCCTCAAAAGAAAACATCATATGGCAAGTCCTCAGTTTCGACACTGAGGTCGAGAAGCAATAGTACATTCATCCCTCGGGGTACAGTACTATCGCCAATCGAGGAGTGCTTCCACTGATTCTTTCCCAAAAGGAAACCCTATAGCAAGTTCCCAGTATTGGGTCCTCGGATCGACATGTGTAATGGGTTTGCCATTTCTGGTCTGCCATTATCACGTCTCGGGAGGAGTGCCGTTACTGAGTCCTCGGGAATGGTCGCCATAGTCGACAGTTTTCCAGCTTACATTCAATCATCTGCACCAATGCGCAGGATAAAACATTACCAAAGAAAACCTCGTCTAGATGTGGAGTTTTCATGTATACTACGTCTGGCCAAATGCCACACAAGCCACACTACTTGCCACGTTAATCCTACGTGTATGCTCAAGCCTGGGTATTGGGCTTATCTCTCAGAACTCCCAACCCTCCAAACAGAAAAACAGTGCAGCAGCTGATAATAATATGCAATGCAGTAAATGCGGTAAAAATAAAATACGACAAATAAAGCAAAACAAAAAACAAAAAATACCCAAAGAGAACAAAAATAAACAAGCGCTAGGATTGACTCGCTTAGGGATGGACCAGCATAGGTCAACCATTCCCCAGCAGAGTCGCCAGCTGTCGCTCCCAGGATTTTCATCCAGGTACAAATACGAAAGTGGCACGGAAAACAGAGTCGCCAGCCGTGTAAATTTATCCCAAGAGAGGGAAAGGGAACACCGCATAAACTTGAGGAAGAGGGAAAGGAATGGTCATCGCAACCATAGCCTGGGTTCGGGAGTCGGTTACGCGAGGGGAAGGTGCTAGCACCCCACGCGTCCATCGTACTCGATGGGATCCATGCTTGTTGTCTATTCTAAGGGTGAGTTATCCTAACATCTATGGCTACACTAAAACGGAGGGAGGGAAAAAACTAAGACAGACTCGGTAGGACGTCGTCGTCCTAGGCCTACGTACCCCGTTTGTGCAATGGGGAATTCAGAGTCAACGTAGTTCGGACCAAGTTCTTTTTGTGTTTTTTATGAGCGACGTTAAGTTCGCGTCCGGCAGTTAGGGTCGATGCCTGTTTGCGACTCAGACGGAAAGTAACGTGCCCTTTTTGAAAATAGCCTTTAGTTTGACAATCCTGCAGGATAAAAAGGTTTGAAGTTTGTTTGTATTTTTTAGGACAGAAGTGACTTGAGTTAGTTCATAACTTAACTTGAACCAAAGTCTATGACACGGGAACGAATGCGTCGCATGGTCGTCCCCAATGGGACGTATGCTCAACACTCTAGAAGAGAGAAGGGGGACCCGTCAATCTTCATTTCCTATGTTTAAGGCTTGTGTGCAAGGTAAGTTGACCTTATTAAGTATCTTAGAAATTGTTATGAGATGAGAAGAGGGACTCAAAAGAAAAGAAAAAAACACTAGGGGGATTCTATCCTAATGTTATCATGCAAAGATGGCCCTAAGGGGAGGTTTGACAACAACCTAAGCCTAAAGAAAAGAAAAGATGAGAGGAAGAAAGAGTGAGGGTGGACATGGATAACTATCCACACCCTCAAATGACTTACCTCAGCCCTTGCATAAAAGGTTAGTACAAAACAGACATAAGCGACAATAAGACAAATGAAACCCAAACAAATCACAAACCAAAGAGAAATGGTTATAAACCAAATGAAACCCAACCAAGACAGAATGTGGATGACCTAAACATGAATTATGAAGTCAGAGAAGCAAACCCAAATGATGGCACAAGTGCCTTCTCAAACAAGTACTCAGACATGATCAAGGATGTGCATAAAGGAAGACCTCAAACAAAGAGCAATCAAACAATTGGTAAACCAACTTCAGAAATTACCAAATTAATTCTCAAAACATCTCAACCAGTGGCAAACAACATGTTAAAAACTCATGCAAAAATTCACAAGATAGGTCACCCAAACAATTATGCAAAGTTCAGGCAAGAAACATGACTCAATATGCAAAAGAGGAGGACTAAAATGCAATATGAAAAAGTTTTAAAAATGAGAGAAAAATGTTTTAATTACATTCAATATGTTGGGGAAACAATGCAAAAAGAACGAGTTCCAAACGTTTTATGGATGATGAGAAACAAATTCTACAATGCAATGTGTGCAAAATGAAACAAATTCAAAAAGAAATTATTAAAATAATTAATTCAGTCACTAAAAATAAAATAAAATAATAAAATAAAATTTGGGAAAATTTTATAAAACTATAAATATACTTCATGAATTTTATTGTAATTTTTTAATGCAAACAACTATTTTTAAAGATTAAAAATAAAATGCAATAATAAAATAAAAATGAAAATAAAGAAATAAACATGGGGGGTGTATGCAGCAATAACTCACGTTGGAAAATAGACATGGGCTTAAGGGAGGGTGCAAAGAGCAAGGCCCAAAGCAAAAAAGTCCCAAGCGCAAGTCAAAGAAGTTTACATGGAATCAGTCAAACATCAGAACTCATACCAGCCAATAGATCAATCCTACGCACCACACACAGTCAACACTTCACACAAGTAATTAAGATAAGAGGCTCAGATCAGCATACACACCATAAACAACGTACACATGCGCACACATACTCACTCAGCATACCATAGAAGCCCACGTGAGCAGCATGTGACTTTTTTAATGTGCTATCCAAACTATAGCCATCGGATCGCATCAACGCTTTACATTAAGTCAAACAATTAAAAAGTAATACATGATGAGAGGTTGAGATTGAGTGCACGTGATAGGAAGTGTGGAATAACACACACACAAGCAAATAAATAAAATCAGAATAATTAAAACGTGGCAACATGATGACCGTAGGATCAACACCATCAACGGCCAAGACTTCATCTTCCTCACATAAACCCTAGCCGACCGGAAAAAGAACCAGACGCCGGAGCCCTAGCTCCGGTCGTCATCTCTGGTGACCACCACCCCCAAAATCCCCAGAAATCACTCACGAGTATATCAAACTGATCAGAAAAATATGAGGGTTAAGAATATCATATTATTTTTTACCAATAATCGACACATAGAGCAAAATGAACGAAAGAAGGTTTGGTTCAAAACTTTAAAACTCACCATATGCACATAATACACGTCTAAACTTAAAATAAAACACATCAGAGTCATCAGCAACAATCATAGATCATTATGCATATTTAAAAGTAGCATTTTAAGATTATGCAAATTGACCCTAACCTGAGATTATGCAAACTGTATCCTCGCTGTTAGCTGCAAATGATGGTTGCTTCGTGCTCTATGGATCCCCAGGATAAAGATGGTGAAGGAAGTTTGTGAAAAACCCTGAAGGATTGAGAGATTCGAATGAAGGAAGCTTTTAGGGTTCACACTTGAAATCTCCACCAAAATAACGTGTGTCCCTCTAATGAGTGTATCATTTAGCTTAAATACCTAGGGTTAATCCACTGATGATCACTTGGGCCTTGTTAATTCCTCACTTAATGAGTTTTGGGTGATTTTGGAAATTTGCATAATGTGAAATACACCCTCCTCCATGCATGTATACCCAAGCATTCTATGATGGATCACTTATATTACAATTGCTAATCACACCTGTATGGAATTTGGGCCTTGAGATGTCTTGGTTCATGAGTTTTGAATGATCTTGCAATTTTGCATAATAGGAAATAAGTGATGGATTTGTCATGGAATCCCTTGGTTCAAAGGCTAAAAATGATCCTTATGGAATGTACTTTGATTTTAGAATGTGCCTTGAAGCAATGGAACCAATTATAGGTCACTATGTCCCAAAATGCAAAAGTTGTGAAAATGGAACCATAAGGAAACCCTAAAAACCACCTTGCCTTCTTTTGATCATAAATTGAGTTTCACAAATGATATGGAGACCACCTAGTACTTGTTGGAAAGGGGAGAAAAAGATCTTTAACTTTCATGTTTGAGGAAAATTCACTTGAAGCTTCTTTGATGATGAAAAGTCAAGTTGAAAGTAGTGTAAGAACTTGTCCAAAATGGAAACTTTCAAATTATAGGTCCTTTCCACATTTAGTAACTTTTTGTACCAACCCTTGATTCTTGATAAATGGTATGAGACTTGACTCTTTAAGACCATATGAGGATGTGAGGCTTTGAAACCCTTGGAGAGAACCTCAAAATTCCACAGTTGACTTCCCCTCTCTTTGTTGACTTTTATCCAATTCTCCTGATTCCCAATCCATTGGCCAATTGAACTTCTCATAAACCAAAATGTTGGACAATCTTTCATTCCTAGATACTTAGGGACCCCAGGAATAGCATGGAATCAAGTCTTGCCCAAAAAAAAAATCATAAATAGACTGACTTTATAGCAAACCCTAATTTTGGTACCCTCAGTCTAGGAGGAAATAACACAGTCTCCAAATCCAAATTCCTCTGAATATGATGTGTATCCTCTCCCACAAAGATAAGATATGCCATTTGGTGATGATAAAAACCCAAGAAGCCTGCCCATTGGAGCAATAAACCCAAGAATCTCAAAACCCTAATTTCTGCACTGGTTAGGAGAGAGTGATCCACTTGAGACCCTTTGAAGAACATCTTCTCCTCTTGAACTGCCTCAGGCACCTTGACCCCATGTTAAGAACCAATGATATGCAAAAATGAAATGAAACATAAGCTAGTTAATACTAAAGTAAGGAGAGCAAATTTTGGGGTGCTACATGGGTAAATCACTTTTAGTAATTAGATTTAATTTTAGAATTTGACTAGTTAGAATTACATTTTTAATTAGAAATTAATTGGAATTAATTTTAGGATTAATATTAGTTTTAATTCTAGATTTAACTTTAGGATTAAGTTCCTTTAGATCTAGTTTAGAATTAACTAGAACTAATTTTAGAATTAGTAAGCTTGCTTAATTTTCTTCATCCCTCTTTAAGATCAACTTAACTTCCATCTTGGAAGTAAGTTGCTTCTTATGTTCTTCTCCTCTTTTTTAGGATAGTGTTCTCATACCACACTTAACCATTAGGAACATCCATGTATGATAACTTTAGGGTTTGAGTCTTAGTCTCCCACACTAGATTTTACCTTTGTACCCTTTGAGTCTCTTCTTCTCATCTTAAAACAAAAGCAAAAAACACTTAATAAAGATAAAGAGTATTGCGCACGAGCCTTAAGCGTGGGGAATGAGAAATGAGGGGCTTCCTCTCATCTTTCTAGAGTGCTTAGCGGGCGTCCTGTCTTGGGACGATTCGTTAAGTATTCGTCCCTATGCCCTTGACTTTGGTGCAATGCAAGTTACAAACAACTTCAAAAACACTTCTTTCTAAAAAACTTCAAACAAACAATTTCTTTTCTCATCTCCTCACTCTTTCCTTAAGGATGCGTCGAGTCTGTTCCACCGCAAACAGGTAACGCCTAAGTCTCCATACATCGAGCTGCAACACCTAACTGCTGGGACGCGCACTCTGACGTTTCCACTAAGAAACACAAACAAAGCAACCCTTAGTGAGGGGAACTACGTCGCTCTGATTCTCATGTTCCCGATGAGATACGTAGGCAGTGGGGTAGGGCCCATTCGAGCACTTCTTTTATTTTCCCTACATTTGTTTCTCTTTCCCTTTCCAGTTCTCCAGCTAGCAGTTCCTTTTCCAGTATCTTTTTATCACCCTTTGATCGAGACAAGCAAGCGTGGATCCCATCGGGTACGATGGACGCGTGGGGGTGCTAATACCTTCCTCTCACGTAACCGACTCCCGAACCCAGTTCTCTTGGTCGCAAGACCTTGCTCTTTTCCTTCCCTCAGGTTTATGCAGTGTTTTCTTTCCCTCTCTTGGGATAAATACACATTGCTGGCGACTCTGTTTCCGTGCCACTTTCGCGTTTGTACTTGGATGAAAATCCCGGGAGCGACAGAACCCATCTGTCTGAATTGTAGAGGTGTATAAACTTCTCTTTTGGAGACGCTATTTATCGACTCTACTAGGGAAAGCAGGTCTCTTGAGAGACTGTTGTCGCTTGGGGATATTACACCATACTTTTCTTCGAGATCTTCTCGGAGAAATGCCATATGATGCGATCCAATTTTGAGGTGCTGGTGACTTCATTAACATCGACTCTTCGGAGAGCAAAATCAATGTGTTGTTGAAAGTTTTTAGTTGTGCGGCTTTCTCTGGGGATTTTCCTTAATCTGGAAAAGCGAAGACATCATCTTCAATGGCGAAGAATAATGCTGACTGAGGGTTCTCTGGTTTTTCAGAGGTTCAAGTTATCAAAGTGGTCAAGGGCCGACTTCATCCCAGAAATAAACTGGAGGAGAGAGGTAGTGCAGACGCAACATTTCCTGACGAGGAAAGAACCGACAACTCGATTGTGAAGACTTTTATCCCTAGGGGACAAGACCGACTAGAGTGATAGTGATGCAATATGAATGCGAATGTAAATTAATAATGCATGATGTATGTATGTGTAAGCTAACAAAACTGACACGACATACAGACTAGTGGATGAACATGACTGGATACTCGGCCGCTGCAGGGGACAAAAAGTATCGCTGGTTCAAGATAGCAATTCTGCATTGCTTAGGAGAAGTAGTCCCTGCGGGGAACAACCGTTGGTCGGGCTTATGAGGTAAGAACTCTGTCGAGGGTGTCAGATGAAGTATTCGCATCTGACATAGTCGATCCTTCCTTCAGGCGCACTGGTTTAGAAGGAGTACTTTGATTCTGCACTTTGAAGCTCGCTTACTTCTGGAGAAGCAATCGATGTTCTTTCGATGTTCAACAGTCAAAAGAAATTGCCATCTTTATTAAAAGCAGAAAATTTTTACAAGTAAATTCATTTTTGTTTTATTTCAAGAATCGTTGATCATGTTAAAATGTTGTTCTATAAAGCTAAAACAAATAAGAATTGTAAACAAAAACACTAGGGCTCAAATTTTATTGATAGGATAGAAACCAGCCAAACGCGTGATTCCATAGAGTATTTACAAAGTTTGAAAATGGTAATTTAAGGGAAAGTGGCTACATTGAAACATAACGACCGTTATCCTTCTACCAACTTTGAATTCTGGACATCCTGAGCTTCCGTCGAAGATGACCGTGACTGGAGTTTTTTGATGGATGGCAGGACTGCCGCTAGGGAATTTGCCCCTGTTGGACGTAGTTACTTACCATTATCCCTAATTTTTGTCTGGATTGTACTGTGATGTTTCCAATCCACCGGGATGATTTTTGATTATGTCTCTAATTTTTGCCTGGACCACCCTTTCGGGTTTTCAATCCACCGAGACATTTTTTTTTAGTTTAGGCGAATTATTTCTTGACTACATCAACATTTGTGGGGTAGGCAAATTCGTCTCCGTCCATGGTTGCAAGCCTCAAGGCGCCGTCTGAGAAAGCTTTCTTGACCACATAGGGGTCGTCATAGTTTGGAGTCCATTTGCCCCGAGAATCAGTGAGAAATGATTGTATCCTTTTTAGCACAAGGTCTCCTTTCCTGAAGACGCGAGGTCGGTCCTTTTTGTCGAACGCCTTCTTCATTCTTTGCTAATACAACTGACTGTGGCATAGTGTCGTGATTCGCTTTTCCTCAATCAGATTTAGTTCGTCGTGTTGACTTTGACACCATTCAGCTTCTGTAAGCTTAGCTTCCATCAATACCCAGATTGATGGGATCTCTACCTCTATGGGGAGAACTGCCTCTAGGCCATAAACTAGAGAGAAAGGGGTTGCCCCTGTTGAAGTGCGGACAAATGTGCGATAACCGTGAAGAGCAAAGGGCAGCATCTCGTGCCAATCTTTGTAGGTTACAACCATCTTTTGAACGATCCTTTTGATGTTCTTGTTAGCCTCTTCTACCGCTCCGTTCATCTTGGGTCGGTAGGGAGATGAGTTATGGTGTTCGATTTTGAACTCAACACACAACTCTTTCATCATCTTATTGTTCAAGTTAGATCCATTATCCGTAATGATCTGGCTCGGGACACCATAACGGCAAATGATATTGTTTTTGATAAATTGCACCACCACTTGTTAGGTTACATTGGCGTATGACGCTGCTTCGACCCACTTGGTGAAGTAATCAATGGCTACCAGGATGAACCAATGTCCGTTTGAAGCTTTGGGCTCAATCACGCCAATCATGTCAATTCCCCATATGGAAAAAGGCCATGGGGAAGAAAGAACTTTGAGATGCGTTGGCGGTACATGGATTTTTTCAGAGTATATCTAACACTTGTGACACCTCCTCATGTACTTGTAGCAGTCGGATTCCATGGTCAACCAATAGTACCTGACCCTAAGAATTTTTCTGACCATTGTGTGTCTGTTGGCATGAGTGCCAAAGGATCCTTCATGAATTTCTTTTATCAGCATGTTTACTTCTGGTCTGTCTACGTATCGGAGCAAGACCATGTCAAAATTTCGCTAATAGAGTGTATCACCGCTCAGAAAGAAACTGTCGGCCAACCTTCTGAGGGTTTTTCTGTCTTTCCTTAGTGCCCCAGGTGGGTACTCTTGTTTCTGAAGGAAGCATTTAATATCATGATACCAAGGTTTGTCGTATATGACTGCTTCAATCGTGAAGATGTAAGCGGGTCGTTCAAGGCGCATTATGTCGAACTTAGGTAGGTCATCCGATTGACCTAAGCTAATCATGGAAGAGAGGGTGGCTAATGCATCAGCCATGTGATTCTCATCACGAGGGATGTGATGAAACTCGATTCTGTTGAAGAATGGTAACAACCTTCTTGCATAGTCTTTGTAAGGAATCAATCCTGATTGGTATCTGTTCCAATCTCCTTTGATCTGATTGACGACCAAAGCTGAGTCGCCATATACATCCAAGTTCTTGATCCTCAAATCAATCGCTTCCTCGAGACCCATAATACAAGCTTCGTATTCGACCTCATTGTTTGTGCACTTGAACGTAAGTCTGGCAGTGAAAGGAATGTGGGTACCCTGAGGTGTTATGATGATTGCCCTAATTTCGTTTTCGTAATGATTGACAACTCTGTCGAAAATTAGTCCCCATTGGGAACCTGGTTCTGGCCCTTCACTGGGTAGCGGTTCATCACAATCTTTCATTTTCAAATACATGACATCTTCGTCCGGGAAGTCAACCTCGATTAATTCTTGGTCGTCAATCGGTTGATGGGCCAAATGATTGGCTAAAATACTTCCTTTAACGGCTTTTTCAGTGTCGTATTCGATGTCATATTCTGACAGCAACATCTGCCAACGGGCAATCCTTCCTGGGAGAGCAGGTTTTTCAAATACATACTTGATTGGATCCATTTTGGAGACCAACCAAGTAGTGTGACGAATCATGTACTGGCGAAGACGTTTGGCTGCCCAAGCCAAAGCGCAGCAAGTTTTCTCAAGCATAGTGTACCGAGTCTCGCAGTCGGTGAATTTCTTGCTCAAATAGTAGATGGCAGACTTTTTCCTTTTGGTTTCGTCTTGTTGGCCAAGTACACAACCCATGGAGTCCTCTAGGACTGTGAGGTAGATGATCAGTGGTCTTCCTTCCACTGGAGGTGATATAATCGGTGGGTTCAACAGATATTCCTTAAGACTGTTGAAAGCGGTTTGACAGTCTTCTGTCCAAACGCAGTCCTGGTTCTTTTTGAGTAATTTGAAAATTGGCGCACATGTTGCGGTCATGAGGAATATGAATCTGGAGATGTAGTTCAAACGTCCCAGGAATCCTCTGACTTATTTTTCAGTTTTCGGAGAAGGCATTTCTTGAATGGCCTTGACCTTGTCCGGATCAACCTCAATTCCTTTCTGGCTGACGATGAACCCTAAGAGTTTCCCTGAACGGACACCGAAGGTACACTTATTGGGATTCAAGCAGAGTTTGTACTTTCTCAACCGCTCGAATAGTTTTGATAGGTGTGTTACATGCTCCTCCTCTATTTTAGATTTTACAATCATATCATCGACATACACTTCGATTTCTTTATGTATCATGTCATGAAACAGAGTAGTCATGGCCCTCTGATAGGTTGCCCCGACGTTTTTCAAACCGAACGACATTACCTTGTAACAGAAGGTACCCCAGGGGGTAATGAATGAAGTTTTCTCCATGTCTTTCGGCGCCGTTTTGATCTGGTTATAGCCCGAGAATCCATCCATGAAGGAGAAAACTTTGAACTTTGCTATACTATCTACCAGCATGTCAATGTGTGGTAAGGGAAAGTCGTCCTTTGGATTAGCCTTATTTATATCTCTGTAATCCACACACATTCTGACCTTTCCGTCCTTTTTCAGAACTGGTACGATGTTGGCTAACCATTGAGGATATTCTGACGTAGCGAGGAAACCCGCGTCAATCTGTTTCTGTACCTCCTCTTTGATTTTGATGGCCATGTCCGGGTGAATCCGTCTCAACCTCTGTTTTACTGGTGGACATTCCGATTTAAATGGTAAATGATGTTCCATGATGCTGGTATCCAACCCTGGCATGTCTTGATAGGACCAAGCAAACACATCGGGAAATTCTCTAAGAAGCTTTGTCAAACTTTCTTTGATAGTCAGACTGAGTAGTGCCCCAATCTTGACTTCTTTTCTCTCTTCTTATGAACCCAAGTTGACCGTTTCCAACGACTCTTTGTGAGGTTCAATGGACCTTTCCTCTTGTCGGAGTAATCGGGAGATCTTTTCTGGAATTTTATCGTCAACTTCTTCTTCAGCCCCAAATACCGGGAACTCAAAGTCGGGATAAGGCATCGGATCGTATGTTTCAACGAGGTTTAAAACAAGCAATCTTCATGACGTGATGATTTGTGTTTAGAAGAGATAAAGAGAATGCAAGTGTGTGCAGTGTATTTCTTTTACTGCTTGTTTTTATTATTGAGTTGTTTTTTAGGATTACCGTTTTCTGAAAAACGAAAAGAGAAAACAGCAATTAATGCGGAAATTATAGAACGACATTATTTTATTAATGAACAAGTTGATTCTTGAAACTACAGCCCTATAAAACAAAACTCTGTCGCTTTGGGCGAAGCGAAGAGGGAAATTTACAGAAAGTGAGCCCTATCAAAACATCTGTTTCACCTGGGCAGGGTGAAAGGTTAAAGACGACAATTACTTAGACTTATGAATGATCTTCGGAACATCGACAGTAACCCATTGGCGGCGAACTCCTCGGTGAATCGCAAAGTCTGGTACTTTCCTTGGTTTATCTTCAGAAATAACGTTGATTTCTGGTGGAGCAGGGTCATTGGAATCTGTCTCCCAGGCAGAGTTATCGTAGGAGGATTCCTCTATTGTATTTTGCATAGTATTTGTGCTCTCAGGTATATCTCCCCATCCAGTTGGCTGGATGTCCTCGAGCCTGATACGAGAGCTCTCAGGAGCGGTGTACTTGACCATATAGTCGTATTTTCCACTTGGTTGTCCTAAGGTGTCCCACACTTCTGTGGAACTGGAGGAGTCATCTCTCTCGATGACGTTGACCTCGGGAAAAGCATAGTTGATGAATTCTAGTCTGGCAAGCTTTGCCAATTCATCGTCGTACAAGATATTTTCTAAATGACCTAAGTGTTGATCCCATGACATGGCAGGGACATAGTTATTCTGTTCAATGATGTTCAGCTGATTTTCTTGCCCCGAGTTTCCTGGGTACGGCTGTCAGATAGGCAGGCCATCCATCAGGCCATAATAGTCGTGGTCAAAGTTGTCCTTCATCAGAGTGTCTTCCTCTAATGAGTTTGGTGGAGCACGACATCCTTCCGGATCACAATCTCCATATATCATTTCGACGTCTGACCTGGGTATAAATCTCGGACTCTGTGCGGGATAGAAAAATGGTGTAGGCACCTCTTCCTGAGGCATATAACCGTCCTTGTTGAGATAGGACTTCCATTCCTCATCCGTATCAGAGGGATCCTCCTCGTTGATAGTATGGACTGTTTGAGGCACTGGGTGAAGGAAACCTCCACTGTGGAAGAAGTCCTGAATGGGATGAAGACTTTCATCGTTAGCAGCTGTTTGGGTGTAGGTTGCAGAAAAACCAAGACCCTTCTTTGTTTTGTTATCAGTAGGAATGACAAGTTGTCCCCGTCCTTTTGCATTGTTATTCTCGATCACTTCGAGAGCATCTCTGTATAAGGAAATAGAGGTTCCTTTCTCTGATTGATTCTCATTGCTCACCGAAAGTGCTTGGAACTGAGTCCCAACAACCTCCTCGGGTTCTACACAAGTAGATAATGATAAGTTGCTCACTAGCAAGGCTTGTTCTCCACAAACCGTGACGAGTTGATCGTTCTTGACGAACTTCAGTTTCTGGTGCAGCGTTGAAGTGACTTCCCCAGCCTGGTGTATCCAAGGTCTTCCTAATAAACAACTGTACGCTGCCCGGACGTCTATGAACTGGAAAATGATTAGGAAAGTGTGAGGACCAATAGTTATGGGAAGGTCGACTTCGCCGATAACTACTTTTCGAGACCCGTCAAATGCTTTGACAATAACCTCACTGCCCCTCATCGGGGATCCTTTGAATGATAGTCGCATTAAAGTGGACTTCGGCATAACATTGATGGTCGATCCTGTGTCTACCAGTACGCTGGCTAAAGCATCGTCCTGGCAGTTAACTGTGATATTGAGCGCCAAGTTGTGGATTTTTCCCCCCTCTGGCAAATCCTCATCACTGAATCCTAAGTTGTTGCAGGAAGTGATGTTATAGATGATGTTGTCGAACTATCATATTGACAGATCCTGTTCCACAAAGGCCTGCTCTAAGACTTTCTGTAGAGCCTCTCTGTGGGCTTCGGAACTGAGTAAAAGTGATAGCACCGAGATCTTTGAAGGAGTTTGTAATAGTTGGTCAACAATGTTGTATTCACTCCTTTGGATGAGCTTCAGCATCTCATCATTGTTTTTTGAAAAGTCGGATTTACTGGATTGACTGACTGGTGGATCGGGAGCTTCTGTCTGAAGTTCCTTTTCTTTGTTAGGTTCTCCAACTCCTCGGTTGAAGATTCGACCACTCCGTGTTACTCGACTGATGTCTGCAATATTCACAACGGAGGGTAATGGAATTTCCTTTCTGTTTTCAATTGTTGTTGCACCGTATTTGTAAGGGATAACCTTAGTTGATTCATACGGTAGCGGTCCTGGAAGATAGATAACTACAGGAGCCTTCTGGTTTTTATGACTGTCATAATTAACCTCAATCAGTTCCTTGCTAAGAACTTTTGATTCGTCCAGTAGAGGGATGATGGTACAAACATCCTTGTTCCTCTCAGGGTCAAAGATTACAACCACGTCTCTGATCTGATCAGCGAAGTAGTCTGGCATCCAGTCAATGGACCCCAAAGCTAGGTTTGGGTGAATCTCTTTGTGATCCAACTGACCTTGGAGAGTTGCTCGCACGAGGTAGCATCCTTGGTTATTCTTCGAGCAGACTCTACAACGTTCATAGTTGTGTGGTGGCACCTGGCCACGCCCGCTTTGAATACAATGTAACCTCACTAGGTCAGTTTCCATAGATCGGACACCCTGACTTTGATGCCGAGTAGGGTTCCCGTCAACCACACTGATTTGTTGCGTGTCTTCATCCATATAGATTGGAAGCCACCAGTGGTTTAACAAGTGTTGTAAAGTTCTTTGAACGAGAGCGCACCCTTGGTTACTCTCACAACATCCTTTACAGTTCTGATAATTATGCGAAATGAGAAAACCGAGTTGGACCTGCCTGGCATGTAACTCCACCAAGCTGGTATTCATCAGACGAATATCAAATATTTGAATCATGTTGATCTGATAGGGATTCCTATCATGGTAGTCCTGGATCCATCCAAAATCCATCTGACGCTGGAGGGCCTCTTGTACAAAAGAGCATCCCTGTTTGTTTACCGAGTAAGTCAAATAGGAACTGTAATCGTGCCACGGCAGATTATGATACTGGCTTTTCCTTGAGTGCATCGCCACCAAGTTGACATTCATTGTACGGATGTCGTGGTTCTAAATAACGTTGGAATTCATATAGGTCATGTTGACTCCACGAACTCGATGCTCTTGGATCCACCCGAGATCCAATTGTTCCTGTAGAGCTGATTGCACCACAGAACATCCCTGATTGTTTTTAGAGCAGATATCACACTGGTAATAATTATGAGGTGGCACATGGCCATATCCACTTTGTCTACAATGCATCTTGACCAAATTGTCCCTTAACAAGAGTACATCATGAATTTTATAGGTGTTATTAGACTCTCCCTCTATCAAATTGACTGCAGCTTTCTCATGTTGAGGCAGCGGGTTTGTGAGAACATTCGGATTCGTATCCTTGAAAGATAAGACCCCGCTCCTAACAAGCTTTTGTACGTCAGATTTAAAACTGGGACAGTTTTCTATGTTATGCCCTGGTCCTCCTTGATGGTAAGGACAAGTCTGATCCGTTTTGAACCAAAAGGGTGGATTTTCCGGTATTGTAAGAGGAGACTTAGTTTGGACGTTCCCCTTGACCAGTAGTAATGAAAATAGTTCTGCGTACGACACAGGTATAGGGTCGAACCCTGGTGGTCGCGTTGCACGATTGTTGTTGTACAGAGGGCGAGCCTGCTGAAGAGGCTGTTATGTCCATTGCTGATATTACTGTTGAATCGGTTGGCTCTGCGCAACCTGAGGTTGATACGTAGGAACAGGCGCAGGGTTGATAGCAGGAGTTACAGCTGCTACTGGTTGATATCGTCGCCTTTGCTTTCCGAGAGAGATATTCCCAATATCCTACTCTTTTTTCTTAGGGAGAGCACTACCGTATCGTTTTGTACTACCCGATGATCCAGCGTCTTTAACTAAACGTCCTTCTTGGACGGCCTCCTCAAGACGAACTCCCATGCCCACTATTTCGGTGAAGTCACTAGACGCACTGGCGACCATTCTATCGTAGTAAAATGAGCTTAAGGTCTTTAAGAAGATCTTTGTCATCTCCTTTTTCTCAAGAGGTGGACAAATCTGGGCGACAATTTCACGCCATCTCTGAGCGTACTCCTTAAAGGTTTTCTTGTCCTTTTGTGACATCGATCTGAGTTGATCTCTGTCGGGTGCCATGTCTAAATTGTATTTATATTGTTGAACGAAAGCAGCGCCAAGATCTCTGAATGTGTCGATCGTAGTGCGGTTTAAACCCATGTACCATTTTAATGTGGCACCGGTTAAACTATCCTGAAAGTAGTGAATTAGTAGCTCCTGGTTCTCTGTTTGAGCAGACATTCGTTGAGCATACATCACCAGATGTCTCTGAGGGCAAGAATTACCCTTGTATTTTTCAAAGTCGGGCACTTGGAACTTATGTGGGACTTTCACATTGGGGACCAAGCAAAGGTCTGTGGCGTCCTTTCAAAATAAATCATGACCGCGAAGGGCTTGCAGTTCTTTCTACATCTCCAGGAATTGTTCCTGGAATTCATTCATTTTGTCAATCATGTTGTCGTTTCCACCAAAAGGTATCTGTGGAATCTGTCCTTCCGGGACAGTGTGTACCACGGGTGGTGGTATAGTCATTATGGCTGAGACTCTCGGTACCTCCCGAAGTTTGTAACCTTCAGGAGTTGCTGTCATGCCCCTGGCATCTTCACTTTCCCAAAGTTTGTAACCTTTAGGCCCAGCGGCTCCTGCTGCAGTTCCTTGATCCTCATTGATCAGTGGAACATATCCTTCCGGGATATAGTTAAGTGGCATGCCCCAGGGGCGATCTTTCGGCATCTTGTACCTAGGATCATACTTCTCTACAATGGGTGTTGATGTGATCTCCGAGATCACAGTCCTTTGTTGTTGCATCTGAGCTTCTACTAGAGCTTGCATATCGTTATGAAGCTTTCTCAGATCCTCTTTCAGAGTGTCGATCTCTTCTCTCAACTCTCTATTCTCTTCCTCGAGATCATCCATCTTTTTCTGACGATTGGCCTGAGTGTTGTACGAATGAGACAGTTTGACTCTAGAATCGAGACGCAAACGTGAGATTCGTAGGTAAGAAGAATACGTTTATGATGAATGAAATGATTATTAATTATTTTTATTTATTCAAAGTAAACTTCGACAATTGGATTGCAAATATCAAACAGTGGGGAAATCCCGTTTTATTGAATTCAAAGGAATGCGAAAATGGAAATATAGTAGATTACAAAGTGCTGGAAAAGGAAATCTAAACTAATGGATCCTGAGACCTCTCTGAAGAGGGCTCAAGTGCTGGTTCTGGTACTTTCCTTTTCTTTGACCGGGGCTCTTCGGCCATTGTCGGGTTGTCATTCCTTTGCCAAGTGAAAGGAGCGAGCAAATTCCTTTGGTCATCCTGATTTTCTACTGCATGTTGCTCTAAAATCTCAATCAGAGCGTCTTTTTCTTTTAATAGCTGTTGTATTTTCTTACACTCCACATTGAGAATACGGTACTTGTTCCTCCAATACCTCTTCTCCTGCTGAACTTTGCTGAGAGTAACTTGAAGTTTTTCCATCTCAGACATAAAATAAAGGGCAGAGTCCCTTAATGGAAGAAATTCCTGACTAGGGTAAGGCATCCTCAGCTTGAGAGCTCTAGTTTGTACCCAATGGAGATAAGGCTCCATCGAGACACAATCTGGTTTTCCTAGAGACTCTCGTCCTTTCCTATGAATGTGTTTCCAAGCGTGCATTATTTCTGTCTTTAGTGCCCTGTCATTTTCTCCTTCCTTGAAGAAAAGACCTTCCAGATGAGCACTGCGCGGGACATGCCTCATCGGGTATCCAAATTGACGATGAACTAACACCGAATGATAGTTGATTCCCCCCTTAGTTCCTATAAGGGGTACATTTGGGAAATTTCCACAACGGTCAATGGTTCTGATCCTGTCGTAGATTCGATTGTACCAATCGATGTCCGAGTTGGTAAGAGACATGACTCTCTGCGACCCACATAAAGTATTCTTTTGATCCCAAAATGCAGCAGATTTGGGCAAATAGGAAGTGAACCATTTGTATAGCAGGGGTACACAGCACGTGATCATCCCTCCGCTGTATAAATTCCTTAAGTGTACCGAATGATACGCATCTGCGAGTAAGGTCGGTACGGGGTTTCCAATTAGGAAAATCTTAATGGCGTTGATATCAAAAAAGTTATCAATGTTGGGAAACAAAAATAACCCGTAGGTGAGCAAAACAAAGATGCTCTCGAAAGCGGCCACGTTCCCTATACTGGCAAAGTACAAGGCTTTCTTTGTCAAGAACTGGGCTGGCAAACCTTGGATGCCACCCTTAGTGGTCATGTAAGTCCTGACTTCCGACTCGTCCAAATAAATTGCTCGTGCAATAGTCTGATCCTTTGGAATTTCTTCCAGTCTTGAAAATGGAGCTTGATCATTGATATGTAAATCAGTCAAGTGAGAGTACTCCTCCAGTGTTGGTTCTAGTTGATAATTCGGGAATGTGAAACAGTGATAGACCGGATCGTAGAACTGGATTAACATGGACAGGATTCCTTCAATTACGTGGACCCTTAACAAGGACATCAGTCCTCCATACTTGGCTCTGAAAGCCTCATGGTTGGTGATCATTCTCGCCAAACCTCTAAAATCCTCTAACTTTGGAACCTTAAAGGTGTACGTATAAGTTTTCCTTCTACCGAAATCCATTAGCGCAATCTCCTTTCTCTGATATTTGCAATCATTGTCTCAGTTTAATTTGAAAAAGAGAAACTAGAAGAGAAGATTTTCTTTGTTTTAATGTTTTTTAGATGAATGTATGAATGCAACACACAAAAACATAGAAAAAACATGGGGTCAAAGGGTCGGTGTCATGAAGTCAAGGCTCTACCCGCCCCCCCAAAGGTTTATACTGGTGATTTTTTGTACCTGTCCGCAAAAACATTGACCCCTCTGGGATAATAACAGCAAGCAGATCGCCAGCGAGCTGATGTATCCTGGAGTGATCTCAGATGAGGGTAGTATCGCATGACAACTATTTACGATAGCTTCTGCACTACAAAATGGCTGCAGTCTGCTAAAAACGCCAGCTTCTCAAATAACCCAGTCGACTACACTACTTTCAACAACCGAAGTCGTATAGGCAATGTATCTGCAAAGGGAGTCTCTACTGAGTTTGATGGTCGATCAGGGGCTCTTAACTGGAATTCACTCCCAGTAAGATTACCCGCATTGCCATCACCTATCTTAGGTGTATACTCAATCTTTCCACATGCGACATCACACGCATTCCCATTAGCAGAAAAATAAACACAGATATCAATTAGGAAAAGCAGTATATATATTTGTCTTAATCATCCTAGACCTCTAGTCTTATGATCCTATACAGACAATGACACCCCGACAGAGCTGTCATTTCTGTGACATGAACGTGAACTCAAGGTCTCTGCCTAAGAGATGGGAACATCTGATAAGGACAAGACACTCCCCAGCAGAGTCGCCATTTTTCTGTAGCGCGAGTTTTTTTGTGGTTGCGAAGCACTATCGCTTTTGGGTACTACAATTCGATTCATTTTTTATCCTATTGAAGCTGATGAAGGAAGGGAAATAGATGTCTCCAATTAACCCTGCTTGCATACTGAGTTTGAACAGATGACTGTTGGTTTACAGATGCTACAAAGATCGTGGGTCTATCTTAGGTTATTTTGTTGAGAACACAGTGTGACGAGATTATTGGTAGGATGTTAGGACTGATGTTTTTCGATTTATGTTTGAAGATACGGGATTTTGGGTTTTTGATTAGTGTGCTCGCTAAGATTTTTCAATCTTATGCCTACGTATTCCCGTTTAATGAAACAGAAAAATCATAGCGATCGTAGTTCCTCCTATTCTATGGGAGGAAAAAGGTCATTTTGGTGTCTTGTTCAAAGCCCAAGACGTGAAGCTAAAGGTGGTTTGTATCTTGTTCAAAGCCCAAGATGTGAAGCTAAAGGGTCTATTTGTATCTTGTTCAAAGCCCAAGATGTGAAGCTAAAAGGGTGTTGACTTTAGAGAGAATTTGTCATCTCTAAAGAGGAATATTTGGTCTGTTTGGCACAACTGTTGGGTGACTGATTATAAAGGAGAATTACTTTAATTGGGATAAAGACAACTTGTCATTCAAAGTTGGGTAACCCTCACCCGGTTACTTAGCCTAACAGCGGTTGAGTCTCAATTGTCGTCCCAAAGTGGACTAATAACCGCCAATGAGCGAGAAAAAGAGATAATGGTGCCTAGAAAAACTTTCGATCAATTTTGTACATGTGAGAGAAAACGAAAAAATGCCTTAATCTGATTATCCGAATGAAAGGGGTAGAAAATCGAAGAAAAGACTTAAGCCCAAAGCATAGTTGGAGAGGTAACCGAAAAGGGGGATGTAGGTCCGTGGTTTTATCGCGGTTTGTGTTTGTGGAATACCTTCGTTAACGGACGATTACCTAGAGAACTAATTTAACCGATCGGAACAAAGGCTCACGTATGAGTATCGACACACCTTACCTTCACAGGTCTTTCATTGGATTTGTACCGTTTGATCTGAAAATTTTTATGCAAGCTTGCTGCTTGAGGTCAAGCAACGGTTTAAGTTTGGGGGAGTTTGATCAGTGGTTTTCACTCGTAGTTTTTCAGGCATTTGTGTCTATCTTTTCTGTTATGTTTTCGGTATTTGAATTCATAGTATTGCATTTCTACTTAGTGTTTGTGTTTTATTTAAGCAAGTTTCTGTTTTAATATTATTCCGTTTTTAGACCGTTTGTGCTTTGATGTGGTAGTGTTTTCTTTGTGTTTCTCAGGTTTGTATAAAGTCATTAATCAGACGCGCGTGTGAAAGCTAGAGTGCCAAAAGTTCAAGGAAAAGACTAATCAGAAGCCTGACACGGCTGCCCGTGTCATAGGACACGGCCCGTGTCAGGAGGCCTGGGAGATGGAAGTTTGAGCACTAAAATGGGACAAGGAAAAGATAAAACAGAAGCCTGACAGGGCTGCCCGTGTCAGAGGACACGGTCCGTGTCATGGGACACGGCCCGTGTCAGGGCCACTGGAGGGGAATTTTGTGATTTTTTAATTATTCCAATTAAGTGTCCTTTGAGGGTATTTTGGGAATGTCACATGTTGTTTAGTGATCTGACACTTTTTAAGCTGAGGAAAGCACGAAAGAAAGGGACTTGGGAATTACGTATTATTTTGGATGTTTTCACGAGTTCTTGGAGAACGGAGATCTCTCAACCGCGAAAGCAATTGAAGATCGAAGGAATCCGATTATTAGTGTAATGGTTTTTCTTTATTTTTATTCAGTTATTGTTTCTGTTATGAACATGAGAGGCTAAACCCCCAAATGCTAGGGGTGTCCCTATTGTGATGTATGAACCTATTTTGATTTAGTCAATGAGATTTTGTTTTCTTGCTTTAATCTTTTATTATGCAAATTATAAAATATTTGTTGCAATCGGTTAAATTGGGAACGATTTACGATTATGGATTTGGTCTGAAAAACCCAATCTATCATTTTGCATAATAACACTACGGTAGATATTGCCTAGGAATGGGGATACCCTGTAGTGACTTTTATAAACCTTGTCAGGACTATTGCTTGATGTTCTTTCTTGACCGCTAAGGAATTAGGGTCAAGGGAGAATATCAAAGGTTTTTCGATTAACGAATTTAAGAAAAATATTATTAAGGTTTTGTAAAATTAAGGTTTGAGGCATTTCTCTTTGATTATAATTTAAGGTTCTTACTAAGCAATTTATACACCTTCCCTAGCATGTTTCATAATATTCGTAAAAAGCACTTTTATTATTCAGCTTATGTTATTTTGTTATTATAATTCTCTCAACCAAACAAACCCCAAAAATCATTTTGTTTAAATGAAATAGCATCTGCACTTATAATTACACGCAGTCCTCGAGAGATCGATTCTGGGGATAACCCCTACTATTACTACATCGGTGAAAATAGTACACTTGCTATTTTTTCCGATCAAGTTTTTTGCGCCGTTGCCGGGGACTGCAAAATTTTAAGTGCTTGTGTTAGTTTAATTGGAATTTTGTCACTCTGTGACTAAAAATTTTAATTTTATTTTTTTGTTATTTTTATTATTACTATTATCTGTCTAACCTGTATATGCGAGGCAATCCCTCAGCAGAATTTTCTTTTGACGCAGAACCCGAAAGATCATTGCACGCTAGACGCCGTCAAGCCAAACAAGAAAGACTGGCAGAGTCAGTTTCAGGAAAGGTAATTTCAGATCTAGAAAAAGAAGAAAGAATTTCGGTTCATTCAGAGCAATCAGATTCAGGTTCAGAAACAGGTACATACTCAGAGTTGGAAACCATTATTATGGCTAACAATCCACCAGTAGAAAGACTTCTGGGCGATTACAGTGGGGCAAATGCACCGGCTGGTAGGTTAACAATTGTGAACCAACCAATGAATGTGTCGAATTTCCAGTTGCATCCTAGCACCATCATTCAACTTGAGAGGAGAACTTTCACCGGAAAGGTTAATGAAGATGCCAACAAACATCTGCAGAGATTTTTTACTATGAGCACCACTCTCAAGATTGAGGGGCACATAGAGGAAGCGAAAAAGTTAAGAATGTTTCCTTTCACTCTAGCAGAAGTGGCTGAAGAGTGGTTTTATTCGTTACCTGCTGGGAGTATTACCACTTGGGAAGAGATGGAGAAGGCGTTTCTGAATGAGTGTTTTCCGGCCTCTGTTTATATCCGAAAAAGATATGATATTGTGAACTTTAAACAGAAGGACGGAGAATCTCTCAGAGACGCATACAAGAGGTTCAAGAAGATTTTGGTAGCTTGTCCGACTCACAACATGAATCAAACTGAGCAGATGCAGGTGTTCGTCAATGGCCTCCGAATAAAGACTAAGCAGCTAATTGATACAGTTACCGGTGGCTCATCTAATTTTACAACAGCCACTGGTGTTAAAAAGATCATTGAAGCCATAGCCGCTAACTAGCATTTGGAGTTGTATGATCGAAGTGTGAGTAAATCTGAGGGTGTGATTGATTTAAAGTTGAATAATCAGGTTGTGAAGGTAGAAGATCAAATTGCTGCAGAAGTTGAAAGAAGGTTAAAGGCTATGAAAGTGGGTACGCAAAGTGTGGCACAAGTTCAAACTGGTCAACCCATGAGTTGTGAGATTTGTAGTGGACCCCATTATACTGCACATTGTGTTACGACTCCGCAACGAATTGAAGAGATAAAATTCCTGAAGCAGAATAATCCCTACGCTCAAACTTATAATCCAGGGTGGAAGAATCATCCTAACTTCTCCTGGAAAGATCAAAATCAACAACAATATTCACAGCAGCAACCAGTCCCTCAGAAAGCACAATGGGAGATTGCCATTGAGAAGATGGCAGCTCATAACATGCAATTTCAGGAAGAGACCCGGAATAGTTATAGGAATACCACAGCCTCCATAAAGAATCTGGAGGTTTAATTGGGTCAGATAGATCAACAAGTTGCAAATACTCAAGCACCAAGCGCCCTCCCAAGCGCCACCATACCAAATCTGAAGAATCATGAGAATGTCAATGTTGTTACCACAGAAAACCAGGAAGTTACAGAAGAAGAAGCCAGGCCAATCGAAGAGAAAAGAAAAGAAGCGGTTAAACCTAAGATCAAGTTACCGTACCCCTCAAGAGTGACAAAGAAGGAGACACAAGAAAAAGACTTTGAGAAATTCAGCTCATTGTTCAAAAAGTTAGAGACTAATATGCCCTTCTTTGAAGCACTTGAACAAATGCCGCTATATAAGAAATTCATGAAGGAGGTCATTGGGAAGAGGAAACCTAGTGGAGAGGAGGTAAAGAGTCTAAGTGAGGAGAGTAGTGGGGAATCACAAGGTAGGAGAATTCCAATCAAATGGAAAGACCCTGGTTCTGTATCAATTCCCTGTACCATAAAGGACCAAATTTTTAAGAAAGTCTTGATTGATTCGGGTGCTAGTGTGAGTCTCATGCCCCTCTTAATTTTCAAAAAGCTGGGTATAAAGAAAATAAGTGAAACGGGAACAAACCTGAAGTTTGTCGACCTCACAACCAAACGATCATACGGCTTAGCAGAAGATGTGCTTGTGACTATTGAAAACTTCACCTATCCAGTAGACTTTGAGATCATTGATCTACCCGAGGATGAGGAGATGACTATCATACTAGGTCGACCATTTTTTATGACTAGTCGGTGCAGTATGGATATTGAGACTGGTACTCTAACCTTGAAATATTTTGAGGAAGAAATAACCTTAAAGTTGTTGGAGCTCGAGAAGCAAGGTCAAGAGGAAAGTAATCACCCCTCAGTTGGAATGATCCAAACAGTGGAAAAAGGCAAAAGCTCAAAACCACTTCTTGAAAAAGTCTCTAGAATAATCCATCAGGTTGCAGCATCTAAGTCATCTTTTACACCTAGCAAGAATCCAGCATCCAGTCAAAAAGTCAATAAGAGGAAGAAACGTCAAAGAAAGAAGAGAAAAAGGCATCAAAGGGAGAATGTGGAAGTTAGATGTGAGTTGAATCACAAGGTAGCTCTTAATCTTGAATCTGACTGGTGCTCTATTGTGGAAAGGTCAAGCAACAAAAGTAACAAAATATGTAAGCTGGAGTACCCCCCATAGCATTGGGGAGTAACCCGTCGAGCCATGCGACGTTAAACGAAGCGCTACGTGGGAGGCAACCTACGCTTGTCTGATTAATTTCTTTCTTTTTGCTGGTTATTTTGTTTTGGTTGCAGGAAATAATCTGGATCTTACATGTGCAAACGATGATGTAGCAGTGGTGTTGCATTACCGTCAGCATCCCGGAAGGATCTCTGTGAGTGACCTCTCTCACTCTTATTCTAACACATTGGGGCCAATGTGTAGTTCAAGTTTGGGGGAGGATTTACTGCTTTTAGTTTTTCCTTTTTATACAGGTCATGTCTGTTTTGTGTGTTGAAAACCATTCTGAATTCTCCCCGAATTAGAACCGTTAAAATTTTTTCTTGTGAATACTGTGATTTTGAGGTGGTCAAGAAAGTATATAGAGTTTGAGGGAAGAGGGTTAGAATTAGAGACATTGGGAAAGTTTGAAAACTTAGGAATGACCCGAACACCCTAGATTCCTTGGGAAGTATTCCCCGATTAGTTTATAGTGATAGTCTGGCATGACTAAAAAGAATTGCGTGTACAGGGTTGATTGAGAGAATGACCTAAGGCACTGAAAAAAATGAATAATGGCGATAAAGACAACGTGTCCTTCTAAGTTGGGTAACCCTCACCCGGTTACTTAGCCTAATGGCGGTTGAGTCTCAATTGTCGTCCCAAAGTGGTCTAATAAATGCCAATGAGCGAGAAAAATAGATAATGGTTCCTAGAAAAACTTTCGATCAATTTTGTACATGTGAGGAAAAACGAAAAAAAATGCCTTAATCTGATTATCCGAATGAAAGGGGTAGAAAATCGAAGAAAAGACTTAAGCCCAAAGCATAGTTGGAGAGGTAACCGAAAAGGGGGGTGTAGGTCCGTGGTTTTATGGCGGTTTGTGTTTGTGGAATACCTTCGTTAACAGACGATTACCTAAAGAACTAGTTTAATCGATCGGAACAAAGGCTCACGTATGAGTATCGACACACCTTACCTTCACAGGTCTTTCATTGGATTTGTACCGTTTGATCTGAAAATTTTTATGCAAGCTTGTTGCTTGAGGTCAAGCAATGGTTTAAGTTTGGGGGAGTTTGATTAGTAGTTTTCACTCGTAGTTTTTCAGGCGTTTGTGTCTATCTTTTTCGTTATGTTTTCGGTATTTGAATTCATAGTATTGCATTTCTACTTAGTGTTTGTGTTTTATTTAAGCAAGTTTTTGTTTTAATATTATTCTGTTTTTAGACCGTTTGTGCTTTGATGTGGTAGCGTTTTCTTTGTGTTTCTCAGGTTTGTATAAAGTCATTAATCAGATGCGCGTGTGAAAGCTGGAGTGCCAAAAGTTTAAGGAAAAGACCAATCAGAAGCCTGACACGGTTGCCCGTGTCACAGGACACGACCCGTGTCAGGAGGCCTGAGAGATGGAAGTTTGAGCACTAAAATAGGACAAGGAAAAGATCAAACAGAAGCCTGACACGGCTGCCCGTATCACAGGACACGGTCCGTGTCAGGGCCCCTGAGAAACTGCCTTGGCGCATGAAGAGTCAGCAGCCTAACACGGTTGCCCGTGTCATGGGACACGGCCCGTGTCAGGGCCACTGGAGGGGAATTTTGTGATTTTTTAATTATTCCAATTAAGTGTCCTTTGAGGGTATTTTGGGAATGTCACATGCTGTTTAGTGATCTGACACTTTTTAAGCTGAGGATAGCACGAAAGAAAGGGACTTGGGAATTACGTATTATTTTGGATGTTTTCACGAGTTCTTGGAGAACGGAGATCTCTCAACCGCGGAAGCAATTGAAGATCGAAGGAATCTGATTATTAGTGTAATGGCTTTTCTTTATTTTTATTCAGTTATTGTTTTTGTTATGAACATGAGAGGCTAAACCCCCCAATGCTAGGGGGTGTCCCTGAATTGTGGTGTATGAACCTATTTTGATTTAGTCAATGAGATTTTGTTTTCTTGCTTTAATCTTTTATTATGCAAATTATAAAATATTTGTTGCAATCGGTTAAATTGGGAACGATTTACGATTAGGGATTTGGTCTGAAAATTCCAATCTATCATTTTGCATAATAACACTACGTTAGATATTGCCTAGGAATGGGGATACCCTGTAGTGACTTTTATAAACCTTATCAGGACTATTGCTTGATGTTCTTTCTTGACAGCTAAGGAATTAGGGTCAAGGGAGAATATCAAAGGTTTTTTGACTAAGGAATTTAAGAAAAATATTATTAAGGTTTTGTAAAATTAAGGTTTGAGGCATTTCTCTTTGATTATAATTTAAGGTTCTTACTAAGCAATTTATACACCTTCCCTAGCATGTTTCATAATATTCGTAAAAAGCACTTTTATTATTCTGCTTATGTTATTTTGTTATTATAATTCTCTCAACCAAACAAACCCCAAAAATCATTTTGTTTAATTGAAATAACATCTGCACTTATAATTACACGCAGTCCTCGAGAGATCGATTCTGGGGATAACCCCTACTATTACTACATCGGTGAAAATAGTACACTTGCTATTTTTTTCGATCACTCAACAAGAGAGTGATTTGTATCTCGTACGAAGCCTGAGATAGAGGATAAAAAGGTTAGCTCCGCTGGGGAGAATCATTGTACAAAGTCTAAGAGGAGGCTATCTATGCTGGTGACTGTTTCAGTTTAGTGACAGGTCCAGTATGTTGTATAAAAGAGAAAATCAGTTCTTATAAAGAGACTGATTCCAGGTGAGGTTGTACTTTGGTACTGATCAGAAGATCAGGGTTATTTCCTGTTCTTTAAGGAAATGGGAAATCCAAAGGGTATTGAGATTGTCCAAGTCTACTGGTGTTTTGGAGAAATCGATTCTCAGATAGTGAATGATCTTTGTATAATGCCCAAGAGAAGGCTGGGTTACTGCTGAGGATTACATCCATAGGCAGGCCAAAGGGTGAGGAACTCTCATAAGAGAGGTCGGCTTTTGGAGCAATAAGTATTTTTTCGATTTGTGAAAGGAACTTGAGAATGCCTTTGAGACTCAAGGGGTTTTTTAGACTGTCCAAGTCTAGAGTTTCATCTTTTGTACAATGCCCAAGAGGAGGCACGGGCTTTAAGGGATGAGTATCAACCCTTAAATGGCCAGAGTTTTGATGCTGGAAAGACTGCTCTAGCAAAGGATGATTAAGTTCTGTCTTATACCTTTAAGAGGTTGTCAGGGTCCTTGTATTAAGCCCAAGAGAAGGCATGAGAACTTCTAAGAAGCCGAAGGGTCCTTGTACAACGGCCAAGAGGAGGCGGGGATACTTTTAAGAAGCCTGTGGGTCCCTAAACCCCGAGAAGTTTAAGACATGCCATTCACAGAGAATAGATCAAGCCAGGAAAGTCTGAGAATTTGGAATAAACTCAAGAGATGCCATTCACGGAGAAAAGATCATCTCTGGGGAGTTAGAGTTTCTTTGACAATTTTTAAGGGTGCTTTTAAGAAGCCTGTGGGTCCCCAAACCCCGAGAAGTTCAAGACATGCCATTCACAGAGAATAGATCAAGCCAGGACAGTCCAAGAATTTGGAAGAAACTCAAGAGATGCCATTCATGGAGAAAAGATAATCTCTGGGGGAGTAGAGTCTCTTTGACAATTTCTAAGGGTGACAGTCTGAGAAAGGGTTCACCGAGAATGCTGCCTTTCATGTCTCCATATTGTTTAACCCCAAGAGGAGGGAAGATTGTGTCTGGTAATCCTATGGGGATCTAGTTTTGACTGTATTTAAGAGCGATCAATGGGGCTTTACCTAGTGCTAGACATAGTTGCCGGGGAACACTCTAAATAACTATACTATTATTACACAGTTGATATTTGACAAGTATATAAAAGTTTGTGAAAGAAGACTTACAGTGGGCAGCCCCACAATACAGTTATATATATATATATATGAAAGCGGATAAAGAAAGCGGGTAAACACTTACTCGGTTGTAGAGCTTCCATGCTGTTTTGTTAGTTGTTCAACAAAGAAAGCTTTGATAATAATATTATATTCAAAATCAAAGGAGAAAGTGCTTTGAAAAGATTGTTGGGGCTTACAGCTCAAGGAGAGACCCAAAGTTTTATCAGTGATCGCACTGTCGTTTTGTACAGGGACTTATACAAGTGACTGAGGCCCAAGAAAGGTTTTCTGTACAAAGGGGATAGGTCTTACACTCTCTCAAGAGGCCCAAAGGTTTATTTTTGTATAAATGGTGGGGCTTACAGCTCAAGTAGAGGCCCAAAAAAATGGTTTTTGAACTGGCGATCGCGCCGAGATTTTCTTTTAACGCAGAGGGACTTATACAATATCTGAGGCCCAAAATAGTTTTGGTTAAAAGGGTTTGGGTCTTACACTCTAATAGAGGCCCAAAGGTGTTTAAATAAAAAGAATGAGGCTTATAACACGAGGGTAGGCCCAAGGGTTTGATTTGTTAGAAAGGCGACGACCGCGCCGAATTTTTTTTGACGGTATCAGGACTTATACAATACACTGAGGCCCAAATTATTTTAGTTTTTCTAAAAGGGTTGGGTCTTACACTCTACTAGAGGTCCAATGATTTTTAAAGAATGTGGCTTATAACACGAGGGTAGGCCCAAGGGTTTGATTTTTCAACTGGCGATCGCGCCGAGGTTTTCTTTTAACGCAGAGGGACTTATACAATATCTGAGGCCCAAAATTGTTTTGGTTAAAAGGGGATTGGGTCTTACACTCTATTAGAGGCCCAAAGTGTTTGAAAAAGTTTGATGAGGGTTGAATTAATCAAAAACCCTAATTTGTTTCCAAAATGTATTTTAATTGAATAAAAATTCAATTAAAATGATCAAAATTGTAAAACATGTGGAAAACAAATTGTGATCTTGGATTAATGTTTCAAAAATCAGGTTTTGATCCACAAAATGATTGGAAATCACTAAAATTTGAAAAATCAAGAAAGAAAAAATATTTTAAATGTCAAAAATAATTAAAATATTAATTCTTTGTAAAAATATCAATTATATGAAATAAATAATATTTTTGGGATTTTTTGGTAAAATAAAATATTTTAACATTTTTGTGAATTATTAAAAAAAGAATCAACTCAAAATCATTAAAACTCAGAGAGAAATTAATTTTTGAATCAATTAAATAAAATCACAAAATTCAAATATTCAAATATTTGAAAAAGGGCGCCAAGAACATGGCAAGAACACGCGCCCTTCCTCTGTTTCTACAGATTTGCATTTTCTATCCAATCTCACTGAATACTTGATTGTATCATCCAATCTACATATCAATCTACTCGTTTCAACCTCACGATCATGTCTATGGTCTTTAATTTCATTTATTTTAAACATGGAATAAGAAATCAAAGAGAAACCTCAAGAACCCTAAAATTTGCATGAAGGTTCAGAAATTTCATACACGATTCAAACAATGCAATTGATTGAGGGAAAACACTCCATGCATGATTATGAACATATGGCCAAATTATTGTGCAGCAAAAATTGCATGGATCATAGAGTTAGAAGAGCTCATGCTTACCACTTGCAGCTGGTGATCGTGTTTTGTGTTAGAGGTGTTATAGCTTGGTTCCAAGGTTATGGACAGCTTCCCTAGGTGCTATGGAGTGTGTCTGAATGCTTGGAGTGGATTGATTTGAGCTGGAACTTGATTTGGCACCTCAACTGCAAATCTGTCAAAGGCTTGAGCAGTTGGCTGGTGATTTTGTGATTTTGGTGTTCCAGATGTTATGTGAGTGTTTGGATCACTTCTATATGATGTTTAGGAGGTGTGTGTGTGATTGGTTTGATTGGAATTGCTCTCAAACTCTAAACCCAATAGTGACTTGCTTTGGAAGGCAAAATTGGAGTGAAGAAGGTGATTTTGAGGAAAACATCTGTTTGATGGCTTTGGTGTACTCAAACTGAGCACAAATGAGCTCTATTTATAGTAGAGAAAGTTTGTTTTGCAAGGAATAGTGAATGGCAATTGCTGCATAGGTTTGGCCAATGTTGAGCAATGAGAATCCAAGTTTCCTCTAGCCATTGACTAGAGGTTAGGGCACAGGCTACTGGTTCCCTCGGTCTTGGATAAGTCTTGACAGAATTCAGTTGCAAATGTGTCAGTCCATGCCACCTTGGCGCATCCATTAAATACTCCAATCCAAAATTAGAGTTTTGTCCCTCTTTTAGGGATTTCTAGGTTTGACATGCTACTTCTTGTTCCAAAGACTTTGGAGGCTTGGATCAGTGTTTGTTCCCTTTAGATTTGATCCTCAGATGTGTCCAAAGTGATGACAAGGCTTAGAATTATCTAATTTTGCCAAATCGAGCAAAAGTGCAAAATTCTGCCTAGCCTTGGCAGTTTTCAGCAAGGTATATTGCCATTGTCATATCTCATGGCTCAAGTGGAATTTGATGGAGTTCTTGGGCATTTTGGAAAACCCTCATATGATACAATAACTGTTTGATCATAATTGGTTTTGATAATTTTTGGATCCAAGTGAAAAATTCCCCTACATTTGGAAAAAAGTGAAGGCAGATTCTGACTTAGTGAAAATTTCACTAAGTGTTGGAAAAAAGTGACATTTTCACTTTTTGTGATTTTGATCATTCCATAACTCAAAATCCACGATGAATTGGAATGAGGTGTAGTTGAAGCTTTTGTAGAGGGTAATGAGAGCTACAAATCCAGCTTTGGATGGGGAAAATGGCCTTGTGGTTTAGGCGTTATGATCCTCCAAAGTTGGTACCCTAGCCACTTTGTTCCATAACTTAGAAAAATTTCTAAGTTTTTTTATGGTTACCCCCTTTTACAAGTTATCCAACTTTTCTTGATTTTTCTTGATGAATGATAATTCTAATCACACATTAACATCATTTTAGGTTTAAGGAACCATAATTGTGAAAAATCTCAAAAAGTCAAAGTTTGACTTTTGTGCACAGTTGACTTTTTGTCAAATGAATTCCAAACTGTGCGATCCTCTATGAAATCAAGTCCTTGACCTAAATCAAACTTGATGGATTGATTTCATAGGTGTTATAGGGTGTATTGAATCATGTCTTAGGGTTTGGGAGCATGTCTTGGTCAAAAGTCAACGATATAGTTGACTTTTTCCGCCAAACCCTAACTGTGGTTCCGATGAAATTGAAACTTGTTGCTCAAGCTTCTTGGATCAATCCATTGTTGCAAATGGATCAATGTGATGTATTTGAGACCCTCAAATCCCCTCTTAAGGTCTTGTCTCATGTTTTGTCCCAAAAGTCAACTTAGGGGTGAATTAGGTCAAGAAACCCTAATTCCTGATTTTTGATGTATGCATCCCCTGAGGCTAAATTGACTTGGTGATTGGGTTCATGAGATCCCTTGGAGCATCATAGGTTATTCTTTGAAGCATTGGCTCATGCCTAGAGGAAAATTTCCATCTGGAGGCCCTGGTCGACCAAACCCTAATTTGGTGACACTGGCGATCTTGAGGCTTAATCCACTTAGAAGGGAGCAGCCTTGTGCTTAATGCTTGAAGTGGGAGTCCTCTTAATCCTTTTAGACAAGTTGAAGATCATGTCATTCCTTGATTGATCCTCTGTCTAAGAACTCTGAAAGGGCTTGAAACCCTAAGTTTGATTGTAGTGGATGCTCACCCATCTTTGGGGAGACTAATGGTTCGTCCATATTGTGATGATGATTTGCACAATGATGGGAAATCTTAGTGGTCAAAATTTGGGGTATGACAAAGTGATCAAGTGTTTTAGAATGGCATGTTAGATGAATTTAGTAGGATCAAGGTTAGAAGTTAATCAAACATTGGAATAAGAGTATGGTTAAGACCAGAAAGTTTTGAGAATTTGTGAAAGAAAGAAATTTTCCCAATGAAGACAAGTTGGGAGATTAAGTATGACAGAGGTTTTAACTGAAGCAAAGTCAAGTGTTGACCTGGGACGGTGATGTAAGAAGTGGTTATTTGTTGAGTGGAGGAAATTCGGGGGTGAATTTCAATTTAAGAGGGGAGAATGTAATATCTCATATTCTATTATATGCTCTATTGGGTATCAGTTGAGATCAACTGAGTTCCTATGTACTCTATCTTTTGTTAGTTAAAACAATTAGAGCTCCTAAGTGCTCTTAATGTTGTCAGTTGGGACCAATAGAGTAATCAGTGGACTTTGAAGATATTAATTATTATTAAAAGAGATATACAAATATTAATAAGTACAAGCGGGGACACTTTGGTAACATCAATAATTGTTCAATTGGTGTTAGATGAGAAAATGTCAATTGGGATATTTTGTATCATTATATAATATTATATTATATATATGTCTGTGTGGTTAAGAAAAGAAAAAGATAGAAATAAGATAAGAGAAGAAAGGAAAGAAAGAAAGAAGAGAAAGGAAGAGAGAAAAGAAGAAGAACTCGTGGAAGAAGAAAAGGGAGTTCATGGAATCATCATCATTTCATCTCAAATTCTTTATCTTCATCATCTCCATGTGATAAGGTGAGTTCCATAGTTAGTATAGCATTTGGGGGGGGGGGGGGGGGGGGGATTTGGGAATTTAGGGTAATTAGGTTTGTGTGATAACATGCCATATGTGATGATTTTGTATCCTATATGGTGATTTTGATGAATTACATGTCTTATTATGTTAGTCCATGTCAAATTGAGTGTTTGGATGCTATATGGTCATGTAGGTTGGGGTATAGAGCCATTTTTACCTTCCAAATCGCGTTCTAAGAATTCTAGGTTCTATCAGCTTCGTCGGGCGAGCCGGTCTCACTGGGCCTTCATCGGGCGAGCCTGGGGCGTGTTTCCACTGAATTACCTCGCCTCCAGTTTGTCGGGCGACCATGACAGTATGCAGAATCTTTGATTCTTGTTTTCTCCATATCTTGAGAACCGTAACTCGGAATGAGGCACGGTCAGAAGTGTTAGAAATCCATTTTAATGATCTATGTGTTAGTGAATTAGAATCATGGGTTTATGTTATTTATTGATAGGATATAGAGGAAATGAAGTTAATGTGAATAACATGTTTCTTATTTCCACCATAATTTGAGAATCGAGAACTTGATTTATATGGGACTTGAAGCTTTGGAAAAATGATCCAATGGGCTATTGCATGGTAATGAGAGACCATGAACTAACCAAGGATGGTTGTTAAAGGATAATAATAGTTTATATGCCTTAATGTTGTATATGAATTACTTATGGTTGATTATGTTTGACATGTTATGCTACTACATGTGTTACAAGTATGATATTGAGATATAATGTGTATGATGTATATATTGAATGAATGTTGTGATTGTGAAATAAAATGCTTAAAATACTATAAAGATGAGTGAGGAAATGTAGGCTTATAACTAGGTAAATAACTTAGTAAGATAACTTAGGATATGAAATGGTTTAGACAGTGATGCTTGATGTGATTGTACCGCGGCGTGTACAGCGGACAAGTAGTCATGCGATCGACGAATAATACGCTTTGTATGGAGCATGTTGTGTTGTTATGTAATTAAGGTGAATGTGATCACCTTGTGATTGTTGAATACAATCACGTTGTGCTTCTATTTAATATTGTAGTGGGAAACAACCCCCTTGATTGTTTCGTCCCGGGTCATGATACTTATATAGAGTAAGATTGGGATGACTGCACTGATACTTCGCGCCAACCAAATGGGTTAGAGTCCCATATGTTCAACCAAATGAGTTAGAGTCCCATGTGTTCAACCAAATAGGTTAGAGTCCTATAGTGCAACCAAATGGGTTAGATTCTCATAGAAGAATTTGAAGAGCTCAAGAAAGTTGAAGTACGATACAAGGATCCGTGACCCGTGTCGATAACCCTAGACGTAGGGCCTGCTGGGGAAATATGCCTTGGTACGTTTTCGAGCTAGTGTTTGTTTGAGTTGATGAACTCAAGTGTACATGTTTCCATACAATGCAAAGATCCCCTAGTTGCTCAAGTCTTTAGCTTTTGAAGACTTGAGTTAGGTTTTGATTAGAACCCTATAGAGCCAAGTGAACCCATAGGATATGAGAACTCACTGAGATTATCATCTCACCCCCAATATTGTTGTTATTTTTCAGTTATTGTTTACAGGTTTAGTATGCAAGAGGAGTTGTACATTGATGTTTCAAGGGAAGCTTTTATTGTGAGTTTTCCATTATGTATCTTGTACAATGACATATATTGTAATTAGATCTTAGATTTTTATTTTTGGCACTTTCCATATCTTGTACGGTTGTACCATACGCTGTATTTTATTTTGTATAATTGGTTAAGTATGTCAATGATGTCAATAGGCACATATCATTGTGTCAGTACCAAATAATAACACTTGTAAGATATTTTATATATATATATATATATATATATATATATATATCATACGAGTTATTACATTAGAATAGTCTAATGGTTTCCTACTCCAAACCTCCATAGGTGCCTTGAAATCTATTCATGTAGATGATCATCTGTTGATCAAGTAAGTTATTATAGTAATAGTTGTGGTTCTATGTACTAAACATGTACGTTTGGTTTTGACAATGCCAAAGAGAACAAAGAAAAATCATAAGTAACATCAAACAAAGAAAGAAATATGAAACAATTCAAAAAGCGAGAGGTTTACACTACTACGGAAAAGCCATACCATAACTGTTGGAAAAGGGATACCACAACGCCTGACCAACCGTTGTGAGGTAATATGGGTGATTGTATGTCTGGTGCTTTCCATCATGGTTGCAAGAACGTGATAATAAGGCATGACGCGCGATACCTATCACAACGGTTATTATTAAATTATTATTATTATTAATAAAATGTTTTTTTAATATCATTAACTAATTATTAATAACATAATGATAAATATATAAAAATGCGTCATGTCGTTAAAATTTTATCCCAAATTGGTAGATGAGTACAATCCCTAAAAAATTGAAATGAATGAAGAAAAAAAACCAAAATCTTAAATGACAGATCAAAACTTGAATTTTTTTTAGAATAACCTATATATTCAACAAAAATACAAAAATAACCATATTTTGAAAAAATGTATGAAAGTGACGTAGTTTCAGAATCTGCAAACATGGATACGCCATATCATATGGCGAATGCATTTGGGTTTGTACACATGAGCCATACCATATGGCTTATGCATGTACCCCAAGCCATATCATATGGCACATACCTTTCATATTATGCATATGCGCCATATGATACGACGCCTCCTTTTTTTTCTTTTTTTATTAATTAATTATACTATCCTCTACTATATATATCACCACCTGTGTATGTATTTCTCTGCACCAACGTCTCATTTTTCTCTGCAGTACATTCTCTCCATATTTCCTTGCATTTTTCAGTTAAAATGGCTTCCTCTTTTTCCTCTTCTTCATCCTCATATATCTATCAGGTTCCATATATCACTAAGAGAAATGCCAATTTAATTTTCTCCCCAGCAAACCTCCAATGAAGATTCGCCTCTGGAATAAATTGACGTTAGAACATCTTAAGAGGAGTCTGATCCGCTGGTTAGATGGAGACATTCCAGAGGGTGAAAAGATCAGAATAATTGAAAGGCTTGTTACCACGTTCATCTAAAAAGGAGAAGTTCGTTTTTGGGAGAATGTTACTAATGACCGAGATGTTCAAACATTGATGTATAGTTCTTAGGAAATTGTGTTGATGGTTGTAATCGCTTAGTTATGTTGTTGTGCTATTGTATTTGTTTATTTTACTTTTTTGATTATTTAAGTTATTGTTAATTATTGCTGTTATGATATTAAGTTATGTTATTGTTAATTGTAATCGTTTAGTTATGCTATTAATGGAATGAAATTTGTGTTTGATATAAAGAGACAAGATTACATTTGAAACTATGATGTTGTGCTTGATCCTACATTAGGATATTTTGTACGATTGTGCCCGGGCTGACGACACGAACTACATAATCTGACCATTTTATTTGTCGTATCCATCTCTGTTCGAATACGTGTGCTATTAGGGCGACCCTTTTCTTTCTTTGCATAATTTCATTATGGCAGACAATTCCGCCTTCGTATGCAGGCTAATAATCCTCCTTTGCTATCACCTGAAAGCTAGTGTTGTAGACATTGCATAGACTAATGACTTGGTAAACAACAGACAGATAATTAGAAGGGTCTTGGAGAGCCTTTGAACATGCTGTTATTACAAGGGAGCAAGGCATACAAAATGCTTGAAACTTTTCGCAGTCACACCAACTCCTATCTAGTTCCACTAGGTAGCATCCCCCAGGCCTTCCTTCATTGTGATCCATTGACTCAGCAACACTGAACCAACCTTTATTACGGTCAAACATTGTGACCATATGTGTGTTAGCTTTGGCAGCTTTATCCTTAATAAATTTCATTGAACTATCACTGAGCAGCTGCCCAGATTATAAGACAGAACTCCACTTTGAATGTCTGATATCAAAAAGTTCCCCGAGCCTAAAATGTGTTTTCTTTACCAAAGCGATTATCGGTAGGTTTTGGATGCCCTTGAATACAGAGTTCATTGATTCAACGAGGTTTGTTGTCATGTGGCCCCATCGTTATCCATTATCGCATGCTTTGGTCCATTTCTCTAGTTGAATATTGTCGATCCATCTTAATGCATATGCGTTTGTCAATCTGATTTTGTCACTGTAGTGTTTAAAGGAAGGCTCTGTTAGTGCATACCCTGCGTTCACAACCTTCTTTTGCAGCGTCTTGTCCTTGATCTCCCGCATTAAATTTTGAGCGACGTGTCTTATGAAATACACATGCGTTGATGGAGGATCCTGTCGACCGTTATCAAGATTCTTGTATGCACTATCGATGGATGGATGTCTGTCAGAAATCAAACATAAGTTAGGTTGGGGAGACACGTGTAATCGGAGATTTTTTAGGAAAAACCTCCAACCCCCAACAGTCCCCCCTTTAACTAGAGCGAAGGCGATTGGAAAAATGTTGATGTTGCCATCCTGTGCCACTGCCATGAGTAGCGTGCCTTTATATTTCCCATACAACCATGTTCCATCAATTTGAATAATAGGTTTACAGTACGCAAAACCTTTGATACATGGTTCAAACACCCATAAGACTTTGTGGAAAATGTCATTTCCACTGACACAAGCCTCGTCTAGGGTATACGCCGGCAAGGTCTCCAAGATGGAAACGACCCCTGGAGCATATTGTTTAAGTGCCACCAAGTATTTTGGAAGTTCTTTGTATGACTCCTCCTAATTTCCGAACACCGTTTCGACCGCCTTAGTCCTAGCTATCCATGTTTTCCTGTACGATGGAGTATAGTTGTATCTTTGAACCATATGTGAGATTATGGTACTCACCTTCAAAGAAGGATTGCCGTTAATGACTAACAGAATTTCATTGCATATCAACTGAGAGCTGAGTTTGCGATGATCCTGCATTGGATTCTTGATTATACAAGTGTGTTCTTGACCCATTTACCCTATCTTCCATGAATCACTTCTCTTTCGGTAAGATGCTGTCAATCGAAACGGGCACACCTCTTTATGACAGTAGATCTTATACAGAGTCAGATTCGTTCGGTCGACTCTATAATCAGCTGATAATTCCATGTGATATTGTTTTATAGCTCGAACACAATCTTCTTTTGTACAAAAATTGTCTCCCTCTTTTAATACTTCTTCTGTATGCATGTATGGTTTGTAAAAAATATCTGTTGATGGTTCATTTGCACCTAAGTTCAAGCTTGTCATGTGTTGAGGTGGACAATAAACATGATTGGCTGGTAATATGTCTTCCTTGTGGTCGGCAGTGGAATTGTTTACCATTTCATCAACAATTACCTCAACTTCTTCTTCTTCTTCGTCCACGACTTCGACTTCAGCTTGTTCGTCGTCAGATTTGCAAAAAACTTGAGAAGGATCAACAAGTTGAGACAGTTGTTGTTGTTGTAATATAATATAAAGCTCAATATCATTGAAACCAGAATACTCATGACTGAGAAACATATTATGAATATCTTCATCATCTCGAACCTTTAACTAAAAAACTTTGCATTGGTTGTTGGCAAAACACACTGGATTCTTGTAGAAGATCTGGCCAACTGGACCACATTGTAATTTCTTTTCTAATTGCGCCTTCAAATGAAAAAAAAATTTGATCTTCTGTTAATTGAAAACCTAGTAACATCGGTATTTCAAAAATTGAAACCGGTTATGTTACAGTCAAATATCTCACCATTGAGATGTTCACTGATCATGTATTGCAGTGTTTGAGCCATAACAAATTTTTCAGTTTACTAGTGTATGATAAAATGGTAGTGTAATAAAATGTTAGTTTCAAGTGTATTAATAGACGTATAGTTTTAATATATTATTGTCTTGTCTCAATTATTTTTGTGTATGAATCTTATTTTTTAAAATAAACTTATTAACTTTACATGCATTAGTCTTGTATATCTTATTCCATGCAATTGTCTTGTCTCATTTATATCTTCTTATCACCTTTCATGCATTAGTCTTGTCTTCCTTTATATCTTTTTATCTCCTTCCATGCATTAGTCTTGTCTCCTTTATGACTACCAAGACCATATTAATGTCTTCTTATGGCATGCATTACTCTTGTCTTTTCTATGCTTTACAATATTGTTTTACTATTTTTTACACTATTCTCTTACATGTTTTCATACACTTTTCTATTACATATAATATGCTTACAAGTTACTATTTTTTACACTATTCTCTTACATGTTTTCATACACTATTCTCTTACATATAATATGCTTACAAGTTACTATTTTTTTTTACATTTTTCTCTTAATATTTTCTTACACTATAATAGTCGTACATACTAATATGTTGCTTTATCACATGTCTTGCATGCATTACACGAAATGTGGTAGAGAAAATAATGTGGTAAAGACAATAATAGTCTTGCATACCTACAAGAATCTCACATGCCTACAATAATGTCTTCTTATCATAATAGTCTTGCATGCCTACAAGAATCTCACATGCATACCATAATGGAGTAAAGACACGACTATTCTTGCATGCCTACAAGATTCTCACTTGCATTACACGAAGACACTATTCTTTATTACACTTCTTACATGTCTTGCATGCCTACCTTCTTACACTTCTTACACTTCTTGATTACACTTCTTGCACTTCTTACACTTCTTACAAGTCTTGCATGATTTGAAGGCTTCACATGCATTTTTAAGAAATTCCTTGCATACCTTACACAAGCATCTTGTAAGAGAATCCTTACATCGTGTAAGAGATTCCTTACACAATTGATTCTTCATTTACTTTTACACCCATGCGCCATATGGGATAGCGTGTGTGTATAATTTACACACCCATGGGCCATATGGGATGGCATGTGTGTACAAATTTCACACCCATGCGCCATATGGTATGGCGACAAAGAAAAGAATTCCATGCTAAACCTAGAATTCACGTGAAGAGAAGAATTCCACTATAAATATGGTCTTCACAAAAAACTCTTCTCATCACAACCTTTCAACTTCCAGCGAGAAAAGTATCAACTTTTAGCAAGCAACAAGCTCTTCTCATCACAACCTATATTCATTCCAAGCCACAGAGATGTCTCTACTCACTATGGGCAACGAACAGAGAGGAACAATTGAGAATATTGCAAAATTTGTAAGTGTTTTACTTTATTTGTTTTGTCTCCCCTTACTTAGTTGTTTTTTTTAACTAAGGTTATTTATATTTTTTGTCAGGATGTAACAAGATTTTGTTGTTGTGTACATGACTATATACCACACGACCCATTCATACAAGGATACCTTGAATCATGTGGCTTCGGTGATTTGATAAAAATCACTTCTTACTCAATTGACCCCAAATTTATTCTAGCTTTGCTAGAGCGATGGAGACCAGAGACCCACACATTTCACCTTCCTTTCGGTGAATGCACCGTCACATTAGAATATGTCTATATGTTACTGGGCCTACACATCGATGGTAAGGCCGTTAACGACAAAGTTGGCGTCGATAACCAAATTTACAAAGATTTGTTAGGTGCCCCTCTTTGTGTCGATACACCTCAACCACAACGTGCAGGTCAACCAAGGGGTCAAGGTATAAATTTAAAATACCTTAGAGAACATTATAAAACTACCACATTAAATGACGAATATGTAACACCCTAAAACCCCCGCGTGAAATTATAATAAAATATCAGAGTAAAATAAAACATATGGCATTTAGGATGCTACTTTCAAGCAAACACCGACTCATACATACGACATGAACACGTATAATTTGAAATTTATTAATTGTGAATAGTAAAATCACGTCTGAGGTTCATCTTTATTAAAGCAGCGAAAAAATTTCGTCACATTAGTAATAAAACATAACCTGTTTAAAGCAACTCAGGCAACATCAATCTTAAATAAAATTAAATAATTCTCAACAAAATAAATACTCATAAAAGCGTTCCAAAAGCCCCAGTGTTACATATCAGAGCAGACGCTGACACTAAAAGCATAAATGGAAGACTCCATCTTCTACTCACATCAAATCTCCTACTGCGGATTATCTGCATGTTACCCACGTAGAGGCAACATTCAAACTGAAGGGGTGAGATATCATAACTAGATAAAGGAAAGCATGATAATTAGCAAGGACAGTTCATTTCATGCATAAGTCACTCATTCAACGCATACATCCATACAGTCAATATCCATCAACAAAACACAAAAACGATCACAACTACAATGCAATGCAATGAGACTCACAACTCGACTCAATGCATGTGGTACCAATTCAATCCCTTTTTCATGATCATAATTCCCGTCGGAATTTCCATATAAGTCACTCACACCCCACATGGGCACACGACATCCATGATCGCTCACACCCCGCATGGGCACACGAACACCCGTAATCGCTTACAACCCACATGGGCACATGATTACCTCAACAACAACAAAACGATTCTATTTTAAGGAATTCGGATAAGGCGCTCACACCCCACGTGGGCACACGACTTATCATACAACTTATGCAACATGATATGCATTCAACAACAACATACAACGATGACCAATGCATATGACTATCATATAGCCAATACATCACACCACGACTGTCCAATACACAGCATATACCTGCAAAAACATGCAACAATTGCAATCCACAGCTACAATACACATTCGCACAACCGAACTCAACATCTCAACGTTCAACACATCACAACGTATATGGAAACACAATTAACGCGTCAAATAGTTATAATTCTGGCATTAAAAATAATTTTAATAGAAAGTACACGAAACCAGCTTTCCAAAGATTCGAACAACGACTGAAACGGACCTATGGATCAAAAGATATGAATTTTCGAAGTTTTCCAAAAATCAGTCCCAGTGTAATCGATTACCACAAAACCAATAATTGATTACACCCCCCAAAAATCCTATTTTCACGTTTTCAGTGGTAACCGATTACCACATTTAGGGTAATGGATTACACCTGCTACAGAAACACTTTTCTGCTATATTTTTACACCAGAACTTATTTTTAAGTTGTTTCAAAACCAGACTTTCTTAGAATTCATCCAAACCACTTTTCAAAGCAAAAATATACTTTTGCTCACACACCCCAAACACCTTGAAATCTTATTCTTAAGGCTACTACCCCCCACCAAGGGTACCCAAAATATCACAAAATACACATAGTTACATAATTATACATATCAACACATGAATATAATTACGAATAATAATTAAAATAAAAAGGGGGCGTTACAACTCTCCCCCACTTAGAATATTTTCGTCCCCGAAAATTTACCTTATACGAATAAATCCGGATACGACTCTCGCATCCTGCTATCTAATTCCCAAGTCATATTTCCACCGGCAGCGCCTCCCCACACTACCTTCACAAGAGTGATCTTTTTACCTCTCAATTGTCTCACCATGTGGTCTTTAATTCATATTGGTAAAGCCTCAACCGTAAGGTTGTCCCTTACTTCTACATCATCCATCGGAATCACGTGTGACGGATTCGGAACATACCTCCGAAGCTGTGACACATGGAACACATCATGCAATTCGACAAATTGGGTGGCAACGCTACTCTGTAGGTAATAGGTCCAACTCTTGCAGAAATCTGATATGGTCCAATAAATCGAGGAGTAAGCTTTCTCGACTTCAATGCACGTCCAACACTGGTCATCAGAGTGACTCTCAAGAACACATGGTCTCCTTCTTGAAACTCAACATCCAGTATGGTTCCATAGAAACGCCTGGTACCAGGGACAATATCAATAGATAATTCCACCTTCCTCTCTAGCGGCACATCTAACCTTTCATCCAGAAACACATCTAGAAATCATGCACAACTGGCAGCCCATCGTTGTGGCTTTATTTCCTATTTCCAGAACACCATCATCGCAACATGGAAAACATATGAGCCTCATCTCCCAAGAGTTCTTATACTTACTTAGCAGTTGTAAACCTCACCTTTCACCTTCGTCGAATTTAAGTTCACTCTCTAGGAAATTTGCAGATATCTTTTGGAAAACATCAGAAAATTACACACTGTTGGCATAACTTTAGCCGTCACATCTCTCTCTACTCCATGAGAAGCAAACATCAACCATACATGTTCATTCTCCTTCAGAGACATCCCAACTTGACCGAAGGACAAGAAACTCAAATCCGCCTCATCTTCAGATATAAGAATCTGCATCGACTCATCAAAACAACCTGTAAGCACTTGGATTAACTCCAACAACTCATTGTTCACACCATCTAAGCTGGCAAGACACGTCTATTCCATCCAACATGATCTCGTTTACTATCAACAAGAGATTAAGGCTGATTCGTTCCTCAATTTGTCAATAGACAATTGACAATCATGATGGGGCATAAACCAGTTTACCAAACTATAATAACGTTCTTGGCATCTTGTGCACAAAGCTACCTAAGGCACAAACCTTTAGTTGACATAAGCATTATCTTCGTATTTCCTTCAGTTTCGGAAACAACACAACTCTCACAACTCCTGCATCCTTGAAATCAGCAGCACACTACACTACTCATCCAAACGATTGGTAAACACAAGGTTTAACTCCTACCAATTCGTCCCAAGAATAACATCATCTTGTTCCAACTGAAGACAAATTGTGCCCATCCTTAGGAAACACGTCAGGATACTCCACACATCACTGACCAATCTCTAGCCAAAACATCGCCTTCCCTTTCACAAGGAAGCAAACAATAAAGACACCTGACTGTCTTCCCTCAAGGATCACACCATTCTCAACCAGATGAACAATCCAACATTGCACTCCCTCATAGAGTAACATGATATTCGATCTCTTCAACAACGAGAATATCCAAGAGAAGCAGATGCTTCTCCCCCACTTATTTCATTCCCAACCCGCAGATGGAAAACAAAACAAGCATCGACAGTGTTTTCACACACATGTCGCATACTAGGGAACAACATAATTGAACAACTTGGCCGGACGGACGGACCTGCTCTGATACCACTATGTAACACCCTAAAACCCCCGCGTGAAATTATAATAAAATATCAAAGTAAAATAAAACATACAGCATTTAGGATGCTACTTTAAAGCAAACACCTGCTCATACATACGACATGTAACACGTACAATTTGAAATTTATTAATTGTGAATAGTAAAATCATGTTTGAGGTTCATATTTATTAAAGTAGAGAAAAAGTTTCGTCATATTAGTAATAAAACATAACCTGTTTAAAGCAACACGGGCAACATCAATCTTAAATTAAATAAAATAATTCTCAAGAAAACAAATACTCATAAAAGCGTTCCGAAAACCCCAGTGTTACATATCAGAGCAGACGCCGACACTAAAAGCATAAATGAAAGACTTCATCTTCCACTCACATCAAATCTCCTACTGCGGATTATCTGCACGTTACCCACGTAGAGGCAACATTCAAACTGAAGGGGTGAGATATCATAACTAGACAAAGGAAAGCATGATAATTAGCAAGGACAGTTCATTTCATGGATAAGTCACCCATTCAACACATTCATCCACGCAGTCAATATCCATCAACAAAACACAACAACGATCACAACTACAATGCAATGCAATGAGACTCACATCTCGACTCAATCCATGTGGTACCAATTTGATCCCTTTTTCATGATCATAATTCCCGTCGGAATTTCCATATAAGTCGCTCACACCCCACATGGGCACACAACATCCATGATCGCTCACACCCCGCATGGGCACACGAACACTTGTAATCGATCACACCCCTCATGGGCACACGATTACCTCAACAACAACAACACGATTCTATTTCAAGGAATCCGAATAAGGCGCTCACACCCCATGTGGGCACACGACTTATCATACAACTTATGCAACATGATATGCATTCAACGACAACATACAAAGACGACCAATGCATATGACTATCATACAGCCAATACATCACACCACGACTGTCCAACATGCAACATATACCTGCCAAAACATACAACAATTACAATCCACAACTACAATACACATTCGCACAACCGAACTCAACATCTCAACGTTCAACACATCACAACGTACACAGAAATACAATTAACGAGTCAAATAGTTGGAATTCTGGCATTGAAAATAATTTTAACAGAAATTACACGAAACCAGCTTTCCAACGATTCGAACTGCGACTGAAACAGGCATACGGATCAAAAGATATGAATTTTCGAAGTTTTCCAAAAATCAGTCCCAGTGTAATCGATTACCACAAAACCAATAATTGATTACACCCCCCAAAAATCCTATTTTCACGTTTTCAGTGGTAACCGATTACCACATTTAGGGTAATGGATTACACCTGCTACAGAAACATTTTTCTGCTATATTTTTACACCAGAACTTATTTTTAAGTTGTTTCAAAACCAGACTTTCTTAGAATTCGTCCAAACCACTTTTCAAAGAAAAAATACACTTTTCAAAAGTTTAAAAACTCAAGTTTTCCTTTTCAAAATCTTTCATAACATTGTTTCGACTCTGACACGCGAATTATACGTACAACACTCCACATTTACAACATACGCCTCCCAATCCAACGAATTCAACAACAACAATCACACAAGACATAATTTTCAACAGAAATCAACACTACAACATACAATCCATTGAATTATCAAGAATTAATCACTCATAAAAAACCATCACATTCATGAACAAAGAGAAGAAAATTCAAAACTCTACATGTTAGAAACTACCCACCAATCATCATGGCAACCCTTAGATAGTTAGAACCTCACCCTTACCTTAGAGTTTTGCCAAAACTTCAACCTTAGCAATGGAGGTTCTCCCTCTTCTTCTCCTTTGCCCTATCTCCTCTTCTCTATTTCTCTCTTGTTTTCACGTGTAACCACTTTCTCCCTATTTCTCTTATTTCTTATATTATTATTATTATTTAATCCAACTATAGTAACTAATTTACATAATTAGCTATACTCCTCACACCACCAAGTTCTACACTTTTGCTCACACACCCCTAACACCTTGAAATCTTATTCTTAAGGCTACTACCCCCCCCCCCCCCCACACACCAAGGGTATCCAAAACATCACAAAATACACATAGTCACATAATTATACATATCAACACATGAATATATTTACGAATAATAATTAAAATAAAATGGGGCGTTACAAATCCACCGAGTATGACAAGATAATTAACACTCGGTGTTATAGTATGATCTTATTTGGACATTTTTTATTTCCAGAAAGTACTGGAAATATTATAAATGTTATGTATTTGTCGTTGTTACGCAACATTAATAAAGTATGTACTTATAGTTGGGGTTCAGCTGTTCTGGCCCATCTATATAGTTTCTTGTGTAAAAATTCAAAAAAAAACTTGTACGTTTTATGGCTGCACCTTTCTACTTCAAGCACGGGGTTGGTCTAGAATGCTGACACTAGCCCCGGTCAACCCGTATCCATACACATTCCCCTAAGCAAACAAGTAAGTTTATTTTAAAATATCAAACATGTATACTTTGATGAAACGTTTATTTGTAACTAATTTATTTATCTCACTTTTTTTAGGTGGTCAGTTTTGGGAATGACGTACCAACGATGTCCCAGAAACTCAATAATTGTGTACCGCAATCTTTTAGAACATATTGGGTTGAATGATGTAAATTATTCTTACGTTACTATAAATTTGGCTATTAAATTAACACACTGCAATTTTACTCATTAAATATTTTGATTATCCAGTTTGTCTAGAGGCCATATATGGGTCTCGACCATCAGCCCAACGCCGATTATGCTGCAGTGTGGACAGCAAAAACACCGATCATTTGGTTCATTACAATGGATATGCACCAAAGTGATTAGGTGAAACTGCAGTTCAACATGCATCAAGATATTTCAGTCGTTTCAACGTCTTTGGGAGACTGACAGCAATTGAGAGTGGATGCACAATGATGTCTAGATGATTGGAGAGACTTTGCTAAAAAGATGTGTCGACATTGGAAGAATCGACGTCGCCACATCTTAGAGGAGCCTGTTGTGGAAGGAGCTAGACCAAGTCATCAATATATGATTTGGTTTAGGTCGGTTACAAGACAACAATTTGTGTCTGAGTCGACATATTTGATATATCTGCACCAACGTGGTTCGTCCTCATACACACAACAACAAACACCTGCCCAACAACCAAAACTGTACCACACCCAACAACAATATCTACCCACCATATCAATCTTCCAAACCCGTAACCCATTCATGCCACCCACCCAATCACAACAACAAGAGCCTAACCCTTACCGCCAACATCCACACACCGACACCACATCTGCCTATAGCCTTGATGACTTTTTCGACTCTATCCCAACCCACCATAGCCCCTCACAAATGAACACACAATCATCCTACCACCAAAACACCCAACCACTATTTGACTACCTTACCCCACAACAGTCATTGCATCGTTTCCAAAACGATTTAATGTACCAATTCGGCCAACCATATCGTCCGCACCTAACCCAACCCCCCGTCCTAAATTCGAAAACATGGACATGGAACTGAATTACGGAAGCGCCGTTGGCAGCAACCCCTGGCTATTGGGGACAGATGATTCAAAATTTGTCAAATACGTCAGGACCCTCTCAACAAATACCTTTTCCGCAGGGCAATACACAAAGACCACAAACACCCCAACAAAATCGTGGTAGACCTCGGAGGCACGCTAATGCGTCGGGATGTGGAACCGGGGGACGTTTTGATCGGGTCGGTCATTATTTTTTTTTCATTTCTTGTAAAATTTAATGTATTTTTATAATATTTATAATTAACTTTCCTATTTAATGTATTTTTATTTGTTTTTTTCTCATTTATTTAATTTTCCTATTAAAACAAAAACAAAAAAAAATAAAGGGAGGATGCGCATATGAGATGGCGCATGGACTCCAAAATTTAGAACAAAGATTTAGAAAAGGTGTAGGCGCCATTTGATTTGGCTACAGCTGTGTGTATGCTCCAAATCAAATGACGCATGAACTTTAAGTTAAAGTATATACGCCAAATTATACAGCGACTTCTGAAACTATGTCGCTTTGATAATTAATTTGAAAAATATGTTATTTTAGTATTTAAATTGAATAAATAAGTTATTTAAAAATAATGAAAATAACCGATCAAAACTTAAAAATAATAATAATGAAATTAAAGGACAAAAATTGAATTAAAGAAAAAAAAATAGTATAATTTCATGTTGGACAAAATGGACTTTTCTCTTTAACACAGCGCTAGGGTTTCTCAGTCCTATACATAAACCATTCCTTCAACTGATATTGCCGTCTCTACTCTCTGCGCGATTTCAGTTTCCAACTAGGTTTTCGCTTACAACACAGAGTCGCCATGGGAGTTTTCACATTCGTCCTCAACAAAACCGGCGCTGAATGGAGCGCAAAGCAACACTCTGGTGACATTGAGGCCTCCGCCGCCTCAACATTTGAGATCCAACGGAAGCTTGTTCAGGCTGCTCTCGCAGTCGATTCATCCGGCGGTGTTCAGTCCTCTTATTCTCCAATCTCTCCCTCATCTGCAGTCTTCCAGGTACATATCATCACTCTGGATTCTGATCTGAGATGAAAATTTAGGGTTTATATTTTTAGTCTAAGCAATTGTAGCTATTTATTATTTTTAATTATGTTATATAGATTCTGTGATATTATAATTTGTATGTAGTGCTATGAATTCTGTTTAGGTTTTTGTTATGTATCTGAATCTGAGAAATTGCCAGTTAGGTTTGTTACTTATCAATCGAGGCTTTGCTGAACAATCTATAGATCATGAAATAGACGTTGGAGGAGTGGATCGAATAACGTGTTTATTTGTCTTTTATGATTGTTTTGTTTAGGTGATCGTTGGTGGTGCTGTATTTGTTGGAGGTGGAGGTGGTGCAGCTGCTCCTGCAGGAGGTGCTGCCCCAGCTGCCGATGATGCTCCTGCTGCCTCAAAGAAAGAAGAGAAGGTTGAGGAAGAGGAGGAAGATGACGATATGGGATTCTCACTCTTTGATTAGAGTTTTAGTTTTTGTTCAATTTTTGATTCAAAAGAGATTTAGTTTTGGATTATATGAATTGTATTTCTCTACTGGTTTGCACTTGTTTATGGTACAATTTGTCAGATAGAGTTTTGTGCTATTGTATTCTGTTTTACTAATGCAACTTTTTTATATCAAGTGTCTTATTATTTGAAGCTGCCTAATTCAATTGTGTTGATGTATCATGTCATTGCTTTAACAGCAGGCGTCAGTTCTTAGAAATTCCCTCCCTTCATTCTCTTTTCACGAGTCTTTTCATGAGTGCAGGAAAATGTAATTGGAATGCTTGGAACATGCAGAAACATATGGCTTTAAGTCCTTCATTCCATTCCATTTTCAAAATAGGGGTATCGCTTTAAGTCCTTAATTCCATCTTCAAAATATATGAGTGGTTTTGTGCAACCCTAAGTTTTATAATGTGTGTGCCTGTACCATGGGATGCTTTACAATAGGGGTGGACAACCGGTCGGTTCCGGTTGAAAAACACATATCCGTTCATTACCATGGTTGCTGGTAAGACACCCATCTACTTCCGTCCGTTTGAGTGAACGGTTTGATCGAGTGACGGTTGATTCGGATTACGGTTAATCTCGGTTGGTTTTTTCGGGTCACACTTAGCCTTCAACATTTTTATCAAAACCAAACAATAAAGAAAAATAATGGCTTAATACCCTTTTTAGTCCCTTACATACACCCTTGGGTCCATTTTGGTCCTCTTTCTTTTAAAAGTTTCAATTGGGTCCTTTACGTTGTCAAAGGGAATTAAACAAGTATTTTCCATCAAATATTGATAAACGGCGTTAGAAATTAGGGATGTGGTAGCTGAGGTGGCGACATACAAGACGTGACAGCTGAGGTGGCAGAATGATTTTTTATTATTACATTTAATAATTAATTTTGACACACTTAAATATAAAATAATTGGGCTAAAGCCCATTTTCTTTAACGTAGTAGCCCAATTATTAAGATTTATTATTATTGTGTTAAAAAATGCTTTATAAACACTTGATAGTATTCCTACAAAATCATTGTGAGACTTCAATAGAAATCAAAATTAAAAATGAACTACCTGGTTCTCTTTGTCTCTAATATCTTTCTGCGTTGCCTCCAAGGATTTAGTCAATGTTCCAATTGTATTTACAAATTGTGATATACCAATTGTAACTTTCAGGTGCTAGTTTTAAAACAGTCCTTGGAGCACCAAAGAAAAGAGCTCAATGATTGCAGGGCTGAGATCAAAATTTAATGCCACATGAGATGAAAGTCTGCAGAAATAACAGTTCCTTTGAATGATAGAAAAATGTGTTAATACTTGGTGCGTGACTGACACCATGAGAACTGATTTGGTTTCCATCAAATGTGATTTTAGCAAGACTACATATGTTCGATCAGAGTCAAGTAAAATTTATTTTTCCTTTAAACCTTGGTTTGACTATGAGTAATATTGTGCTGGATTTAAAAGTTTACACTGTTTTACATCAAACTTACTTTCGAAATTTAAAGTAAAAACATCCAAACATGAATCATTTCCCTTCAAACTCAATATCATCAAAAATAGTTATACGAACGAACTCAATTTAATTCAAAATCATGTTTGACAAAGCTCGTCTAAATAAACACATAATATTCACCCTACAAACTCTATTATCCCTGTTAAAGGCTATTTAGTATATACACATGCACCTACAACAGAACATTTCACTTGAAGTACACAGAGTCTTATCATCACTATAAGAAATAGATGGCAAAATATAAGATGCAACAGTAATAACATTCAATAAGACATCTATTAATCACGAGCATTATGCATGTATATAAGAATGCAGAATTAATAGAGAAAATTGAGTAAACCTTGATAGCAGTTTTTCGTGTTCCTTCATGAGAGTTATATAGCTTAAGAACCTAATACAGTTCAGATAACCAAACACGAAATTAGATTAAGACAAACAAGCTTCAATTGAAACATTATTTCACATTCAATTTATCAAATACTTAGTAATCCCCTCATAAGCACGTCCTGAAAGCAACCATATACTTTCAATCAACATCCACGGTAACAGAAATCCAAACCAAAATTGTTAGCAACTAAAAATACATTCAACCATTATTTTCCGCTTAATCGTGTTCCTAATTAATTCCTTAACCAGGTTTCTTTTTCTTTCAACGCTCTTTCTTTCTTCTTCTTCCAATTTGTTTGTTATGAGTAAAAATCTTTCTATTGAAGTCCCACATTGATTTTGTAGGAATACTATCAAGTGTTTATAAAGCATTTTTTAACACAATAATAATAAATCTTGATAATTGGGCTACTACTTTAAAGAAAATGGGCTTCAGCCCAATTAATTTATATTTAAGTGTGTCAAAGTTAATTATTAAATGTAATAATAAAAAAACATTCTGCCACCTCAGCTGCCACGTTTTGTATTTCGCCACCTCAGCTGCCACATTTATCAATATTTGACGGAAAGGACTTGTTTGATTCCGTTTGACAACGTAAATGACCAAATTGGAACTTTTAAAAGAAAGAGGACCAAAATGGACCCAGGGGTATAGGTAAGGGACTAAAAAGGGTATTAAGCAAAAAATAATTGAAAAATGGAGACATGGAAGAAGTTTAAGAGAAGAAAAATAATACCAGAAGTATTTTGTCTATTAATTAATATTTTACGACATGGGCATGCAAACTGATATAATTGTTTAAAAAATAAATAAATAAAGAGTTTGAAGTTGTAGAAGATCTCAGAAGATCTCATAAAGTGTGTTTGAAATTAATCATCACTGAAAATATCAATCAAAATACTCTTCAATGATGAACTGTGTTTTTTATAGAGATAAGAAAGAGAGTTTATCTTTAAACTGAGTGAGAGAAATTAAAAATATTTATCTCCCAGTGATAAGAAGAGATATGTCAGAGTAAAAATTGTGGCCATAAATGCAGCAGTAAAAAGTACTCTATCATTCTAATGTATATCTGTAAGCTATTATCCTATAAAATTATTTACTCTATCATTCTACTGTATATCTGTAAGCTATTATCCTATAAAATAATAATAATAAAAAAAACATATAAGCAAAAAAAGGTATGATATTATCATACAATATGATAAAATAACATAAAAAGTAACATTAGCCACAGCTGTTTCGGTCGGTTATGGTTTTCAATGGATGAAATTTCCAAATCCGATTTCGACCATTTTAAGTCATTGAGAACAGTAAAAGGAAACCCGTAGACCCGACAATCCGTATAAATCCATCTGTTTTCTTTATTTTCTCATCGGTTAAATTGGATTGGGTCGGATGTAGGTTTTTTGTCCACCCCTATTTTACAAGAGGAGTGTGTTTGACAAAATATCATTTTTTTGACAAAGATGCATTTCTAACAATTTCCAAGTACAATTTTGATAGAGGTGCATTTTTTAAGTACCATTTTGACAGACGCATTTTCTGATATTTTGACAAAGATGCATTTCTAACAATTCCCAAGTACAATTTTGATAGAAATGCATTTTTAAGTACCATTTTGACATATGCATTTTCTATCGGTTCACAGGTTTCAAATTAACACGCATAAACTATCTTATTATGGGAAGTCAATTATTTTAAATGTAAGTTTCAATCTTAAATATAAATAATGATATAAGTTTTAAACTTAAATCATCATAGCTCCTTATGATATACGAGGATATAACTTTCAAACTTATATACTTAGATCATCATAGCTCATACTATCGAAATCTTCGTTTTAGAGGAAGGACACCTTGCTCCATAAAGGAGTCGTGGAGGATGTTCCCTTTTTGGGCGTTCCTTCTGGTTCCACGGTCTTGTGTCTCGGGTGTTTATGTTGGGCATCTCTAAATTGGTGACCTTTAGTGGCTGTGGGGGATGTCAGACCATTTATTGTCCCGATTAACTTTTTTTTAGGACTTTTTTTCTTAATGATCATGGGCGTCATCCTTCTTGCAAACAGAGAAAAATGTTAGCCGAAAGCAACATTTCTATTATGAACCTCTGAATAGACATTCAACTTAGGCAAACAATCGCCAATTTTCTTATATTTGTCATCACTCTTATTAAACTCCACAATTTCTCTAAAACTCGTGATACGAAATTCGTCCAAGATATCAAGGACCCATATTTCCGTCTTAGTTAGAAAGTCATAATTGAAACCATTTATCGCTACAAGGTCCTTTGTTTAGTAAAATGGAAATCGATCTTCGTGTGTTTCCTTGAAACTCACCATAGAAAAATTGTCTTGTCCCCCCTACTCTCACAAACCTATCTTTTCAATTCTTATAATTATTGGAGTGAAGGGTGAAGATGACCCTCCCAGGTAGGGGTGTCAAAATGGGCCGCCCGCCCCGCCCCTCCTCAAGCCCGCCAAAAAAAGAGTGGGGCGAGCATGCCTGCCAAATTGAAATGGGCATGAAAATTAAACCCGCCCCGCCAAGGTGGCGGGTTGGCGGGCTTGCCCGCCTTCTTTATTTTATATTTTATATTTTCCATTTTTTAAGAGCTACTAAGAGCTATTTTTTTCCATTATTTTTTAATTGAAACAGTTCAGCTGGATTGAGTTGTGAAAATAGCTATTATGTTGGATGGAAATTGGTTAGAATTGTTGCAACTGTTAGTGCAATGGTTAATATTTTGTTAATGTTAGTTGCTTAAATGAAATAGAGTAAACTTGTTGGTATGTTGATGTGGACTGTTATGTTAGTGTTGTAGTGAGATTAAAGTTAATAAAACTACTGTAATCGAATTTAGAAATTTGTTGAAATTGCACTTACAGTTAGAAAGCGTTAGATTGTTAGATTCTTATTAAAATGGTTTGTTAAAGTGGAGTTAATGGGCTTGGTATTGAATTCGAGGTCACGCTTTACTATCAAGTAATTGATGAAAACAGGCTAATGTATGCCGCTGTAAAAAAAAGAAAAACAGTTGAGTTAGTTAATCAATTAATTTGTTAGAAACTCTGTTATAGTTTATTTGAAGTTAGATGTGACAAAAATGTTAATGCAATTTGCTTGAAGGTGAGATGTGTAACATGATGTATGCCATGCTTTGAATGTTGAGTGAATTTTTGTGGCATGGGAAATGATACTGCAGGCTGTCATAGTAAATAAAATAAGTGCGGCAGGCTTTCGCGGGCGGCGGGTTTTGGCGGGTGGCGGTCTTTAGCGGGGCGAGTTTTGGTGGGCGGGCGGGGGGGCCCAAAATTCCAACCCAACCCACCATTTTTTGGCGGGTGCGCGGGCCACGACCCGTTTTGCCACCCCTACTCCCAGGTAGGGCGCTTAAAGTAACCCAACCACCCTTGCTTGTGGTCATAATACCATAAAAGAAGAAAAAATTCTATGTGCTTACACACAATCTCAAGCGTCCTAATGGAAGGCCCGTCAATTGGACAATATCTGAGAGGGGAGAGTTTGATAACTTTTAAGAACCTCAGATTAAAATGTCGTAAAAGAGATCAACACTATAAGTCATGAACGACAACAAGGTGTATGTAAAAGAATTTGCCCCTAGAATCAACAGGGGATGCCTTGTTAACCCTTTCATCTTTGAAGCAGAGTTCCATGAGAACAACTTCTTCGTCCCTCGATCTAGATAAATTTATACTTTTAGTAATATAATCCACTTTTTTCTAAGTGATATAAATGATTTTAAAATCTTTAACTTCCAATATTTTGAAGTGCTGGACACCATCAATGGTCCTAGTTTTTATGGGAAAGAATAAGAGGAAAACGGGTCACTATCACAACTAGAGTATGAACTACTGTCATAACTTCCAAACATCCCTAATTCGACAAGTTTGTAATCGATCGACTCGTTTGAATGCCTTGTGTTTCTAAAACACTGGTTACACATCTCTATATATTCCACACGAGTATAAAGCTCTATCACATTGCTATCCTAATACATACACTGGAGATGATAATGAATTGATGATGGAGTTGGATTTGTATAGGAAGAACCAAGAAAGAAAGTTTCGCTCATAAAAATAGAGAAAGCGTGAAGAAAAAATTAATAAAAATTCCTTTATTTATAAAGTCGAAGTGCTTAGGTTGCGTAAGCTATCATTTCTCAACATTAGGTACATGTCAACGGTTAATGGGAAAAACATATACAACTCAAGTTCGATGTATAAAGTAAGAGCAAAGGCGCACACTGTTTGTACCTTCCTAAGGAAAACTCATAACGGCAAAACATTTAATGCTTCATGTGCCCCCACATTTAACGCTTGAGGGACTCACCCTTGAAGCCTCACTTGAGGGATTTGCCCTCCAAAACTCACTTGAAGGACTCGCCTTCCATGCCTCGCTTGAGGAACTTGCCCTCTAAGACTCGCTTGAGGGACTCGCCTCCCTAGATTTTAGAGAGACTATCATTCATCCAATTTAATCACTTCTCCCTTCTCAGGTCTCGTGCTTAAGGGACTGTGGGATGAGATATATTTTATTGGGCCTAAGAGGGAAGCAACCAAAGATCTAATCAACCTAAAGGTGTTATGTAAGGTCCATTATGGGTAAAAAGTGGGCATAATCTTGGGTCATCTGACTAGAGTCTAGATCGCCCGACTGGAGATTGGGTCGCCTTACTCGAATCCATGTCCACTGCTAGTTCATCTCTCATATATGTGACAGGAGATCTATAATTTCCGTCCTCTCCCTACATGCATATGTACACCAAGATGTTCACGACGTCTCCTTCCCGCCATCAAATAATACAAAGATAATGACTATGTTATTTGGTTCCTTAAGGGTCTCAATGAACAATACCACATAGTTTGTTCAAACATTATTCTAACGCGAATTCTTCCACCTATCAAGGTCTTTTATCTCCTTATTCAACAAGAGTGACAAATCACCACACCCATAAAAGACAAGTTTGCTACTCATATTTAAAAACCCTTTAGCAAAGTTAAACCTTAGAATGTTGGCACCAAAAACATTTCAATAGGGCGAAGATGTGGTATCAAGATTTTGTGCATATTGCCACAAACTTAGGCATACCATCTATGCATGTTTCATGAAACACAAATTGCCCCTATATCTCAAAAAAACAAATATAGCCTAATCCACCTCACATGATGAAACAGGGATAAAAGACTCTCATTCTCAACTTGAAGAAACCAATGAATGAAATTCTCTTGAATTCATTGGAGAACAACAACAAACCCTGCTTGCACTTCTTCAATAATATTTTCGGCTCAACAATCCAACTTACATCACTATAACACGTCCATAGCTTCACCATCATGTATTCTTAGTTTTATCCTCTCTACTCATTAAAAGAAAGACAATAGTGAAATTCTAGACACATGAGCCACTAATCATGTGTGTCATTTTAGACATATGTTTACTCTTCTGCTTGAAATTAACCATATTCACGTTAGACTTTCCAGTGGAGGCACTAAAACCCACTTTTCTAGCCCTATCATTTTTAATAATAACTTCTTTCTTACTGATGTTCTATATATTCCAGGATTTTGGACTAATCTAACATCTATACCAAAACTAACTAAATTTCTTAATTGTAATATCTTGTTTAACCATCAAATCTGTCTCATACAGGGGATCAATACTTTAAAGGAGATTGGCGCATCTGAGCTTCAAATTGGCTTATATGTGCTCACTTATCCTTACATCCCTAATAAAAATACACCTAGTTTTACTTCTAGTCATCCCTCTTTTTCTATAAATAATTGTAATCTTTTACACCATTAGGTTGGCTACCTTTTTATGATATTTTAATTCACATTAATAAAAGTTTTCCCATGAATAACATATATAATTCTTATAATCCTTGTGATACTTCTATGCTAAACATAAAAAGCTTTCCTTTAAGGATAGTATTTCCCCTCCCTTTAAATGTTTTGATCTCATCAATATAGACATCTATGGTCCCTTTTGTAATCTTTCATCTCTATTTCTTCACTGTATATAAACATTTTAAAATTATAACCAAAAAATATTGGTAGTATAAAAATACTCACTAGACAATCTATGTTGGATAAAGAGACGATAATTCCTAGAAAATACAATGATTCTTTGAATTTGATTAAACATGCTGATATTTATTGACAAAAAAAGTCATAATTATGCATATAGTTAAGCTTTATGTGAATATGGTAAAAAAATTCATGAGCAAATATGGACATTATCCATTTTGAACATGAGGTAAATAAATTCATAGCACATGATTATAATTAAGAAAGCAGGTAATGCGATTAAGAAGAAAAAAAAATGGAAAGAAAATTATTCACAAATAGTTGAATAATTTAGAAAATGAGGACTCGTCACATTTTCTATGTCACTATCAAAGCTCTAATAATTTAAAAGTATACAATACAACTAAGTTACAAAGGTTTTGTGGCTTTTCCTTCTCCACATTATCACAAATCAAATCTATAAATTGAAAGTTTGATTCAAAATCCTAATAATTGATTTTCCTTAAATATATTTATTATTTCTTTTTTATTTCTATTTCTTTTTCTATTCGTTTTTTCTTATGAATTTTTAACATTCATATAAATTTGTAATATATTTAACCTAAAATGTGCTTTTTAAAATCAAGCGGCGGCGAAGAAAAATTCAATAGAGAGTCACCAATAAACCAAATTAAACACAACGATTTTCAAATAAATTCCAATTAGCTTATAAAATAAATAAATAAATAAATAAATTCGAATTAAAAATATGTAAGAATATAAATTAACTAAAAATTAGATTTTACTTACACTTTAAAATTGGCGGAAGAAGCAAGATGTGAAAAAATAGATCGAATGAAGGATCTAAGATAGAAGAAAATGCATCCAATATTAGAATTATGTAAAAAGAAGTAGAGTAGAATATAAGAGACATATAACAACAATAGAATATGACTTATGAACAATACTATTTCCAATATAAAAAATATCTAAAATGTAAATCTATCAAAATATAAAACTCTTTTAAGCAAGTTAACTAGGAGTACTCAAGTCTGATTACAAAAACTTTGAGGAAAACTTAGAAAGTGAAGGAGAAATTGATATCCAACTGAAACTTACGAAAAATAATACAAAGGATTTTTGTAAAAATCATAAAAGTTACATTTGGAATTATTAATTTCACCTATAAAAACCCACCTCCAAGCCCAACATCTTAATCTTCCACACCAAATCTGAAACACTCAACGCTTCATTTTTAAACACAACCCAATTCCTAACCAGTCAAATGCTCCAACAAACCACCAACCACAGACAACCTTCCTTCCCAGGTCTTACTTTCTTATTCCTAAAGAAATCCGCCCAATGTAAAAAACTCCTCCAAATACAATCGACCGACTTCAAAACTAAGCCAATCCAAACCGCCATTGCAACCCTCACGACCTTTGCAATATCACAGTGAAACAGAAGATGAATTAAAGTTTCCTCTTCCAAAAAACATACAACACAAAATAAAGCAACATTGGACGCCAAAATACCTCGAAGAAAAAGTTGCGTTTTCGACGACATCCTATCCAAAAAGCAGCGCCAGCCAAAGGCCTTTAATCTAAAGGGCACCACAGAATTCCAAACATTTACAAACGCTGAGCACAACTCTAAAACAATGGCAACATCATTCAACTAATCAAATAGAACTTTGTAATCGGAACGAATCGAATAACCGACCTGCTTCTGAAGAATCCAAACCACCTTGTCCGACTCTAAACAATTCAAAGAAATCGCGCTCAACTTCTGTTTCAGATCTAACACTCTTGGAATTGCCTCAGAAAAGTCATACAAAGGAATACCAAAGTCACCTCAATGCCATATACCATTTATCCATCCGCCCATGTGTTTACCGGTAAAAATAGTAAACAACCGCTGGTCTATCATTTTCACGTAAAACTGAGTAACTTGCAGGATCGACCACACAAATCCTAAGACATGTGCTAAATTGATTTCTTACGTAAACTTCTATGTTTCAACTAAGTAAAGAAGTGAAAAAGGATTTCTTCATGAAACTTAAAGTAACCGAAAAGTAAAAGACTTTGAGAAAGGTTTAAATCGAAGAGACTGGTAAATGCAGGAATTTAACTTGCGTGAAATTAAAAGATACTTTTAACAAAAAGAACTTGGTAAATTGTATTGAATCATAAAAAATGGTGTTACTCCAACATACATTTTCACACGCTCGTTTCTCTCCACTAGTACTTTGAGCACACTAAATTTTGTATACAAATGGAACACACCGCAAAATTATTCCTAAGATTTTCTATTTATAATGGTAGAAAATAACTACCCACTAACGGGTCATCAAGCAGGACGAAACACTTGGGGTCGTGCATGTCTTGGACTTTTGGATGAATGTCACATGCCTCACTTCAGAATTGGATAGGAATAACCGTTCCCTCTTGTTTTTGAATTCAAAACATTAGCGTCGAACGACCCTCTCTTGAACTTTGGTAAAAAATCCTCCTAAACTCTTAGAAATATTTCTAAGTCCTTGAAACCTTCTTTCTTCTGCAAAAAGCTAACTTTCTACTAGTTTTCCTCACAGCCACACTTCTGTCAAAGCTTCACAAAAATTTCACCTATTCTTTCTCTTGGGAGAGATTTTTATCCCAATGTCAGACGTCGAAATTAGGAGCCAACAAATTGCCCCCCCAAAAACGTCTTTTTCGACATTACTGAAGAAAAGGTCATTTTTTGATAGCAGCATTCGACGCCTTATTTCCAACTTTCATGGATCTTGATACAATTAGAACTCCCACGTTCTAACTGTTCAGTTTCTTCTGAACCACTCAATGACGTCATGGTCATCATGACAATTTCTGAAAACTACTCCTTCAAAGCGCATCAAATCACTAGCCATCATCATACCTCATAAAACCTAGGAGATAGTGGGGTATAGGCAGTAACTACCACCGTCCCATTCATTATCCCCAAGGAGATACGTGTCCCACTACAACATTAGTCACTTAATGTTGATTTGAGGTCTGTTGATATTCTACAGCCTTTAAATAGTTTTTTCCAAATCATTTTTCTTTTTTACGCTTCCAAAACTCTTTGCTTTCTTCTCAGCTTCCTAACTCCTCATAAAACAAACCCCAAACTCCTTGTTCTTCAGTCATGGCATCCTCAACCTCAAACGTTCAAGATGCCAGGAGAACCCAGAAACCCAAAGGGCCCAAGACCTAATCTCTACTTCCGCCTTTCGCCACACTTACTGGGCCTAAGATAGTGAAAAACTTGCAATGCATCCCAGAATCACTTGAGAAGGAGAAGAGGGCCATCTATGAATCTCAGGTATTAATTCCTATCCTTGTTTCTGGAAAATCACATGCATTATCTGGTCCGTTATCCGCTCCAGATACTGACCCTGAGACAATCAATGATTATTTTCCCTCATACCATAAGACAAAGCCAATAGGGCAAGCCAACAAAGCTAAGGTAGAAACTGACGCCCCTGATATTGTAGCTCTTAACAACATTGACTTGTGGTACATGAACGACGGATCTAGAATTTTTAGGGCAACTCCGTCATTCAAAGATTCTGATCTCTATTTGAGTTGGTTGACAAAAATAGAAAAGGTTAAGGCTCAATCTTGGAAAGACTTAGGAATTTATGACCTGATCATGCTGTCGAAAACATGACCCACATACTGTTCGACCATGCTGGTCTCATCTCTTTACTTCTGGGACAACACCCATTATACCTTCCATCTCCCTTGTGGGATGATGACCCCAACTTTATTCGACGTAGCTGCTATCAGTGAGCTGAAACCAACTGGAAAACCCTATGACCCAGAGTTAGATTCTGAGGACCAGATAGGTTTTGCATCTGCCAAACCTACTTACACAAATTTTATCAAGCATTACTATGACCCCAAAACAACTACTGTTATTGATCGGGAACACATAGCTTTAATGACTGTTTGGCTGTCGCACTGCGTTTTTTGCTCGAAGTCCTTGCAAGTGGCCAGAAAATTTCTCACCCTTGCCACCCAACTCCATTATGGTCGAGACGTTTGTTTGAGTGAGATGATTTTAGGGCACCTCTATGAGTCCTTGAGTGAAGGTGTCACTCAACTCAAAGGACTAGCTGCAGAAGGGAAACTGTTACTGTCAAGGCCCTTCTGGCTTCTTCAACTTTGGCTAAATGCTTCTTTCGAAGCTAGCCTTCTTAACAAGGGTATTGTCGAAGAAGAATCCCAAGAGATCAAAGAAAGGTGTGTCGAATAGAGCCGCTTAGTTCATTTAACCCCTACTGAAGAAGGTCAGTTGCTCAGGCAAACATTCCTCAGCTTCGTCAAAATGTTCGCCAGGCGCCATGAGTTTACTTTGAACATGGCCCTTTTTGCCCAAAGGAAATGTGGTCCTGAATGGTTCACCAGACCCTTCCCCCCATCTGACAAAACCCAGGAAGAAGAATCAAAATCAATCTGGGAGGCTTTTTTGATGCCTCGACTTCTGCCCCTTCGACTTAACTTGGGAAGAGGTCTAGTCTTTTTGATTGCCTACCAACCTAATCTGGTTTCTCATCGGTTTGGTTTGATTCAAACCCTCCCCAAATGTTTGTATGAGAAGAAAGGACACATCCTTCTCCATCACACCTGCTACACTGAAGAGTTGGCATCAATACAAATGGCGCGTTATGCACACAAAGCATTCCTCACTCCAGTTGATTTAGAACCTCTTCACCTCTGCACCTCAAAATTTTACCAGTGGTGGTCGAAACACTACATTGAGAAGTTCTTTGACGTTGCTTCCTTCACACAGCTGATTGACAAAGTTTTTCTCTCTCTGCATGAGAAAACCCAGAAAGGTAATTCTACCCATGCCAACGAAATCCAATCATTCCAGAAGTACTTTGAAACTATTTATCGCCCAGCTGATATTAGTCGAACCGTCCGCGAAGCTGCTGTTACTTTGAAGGAAATTTTTTTTAAAAAAATGGAGAACTTAAAGATCCCTTCGTACGTTCCTCCTGATAAACGTTATGAAACAACTTTCAATATGTTTCCTCCAAAATTTCCTCGACTGCCATCTGCTAATTTTGGAGTGGCCCTTACCCCTCCATTTCCATACTGGTTCATCTGTGGGGATTCTATAAAGATCCTTCGTCAAGAGTCAAAACCAAAGGCTCAGCGGGTGGTTCCGACTAAGTACATTCAAGATAGTTTCAAAGGACCACTTCATATAGGTATCAAAGATGTTCGTATCGAATCCGAAATCTATGAAGGCGTGGAATACAGATTGTCGAACTTTATGTTTTCCTTTCTTTAACTATTCTTACTGACGTGTTACTATTTTGTTTATCTGGAGCTGTAAAAATAAAGAGACCTGCAGTAAAAAGACCCGTCGAAGAAGAAAATGAGCAATCCATAAGAGTAACCTTCATTCCTTAACATTTATTGTGCTGTATATGATTATGCCTTCTCGTACTTTGATTTTTCTCAGGGCTCTCGAAGACCACCTCCGACCCCTCAAAAGAAAAAATCCATAAGGGCTACCCCTCAAATTGTGCTTGAGTCAGATGATGAGGATCAATCTCCCCCCGATGATCAACTAACCAAGAAGAGAAAGAAACAACTCTAGATTCCTGAGACTTCGAACCAACCTAAAGTAAAGGTATCAAAGGTCTCTGAGGCATCCACCGCTCGCAGGATATTGGAGGTTTCTCCTCAAGGCACTTGAAAGGCAGCCTCCACTCAACCTGAAAGTGATAACTCCAGTCCTGGAGTCGAAGAGCTTAAGGTAATTGTAATTTCTCTTAAACTGTTTACTTTCACTTACATTTTTTATTTCACTCTTAACCTCAATTACTTATCATTTTAGGGTACAGGTACTTCGACCCGACCAACAACCAACTCTCCTCCTCCAACTACTACTTTTCCTGCCCCAGTCAACAAGCCTGCTTCAAAAGAATTCCCAACTTCCTCTGTACAGCAATCTCAAACGAGTGACTCTAAGCAGGAAAATCGGGAGCAAGACAATCCTGAAGCAATGAGTAAAGAGACAGTGGCTATGGATGAAGGCCACACTCTGGGTGAGAACCCTTCTGACAGTGACTCCCCAGTGGTCGAACTCACGGGCGACCAAAACCTAACCAACGCTGATCCAAATACTGTTGTCCAAGAGGAGGAAATAGAAGAAGAAGAAGAGGAACACTCAATGTTCCAGACTGAGGCTGGCAGAAATGATATCGATGATGAAGATAATGACAATGATGATGATGATGGTGACCAAGAAGATGATGGTAAGGGCGTCGAAGATAAAGCCAACAGTGAACCTGCCAAGAAGCAAGTCCAAAAAGAACATACTGCTGCCCCCCAAGTTACTATGACTGCAGAGAGTGCCAAACTTTCGACAGAAACACTTTTTGCTTACTCTGAGGAAGCTCTTAAACGCCTCAAGGCCACCAATCCTCGTGAGTACCTAAAAATTGTTCTCAGCAAACGGGGCAGTTCCTCTGATAGCAGTGTGAGCGCTTCGACGACTTCTGGGGGTCATCCTTCGAGCAAGCCTCCAAATGAGGTCCTTTTAAAGATCAAAGAAAAAATCTTCAAAGGTAACCTCTTCAATCTTTTGGAATCTGAGGCCACTGCATTGCTTGAATTGAAGACCCTTCTTAAGTAAGTCAATCTCCAAACTATTTCTCCTGAAATCGCCACCATTATTTTGAAACTTGGCACTATGATTGATCAAATTGCCACCGACCTAAAACAACTGCCTCGAATTAATAATGCACTGGAAACTAAGTCTGGGAGTGAGGTTGCTGCATGGACGACGACTGCTGAGTCAGAAGCTAGGGTAGGAGAATTGGAGCAGATAAAAGAGCAACATGCTAAGGAGATCGAAGGCAATAAAGCAGATATTGCTAAACGAAAGAAACAAATTGAAGAACTGCAAACCAAAATCTCCAAGGCTGAACAACACAACACTGAACTGCGAGACTCTAATGAATCTGAAATAGTCAAAGAACTAAAGCTCGCTCTAGAATTTCTTGACAAGGCTCGACAGTTGGAGGGAGAGGTTGCAACACTAAACCTTGATAAAACTTCATACGAGAGACGCCTTGAACTCCAAAATTTGGAGTACCTTGAGATGAAGAAAAAACTCCCCTTTTAATTTGTAGTTTTAATCTATTTATTGCTAGCACAATGTTTCTTTGCCCTTTGAGGCGTTTATGTAATGAATTGAGCCATTCTGGAAATGTTATGCCATGTTGGCTTTGACTTATTATTTCTGCGATTACTCATAGATAATTTTAGTTCTTGAAGCATAGGTTTATATTTTTTCAAATACTTACCATTAACTTTCAAGACTCTCTTATCTTCGCCTAACTCTTCAACCTCATAAGCACCATTTGAAAATACTTGTATGATCTGAAAAGGCCCTTCCCACTTAGGGGACCATTTCCCTAAGGACCTAACCTTTCGATCCATAGGCAAAATCACTTTCCAAACCAATTCTCCAGGAGAAAAAGTCTTAAATTTAACCTTCTTATTATAAGACTTCTCTACCCTTTTCTTCTGCCTTTTTAACAACTCCAAGGCATTAAGTCTTTCTTCATCGAAATCTACTAACTCATCCAACATCATATTCCAATAAGAATCCGAAGGGATCTCATGATGCCTTTGAATCTTGTTGATTGTAAGTAGATTTCTACAGGTAAAACTGCATCATGGCCAAAAGTCAGACGAAAATGAGTAGTGTTAGTTGCATATTTGGGGGAGGTTCGACATGCTCAGAGAACCTGCCTGGTCTAATATCTTATGCTAATTTCTCGGCTTCTTTCCCACATGTTTCTTAATCAACCCAATCACTACCTTATTCGCTGCATCTACTTGACCATTAGCCTGAGCATAATAGGGTGTAGAGGTTAACAATTTGAAACTCATTTCTTTAGAAAATTCCTGGATCTTTCGACCAGTAAAAACAGATCCCTGATCCGTTGTAATAGTCTCTGGAATTCCAAATCTATAGATAATGTGTTTCTTAATAAATTCGATTACATCCTCTTGGTCGACATTTGGTAAAAGTATAGCCTCAATCCATTTTGTAAAATAATCAATACCTACCAAAATGTATCTTTGACTCTTAGATGATGCTAGTCGAATCTCGCCAACCAAATCCAAAGCCCAACCTCTAAAGGGCCATGGCTTGACTATAGAGTGTAATTCACTTGCTGGGACATATTGTATGCCTGCATGCACTTGACACTCTTGACAACCTTTAGCAAATTCGATATAGTTTTTTAACACGGTAGGCCAGTACATGCCTTGTCAAAACAAAAGCTATTTCATCTTATGGCCTACCTGATGTGCCCCACATGCCCCACCATGGACAGTCGAAAGAGCTAAATATGCTTCTGATTCACTAAGGCACTTAAGCAAGACTCCTTCAGGAGTCTTTTTAAATAATTCATTACCCAAAAGTACATAGCTCAAAGCACGATACCTTGTTTTTCGCTCTGTGGATAATGTTGGATTTTGCAAGTATTCCACTATTGCCTTCCTCCAATCTTCGTTCGTCAAATTATCCATAGCCAGGATTTCAAAATTTTCCTTATCAGCGTATCCTAACTTTGTAGCTTCCAAGTCTGATGGGGATAATCTGGTCGATACAACTCTACCTCTAACCTCGATTACGTCTTGCAACTTTTCCTTCAAAATTTTGTACCCAGATGCAATTTGAGCCAAGTCATTGGCCACATGGTTCTCCAGTCGAGGTATATGTCGTATCCTCACCATCTCGAATTGTTTCAGTAGTCTATTGACTATAACAAAGTACATGATCAGATTCTCTTTTACACACTTGTATTCCCTTGTAATATGTTTGATGACTAACTCTGAATCTCCCATTATTTTGACTCGAGTTGCCCCCAATTCCAACAAAATTTCAAGTCCGGCTATTAAGGCTTCATATTCAGCCTCGTTGTTTGAACATACGCCTTCAACTCTATATATGAATTTTGTTGGGATTTTATTAGGAGAAATAATCAAAACTCATACACCTGTGCCATCTTTATAACTTAAACCATCAAAGTATAATTTCCAAGGTTCAAGCTCAAGATAATTCGATATGTTTTCATTTATAGAGTGGTCAACAATAAAGTCTGCTACCACTTGTCCCTCAACGGCCTTTAAAGGTCTGTATGTTAGGGAGTATTCAGTTAATGCCAAGGCCCATTTACCAATTCGACTATGCAAAATAGGTTTAGATAACATATGTTTAATAATATCGAAATGAGACAAAACATAAACATCAGCTGGCTTTATGTATTGCTTTAACTTTGTACAAGAGAAATACAAGCATAAACATAATTTCTCAACCATGCTATACCTAGTTTCCGCATCGTTCAAAACCCGACTAAGGTAATAAATGGCTCTTTTGATGCCATTTTCATCCTCTTGGGCCAACATGCTCCCTAAGGTTTTATCCAACACAGCTATGTACAATCTCATACTCCTATTTCTACAAGGTGGTGCCAATATTGGAGGATGACTCAAATATTCTTTGATTTTGTCAGGCCTCTTGTTGGGCTTGCCCCCAGTCGAATCCTTCCTTGTTCAATCGGAGTAGAGGTGTAAAGGCTTGAGTCTTCCCACTGAGATTTGATATAAACCTTCTCAAGAAGTTAATCTTTCCCAACAGCGACTGCAGTTCCTTTTTTGTTGATGGCGCTTTCACTTCCATGATGGCTTTGGTCTTATTTTAATTAATTTCGATCCCCTTCTTGTGGACCACGAAGCCTAAAAAGTCTCCCGCCTGCACACAAAAAGCACATTTAAGAGGATTCATTTTAAGACCATGTCTTCGTATCCTTTCGAATGACTGTCGAAGATGGTCAATATGGGTCTCCCCTGAAATAGACTTCACAACAATATCGTCAATGTAAATTTGCATAAAAGTTTATATGAAATCATGGAAGATTGTATTCATCGCTCTTTGATATGTTGCCCCAACATTTTTTAGGCCAAAAGGCATAACCACCCATTCGTAGGTGCCTAAGGCCCCAGGGCATCGAAACACCATTTTAGGGACATCATCTTCAGCAATAAATATTTGGTTATACCCAGAATACCCGTTGTTGCACCCCAAAATTTGCCCTCCTTACTTTATTACTAACTGGCTTATGTTGCATTGCATTTTGCATTATCATGTGTGCATATCATTGGTTCTTAGCATGGGGTCAAGGTGCCTGAGGCAATGCTTCAGAGGGTCAAGTAAGAGTCCTGGTATTGTCCAAGAGAGCTCAGGTGGATCATCCTCTCCTAACCAGTGCATAGATTAGGGTTTTGAGATTCTTGGGTTTATTGCTTCAATGGGCAAGCTCCTTGGGTTTTTATCATCATCAAATGGCATATCGTATCTTTTTTGGAGAGGATACACATCATATTCATAGGAATTTGGATTTGGAGACTGTGCTATTTCCTCCTAGACTGAGGGTTCCACAACTAGGGTTTGCTATACAGTCAGTTTATTTCTGATTTTTTGGGCAAGACTTGATTCCATGGTACTCCTTGGGTCCCTAAGTACCTAGGGATAGGAGGTTGTCCCTCAGTTTGGTTCAGGAGAGACTTAATTGATCAGAAGATTGAGAATCAGGTGAATTGGGTAAAAGTCAACAGTGAGAGGAGAAATCAACTGTGGAATTTTGAGGTTCTCTCCAAGGTTTTCAAGGTCTCACATCATCATATGGTCCTCAAAAGTCAAGTTTCATGCCATTCATCAAAAATCAGGAGTTGGTTCAAAAGTTACTAAATTTGGAAATGACCTATAATTTGAAAGTTTCCTTTTTGGGCAAGTTCCTGCACTGCATTCAACTTGACTTTTCATCATCAAGAAAGCTTCAAATGAATTTTTATCCAACATGAAAGTTGAATATCTTTTTCTCCTCTTTCCAACAAGTACTAGTGGGTCTCCATATCATTTTTGAAACTCCAGTTATGATCAAAAGAAGGCAGAGTGGTTTTTAGGGTTTTTCATGGTTCCATTTTCACAATTTTGGGCATAATGACCTATAATCAATTCCATTGCTTCAAGACATGTTCCAAAATCCAAGAACAATCCCTAAGGAGCATTTTTGGCTTTTTAATCAAGTGGTTTCATGGGTTATTATTCACTTATTTTCCATTATGTCAAAAAGCCAAGTCATCAAAAAACTCATGAATCAATTGTTTTTCAAGGCCCAAGTTCAATTGTGGTGTAATTAGCAATTCACATATGGGTGATCCATCATGGATTTCTTAAGTATACATGCATGGAGAGATGTGTAATTCACATTATGCAATTTTCCAAAATTATTCAAAAAATCATTAAACAAGTAATTACCCAAGCCCAATTCATCATCAGAGGAAAACCCTAGCCTATTTAAACCTATCCATGCACTGGTTGGGCAGGTTTTACATGTGATATTTTGGAGAAAAGAAAGTGAACCCTAATTCTTGAATTCATTGGATCTCTCAATCTACAAGGAGTTTCTTCAAAGTTCTTCCACAAACCTTCTCCTGGTGATCTCTAGAGTGCAACCCAACCACCATTTGTAGCCAAAAGCAAGTACACGTGTGGAACCATCTCAGGTTAGTGTTGATTTTGATGATCGTGAAACTCATTTTTTAAGTATGCATATTGTTGTGTGATTGTCACTGATCATGCTGATGCAATTTTTGTGGTGTTTAGACGTGTATATTGCTTGCTATGTGTGTTTAAAGTTTTAGGCCCTAACCTTAATCTCTTCGTTTTTCATTATATATTGGTCATTTGAGAATTTGGAGTGCACATTCATAATCCTTATGAAATTCTGGTTCGAACGGTATAAGGGTCGTGGATTTCTGGGCAGGTTTTTGTTGCAGGTGGCCGGAGTAGGGGGCCGGAACCCTAACTCCGGTGGTGGCGATGGAACCAGTCCGGCGGAGGGTTTGAATGGGGAAGACGACTTCCCAGCCGTCCATTCTCTTCATCTGACGGTCCAAGGCTTGACATGTGTTTCGTTTTTATTTTTTTTCTGTGTTTTAATTAATGATTATGTGTGTGCCATAACATGATAATTATCGTGAACTACCAAACCCAACCCTTCATCATGATGACTTGTGAACCATTGACTCAATCATGTGGTCATCATCCTGCCAGCAAATTAATGAGTCACATGTCGTGCACATGGGGCTCTATGGTACGCTACACAATTGCGTGTGTGTGTGTGTATACTTGTTGTGGTGTGCGTATTAAACATGACCCTTGATCTTACATACTTGTGCTCTGTGTTGACTAAATAACATGCGCAGGATTAATCTAAAGGTGGTGGTGGGTCAACTGGGTTGACCAAGTTCACATGCGCCTCTTTTTTTGTTTTCTTTATTTTTTTCTGATGAATTATTGGGATGGGCTGCTATTCGCACCCTCCCCTCTGGCCCAACCATCATTTTAACGTGATTCTTTCACTCTCCACACCCCCTTGCATTTTATTTCATTTTCATTTCATTTTAATTATCATATTTCATTTTTAATTTTTAAAAATACATTATTACATTTAAAAATCCCAATAAAATTCATGTATCATTTTTGTCATTTTATAAAATTTTCACAAATTTTATTTTTTATTTTTATTTTATTTTTATCATCTAAACTAATTATTTAGTTAATTTCTTTTTTCATTACTCATATCATGCATACATAAATTTCTTTATTTTACTTCTCTGCAACCATAAAGTATTTTTAATCCATTATTTTTGAATTTGTTCACCAACATTCTAAAGTGCATTAAAACATTTTTCTTTAATTTTTAAATTTATTTCATATTGCATTTTTGTCCTTCCCTTTGGCACACTGAACCCTACTTCTCACCTGAACTTTGCCCAATTGTTTGAATAACTAACAGTTTGAATTTTTGCAGGAATTTTTGATGTGTTGTTTGTCTCTGGTTGAGGAACCTTGATATTTAATTTGGGAATTTTGGGAGTTATTTCTCTAATTGTTTGATTTGTTTTCACTTGAGATCTGCTTATATGTGTATTTCTGATCATGACTAAGTCCTTGTTTGAAAGGCACTTGTGCCATTTGCTTTGGGGTTGTTTCTTTGATTTTTGAGTTCATGTTTGGATTATTATCACTATTGTTTGCCATTGTTTGATATTCACTTGCCTTGATGTTATTTATGTCCGTTTCGTACTACCCTTTTATGCAGGGACTAAAGTAAGTTCTTTAAGGGTATGGATAAGTATCCATGGTCACCCTTATTCTTTCTTTCTCTCCTATCTTCTTTCTTTAGGATTTAGGTTGTCGTCAAACCTCACTAACCGTAGGTCACCCATGCATGATAACTTTAGGACTCATAGTCCCCCTTAGAGTTACCCTTGTGTCTTCTCTCTTCTCATCTCAAATTTCTTTAAAACACTTAATAAGAATAAAGTGTATTGCGCACGAGCCTTAAGTGTGGGGAATGAGAAATGAGGGGCTTCCTCTCATCTTTCTAGAGTGCTTAGTGAGCGTCCTGTCTTGGGACGATGCGTTAAGTATTCGCCCCTGTACCCTAGACTTTGGTGCAATGCAATTTAGGAACTAACTTAAGCCACTTCTGTCCTAAAAGATACAAACCAACCTCAAACCTTTTCGTCCTTCGGGATCTTCAAACTAAAGGCTATTTTCAAAAAGGGCACGTTACCTTCCGTCTGAGTCGCAAACAGGCCTCGACCCTAACTGCCGGACGCGAACTTAACGTCGCTCATAAAAAACACAAAAAGAACTTGGTCCGAACTACGTTGACTCTGAATTCTCCATTGCACAAAGGGGGTACGTAGGCCTAGGACGTCGACGTCCTACCGAGTCTGTCTTTGTTTTTCCCCTCTCCCGTCTTAGTACAGCCATAGATGATAGGATAACTCACCCTTAGAATAGACAACAAGCGTGGATCCCATCGAGTACGATGGACGCGTGGGGTGCTAGCACCTTCCCCTCGCGTAACCGACTCCCGAACCCAGGCTATGGTTGCGATGACCATTCCTTTCCCTCTTCCTCAGGTTTATGCGGTGTTCCCTTTCCCTCTCTTGGGATAAATTTACACGCCTGGCGACTCTGTTCTTCCGCGCCACTCTCGCGTTTGTACCTGGATGAAAATCCTGGGAGCGACACCCGTCGAGCATATTTAGGTATTTGTGGCCAGCGGCAGAATCGACTAACATTTCCGCCACAGGCATTGAGTATTCATCCTTTGGGGTCGCAGCATTCAGATCTCTGAAGTCTATGCAAACCCTCAAAGTCCCATTCTTTTTTATAACGGGTACTATGTTTGCAAGCCATTCGACATACCTGGCCGTTCGAATAAATTTGCAACGAATAAGCCTTTCGACTTCCTCTTTTATCTTCGAAAGGATCGCTGGTACAAACCTTATGGGATTTTGTTTGACCGGCTTTTTCCTAGACTTGATTGGTAGCTTCAGTTCGACCAACTCCATGCTTAGACCAGGCATCTCGTCGTAATCCCATGCGAAACAGTCTCTGAACTCTTTCAATAGTTGGATTACTTTGACTCTGAGTTGTTGAGTAATGTTGGCACTGATGTAAGTAGGCCTTTTCACTGCCCCCTCTCCCAGGTCGATTTCTTCAAGAGAATCTTGCGCTAGCATTAGAACATTGTTTGCCAACGGATCCTTCTCAAAACCCAAAGGCTCATCATCATAAATAGCATCGAGCCTGTGTTCTTCATCCCAAACTTGATCAGCTGGTTCTAGGTCGAAGTCCTTGCCAGGACCTCCTTTGCTTGAATCAATGATGGTCTTATCGCCATGTTTTTAACTTTAGCCTCTAAGGCCGCTTGTAACTTGTTCTCGGCTATATAAGCCGAAATATTTCTCATTACTTCGAGCTCAGACATCATCACTGAACTCACTTCCCCAACCTGTTGGGGTTATTCCAGGTACAGGCGCAGGATATATGAAATCATCCTCACCTACTACTTCCCTATCCCATCGAAAACCATTGACAGGGTGCAGATGTAATGAATAATATGCCTCATCATCTGAGGTAAAAGCAAACTTGGCAGGACTACATGGAGCAATATTTGCCAAGTGCTTATCAAATTGGCGCCTGTTGAGATGATTAAATGGGGCCTTAAAATACCCTTGATCAGCTTCAATGTTCTCAACAATACCATCTGGCCTCCATATGGTGATTCTTTGGTGCATGGAAGATGGTACGGCCCCAATTCCATGTATCCATTCGCGTCCTTAAAGTAGATTATAGTTTGCCTTTGTTTCGACCACCATAAAAACTATAGGTCTTGTCACCGTCCCAACAGTTAGGTCAACCTGTATAACACCCAAAGTGGTGCCAGTTTTCCCTTCATAATTCGACAGAAGCATGTTATGTGGTTTGGTGTCTGTATCATATTTTCCTATTTTTCTCAAGATATGGTGCGACATCAGATTCACTGTAGCGCCACAGTCAACCAAGATCTTGTTCACTGGAACATTCTCGACTTTCCCAGTGATGAATAAAGGCTTCAGATGGTTTTTCATAGCCTTATCTGGCCGTTCAAAGAAGGCATTCTGCTCTTCGACACAACCATTATTCATTATATAGTAGCACACTGGTTTGTGTGCTACCATCTCAGCTTCAGAATAGTCATCACCTTCCTTAACCTCTGTGATTTGGTTAAATTCCCTAGGCAATACTGAGACCACATTCATGATGATGTCCAACGAAGCATCAGAATCCGATTCGAAATTGTTTGTCATCATCTCGTCTTCCTCTATGGCCTGATCATTTTTTTCTTTAGCCATTTCGACTTCAATTTTGGGTAATTTTTGTCCAATGGGCAACTTCTTGACAGTTCCTCCCCTTCCGTTATTCCCAGCAGGTAGGTTTGTGCTTGATTCAGCCTTATCCTTTGACTCGGCCTCCCTCTGGGCTTTCCTCATTCGCTACTCCCTCCTCCACTGTGACCTTGACATAGGATTTTTCCCTTTGTAGTTCACAGAAATGCGGACAGTTTTGTTGGAGGATTGAAACTCCTTGTGATAGGTGATCGAAGAGCCCCTGTTGAGATCGAAGTTTTTCCACTTCTGCTGACCTTTTTGCCTGTTCTCATTTGGTTTTACCAATTTACTGTTAGAAAGTTCAGCAAATGACTTGAAGGTAGCAGGCCTTGCTCGTGGCGCTCTAGCCTTTGACTCAGACCTTCTTGGGTCGAAACTTCTGGGGCCATGATTGGCCTTCTCCCACTTTTTCTTAGACTTTCGTACCCCTTCAAGATTCTGCGCCACTTTTTTTTTTAACACAACGCTGCACCTAGGGCAAAGCATTACTTCAGATCCCTTTCGTTGACATCTATGTATGAAGTCAACCAAATTTTCTTCCTCTTTCGGGAAGGCCAGCTTATTGTATTCTTCCTGTCGGCAGTTCCTCGCAGACTTCCATTGGCGTCTCTTCAGAAATTTCCACCATATTAACTTCCATTTCGACATCCTTAGTGATGTCAAGCTTGCATAATTTCATCTATAGGCTCTCAGTAGCCTTATCCATCTGGATGAAACCATCATCGGTTTCCTTAGTTACCAGCATCTTCTGGGAATCCGCAGCAATTCCCTTGGCAGTGCCTTCAATAATCTCAACACCATCAGTAATGTTGTTGGTGAATCCTTCGACAGTACCAATAACCAAGCTCCTTAGGAATTTCTGGTCAAGATTTTTAGTAACCTTGGCCATGACTGTTTCATTGTTAAAATCATCAGCGATCTCAATCACATTGACATCATTGTTGAGGCCTTCAGCAACCTCAAGCATATGGACCTCCATTGGCTCAGTATAATGAGCATCAACTACTGGCAGGGGGTCTGAATCGATCTTCATTTGACTTTTAGACTTCTCTCTAAACTTCAGCCTTCCTTCCTGAATTGCGTTCTGAACAAGATCCCTGAAAATAAAACATTGAGAAGTCTTATGGCCCAAGAAATTATGATATTTACAAAACCCTCTTTTTTTCCTTTGTTCTAAAGGAGGCAATTTAGCACCAGGTGGCACTATCATCTGACCATCCTTAACTAAAAAATCGAAAATTTCGTCACATTTAGTAACTTCGAAAGTATAAGTTTTCTTGGGTAATTTGTCATTTTTCTCAGTTTCGACAGGATTTTTCCCATTCAAAGGTGCCAGCAACCTACAAGTGTAAGGTGGACCTTGTTTCAACTCAGCAAGATCGATCTCGCCTTCGTTAAAACTAACTGGCTCATCGTGATATTTTTCGTTCTCGTTATTAACTTCGACGTAAGACACCCTATTGTTCTTATTTTCCCTGGCCTTTTCATCCTTCAGGCGTTCTAACTATCAAACCTTATCGGCTACTTGGGCCATATCTCTAAGATATTGCGTATCCAACTTCTTTCTAATTGGGTCCAGCGACCATTTCGACTAACTCATGCTCTGGTACTTGTGTAAAGCATCTAGCTTTGAGCAGTCGGAACCTTTTTAGGTAGTCATCAATTGGCTCTATGAATTTACGTTTAATACTAGCCAACTCTTTCAAACTAATCTTGGTTTGTCCCATATAGAACTGTTTGTGAAACAACCGTTCTAATTGGGTCCAATTGTGGATCGAATTAGGTGGCAAAGTTATGAACCACTTGAAGGTATTCTTCATCAGAGAACTTGGAAAGTATTTTATCCTAAGGTTCTCATTATTTGCGATCTCCCCAGCCTTTATCACATATCGAGCCACGTGTTCGAAGGTGGATTCAGTGGTATCCCCAGAGAACTTAGTAAACTTAGGGACTTTTGTTCTAGGGGTAACTCCGACTGGAGAATGTATTCTGACAACGGGGGTGTGTAATTTGGCCTTCGCAGGCCCATATTTACCCCATTTTGGACCATTATCCTTTCGGTCATAGCTGCCAGATTGTTATCTGCCGCCATGTCGTTCGTTTAACTTGTTGTACGACATCATCAGCATCCTGGTTTCTATTCACCAAAACCACCCTTGGTTGATCTCCCACAGGCACTGGCTGTTGAATCCTAGGGGGTTCAACTGCTACCTGATTTGGTATGTTTACCTGAGGAATATTCCCTTGATTTTGTTGATTTTGGTTAATAGTGGGGTCCTCTTCGAATACCACCCATTGGTTTGCTGCAATATACTCTCTTTGAGGGTGTCGAGGAGGGTTAGGAACACCAAAGAAATCTGCAAGGCACGTCATCTGCGCAACCATTTGCTGATTGGTCTGGGTAGTATTTTGGATTAGAGGCTGAAAGATTTCCCCCATGGTTTGAGACATCATTTGGACCATTTGGTGGTTACTTTCATTCATTTGCTGCCTTAAATAGGTTGCGGTGGTATTCGTCAAGCCTAGCACTTGAGTTGAATATCCTACTCCTAAGGATTGGTTTTGACCCATATTTACTTCAGACCCCAACCCTTGTAAAGGTGATGTCATTACGGGTTCAGAATACACTGGGGGTGCATTTTGTAAATTCATCATCATGGAAGTTGGCATCCCATAAGGCTTCTCTCGACCATTTAAGGGCATTGAAAAACCTGGTGGTGGAAACTGTCGATAAGTAGACGTTCTGATCGGAGGAGGAGTTATTGGGGGTCCCCCTTGGCCCCACATATGTCAAGACTGGCTCAGTATGGGGAATGGAATGTGTTGGTGTCGAACTAGCCATAGAAGGCATAGTTTCAGATGCAGACGCAAGAACGGTGGGTCCTCCAGTCGAACACCCAGGGGTTGGTTCTACATTGACATCGGATGTAGTTTGAGGATTTGAACTAGTTGGCTGGTTAGTACTTGCCATTTTCCTCATATATTTTCTTTTTATTCTCTCTTCGTTTGTGGTGGCTACCTTTCCACTCCTTAATAACATACAACGAAGTACTTGGCACAAAAAGGATATTCAAATCACAGAATTCTAAGTTTTGCAAAAATGCTAGTTAGCACTGTCCCACTGGGTGTGCCAATTTGTTTACTGGTAAAAATGATAAACAACCGTTGGTCTATCAATTTCACGTAAAACTGAGTAACTTGCAGGATCGACCACACAAATCCTAAGACATGTGCTAAATTGATTTCTTACGTAAACTTCTATGTTTCGACTAAGTAAAGAAGTGAAAAAGGATTTCTTCAAGAAACTTAAAGTAACTGAAAAGTAAAAGACTTTGAGAAAGGTTTAAATCGAAGAGACTGGTAAATGCAGGAATTTAACTTGCGTGAAATTAAAAGATACTTTTAACAAAAAGAACTTGGTAAATTGTATTGAAACATAAAAAATGGTGTTACTCAAACATACATTTTCACGCGCTCGTTTCTCTACACTGGTACTTTGAGCACACTAAATTTTGTATACAAATGGAACACACCCCAAAATTATTCCTAAGATTTGCTATTTATAATGGTAGAAAATAACTACCCACTAACGGGTCATCATGCAGGACGAAACACTTGGCGTCGTGCATTTCTTGGACTCTTGGATGAACGCCACATGTCCCACTTCAGAATTAGATAGGAATAACTGTTCCCTCTTGTTTTTGAATTCAAAACATTCACGTCGAACGACCCTTTCTTGAACTTTGGTCGAAAATTCTCCTAAACTCTTAGAAATATTTCTAAGTCCTTGAAACCTTCTTTCTTCTGCAAAAAGCTAACTTTTGACCAGCTTTCCTCACAGCCACACTTCTGTCGAAGCTTCATAAAAACTTCACCTATTCTTTCTCTTGGGAGAGATTTTTATCCCAATGTCAGGCGTCGAAATTAGGAGCCAACAAATTACCCCCCAAAAATGCCTTTTTTGTCATTATTGTAGAAAAGGTCATTTTTTGATAGCAGCATTCGACGCCTTATTTCCAACTTTCATGGATCTTGATACAATTAGAACTCCCACGTTCTAACTATTCAGTTTCTTCTGAACCACTCCATGACGTCATGGTCATCATGACAATTTCTGAAAACTACTCCTTCAAAGCACATCAAATCACTAGCCATCATCATACCTCCTAAAACCTAGGAGATAGTGTGGTATGGGCAGTAACTGCAACCGTCCCATCCATCATCCCCAAGGAGACACGTGTTCCACTACAACATTAGTCACTTAATGTTGATTTGAGGTCTGTTGATATTCTACAGCCTTTAAATAGTTTTTTCCAAATCATTTTTCTTTTTTATGCTTCAAAAACTCTTTGATTTCTTCTCAGCTTCCTAACTTCTCAGAAAACAAACCCCAAACTCCTTGTTCTTCAGTCATGGCATCCTCAACCTCAAATGTTCAAGACGCCAGGAGAACCCAGAAACCCAAAGGGCCCAAGACCCAATCTCTACTTTCGCCTTTCGCCACACTTGCTGGGCCTAAGATAGTGAAAAACTTGCAATGCATCCCAGAATCACTTGAGAAGGAGAAGAGGGCCATATATGAATCTCAGGTATTAATTCCTATCCTTGTTTCTGGAAAATCGCATGCATTATCTGGTCCTTTATCCGCTCCAGATACTGACCCTGAGATAATCAATGATTATTTTCCCTCATACTATAAGACAAAGCCAATAGGGCAAGCCAACAAAGCTAAGGTAGAAACTGACGCCCTTGATACTGTAGCTCTTACAACATTGCCTTGTCGTACATGAACGACAGATCTAGAATTTTTAGGGCAACTCCGTCATTCAAAGATTCTGATCTCTATTTGAGTTGGTTGACAAAAATAGAAAAGGTTAAGGCTCAATTTTGGAAAGATTTAGGAATTTATGACCTGATCATGCTGTCGAAAATAGGACCCACATACTGTTCAACCATGCTGGTCTCATATCTTTACTTCTGGGACATCACCCATTATACCTTCCATCTCCCTTGTAGGATGATGACCCCAACTTTATTCGATGTAGCTGTTATCACTGGGCTGAAATCAACTGCCCTATGACCCAGAGTTAGATTCTGAGGACCAGATAGGTTTTGCATCTGCCAAACCTACTTACACAAATTTTATCAAGCATTACTATGACCCTAAAACAACTACTGTTACTGATCGGGAACACATGGCTTTCTTGACTGTCTGGCTGTCACACTGCATTTTTTGCTCGAAGTCCTTGCAAATGGCCAGAAAATTTCTCACCCTTGCCACCCAACTCCATTATGGTCGAGACGTTTATCTGAGTGAGATGATTTTAGGGCACCTCTATGAGTCCTTGAGTGAAGGTGTCACTCAACTCGAAGGACTAGCTGCATGAGGGAAACTGTTAATGTCAGGGCCCTTCTGGCTTCTTCAACTTTGGCTGAATGCTTCTTTCGAAGCTAGCCTTCCTAACAAGGGTCTTGTCGAAGAAGAAACCCAGGAGATCAAAGAAAGGCGCATCCAATGGAGCCACTTAGTTCATTTAACCCATACTGAAGAAGGTAAGTTGCTCAGGCAAACATTCCTCAACTTCGTCAAAATGTTCGCCAGGCGCCATGAGTTTACTTCGAACATGGCCGCTTTTTCCCAAAGGAAATATGGTCCTGAATGGTTCACCAGACCCTTCCCCCCATCTGACAAAACCCAGGAAGAAGAATCAAAATCAATCTGGGAGGCTTTTTTGATGCCTCAACTTCTGCCCATTCGACTTAACTTGGGAAGAGGTCTAGTCTCTTTGATTACCTACCAACCTAATCTAGTTTCTCGCCAGTTTGGTTTGATTCAAACCCTCCCCAAATGTTTATATGAGAAGAAAGGACACATCCTTCTCCATCACACCTGCTACACTGAAGAGCTGGCATCAATACAAATGGCGCGTTATGCACACAAAGCATTCCTCACTCCAGTTGATTTTGAACCTCTTCACCTCTGCACGTCAGAATTTTACCAGTGGTGGTCGAAATACTACACTGAGAAGTTCTTTGACATTCCTTCCTTCACACAGCTGATTGACAAAGCTTTTCTCTCTGTGCAGGAGAAAACCAAGAAAGGTAATTCTACCCATGTCAAGGAAATACAATCATTCCAGAAGTACTTTGAAACTATTTATCGCCCAGTTGATCTTAGTCGAACCGTCTGCGAAGCTGCTTTTACTTTGAAGGAATTTTTTTTAAAGAAAATGGAGAACTTAAAGATCCCTTCGTACGTTCCTCCTAAGAAACGTTACGAAACGACTTTCAATATGTTTCCTCCCAAATTTCCTCGACTGCCATCTGCTAATTTTGGAGTGGCCCTTGCCCCTCCATTTCTAGACTGGTTTATCTGTGGGGATTCTATAAAGTTCCTTCATCAGCAGTCGAAACCAAAGCCTCAGCGGGTGGTTCCGACTAAGTACACTCTAGATAGTATCAAAGGACCACTTCATATTGGTATCGAAGATGTTCGTATCGAATATGAAATCTATGAAGGTGTGGAATACAGATTGTCGAACTTTATGTTTTCCTTTCTTTAATTGTTCTTACTGACGTGTTACTATTTTGTTTATCTACAGTTGTAAAAATAAAGAGACCTGCAGCAAAAAGACCCGTCGAAGAAGAAACTGAGCAATCCACAAGAGTAACCTTCATTCCTTAATTTTTATTGTGCTGTATATGATTATGCCTTCTCATACTTTGATTTTTCTCAGGGCTCTCGAAGACCACCTTTGACCCCTCAAAAGAAAAATTCCAGAAGGGCTACCCCTCAAATTGTGCTTGAGTCAGATGATGAGGATCAATCTCCCTTCGATGATCAACTAACCAAGAAGAGAAAGAAACAACTCCAGATTCCTGAGACTTCGAACCAACCTAAAGTAAAGGTAGCAAAAGTCTCTGAGGCATCCATTGCTCACAGGATCTTGGAGGTTTCTCCTCAAGGCACCTCAAAGGCAACCTCCACTCAACCCGAAAGTGATAACTCCAGTCCTGGAGTCAAAGAGCTTAAGGTAATTATAATTTCTCTTAAACTGTTTACTTTCACTGACATTTTTTATTTCACTCATAACCTCAATTACTTATCATTTTAGGGTACAGGTACTTCAACCCGACCAACAACCAACTCTCCTCCTCCAACTACTACTCTTCCTGCCCCACCCAACAAGCCTGCTTCAAAATAAGTCCCAACTTCCTCTGTACAGCAATCTTAAACGAGTGACTCTGAGCAGGAAAATCAGGAGCAAGACAATCTTGAAGAAATGAGTAAAGAGATAGTGGTTGTGGATGAAGGCCACACTCTTGGTGAGAACCCTTCTGACAGTGGCTCCCCAGTGGTCGAACTCACGGGGGATCAAGACCTAACCAACGCTAATCCAGATGTTGTTGTCCAAGAGGAGGAAATAGAAGAAGAAGAGGAGGAACACTCAATGTTCCAGACTGAGGCTGGCGGAAATGATAATGACGATGAAGATAATGATAATGATGATGATGATGGTGACCAAGAAGATGATGGTAAGGGCGTCGAAGATAAAGCCAACAGTGAACCTGCCAAGAAGCAAGTCCAAAAAGAATATATTGCTGCCCCCCAAGTTACTATGACTGTAGAGAGTGCCAAACTTTTGACAGAAAAACTTTTTGCTTACTCTGAGGAAGCTCTTAAAGGCCTCAAGGCCACCAATCCTCGTGAGTACCTAAAATTATTCTCAGCAAACAGGGCAGTTCCTCTGATAGCAATGTGAGCGCTTCGACGGCTTCTGGGGGTCATCCTTCGAGCAAGCCTCCAAAAATACATTTTTGGGGGGAAATTTGATGGCTCCTAATTTCGACGCCTGACATTGGGATAAAAATCTCTCCCAAGAGAAAGAATAGGTGAAGTTTTTATGAAGCTTCGACAGAAGTGTGGCTGTGAGGAAAGCTGGTCGAAAGTTGGCTTTTTGCAGAAGAAAGAAGGTTTCAAGGACTTAGAAATATTTCTAAGAGTTTAGGAGAATTTTTTACCAAAGTTCAAGAGAAGGTCGTTCGACGCGAATGTTTTGAATTCAAAAACAAGAGGGAACGGTTATTCCTATCCAATTCTGAAGTGGGACATGTGGCGTTCATCCAAGAGTCCAAGACATGCACGACGCCAAGTGTTTCGTCCTGCTTGATGACCCGTTAGTGGGTAGTTATTTTCTACCATTATAAATAGAAAATCTTAGGAATAATTTTGGGGTGTGTTCCATTTGTATACAAAATTTAGTGTGCTCAAAGTACCAGTGTAGAGAAACGAGCGCGTGAAAATGTATGTTTGAGTAACACCATTTTTTATGTTTCAATACAATTTACCAAGTTCTTTTTGTTAAAAGTATCTTTTAATTTCACGCAAGTTAAATTCCTGCATTTACTAGTCTCTTCGATTTAAACCTTTCTCAAAGTCTTTTACTTTTTGGTTACTTTAAGTTTCTTGAAGAAATCCCTTTTCACTTCTTTACTTAGTCGAAACATAGAAGTTTATGTAAGAAATCAATTTAGCACATGTCTTAGGATTTGTATGGTCGATCCTGCAAGTTACTCAATTTTACGTGAAATTGATAGACCAGCGGTTGTTTACCATTTCTACCAGTAAACACCCTGCTAGCCACAGAATGATTCTTACCAGAGCTAAGAAGATATAAGTCATGAAAAACCTCCCTGAAACAAGAATTTCTAGACCAAATAGCTGACCAAAACGGAACCGTAGACCCACCGCCTAAAACAAACATGCAATTCATATTGAACATATCCACCCGATTCTTCTTTTCCGAAGAGAAAATATCATACCACATGGACAATTTAGATGATTTAGATACCAACCTGGTACTGCTGCTTGCTAACAGAATATGAGAGGCTAAATTGTCGTACCGTGCCTTCAAAACATCCAACCATAAATTATCCTTCCCTTCAAGATTCGGCCACCTTCAGGCCTAGCCCACCCTTGATAAGAGGCAAGCAATTTTGCTCTCATCCAACCCAATGCACTTTTTTGCTCCCCTATTTCCCACCCCATTTAAAGTTATTCTGAATTTTTTTTATCTCGTTGCAGACTTTCACAGGCGACTTATAAAATAATAGAAGAAAAATAGACAAGATTCCGAGCACCAACTTCAACAAAGTGATCCAACCTCCTAATTTTAACAACCTCCCTTTCAAATTAGAGAGACGAGCCTTCGATTTTCTCAAGAGAGGATTCCACGATACACTCCTCCTTGGATTTAATCCAATAGGTATGCCTAGGAATGAAAACAATTTGTCTTCGATCCTGCAAGATAAAAGGATCACAGCTGCTGACAATAAATGAGAACTTAGATTAATTCCAATCAACTTGCTTTTCTAAAAATTGACCCCTAACCCCGAAACTACTTCGAATCCCCTTAGCATTGTTTAAAGGGCCCACACATGCTTCCAATTTCCTTCTCCAACAAGAAGAGTATCGTCGGCAAACTGTAAAATTTTGACCTTACACAAGTCTTTCATCACAAAACCAGAAAAATCCTCGCTAATGGACGCTTTCCTAACCAATCTTGTTAAACCTTCTACCATAAGAACAAACAAAAAGGACGAAAGTGGATCCCCCTGTCTAAGACCTTTGTTGACCCGAAACTCCTTCGTAGGGCTCCCGTTCACCAAAATTGACACAGACTTGTGAAAATAGTTGCCTGCATCCATTTCATCCAAAGCTCACTGAACCCTATCCTCTTCAACATAAACCTAAGATACTCCTAATTAACCTTGTCATAAGCCTTTTCAAAATCCACTTTGAAAAGCAAACAACCCTGATTCTCCTTCAATGCAAAATCCATAACTTCATTAGCTACAAGAACCCCATGTAACAATTGTCTCCCATGATCAAAAGCACTTTGACAAGAGGAAACTAATGAACCAATAACCTTTTTTAGTCTATCTGCAAACAACTTTGAAAGAGCTTTGTGTAGACTACTTACAAGACAAATGGGTCTGTATTTGTACAGGCCCAACATATTATCACATTTCAGAATTAACATAAAAAAGAAGACGTAAAGGCTTTAGATAATATCCCTTTTCCCATGGAACTCCTTAAATAAATGAAAAATGTATTCTTTAATAAAATGCCAACACTTCTAGATGAATAAAAAATTATACCCGTCTGGACCCGGGTTCTTCGACCCATCACAATCCCAAACAACCTCCTTAATTTCCCGCTTAGAGAACTCAACTTCTAAACTCTAACTATCCTCATCCAATAACCTGCAAAAATAGATCCCTTCGAGAATCGGAAGATTGAAAATAGATTCCCTAAACTTCTCCTTAAAATGACTCCCCATTGCTTCTTTGACACCTTTCATCGAATCCACCACTACATTATTTGTCGTAATTGATCCAATAAAATTCTTGTGCCTCATTTCCTTCATAACGCCATTGAAATACCTAATGTTAGCATCACCATCTTGATTCCACTTCAACCTTGATTTTTGAAATAACATGTTCTCTTTAATCCTCAAGTTCTGCCAAATCCTGCCTAAAGCCTCTCTCCTGCCAGCTACAAACTCGTCCAAAATATCCTCCCTACAATTTATATGTGTTTCATCCGCCTCGTTAATCAAACGCTTTCCTTCTTCAATCTCCAAATCAACCATCCCGAAAACATCTGCATTCCATCTCCTAAGGCTATCGTTAAGCAACCTAAATTTCTCTTTAATAACATAGTCGTATCTTCCTTCCACCTTCAATTTTCCATTCTAACTCCACAAAAGGTAAAAACTCTTTGAAATCAAACCAAATGTTGTTAACCTTGAACGATTTTGGCCCCCAAATCGAATTATTGATCACTAGCCAAATTGGGCAATGATCGGAAACATATATTTTGCCAATCAAGTGACCAATAATACCCCACCTGCTAATCAAGAATCCGATAATAGAAAGTGATCGATCCTACTCATAGTTTTTCCTTCGTCGCTAAACCAACTGAACTTATTACCATTGCACAACAAGTCAATAAGGCATCAATTCTGAATGAACCCCAAGAACTACTTCACTTCAGAATTTCTCCAATCCAAGGCTCTCTCTTTTCTCTCCTTATGGTCTGTAACACCCCATTTACATATTTAGTCATTCTGTGATTTTATTTGTACAATTATATTAGTGTTGGCATAGTTAAGAATATGTGTATAAGGGTGAGTGTGAGAACTTAGTTGTAATTAGTTAATTGGAATAAAACCTTAGAATAATATTATAATAATAATATAATTGGTGATTGATGAAATATTTCATTATTATTAATATAAATATTATTAGTAGTTATATGTGGAATTTACCACTAGTAATATTAGTATTAATATTATTATTATTAAAATTAAGAAAAACTAAACATAATTAGGGAGAAGTGGCAAAAAAGGTTGGAAAACAGTTTTCACGTAAAAAGAGAAAAGAGAGAAGATGAAAGAGCTAGGGCAAGAAGAAACCAAGAATTCTCACCATTGGGTAAGAGGGAGAATTGTAACACCCCGTTTAATTATTTAGTCGTTTTGTGACTATTTTGTGTGATTGTTTGACATTGACTTAATTAAGGGTATGTGGTTAAGGGTGAGTGTGAGGAATTAGCCTTAATTGAGTAATATGAATAAAACGATAAGTAATTAATAATGAGTGGGAAATACTAGTAATATTATTGATATTATTATTACATTATTATTATTATTGTTATTATTCCTATTATTGTTATTAGTATTATTATTATTAGAAATTAATTAAAGAAATAAAACACATTTTAGAGAGATTAGTAGGAGGTTACAGTCAGTTCACGTAAAAGAGAAAAAGGGAGAGAAAGAGAGCTATGACAAGAAGAACTAAAGTTTTCCACCATTGTTGAAGTAAGAAAAGCTTGGAAATTTCAGGTAAGGGGGAGAATGAGATTCTTTAATCGTGATAATAACATGAGAGGGTAGTGAGGACTCTTTCCCCTCTAAAGTTTTCTGTGTATTTTCTTCTCCTTTTTTATTTGCTGCATGATTGTATGAAGAGTATTGTAAATTCGTGTCTATGTAATGTCTGCTACGAGTTTGTGTTGTATGCTGATGTTGCTGTAAAATTCGTATAAAATGCATGTTGTTGTTGTGTTAACCTTGAAACCAGATTTGGGCTTGGGGGTTTTGGGGTTTATGAAAATAAATTTTAAATGGTAGAAAACTTGGATAAAATGATGAAATAATGAAGTAGAATTAGGACTTTGAAATAATACTGAGTCAAAGATGGTTTTGGGTCTGAATTAGGAGCTTGGAAGTGCTCTAATGGGGGGAAAATTTGCACTGATGCGAAATCTGGGATTTGGTATGCAGACTGGTCATACGCGTATGGGGGGAGGCCATACGCGTATGAGGGACACCCCCAGAGGCCGTACGCGTCTGGTACACGCCTTGCCCCCATAGTCAGCACGACCCTCTACAGAAATCCGTATGGTACGCGTATGGAGAGTGACTATACGCGTATGGGCATGGCCATACGTGTAGGGAAGTTTTGAGGAGTTTTGTGAGAGCAATCACTCTCTCGTGATACGCGTACAACCCAAGGTAATACGCGTATGAGGACTGGGCAGAGGAGCCCTACGCGTACGATACGCAGGTTTAGGGCGAGGGAAGTGAGTCCAAGTTTCGCGATTTTTTTTCCCGATTTCGCGTGTAAGGCAATTTCTCTTGATCCGTAAGACTAAGATGGTATAATTGGACATATAAGAACCTAGTAATGATGGTAAATAGGAAAAAATGTGGGATTTTATGAGAATGTTTGGTTGAGACGTGTTGGATGTTTGTGAGCCAAGATTGTCGTGTGTGGACGGTCTTGTGTTGTGGTGGTAATTCCGAAAGGAATTACGGTGAGTGTGTGGCTCACGTGGGATCATTGAAGATCGTGAATTATGCTTGAATAATTATTATATTGTGCATAATTTGTGTCATGCATTCATGTCATGTGATGTGGAGATGAGCTAGATGAGAATCCATGATGGATGCCTAGTTTCGTCCAGACTCTATGTAGGAGTCGAGTGGAGATAAGTTGTAGTTCAGAGGAACATATACGACTTATCCGAATTCCGACGAGAATCGGGTTCTAGGGTGAACCGTAGGTGATTGTGATGGTACCGCATGCATTGTGTCGTGTCAGTCGAGTCGCATTGCATAGGTCTATGATTGAATGTGGGCTGATTATGCCAGATGATGATGCAGCACTGTGTGCGTTGTAATTGGATGATTGGTGTGATTTGTATGTTAACTACTCCTTAGCATGTGATTTTCACCGTGTGTTATTGAATGTAGTTCTCACCCCTTTTTCTGTTTGTTGTGTCTGTGCTCCTTGGGGAGTACAGATGATTAGGTATCTGAGTAGTGCTTGGAGCATGTGTTGCTATTTGATCGAGTCTTAGGAGTCGCTCTAATACATAACACGGGAAGGATGTGGATTTTCGTATTTTCTTTAGATTATTTGACATTGTGTTTGTTATATATCTTGTTTTGATTAATGTTGTTGAACCACATATTATGTGGAGATTTTATGTAATTGAAGCTTTAATGCTAAACCATTGATTTAATTCCGCTGTTTAATCAAATTATTTGTTTTTAGTAATGAATAAAATATTAAGTGATTTAATACTTCATGATGTTTTGTTGAATGTGGCATCCTACGTGTGTAACTCTGATTTATTTCCGCAATTATTTTTGTATTTTGATTTTTATACGAATGGGTAGAGTAGGGTGTTACAATTGGTATCAGAGCAGGTCCGTCCGTCTGGCCAGTGTAGTAGTGTAAGTATAAAGTATGCCTAAGAGGGGGAGGGGGGTGAATTAGGTACTTAACAATTTTTCCAGTTTTTCGACTGTTTTATTTTTTACTTTCCTAAAGGTTACTATGTAATGAAAAGCAGTAAATTGCGAAAAGTAAAGAACACAAAGAAGTATATTGGTTCTCCTCACAATCTGAGAGTACTCCAGTCCCCTTTCAACATGAAAGAGATTTCACTATTATTTGGACAAGACAAGACTCTTCCTAGTCTTTCTATACAAGTTACTAACAATGAACAACCAAGAACAACCTCTTAGATTTTCCCAACTAAGTCCAATTGAGAACAATCCTCTCACAATGTACCTCTTATATCCACAATCAGGATAACAAAGTTTACAACCAAACAATCTTATATCCAACAATCCTGGAAAAATAAGATATGGTACAACAAGAGTTTTTGAAACAAGTTTGTAGTATATAAATCCTATGAAGGATTTATTCTCTTTCAAATATGAAATTTCAATATCATAAACTCTCTAAGTGCTCAAACGATACTTTTATGAATGTAATATGAAAATGGTATTAAAAAATTATCTTGTATAAAATTTCTGCCATGAAAAATATGCTTAGAGATTGTAGAGAATTTTTGAAAGAGGTGAATGACAAATGAAACTTTGAATTCAATATATAGTGTGCATGCAACCATTCAATAATCAAGGCAATGCTTGAAAGAATTTCTGAAAATTATTATACAATGAATGGAAAAGATGCATGCAAGAGGTATCATGAAAAGGTGCTTTCAAACAAAGTATTTTCAGAAAAGCTTCAGGAGCAATTGATTGCATCAAGATGATAATCGGTTGCACCAAAAGTAACGTGCAAAAAAATTTGAATTTTAGCCTAGTGCAATTGATTGCATTAGGATGACAATTGATTGCATCAGTGTAAAAATGAAAATTTTTTAATGCAAATGATTCAAAACCATATATCATCTAAAAAATGACCAAGACTTTAGATGAACTTTGGAAAATGTTTTATTAAGGTTTTAAATCAAAGAATGACTTTTTAATGCATGATTATAAAACTTGATCACTAAGATTTGTTTTAGACAAGAATTTCATATACCTAAACATCCAAGTGGATTCTAGTCTTAGGCAATATTTATTTTTCCTTCTTTGATTATATTGTAGAGCTTGTCTTCATCAAAACATATTGGAAGCTTGTCTTCATATTCTCCCCCTTTTTGATGATGACAACCATGAAAATTTTGAAGTCTTGAGAAATACAAATTGTTGAAGCATGACCATGATAATGAAGTCTTCATATATGCTTAAGACCATAAGAATACCCCCCCCCCCCCCCCCCCTAAATTAATGTCCATATATTTGAGAGAAACTCCCCCTAAATTTGACAATTTATGCTTTCTTTGATTTTTCTAAAAAAAAGTTAGTGTTCAAGCATACAAAATATATGGTCTCTTCTCCCCCTTTGTCATTATCAAAAAGAAGGGAAAAGAACTTAAAAGTTCTTAGAAACATATTTTGTAAGTATGCATAAAGTAACATAACATAAAAACATAATACAATATAGAAACATAACATTGAAACATAACAACTTAAAAGTTCATAGACTGTAATACATAAACACACATTCATACCAACTACATGGTCTTAAGTAACATAACATGATCTAGAAAGAAACTAAACTTAATCATAAACTTAAACATAATAATAATAGAAAAACATAACAAACAAAACACATTTAATCATCTTGGTCATCGTTATCTTCATTGTTTTGAGGTTGGAAGAATGGGTAATAGTATGGTTGGACTTCATAAGGAGGAATGTTCAAGTGAGTGTTTTGATGGGGAAATTGACAATTGATGTTGTGGTTAACATAATGCATGTAATCATACACTTGTTCAATGGTGACTTTAACTGGAGCAGCTTAATCAAGAGGGGGATTGATATATGAAATGGTTTTTTGAATAGGATCGAATCTAACTCCGGTCTTGGTGTTGCAAACTTTCCTAGGAGTGATTTCATCCCTTGAGGAGTTAATTTCATACACCGTTTCGCCTATAAGATCCACATCAAAATGATTGAAAATTAATGTTAACCAATGACCATATGGAAGACCCGATCCAAACTCATTGTGAGTTACCAAGTGATTAATAATCACATATGCCCAATTGATTTGCATGTTGTTTTTCTTAGCAAACAAGACTTGCATCTCACAATCATTGACAGTTGAAAAATTTGAGAATTTTGGCATGATTATGTAAGAAAGCATGTAATGGATCAACCTATCATCAATAAACAAAACACCGGCGGACCAATAATTTCTTTCCAAAGGATCACCAGCAATCCTTTTCCTTTTTTGAATGAACTCATGTTCCGGAATCCTAGCAATGTAATAGTAAAACTCTCTCTTATTATATCCTTCTAAAGTTGAGTTTTCATTCAACCTCATTACAACACCATCAGAAGGAATTCATAAAATTTCTCCAAATAATTTCACATACATAGAAATAGCTTTTCCTTTAACATTTGAAAGAAGGTTACCTTCAACAATATTCATGTTGCTATAGAAAATTCTTACAAGGTCCGGATAAACATCTTCATGACATTCAATCAACTTTGCAATCCCTTGAGACTTAAATAGAGCCGAAAAACTAAAACATTCAGAGAAAAAAATTGTCAAGAATGGCAAACTTTGGTTGAAGAATTATTTTCTTTTGAAAGTGTTTGACAAACCTAACTCTTTGTGCTTTGTTAGGGAGGAGCCTCATTGCTTCGTCTTTGGGGGATGGGTTGGAGGATGGAGAGGAAGTTTTTCCCTTGCCCTTTCTTGAGGTAGACATAATGAGAGATGAGAGTTGATAAAGGAGGGTTTGGTGTTTGAGAGAAAAGTGTTTATGAGAATGATGAGAAAAAAATGTATGATTTTGTGGGGAGAGGAAAGAAAATTCTGATTTTGTGTTTAAGAAAGGTTGGAATAATAGAGATTATGTGGGGTTTTGGTGAGAAAGTTATTATGAGTGGTTAGGGGAATAAAATCTGAAAAGTTGCTGCCACAAGTTAAGGGAATTGATGGGAATCTTGACCAAGAGAGAACCAAGACATTACTAGAAGCAAATACCTAAAATTAAAATTTGGAACAAGTGCAATCGATTGTTATAAGGCTGCAATTGGTTGTCACTGTAGCAAAAAATAAAATAAAAACGAAAATAACATAGGTGCAATCGATTGTTGCTTTCATGCAACCGATTGTCAGTGAAGAAAAATAAAAAAAATAGCAAAAAAGGCATGTGCAATCGGTTGTGGTTATACTGCAATCAATTGCCACTGGAAAAATTTTGAATTTTTTTTATTTTAAATATGTAAAACACCATATAAGACAATTTTAATGAGCATATTGTAACACCCCGATTTATTTTATTATTTTTGTAATTGGAATTACATGTTGTTGTGCATTTGTGTGTGGTTGTGTTTGTGATTGTCCTTAGTATGGGGTAGTGACCTCATAATTGTAGGGATTAAGATGTTTAGGGTGTGTAACCAATTGGATAGAACTTGGTGGTGTGGTGAGAATAAGTTATTTGATTAATGTTATTATTTTTAAATTATTAGAGAATATTGTTATTATTATTTCATTAGTAAAATAATAACAATAGTAATATTGAAATAATAAGAATGATAATAATATTAATAATGAAAGGAGGGGCTAAGTGGTAATTATGCGAGTATTAGTGAGGACATTGTTGGAAAAGTCTAGTAGGGGTCCTAGGGGTAAGTTGGACAAAAAGGATTAGGAGAGGGGGGAGAAGTCATTCTTGGTACGATCAGTTGGGAGAAAACGCTCTGAAGAACGAAAGGGAGAAGCAGAGCTAGGACCTAGAGAACCTTCGAAGAATCGTTACTAAGGTAAGAGTGTGATTCTTTAATCTCTTAAAGGTTGCATAATGTTTGTATGAGGGTAGATAAACCTTTATGATCATCCTTAGGTGTTGTTTGTATCGATTTAGGATTGGGGATTTTGCGTGTCGGAGGTTCCGATAAGAGGAAAAAGGCATAAATCGATCGGTTAGATTGTGGTCTATGTATTTCTAATTTATGTATGATGTTAGGATCCCTAAAACGGTGTTGTAGGCTGTTATAATTGTTACATAATGGTAGTATTTCGAATTCTGGGACTGGGACTTTTTACAGAATCGAATTCGAAGGTCCGGAAAGCCTCCAAACTGCAAAAATCGCACTTTTCTGGTTTGCTGTCCTGGAGAGTTCGCATAGCAAACTATAGTTCGCATAGCGAGCAGTAGCGAGCTAGTAGCGAAAGTCCATGGTTTACCTTATGTAATGAGTTTGCGATGTGAGCTATATTTTGCGTAGCGAAAGTCGCGAAGCGAGCAGTAGCGAACTTGCAGCGAGCATGAAGTGCTGTTAGTTGTTGTTACGGACAGAATTCTACCAAACTTCAAAAATTCATAACTTTTAATCCGTATGTCCGTTTTAGCCGCCGTTCGAATCGTTGGAAAGCTAGAATCACGTACTTTTTGTTAAAATTAATTTCAATACCAGAATTCCAAGAATTTGATGCGTTAATTGGGTTTTCGTGTATGCGTGAGGTGTTGTGCGTTAGAATGATGAATTTGGTTGTGTGTATGCGTGTTGTGGTTGTGGATTGCTGTTGTTGTATGTGTTGGCAGGTATATACTGCGTACTGGATAACTATGGTATGATGTATTGACGCATTGATAGCCATATGCATTATTTGTCTTTGTATGTTGTCGTTGTATGCATGTCATGTTGCATAAGTTGTGTGATAAGTCGTGTGCCCACGTGGGGTATGAGCGCCTTATTGGGATTCTTTGAAAAAGAAATAGTGTCGTTGTTGTTGTTGTTGTTGTTGTTGTTGAGGTGATCATGTACCCATGTGGGGTGTGAGCGATCACGGATGTCGTGTACCTATGTGGGGGTGTGAGCGACTGATATGGAAATTCCGACGGGAATTATGATCATGAAAAAGGGATCAAATTGGTACCACATGCATTGAGTCGAGTCGTGGGTCTCATTGGTTTCCATTATGTTGTGTTGATTGTTTGTTTGTGTGGGAAATGCTACTTGTGCTGAAGTTATGATGATATGGGAGATTGTGTAATGTTTTATGCTTTCATAATTATATTATGCCTTGCTTATATTGATTGAGAATCTCACCCCTTCTGTCTGAATGTTACCTCCACGTGGGTAACGTGCAGATAAGCAAGATTAGTGCGGAGTTGAAGTTAGTAAAGATGGAGTCTTCCCTTTTACTTCGTTGAGTCGGCTTCTACTCTAATTGTAACACTGGGGTTTTAGAACGCTTGTCATTGTTTATTTTATTAATTGTCGTCGTTTATTTTCTTGATGGTGATGATGTGGTAGTAAACATGTTATGCTTTCAGTTAAATTTCCGCTGCTTTATGAGGAGATTAATGAAGTACATTTTTATTGATAATATCTTAAGTGTTACATATCGTATGCATGAGCAGGTGTTTGTTGAATGTAGCATCCTATCTGATTGTATGTTTTAATTTACTCTGATATTTAATTATGAATTTTTGCGGGGGTTTAGGGTGTTACATTATGTATCAGAGCAGGTCGGTCTGTCCGGCTAAGTTGTCGAGTCGTTGTCGTGTGACAGTCGATTACTGTCGATGTCGTTTCCTAACCATTGTGTTCTGTTGTTGGTGTGTAATAAATTTAGGATGGCTGGAAGGAACGATGCTACTATTACTGCTGCTTTGCAGGTTGTTGCTCAGGCGGTACAGAACCCACCTCATGGTAGCGAGAATGACAAGTTTCGGAAGAACAGACCGCCTACCTTCAAGGGAAGATATGATCCAGATGGAGCGCAGGCTTGGCTCAAGGAGATCGATAGAATCTTCCGGGTTATGGAATATCCTGAAGCACAGAAGGTGCGGTTAGGTACTCACATGCTGGTTGAGGAGGCTGATGATTGGTGGGTTAGCACCTGTCAACTGTTGGGAGCAACAGGAGAGGCAATCACTTGGGATGTGTTCAGTAGGGAATTCTTGAGGAAATATTTTGCTGACGATGTCAGAGGAAAGAAAGAGATCGAGTTTCTGGAACAAAAGCAGGGTAATATGACGGTTACTGAGTATGGTGCCAAGTTCTCAGATCTGGCTAAGTTTTACCCTCACTACAGTGCGGCAACTGCTGAATTCTTAAAGTGTGTCAAGTTTGAGAATGGATTGAGGCCTGAGATTAAACAGGCGATTGGTTATCAGCGAATTAGAAGGTTTCCAGATTTGGTGGATTGCTGTAGGATCTTTGAAGAAGACAGCAAGGCTCGATCGGCTCACTATAAAGGGTTGGCCGAGAGAAGAGGAAAGCAACAAATGAACCGTAGGAAGCCTTATACAACTCTATCGGAGAAAGGTAAACAGAAACACGCCGATGGCAAGAAGCTGAGTGGGGGAGGTGCCCCTGCTTCTCTTAAGTGTTACAGGTGTCGTGAATTGGGTCATCGTGTCAGTGAGTGCACGAGTGATGTGAAGAAATGCTTCAAGTGTGGACAGGCAGGACATCTTATTACTGACTACAAAGTGAATGTGGTGACTTGTTACAATTGTGGAGAACAGGGCCATATTAGTACTCGTTGCCAGAAACCAAAGAAAGCTTCGACTGGAGGAAAGGTGGTCGCTCTGACAAGGACTCAGACTTCCAGTGATGACAGACTGATCAGAGGTACATGTTATATTAATAATACGTCTTTGATTGCTATTATTGATACTGGTGCTACTCACTCTTTTATTGCCGCTGATTGTGTGAGAAGGCTAGGCCTTGTCGTTTCTCCTATGAAGGGGGAGATGGTTGTCGAAACTCCTGCAAAGGTATCGGTGACCACTTCTTTAGTCTGTTTGAATTGTCCAGTATCAGTCTTTGATAAGGACTTTGGTGTGGATCTGATTTCCTTACCATTGGGAGGTCTCGATGTGATCTTAGGAATGAACTGGTTAGAGTTCAATCATGTTCATATTAACTGTTTTAACAAGTCAGTGTGATTCCTTGCTCCTGAAGAAAAGGAAGAAGATGGTTTTCTGTCTGTTAGAGAGTTGAGAAAGCTCTTAGAGGAAGAAGCTCATGTGGAGAATGAGTCGGTGATTAATGAATTGCAAGTGGTGCGTGAATTTCCCGAAGTGTTTCTGGATGATATTGCAATGTGCTGCCAAAGATAAAAATGAAGTTTGCTATTGATCTTGTCCCTGGTACCAGACCTATTTCTATGGCACCATACATGATGTCGGCATTAGAATTGACAGAGCTGAAGAAGCAACTAGAAGAGTTGTTAGAAAATAAATTTGTGAGACCAAGTGTGTTGCCTTGGGGAGCTCCAGTGTTGTTGGTGAAGAAAAAGGATGGCATTATGAGGTTGTGTATCGACTACAGACGGTTGAATAAAGTAACGATTAAGAACAAGTATCCGCTTCCGAGAATAGATAACTTGATGGATCAGTTAGTCGGTGCATGTGTGTTTAGCAAGATCGACTTGAGGTCAGGTTATCATCAGATTCGGGTAAAGGATGAAGATATACAGAAGACGGCCTTCAGAACTCGCTATGGGCTTTATGAGTATGTGGTGATGCCGTTCGGAGTTACTAATGCACCAGGTGTATTCATGGAGTATATGAATCGAATTTTTCATGCTTACTTGGATCAATTCGTGGTTGTCTTAATTGGCGATATTCTTATCTATTCTAAGTCAGCAGAGGAACACGCAGAACATTTGTGAATCGTGTTGCAAGTGTTGAAAGAGAAGAAGCTATATGCTAAGTTGTCTAAGTGTGAATTCTGGTTGAGAGAGGTAAGTTTTCTTGGGCATGTTATTTCATGTGATGGTATTGTTGTGGATCCATCTAAAGTGGATGCAGTTCTACAATGGGAGGCTCTGAAGTTGGTGACTGAGATTAGAAGTTTTTTGGGTCTGGCTGGTTATTACCGAAGGTTTATTGAAGGATTTTCGAAGTTGGCACATCCGTTGACTCAGTTGACTTGTAAAGGTAAAGCGTTTGTGTGGGATGTCCACTGTAAGAAGAGTTTCATTGAGCTAAAGAAGAGATTAACTACAACTCCAGTTTTGATTCTACCCGAACCAAATGAACCGGTTTGTGGTGTATTGCGACGCTTCTTTGATGGGTTTAGGAGGTGTGTTGATGCAGGATGGTAAGGTTGTAGCTTATGCTTCACAATAGTTAAGGGTCCATGAGAGGAATTATCCAACTCATGATTTGGAATTGGCTGCAGTGGTATTTGTATTGAAGATTTGGAGGCACTATCTTTATGGTTCCAAATTCGAGGTGTATAGTGATCATAAGAGCTTAAGGTACCTGTTTGATCAGAAGGAATTGAATATGAGACAAATAAGATTGTTAGAGTTCTTAAAGGATTATGATTTCGATTTAAACTATCACCCCGGTAAAGCTACTATTGTGGCTGATGCTCTGAGTCGAAAGTCCTTGCATATGTCGGCTATGATGGTTAAAGAGTTGGAATTGATTGAACAGTTCAAAGATATGAGTTTGGTTTGTGAACAGACACCGCATAGTGTGATGTTGGGTATGCTGAAGATCAACAATGAATTTCTTAATAGTATCAGATAAGGTCAGAAGTTGGATGTGAAACTGGTGGATTTGATGATTGTAAATTAACAGGCGGAAGGTAACAAATTCAAAGTGGATGAACAAGGTGTGTTGAGGTTCTGTGATAGGATTTGTATTCCTGATGATCCTGAGTTGAAAAAAATGATTCTAGAAGAGAGTCACAGGAGTAGTTTGAGTATCCATCCAGGAGCTACAAAGATGTATCAAGACTTGAAGAAGATATTTTGGTGGCCTGGATTGAAACGTGATGTGGCTCAGTTTGTGTATGCTTGTTTGACTTGTCAAAAGTCGAAGGTGGAACATCAGAAACCTGCTGGTTTGATGCAACCATTAGATATTCCAGAGTGGAAGTGGGACAATATTTCTATGGATTTTGTGACCGGGTTACCTAATACGCCGAGAGGACATGATTCCATTTGGGTAGTAGTGGATAGACTGACAAAGTCAGCGCATTTCATTCCAATTAATATCAGTTTTTCCTTGCAGAAGCTGGCAGAGATTTATATTTAGGTGATTGTGAAGTTGCATGGAGTTTCGTTGAGTATTGTGTCGGATAAAGATCCAAGGTTCACTTCCAGATTTTAGGAGAGTTTGCAAGAAGCTTTGGGATCGAAACTGAGATTGAGTTCGGCTTATCATCCGCAGACAGATGGACAAACGAAGAGAACTATACAAGCTTTGGAAGATTTGTTGAGGGCTTGTGTGCTTAAACAAGGAGGTGCTTGGGATAGCCATTTGTCATTGATTGAGTTCACTTATAAAAATAGTTATCATTCTAGCATTGGAATGACACCTTTTGAAGCTTTGTACAATCGGAGGTGTCAGACGCCTTTGTGTTGGCATGAATCTGGTGAGAGTGTAGTACTTGGACCTGAGATTGTTCAGCAAACTACCAAGAAGGTGAAGTTGATTCGGGAAAAGATGAAAGTTTTGAAGAGTAGGCAGAAGAGCTACCATCATAAGAGGAGGAAAGATCTTGATTTCCAAGAAGGAGACCATGTGTTTTTTAGAGTCACCCCGGTGACCGGTGTTGGACGTGCGTTGAAGTCGAGGAAGCTTACTCCTCGGTTTATTGGTCCGTATCAGATTTCTGCAAGAGTTAGACCTGTTGCCTACAGAGTGGCATTGCCACCCAATTTGTCAAATTTGCACGATGTATTCCATGTGTCACGGCTTCAGAAGTATGTTTCGGATCCGTCGCATGTGATTCTGATGGATAACGTGGAAGTAAGGGATAACCTTACGGTTGAGGCCTTACCAATATAGATTGAAGACTGCGAGGTAAAGTAATTGAGGGGTAAAGAGATCACCATTGTGAAGGTCGTATGGGGAGGCGCTGCAAGCGAAAATATGCGAGAGTCGTATCCGTAGTTGTTCGCATGAGGTAAATTTTCGATGTAACACCCCGATTTATTTTATTATTTTCGTAATTGGAATTATATGTTGATGTGCATTTGTGTGTGATTGTGTTTGGGGTTGTCCTTAATATGGGGTAGTGACCTCATAATTGTAGGGATTAAGATGTTTGGGGTGTGTGACCAATTGGATAGACCTTGGTGGTGTGGTGAGAATAGGTTATTTGGTTAATGTTATTATTTTTAAATTATTAGAGAATATTGTTATTATTATTTCATTAGTAAAATAATAATAGTAATATTGTAATAATAAGAATAATAATAATATTAATAATAAAAGGAGGGGCTAAGTGGTAATTGTGCGAGGATTAGTGAGGACATTGTTGGAAAAGTCTAGTAGGGGTCCTAAGGGTAAGTTGGACAAAAAGGATTTTGAGAGGGGGAGAAGTCATTCTTGGTACGATCAGTTGGGAAAAAAAGCTCTAAAGAATGAAAGGGAGAAGCAGAGCTAGGACCTAGAGAACCTTCAAAGAATCGTCACTAAGGTAAGGGTGGGGTTCTTTAATCTCTTAAGGTTTTCATAATATTTGTATAAGGGTAGATAAACCTTTAGGATCATCCCTAGGTGTTGTTTGTATCGAATTGGGATTGGGGATTTTGCGTGCGGAGGTTCCGATAAGAGGAAAAAGGCATAAATCGATCAGTTAGATCGTGGTCTATATATTTCTAATTGTATGTATGATGTTAGGATCCCTAAAAAGGTGTTGTAGGCTGTTATAATTATTACATAATGGTAGCATTTCGAATTCTGGGACTGAGACTTTTTACGGAATCGAATTCGGAGGTCCGGAACGCCTCCAAACTGTAAAAATTGCACTTTTCTGGTTTACTGTCCTGGAGAGTTCGCATAGCGAACGTCGCATAGCGAGCCAGTAGCGAAATTCTATGGTTTACCTTTTGTAATGAGTTCGTGATGCAAGTTGTATTTCGCGTAGCAAAAGTTGCGAAGCGAGCAGTAGCGAACTCGCAGCGAGCATGACAGTGCTGTTAGTTGCTGTTACGGACAGAATTTTACCAAACTTCAAAAATTCATAACTTTTAATCCGTATGTCCGTTTTAGCCGCCGTTCGAATCATTGGAAAGTTGGTTTCACGTAATTTTTGTTAAAATTAATTTCAGTACCAGCATTCTAACCATTTGATGCGTTAATTGGGTTTTCATGTATGCGTGAGGTGTTGTGCGTTAGAATGATGAATTTGGTTGTGTGTATGCGTGTTGTGGTTGTGGATTGCTGTTGTTGCATGTGTTGGCAGGTATATGCTGCGTGCTGGATAACTATGGTATAATGTATTGATATATTGATAGCCATATGCATTATTTGTCTTTGCGTGTTGTTGTTGTATGTTGTCGTTGTATGCATGCCATGTTGAATAAGTTGTGCGATAAGTCGTGTGCCCACGTGGGGTGTGAGCGCCTTATCGGGATTCTTTGAAACATAATTGTGTCATTGTTGTTGTTGTTGAGGTGATCGTGTGCCCATGTGGGGTCTGAGCAATCACGGATGTCGTGTGCTCATGTGGGGTGTGAGCGACTGATATGGAAATTCCGACGGGAATTATGATCATGAAAAAGGGATCGAACTGGTACCACATCATTGAGTCGAGTCGTGGGTCTCATTGCATTGCATTGCATCACGAGGAAGCGATTTTGTGAAGATATCCGCCAGTTGTTTTTGAGTATCGATAAAAACAATCTCAATGTCACCTTTTAGAACGTGATCTCTTAGAAAGTGATGTCTAATATCTATATGTTTGGTCCTTGAATGCATGACTGGATTTTTTGATATATTGATTGCACTCGTGTTGTCGCATTTGAGAGATATGCATCCATGATTCACACCATAGTCATGAAGTTGTTGCTTCAACCAAAGTATTTGCGAACAACAACTACTGGCGGTGATATACTTTGCTTCTGTAGTATTAGGAGCCACACTTGCTTGCTTTTTGCATGACCATAAGACTAAGGCATTTCCAAAAACGTGACAAGTTCCACTTGTACTTTTCCTGTCCGTATTACATCCTGCATAATCTGCATCAAAAAACCAACAAGACTACATATACTACCTTTAGGGTACCATAGACCGACATTGGATGTTCCTTTAAGATACTTCATTCTTCTTTTCACCGCTGTGAGATGAGATTCCTTTGGACAAGCTTGAAATAGTGCACATAAACATACACTAAATATAATATCAGGTCGACTAGTGGTTAGATATAATAAAGAGCCGATCATCCCTCGATATTTAGTGATATCAATTGGAATTCCGGATTCGTCATGATCAAGATATGTTCCGGATCCCATTGGAGTTGCTATCTCTTTGCAAGTATCCATGTCAAATATTTTGAGAAGTTCTTTGCAATATTTAGATTGATTGATGAATATCCCATTCTTTGTTTGTTTGATATGCAACCCAAGGAAGTAGTTCAACTTATTCATCATTGACATTTCAAATTCTCCTTGCATGATTTTTGAGAATTCTTCACATAAGGATTCATTTGTAGATCCAAATATGATGTCATCTACATAAATTTGTACTAAGATAGTATGATGGTTAATTCTTTTAATAAACAAAGTAGTATCAACTTTACCTTTTTCGAAACCATGTTCGCAAAGAAAATTACTTAACCTATCATACCACGCCCTTGGTGCTTGCTTCAATCCATATAAGGCCTTTTGAGTTTGTAAACATGATTAGGATGTTTGAAATCTTCAAATCCTGGAGGTTGACTTACATAAACTTCTTCAAGTATGTATCCATTTAGTAATGCGCTTTTAACGTCCATCTGATACAACTGAAAATTCAAAGAACAAGCATATGCTAACAATAATCTAATTGCTTCTAGTCTAGCAACTGGTGCAAATGTCTCCTCAACATCTATACCTTCTTCTTGATTATAGCCTTGGGCTACTAATCTTGCTTTGTTCCTTATAATGATACCATTTTCATCTAGCTTATTTTTGAATATCCATTTAGTGCCAATAATATGCTTACCTTTTGGTGTAACGCCCCGATTTGTTTAATTGTATTTATTTATTTCATTTATGTGAATTTTGTGAAATGAGTGAATTTATTGTATTTTACCTGCTAATTGACTTGATTGGTTAATTTTCCTGATAGGTAAAATATTTGCAATAAATTATAATATCTTTTCAACTTTTATTTCCCTAAATATATTTCATCGGTATGTTTATGTTTTATCGCATTTTGAGAGCGTTTGGGATATTTGAGCTGAGGGGTATTTTGGTCTTTTTGGGGGTAGATATTTTTATAAATAGAAAGTGGAGAGAAAAAGAAAAGAAAGAAAGAGAGTATTTTAAGGTAACTCTATTAATTGATCAATTAGTATTAGAAGACAAAATATCAATTGGAGATATTTTACCCTATTGGAATTATATTATATAATAAGTATTATATATATATATATATATATATATATATATATATATATATATATATATATATATATATATATATATTGGTTAGAAAGAGAGAGAAAGGGAAAGTTAGAAAAGAAGAAAAACAGAGAGAAAGAAGAGAAGGAAAAGGGAGAAGAGGAAAAAAGAGGAAAATCGATAATCGCTTCATTTCAAGCGCGATTAATCGGGCAAGGGTGAGAAGTTTCGATTATATCTTGCTTGTATATGTATATGTGTATGTTTTCTTGGATTGGTTTGGTTGTTTTATCTAGTTTTTCATTTAGGTTGAAAATGGTAGAAATGATTAGAAATTGATGTTTTCACGGACGAAAGTCGGAATAAATCGCGTAGTAGAGTCGTGTGATGTTGGGTCTCGAGTTAGCGTGATCGTTTGATTGAATCAAGTTGAATTTGTAACTTTTGAGTTTTTGATATATATTGATGTTTTTGTGCAAATTGATGTGTGATCGAGTAAAAGTGTTTGGATATGTCTGGTAACATTGGTATAGGTTGATATTTAATCGGGTAAGGATAGGAATTAATCGGGAATGGTTATCGGTGTGTTTTCGAGTGGTTTTGAGCGAGTTTGGAATTGGAATAAACTGAGTAAATTATGTTTCAAAATATTTCAAAAATGGAAAATGTGTTGGATGGCTTTTTAATAGTGAAAATATTTTAGTATGTTAAATTCTGATATCACAGCTTTTTACGGAATCGAAATCGGAGGTCCGGAAGGCTTCCGACGGTAAAAAAATGCATTTTTCTGGGTTCTGACACGGGCCGTGTCACACAACACGGGCGGCCGTGTCAGACGTGTCAATTTGCGGCCATTTGGAAGTTTTGGGTGACACGGCCGTGTCACACAACACGGGCGCCCGTGTCATCCCTGCTGTAGGTTTTCTTTCAAAATTGTTTCGATCGTAACTTTTGATCCGTAAGTCCGTTTTGACCCCCGTTCGAAGCGTTGGAAAGCTAATGAAAAGTTCCTTCTATTAAACATGGTTTGGAGGGTAAAAGATGATTTAATTAATTCGTGTTTTTGGAAAATAGTCGGGTTGTCGGGTTTTTATCGCATATAATGTGTGCGATTGATGTGTTATCATGCTATATGCTTTTAATATGTAACGTGTAGCTTGTGGGCCGTTATATGATGTGAATATACATGATGGAATGTTGTGATGATGGTTTATGGCTTTATGGTAAATATGTGCATTGTTTTGGATGTGAATCATACAATAGTGCATTGATGCGAATGTATATAGATTGTATGTGATTGTATGAGATGAATGCATGAATATATTGTGAATATGTATGCATTTCAAGAATGTCTTGAGTCATTTTGTATGTGAAGCATAATGATGTACATTCTTGTGTGGGGTGATTCTAATGAGAATCCATTGTAACGTCGTGTGCCTATGTGAGGTGTGAGCGATGATTACAAACGATTGTGTGCCTAGGTGAGGTGTGAGCAATCGGTATGTTGTGGTGATGAATTATGGCCGAAAGGCAAATAAATGCAATGTGTTGTATTTGATTATATATGCATGTTTATATTTGCATATATGTGTGAAGATGCATTGGTTGTCATGAGTTCTTGTGTGTCAAGCATCATGATATGCATCGTTGTGACGTCCTGAGTGACGGATTGGGTTCCAGAGGGAATCCGCTATAACGTCGTGTGCCCGCTTGTGGGGTGTGAGCGATGATTATAGACGGTCGTGTGCCCGCTTGTGGGGTGTGAGCGATCGGGTCGTGTGCCCGCCTGTGGGGTGTGAGCGATCTATAAACACCGTGTGCCCGCATGTGGGGTGTGAGCGGTGGGTGAACATCGTAGGCCCGACGGGGAGTTACAGTGATGTAACGAGCGATGGTTCCAGCAGAGTTCCTGAGTGAACTAGTATTGAGATTTGATGGAGTCGGTACCGCATATGCATTTGCATAGAATCGTTGTGTCGGTCTCTTTGCATCTGCATGGATTATGATTACATTGTTTATATGTGGAAAATCATGATTTAATTGATTATGTGTGAGACATTGTGATATGCATTTGTGACAAATTTATAGTGCATGATTAATATGCAATTGGGAATGGGGTAATTATGTGATTGAGCTTGTGATAGCATTTGTGAATTGATGTGCATTCGTGTTAAATGCATTGAATTATGAATGATATGTTTTGTGTATAAACATATGCATTATGTGTGAATATGTGATTATGTGATTATAATCTATATATGCTCTATGTGTGGGTATAGGATAATTGTGGTGAGGATTACTATGCATGTGAATTGTTATGTATTTGCATATTATTATGCAATCTTGATTTAGTTGTTATTTCTCACCCTTCTGCTGTTTTATAATGCTCTATGAGGCATTGCAGATTAGAGTTGCTGGAGGTCTTTTTGTGAAGATTATTCCTCCGTTCTTTTGTCGGTCTTTGTGTCTGCTCTGATACGTAGCACGGGAGTCGGGGAACGATTATATATATATATATATATATATATATATATATATATATATATACATTGTTGATTGTATTTGGTAGTACTTTTGTATGTATAGTAGAGATTCTAAAATGATTTATTTTGTAAAACAAGTTAGTTATGGATCTTTCCGCTTTATTTCATAATTGACCTTTCCTTTTGTTGGAAAAAGTTTCCCCTTTGAGAGTATTCTATTTTGTGCTATGTATCAAATTTATGAGCAGAGATTGTATTTTCTTTCTTCAAATGTGGCATCCTTATTTCTGTCCGAAAAAAATAAATTTTTAGTTACTCTGATTTTATAATGTGTTATTTATTCGCGATGGGAAAAGGGGTGTTACATTAGTGGTATCAGAGCAGGTCGGTCCGTCCGGCCAAGTTGTTGAGTCAGTTGGTGTGACAGTTGAATACTGTCGTTGTTGTTTGTTCTTTAGTACGTGATATGTGTGTGGAAGCACTGTCAGTACTTTCTGGTTTTTCTAATCCTTTGTCTTCAGGTGTGAGAATGAGATAAGTGGGGGAGAAGCTGGTACTTCTCCAAGTTGCTTCAGGTGGAGCGTTGGCTCAGTGTGTTGTGAATTGCAAGATTGTAAGTGCTCTTTGGACAGTGTGGTTCCCGATTCCGGAGGGAATGCGGAGGTAAGGTTTATGTTCACTAAGGATTTGTGCCTTAGGTAGTTTTGTGCGAAGGATGTAAGGAATGCTATTATAGTTTAGTAAAAACGGTTTATGCCCCATCATGATTGTCGGCTGTCTATTGGAAAATTGAGGAACTGATCACCCTTAATCTCTTGTTGATAGTAGACGAGAATTATGTTGGATGGAATAGGCGTGTCTTTCCGGCTTTGATAGCGTGTGCAATGAATTGTTGGAATTAAGCAAGTGATTACGGATTGCTCCGATGAGTTGATGAAGATTCTTATACTGGGAGATGAGACGGATTAGAGGTTTTTGGTATATTGGTCAAGTTGGGAAGTCATTGGGGAAGAACGATTGGGTATTGTTAAAAGTTGTTCTCAGAGAGTATAGTGTGAACTCAAATTGGACGAAGGTAAGGATTTGAGGTTTAAAGTCTTTGGAGTTATAGAGCATTAATGGGAATTTTGAGAAAACCTTGAGGGTGGATGTACTATTTGAGAGTTCTTTTGGGATGGTTGTTGCTACACGTGGGGATTTATGGGATTTGGATTGTTAAGAGAAGAAATTGTGTATGGATTACTAGCAGTTGATTAAGGTAACGATTGAGAACAAGTCCACTTTTATGAACAGATGACTAGAATGGTTTGGTTAAGTTCGTTTGCTTGAATTTGGATAAGTTCGTAGTGGTTTTAATTGAGGATATTCGGATCTGTTATAAACTCAGAGGAAGAACAGGTAGAATGTTTGAGAATTGACTTGCAAAGGGTAAGTCGTTTGCTTTGGATGTTCATTGTGAGGAAAGTTCGAGAGAGCTGAAGTAGGATTTGTCTACGGCTTCAGTTTTGTTTCTGTGTGATCCTAATAAATCGGTTGTGAGGTATAGAGATGTGTCTCTGATGAGTTAGTCTGTGTGTTAATGCAAGAGGGTAAAGTCGTGGCTTATGCTTTACGACAATTGAGGAGTCATAAAAGGATCTATACTATTCTGGATTTGGAATTGGTTGCGGTCGTATTTTGTTGGGATATTTGGAGGTATTATCCTTATGGTTCTAGGCTCGAAGTGTTTTGAAATCGCAAGAGTTTAAAGTACTTGGTTGGTTTGAAGGAATAGAGTATGAGACAATGAGGATGGTTAGAATTTGTGATGAGTTATGACTTTAATTGGAATTCATGACGAGATATGAATTTGGCTTGGATTATCCTTCGGAAAAAGCTGATGCGGTGCCTAAAGGGTTAAGTCGAAAGTTGTTATGCATGTCTGTTTTGATGGTCAGAGAATTAGAATTATTTGAGCAGTTCCGAGGCTTGTGTCTGGTGTGTGAGATAACACAGGAGAGTGTGAGGTTGGAAATATTAACAGGGAACAGTGATTTTTGGTGAATAAGAGAAAGAGTTAGACTTTGGACGTGAGATAGGTAGTTTTGATGGTTACGAGTAATCAGAGTGTGCAACGGAAGCGTGAAGTGGCATGAGTCGTATATGCGTGTGGGACTGGTAAGAGTTCATAGGTTGAACATTGGAAACATGTAGGAGTGTTGAGACCATTGAACGTTTCAGGATGGAAGTGACATGTGAAAGGTTTGAATATTATTCATGGACTACTATGTAGATGGATGTTCTGGTTATATGTTCGATTGGGAATCGTAGCATTGTTGTAATAATGTTGTGTGATAAGGATGTTGGTATTATGGTTGTGTGGAGGTTGTTTAATCGATGTTGTTAAGTCGTGGGATTTAGGTTCTTGCCTTTGTTGTTGCCTCGTTCCATGGTGCTGGTTCGAGTGCGTGTGGTTAATCCTTATGTGGGAGTTTGGCAACATGGTTTTCTTTGAGTCGTGAGTTAGTCGTCAAGTGCATTGTATGGGCTTTGCATATTGTCGTTGTAGTTGTCGTTGTGTAGTGTTGTTGTAGTAGTTGTTGTTATCAGGGTGGTTTGTCAGTTTGTGTTATTCGTGGTGTGCTTTAGTTGGCCTATTCGTTTGTTGGTCGGATGCGAGAGTCGTATTCCGAGTTGTTCGTCTCAGTTATATTTTCGAGGACGAAAATGTCTAAGTGGGGGAGAGTTGTAACGCCCCGATTTGTTTAATTGTATTTATTTATTTCATTTATGTGAATTTTGTGAAATGAGTGAATTTATTGTATTTTACCTGCTAATTGAGTTGATTGGTTAATTTTCCTGATAGGTAAAATATTTGCAATAAATTATAATTTCTTTTCAACTTTTATTTCCCTAAATATATTTCATCGGTATGTTTATGTTTTATTGCATTTTGAGAGCGTTTGGGAGATATTTGAGCTGGGGGTATTTTGGTCTTTTTGGGGTAGATATTTTTATAAATAGAAAGTGGAGAGAAAAAGAAAAGAAAGAAAGAGAGTATTTTAAGTTAACTCTATTAATTGATCAATTGGTATTAGAAGACAAAATATCAATTGGAGATATTTTACCCTATTGGAATTATATTATATAATAAGTATTATATATATATATATATATATATATATATATATATATATATATATATATATATATATATATATATATATATATATATATATATATATATATATATATATATTGGATAGAAAGAGAGAGAAAGGGAAAGTTAGAAAAGAAGAAAAACAGAGAGAAAGAAGAGAAGGAAAAGGGAGAAGAGGAAAAAAGAGGAAAATCGATAATAGCTTCGTTTCAAGCGCGATTAATCGGGCAAGGGTGAGAAGTTTCGATTATATCTTGCTTGTATATGTATATGTGTATGTTTTCTTGGATTGGTTTGGTTGTTTTCTCTAGTTTTTCATTTAGGTTGAAAATGGTAGAAATGATTAGAAATTGATGTTTTCACGGACGAAATTCGGAATAAATCGCGTAGTAGAGTCGTGTGATGTTAGGTCTCGAGTTAGCGTGATCGTTTGATTGAATCAAGTTGAATTTGTAACTTTTGAGTTTTTGATATATATTGATGTTTTTGTGCAAATTGATGTGTGATCGAGTAAAAGTGTTTGGATATGTCTGGTAACATTGGTATAGGTTGATATTTAATCGGATAAGGATAGGAATTAATCGGGAATGGTTATCGGTGTGTTTTCGAGTGGTTTTGAGCGAGTTTGGAATTGGAATAAACTGAGTAAATTATGTTTCAAAATATTTCAAAAATGGAAAATGTGTTGGATGGCTTTTTAATAGTGAAAATATTGTAGTATGTTAAATTCTGAGATCACAGCTTTTTACGGAATCGAAATCGGAGGTCCGGAAGGCTTCCGACGGTAAAAAAAATGCATTTTTCTGGGTTCTGACACGGGCCGTGTCACACAACACGGGCGGCCGTGTCAGATGTGTCAATTTGCGGCCATTTGGAAGTTTTGGGTGACACGGCCGTGTCACACAACACGGGCGCCCGTGTCATCCCTGCTGTAGGTTTTCTTTCAAAATTGTTTCGATCGTAACTTTTGATTCGTAAGTCCGTTTTAACCCCCGTTCGAAGCGTTGGAAAGCTAATGAAAAGTTCCTTCTATTAAACATGGTTTGGAGGGTAAAAGATGAGTTAATTACTTCGTGTTTTTGGAAAATAGTCGGGTTGTCGGGTTTTTATCGCGTATAATGTGTGCGATTGATGTGTTATCATGCTATATGCTTTTAATATGTAACGTGTAGCTTGTGGGCCGTTATATGATGTGAATATACATGATGGAATGTTGTGATGATGGTTTATGGCTTTATGGTAAATATGTGCATTGTTTTGGATGTGAATCATACAATAGTGCATTGATGCGAATGTATATAGATTGTATGTGATTGTATGAGATGAATGCATGAATATATTGTGAATATGTATGCATTTCAATAATGTCTTGAGTCATTTTGTATGTGAAGCATAATGATGTACATTCTTGTGTGGGGTGATTCTAATGAGAATCCATTGTAACGTCGTGTGCCTATGTGAGGTGTGAGCGATGATTACAAACGATTGTGTGCCTAGGTGAGGTGTGAGCAATCGGTATATTATGGTGATGAATTGTGGCCGAAAGGCAAATAAATGCAATGTGTTGTATTTGATTATATATGTATGTTTATAGTTGCATATATGTGTGAAGATGCATTGGTTGTCATGAGTTCTTGTGTGTCAAGCATCATGATATGCATCGTTGTGACGTCCTGAGTGACGGATTGGGTTCCAGAGGGAATCCGCTATAACGTCGTGTGCCCGCTTGTGGGGTGTGAGCGATGATTATAGACGATCGTGTGCCCGCTTGTGGGGTGTGAGCGATCGGGTCGTGTGCCCGCCTGTGGGGTGTGAGCGATCCATAAACACCATGTGCCCGCATGTGGGGTGTGAGCGGTGGGTGAACATCGTAGGCCTGACGGGGAGTTACAGTGATGTAACGAGCGATGGTTCCAGCAGAGTTCCTGAGTGAACTAGTATTGAGATTTGATGGAGTCGGTACCGCATATGCATTTGTATAGAATCGTTGTGTCGGTCTCTTTGCATCTGCATGGATTATGATTGCATTGTTTATATGTGGAAAATCATGATTTAATTGATTATGTGTGAGACATTGTGATATGCATTTGTGATAAATGTATAGTGCATGATTAATATGCAATTGGGAATGGGGTAATTATGTGATTGAGCTTGTGATAGCATTTGTGAATTGATGTGCATTCGTGTTAAATGCATTGAATTATGAATGATATGTTTTGTGTATAAACATATGCATTATGTGTGAATATGTGATTATGTGATTATAATCTATATATGCTCTATGTATGGGTATAGGATAATTGTGGTGAGGATTGCTATGCATGTGAATTGTTATGTATTTGCATATTATTATGCAATCTTGATTTAGTTGTTATTTCTCACCCTTCTGCTATTTTATAATGCTCTATGAGGCATTGCAGATTAGAGTTGCTGGAGGTCTTTTTGTTAAGATTATTCCTCCGTTCTTTTGTCGGTCTTGGTGTCTGCTCTGATACGTAGCACGGGAGTCGGGGAACGATTATATATATATATGTATACATTGTTGATTGTATTTGGTAGTACTTTTGTATGTATAGTAGAGATTCTAAAATGATTTATTTTGTAAAACAAGTTAGTTATGGATCTTTCCGCTTTATTCCATAATTGACATTTCCTTTTGTTGGAAAAAGTTTCCCCTTTGAGAGTATTCTATTTTGTGCTATGTATCAAATTTATGAGCAGAGATTGTATTTTCTTTCTTCAAATGTGGCATCCTTATTTCTGTCGGAAAAAAATAAATTTTTAGTTACTCTGATTTTATAATGTGTTATTTATTCGCGATGGGAAAAGGGGTGTTACATTAGTGGTATCAGAGCAGGTCGGTCCGTCCGGCCAAGTTGTTGAGTCAGTTGGTGTGACAGTTGAATACTGTCGTTGTTGTTTGTTCTTTCGTACGTGATATGTGTGTGGAAGCACTGTCAGTACTTTCTGGTTTTTCTAATCCTTTGTCTTCAGGTGTGAGAATGAGATAAGTGGGGAGAAGCTGGTACTTCTCCAAGTTGCTTCAGGTGGAGCGTTGGCTCAGTGTGTTGTGAATTGTAAGATTGTAAGTGCTCTTTGGACAGTGTGGTTCCCGATTCTGGAGGGAATGAGGAGGTAAGGTTTATGTCCACTAAGGATTTGTGTCTTAGGTAGTTTTGTGCGCAGGATGTAAGGAATGCTATTATAGTTTGGTAAAAACGGTTTATGCCCCATCATGATTGTCGGCTGTCTATTGGCAAATTGAGGAACTGATCACCCTTAATCTCTTGTTGATAGTAGACGGGAATTATGTTGGATGGAATAGGCGTGTCTTTCCGGCTTTGATAGCGTGTGCAATGAATTGTTGGAATTAAGCAAGTGATTACGGATTGCTCCGATGAGTTGATGAAGATTCTTATACTGGAAGATGAGACGGATTAGAGGTTTTTGGTATATTGGTCTAGTTGGGAAGTCATTGGGGAAGAACGATTGGGTATTGTTAAAAGTTGTTCTCAGAGAGTAGAGTGTGAACTCAAATTGGACGAAGGTAAGGATTTGAGGTTTGGAGTCTTTGGAGTTATAGAGCATTAATGGGAATTTTGAGAAAACCTTGAGGGTGGATGTACTATTTGAGAGTTCTTTTGGGATGGTTGTTGCTACACGTGGGGATTTATGGGATTTGGATTGTTAAGAGAAGAAATTGTGTATGGATTACTAGCAGTTGATTAAGGTAACGATTGAGAACAAGTCCACTTTTATAAACAGATGACTAGAATGGTTTGGTTAAGTTCGTTTGATTGAATTTGGATAAGTTCGTAGTGGTTTTAATTGAGGATATTCGGATCTGTTATAAACTCAGAGGAAGAACAGGTAGAATGTTTGAGAATTGACTTGCAAAGGGTAAGTCGTTTGCTTTGGATGTTTATTGTGAGGAAAGTTCGAGAGAGCTGAAGTAGGATTTGTCTACGGCTTCAGTTTTGTTTCTGTGTGATCCTAATAAATCGGTTGTGAGGTATAGAGACGTGTCTCAGATGAGTTAGTCTGTGTGTTAATGCAAGAGGGTAAAGTCGTGGCTTATGCTTTACGACAATTAAGGAGTCATAAAAGGATCTATACTATTCTGGATTTGGAATTGGTTACGGTCGTATTGTGTTGGGATGTTTGGAGGTATTATCCTTATGGTTCTAGGCTCGAAGTGTTTTGAAATCGCAAGAGTTTAAAGTACTTTGTTGGTTTGAAGGAATAGAGTATGAGACAATGAGGATGGTTAGAATTTGTGATGAGTTATGACTTTAATTGGAATTCGTGATGAGTTATGAATTTAGCTTGGATTATCCTTCGGAAAAAGCTGATGTGGTGCCTAAAGGGTTAAGTCGAAAGTTGTTATGCATGTCTGTTTTGATGGTCAGAGAATTAGAATTATTTGAGCAGTTCCGAGGCTTGTGTCTGGTGTGTGAGATAACACAGGAGAGTGTGAGGTTGTAAATATTAACAGGGAACAATGATTTTTGGTGAATAAGAGAAAGAGTTAGACTTTGGACGTGAAATAGGTAGTTTTGATGGTTACGAGTAATCAGAGTGTGCAACGGAAGCGTGAAGTGGCATGAGTCGTATATGCGTGTGGGACTGGTAAGAGTTCATAGGTTGAACATTGGAAACATGTAGGAGTGTTGAGACCATTGAACATTTCAGGATGGAAGTGACATGTGAAAGGTTTGAATATTATTCATGGACTACTATGTAGATGGATGTTCTGGTTATATGTTCGATTGGGAATCGTAGCATTGTTGTAATAATGTTGTGTGATAAGGATGTTTGTATTATGGTTGTGTGGAGGTTGTTTAATCGATGTTGTTAAGTCGTGGGACTTAGGTTCTTGCCTTTGTTGTTGCCTCATTCCATGGTGCTGGTTCGAGTGCGTGTGGTTAATCCTTATGTGGGAGTCTGGCAACATGGTTTTCTTTGAGTCGTGAGTTAGTCGTCAAGTGCATTGTATGGGCTTTGCATCTTGTCGTTGTAGTTGTCGTTGTGTAGTGTTGTTGTAGTAGTTGGTGTTATCAGGGTGGTTTGTCAGTTTGTGTTATTCGTGGTGTGCTTTAGTTGGCCTGTTGGTTTGTTGGTCGGATGCGAGAGTCGTATTCCGAGTTGTTCGTCTCAGTTATATTTTCGAGGACGAAAATGTCTAAGTGGGGGAGAGTTGTAACGCCCCGATTTGTTTAATTGTATTTATTTATTTCATTTATGTGAATTTTGTGAAATGAGTGAATTTATTGTATTTTACCTGCTAATTGAGTTGATTGGTTAATTTTCCTGATAGGTAAAATATTTGCAATAAATTATAATTTCTTTTCAACTTTTATTTCCCTAAATATATTTCATCGGTATGTTTATGTTTTATCGCATTTTGAGAGCGTTTGGGAGATATTTGAGCTGGGGGTATTTTGGTCTTTTGGGGGGTAGATATTTTTATAAATAGAAAGTGGAGAGAAAAAGAAAAGAAAGAAAGAGAGTATTTTAAGTTAACTCTATTAATTGATCAATTGGTATTAGAAGACAAAATATCAATTGGAGATATTTTACCCTATTGGAATTATATTATATAATAAGTATTATATATATATATTGGTTAGAAAGAGAGAGAAAGGGAAAGTTAGAAAAGAAGAAAAATAGAGAGAAAGAAGAGAAGGAAAAGGGAGAAGAGGAAAAAAGAGGAAAATCGATAATAGCTTCGTTTCAAGCGCGATTAATCGGGCAAGGGTGAGAAGTTTCGATTATATCTTGCTTGTATATGTATATGTGTATGTTTTCTTGGATTGGTTTGGTTGTTTTCTCTAGTTTTTCATTTAGGTTGAAAATGGTAGAAATGATTAGAAATTGATGTTTTCACGGACGAAAGTCGGAATAAATCGCGTAGTAGAGTCGTGTGATGTTGGGTCTCGAGTTAGCGTGATCGTTTGATTGAATCAAGTTGAATTTGTAACTTTTGAGTTTTTGATATATATTGATGTTTTTGTGCAAATTGATGTGTGATCGAGTAAAAGTGTTTGGATATGTCTGGTAACATTGGTATAGGTTGATATTTAATCGGGTAAGGATAGGAATTAATCGGGAATGGTTATCGGTGTGTTTTCGAGTGGTTTTGAGCGAGTTTGGAATTGGAATAAACTGAGTAAATTATGTTTCAAAATATTTCAAAAATGGAAAATGTGTTGGATGGCTTTTTAATAGTGAAAATATTGTAGTATGTTAAATTCTGAGATCACAGCTTTTTACGGAATCGAAATCGGAGGTCCGGAAGGCTTCCGACGGTAAAAAAAATGCATTTTTCTGGGTTCTGACACGGGCCGTGTCACACAACACGGGTGGCCGTGTCAGATGTGTCAATTTGTGGCCATTTGGAAGTTTTGGGTGACACGGCCGTGTCACACAACACGGGCGCCCGTGTCAGCCCTGCTGTAGGTTTTCTTTCAAAATTGTTTCGATCGTAACTTTTGATCCGTAAGTCCGTTTTGACCCCCGTTCGAAGCGTTGGAAAGCTAATGAAAAGTTCCTTCTATTAAACATGGTTAGGAGGGTAAAATATGATTTAATTAATTCGTGTTTTTGGAAAATCGTCGGGTTGTCGGGTTTTTATCGCGTATAATGTGTGCGATTGATGCGTTATCATGCTATATGCTTTTAATATGTAACGTGTAGCTTGTGGGCCGTTATATGATGTGAATATACATGATGGAATGTTGTGATGATGGTTTATGACTTTATGGTAAATATGTGCATTGTTTTGGATGTGAATCATACAATAGTGCATTGATGCGAATGTATTTAGATTGTATGTGATTGTATGAGATGAATGCATGAATATATTGTGAATATGTATGCATTTCAAGAATGTCTTGAGTCATTTTGTATGTGAAGCATAATGATGTACATTCTTGTGTGGGGTGATTCTAATGAGAATCCATTGTAACGTCGTGTGCCTATGTGAGGTGTGAGCGGTGATTACAAACGATTGTGTGCCTAGGTGAGGTGTGAGCAATCGGTATGTTGTGGTGATGAATTGTGGCTGAAAGGCAAATAAATGCAATGTGTTGTATTTGATTATATATGCATGTTTATAGTTGCATATATGTGTGAAGATGCATTGGTTGTCATGAGTTCTTGTGTGTCAAGCATCATGATATGCATCGTTGTGACGTCCTGAGTGACGAATTGGGTTCCAGAGGGAATCCGCTATAACGTCGTATGCCCGCTTGTGGGGTGTGAGCGATGATTATAGACGATCGTGTGCCCGCTTGTGGGGTGTGAGCGATCGGGTCGTGTGTCCTCCTGTGGGGTATGAGCGATCCATAAACACCGTGTGCCCGCATGTGGGGTGTGAGCGGTGGGTGAACATCGTAGGCCCGACGGGGAGTTACAGTGATGTAACGAGCGATGGTTCCAGTAGAGTTCCTGAGTGAACTAGTATTGAGATTTGATGGAGTCGGTACCGCATATGCATTTTCATAGAATCGTTGTGTTGGTCTCTTTGCATCTGCATGGATTATGATTGCATTGTTTATATGTGGAAAATCATGATTTAATTGATTATGTGTGAGACATTGTGATATGCATTTGTGATAAATGTATAGTGCATGATTAATATGCAATTGGGAATGGGGTAATTATGTGATTGAGCTTGTGATAGCATTTGTGAATTGATGTGCATTCGTGTTAAATGCATTGAATTATGAATGATATGTTTTGTGTATAAACATATGCATTATATGTGAATATGTGATTATGTGATTATAATCTATATATGCTCTATGTGTGGGTATAGGATAATTGTGGTGAGGATTACTATGCATGTGAATTGTTATGTATTTGCATATTTTTATGCAATCTTGATTTAGTTGTTATTTCTCACCCTTCTGCTGTTTTATAATGCTCTATGAGGCATTGCAGATTAGAGTTACTGGAGGTCTTTTTGTGAAGATTATTCCTCCGTTCTTTTGTCGGTCTTGGTGTCTGCTCTGATACGTAGCACGGGAGTCGGGGAACGATTATATATATATATATATATATATATATATGTATACATTATTGATTGTATTTGGTAGTACTTTTGTATGTATAGTAGAGATTCTAAAATGATTTATTTTGTAAAACAAGTTAGTTATGGATCTTTCCGCTTTATTCCATAATTGGCCTTTCCTTTTGTTGGAAAAAGTTTCCCCTTTGAGAGTATTCTATTTTGTGCTATGTATCAAATTTATGAGCAGAGATTGTATTTTCTTTCTTCAAATGTGGCATCCTTATTTCTGTCCGAAAAAAATAAATTTTTAGTTACTCTGATTTTATAATGTGTTATTTATTCGCGATGGGAAAAGGGGTGTTACATTAGTGGTATCAGAGCAGGTCGGTCCGTCCGGCCAAGTTGTTGAGTCAGTTGGTGTGACAGTTGAATACTGTCGTTGTTGTTTGTTCTTTAGTACGTGATATGTGTGTGGAAGCACTGTCAGTACTTTCTGGTTTTTCTAATCCTTTGTCTTCAAGTGTGAGAATGAGATAAGTGGGGGAGAAGCTGGTACTTCTCCAAGTTGCTTCAGGTGGAGCGTTGGCTCAGTGTGTTGTGAATTGCAAGATTGTAAGTGCTCTTTGGACAGCGTGGTTCCCGATTCCGGAGGGAATGCGGAGGTAAGGTTTATGTCCACTAAGGATTTGTGCCTTAGGTAGTTTTGTGCGCAGGATGTAAGGAATGCTATTATAGTTTGGTAAAAACGGTTTATGCCCCATCATGATTGTCGGCTGTCTATTGGCAAATTGAGGAACTGATCACCCTTAATCTCTTGTTGATAGTAGACGGGAATTATGTTGGATGGAATAGGCGTGTCTTTCCGGCTTTGATAGCGTGTGCAATGAATTGTTGGAATTAAGCAAGTGATTACGGATTGCTCCGATGAGTTGATGAAGATTCTTATACTGGAAGATGAGACGGATTAGAGGTTTTTGGTATATTGGTCAAGTTGGGAAGTCATTGGGGAAGAACGATTGGGTATTGTTAAAAGTTGTTCTCAGAGAGTAGAGTGTGAACTCAAATTGGACGAAGGTAAGGATTTGAGGTTTGGAGTCTTTGGAGTTATAGAGCATTAATGGGAATTTTGAGAAATCATCATCATCATCATCATGAAATCATCATCATCATCACACTTAACATGCATGGATTCTTCAATAGTTAAAGTTCTTTTATTATAAATTCTATATGCCTTATTTAAAAGTGAATAGCCAAGAAATATACCTTCATCCGATTTTTCATCGAACTTACCAAGATTATCTTTGTCATTGTTCAAGACAAAACACTTGCATCCAAATATGTTAAAGTAAGCAATGTTTGGTTTCCTCCCTTTGAAAAGTTCATAAGGGGTCTTCTTTAGGATAGGTCTAATGTTAACACGGTTACTTACAAAACATGTCGTGCTTACCACATCCGCCCAAAAATACTTTCGAAGATTTGAGTAGCTAAGCATTGTCCTTGCAAGTTCCACCAATGACCTATTCTTTCTTTCTACAACACCGTTTTGTTGGGGGGTTCTTGGTGCCGAGAAGTTGTGAGAGATTCCATGTTCTTCGCAAAATTCTTCAAAGGAGGAATTTTGGAATTCTCCACCATGGTCGCTTCTTATGGAGGCAATTGTTAGTGATTTTTCATTTTGAATTTGCTTTGCATATTTCTTGAACGCCTTGAATGCATCACTTTTCTGCACTAAAAAGAATGTACAAGTATATCTAGAAAAATCATTAACAATAACTAAAGCATATATATATATTACCTCCGAAGCTTCTTGTTCTTGATGGACCAAATAAGTCCACATGCAACAATTGTAGTGGCCTTGAAGTGGACACCACATCCTTATATTTTAAAGTTAACTTAGTTTGTTTCCCTTTTTGACATGCATCACACAACTTATCTTTGACATATTTTATCTTTGGCAAGCCAATAACTAAATCATGCTTGATTAATTTATTCAAATGCTCCATATGAATGTGATCAATCCTTTTGTGCCACAACCATGAACCATTATTGTTTGCCATAAGACATTTAACCTTCAAAGATACGTCATCAAGGGAAATCATAAAAATATTGTTAATTCTTTTACCTTTAAGCTTTACCTCATTAGTGACTTCGTCTTCTATCAAGCATTCATCTTTGTTGAATTTGATTTTAAAGCCTTTGTCATAAAGTTGGCTTATGCTAAGAAGATTATGCTTTAGTCCTTCAACATAAAGCACGTCATCAATAGATGTGAAAGGTGGTGCTCCAACTTTGCATATGCCAAGAATTCTACCTTTTTTGTTATCTCCATAGGTAACATAACCCTTGGCCTTAAGCACTAGATTTAAAAATTTGTGAATATCTCCGGTCATATGCTTCGAACAACCACTATCAAGATACCATAGATTCGAAGTGGTCTTCAAGCAAACCTACAAAACAAATTAAGTTTTGTTAGGTACCCAAATTGCCTTGGGTCCTTCATAATTAGTACCTTTCTTTACCCACACATAATACCCACTTGCAACACTAAAGTTTCTTACATAGCAAGCATTAGGTGTATGGCCAATAATACCACAATAAAAACAAGTAGGAACAAAATTGCTTTTATATCTAGGAACATAAGATTTCTTCTTCACAAATTTTTTCTTTTTAGGATAAGGATACAGATTCCTATGTTTGTTCACTTTCTCTTTGGAAGTTTGGTCACTAGCCTTAACAAAGATTGTTTTACTAGAACTTGGTTTAGAAAACTTTGAGTAACCAAGTCCACTTTTATCATTTGAATATCTTTGATGAGTAAGGACCACTTCTAATCCAATTTTTCATTTCTCATATCTTTCAAGGACTCTTTTTAATTGAACAATTTGGAAAGAAAGTGATTCACAATTTTTACATACCAACTCTTGTTTTCCTTCACAAATTTTCTTTTGTTTTTCATCTTTTGATTCTTTTTCCATAACATCAACTTTTTCTTCTAAAGTTGTTATTTGTTTCTTTTGTGAAGATATTGTTTTATACAAAACCTTACATTCATTTTAGAGTTCATTAATGGCTTATTGTGCATCATTATCATAATGAGAAAATTCATTACTAACCTCATCATTTTCATCACCGGAGTTGTGTGTAGCCATTAGTGCCAAATTTGTACTTTCATCGCTCTCTGAGTTGGATGATGAACTAATGTCATTGTCGTCCCATGCTATATATGCCTTTTTATTTTTTGTTTCCTTCTTGCCTTTGAAACTTCCTTTCTTTGCGAGTTTTGGACAATCGGGCTTTATGTGACCTTGCTTTCCATATTCGTAACATGTAACATCTTGAGATGAAGTGGTAGCCTCCTTTTTCTTGAAGTGTTTCTTTCTTTTGGCATAATTAAAGGACTTGTCTTTATTACCAAAAAATTTACCGAGTCTTTTTACTAGTAGCATGAAATTTTTATCTTCCTCCGATGAATCATCATTTTGTTTATCTTCTACTTTCAATGCAATACTCTTGGATTTATTTTCTTGATGTTCATATTTTTCAAGTCGTCCAAGTTCTAATTCATGTTCTTGGAGTTTTCCAAATAGTGATGCGGAAGTCATTGTAAAAAGACTTTTCTTCTCCGATATTGCCGTAACTTTTGGTTGCCATTCTCTAGTCAAGGATCTAAGAACTTTGAGATTTAATTCATCATTAGAAAATGTCTTACCAAGTGCCATTAAGTGATTAGTCAAATGAACAAATCTTTTCTGTAATGCAACGGTGGATTCTCCGGGCTGCATTCGGAACATCTCATATTCTTTACGTAATGTATTCAATCTAGATCTTTTAACTTCAGTGGTTCCTTCATGAGTTTCCACTAAAGTGTCCCAAATTTCTTTTGCGGATTTACATTGTGAAACGCGGAAAAATTCATCCATGCTTAATGCACTTTGTAATATGTTAATGGCCTTCTTTTCATCAAGTATTTTCTTTTTATCATCTTCATCATATAGACTTTTAATTTTATGAATGCCAACACCATTAACCACACTCATTGGTCGATGAGGACCATTTTCAACAGTTTCCCATATTCCATCTCCTTGTGCTTCTAAGTGTGCTCTCATTCGGATTTTCCAAAAATCGAAATACTCTCTAGAAAATAGAGGGAGCTTGTTACTGCTACCACCATCTTTGAAAATCGGGTTTGTGCTTGCGGAAGCCATACTGGATCGGTAGGAACAGGTTACCTATAACCTGCTCTGATGCCAAATGTAAGTATAAAGTATGCCTAAGAGGGGGGTGAATTAGGTACTTAATAATTTTTTTGGTTTTTTGACTGTTTTATTTTTTACTTTCCTAAAGGTTACTATGTAATGAAAAGCGGTAAATTACGGAAAGTAAAGAACACAAAGAAATATATTGGTTCCACTCACAGTCTGAGAGTACTCCAGTCCTCTTTCAACATGAAAGAGATTTCACTATTGTTTGGACAAGACAAGACTCTTCCTAGTCTTTCTATACAAGTCACTAACAATGAACCACCAAGAACAACCTCTTGGATTTTTCCAACTAAGTCCAATTGAGAACAATCCTCTCACAATGGACCTCTTGTATCCACAATCCGGATAAGAAGGTTTACAACCAAACAATCTTATATCCAACAATCCTGGAAAAATAAGATATGGTACAACAAGAGTTTTTGAAACAAGTTTGTAGTATATAAATCCTATGAAGGACTTCTTCTCTTTCAAATATGAAATTTCAATATCATAAACTCTCTAAGTGCTCAAATGATACTTTTATGAATGTAATATGAAAATGGTATTAAAATAGTATCTTGTATAAAATTTCTATTATGAAAAATATGCTTAGAGATTGTAGAAAATTTTTGAAAGAGGTGAATGACAAATGAAACTTTGAATTCAATATATAGTGTGCATGCAACCATTCAATAATCAAGGCAATGCTTGAAAGAATTTCTGAAAATTATTATACAATGAATGGAAAAGATGCATGCAATAGGTATCATGAAAAGGTGCTTTCAAACAAAGTATTTTTCAGAAAAGCTTCAGGTGCTTTCAAAACCATATATCATCTAAAAAAATGACCAAGGCTTCAGATGAACTTTGAAAAATGTTTTATCAAGGTTTTAAATCAAAGAATTACTTTTTAATGCATGACTATAAAACTTGAGCACTAAGATTTATTTTAGACAAGAATTTCATATACCTAAACATCCAAGTGGATTCAAGTCTTAGGCAATATTTTTTTCCCTTCTTTGATCATATTGTAGAGCTTATCTTCACAAGTAGTAGATTCCGACTATATAATGTGTATAGTCGTGTGTTTCTTCTAACTTGTGTTTCCATTGGTGTTGAGCAGTATAGCTGGTAGGAATGATGTTACGATTGCTGCTGCATTACAAGCTGTTACATAGGCAGTGCAGAGTATCAATCGGAACACTGAGGATGTCAAGTTCCACAATTTGGAAAAGTTCCAGAATAACAAGACACCTATGTTCGAGAGTAGACATGAACCAGATGTGGCGCAAAAGTGGCTGAAAGATATTGAGAAGATCTTCAGAGTCATGGGGTGCACTAAAGCTCAGAAGGTGCAATTTGGCACTCACATGCTGAATGGGGAAGCTGAAGATTGATGGGATAACACCCGTCAAAGGATAGAAGCTGCAGGTGGTCCTATTACTTGGACGGTGCTCAAGGATGAGTTTCTGGAGCGGTATTTTCCAGAGGATGTTTATGGCAAGAAAGAAATTGAAATCCTGGAATTGAAGCAGAGAAACTCGACAGTCGTAGAATATGCGGTCAAGTTCGAGTAACTGGTGAAGTATTGTCCCTATTACAATATTGATGCTGCTATGGGTTCGAAGTGTATCAAGTTTGAGAACGGGCTGCATCCCAAGATCAAACAAGGTATCGGTTATAAGAAGATCAGATACTTTCCTGAGTTGGTGAACAGGTGTCAAATTTATGATAAAGGGGACAGGGCTCAGGTTGCTCACTACAAGGCCCAAAGTGACAGAAGGGGTAAGCAGAGACATGGGAGTACACCTTACAGTGCTTCGGCCGATAAAGGGAAGCAGAAAGTTGTTGTTGGCAAGAAGCCAAGTGGGGGAGGAAATTCTTCCAACCCTATCAAGTGTTTCAGATGTGGTGGCGCGGGCCACCGCGCTAATGAATGTTAGAATGAGGTGAAGAAATGTTTCAAATGCAGGAAGCCAGGTTGTGTTCGCGATGTTTGCCTTATTGTCTGTTAAAGGAAAGACGTCAATCAATGAATTACCGATAGTGAAAGAGTTCCCAGAAGTGTTCCCGGATGATATTTCAGAGTTGGCTCCGCAGCGAGAGGTAGAATTTGTAATTTATTTTGTTCCTGGTACTAGACATATGTCTATGACACCATACAGAATGTCAGCATCAGAGTTGGCAGAGTTGAAATCTCAACTTGGAGAATTGCTTGATAAGAAGTTTATTAGACCCAGTGTTTCGCCGTGGGGAGCTCCAGTGTTGTTGGTTAAGAAGAAGGACAGTATAATGAGGTTGTGTGTTGATTATCGTCAGCTGAATAAAGTGACCATCAAGAACAAATATCCGCTTCTGAGAATTGATGATCTAATGGATCAGATCGTGGGAGCTCGTGTTTTCAGTAAAATTGATTTGAAATTGTTACCATCAGATTCGGGTGAAAGAGGATGATATTTAGAAAACGGCTTTCAGGACTTGGTATGGACATTACGAATATGTTGTGATGTCGTTCGGAGTGTCTAATGCACCGGGCGTATTCATGGAGTACATGAAACGTATCTTTCATGCTTATTTAGACCAGTTTGTGGTAGTTTTTATTGATGACATTTTGATTTATTCCAAGTCGGAAAGAGATCATGCAGAGCATCTGAGGATTTCATTGCAAGTGTTGAAAGATAATAAGTTGTTTGTGAAACTTTCGAAATGTGTGTTCTGGCTGCATGAAGTGAGTTTTCTGGGACATGTTATTTCTGGTGACGGCATAGCCGTGGATCCATCCAAAGTAAGTGTTGTACTTCAGTGGGAACCTCCAAAATCAGTGACGGAGATTAGGAGTTTCTTGGGTTTGGCAGGCTATTACCGCATGTTTATTGAAGGATTTTCTAATTTAGCCCTTCCTTTGACTCAGTTTACTAGAAAAGGTCAAGCCTTTATGTGAGATATTTTGTGTGAAGAGAGTTTTCGGGAATTGAAGAAGAGGTTGACTACATCGCCATTGTTGATTCTACCAAATCCAGATGAACCTTTTGAGGTATACTGTGATGCGTCTAAAATGGGATTAGGCGGAATATTGATGCATGATGGTAAGGTCGTGGCTTATGCCCCACGACATTTGAGGGTACATGAAAGGAATTATCCTACTCATGATCTTGAGTTAGCTGCAGTGGTTTTTGTGTTGAAAATTTGGAGACATTACTTGTCCGGGTCGAGGTTTAAAGTGTTCAGTGATCATAAAAGTTTGAAATATTTATTTGACTAGAAATAGCTGAATATGAGAGAGAGAAGATGGTTGGAATTCTTGAAGGACTATGATTTTAGCTTGAGTTACCATCCCGGTAAAGCTAACGTCGTAGCGGATGCCTTGAGTCGGAAGACAATTCATATGTCGACATTGATGATTAAAGAGTTAGATTTAATTGAACAGTTTAGAGACTTGAGTATGGTTTGTGAATTGACTCCTGAGAGTGTGATGTTGGGTATGCTGAAAGTTAATAATGAGTTCCTTAGTGAGATTAAAAAGTGTCAGAAACTTGATTTGAAGCTAGTGGATTTGATGACCCCTGGAGGGTTGGATGCAGAAGGTGACTTTAAAGTAGATGATTTGGTGTGTTGAGATTTAGAGGCAGGATTTGTGTGCCAAATAATTCTGAATTGAGAGAAATGATCTTAGAGGAAAGCCACAGTAGTAGCTTGAGTACTCATCCAGGAGCTGCGAAAATGTATCAGGATCTTAAGAAATTGTTTTGGTGGCTAGGTATGAAGAAAGACATAGCTCGGTTTATGGATGCTTGTTTGACTTGCCAGAAGTCAAAAGTGGAACATCGAAAACATTCCGGTTTGATGCAACCGATGGAAATACCAGTGTGGAAGTGGGATAGTATTGCGATGGATTTTGTGACTGGTTTGCCGAATACGGCGAGAGACTTTGATTTTATTTGGGTGATTGTGGAAAGACTAACGAAATTGGCACATTTTATACCGATTAACATCAGTTTTCCGTTGGTAAAGTTAGCAGAGATTTATATCACAACAATAGTGAAGTTGCACAGGCTTTCGTCGAGCATTGTGTTTGAGAGAGACCCGAGGTTCACTTTCGGATTTTGGAAGAGCTTGCAGGAAGCTTTGGGTTCTAGTTTGATGTTGAGTTCCGCTTATCATCCGCAGACATATGGACGATCTGAGAGGACTATTCAGTCACTGGAAGACTTGCTAAGAGCTTGTATACTCGAGCAGGGGGTGTTTGGGATACTCATTTACCGTTTATTGAATTTTTATACAATAACAGTTACCATTCTAGTATCGGAATGGCGCCTTTTGAAGCATTGTATGGTAGGAGGTGTAGGACACCTCTATGTTGGCATGAGTCGGGCGAGAGTACTGTACTTAGACCCAAGATTATGCAACAGACTACAGAGATAATTTAGATGATTAGAGAGAAGATGAAGGCATCCCATAGTAGGCAAAAAAGCTATCATGATAATAGGAGAAAAGACTTAGAATTCAGCGAAGGCGACCATGTGTTTCTAAGGGTCAATCCTGTGACCGGTGTTAGTCGTGCGCTGAAATCGAAGAAGTTGGATCCTAACTTCATTGGACCATATCAAATTTTGTAGAGAGTTGGGACTGTTGCTTATAGAGTGGCGCTGCCACCTGAACTTTCAAATTTGCATGACGTGTTTCATTTGTCGCAACTTCAGAAGTATATTGCTGACTCATCCTATGTGCTTCAAAGGGATGAAGTGCAGATTTGGGATAATCTTATCGTGGAGGCGATGCCGATAAGGATCAACGATAGTAAGATGAAACAGCTAAGAGGCAAAGTCATTCCTATAATGAGAGTAACTTGGGGAGGAGCTGCTGGAGGAAGTGTGACCTGGGAATTAGAGAGCAAGATGCGAGATTCGTATCCGAAATTGTTCTCGTCGGGTACATTTTCGAGGACGAAAATATTTTAAGTGGGTGAGAGTTGTAACGCCCCATTTAATTATTTAGTCATTTTGTGATTATTTTGTGTGATTGTTTAGCATTGACTTAATTAAGGGTATGTGGTTAAGGGTGAGTGTGAGGAATTAGCCTTAATTGAGTAATATGAATAAAACCTTAGAATAATATGATAAAGATAAGTAATTAATAGTGAGTGGGAAATACTAGTAATATTATTGATATTATTATTATCATTATTATTATTATTATTATTATTATTATTATTATTATTATTGTTGTTATTAGTATTATTATTAATAATATTATTATTAGGAATTAATTAAAGAAGTAAAACACAATTTAGAGAGATTAGTGGGAGGTTATAATTAGTTCACGTAAAAGAGAAAGAGAGTTAGGGCAAGAATAACTAAAGTTTTCCACCATTGTTGAAGGAAGAAAAGATTGGAAATTTCAGGCAAGGGGGGAGAATGAGATTCTCTAATGGTGATAATAACATGAGAGGGTAGTGAGGGCTCCTTCCCCTCTTAGGTTTTCTTTGTATTTTCTTCTACTTTTTTATTTGTTGCATGATTGTATGATGAGTATTGTAAATTAGTGTCTATGTAATGTCTGCTACGAGTTTGTGTTGTATGTTGATGTTGTTGTGAAATTCGTATAGAATGTATGTTGTTGTGTTAACCGTGAAACCAGATTTGGAAATCTTGGGGGTTTTGGGGTTCATGAAAATAGGTTTTAAATGGTAGAAAACTTGGGTAAAATGATAAAATAATGAAGTAGAATTAGGACTTTGAAATCGTACTAAGCCAAAGATGGTTTTGGGTTTGACTTAGGAGCTTGGAAGTGCTCTAATGGGGGGAAATTCACACTGATGCAAAATATGGGATTTTGGTATGCAGACTGGTCATACGCGTATGGGGGGGCCATACGCGTATGAGGGACACCCCTAGTGGCCGTATGCGTCTGGTACGCGCCTTGTCCCTAGAGCAAGCACAACCCTCTACTCAAATGCGTATGAGAAGCGTATGGAGAGTGACCATACGTGTATGGGCATGGCCATACGCGTAGGGGGAGTTTTGAGGAGTTTTGAGAGAGAAATCACTCTCTGGTGATACGCGTATGGTCCTAGGCAATACGCGTATGAGACCTGGGCAGAGGAGCCCTACACGTACGATACGCAAGCTTGGGGTGAGGGAAGTGAGTCCATACGCGTATGGGCATGTTCATATGCTATGGGCATGTTCATACGCGTATGGGCATGTTTATACGCGTATGGCCAAAGCTGTGGTGAAAATTTCTCGTTTTTGCGATTTCTGTCCCGATTTCGCGTGTAATGCAATTTCTCTTGATTCGTAAGACTAAGATAGTATAATTAGACATAGGAGAACCTATTCATGATGGTAAATAGGAAAAAACATGGGATTTTATGAGAATGTCTGGTTGAGACGTGTTGGATGTTTATGAGCCAAGATTGTCGTGTGTGGACGATCTTGTGTTGTGGTGGTAATTTCGGAAGGAATTACGGTGAGTGTGTGGCTCACGTGGGATCATTTAAGATCATTAATTATGCTTGAATAATTATTATATTGTGCATAAGTTGTGTCATGCATTCATGTCATGTGATGTGGAGATGAGCTATGTGGGAATCTATGATGGGTGCCTAGTCTCATCCGGACTCTATGTGGGAGTCAAATGGAGATAAGTTGTAGTTCAGAGGAATGTATACGACTTATCCAGATTCCGACGGGAATCGGGTTCTAGGATGAACCGTACGTGATTGTGATGGTACCGCATGCATTGTATTGTGTCAGTCGAGTCGCATTACATAGGTCTATGATTGAATGTGGGCTGATTATGCCGGATGATGATGTGGCACTTGTATGTGCGTTATAATTAGATGATTGGTGTGATTTGTGTGTTAACTATTCCTTAGCATGTGATTTTCATTGTGTATTATTGAATGTAGTTCTCACCCCTTTTTCTGTTTGTTGTATCCATGCTCCTTCGGGAGTACAGATGATCAGGTACCTGAGTAGTGCTTGGACCATGTGTTGCTATTTGATCGAGTCTTAGGAGTCACTCTGATACGTAACACGTGAAATATGAGGATTCTGTATTTTCTTTAGAGTATTTGACATTTTGTTTGTTACATATCTGATTTTGATTAATGTTGTTGAACCACGTATTATGTGGAGATTTGATTTAATTGAAGCTTTAACGCTAAACCATTGATTTAATTCCGCTGTTTACTCAAATTATTTGTTTTTAGTAATGAATAAAATATGAAGTGATTTAATACTTTATGATGTTTTGTTGAATGTGGCATCCTACATGTGTAACTCTGATTTATTTCCGCAATTATTTTCGTATTTTAATTTTTATACGAATGGGTATAGTATGGTGTTACAAGATTGGGTTCTATAAAGGTGATTAGATCATGAGAGGGTAGTGAAGGTTTCTTTCCCTCGTAGGATTTTATGTATATTCTTCTCCTTATTTTGTTTGATTCTGTATCTGTGTGATTCTTGTTGAATTCATGTTTTGTGTAATGATAATGATGTGAAATTTGTGGAAATTATGAATTGTTGTTGTGTTTTACCATGAAAACAGATATGGGAAATATGGGTTTTAGAAGATGATGAAACTATGGCTTAAACTGTGAAAAACCTCAATATAATGATAGGTTAGTGAAGTTAAGTGAAGTCTTTAAGGGTATACTGGTATGGATACAGTTTTTGGGTCAAAATTAGGAGCTTGAGGGTGCTCTAATGGGTGAAAATTTGCACTGATGCGAAAACATAATTTTTGTTGTTGCAGACTGCCCATACGCGTATGCAGGGAGGAAATACTCATATGAGGGGACATCCCAGGGGCATACGTGTACGTTACGCACCCTGTCCATATGGCCAGCCCACACGTCTGTTGGTACGCGTAATGGGGAGCCTAATATGCGTAAGTGAGGGGGCAATACGTGTATGGTGAGTCCATTACGTGTATGGGAACTTCTTGGGAGAGTTTGAGGAAAACCCCCCTCTGATCATACGCATAAGGCTGGAGGCATTATGCCTATGATACCTGGGCATTTAGGCCCTATGCGTAGTATACGTAGGGAATGGGGCGAGGGAGCAAGGCAATACGCGTATGGAGTATGGCCATACGCGTATGAGCAGGCTTGCGTGGTGATTTTCCAATTTTCACGATTTCTTTCCCGATTTCGTGTGTAATGCCATTCCTCTTGGTTCACAAGACTAATATGACGTAAGTAGATATAGAAGGATCAGCAATGATAGGAATTATGGTAAAACATGGAATTTCTCTGTGAATTTCTATGTTATGTGTGATTTGATGCTTATGTTGATGAGATTGTTGTTGTGTGGACAGTCTTGGGAAAAGATGGTAATTCTATAGCGAATCACGGTGAGTATGTGACTCACGTGTGATCATTGGTGATCGTGTGTTATGCATCAATGAATTTGTATTATGCATAGTGGTATGTCATGCATTTTTATGTCGTGTCATGTGGAGATGAGCCTAGGTGGGAATCCATGATGGGTGTCTAGTCTCATCCGGACTCTATGAGGGAGTCAAGTTGGAGATAAGTTATAGTTCAGAGGAACATATACGACTTATCCAGATTCCGACGGGAATCGGGTTCAAAGAATGAACCGTATGGATTGTATTGGTACCACATGCATGGTGTAGTGTCAATTGAGTCACATTGCATACATGTATAACTGAGCGTGGATTGAGTATGATGAATGTTGTTGTGGTACTTGTACGTGCATTATAATTGTATGATTGGTGTGAATTGTGTGATTACTAATCCTTAGCATGTGATTTTCTCCTTGTAATTATGGAATGTAATTCTCACCCCTTTTCTGTTGTTGCGTATGTGCTCCTCGGGGAGTACAGATAATCAGGTACCTGGGTAGTCCTTGGAGTGTGTGTTGCTATTGATTGAGTCTTAGGAGTCACTCTGATACGTAACACGAGAAGGATGGGAAGTTGTTATAATTTGTGTTATTTTTCATTTGTTACGTATCTTGTTTTCCACATCATGTAAACAACGAATTTTGTGGAGGTTAATGTTATTAAAGCCTTAGTGCTGCTGAAGTGAACAATTTAAATATTTCGTTATTTAATTTATTTTTATGAGGAATAAAGATATGAAGTGACTTGATACTTCATGAGCTTTAAGGGATATAGCATCCTATCTGTGTATTTTCGATGATTCCGCAAACTATTGTTATAATTAAATGAATGGGGAGAGTAGAGTGTTACATGGTCGACCACTGAATTGAAGTCACCTCCCAAGCACCAATCTCTATCTATATATTTTGACCGAAGCTCCAAAAGATCCTTCCTAAGCTTTCTTTTAAGCAACAAAGAACAAGAAGAATAAACATTTATCACATAATAAAAACTACCCTTCCATTCTATTTTCACCCCTAAAATACCAGTCCCCTTGAAACCGAAAATTACCTCAAATAATCCCTCTTTCCATAAAGTTATAATCCCTCTAGATTGCCCTTCAGAAGTAGAATGAGACCAACCTACTATTTTCTTACTCCACATACTACCAATAATGCTAGAATTAACAAAATATAGTTTGGATTCTTGAATAAGAAAAATATCAGCCCTTCCTTGAATGATGATCTGATTAATTCTCTTCCTTTTTACCACATTACTGTTGGCTGGAATTTCGACGCTCTTGAATATTTGAAATAAACCAGTGGAGTTAAAAGAAATATTCTGGAGAAGAATATATTTGATTTCGACGAAAAGCTGGTAAGGACATAGTCGAAGAAAACTCTTTGCATAGAGGAATATTTTGGTCTGAGACTTTGAAATATTTTTGGTTCAGATTTAAGTTCGACGAAGTTCACTGGGAGTTACGTTCGACAAGCGTAATTTAAAATAAGGCTAATAACTGTTTTTTGGCCTTATCCATTTCTTGAGAAGACACGTGGAAAGTTGTAGATAGCGAAGTGCATGCAATAAAAAACGTGGCATCTTTTGGAGAATAGACACTTTAATTAGCGTTATTTTCGATTCATTATAAATAGGAATCTTAGTAATTAGGATTTGTGTATTCAAACTTGTACAAAAACTCAAATATTACTCAAAGTATTTATGTGTATTTAGAAATAAGTTCCTGAGTGCAATGTACGTGTGATCACCATATTTACACTTTTTATCAAATGATTTAAGATTTTGTCATTTACATTTGCTGTAAATTTACTTTGAAGTCATTTACATTGCAATTTACATTTCTGCATTTCTTTATGAACTGTAACATTATTTTTAACAAATTGAAAGAACATTGTCGAAATGTTCATAAGTAATAAAACTTGAAGAAAAATAAAAGCACATGTCCTATGATCAATCTAGTCGATCCTGCGAGTAACCAAAATTATAGAATTTGGAAGACTAGCACTTGGTTACCAATTTCGACGGTAAACAAATTGGCACGCCCAATGGGACCAATGCTTGTACTTAGTTTCTGAAAAATATTTAGAAGTTCTTCATTTTGTGGTTTCTCTAACTTCGTTGCATGAGATTAAGAAGTGGTAAAATAGTCACTAATAACGAAGCAATACCAAGAAGGAGATACATAAGAAGGATGGCGAATCCGCCAAATAACAATGGAGAACAAACCCGTATTTCGATATGGGAGACTACGACCACATCATCTGTGTCCAAAGCTATTCCATCCACGACAAGTACGACGACCATACCGTCAAGCACTCACAGTGGACCAATTTTATCTCCTATGAGGACGTAGGGTTAACCGGTGACCCCTCCTCCAGTGGGAACTAGTACACTCAAGCCTTATGTGTCTGGCTTTACAATGCCTTTGAATGATCGCGAACAACCATACGACATGCCAACTTCGATGATGGCAAATTTGCACAATGCGACGTCAACATTCGCTGACCCAGTGGTGAACGTGTTTTCTCATTTGCAAGGGTCTGGATCAGCTGTTAACAATATGGGTCAAATTAACCAACCCCCAGGGATGTGATTTTCTGCCCTACAAATGCCCAACTTTACTACGAACTCTGCAGCAGTTTTAAGGCAGCAAATGAATGAAAGTAACCATTATATAGACCATATACTTTCCCAACAGATGGGCACAATATTTAAACCTTTGATTCAAAATACCACCCAAACGAGCCAATAGATAGCAGCACAGTTGATGCGAATTGCAAACTTCTTTGGGGTTCCACAAGCACCTCGATAACTTCAAAGGGAATTGGTGGTGGAAAACCAAGGAGAAAACCTTGAGGAGGATCCTACAATTAACCAAGCCCGGCGAAATGCACCCCGTGTAGATGTGGCTAATCAAGGAGTTAGAGTCGAACCCCCTAGGGTCGAACAGTTAGTGCCAAGGGAGCAGGAACCAAGGGTGATAATGCTTAACAGGAATCAAGATCCAGACGAAGTCATACATTGAGTTCAACACGATGATATGGCAGGAGATAATAACTTGGCTGCCATGGTCGAAAGGGTTATGGCGCAAAATAGGGTAAACATCGGCCTCCATAGGCCTAACTATATTTCTCTGTTGTCTGAGTACATTTTGCATACCGAATTGCCTAAGGGATGGAAGGTCCCAAAATTCACTAAATTCTCTGGAGACACTAGTGAATCTACTGTTGAACATGTGGCAAGGTATCTATCTGAGGCAAGGGGCATTGCGAATAATGAAAATTTAAGAATAAAATACTTCCCCAGTTCTCTTACTAAGAATGCATTTACATGGTTCACTACGCTCCCAGCGAATTTGATTTATGATTGAACTCGTCTAGAAAGATTTTTCCATGAACAATTTTACAAGAGGCAGTTGAAGATTAATTTGAAGAAATTGGATAGTATTAAGCGCAAGTTTATTGAGAAAATAGATGATTATCTCAATAGATTCTATTTGCTAAAGGCAAGGTGTTTCACACAAGTGTCTGAGCACGAGTTGGTCGAGATAGCCGCTGGTAGTTTAGATTATTCCATCATAAAGAAATTAGACACCAAATATTTGAGGGATATGGCCCAGTTGGCTGACAAAGTTCGACAAGTAGAGCGCTTGAAGGTTGAAAATGCCAGAGCGAGTAAGAATAATAGGAAAGAAAAGGTAGCATATGTCGAATTTGATGAGGATGATCAAGAAACATATAGTGACCCTTTAAGTTTCGACAAAAGCGAAATCGACCTGGCTGAATTAAAACAAGGGCCACCCTATTCATGCAAGGTTCTTGCGCATTCGAATGGTAAAAATCTCGTTGAAACGGAAAAGAACGACAAATTCCCTAAGAAGACATATACTTTCAACATCACCAAATGTGACCAAATTTTTGACTTACTAGTCAAAGATGGCCAAATGATAGTGCCTCCTGGCGCTAAAATACCTCTGTTAGAACAACAGAAGAAAAAAGGTTTTTGTAAGTATCACAATTTTTTAGGCCACAAAACCTTACAGTGTTTTCTTTTTAGGGATCTGGTGCATAATGTGATTAAGGATGTGTCGCGATGAGAAATGGATATCAAGTTATTGATTAACTTGAATCGCAAATCATTATTCACCACCGGTCTTTGATTTATCCATGGGAAGGTAGAAAGATCGAATAACCCACAGTATGCAATGCAATGCAAGAGAGAATCTAAGGTTCGGGGGTTGGTTATACCTAGGGAAGGTGTTAGCATCCTAAGCATCTGTAGTACTCTACAGGAACCTCTTGTTAATACTTAAGTTATCTATTGTTATCTGTTTGCTAAGGGTAAGGATAAGAGACTGTTTCTGCGTTGTTATTCTTCTGAAATTTATGTGCTTGCGTATGTGTGTTTTTTTGTATATTGGTATGGTGGATTGATTTCTGGTGAAATGATGATGAATGGTTTGTTTTCTGATCTTTGTGTTTGGATTTCTGATGAATTTGTCTGGTGGTGGATTTGTGATGGCTTATTCTCTGTAAACTCCTCCTTTCTTGATGAATATTCATGCTCTTTATATATGGGCCTATGATGACCAACCAAAGAACTTGTTATGGAAACTACTGATGTTGTCTTGAAATTGTTTTGGGAAGGAATTATGTTGTCTGATGTGTTGTGCTTGATTTGGAAAATTTTGAAACCTTTCATTGTTGTATTGAAATCATGATCTTCTATGTTGAAAACTCTTGATTCTCTGCCTAATGCCATGTTTTGGAAAGAATCTTCTCATGAATTATGTGATGGTATCCTTTTTGGTTTAGGAAAACCTGTAACCATTGTGATATTATCCATAATTGCTAAAAATGATGACAACGAATCTGATTTGGAAATTCTGAGGCCATGCTTTAATTCCTTTTGAAACACGATAATATGGTCCTTGATAGCTTTAGATTCTGCGCATGATTCTCTTCTCAACATAAATAACTTCTTTTTTTCTCTTGACAAATTGTTTGGATTTATTTTTTTTACTGATATGGCAATTGATTGAATGGGGGTACTCATACAATTTTGGAAGGGTGTAAAGTTGTAAACACAAAGTTTAAGGCCTATTTTCTAATTTGGAATGTTTCAGTGTTGTTGACCTTGTTCTGCACATCTTCTATCCTCATAATTGATAAAACTCGTTATGACCTGAGAAGTTAACACTGATGCCTTGTATCATGAACCTTTAATTGTGACTGCTATACATTTTTCTTGCTCATTGTTTTAGTTGTGCACTCACTAATATTATCTTCTTTCCCTTTTTATGATGCTTGCTTGTGAATTCCATTATCACTCAATTCATTTGGAATGCTTGGCTACTAATGATGATTTGTTGACAATATCTAATCATTTCTCTTTTTCTTCATTTCATGTACAACAATGTGGGATTGAGAACATTGAAGAGCTGCTCATAATTAATGGAATCATGGCGCTTGGAGGAGGCCTTGGGAATCACTTGGGTTGAGAAAGAATCAGTCATTGGCTGCTAATGATAAAAAGAAGTATTTAGATTTCCAAGCCTTGGACGGGAGTTCTTCTTTATAGGATGACACTTCTAGCTGTGAATTGTGTCCAATAAATCTCTTATAGTAAACTTTGTATTTCCAAGTTTTGTACATTCTTTTGAATAAACAATTGGTTGTAAACTAAATTGTATCCAAATTCTGGGCATCCATGAGCCTTAGTCTTGCAAGTCAAGCCTTGCGTTGTAGATTTAGATTCTTAAACAAACTTGAATCTAAAGAAAGAAATGGATCTTCAATTTGTATATTCATGATAGAATGTGAACCTAAAACCAACTTGAATCAAATCTAAAGCTTAAAATTATTAACTTGTTTGAACTCAAACTTGAATAACATGAGAGAAAAAAAATTTGGCGAATGAGATTAGTGCCATGCTTGAAGAATGATTCTAAACCAAAGCCTTGAATTAAGATCACATGATTCAAAACTTGAACCAACTTAAATAATCCAACCATGCTCTTGAATCAACTTGAGAGATTTAACTTTGATTTTCCATCAACCATACTTATCTTATGCTTCAATCAAACCTTCACCCAAAACTTGAACAATATCCCTTGATTGTTTCATGAAACCTCTTAATTCAAATTTCTCTATTAATTGTTGCAACCAAATTAACATAGCTAGCTTGCTTAATATATGGCCTTAGGATCAATTCGGGTAAGTTCCAAAATATATTAAGACAAAATTGTAAAAAAACCAAATCCCATGCCCTGAAATGAATTCATTCACATATCTTATGCAATGATTATGTCATGACTGTTTAGTCATGAGAATGAGAATGAGGGCACACCTCCCTTCTATCTCCTCTTGAAATTGCCAAACCTACACAAAATGGTTAGTGATAAAAAAACAAAACACACGAAGACCTAAAGATGCTATGCAAAGAACAAGGGATCTTAGGGTCAAAAATTAGGATGTGACAGATGCCCCTATTTAAGTTTCTTCTATCCGGATATATGGAGATCGAAATCTTCGTCTCGACGAGATAGGAGGGACTTAAATACAAACATGCACAATTTTTGGCCCTAAGATGCCACCAAATGCACATGCTATGATATGAAATGATATGAAATGCAAGACAAAGGAACCTGTGAGGAATAATGTCACAGGGGATAACTGATGTTGAAATATGGAAAGTAAATAAAGAATGGAAGACGCGATGAAGACGACCTGACAAGACAAAACTACACGGGGAGAAAGAATTAATTCCATTGGGGAAGGAGACTATAAGCTGACAATCACAAGGTATCTTAAGCAGTAGGGTGTCTCCCAATGAGATAAAAGTGTATATTGTAAAAGTAATAAATAAAATATGTTTCCCGGTATGGTTCAGCTTCTTCTCTAACTGGATGTTATACTTAGAAAAAGAGTAAATAAACTTCCCCACGCCTCGAAATTGTATGCCAATGAGCGGGTCTCAATTTCTTACTTAAAAGGGTAAATAAACATCCCCACGCCTCAAGGTTGTATGCCATGAGCGGGTCTCAGTTTCTTCCTTAAAAGGGTAAATAAACCTCCCCACACCTCAAGGTTGTTTGCCATGAGCGGGTCTCAATTTCTTCCTTAATCAAGTATTTTACTTGAAAAGGGTAAAAATAAACCTTTCAACACTTCGAGGTTGTATGCCACGAGCAGGGTTTCAAATAGATGTTGTGAGGTTGTATGCCACGAGTAAGTCTGAAAATAAACGCTTCGAGGTTGTATGCCACGAGCAAAGTCCTGAATTCCTCCGGGAAAGGTGAATACTTATGGGATAACATCTTCACATGGGATGGAATTTTACTGGAGATATATGGCTTCAATGGGGATCCATAACTTATTGGAGATTTGGAAACAATCACCAGGGATCTTTCAAAAGATATGTAAGCCAGTTATTTTTGCAATCATGTCTTCTCAAATAAAGAGAAAGATCATCTGAATCTTCACCAAACTTCTCGAAGAGATACCATTTGATGGGAGTAAATTGGATAATGGGCTCACTGGAGAGAAACACCACTGTGGAGCAATATTGCTGTAGTTGAAATTTCATTGAAGCAAATAAAATTCTTGTAACAGGAATTCTCAAATAAAGAGAATACTTGTAAAGTCTTCAACATGCTTCTCTGACGGATTTTTGGAGAGATAACATTTGATGGAGAATAAATTGATAATCTTGATAGCTTCACCGGGGATGAACGAACTGTCTTGGGGAGACTGCCATTTGTCATCCAGATAGAAAACTTGAGAACAAAACAAACTGCTCAAATAAAGAGCGGCCACTTGTTGTCTGGGTATAAATTCCACGAAAATGTTGTAATAATACTGCTGGAGAAATAAATTTTGTCTTCCATAGAGATCTTTAAATAGGTTCATCCTAGGGAGCCAAAGTGCAAAATAAATGCACGCTCGATCTAGGTTCAAAAGCCTAGAGAGATTCAAAATTGTGATTCTCAGGGACCAAAGTTCAATCTAGGAAATAACTGAAAAGAAATGGCCAAACAAGACTCAATCCAAGGAGGAATGAACTCAACAGGGGTTTATCTTTATCCAAAAATGGAAAAGAAAACTAAAGCAACCATCTTCCACGAGGATCAAACTTAGTGGGGAATTAGAAAAGATGTGCTCTTTCTGCTTAGGGCTGACGATTCTAATTTGAGGGAGGAGACAAACCCAGTCACTTGGGGATAACCACGACCAAAGTGAAAGAACGAACAAACAACACAAAATGCAAGATATAAAATGCGCACAAGCCATGTATCTACATGAATGCATGTATGCCATGCTTATGCTGACAAAACAACGAAGGAGAAGTAAACTGGAGATAAAATAGACATCTCGATACGGATACTCAGCCAAACTTCGCAAGATAGAAGCATCAATGGGGATGAAAGGAGAGCCACATATGGGGTCACATTCCTACTTCAATGCCTCAAACTTCTCTGGGGAGAAGAGTACTCCACTTGGGGATATAACATCATTACTTTACTTAGGGGATTGTCAAGATGAATCTGGTTACTCTGTTAAGGATGAGAAAGGTCCACTAGGGAAATGATCAAACTCATGATTAGAGAGACTTCACAGGGGATAAAATAAATATATGTTGCAAACTAAAGTAGTCTGAAAGGGAGTTGTAATTGGAGATGCCAGAGCTGAGGCCTCACGGGGATAAAATAAATATCCACTTTATTAGGGAAGCTCGGATTAACGTTGCAGCTGAAGATGTTAGATTTGAGACTCCATGGGGATGAAATAAACATCCGCTTTGTTAGAGGATTGAAGTTGTAAGAAACCCACTCACTGAGGAGTGAAATAACATTCGCTTCGCTGGGGAAGGTTGAAGCCAAAGGTTATTGGGACTTCTTAGGTCACCAATAGGGGAAAACTTGCATCAAACCTGCCATAGCTGCTTGAAATAGAGATTCACCAGGGAATGATCGTGACTTCCTGAAGTAAAGACTTACTGGGGAGTCATCACACTATTTGGAATAGAAACTCTTTGGGGCATGGGTTATGGAGACTGTTAACGTCCTTTTAGTGTTCAAGAATCAAAGTAATACGCACACAAACCTAGTAAAATGATTTTAAAATTGTTTCAAAACTGCGTATCAAAAGATTAAAAAATCATTTTGCGAGATAAAAAATTTTCCAATAAATAACAAAAGCTTCAACTTTATGTATTGAATGGCAGTCGGCAAATTGCATGACTCCATATATTATTACAACGTTGGAAAATGGTAAAAAAAAAAGTTACATAAAAAACAAACAACCGTTATTCTCTTAAACAAATTTTGAATTTCCTATGTTCTAGGCTTCTGAGGATCTGACTCTTGACTTGCTGTAGTGAGCTTCGACGAACCAAACTGAGTCATTTTCTTTTCACCTCTAGGTATAGTACTTCTTTACTGCATTCACTTTCACAGGACGAGTGATTTCTTCTCCATCCATAGTTGCTAACATCATGGCGCCTCCTGAAAGGACCTTCTTAACAACATAGGGGCCATCATAGTTAAGAGCCCACTTCCCTTTAGAATCAGTAAGGAAATACTGAATTTTCTTAAGCACAAGGTCTCATTCTCTGAACTCACGAGGTCGAACCTTCTATTGCGTGAGAATCGGATATCAAGCTATTAATTAACTTGAATCACACATCTTTGAAATTCACCACCGAGCTTTGATTTATCCAAAGGAAAGGGTAAAGATCGAAGAAAACCCTAATTGCGCTATGTGAAGACACAACTAAGAGATCTAAGGTTCGGGGGTTGGTTATACCTATGGAAGGTGTTAACACCCTAAGTATCTGTAGTACTATATAGGAACCTCTTGTTTGTATTCGTGTTATGTTATGTTTTCTTGCTAAGGGATCTGTGCTAAGGGTAAAGGTAAAGACCTAAGGGTAAAAACCTAAGGGTATGTACACTAATTATGCTCGCCAAGACGTCACATCTCGTGCCTACATATCCTAATAAGGATGGAATCAGAGCACTCGTAGTTCACCTTAATGAGGGTGAGGAACCATTAACTATGGTCAAAGTTCCAAGGGGAATGAGTATGATACTCATATAGAGTTAAAGAACTCTCTAAGTCTAAGTTGTAGGGGTAAGTGAATACTCATGATGATGAGAATCACATAGAGTTTAAGAACTCTATCCTAATTCTAAGTTGTGATGTAAGTGGCTCTAATGAGGCCAAGGGAAAGATAAGGCTCTAATGAGGCCAAGGAGGGAAATGTGCAACTATGATGATAATGCTCACAAGGGGGGAACCTAACTACGTCTAAAGGAGAAATGGCTCTAATGAGGCCAAGGGTTGATCCTAATGAGGATAAGGGATGGCTCTAATGAGGCCAAGAGGGAAGATGGATCTAATGAGGCCAAGGGAAAGATAAGGCTCTAATGAGGCCAAGGAGGTAAATGTGCAACTATGATGATAATGCTCACAAGGGGGGAACCTAACTAAGTCTAAAGGAGAAATGGCTCTAATGAGGCCAAGGGTTGATCCTAATGAGGATAAGGGATGGCTCTAATGAGGCCAAGAGGGAAGATGGATCTAATGAGGCCAAGAGGGTAATGATCTAGCTATGACTTTGAGGTTAATAGAGAGACTTTCCATTGGAAGGAGGAGAAAATAACTACTTGTGAAAACAAGTGTTGGTTAAGGGGGTTTAAAGTGTGAGTGATAAAATAGGGGTCAAAGGACTCAAGTAGGATAAACATCCAAGAAGGGCAATAGCATTAATCAAACACAAATCACATATATAACATCAAAATGTCCAGATAAACATCCATGTGAATCACCCTTAGGCATGAGCAAGATTAAGTACGACAAAACATAATGAAATGATGCACAACAACTCAATCATGAGTAAATGATCAAATAGGCAAGCCAAAGCACTCTTGAACCATGAAGTCATAACTTTAAAAATCTTTTCAAATCATGAATCAACACATATTCAACTTACAAGACACTTTAAGAAGAGTTACAAAGAAACTAGGCCAAAACATGGATGAAAGGAGGGTTACATTAGCACAATGTTCAAAATTAGAAAAGAGGGTAAACAATTCCAAAACCAGAACTTAAACTCAAGTTTAAACATTCCATAATGTGTGTGTGAAGTGTTATGCAAAGATAAGCAAGATGGTTATCCCAAAACCAAACTTCTATGTGAGACACCAAAGGTATCGAGCAATGAATCGAGGGTTAAACAAGAGCAGCCAAACCAAACCAAAAGACCTCATTCAAGGTCAGCAATCAACCTTAAAACATCCTCCTAATGTGTCCTAAGACACTCTAAAAAATCAACCCAAGAAACCAAAGGGAAGTATTCATTTTAAAAGAAGTTCACAAACTAGGTTAAAAACTACCCTTAAGTTTATAAAATCAGAAATAAATATTAAAATAAAGTAAAAATGAAAATAAAAGTTTTATAAAATTAAATTAAACTCCTACATGTTAGCATGAATTTTCTGAGATTTTTTATCAAAAGGAGCTACTTTTAATAAGGCAAAAGTGAAATGAAAATAAAAATAAAATATTTGAAATAAGCCAAAATAGGGAGGGTGTATTAGTAAGAACAACATGAACTAAGGGTCAGTTGTGTACGCATTGGGCCTTCCAGACAAGGGGTGCTAATAGCGAACGGGACAAAGCCCTGGCCCAAATGAGAATGAAACTCTTCAACCAAGTGAATGTTCCACGGTTGTGTACAAATAATCATGTGGAACAAACATCACCCGATCACTAACCACTTAAGTGACTAAACGACAAAAAAACACAACAGCCTCTCTCACGCTGCCACGCCATCATCTCCCTCATGCAAAACAACCAAACTCATGAACCCTAATCATAAAAACCAGAAAAATACCATGGCTTCCTCTCATCTTTCTCAATCATTTTCGCTCTCATCTCTAAATAAAAAATGACAAAAAAAAGTATCATGGTGAAGTACTCAGAGAGTAGAACAACAACACACTTCATACATCTCAAAACAAGAGCTTAAACATAGAGAAAATGGATGTTAAAGTTAGACATTTCATGTTGAGACACAAAACTGAACTATGAGAAACAATCATAAACTCAAACCAACTGGCCATGCTAACATCTCAAGTTAATGCAGGTGCAAAATATGGACAAATTAATATCATTCAGAACCAGTTAAACTTAAACATGAGAGCACGAGGACATGGAAGAAACCCTTACCATGTGGAGACAGTCCACTGCTTCTTCAACTCAGGGACTTAGAAATCCAAATAAGTTCAGCTTCTCCATTTCAAAGATGAAAGAAAAGGCCAAGGATCCAACTATTCTGTGACAGAAATGGTGATGTGGAAGCCACTGATGAAGTGTATAACTCTTGGTTGTTCTCACGAGTTCTCTCTCTTTTCTTATGATATATTGGTGTGTTGATGTTCTGTGTTGTGTTGAGATAAGGGTTGGGTCTTCTTTTTATAGCCAAAGTAAATTGGTCCCTTCATAAAGACACAAAGGTTCTCCACTTTGTCTAAGAGAGAAAGAGATAGGCTTCAGATCCTACACGCATGGCTCCCTCCTCTTTCAGTCTTGAGCCAAGTGCATCTTGTCTATTGCTTGTGTTCATGGTTAAGTCAGAAAGTGAAAAGCAAGAACCAAAAAGTTGTGGTGCAAGCAATGGTTACATGATGGTCTATAGCTTTAAATCATGGCAAACTTTTGTATGTCAACTTATCAAGTACATGGCAGCTATAACTTTTGATCCACTTTCACAGGTTTTAGGTGCAAAGTACATGTTGGGAACTGAAGAGAAAATCAGTAGAGTGTACTTGGTTAAGATGTTGTTCAGGCCTTCGTTCAAAATGAAGGCATAGTTTGTGCAACGAAACAAGATCATGGCCTCTACTTTAGTGCACGATAGCTTCATGCTCATGGAACCAAATGAAATAGTTCTTGAATCTTTTGAAAGATGGCATGAAATGAAGCACACTTGGTGTTGGTGAAAAGTTAGGATAAAGTCTAGGCACACATGAAAAGTTGTGGTAAAGTTAGTGACTACGAGGAATCAAAACCAGAATTCTTCTAAGCAACAATTCATCATTGCAACATGACTACTTTAGTGCACCATAACTTGGAGAATACTTCACCAATTCTTGAGATTTTTGGTTCAATGTAAAGTAGGAAGATCCTAGAGCAACTTTCATGTGAAAAACATCTTGAGATGGGGCTTGGATAGTTTAGAGAAAGAGCCATAAAATCGTGTCCCACATGTTATCAAAAATACTTAGAAAAAATTCTAAGTTATAGGTTTTTTCCAACATTGAAACACCAACTTTGAAATAACATAACTTGAGATTGATTAATCCAAATGGGGAGTTCTACACATGCTTGGAAAGCTTGAAGAACAAGGAACAAATTTCATGTTCAAGAATTTTGGTTTTGAAACTTGGAACAATGAGAAAAATGGCCATGAAGTTGTGTAAAACTAGAGCAAAAATGAGTAAATTTTCACTAAGTCATAAATGGATTTGGACTTCCAAGTCTCATAACTTAAAAACCAAGCCTTTTTTGAAGAAGGACCCTCTAATATACCTTGAAGTTCATGGTGAGAGCTTCAATTTGAGCTCTGAGTCACAAAAATTGGATGCATGGTTTGAAAGCTATGACTCTTCAAAGTTTACACAAGGAGTGAATTCTTTCACACTTAGAAAATTCCAAGGACCAAACCTTGCCCTTTTTGCAAGAAACCTCTCAAATGTTAACTTCTCATGCTCTAACTCAACAATCAAGCATGTCTTGATGGAATATGGCTTGAACACTTCATCTTGGATCAAAACCCTCAAAAGTCAAAGGTTTGACTTTTCAGTCAAAACCCTAGTTCCTTCAGGAATTCCACTGTGTGATCCTTAATGATTTTTCTTTCTCAATCTCTTCAAATAACAATGGATGGCCTCTAAGGGTGCATATAGACACATGGAATCAAGTCCCAAGGCTTGGGATCATGCCTTGATCAAAAGTCAAAGGCATGGTTGACTTTCCCTAACCAAAACCCTAATCTGGGGCCAGATGAACTTGTGGCTCATTGCATTTGTGATGGGAACCAAACACACTTGGTTTCTTGTTGAATAATACCCATTGAATGTATGTAAGCTCAATTGGTTGATGAACCAACCAAGGCATTGACTGATCACAACAAGATTCCTTAGTGATTATTCAGGTTAAAACCCTAATTCCACAACTCTTGATCTGAGGGTCTTCTTGAATTCTCTTGATCCAACCTCATGAGATCATGGCATATGATTTGAAAACCTCATGATTGGTCTTCAAGACCAAATGGTTAAACTTTGGAGCCTCAGTTGGCTTTCTTGAACAGATGACTTCAAACACCAGTCTCAATCACCTATTGAACACCTAGGGTGGTTGTATGGAGTCAAAGAGTGTCTTAGGAGACCTTGAAACATGTGAGAGCTTGGCTTATTGATGTTGCCCTCTTTCTTGTGCCAACCTTAACTTTTACACAAAAGAAACAAACTAGGAAGATATTGTGGTTAGTTAACAATGCATAGATGATTGAACCCTAATGCAAGTGCAAGATGTTATGACATCTAAGGGGTAAAATTTGGGTATAACACCTTCTTATCAAAAGCCTTCTTCATCCTTTACTAGTATAGTTTCCGTGACATAGAGCCGTCAACCTCTTTTCCTCAATCAAATTCAACTGGTCATATATGCTTTGACACCATTCAGCCTCTGAGAGCTCTGCTTCCATCAGAACTTGCATAGAAGGGATCTCGACCTCCACCTGGAGTACAGCTTCCATACCATAAACAAGTGAAAAGGGGGTTTCCCCTGTTGACGTGCGTACTGAAGTACGGTACCCATATAGAGCAAATGGGAGCATCTCATGCCAGTCCTTGTAAGTGACCACCATTTTCTGAATAATCTTCTTTATATTCTTGTTCGCTGCTTCGACTGCTCCATTAATCTTTGGTCGATACGGAGAAGAGTTATGATGTTCAATCGAATTCTGCACACAACTCTTTCATCATTCTGTTATTCAAATTAGAGCCATTATCAGTAATGATTTTACTTGACATACCATATCTGCAGATAAGTTGGTTCTTGATAAATCTGACGACCACCTGTCTGGTAACATTTGCATATGAAGCGGCTTCGACCCATTTGGTGAAATAATCAATTGCGACTAGAATAAAGCGGTGTCCATTAGAAGCTTTCGGTTCTATCATACCAATCATATCAATACCCCACATGGAGAAAAGCCACGGAGACGAGATAACATTAAGGAGCGTTGGTGGTACATGAATTTTGTCAGCATAGACTTGACACTTATGGCACTTTTTAGCAAACTTATAATAATCAGACTCCATCGTTATCCAGTAGTATCATGCCCTCAAAATTTTCTTTGCCATAGCATGTCCATTAGCATGGGTGCCAAAAGATCCCTCATGAATTTCAGTCATTAACATGTCTACTTCTTGCTTGTCGACACATCTTAGCAAGATCATGTCAAAATTTCTCTTGTAAAGTACATCATTGTTCAAAAATAAGCTGCCAGCCAATCTTCTCAGCGTCTTCTTGTCTTTGTTAGATGCCCCATATGGGTATTCTTGCTTTCGGAGAAACAACTCAATATCATAGTACCAGGGTTTTTCATCGCCAGCTTCTTCTATCGAAAACACATAAGCAGACGTGTCGAGGCGCATAACATCAATCTTGGGACACTCATTTTAATGATTCACTACGATCATAGAAGCCAAAGTCGCCAGGGCATCTGCCATCATATTTTCGGTACGATGAATGTGATGGAACTCAACTATATTGAATAAAGGGAGTAGTCTTCTTGCATAACCTCTGTATGGAACCAAATTATTCTTATTGGTTACCCAGTCTCCCTTGATTTGGTATATCACCACAGCAGAATCGTCGTACACGTCCAAATTCTTGATTCTCAGGTTTATTGCCTCTTCAAGGCCCATAATGCATGCTTCATATTCGGCTTCGTTGTTTGTGCATGGAAAATTTAATCTTGAAGTGAACGGGACATGGGATTCATGAGGAGTCACAATGATTGCCCCAATCCCTTTTCTGTAGTTATTAACAGCATCATCAAAAATCAAACCCCATTGAGAATCTAGTTCAGGCCCTTCATCTGGCAATGGTTCTTCTCAATCCTTCATCTTCAAATACATCACATCCTTATAAGGGAAATCATCCTCCACATACTGATGGTCTTCAATAGGTTGATGAGCTAGGTGATCAGCTAAAACACTTCCTTTAATTTCCTTCTGAGTGTGGTATTCAATATCATACTCTGATAATAGCATCTGCTATATGGCAATCCTTCCCGTTATGGCTGGCCTCTCAAAAATGTATTTGATGGGATCTATCTTAGAGATCAGCCACGCAGTATGATTTAGCATGTAGTGACGTAAACGTCGGGATGCCCATGCTAAAGCACAACAAGTTTTCTCTATCATTGAATATCTGGATTTACAGTCGGTGAACTTCTTACTGAGATAATAGATAGCATGCTCCTACTTCCTTGTCTCGTCCTGTTAACCGAGCATACATCCCATAGAATCTTCCAAAACCGTCAGATACATGATCAAGGGTCTGCCCCTAACTGGAGGGATCCGAATAGGAGGTTCCAAGAGATACTCTTTGATACTATCAAACACTTTCTGGCATTCTTCAGCCAAACATAACCTTGTTTTTTTCTGAGGAGCTTAAAAATAGGTCCACAAGTAGCAGTCATGTTTTTTTCTGGCATTTCTCATATGGCCTTAACCTTGTCTGGATCGACTTCGATTCCTTTTTGGCTAACAATGAAACCTTGCAGTTTTCCTAAGCGGACACCAAATGTGCACTTGTTAGGATTCAAACAGAGTTGATACTTCCTCAAACATTGAAATAACTTCAACAAATGTTCAACATGGTCCCTTTCAATCTTGGACTTGGCTATCATGCCGTCCACATAAACCTCAATCTCTTTATGCGTCATATCATGGAAAAGGGTAGTCATAGCCCTCTGATATGTTGCACCAACATTTTTCAGACCGAACGACATAACTCTATAACAAAATGTGCCCCAGGGTGTGATGAATGATGTCTTCTCCATATCCTCGGGAGCCATCCTGATTTGATTGTAACCTGAAAACCCATCCATAAAAAAGAATATCTTATACCTTACAGTACTATCCACCAATATATCGATGTGAGGGAGAGGAAAATCATCCTTCGGACTAGCTTTGTTCAAGTCTCGGTAGTCGACACACATGCGAACTTTACCATCTTTCTTCGGAGCAGGAACGATATTGGCTAACCATTGTGGATACTCAGATGTAACAAGAAAACCGGCATCAATTTGCTTTTGTACCTCTTCTTTAATCTTCAAAGCCATATCAGGACGAGTTCTTCTGAGCTTCTGTTTGACCGGCGGACATTCTGGCTTCAAAGGTAGATAATGCTCTACTATAGTGGTGTCAAGACCAGACATATCTTGGTACGACCAGGCGAACACATCAACATATTCCTTGATTAATTCAATCAACCTTTCTTTCACATCAGACACAAGTAAAGCTCCAATCCTCACCTCTTTACGGAGTTCTTCTGTACCCAAATTAATGATCTTTACGGGCTCTTTGTGAGGCTGAATGGCTTTATCTTCATTCTCGAGTAACCGGGAAATTTCCTCAGGAATCTCTTCTTCTTCGTCTTCGAACACAGGAAACTCAAAGTTCGGAGAAGGCATTGGGTCATTATTTTTTATATTCAGTTCGTGCAATAATCTGCACATGTGATGTGATTTTATTTTACAATTTAAGTAAGTGAAAGTGTGTGCACGGTCGTGCAAAGTGATTAAATTTTTGTGATTACCATTTTCCAGAAAGTAATAATGAATAGAAACAAAATATAGGAATGCAAAAATGATAATTTTATTGATGATAACAATTTTTAGACAAAAACCCTAACACAAGATCACCTTTGCCTTGGGCAGAGCAAAGGGAATTATGAAAAATAAAGCCCACGCACAATATTATCGCCTTGGACAGAGCGAATAAACTAAAAACTAAAATAACAAAATAATTAATTTGATAAATGGATCACAACAGGGAGATTAACAGCACTTTAATTTTGGGTTACCGTCCCATGTGTCCCGAGGATGGCACTAGCTTCATATTCAGGTCCCTTGAATCTTGGTCGAGGAGAATAGAAAGGAACATATGAATCTTCGGTCTCAAACTCATATCCACGATCTTCCAGATAAGGCTCTCAGTCTTCAGCAGGAATGGAATCACTTTCAGAGCCAAAATATATTTCACCTTCAGAATCATTTTATCCTTCTACAGCATTTACCCTTGGTGAATGGATAGTTCCTCCACTGTGAAAAACATTTTTGATAGGGGGAATAATCATGTTCCCTGTAGGAGTCTTCTTAGAATTATCACCTTTGAATCCCAAACCCTTCTTGTTTTTGTTTTCGGGAAACTCCAGCACTTGCGCCCACTTCCCTTGAGAACCACTTTCTACAACCCGCTGGGCATCTTTGAAAGATGTCATGAAAACTCCATTATTCTTGGTATCATTATCAGCCATTGAGAGAGCTTGAAATTGAGTTATGACCTCCTCTTCTGCATCAATATAAGAAAAAGAAGAAAGATGGCTTACCACAAAAGCCCTCTCTCCACAAACCGTGACTAACTGTCCATCACAAACATATTTCAATTTCTGGTGTAAAGTATACGTGACAGCTCCAGCTTCATGTATCCATGACCTACCTAATAGGAAACTGTAGGCGGCACGAATGTCCATGACCTGGAATGTAATTTGAAAAACACTGAGCCTAATAGTCATTGGTAAGTCTACTTCTCCAATCACAGTTTTCCTTGAATCGTTGAAAGCTTTGACAACAACGCCACTTGGCCTCATTAGTGGCCCTTGATAAGTCAGTCTTGCAAGAGTTGTCCTTGGCATCACATTCAATGAAGAACCAGTATCAACCAATACTCCGGATAACGTATCATTCATGCAGTTTATGGAAATGTGCAGAGCCATGTTATGTTTCTTCCCTTCTTCTGGGAGTTCTTCTTCACAGAATCCTAGATTGTTGCATGAAGTAATATTGCCCACTATTCCATCAAACTGATCTACGATCACATCATGGTCAACATATACCTGCTCAAGTACTTTCTGCAATGCCTCCCTGTGGGCCTCCGAACTTATTAACAATTGTAATATAGATATTTTAGATGGTGTCTGTAAGAGCTGGTCCATCACCTTGTATTCACTTCTCTTGATCATTTTTAAAACCTCATCAGATTTGTCTAAAGAATCAGTCCCACTGGACTGCCCCAAATTTGTCTTCTTCACAATTGGCTGCTCAGGAGGGACCTCATTATCCTTCGGTGTAGAGAAGACTCTACCACTTCTTGTAACCCTGCTAACATCTGCGATGTTGACCACAAATGAAAAATTAGGTAAAGGCACCTCCTTACCATTTTCAACCGTAGTAGCATTGTATTTTAAAGGAATTTCTTTGCTGGAAGTATAAGGAACTGGACCAGGTACATTAATGACTAGAGGAGTTACAACAATCTTCCGGCTATCATAAGTAAATTCAATGCGTTCCAACTCTTTGAAGTGTGGAACTATCACAAATACCTCTTCATCCTCATCTGCAGGACATTCTTGGATCATATTCACATTGGCCGCTCCATGTTGCGGTAAGGGATTAGTCTGCACATTTGGGTTTAAATCCTTGAAAGTTAGGATTCCATATTTAACCAATCTTTGGACATCTGCCTTTAACCCATAACAGTTTTCAATGTTGTGGCCGGGTGCCCCTTGGTGATAAGGGCAAAAATAATCAGCTCTATACCAGAAAGAGGGATTCTTGGGTACCTCTGGAGGAGACTTCGTCTGGATATGTCCCTTCTACAACAATGTTGGGAACAATTCTGTATATGACATAGGAATCGGGTCAAAATTTGGTTTCCTCAGTGCACGACTTGGGCTGTTGAATGGTTGTCGGGCCTGTTGAGGAGATTGTTGATTTTGTTGACGATATTGTTGTTGTTGCGGTGAAGATAGTGGAGTTTGAGGTGATGGTTGATATGGTTGAGCGAACTGCGGTTGATAAGCTGGAGCATTGATGACTAGTGTCACAGCAGCAACATGTGGGTGTTGTTGGTACCTTTTTCTGGGTCGTTCTTGATGCACAGTACTTACTTCTTGTTCCTTCTTTTTTCCGAAATTACTTCCATATTTCTTGGCACTGTTGGAAGCACTTCCCTCTTTAACCAATCTTCCTTCGCAGACTCCTTCTTCCAAACGCATCCCCATATTTACCATTTCGGTAAAATCACTAGGGGCGTTTGCTACCCTTCTCTCATAGAAAAATGGGCTCTGTGTTTTCAAAAAATTTCTGGTTATCTCCTTCTCCTCTAGAGGTGGAGTAACTTGAGCAGCAAGTTCATGCCAACGTTGGGTGTACTCCTTAAAATTCTCTTTTTCCTTCTGGACCATGGCTCTCAACTGGTCTCTATCTGGTGCCATGTCGACATTATATTTATACTGTTTAATAAAAGAGTCAAAGAGATCGCTGAAGTCATGGATCTTTGAACTATCTAGCCCCATATACCACTTGAGGGTTGCACCAGTCAGACTATCTTGGAAATAATGTATCAGCAGTTGGTCATTATCTGTCTGGGTAGACATCTTTCATGCATACATAACCAGATGACTCTGTGGGCAAGAGTTTCCGTTATACTTCTCAAAATCAGGGACTTTAAACTTTGGAGGAACCTTAACATTTGGAACCAAACACAGCCTAGAAGCACTCTTTTTGAATAACTCCTTATTGAAAGAGTAATTCGGGGGGTGTTTTTATCATATCCACAGGGATTGTACGATATTTTAATGCTTGTCGTTCAATAGTCGAAACGTTTTAAGTAAGGGGTTTCAAATTGTTCTTGGTTTTGTAACATCAATTTTTGTAGCAAAGAAGTAAACTATAACAAAGATGTTGTAAGTTTTATAAAAGCTTGTCAAGATTAGATTTCGCTAATCCTTTTCATACATATCCAATTAATCAAGCATATGAACTTAGTTACGATTAATACAATCGCGTATCCTCTCGAATAAGTTTATGTCTAAAGTAAATTCGTGAGTATCATTGTTTAAATTGTTAGATGATGTCTCACACTAACAATCAAAACAACAACCGTTAAGATCAATACAAAGCGAATAATAAACCCGAAATCTATGTCTAGAGTTTAGTTTTAAAGAGATGAAGATATTAGGTTATGATTTGGAAAATCTATGTCTAGAGTGATTCAAACCACAAATACATCATTAAGAACAAACAACTTCATCATATATTGATCATCAACCTTGTTCATATACAAAAGATCAAAAGAAATACATATAAGCAAGATTAACTACCTCTAATCTTAACACAAGAGGTGTTTAGCTACACATGTTCATGGTAGCTTGGATAACAAGTTTCAAGAGGAGATGAAAGAACATCCGCGTCGAATAATCGAGATCGGATGTGACTTTAGCTTCTCTATGTGAAAATTCACTCTTGGATGATCAAAACTCAGAAAAGTATGTTTTGGTGTTAAAATATCAAGTTATGATCCCAAGAAAACATAAAAATCTATTTATAATACACTTGAGATCAGCAACATTCACGCTGCGAATGAATCATTCGCCTAGCGAATGAAAGAAAATGGCACCTTAAGTGCCTCTGAAAGTTAAACCGCCCTTGGTTGTTTTTGTGAGTTCGCAAAGCGAACAATTCCCACTCGCCAAAACATTCGCAAAGCGAATTTTGGGTCCTTTTCCCTCTGTTTTGTTCGCTGAGAGCTTCGCCAATATTTGCAAAGCGAACATTCGCTGGGGACTTCACCATGGTTCGCAAAGCGAACCTGCTGTTGTTTTCCACTTTCTTTGGCAGCTTGCATCAATTCTTTGTGTCATCTATCTTTGATGTTTTTAGTGCACTTTCCTGCACAATAGCCATAAATTACAAGCACCAACAGTGTAAATATAATGCATGAAGAACAATAATTCAATACAAAAATCCACAATTAAGACATGAAAGTAATGAAAAATGCCAAGTATCAAGTATAAATATATAGCATGTTTGACATCTAACAACTCTCCCCAACTAAGTCTTTGTTTGTCCTCAAGCAAAGTATGTCTCTCATTGAAAACAAGAGGATTTGCTCGAGCATTTGATTCAATCCAAGAAAGGATAAACGACTCAAATAAAAAAACAATTGTAACAAAGCACAATTACATAATCCTAGAATCGACAATGGAAAAGAACTTGATTCTTAAAACAAATCTCAGACAATGTTTCCAGAAATAACTAAACAATCATGCTTATGTCACTCTAACACTCCTCTTCGAAAAAAGATTGAAGGAAATTAACGCGTTTGCAACCGCGGGGCAATTTCGCTCAAATGACAAATGAAGCAAATACTAAGCAATTCATACAATATCTAATCGATCGCAAGAAATTATGGAAGCAAAAGATCACTAAGGGCTTTTATCAGTTGTAACTTGGCTGGGGTTAAAAACAAAGGACATGTGTACACGGCCATTGAAACAAAAAAGGGTAAAGACTTTGAAGAGCATTTCTTTTTCAAAATTTTCGATCTTGTTCAATCCTTATTTCTTTCTTTCACAATGCATTCTATTCTTTTCTTTTTCTTTTCTTTTTGTTCTTTTTCTTTCTTCTCTTTTTTTTTTCAAATTCTTTGTCTTAGAATGCATTGTATCACCAACTCCTTTTTCTCTTTTCAAAATAAATCATTCTTCCCAACTTCAACATTGCCATAAGCTTAGCTTAAATGCTCTTCAAAAAGGGTTAAAATCGGGTTCATGATTCAAACAACAATTTTATTTCGGCTCAAAAGAGGTTTCAAATGCGCGCACACTCACAAGGTGACTTGAAGTGTTTTTGGAATGGTGGGTATACTCAAAGTGCACAAACATTGCCTTGATCATTTCTATGCTTCCACAATTTCAAAACAACAAGCAAGATAAAGCATGAATTATAAGTATAAAACAACACTCACCATTAATCCTATGCATTTAGTATAACATGGAGGTTTCTCACTTTTGTGGTTTTTGGACCTAAATGACACAAGCAATCAAATAGAGTTGTAACAAGAAACAACATTTTCATTTGTACAAAGACAACAAAGTTCCCATACATTCTAAATTCTAGAACTAGGTAACTATGTACCTTGCCACAACATCATGCTTAAAGTACTATCATAGCCATCCAATCTTGGAGGAATCTTCTTTGATGCACAATTAACACCAACCTAAGTTTCTTCCACAAAACATCCAAAAATTGGAAATATTAACTTCCACAAGCATACCATAAACAATAAAAAACATATTAACAGCTTAAGAGTTGAACATTCGTAAACTGAAGAATTCAACTCTTAATAACAACGATTTACACAAAAGCATACCAACAATTTAAGTGTTGAGCATTCGTAAACTGAAGAACTTAACACTTAATAACAATAATTAAAACCAAAATATTAATAAAATTAAAAACAGAATTTTTTTTTACTAAAAAACAACATATATTACTAATAATAATAATAATGTACTGGTGTGAACACACCTACAAAGTTAAAAGTACCACAAAAGGGTACAAGTACATCATAATAACCAAAATAATCCAACAAAGTGGATAAAGTACATCAATAAAAACAGAATACAAGAAAACTTCACTTTGATGCTCAAAGGAAGTACAAAATCATCACACATAAAAATCAGTCCTCCTCGGACTCTGAAGCATACGCCTCTGCCTCCTCCTCCTCTGAGCCAGAACCTGAACCAGATACCTCTACCTCAACACCATCACCCTCCTCACCAGCACCATCATCAGCACCAACTACATCCTCTCCCCCTCCGAATACTGGCCTGGCCTCAGGCCAACCAGCATGTGCAAGGAACTGCTTCCTTGACATCATCGTACGCTCAGTGGCGGGATCGCGAATCTGCAGCTGTAGTACCTGCATGGAGTCGTGTAAATCAGTCATGGCACACTGAGAAGCCACCATCCAATCCCAGTTATACTAGCATATCTCCTACTGATAAGGGTAAAAACTCTGAGACCCAGAACCAGAAGCATCTCCACCCCTTCTGCTAGCCTCAGCACTAGCACCCGATGTCTCACCCCTTGTCCCCTTTGGCTTGCAGAATTTGTTGACATAACGATCATCAATAGCCGACGGGATAGTGACCTGCAGCATGTGGGAATATCAACCCCAACACCCACACACAAAGACATGATAAGACAAGGAAATGCGAGAGGGGCATTTGCCCGAGAAGCGGTACCACCAAGGCCACTCTCCATAATTTCCCTTATATTATCGGCAATAATACGGGCCACATCAATCTATACGTTTGTCAAGATACTGTGGACAACTTGAGCTAATGGTATAGGGATGGTTGAGGAATGCGACTTCGGTTTGATATTGGTTATCACCAAAAGCAATATAAGCTGGGCCAAAGGTTGCATGTCCTCACGCCGGTACCTAATAGCAACCCCAGATGGGTTGAGTCCAATAGTTTTTCCTGGTCGAAGGAGATCTCTGGTCATTTTTGGGATATCTTGGCGAAGGTGTAGGTCCCAATGGTAATCATCAATCTCGCTAGCCCTTAAAGGCAGAGGACTTCCAAGAAGAATACTAATGGCTCTACGGTCAAATCTCACTACCTTCCCCCCAACTAAAGTTGTCCAACTAAACTGCTCGCCATCATGAGGAAGGGCGTTCGCATAAAATTCTCGGACAAGCTCTACATTGTAGCTATCAACTGGAGTTATGAGTCGTCCCCATTTTTTCTCTTCCAAAAGTGCAGCCACAGACCGATAACTCCCTCAGTCACTTAGGTTGAATATCTTTTCCGCTAAAATGCTTTTTTTTTCCAAGGTAAGATACCTTGCTGCTTGTTTGGCCCCTCTAAAGCGAGTGTCGTCATATTGGATTGGCACTTGTCGCGATGTGGAAGACTTTCTTTTCTTGGTGGGGTTAACCTTGGGGGCCATCTGCACACATCAACAAGTAAAATAGCAAAAAAGTATAAACACAATCATTAGTATTGGCAGCCAAAAGCAAATCACAATTGGAACAACATAAAAAATTTTAGCATTCTGACATGTTCGCTTCAGAGTTCGCAAAGGGAAGGCTGGCGAACATTCGCCCCAGATTCGCAAAGCGAAGGTCTGGCGAATGCTCGCCCAGGTTCGCAAGGAGAATAAAGCATCGAACCCACGAAAATTCAGAAAAACACAGCAGCCAAACAGTCCAACATTAGAGCTTCATTCACAAAATTATTTCTATTCTAAGGCTTAATCAATATTCAACATTCATCAGCATCCAAACCTTACAACAGAAATTAAACCCTAAATTCCTAAATGTCTCTAATGTAAACCACAATCCTAGCATAATGTCTAACAGAAATTAGCAAGAAAAAGAGATGCAAACCTGAACTTGTGATTGAATTTGGAGAAAATTTTGGGTGAAATTTGAGAAACTAGAGCACGTGAGAGCTTGAGTTCTTGAGAGTGTTATGTTTGAATGATAGAGAGGCAAGAGTGGGAGTAGGGTTTTCCCTCTCACTTTCAGAAAATGAAATGGGTGTTGGGCCCAAGTGTTGGCCCACCCAAAACATTAAAAACCCTTTTTAAACTGAGGTGGTAGCAAACCTACTTCCCCTGTCTCGCTGGGTTCGCAAAGCGAACTGGCTGGCGAATGCTCGCCCCAGGTTCGCAAAGCGAACACCAGCGAACATGACAGGTTTTGAAAAAAAATTCTGCACTGCTGCGACTTGCTAAACCACTCTAAACATCAAACATCATTAAAACAACAAATAAAACAATAAATACTTACAATGTTGGGGTGCCTCCCAACAAGCGTTTGTTTAACATCGGCTAAGCTCGACGGTCCAATGCAACCTCAAGGATCGCAAAATGACACAACGGAGGAATTCCGTTCGAAATCACCACCGAGATAAATCTTTAACCTTTGACCATTAACAATCCAACTCTCATTTATCTTTGTGTCTTCAATGACTATTGCCCCAAATTGCTTGATCTCACGAATCCAGAATGGACCAGACCATTTAGATTTCAATTTACCAGGGAACAATTTTAATCGAGAATTGAAAAGTAGTACCAGCTGTCCTACTTCAAACTATTTGACCACTATCTTTTTGTCATGGTAAGTTTTGACTCGATCTTTATACAGTTTGTTGGAATCATAGGCTTGGAGGCGCATTTCCTGCATTTCATGCAATTGCATCTTTCTTCTTTCTCCGCTTAAAGTTGGATCAAAATTAAGAAATTTCAAGGCCCAAAATGCCTTGTGTTCTAACTCCGCCGGTAAATGACAATTCTTACTATAGACCAATTTAAAAGGTGTGAGATCAATCGGAGCTTTAAAAGCTGTTTGATAGGCCAACAAAGCATCGTCTAGCTTATTTGACCAATCCTTTCTTGAGGATGACACCATTTTTTCCAAAATTCTTTTAATTTCCCGGTTTGATACCTCTGCTTGCCCATTGGCCTGTAGATGATATGGTGTTGTAACCTTGTGCTTTACACCATATTGCTCCAAGGCTTTTTCAAGCTGAGTGTTGCAAAAGTGGGATCCTCCGTCACTTATCAACACCCGTGGAGTACCAAATCAAGAAAAAATGTTTCTTTTAAAAAAATTTATCACAGTTTTTCCATCTGCTTTAGGACATACTATTGCCTCTACCCATTTGGATACGTAATCAACTGCGACCAAAATATACTCATTGGAAAACGATGATGGAAAAGGTCCAATAAAGTCGATTCCCCAACAATCAAACACTTCAATTTCCAACATGTTTTGTAAAGGCATTTCATGCCGCTTTGAAATTCCACCACTTCTTTGACACTTGTCACAACTTTGCGCATGCGAATGTGCATCTTTGAATAAAGAAGGCCAATAAAAGCCCGATTGAAGGACTTTCGTTGCCGTTCTTATTCCGTTAAAATGTCCTCCATAAGGAGAGTTGTGACAATGCCAAAGTATGTTAGTGGCTTCATCTATTGACACACATCTTCTCAAAAGGTTATCGACACCAAGCTTAAACAAATATGGTTCATCCCAAACAAAAGACTTGGCGTCCGATAAAAATTTCTTTTTCTGATGGTGAGTTAGACCATCCGGTATTAATCCGGCGGCTTTGTGATTAGCCATGTCGGTGAACCATGGTCTAACTTGCACCATATACAACTTTTCGCCCGAAAATTCCTCCTTGACCTCTAATTCCTTTTTGGTGACTTCAACATTTACAAGGCGGGATAAGTGATCTGCCACCAAATTCTCATATCCTTTCTTGTCACGAATTTCCAAATCAAATTCTTGTAATAAGAGGATCCAACGAATTAGCCTTTGTTTTGAATCTGGCTTGGTGAGCAAATACTTAATCGTCGTGTGATCCGTGTAAACAACTACTCGCGACCCAATTAAATAAGAACGAAATTTTTCCAATGCATACACTATCGCAAGCAACTCTTTTTCAGTTGTTGCATAGTTTACTTGAGCTTCATTCAAGACTTTGCTCGCATAGTGTATAACATGAAAAAAATTTGTTTTCTGTTGACCCAAAACCGCACCCACCGCATAATCGCTCGTGTCACACATGAGTTCAAAATCCATTTTCCAATTGGGCGCGATGATTATGGGTGAGGTAGTCAAACTTTGCTTTAAAGAATTAAAAGCAAACATGCAAGATTCATCAAAATCAAAGGACTTATCTTTGTTGAGCAAATTGCTCAAAGGCTTTGCTATCTTCGCAAAATCCTTGATGAACCTCCGATAAAATCCCGCATGTCCGAGAAAACTCCTTATACCTTTTACATTCAACGGTGGTGGCAATTTCTCAATAACATCAACCTTGGCTTGATCGACTTCAAGGCCCTTTGAAGAAACTTCGTGGCCAAGCATAATTCCTTCGGTCACCATGAAGTTACATTTTTCCCAATTGAGTACCAAGTTGGTTTCCACGCACCGTTCCAAAACCGCATCCAAGTTTTTCAAACAAATATCAAATGATTGCCCAAAAACCGAGAAGTCATCCATAAAAATCTCAATTGTCTTTTCGATCAAATCTGAGAATATCGCTTGCATACACCTTTGAAAAGTCGCTGGTGCATTACACAACCCAAACGGCATCCTCCTATAAGCGAAGATTCCAAAAGGGCATGTAAAAGCAATTTTTTCATGGTCCTCCGGGTTCACGATAATTTGGTCGTAACCCGAATAACCATCTAAAAAACAGTAGAATTGTTGACCGGAAAGTCGTTCAAGCGTTTGATCCATAAACGGGAGAGGGAAATGATCTTTCCTCGTAGCATGGTTAAGCCTACGGTAGTCTATGCACATTCTCCACCAGGTTATGGTTCTCGTTGGGATTAACTCATTTTTCTCGTTTCGGATAACCGTCAATCTGCCTTTTTTCGGCACGACTTGCACCGGACTAACCCATGGGCTATCATAAATGGGATAAATCATTCTGGCATCTAACATTTTTACCACTTCCTTCCTAACCACCTCTTTCATGGTAGGATTTAAGGGGCGTTGCGGTTGAGCGACCGGTTTGAAATCTTCTTCCATGAATATTAGATGCATACAATAAGAGGGACTTATTCCTTTTAGATCGGAAAAAGTCCATCCCATTGCCTCTTGATTTTTCTTCAAAACACCCATAAACTTTTTCTCCTCCATTGTGGTTAGCTCCATGCTTATTATCACCGGTTTATGCCCCTCATCATCAAGGAAAACATACTTAAGATGAGATGGCAACAACTTCAATTCCAGCTTAATTTTTTCGTTGTTTTATTTTTTCAAAATTTCCACCCTTTCTTTCAAAGGAGGAATCTCATCCAATTCTTCTAGTTCTTGCAAACACTTTTCGATCTCTTTCTCTTCGGCTTCATCGATACTTTGAAGAGCATTTGTGAAAACTTTTTGCAAAGGGGTTGGAACTTGTAATTGCTCCTTTACTTCTTCAATCGCCTTCTCTGTTGCGTCTATTCTAAAACAATCGCCTTTGTCCTTTTTGTGCTTCATGGCCTCAAATAGATTAAAACAAACCTCCTCATCTTGGACTCTAACCTTCATAAGACCGTCGTCCATATCAATTGCCATTATGGCAGTTTTTATAAACGGTATTCCAAGAATCAATGAAGCGTCTTTATCTTCCTCCATTTCAATTACCACAAAGTCGATAGGAAATAAGAATTTTTCCACTTTAACCAATACATCTTCCGCTACACTGTGAGGACGGGTAGTGGATTTATCAGCAAGTTGCAATGTCATTTAAGTGGTTCTCAATTCCATCTGTCCCAACCGTTTCACAATAGACAAAGGTATCAAATTGATACTAGAGCCTAAATCAATAAACCCGTTGCCAACATAGATATTTCCTATTGTAACCGGAAAAGTGACTCGTCCCGGATCACTTTCTTTCCTCGAGAGAGTATGTTGAATGATAGTGCTACAACTAACGTCAACCATGATAGTCTCTTGATCCATATACCTCTTCTTTTTTGTGAGAATATCCTTCATAAATTTTGCATATTTCGGCATTTGCTCCAAACCTTCGGAAAATGGAATGTTTATTTGCAATTGTTTGAAAGTATCCATAAACCGAGCATAGTGCCTCGCACTATCTTTCTTTGACGGAGCATTAGGATATGGCAAATGTTGGATTGGAATAGTACTCAATGGTTCCTTCCCCTTCCTAGGTTTTTTCAATTTTTCTTCTCTCTTTCTTTTTTCTTCTTCCTCGCTTTTTTTCATTTCATTTTCAACTAAATCACCCTCAACATTTTTTTCTACTTCAATCTCATCACTATCTTTTTCTTTTTCAACTACTTCCTCCTCCTCCACTACAACTTCACATATGCTCATGTCAATCTCTCTTTCACTTCTTGTTAGAATAGCCTTACAATGCTCTTTTGGATTTGGTTGAGTATTCGCTGTAAAAGTTCCTTTGTGTTGGTCGGCCAATTATTTAGATAATTGTCCGACTTGCGTCTCAAGATTCTTTATGGCCGCATCGGTATTCTTCTGATTTGACATTGACATTTGCATAAATTACGTGAGAGTGTCCTCCATTTTTGTATTTCCAATTGGAACTTGTGGAGGTTGAGTGTAATTTTGGTATTGTTGACGATTTGAAGGCCCGGCTTCTTGCGGTATCCACGGTTGTTGATAACCTTGATTACCTCTAGGTTGGTAACCTTAGTTGCCTTGTTGGTATGGTGGTCGAGGTTGGTATCCTTGATTTTGGTTTCCAGCATAATTTACCTCTTCCACTACCGGATGACAATACCCGGTATAGTGATCTCCTCTACAAAGCTCACAACTCACTATTATTTGGTTTTTGTTGGGAACTTCATGCAACTCTTTTATTTGTTGTGGAAGTTTTGTCATTTGTTGTGTCAACAACTCCACTTGTTGTGATAATAGTTTGTTTTGTGCAAGAATTGTGTCATTAGTTTCCAACTCAAGCACTCCTCCTTTCTTTTGCCAAGGGCCATGGTTATGGTTCCCCTGATGGACATTTAAAGCCATTTTGTCAATGATGGCAATGGCTTATTCGGCACTTTTGCTCATTTAGGATCCACCCGCGGTGGCATCCAACAATGTTTTATGCACTAATTGAAGATCGTTTCTAAAAATGTGAACTTGAGTAAGCTCATCGAAACCATGCCCTTTACACTTTCTCAACATGGATTTGAATCTCTCCCAAGCTTCGTTGAGAGATTCATTTCCACCTTGAGTGAAAACTGCTATTGCTGTTTTAGCCTCCATGAAATGATTGTGTGGAAAAAATCGTTCCAAAAACTTTTCCTCAAGTACGTTTCAGTCTGTCATGATTGTCGTAGATTGGTCAAGATACCATTCCTTGGCCTTCCCAATGAGGGAATGCGGGAATAGTCTCTTAAACAGTGATTCTTCTTCAGCTTCGGGTGTACCAGTTGTTCCCGCAATCTCATAGAACTTAGTCAAGTATATAAAAAGATCCTCGTGATCCATACCAGTGAAAGGATTCTGATATAGAAGCGAGAGGATACCAGTTTTCATTTCTGAATGTCGACCATTCTGAGCATTGCGCAAAAATCGTGCAGCGTGTCTCAGACTATTTGTACAAGGTCTTGAAGCAGGTGGTGGTGGTGGTGGTGGTGGTTCAGCCATAGTTGGCGGTAACTGTGGTATTTGCGTCGAAGTTGAACTTTTGTCTCGCTCTCGTCTTTCTTTGGCAAGTTGCCTCCTCCACCTTGTTCTGCTATTTAACCTACGCGCAGTTTTTTCAATTTCAGGATCAAAAAGAAGTTGGTCTGCGGGTAACTACCCTCGCATAAAAAGGAGTCTGCACACTAAACCAAACAAATAAACAAGCTCAAGAAAAAGTTAAACAATCTTAAAACAAAACAACTATTGCAATGCTTGCAATATCAAACAACAATCCCCGGCAACAGCGCCATTTTGTTGAAAGAGTAATTCGGGGGGTGTTTTTATCATATCCACAGGGATTGTACTATATTTTGATGCTTGCCATTCAATAGTCGAAACGTTTTAAGTAAGGGGTTTCAAATTGTTCTTGGTTTTGTAACATCAATTTTTGTAGCAAAGAAGTAAACTATAACAAAGATGTTGTAAGTTTTATAAAAGCATGTCAAGATTAGATTTCGCTAATCCTTTTCATACATATCCGATTAATCAAGCATATGAACTTAGTTCCGATCAATACAATCACGTATCCTCTCGAATAAGTTTATGTCTAAAGCAAATTCGTGAGTATCATTGTTTAAATCGTTAGATGATGTCTCACGCTAACAATTGAAAGAACGGCCCTTAAGATCAATACAAAGCGAATAATAAACCCCAAATCTATGTCTAGAGTTTGGTTTTTAAGAGATGAAGATATTAGGTCATGATTTGGAAAATCTATGTCTAGAGTGATTCAAACCACAAATACATCATTAAGAACAAACAAATTCATCATATATTGATCATCAACCTTGTTCATATACAAAAGATCCAAAGAAATACATATAAGCAAGATTAACTACCTCTAATCTTAACATAAGAGGTGTTTAGCTACACATGTTCATGGTAGCTTGGATAACATGTTTCAAGAGGAGATGAAATAACACCCGCGTCGAATAATCGAGATCGGATGTGACTTCAGCTTCTCTATGTGAAAATTCACTCTTGGATGATCAAAACTCAGAAAAGTATGTTTTGGTGTCAAAATATCAAGTTATGATCCCAAGAAAACATAAAAATCTATTTATAATACACTTGAGATCAGCAACATTCGCACTGCAAATGAATCATTCGCCTAGCGAATGAAAGAAAATGGCACCTTAAGTGCCTCTGAAAGTTAAACCGCCCTTGGCTGTTTTCGTGAGTTCGCAAAGCAAACAATTCATTTACAAAGCAAACCACTCGCCAAAACATTCGCAAAGCGAATTTTGGGTCCTTTTCCCTCTGTTTTGTTCGCTAAGAGCTTCGCCAATGTTCGCAAAGCAAATATTCGCTGGGGAACTCGCCATGGTTCGTAAAGCGAACCTGCTGTTGTCTTCCACTTTCTTTGGCAGCTTGCATCAATTCTTTGCGTCTTCTATCTTTGATGTTTTTAGTGCACTTTCCTGCACAATAGCACACAAATTATAAGCACCAACGATATAAATATATTGCATGAAGAACAACAACAATTCAGTACAAAAATCCATAATTAAGACATGAAAGTAATGAAAAATGCCAAGTATCAAGTATAAATATATAACATGTTTGACATCTAACACTCCTTCACACGAAGAGCCTTGATCTCCTTCTGCATTTCTAAAAATTTGTCCTGGAACTCATCCATTCGTTCATCCATCCCAATACTTTCACTAGGGTCAGCATGGAACACATGCTCTTCTAGATGGAAAAGAGTAGTATTTACCACAGGTGGTGGCATAGTCATTATAGCAGTTGTGACAGGAACTTGAGAAATTGGTGGGCGGTATCCAGCTGGAGTAAAGTTAAGAGGCATCCTCCATGGATAACCAAGAGGCATGGAATACTAAGTTTCACCTGTTGTGGGCACCACTGGGATTGGTGCAGATACTATTTCAGAGATAACAGTTCTTGGTTCTGCCACACTATGTGATGGCTGATTCTGAGCAGCCATCAACGCTTCCATCATCCCATTGATCTTCTCCAAACTTTCTTTTAGTGTCGTAACATCTTCCCGAAGTGCCCTATTTTCCTGTTCGAGTTGATCCATTCTTCGTTGGCGACCGGCTCGAGTATTGTATTGATGATTCAGCTTATCTGAGAAGAGAAACATGAATGAGAACCTGGAATGCAAAGGGATGCAAATATAAATTATGCGTATGATGCAACACAAACTTCAAGGAACGCGAAAGTGTATTTGTAAACATCATAATCAGAAACTCGTTTGATTTATTAAATTTAAAAAAGTTTTACATAATGGCCAGTACACCTTCAAAGTTTATTACAACGTAATCAAACACGAAACAATAAACCAAGGGAAACTAGGAGTTCAATCCTCATGACGATGATCCTTCTCTTCCATGGAGTTGTTCCGTCAGCTTGTCATCTGTTCTTGCATCCTTGCCTTATCAAGGGTAAGCTTCTCTACTTCCGCCTTCAACCTCGAAACTTCACTTGAATCAGTCACAGGAGGCTTGGGATGAGGATAGGGCATCATCAAGGTGAGAGCCTTTTCACGTGCCCATGTTAGGTATGCTTTAGTGACTGTACAATCAGGATTCTTTGTCACGGTCGTTCATTGCCTGTTTATGTGATGCCACACATACACGATTCTGGTCTTCAACTTAGGGTTCTCTCCTTTATAGAGGAAAAGTCTGGTCAGATTATCCGGATCAGGTACTTCATCCATTGGATGACCGAGTTGTTGACGAGCAAACACAGGGTTATAACTGATGCATCCCTTTGTGCCAAAAAGAGGCGCGTTGGGAAAATCCCCAAGCTATGAATCGTGATCATTCCTCCATACATCGGATTGTGCCATTCAATGTTCGAGTGAGTGAGAGCCATGAGTTTCACAGTTCATTCTGTACCATCTTTCACATCCCAAAAAGATGTAGACCTCGGTAGGTGCGAAATAATCCACCTATAAAGGATAGTAGTGCAGCATGTAATCCGTCCTTCTCCTCGCATAACCTTCGAGTGGATGGCATGATAGGCGTCGGCTAACAAGGTAAGAAACAGATTCTTGAGCATGAAAATTTTGATTGCTTTGATGCCAACGAGATCTTCAATGTTGGGAAATAAGAACAAACCATAAGCCAACAATGCGAAAATGTTCTCAAAAACTTCGGTATTCCTCAGATTAGCAAAATGTTGAGCCTTCTCAAACAAGAACTGAGTAGGCAAACTAGTAATTCCTCCTTTGACCGTCATGTAATCTCGGATGTCGGACAATCTTAAACGGGTCGCTCTTACAATATCTTCCTCGCTGGGTCTCTCTTGCAACAGCGGAAGGATCCTTCCATACTTCTCGGTGAAAGCCTCTGGATCTTTGATATGATCTCCTAGTTCCCTTAACTGTTCAACATCAGGAACCTTGAAGGTGTACGGAAAAACTCCTTTCTTTCTGTAATCCATCTTACGATGCCTGCAAAACAACTTTTAAGTTCCTTGAAGGGTCAAAGGAAAATGCAAGAAAACGATGCAAAATGCAATTGGTTTTAAGGAACTCAAGAAGTAAATTGCAAACGAAAAAGTTTTTGAAAACTTTAATTCATTAATAATGGGAAACAGTTACAACTTTAAAGTACAAATGAAAGAAACCCAAAATACGAGAGGAAGAAAAAACTAGATCTAAGGGTCCTAAAGAATCCTATTTAAGAAGATCCTTCTCCACGCTTCCTCTTCTGCCTCTTCAGCTTGTTGTTATCCAGGATCAGCTTGTCAACAAATACTTTCCAAACACCAGATGTCGGAGGAATACTTGAATACTCGTGAGTACTGGAAGTTGGTTGTACGCTAGAGAAAAATAAATTCTCTTGCGCTACGCGCCTCTTTACTACACGTCTCTCAAGCAACTCAATTAAATCATCCCTTTCTTTCATCTGTTTCTTCATCTCTCTTTGTTCAGTATAAATGGCATGGTACTTCCCTTCCCAAGTGTCTCGTTCCAGTTTCATCCTTGGCAAAGTTTCCTGATACTCTTTCATGTGCTCAATAGGAATGGTAGAAGGTGATGCAATGGTAAGCTGTGGAGGTCTCTCAAGGAGGTATGGCATTTTGAGATCACGAGCTTGGGATCGAACCCACTGAAGGAATGGTTCCAAGGCTACACAATTTTTCTTTCCCAAGTCGTTCTTAGTCCTCTTATAGATTGTTCCCCAAGCATGCAAAACTTTATCCATGGTTTCTGCACTAGCTTCCTCATTAAGATAGAAGAAACCGGACAAAAGGGTGTTCTTAGGCTTGTCTTCCATAGGGTATCGAAACTGGCACCTAGCGAGAATAGGGTTGTAACTAATCCCACCTCTGATACCAAGGAGGGGTACATCGGGGAATTGGCCACAACTCTCAATGATGACCCATTTGTCATAAGCTGAGTCGTACCAAAACACATCAGTGTGAGTGAGAGATATGATTCTTTGAGACCAATGAAGCTTGTTTGGATTATCTTTGAAGTGGGTTGTCTGAGGCAAATGTGTAACAAACCACTTGTAAAGCAAAGGTGCACAACACAAGATAGTCTCATTTCCCTTGAGAGTTATGTGATGAATGGAGTGATAAGTATCACCAAGCAATGTGGGCACGAGGTTCTTACTTAGGAAGATCCGAATGGCATTGACATCAACAAACTCTTCAACATTAGCAAACAAAACCAAACCATAGACAAGTAATGCGAAGATTGCTTCAAAGTAATCCATGTTATTCATCTTAGCTAAGTAGAAAGCCTTATTTATCAGGAACTTAGATGGTATACCCTTGATCCCTTTCTTGGTGGTAAGGTTAGCCTTGACTTCAGACATATCCAAGTGTATAGCATCGACAATGTCCTTTAGTGAAGGAATCTTCTCTAAACCACTGAAAGACTCTTGTTCCAATACCGGTAGACCAAACCAATAAGAATACTCCTCCAAAGTTGGAACGAGTTGGTAGTCGGGAAATGTGAAGCAATGGTAAAGAGGGTCATAAAACTGCACCAAAGTGTCAAAGACTCCATCCTCCTTCTTAGTCCTAAGGATACCAATCAACCTTCCATAGCGTTTTCTAAAATCTTCAGGGTAAGACACTAAAGTTGCTAGCTTTTTCAACTCCACTAAGTTGGGCTTCTTGAAATTGTACTTTTTGATGTTCCTTTTCTCAAAATCCATGATACCTACGATTTGCAAAGGAAAAGACGACTGAGTTCCTTAAAACCAACAATGAATGCATGGATGGATGTATGCAATGCACAAAACACACAAATATAGATAAGCACTCAAACACATATATGTGCAACAACACAAAAGGGCCTAGGTTCTAAGTCACATGCATGGAGCCATGGTTTACCCATCCCAAGAGGTGTGTGTACTGTAACGCCCCAGTTTTGATCATTTTATTTAATCAAGTCGATTTAATTATTTTGAGTATTATATTATTTTTACTTATGACTTTGGTGTGATAATATGTTGTTTTGCATTGTTATTATATTTTATCGCGTTTTGGGAACGTTTGCGGGACAATTGAGAGTAAGGGTATTTTAGTCTTTTCCTAATAATTTACTAAGTTAGAAAAGAAAGAAAATAGAAATATAAGGGGAAGAGAGAAAATAGAGAGAAAGAGATAGGAAGAAGGAAAGAGAAGAGAAGGGAAAAAGAGAGAAAAGAAGAAAAAGCTTCGAAATCAAAGAAAAACAACTTCTAGGAATCGATTTAATCGGGTAAGGGTGTGAAACTCGATTATTGTATGATTGTGTATGATTATGTATGTGTTTGCTTGGATGTTTCTTGCCTTTCCATGGTTTTTGAGTTTTAGGTCGAAAACGATAAAATGATTAGGAATTGATGTTTTTACGGTCGAAAATCGATATAATTTGCGTTGTATGATTACCATGTGTTTATGAATCATTGCTGGTAATTGTTTTGATGTTGGAATTTATTTGGAATGAAAAATGAGGTTTTTAGGGGTTTTGGAATAGTGTAACCCGTAACAGCATTTTTCTGGTCCTGGTGCGATTCGCCAGGCGAATTGGGAATTCGCCAGGCGAATTAGGTCTTGCCACTCGTTTTCCAGGCGAAGTGCTGGCGAAGGGTGATTCGCCAGGCGAAATCGTAAGTCGCCAGGCGAATTTGGAATGATAGAAATGGGGTAGCTTCTGTAACTCTTGGGGTTTTTCTAATTTGGTGACTCGCCACTAGCTCGCCAGGAGAACTGCTGGCGAATGGTGATTCACCAGGCGAAGTGCTGGCGAAAGAGGTTTGGCCAGGTGAATTCTGAAGTGGCCAGGCGAATCTGGCTGTTTCTCACTAAATTCTTTTCTTTAAAAATGCATAACTTTTGATCCGTAACTCGGATCGGGACGTTCTTTATATCGTTGGAAAGCTTATGAAATGTACTTTCTTATGATGATAATTTTGAAATTGTTAGCCGATTAAATAAAGTCGAGAATTTGGGAATAGTGTCATTTACCGACTTTTGTCGTTTTAAATGTGTATATTGGTTGTGTAACATACAATGTGGCATTGATATTAATGTGTATGCCTTGTATGATGTGGTGTAATGATAGTGCATGTGATGACATGTTGTGATGATAAAGTGTGGCCGAAAGGCAAATGAATATGATATGTTGTAATTGGTTTCATATGCATGTTTATGATTACATGTATGGGTGAAAATGCATTGCTTACGTGAAGTTCAATGTATGTTAATTGGTGGTCGTATGGCAAGAAAAAATGCATTGTTGGATTGATTTATAATGCATGAATAAAGATTGTGAAATAATTCATATTGATGAATTGTATGTGATTGTAAGAGATGAATGCATGACAATGTTTGTATACATGTATGCATTATAAGAATGTCATGAATCATTTTGTATGTGAAGCATAATGATTGCATTCTTACGTTGAGGGATTCAAAAAGAATTCCGCTATGACATCGTGTGCCTATGTGAGGACCTAAAGCGATGGTTATAGATGATCGTGTGCCCAGGTGGGGACTTAAAGCGATCGGATCGTGTGCCCAGGTGGGGACCTAAAGCGATCGGGTTGTGTGCCCATGTGGGGACCTAAAGCAATCCATAACGTCGTGTGCTCATGTGGAGACCTAAAGCGATGGGTGAACATCGTAGGCCCGACAGGGTGTTACTTGAGTGATCCTCAGTAACGAGCGATGGTTCCAGCAGAGTTCCTGAGTGAACTAATGATGAGTCGGTACCGCATATGTAATTGCATAGAGTCGTTGCGTCGGTCTCTTGCATTTACATGAATCATGATTGCATTGTTATATGCGGAAAGTCGTGATTGATTATCTGTGTGGAAAATGGTGATGTACATTTATGATAAATGTATTGTGCATGTTTGATATGCATTAGTAAATGGTTGATTTTATGATTGAGCTTATGATAAGCCTTGGGAAATTGTTGTGCAATGGTGTTGGATGTAGTGAATTATGAATGATATGTTTTGTGTATAAACATATGCATGATGTGTGAATAGGTGATTATGTGAATATAATCGGTATATGTTTTATGTGTTGGTATGTGATAATTGTGGTGAGAATACTTGATATGTGTATTTTTATGTCGGCATATATAATTATATGCATTTATATTATAATTGTGTTTCTCACCCTTCTGCTGTTTTATAATGCTCTATGAGGCATTGCAGATTAGTGCTGAAGGTCTTTTTGTGAAGCTTAGGACTTCATTCTTTTGGTTGGTCGGCTCTGATATGTAGCACCGGGTAGCTAGGATGTATATGATTCTTTTGGGATACACTGTACATGTATCTATGGATGAATGTTTATGTAAACATGAATTATGTTAGTGGATAATACTTGATGATATATATGTATATATGTTTGAAGTTATTCAATGTCTAGATTTTCCGCTTTTATTCTAGATATTGAGATGGGGGTGTAAGGACGAAGTTCCTCTGTGCAAGTTACCCCACTGTTGCATATCTCTGTTGAGCAGGTGTTGATTGTTTTAATTTCAAGTATAATGTGACATGCTTCTTTTATGCCATGCTTTGTAATTACACTCTGATGAAATTTTTAATATATGCCTAAATGATTAATATGTGTTTATTTGGGGGTATAGAAGGGGGTGTTACATTAAGTGGTATCAGAGCCAGTGTTGAGTCAGTTCGTGTCTGTCTTGTTGTTGTTGTTGGTTGAACTATTGTTTAACCGTGTTGTCGTTGTTGAGAATGATCAGAATATGGCTGGTAGGAACGACAATGTTATTGCTGCTGCTATGGAGCCTATGGCTAGAGCTGTGCAAGGTGCAGCGAACGTGAATGCGAACGATGAGTTTAGAAAGAATCAACCGCCGGTCTTCAAGGGAAGATTTGATCCGGATGGTGCTCAGATATGGTTGAAGGAAATTGAAAGGATTTTCCGAGTTATGGGCTGTGCGGAAGAGAACAAGGTAAGGTTAGGAACTCACATGCTGAAGGAAGAAGCCGACGATTGGTGGGTCGGTATGCGTCAAATTCTTGAGATTGATGAGGAGGGAATTACTTGGGATTTGTTTCGTACTGAGTTTCTAAGGAAGTATTACCCTGAACATGTTAAGGGAAAGAAGGAGATGGAATTTCTAGAACTAAAGCAAGGTAGTATGTCCGTTGTGGACTATACTGCGAAGTTTGTGGAATTGGTACAATTTCATCCTCACTATGCGGCGATTACTGCTGAGTTTTCCAGATGTGTGAAGTACGAGAATGGTCTACGCCCTGAGATTAAGAAAGCCATTGGTTATCAGAGGATAAGAAGGTTTCCCGACTTGGTGGAATGTAGTAGAATCTTCGAGGAAGATAGCAAAGCTCGTTCTGCTCACTACAAGAGTATGAATGAGAGAAAAGGAAAACAACAAGCTCGTGGTGGTCCTTATGTGACACCCGTTGATAAGGACAAGCATAAGAGTAACTTTGAGAAGAAGTCGAGTGGAGGGGGTTCTAGTGCTCCGAAATGTTTCAAATGTGGAGAGATTGGTCATAAATCATTGGAATGTAGGAAGACTCTTGAGAAGTGTTCCAACTATGGAGGCTTGGGGCATGTTGTCGCCGATTGTAGAAGGAATAGGGTGAAGTGTTACAATTGCGGGGAATCGGGTCACATTAGTACTAATTGTGCTAAGCCGAAACAAGCTCAAGCGGGCGGAAAAGTGTTTGCATTGGCGGGCACGGATACTACTGATACGGATCGTTAGACTTCAGGTACTTGTCTTATTAATGGTAGGCCTTTAGTTGCTATTGTTATTATCGGAGTGACTCATTCGTTTATTTCACATGAGTGAGTGAAGCGTTTGAATTTGTTGTTTGTTCCTTAGTACCTAATGGGTGTGTGAAACACCGTCAGTACTTTTTGGTTTTCCTGTTCGGTGGTCAGCAGGTGTTAGGATGAGACAAGTGGGGGAGAAGCTGGTACTTCTCCGTGTTTCCTCGGGTGTGGGGCGTTAAGTCGGTGTGTTGTGGATGGTGAGATCGTAAGTGTTATTTGGACAGAGTAGTTTCCGGTTTCAGGAAGGATACAGAGGTAAAATTTATGTCGACTAAGGAGTTGTGCCTTAGGTAGTTTTATGCACGGGATGCAAGAAAGGCTATTATAGTTTAGTGAAGATGGTTTATGCCCCATCATAGTTGTCGGTTGTCTATTGACAAATTGAGGAACTGATCACCCTTAATCTATTGTTAATAGCAGACGGGAATTGTGTTGGATGGGATAGACGTATCTTTCCGGCTTTAATAGTGAAATGGAATACATTGTTCGGAATTAAGGAAGGATTATGGATTGATTTTGATGAGTTGATGAAGATTTTCATATTTGAAGACGAGGCAGATTAGAAGTTTTAGTATGTTGGGAAGCGGAGAATTCATGAAAGGATTAGTGCTATTGTGGAGTTGGAATTGGTTACGGTTGTGTTGTGTTGGAGTATTGGAAGTATTATCTTTATAATTTTGAAATTCGAAGTGTTTAGTGATTTCGAGAGTATTGAGTACTTGTTTGGTCTGAAGGAATAGAGTATGAGACAACAAAGACGATTAAGATTCATGGCGAGTTATGAATTTGGTTTGGTTTTGGAAAAGGCAGTTGTTAGGCCTGGTGTGTAAGTCGAAAATCTTTATGTATGTCGGTTTTGATGGCAAGAGAACTAGAATCGTTGAGCAGTTCAGAGACTTGTACCTAGTGAGAGAGGGTTAGACTTTGGGAGCGAGATTGATGGACTCGATAGTTTTGAGCAATTAGAGTGCGCAGTGGAAGCGTGATGTGATCCATTTTGTATGAATGTGTGATACTTGTAAGAGTACATAAGTTAGACATTGGAGACATGTTGAAATGATGAAATTATTGGACGTTCCGGAATGGAAGTGTTAAGTAAAATGTTTAAATTTATTTCGTAGACTACAATGTAGATGGATGTGTTGGTGATATGTTCAATTGGTGAATCATAGCATAGATATGTGAACAAAGAGGTTGTTCTTGTGGCTATGTAGGAGTTCGTGAACGATGTTGTGTCATGGAACTTCCTGTCCTTGTTTGTGTTGTTGCCTCGTCTCCATTGAATTGGTTCGAGTGCGAGTGGTTAATTCCTGTGTGAGGAATTAGTGTTGTGTTACCTACGGCGATGGTAACGATCTTGTTGTGTTTCGGTTCAAGAGTGAACCTGTAAGTCGTGTTTGTGTATTCTTTGAGTTGCGAGTCGGTCGTCAAGTGCATTGTATGGGCTTTGCATCTTGTCGTTATTGTCATCGTGGTCGTGTTGTCATGGTTGTTGCTGTTAGCAGGGTGGTTTGTCAGTTGTGTTATTCATGGTGTGCCTTTCATCGGTCTATGTTTGTTTGGTCGGATGCGAGGGCCGTGTTTGGAGTTGTTGGGATCGGTTATATTTTCGAGGACGAAAATTTCCAAGTGGGGGAGAGTTGTAACGCCCCAGTTTTGATCATTTTATTTAATCAAGTCGATTTAATTATTTTGAGTATTATATTATTTTTACTTATGACTTTGGTGTGATAATATGTTGTTTTGCATTGTTATTATATTTTATCGCGTTTTGGGAACGTTTGCGGGACAATTGAGAGTAAGGGTATTTTAGTCTTTTCCTAATAATTTACTAAGTTAGAAAAGAAAGAAAATAGAAATATAAGGGGAAGAGAGAAAATAGAGAGAAAGAGATAGGAAGAAGGAAAGAGAAGAGAAGGGAAAAAGAGAGAAAAGAAGAAAAAGCTTGGAAATCAAAGAAAAACAACTTCTAGGAATCGATTTAATCGGGTAAGGGTGCGAAACTCAATTATTGTATGATTGTGTATGATTATGTATGTGTTTGCTTGGATGTTTCTTGCCTTTCCATGGTTTTTGAGTTTTAGGTCGAAAACGATAAAATGATTAGGAATTGATGTTTTTACGGTCGAAAATCGATATAATTTGCGTTGTATGATTACCATGTGTTTATGAATCATTGCTGGTAATTGTTTTGATGTTGGAATTGATTTGGAATGAAAAATGAGGTTTTTGGGGGTTTTGGAATAGTGTAACCCGTAACAGCATTTTTCTGGTCCTGGTGCGATTCGCCAGGCAGATTAGGTCTTACCACTCGTTTGCCAGGCGAAGTGCTGGCGAAGGGTGATTCACCAGGCAAAATCGTAAGTCGCCAGGCGAATTTGGAATGACAGAAATGGGGTAGCTTCTGTAACTCTTGGGGTTTTTCTAATTTGGTGACTCGCCACTAGCTCGCCAGGCGAACTGCTGGCGAATGGTGATTCGCCAGGCGAAGTGCTGGCGAAGTGCTGGCGAAAGAGGTTTGGCCAGGCGAATTCTGAAGTGGCCAGGCGAATCTGGTTGTTTCTCACTAAATTCTTTTCTTTAAAAATGCATAACTTTTGATCCGTAACTCGGATCGGGACGTTCTTTATATCGTTGGAAAGCTTATGAAATGTACTTTCTTATGATGATAATTTTGAAATTGTTAGCCGATTAAATAAAGTCTAGAATTTGGGAATAGTGTCATTTACCGACTTTTGTCGTTTTAAATGTGTATATTGGTTGTGTAACATACAATGTGGCATTGATATTAATGTGTATGCCTTGTATGATGTGGTGTAATGATAGTGCATGTGATGACATGTTGTGATGATAAAGTGTGGCCGAAAGGCAAATGAATATGATATGTTGTAATTGGTTTCATATGCATGTTTATGATTACATGTATGGGTGAAAATGCATTGCTTACGTGAAGTTCAATGTATGTTAATTGGTGGCCGTATGGCAAGAAAAAATGCATTGTTGGATTGATTTATAATGCATGAATAAAGATTGTGAAATAATTCATATTGATGAATTGTATGTGATTGTAAGAGATGAATGCATGACAATGTTTGTATACATGTATGCATTATAAGAATGTCATGAATCATTTTGTATGTGAAGCATAATGATTGCATTCTTACGTTGAGGGATTCAAAGAGAATTCCGCTATGACATCGTGTGCCTATGTGAGGACCTAAAGCGATGGTTATAGATGATCGTGTGCCCAGGTGGGGACTTAAAGCGATCAGATCGTGTTCCCAGGCGGGGACCTAAAGCGATCGGGTTGTGTGCCCATGTGGGGACCTAAATCAATCCATAACGTCGTGTGCTCATGTGGAGACCTAAAGCGACGGGTGAACATCGTAGGCCCGACGGGGTGTTACTTGAGTGATCCTCAGTAACGAGCGATGGTTCCAGCAGAGTTCTTGAGTGAACTAATGATGAGTCGGTACCGCATATGTAATTGCATAGAGTCGTTGCGTCGGTCTCTTGCATTTACATGAATCATGATTGCATTGTTATATGCGGAAAGTCATGATTGATTATCTGTGTGGAAAATGGTGATGTACATTTATGATAAATGTATTGTGCATGTTTGATATGCATTAGTAAATGGTTGATTTTATGATTGAGCTTATGATAAGCCTTGGGAAATTGTTGTGCAATGGTGTTGGATGTAGTGAATTATGAATGATATGTTTTGTGTATAAACATATTCATGATGTGTGAATAGGTGATTATGTGAATATAATCGGTATATGTTTTATGTGTTGGTATGTGATAATTGTGGTAAGAATACTTGATATGTGTATTTTTATGTTGGCATATATAATTATATGCATTTATATTATAATTGTGTTTCTCACCCTTCTGCTGTTTTATAATGCTCTATGAGGCATTGCAGATTAGTGCTGGAGGTCTTTTTGTGAAGCTTAGGACTTCATTCTTTTGGTCGGTCGGCTCTGATATGTAGCATCGGGTAGCTAGGATGTATATGATTCTTTTGGGATACACTGTACATGTATCTATGGATGAATGTTTATGTAAACATGAATTATGTTGGTGGATAATACTTGATGATATATATGTATATATGTTTGAAGTTATTCAATGTCTAGATTTTCCGCTTTTATTCTAGATATTGAGATGGGGGTGTAAGGACGAAGTTCCTCTGTGCAAGTTACCCCACTGTTGCATATCTCTGTTGAGCAGGTGTTGATTGTTTTAATTTCAAGTATAATGTGACATGCTTCTTTTATGCCATGCTTTGTAATTACACTCTGATGAAATTTTTAATATATGCCTAAATGATTAATATGTGTTTATTTGGGGGTATAGAAGGGGGTGTTACATGTACTATGGGTTTGTCGTCTGTAGAACAGGGTTCTAAAAGTTCATAGAGTCATTGATAAATCTTTCTGATATTATCGGCCTACATGACTACTCGTGCGGGTTAATAATATTCTCAAGATGAACTTGTTTGAGTGTAGTATTGCATGACAACCATCACAGGTCTACACCTGGATAATCACTGCACTACGTCTTAAAAAGGCCAAGTGGGGTTAAGGGTAACTAAAGGTCCTCAGTATCACGGACTCCCAGGTCGGAAAGAATGACATCAATACGACTACTCACACCAGACATCAATAATCCCAAAGGGGCCTCCACTGAGCGTGGTCATCATATGTCAAACATGTTAGGACTACTCCCAACAGCCGACTATTGATTACACCACAATCCTATCATATGTGTATGCTCAAGTCCGGGATAGGACTTATCTCACCACTCAAGATAACAACCCTGTACACAGAAGAACCCAAGCACAACAGGTATATAAATATAAAAGCAAGTAGATAACACAAATAAAAACAAGTTAGGGGAAACCCTCGATGTTCCCCAGTGAAGTTGCCATTTCTGTCACGGTGAGAATTGGATATCAAGCTATTGATTAACTTGAATCGCAAATCATTATTCACCACCGGTCTTTGATTTATCCAAGGGAAGGGAGAAAGATCGAATAACCCACAATATGCAATGCAATGCAAGAGAGAATCTAAGGTTCGGGGTTGGTTATACCTAGGGAAGGTGTTAGTATCCTAAGCATCTGTAGTACTCTACATGAACCTCTTGTTAATACTTAAGTTATCTATTGTTATCTGTTTGCTAAGGGTAAGGATAGGAGACTGTTTCTGGGTTGATGTTCTTCTGAAATTTATGTGCTTGCGTATGTGTGTTTTTTTGTATATTGGTATGGTGGATTGATTTCTGGTGAAACGATGATGAACGGTTTGTTTTCTGATCTTTGTGTTTGGATTTCTGATGAATTTGTCTGGTGGTGGATTTGTGATGGCTTATTCTCTGTAAACTCCTCCTTTCTTGATGAATATTTGCGCTCTTTATATATGGGCCAATGATGAACAACCAAAGAACTTGTTATGGAAACTACTGATGTTGTCTTGAAATTGTTTTAGGAAGGAGTTATGTTATCTAATGTGTTATGCTTGATTTGGAAACTTTTGAAACCTTTCATTGTTGTATTGAAATCATGATCTTCTATGTTGAAAACTCTTGATTCTTTGCCTGATGCCCTGTTTTGGAAAGAATATTCTCATGGATTATGTGATGGTGTCCTTTCTAGTTTAGGAAAACCTGTAACCATTGTGATATTATCCATAATTGCTAAAAATGATGACAACGAATCTGATTTGGAAATTCTGAGGCCATGCTTTAACACCTTTTGAAACACGATAATATGGTCCTTGATAGCTTTAGATTATGCGCATGATTCTCTTCTCAACGTAAATAACTTCTTTTTTTCGCTTGACAACTTGTTTGGATTTATTTTTTTTACTGATATGGCAATTGATTGAATGGGGCACTCATACAATTTTGGAAGGGTGTAAAGTTGCCAACACAAAGTCTGAGGCCTATTTTCTAATTTGGAATGTTTCGGTGTTATTGACCTTGTTCTGCACATCTTCTATCCTTGTGATTGATAAAACTCGTTATGACCTGAGAAGTTAACACTGAGGCCTTATATCATGAACATTTAATTGTAACTACTATACATTTTTCTTGCTCATTGTTTTAGTTATGCACTCACTAATATTATATTCTTTCCCTTTTTATGATGCTTGCTTGTGAATTCCATTATCACTCAATTCATTCGGAATGCTTGGCAACTAGTGATGATTTGTTGACAATTTCTAGTCATTTCTCTTTTTCTTCGTTTCATGTACAACAATGTAGGATTGAGAACATTGAAGAGCTACTCAGAATTAATGGAATCATGGCGCTTGGAGGAGACCTTGGGAATCACTTGGGTTGAGAAAGAACTAGACACTGGCTGCTAATGGTAGAAAGAAGTATTTAGATTTCCAAGCCTTGCACGGGAGTTCTTCTTTATAGGATGACACATCTAGCTGTGAATTGTGTCCAATAAATCTCTTATAGTAAACTTTGTATTTCCAAGTTTTGTACATTCTTTTGAATAAACAATTGGCTGTAAACTAAATTGTATCCAAATTCTGGGCATCCATGAGCCTTAGTCTTGCAAGTCAAGCCTTGCGTTGTAGATTTAGATTCTTAAACAAACTTGAATCTAAAGAAAGAAATGGATATTAAATTTGTATATTCATGATAGAATGTGAACCTAAAATCAACTTGAATCAAATTTAAAGCTTAAAATTATTAACTTGTTTGAACTCAAACTTGAATAACATGAGAGAAAAAAAATTTGGCGAATGAGATTAGTGCCATGCTTGAAGAATGATTCTAAACCAAACCCTTGAATTAAGATCACATGATTCAAAACTTGAACCAACTTAAATAATCCAACCATGCTCTTGAATCAACTTGAGAGATTTAACTTTGATTTTCCATCAACCATACTTATCTTATGCTTCAATCAAACCTTCACCCAAAACTTGAACAATATCCCTTGATTGTTTCATGAAACCTCTTAATTTAAATTTCTATATTAATTCTTGCAACCAAATCAAAATAGCTAGCTTGCTTAATATATGGCCTTAGGATCACTTGGGGTAAGTTCCAAAATATATTAAGACAAAATTGTAAAAAAAACCAAATCCCATGCCCTGAAATGAACCCATTCACATGTCTTATGCAATGATAATGTCATGACTGTTTAGTCATGAGAATTAGAATGAGGGCACACCTCTCTTTTATCTCCTCTTGAAATTGCCAAACCTACACAAAATGGTTATGATAAAAAAACAAAACACACAAAGACCTAAAGATGCTATGAAAAGAACAAGGGATCTTAGGGTCAAAAATTAGGGTGTGACAGGATGGAAGATTGAAGTTTGGGGACAAAGCTAAGTCTCAGATAAAGATTGATTCAGACCCTCTACAAGTGGCGGACTCCCATTACACTGAGCCTGCCATTGTCAACATGGTTGAAGTGTATGAAGGTCGTGACAAGAATACCAATATGAACGAAACCACTGAAGGTTTCAATTAGGAAACCAACATAACTGAGGCTACTAAGGGCCTTAGAGTCAAATTACAAAAGTTTAAGATCACTGATGGCACCAGTCTGGAAGTTAACATGGTCAAAGTGAGCAAAAAAACTGAGATGGAGGCTGATGAGGAAAGTACCCAACAAAGCAAAGAGTAAGTGAATGTGGCTTACCCAAATAATGATGAAAGCTTAGTGCAGTTCCTCCACCGCTGCCAGCGAAAGAAGTCTAAAGTGATGTTGTACCCTAGGTGCAGTTATGCCTTCGAAAAAAAGGTTGCCGAGAACATAGAGAGAGTTCGAGTGGCTAGTTGTAGAAAAAATTGGAAAGATACCCACAATCACTACACTTTCGACAAAATGGGAGTCCCTTGAAGGCAGGAGCAAGAAGTTCCAAGCCTCCAGGATAACAGGCCATCTACTTTTAAACCAACTGCTGATGCTCCTAAAGGAAGATGGACGAGGCCTGTTGAAAAGAGAGAGCGAGGCCAAGAGAGATGGCAGAGTTTTGAAGTGGGTCGAGGCTCCTTAATAGCTTATCTAAGGGAGTTCCAAGTGTCAAAACAGCAAACTTATGGATTTGAGAATTACAAGGGAAAAATCCCATGTCAAGGTCTCATTGGCGAAGGCAACTGAGGAGGAGGAAAGCATAAAGAGAAACCAACGAGAAAGCGATGGCGAAGTCTAGCACCAACCAGCCTCCAAAAAAGGATAGAGGTGAAGAGAAAAAGACAGTAGAGAGAAAGCTTTTCCCTACTTGAAAAGAAGAGTCTGAAGACAAATCGGAACTACCAATGGCGGATGATGATATGATAACAGATAACTTCGACACAGGGTCAGAGCCCTATTTAGATATCAATTCTAACATGGTCTTCATGCTGCCTATGGAGTATGACCAAGTCACAGAGGTTGAAGAGTCCGAGGAAATTACTGAGGCTGAAATGGCCAAACATAGGTCAGTGTGTTACTATATAATGAACAACGGCTCTGTCGAGGAACAAAATGCTTTCTTCGAAAAGTCTGATGAAGCAATAAAGAATCATCTGAAACCCTTTTTCATCAGGGGAAAGGTGGAGAATGTAGAAATCAATAAGATTCTGGTAGATGGTGGTGCGACAGTAAACTTGATGCCACACTTTATGTTAAAGAAAATTGGAAAGTTTGACACATACCTCAAACCTCATAACATGGTGTTGTCGAATTAAGAAGGAAAGATTGGCCACACCTTGGGAGTAATCTAGGTGAATTTAACAGTTGGTACTATCACCAGGCCAACCATGTTTATGGTTATTGCATCAAAGGATAATTACAACTTGTTTTGGGGGCATGAATGGATACACGACATCAGGGCGGTGCCCTCTTCGCTCCATCAAAGGATCTCTATATTGAGGAATGATGGTATAGTGGAAAACATTGAAGTGGATCAGAGCTATTTTATGGCTGAGGTTAATCGTGTAGATAGGCGTCATTTTGAAAAAAAATTAACGAACGTTGCTCTATGTAGTCCTGCTGGTTTTGCATTTACGCCTACCGATACATCATTTTAGTCCCTTTATCTACATCCAACCTATGGTTTTCAGTGGGACAGAGAGGTCGTGGGAGAAGAACTTGAAATTGAAGGGACGCCAGGCCTCCAACCAACTGGTTGAGGAGACGAAGATGGTGATTATGTCCGAGTCTAAGATATTGGAAAAGATTTTGGCTTATGTAGCTGAAAATAGACTAAAGGCAGCCTTAGAGGCCGAAGTTAAGTATATGTCTGTCGAAGCCAACGAAATTGATGTGCACTTTGAAGGGCCTAGGATAGATTTCGAACCAAAGCCACCTGATAAAATCCAAGATGAAGTGCCAAGCCAGAGGCTCGATGCCATCTATGATGATAAACCTTTGGCATCCAAAAGGGACCCGCTGGCACCCAAAATAAAAATGCTAGCGCAGGATCCCCTAATGGAAATAGACTTAGGGGAAAGAACAATTAAAAGACCAAAGTATATAAGCGTCAACCTTTGCCCAGAACTCAAAATCAAAGTGATCCAACTTCTGAAGGAGTACAGAGATTGCTTTGTTTGGGATTATGACGAGATGTCTGGATTGAGTAGAGAATTGGTAGAATTGAAGTTGCCCATCAAACTTAGAAGGAAGCCAATTAAATAGACTCCAAGGCAATTTGCACCAGAAATCCTGTCGAAGATCTAGCAAGAAGTCGAAAGGCTCCTCAAGTGTAAGTTCATCCATAAAACAAGGTATGTCGACTATATTTTTAATATAGTTCCTGCCATTAAAAGGAATGGGACTTTAAAGGCCTGCATTGACTTCAGGGATCTGAATGTTGCGACCCCAAAGGACGAATATCCAATGCATGTGGCAGAGGTGCTTGTTGATTCCGGTGTAGACTATGAGTACCTTAGTATGCTCGACATATATTCTAGATATAATCAAATATTCATTACTGAGGAAGATGTGCCGAAAATGGAATTTCGATGTCCTGAGGTCTTAGGCACCTACAAATGGGTGGTGATGCCTTTTGGCTTGAAAAATGTTGGGGCAACCTATCAAAGATCAATGAACTCCATTTTTCATGATTTCATAGAAACATTTATGCAAATTTATATTGACAATATAATTGTCAAGTCTGTGTCAGGAAAAAATTACATAAATCACCCTCAACAGTCATTAGAAAGGACGAGGAGGCATGGTCTGAAGATGAATCCTCTCAAATGTGCATTTTGTGTGCAGCTCAGGGATTTTCTAGGCTTTGTGGTCCACAAGAAAGGGATCGAAATCAATCAGAATAAGACCAAAGCAATTATGGAAATGAAAACACCATTAACAAATAAGGAACTGCAGTCGCTGATGGGGAAGGCCAACTTCCTAAGGAGGTTTTTCTCAAACTTGAGTGGAAAGACTCAGGCCTTTTTTCCTCTACTTTGACTAAAAAAGGAAGGTTTCAAATGGGGGCAAATGCAACAGGAAACTTTCGACAAAATCAAAGAGTATCTTGTTCATCCTCCAATTTTGTCGCCTCTGTGTAGAAGTAAAAGTATGAGGTTGTACATTTTTACATCTGATGTAACTATAGGGAGCATGCTTGCTCAAGAGGATGAAAATGGCATCGAAAGAGTCATTTATTATCTTAGTCGAGTCCTCAATGATGTAGAAACTATATATAGTATGATTGAAAAATTGTGTCTGTGTCTGTGTTTTTCTTGTAAAAAGTTAAAACCTTATATAAAGTTGTTGATGTATATGTTTCATCTCATTTTGATATATGATTAAGCATATGCTATCTAAGCCAATCCTGCACAATTGAATTGGAAAATGGTCACTCGCCTTAACATAATACTTCTTAACTTATGTGCCTTTAAAGGCCATGAAAGGACAAGTGGTCGCAGACTTTATAGTTGACCACTCCATAGTTGTAAATTCCCAAAATTATCTAGAGCTTTAGCTTTGGAAATTATATTCTGATGGTTCTAGTCACAAAGATGGAATGAGTATTGGAATACTGATTATCTCTCATAATAAAAATCCAACTAAGTTCAAATATAGGAACGAATGTCCTTGTTCGAACAATGAGGCTGAATACGAGGCTTTGATTGCCGACCTTGAAATTCTGTTAGAGTTAGGGGCAACTAGAGTCTAAATAATTGGTGACTCTAAATTAGTTGTAAAACAGATGACGAAGGAATATAAATGTGTCAAAGAAAATCTAATAATGTACTTTATGATATCAAATCGACTGTTAGAAAGTTTGAAATGATGAATATTAGACACATTCCTCGACTTAAGAACCAGGAGGCCAATGACTTGGCTCAAATTGCTTATGGGTACAAAATTTTGAGGGAAAAATTAGAAGACGTGATCGAAGTTCTAGGGAAAGTTATGGCAACCAGATTGTCTCCGACAGATTTGGAAACAACAAAGTTGGGTTATGCAGAAGAAGAGAACTTCAAGATATTGGCTATTAACAACCTGATGGATATAGATTTGAGAAAACCAGTAGTAGATTACTTAGAGAATCCAACAACATTTGTAGAGCGGAAAGTTAGGTATTGTTCTTTAAGTTACACTCTTATGGGAAATGAATTATTTAAAAAGATTTATGAGGGAGTTTTACTCAAATGCCTTAGTGAGGTTAAAGCCTACTTAGCTCTTTCGAATGTTTGTAGTGAGGCATGTGGGGCTCACCAAGTAGGCCACAAGATGAGTATTGGCCTACTATACTGAAAGATTGCATCGAGTTTGCCATAAGGTGCAAAGCCAGATACATGCAGGTATACAAGACGTTCTTGCAAGTGAATTGCACTCTGTTGTGAAGCCTTGGCCCTTCAGGGGTTAGGCGTTGGATCTGGTTGGTGAGATTCGACCAACATCTTCTAAAGGTCACAGGTACATTTTAGTAGACATTGATTACTTTACTAAATGGATCGAGGCAATTCCTTTGATAAATGTTGATCAAGAAGAAGTGATCGAGTTTATCCAGAGACACATAATTTATAGATTTTGGATCCCAGCGACCATCACAACTGATCAAGGGTCAGTATTTACTGGTCAAAAGGTCCAGGAGTTTTCTAAGGAAGTAAGGTTCAAATTGTTAACATCTACGCCTTATTATGCTCGGGCAAACGGTCAAGTCGAAGCAGCAAATAAAGTGGTAATCGGATTAATGAAAAATCATGTGGGGGAAAAGGCCAAGGAATTGGCACAAGACATTGAACCAAATTTTATGGGCCTGTCGAACCTCCCCTAAAGAGGCTACAAATTCTATGCCTTTTCAATTGAGCCCTATGGGCACGATGTAGTGTTACCAGTCAAAATTTATTGCCAACCAACAAGAATTCAAAGACAGAATGAAATCCCATTTGAATCCTACAGGAATATAATGTTAGACGAACTAGTCGACTTGGACGAAGAAAGGTTGAATGCCTTATAGTTATTAAAGAGGAAGAAAAATAGGGTAAAAAAAGCATATAATAAAAAGTTCAAAGTCAAATGATTTTCAACTTGAGACTTAGTGTGGAAAGTGATTCTTCCTATGGATAAAAGAGATAGGACATTAGGAAGGTCCATTCCAAATTGTTCAAGTTTTTTCTAACAATGCATATGAGATCGAGGAGTTAGCTGAGGATCGAAGACTCCTGAGAGTAAACGGGAAATATTTGAAAAAATGTAGGCCCACACTTCAAGAGATTAAGATATTAACAGAATAATTTGCATGCAAGATTGAAGCCAAGATGGCAACTAAATTCAAATGCCAAAATGGCTAAGTCATTACATTACAAATTCCTGAGTCGAAATAAAAATTCAAACAATTACAACATAGGTAAGCAAGATAACTAAAAAGGGAGAGAAGCTTTCATGCGTTCATACTTCGTCTTCGAAAGCAACAGACGGCGGTCGATTACAAACTTGTTGGAGTTGAGAGTATCAATATCTATTCCTAAATCATGGGCTTGTTCGACATGATCCACTCTACCTAGATTTCGTTGTCGAGTTCTAGGCGGTCAAGCTTTTGAATCTCCTCTTGTCGCTCTTTAGCCTTTTGAATCTTAGCTTGCAGCTATTCAATTTGTTTTACCCAGGCATTGATATTGCTAGCACAAGTATCGATTCTTCTTGACTTTGTTCAAAGTTCTTTTCCAATTCTGCAACCTTGTTGATGGATTCGGTAGCAGCATCCCATTCAGCCATTTGGGTATCCATTTTGTTCTGGATCTTGGTCGAAACTTCCCTCCACAGTTGAGGTCTGTAGTGACATGATCAATGAGTAGCCCAAGTTCCATGATGACATCTATAATTTTGGAGGAGTAGCTAAGATGTCGATTTGTTTCAAGAGGCCTTTGATTCCAAAGTAGGCAGAAGGATTGTCTTTCAAGACTTTGATCAAGTCAACATCAAAAGCTTTATCCTTGATCTTTTTTAGCAGTTCGCCAGTAGGCTCATTGGTAGACTGACCACCAGAGATGGTCGAGGAACTGGAGCATTTGCCAGTCAAACTACCTCTTGCGTTCGTGATAGCCTACATGTATTCTGTTGGTTTATTCTTTGTTAAAATTTCTAATTCTTCCATGGATAGAGGAGTAGTTGTACCAGTTGAAGGGGCTTTAAAATCTTTGGCGGTCTCAGAGGTTTAGTTGGTTTTGGGCATTTCACCTAGGCTTGCATCACCATCTTCTTATTCGTCATAAGGGTTGTTCGTGTAGTCAAACATCGAATGATCTTTGTCTTGATCTTCTTCCTCGTCTGGGGATTCTTCGCCCTGGTTGTAGATTTTTGGTGAAGAATTGTCTGCTTTGTCCTGCACAATTTCCTCTATGTTTTGAATGTGCATGGTTTCCTGGACTTCTATGGTGTGATTTTCTTATTCTTCGTCATCTTCATGATCAGAGTCAGTGGTTTGGAGTGTTGGGTTGTATCCTTTAGGGGCGAGACCTCTTGTTGTTCTTCAGCGGGTTTGTTTACTTCACCCATAGACCCTTTGTTTGAATCTTTGTTGGAAGTGGGATAGTGTGAAAGAGTGCTGGTGCTCTAAGGGATAACATGTTTAACGCTCTATTGTTCGGTACCGTCTGCACCACCCTGCAAAAGGAATAGAGTTATGATAAGTCGAAAATGAAAAAGGTGGCTAAGGAAAATGAGGTGAGATTTTATTACCTTAAGACCATCCACACCAGGGCTAGAGTTATCACTCTTGATCCGTTTAGGAGTACCCTTGGTATCAGGTTCAGGATCAACCACAATCACCTTTAGAGTAATAGGCTTCTTTGGTTTGATCTTGATAATGTTGGGTTTCGGTTGAGAAGTGGTGTTGGAAGTCTTCACCTTCTTTTTCTTCTAGGCAACTTTACAAGTGTCTAGTGATAGATCATCATCATCTGACTCAACTCCTTGAACCTGGAGTTCTTGGGTCTTTCGTTTCTTTGGAGTTAGAGGTGGTTTTTGATTTGCCTGAAAATAACACAAACATTAGCATACGAAGATAATATATCAAGCAAAATAAAAACACAAAGTATACCTTTGTTGTTGTTTTGGTGGTTTCTTCTTCTTGGCCTTCGTCTTTGGCTGAGCTAGCAGTTTTCTTTGTCGAACCTTTTGTTGGTTGTTTTCTTTCGACGGCTAAAACAGAAATATGTCAAAACAATTGCCACAAGTAAAAAGGGTGTCAAGAAATTGTTAGGAGAGAAAATAAATCCCCTCATATTCCACTCCTTCATATATAGGAGAGAGTATATGGATATGCTCTATGTCAATATGCAGATGACCTTTGAAACTAACCAGAGTGTGCTTAGTTGGAACCACCCGTTTGGCAAGCTTTTGAGAGTTTTGTCAAGAATTTTCACGATGTCCAGACAGACAAACCAATCTGGAAATGGAGGGCTAAAAGCCACACCAAAATCAACAGTTGGTAGTCGAGGGAATCTTGGTGGGTGCAAATTAAAATCCAACTCATACCTGTGTTCATGTTTAACGTACAAAGGTAGTTTTAAATTAGGGAGTTTCTTTGTAAATTTTTCTCTCAAAGTTACTGCTGCTTCGTGAATGGTTCGACTAAGATCATCAAGTCTGTAGGCAGTCTTAAAGTACTTTTAGAATCTTGGATTTCTTTGATGTGAGTCGAACCTTTCTTGGATCTGTCCTGTATAGAAGCAAAAGCGGGAACGTCGAACATTTTTGTGGAGTAATAATTTCTCCACCAAGTGTCATACTCTTGGGTACAGTAGTATGATGGTTTAAATTGAATGGGAGTAAGTTGTGTAGTACCAACATAATGAGACATCTCTTCATTACATCCGGCTTCAGTATTTTACATGTTGTAAAGAACAACGACACTTTTCTTTGGGAAGATTGGATTAGGCATGACTTGGTGGAGTCCAAACTGTCAAGAGGCGAGATTGGGTTGGTAGCTGAGAAGAATTATTTGGTTCTTTGAAGATCTGAGCCTTGTTGCAATCAAATTTGGTATGAGGAACACTTCCATATGGTTAAGGATTCTGCTTCTTGATCTTTCGAAGGAGTAGGAAATTTTCTAGTGAACCACTCTGGGCCATAAGTCTTGTTGGCAAAAGAAGCCATAGAGGGAGTGAAGTTGCAACATTTGGCGTACATCATCACATACCCAGTAAAAATTTTATGCAGGTTCAACCCTTCATCATTAGGATTCAGTTGGACAAGGCGTGTTCCTTCGACCCTTCTATTTTTTATACCGACTGCTTCTTCATTGATTGTGTTGTGGGTTGACAATGATGATAAAAAGGTAGCATTGAGCCACAATTGAAGCAACCAAAATAGGCCAGCTAGTAGTAGATTTGACCTTAGTTGAATCTTTTTGAGGATTTCGACGCCTTCTCCTAAAGACTCATATAGATAACCTAAACCCATTTTCCTAAGGTAGAGCTTGTGTCCAGTGTGTAATTGGTTCGCCATGATCAAGAATTTCTTCGCCACTTGCAGAGATTTCGAGCAGAAATGCATCGAGATAGTGATGTCGTGAAAATACATCATTTATTTGACTTGATTAATGCATGTTTTCTAGTTGTTTTAATTTGCATTTGCACTATTATGTTGGTATTTTGTTTGTTTTCAGATATTTAGCCATTTAAGAGTCACATGCGAAGAAACAAAGCAATTCAGATGAAAAACAGTAGAAATGGAGCAATTTGCACACAAGGCGTTGCTATAGAGAAAGCAAAAAATGAGAAAAGGGAAGGAAAAGTACAAGACAGACAAGGGAAATCCCACCTGACAATCGATTGCAGTCTTAGTGAAACCAAAGATGTTGTTTTTCCCTTGTAGCGCTGTCCGACGATTCTGGCCATAACGTTTGATCCGTAAGTCCGAATAATGCCCCGTTTAAAGCATTAGAAAGCTAACGCTGAGATCTACATCATGGGAAATGGTCCCATGGCGCTCACCCCTTGTATACATGGCGGGCGTCATCTTCCCAAAATGTGGACCAGTCAAGGATGGTTAGAGAAAGTGCCCCATGATCCCCATTTTTCTCTCACACGAATATTGAAGGAGTTACGTGCATTCCAAGGCTTGTACCACTATAAATAGGACTTAGTTCATTAGTTTTAATCATCCAATCTTAGTTGCAACATTAGGCATAAACACTGTTAAAGCGATAATTCTTCATATCGGGGAGTTATCGCACCATTATTGTAATCGAGTTTGGATCGATTTATTTTATAGCTTTTAATCTTGCCGCCATTTACTTTATGTCAAAGTTTATTTCTTGTATCAGATTCAAGTCTCGGTTTGGAGCAGGTTCTTAATATATTCCGTATCGCTTTACTTTATTTTATTTCCTCGCACTGCTTTACTTCATTTATTTCTTGCCTTGTCTTAAATTTGTTTACTTTATTGCTCTGCTTTATATTCTTTACTTTATCGCACTACTTCTTTAATTCCTTTATCGCAAAAAGATCCGTTTTCAAACCGAACTTAAGTGTGACACTTTAGTTCTTACTTTTGAAAACTAATCTCACACTTAACACGATTTTATTCCCTAAATGACTTATTCTGCAAATCAATTATATGTCATGTTTACCATAGTCATGTCTAGCTAAATTTGTTGTGCTGGGATGTGAAGACCGTCGCTTCGATGGTGCTCCGTATGTTGTATCTGTAGAAATGCTTTAGGGGTTGTTTTGATTTTAATACAACTTTTCTGAATTTAACTTGATCGACCATTACGTAAATGAGACCGTGTTTCTATTTGCGTAACGACCATGACTATGTCGGGTAAGATCGAAAGCCGTCAGATACTTAAGGTAAAAGTTGGTTAGTTGTTAATTGATAAAAACAGCGAAAACGCTTTGTTAATTAACTAGGGAAATTTAATATTATTAGAAAGTGATTTTAAAACTATTTACGAAAGCACGTCGTTTATAGATTTAGGATCCGGTTGGCCGAGCATATGCCGGAAACCCTTTGATGTTAAAAGTTTTCAATCAAAAGTACTTTTTAACTGAGTCTTAGAGGTGATTATATAAAAAAGGACTTCATCACTTTAATGCAATACGCGATCGGTGTAGCGTGAGCGGCTGGTATAGATTAGAGGTTAGGTCTGGTTTCGATCATGCTAATGCGACGGTTCCTTTTTAATTAACTCTTTTTCAAGGAAGAAAATATTGCCCCGTAAGTGTCCCTACTTAAACAATAGGAGTACTGTTTGATTGATGTGAATCACATACCAGTACCATTTATCTAAATTCATTTATACTCATTATTATCTATTTTCTATGCACTTTACACTCTATTTCTATTAGCCTTAGATAAACACCGTGACTGAAATTCTGGTATCAGATATGAGATGTCGAAGGAGATGTCACGACACTAATATCTGAACAATGATCAATTTATGAACAAGATAAAAAGTAGTAAACAATTGTAAAGAGACACAAGCAATTGTTTACCCAGTTCGCTGCAATCACATCTACGTCTGGGGGCTACCAAGCCAGGAAGGAAATCCACTAAACAGAATTAGTTTGAAGACTCTCAGTAAACACTCTCCAGTTTACAATCTTCTCACCTAATCTCTACCTGTGTAATTTTTATCTAAGACACTCTTAGATAAGAGACACCTCTCGCTCCCCCTCAATCACATGCAGTGATAACTACAGAAAAATACAAAAGAGAAGGACACACTTCAATGACAATACTTGATCTTGCTTAAAAGCTTCAATCAAGAACAAAACACTCGTACTTAAAAGCTTAGAGTAAACAACTTACAACTCAAAACTCAGTCCAATTCAAGCATCTAAATGATGAATGAATGGCTCACAAAATCAAACAATTAACAATAGAATTAAACCCTAAAACTTGAAATGCAACTTTCAATAACTTTTCTCCACAATGGCAATTAGGGCCAGCACGTCTTTAAATAGCAACAATCTCCTTGGGCTTGGGCATTAGCAGATCTTAGATTTAATTAATAATTAAAGCTAATTATTCTCCACATCTTTTTGCACAAAAATAGAACAAACTATTCATCAAAAAAATAACAGAAAGTGCTTGCTTCAAAATAATGTTACTCCAAGATTTTCGCACGCAATCATTGAACATAAGCACACAAAAGATTGCAAATAAAGTGCAGCAAATAAACCATAACATTCTGAACAGAATGTTCTATCAATAGATGTTAGGACATCAGTCTCGACATCATGCACAGAGTCCTACAACACTAAGAATCACCAACTGCAGAATGTTAGAATTACATGTCAAGACATCAAGCACGACATCTTGATGTAACACTTTGTTTTAGCAAAAATGCTGCCAATACTGAACTAACAAACTCCCCATTTGGCAAATTTTGGCTAAAACAAAAAAAACACCAACACATATCAGAGATCCCTGTAGCAGAAACAAAACACATCTAACATACACATCTAACATTCCAAAATCTTACTGAAGCTCCCCCTCAAGCCAAGGAACAGAGATACCCAACAGTACACAGAGCAATACTACTAAGCCACACTACTCTCTCCCCCTTTTTAGCCATAATTAGACAAACATCACTAATATGTGCCAATAGAAAACCAGATAAGAACCAAAAGTACAACTACAAAAAAAACTTCAAGAACAGATCAGTCAAACATCTTCAGAACCAGCAGAGTCATCAGTCTCAGAATCGTCTTCTTCACCCTCAACATTACCATCAGAATCATCAGAACCACCCTCCTCAATATCTTCCTTTTCATTTTCATCCTCAACATTATCACCCTCAATCATTCTCAGAGTCCTGATCATCCTTTCAAACTTGAGTTTTCTCTCAGTACTAACCTGAATAACCTCATCCAGCTCTTTGCAGGCTTCCACTAATTCAGAGATCACCCCTGACTTGTCTATGGGCTGATTTGAAGCACCAGCAGATGTCATAACAATGTCTGGGACATGTTTACCTGCAAACAGTTTATAATGAAGGGACAAAGCAGATTCCCTTTTGCAAACAACATCAGTATCAGCCAGGATTCCAGGGTGTTGATTTAATATAATGCCACAGATCAGAGAAGGAAAGGCAATGGGCATCTTTACAACAAAGGTTCCAGCATGCTTCATAGTTTGATCAAAGATGTAGGAGCCATAGTCAAAATTCTGCTTGGTTCCAACAGCATAGATAAATCTTCCCAAACCAACAGAAATAGTAGATGTATGATTGGTGGGAACCCAGTTAGCAGTTCCAATCCTATGAAGAATATCATATTTGACACTCAGTCTGCCAGCTGACAACTTGTCTTTCAATGGCCATGTAGTAACCTGATTGGCAGTAATCTCTTTGCATTTGTTCTTCCTCACTTCTTCCCAGATATCTATTGATGATGGTGGGAGAGAACTCAACACATTTTCCTCTAACAAACACCTTCATAAAGTCCTTACTCTTGTAGTCAGCACAGTCCACAGGGATATTAACAATGAATTCCTTCACAAGCACTTCATAACATTTTGCAAACCTAGTCACAGATTTCATCAATCCAACAAAAGTAATAAGATCCATTACCTCCTTACAATCCAGAGCATATTTCCCTAATTCTCTCTCAAGAGTAATCCTCCTTTGATACACATATTTCCACCTTTCAACACTCTCAGCATAGTGAAATGAGATGTTATCCAAGGGGGCATCAGGAACTTTATCAGAGATCTTCTTGACCACAGACTTTTTCACAGGAGTGATGTCCTGGACATCATCCTCAACATCATACTCAGAGTCAGACTCAGACCTAATCTTCCTCTTCTTGGAGGAAGTAACCACTTTGCTCCAGGACTTTGGGGGACCTACAACAGTCTTTTTCTTGTCACTAACAGCTTTCACTTTAGGAGATTTGTCCTCAGATTTCCATCTTCTTGCCTTCAAGCGCTTAGCTATGCCAGGATGCACATTTGCAATTAAATCATTGTCAGAAGGAACATCATCAAGATTCACAACATCATCAGAGTCATTAGTTTTTCCCTCACTCTGATCAGGACCAACACTCTTCTTCTCCACACCAGAACCATCACTCATTCCTTCCTTCAGTACAGAGTTAGCCAACTTGTGCAGATTTGTAGTATCAGTATCCTTCTCAGAATTTGAAGTATCAACATCCCTTTCCTCACTTTGATTTTCATTTAAAGTGGGGACAACATTAATTTGAGCAAGTGGGATTAAAATCCCAGGAACCCTATGATCTCCATACAAAAGTCCAGTAACAATACTTCTAATAGCTCTATCAACATACTTACTACCTTCAGTTGCCCTATTTTCAGAAGACGACTCGAAAGGGGTTTTAGAAGTGTTACCTGCAGGCGCATGTTTGGAACCCCTTGCATGCGTTTTTCTGGGCTTTTTCATCTCAGTTTCAGTACGGGGAATCATAGCCAATGAAGCAACATCAAGAGCATCATCAGGAGAAATATCTTCAGAGTGAACCCTAGATTTTGAAGCACACAGATCAGATGGGTGTCTGGAAGGAGACGAAGTTGGTTATTTAGACATCTTGATAGTCTTGCAAATGTTTGAACTGGGGACGGAGGACTTTCTGAGAAAGAAGTTGAAAGGACTAGTCAAGTATGGTACAAGATGGATGTAGCGAGTGAGAAGGCTTTCTAGAAATGATTGCCTATGATAGGGGCACTTTATTTGTTGGTAACATAAGGGGAAATTAATGATATTTCCACAAGACAGTAAATGACACTTTAAATTTTTAAACTTAAAAAACATTTTCCCACACGCCATTAATTGCTACAAATCCTCATAAATACAAAGCCCTAATTTTCCTCTTAAAAATTCAAACTGACTTGCATCCAATGCCTTAGTCACGATGTCAGCTAATTGCTTCTCAGTGGCAACATGTTCTAAGGCAATAATCTTGTCTTCTACAAGTTCCCTAATAAAATGATGACGAATATCAATGTGTTTGGCTCTGCTGTGTTGAATAGGGTTTTTGGAGATGTTTATAGCACTCAAATTATCACAATACAATGTCATGACATCTTGTGTGACATTATATTCAGTCAGCATTTGTTTCATCCACACCAGTTGAGAACAGCTGCTCCCAGCTGCTATGTACTCAACTTCAGCTGTAGACAGAGAGACACAATTTTGCTTCTTGCTGAACCAAGATATAAGATTGTTCCCCAAAAAGAAGCATCCTCCTGATGTCTTTTTCCTATCATCAGCACTTCCAGCCCAATCAGCATCACAATATCCAGATATAACATAGTCAGATCCATGTGTGTATAACATACCATAATCACATGTTCCATTAACATACTTCAGAATCCTCTTTACTTGATTGATATGACTCACTTTGGGTTCAACTTGGTATCTAGCACACACACCTACATCAAAAGCAATGTCAGGCCTGCTAGCTGTAAGATATAACAGGCTCCCTATCATACGTCTATAGAGACTTTGGTCCACATTAACACCCTTTTCATCTCTAGACAACTTCAGATGAGTAGAAGCATGTGTCCTTTTGTGACTGGCATTCTCCATCCCGAACTTCTTAACTATGTTCTTGGCATATTTACTCTGAGATAGGAATATAGAATCTTCCATCTGTTTGACTTGCAACCCAAGAAAATAAGTTAACTCACCAACAAGGCTCATCTCAAACTCTGACTGCATTTGCCGAACAAAATGTTGAACCATCTCATCAGACATCCCACCAAACACAATATCATCAACATAGATTTGAGCAACCATGAGTTTCCCTCCTTCATCTTTGACAAAAAGAGTCTTATCTATGCCCCATTTTCTGTATCCATTCTCAACTAGAAATTCAGTTAGTCTTTCATACCAAGCTCTTGGAGCTTGCTTCAATCCATACAGAGCTTTCTTCAACTTATAAACATGATTAGGAAAAGTTGGATCAATGAATCCCTTAGGTTGTTCCACATAGACCTCCTCACTTAGGTACCCATTTAAGAAGACACTCTTTACATCCATCTGAAACAGCTTGAATCTCAGGATGCAGGCAACTCCTAATAGAAATCTGATGGATTCAAGACGAGCTACAGGAGCAAAGGTTTCATCAAAGTCAACCCCTTCAATCTGAGTATATCCATGAGCAACCAATCTAGCTTTATTTCTTGTGACCACCCCTTTTTCATCTGACTTGTTCTTGTATATCCATTTTGCTCCAATCACATTTGTTCCTTCAGGTCTTGGAACTAACTCCCATACTTCATTTCTCTTGAATTGTCCTAGCTCTTCTTGCATGGCATAATCCAGAATTCATCAGTTAAGGCTTCCTTGACATTTTTTGGTACAAATTTTGACACAAAACAAGAACTTGTTATGACTTCTCTTGATCTAGTAGTGACTCCCTCATTTAGATCACCAATGATAAGATCTATAGGATGGTCTTTCTGAATTCTGATGGAGGGTCCCTTGTTTACTAGCTCAGATTTAGGTTCTGCATTAGTAGGATTAGGATCAGTGTTTTTGTCTGAAGTTTCAGTAGAATTATCAAAGAATGTTTCAACATCTTCTAGAATATCAGCCTCCTTATGCAAATCATCAACAAAAACATTTATGGACTCCATCATAACTTTAGTTCTGGAGTTGAAGACTCTATAAGCTATGTTGTTAGTAGAATAGCCCAAAAATATTCCTTCATCACATTTTGGATCCATCTTTCTTCTTTGGTCACGATCTGCCAAGATATAGCATTTGCTTCCAAACACATGGAAGCACTTAACAATAGGTTTTCTTCCCTTCCATATCTCATACAAGGTAGTAGTGGTTCCTGTTCTTAAGGTCACTCTATTATGAACATATCAAGCAGTGTTCATAGCTTCAGCCCAAAAATGGTAGGGCAGTTTCTTAGCATGGATCATAGCTCTAGCTGATTCCTGGATAGTTCTATTTTTTCGTTCTACAACTCCATTTTGCTGTGGAGTAATGGGAGATGAAAGTTCATGGCCAATCCCTCCAGATGAGCAAAATTCAGCAAATTTTTGATTCTCAAATTCCTTCCCATGGTCACTTCTAATTCTAATAACATTGCTCTCCTTTTCTCTTTGAAGTCTTTGGCAAAGATCTTTGAACACATCAAACACTTCAGATTTTTCTCTTATAAAATTCACCCAAGTATATCTGGAGAAATCATCCACCACCACATAAGCATACTTCTTTCCACCAAGACTTTCCACCTGCATAGGTCCCATCAAGTCCATGTGAAGAAGTTCTAACACTTTTGAAGTAGTGAGATGTTTAATCTTCTGGTGTGACATCTTAGTTTGCTTTCCAATTTGGCATTCACCACATACCCTTCCTTCTTCAATCTTTAGCTTAGGAATTCCTCTGACAACTTCCATAGAGATGATCCTCTTCATCCTTTTTAGATGTAAATGACCAAGTTTTTGGTGCCACAGTTTCACTTCATCTTCTTTGGCTAGAGCACAAGTGGAGGAGTAACTAGAATCTTGAGGAACCCACAAGTAGCAGTTGTCCTTAGATCTGACTCCCTTCATAATCACTTCACTCTTTTCATTTGTAACCAAGCATTCAGATTTGGTGAAATTGACATTGAATCCTTGATCACACAGTTGACTGATGCTTATCAAGTTGGCAGTCAACCCTTTAACCAGCAACACATTATCAAGATTTGGAACTCCTGAGTAGTTTAGCTTTCCAACCCCCTTGATTTCACCCTTGGCTCTATCACCAAAGGTCACATAGCTGGTGGAATGAGATTTGATGTCAACTAACAGATTTTTAATTCCTGTCATGTGTCTAGAGCAACCACTGTCAAAGTACCAATCCTCCTTAGCTGAAACTCTGAGAGACATGTGAGCTATTAAACTGGTAGTAGTAGTCTTGGGAACCCATTGTCTTCCATTAGTAGGAATGTTTTGATTGGGTCTAGGTTGAGGAGCAGGCTTAGGATATCCATACAACCTGAAGCAGAAAGGTTTTATGTGACTAAAACGCCCGCAGTAATGACATCTCCATCTTTGGAATCTTCCTCTTAAGTGGTTGGGATGTCCTCTCCCATGATGTTGAGGCACCTGATGTGTCATATTATGTTTAGGTCCAGATGAATGTCCTTTCCTATGATGTTGAGACACCTGATGTGACATATTATGTTTAGGTCCAGAAGAACTAGCATATGAAGTGGGTTTCTTTTCTCCATCAAATCCTAGCCCAGTCATATCTCCTACCATTTTTCCAACCTGAAGAATTTCATCTAATGTGTCAGATCCACTGTTCAACATTCTGACAGATTTGGTCATTTGATCAAGCTTGGAGTTCAGCAACATGACTCTATTCTCCAGCTTAGAGATGGTTCCAAGATGTTCTCCCTTTTCAGCCTTCAGTTAAATTATAAGTTTCTTCTATTTCTCCCCTTCGTGACAGACTTCTTCACTTCTGAGACACAGCTCTTTGTAGGAAGCTGCTAGTTCTTCAAAGGTCAATTCATCATCACTAGAATCTCCATCAGAGACACATCTTCCAGTCAAATCCGTCACATGTTTAGCAGATTCTTCTTCAAGTTCACTTTCAGACTCCTCATCCGACCAAGATGCAGTTAGACTCTTCTTTTGTTTCTTGAGGTAAGTAGGGCATTCAGCTCTGATGTGACCAAATCCCTCACATCCATGGCACTGAATCCCTTTCCCTTGAGTGGATTTTTCTTCAGCCCTTGATCTTCTACCAATATCATTAGACCTGTTGATGTCAGATGAGTTGTTCTTGACATTAGGTCTTGACTTTATGTCCATCTTCTTCATCGCCTTGTTGAACTGTCTTCCAAGCAGTACTATAGCATTTGATAAGCTCTCATCAGTATCCAGAGCACATTCCTCCTCTCCATCTTCAGTATTAGACACAAAGGCTATGCTTTTGGCTTTCTTTTCAGATTTGTCACTTATCCCAAGTTCAAATGTTTGGAGGGATCCAACAAGTTCATCCACCCTCATCTTGCTGATATCTTGAGCTTCTTCTATGGTAGTCACTTTCATATTAAATCTCATGGGAAGAGACCTGAGAATTTTTCTTACCATCTTTTCATCAGACATCTTTTCACCTAGGGCACTTGAAGCATTGGCTATTTCAAAAATATTCATATGGAAGTCATGTATGCTTTCATCTTCCTTCATCTTTAAATTTTCAAACTTGGTAGTTGTAGCGAGCGATTTTGGACGCGGTTCTTAAGCGCTGGTCGCTCTCTGCGGTTTGAGCTTACTACAGGTCGATTCATTTTTTATCCTATTGTGAGCTGAATAAGGAAGGGAAATAGATGTCTCCAATTTACCCTGCTTTGCATACTGAGTTTAAACAGCGGTCTGTTAGGTTACGAATGCTATCAATGTGGGGGGGCCTTTGTACTGGTTATTTGTATTTTCGCCAATACGGTTTTTCTTTCTTTTTATTTTGACAGAATGTTTCTGGCGGGGAACAAGGATTAGAATGTTAGGACTGATGCTTTTGATAGATACATGAGAGTATGGGATTTTGGGTTTTTGTTTAGTGTGCTCGCTAAGATTTTTCTTTCAATCTTATGCCTACGTATTCCCGTTTACCAAAACAGGGAAATCAGAGCGTTCGTAGTTCCTCCTATTCTATGGGAGGAAATGGTTGTTTTGGTGTCTTGTTCAAAGCCCAAGACGTGAAGCGAAAGGTGGTTTGTATCTTGTTCAAAGCCCAAGATGTGAAGCTAAAGGTGTTGACTTTAGAGAGAATTTGTCATCTCTAAAGAGGGGGGTTGTATGTCACAACTGTTTTATAAAGGAGAATTACTTTAACCGGGATATGTGAATCTGGCAATGCTATAATTTCCTTTAAAGGGGATTTTAACCTGAAGGAGAAGACTTTAACTCAGTGTAGAGTAATGCCATCTTTCCTTAGGAATTTCTCATGCTAAAAGAGGGACAGTGGCATGGATGTAGATGATCCAGAGGCTTGCCGCTTACAACAATTAGATGAAGGGGAAGGAGTTGTTGACGTTTGTGTACTGTGAACGAGGCACAACATTGATGCTAAAAGGTTAATTGGATCAACCAGTGGTTTTCTTATACAAAGCCTAAGAGAAGGCTATTATGTGTCTCGTACAAAGCCCGAGAGAGAGGCTAAAAGGTTTTGACTCAACGAGGGAATCTTTTGGTATCTCGTATAAAGCCCGAGATGGAGGTTATTTTGACTTAACAAGAGAGTTTTTGTATCTCGTACGAAGCCCGAGATGAAGGCTGTTGTTTATTTGGCTCAATAAGAACCTTTTTGTATCTCGTATAAAGCCCGAGATGGAGGCGAAAGAGGTGATTGACTCAACAAGGGAGTCTCTTATGTGTCTCGTACAAAGCCCGAGAGAGAGGCTAAATGTTGTTTCAGTTAAGTGACAGGTCCAGTATACTGATTTTAAAGAGAAAAACAGTTCTTATATGAGCAACACTGTACTCATGGATTCGATTCGAGGATCCGGGTTATTCCTGTTCTTTAAGGAATTGGGAAAACCGAAGGGTATTGAGACTGTCCGAGTCTACAGGTTTTCTTCCTATTTTTGAAGGGTGCTTGAGAATGTCTTTGAGACTCAAGGAGATTAGACTGTCCAAGTCTAGAGTTTCATCTTTTGTACTATGCTTTGAGAAATAGTAGTAGACTCTATGAAAGGACTGTTCTATGCAGATGACTAAGTTCTGTTCCTATACCCCTAGGAGGTCGTCGGGATAATTTGTACGAAGCCCAAGAGGAGGCTGGAAACTTTTAAGAAGCCGACGGGTCCTTGTACGATGCCCAAGAGGAGGCTATCATTCCCGGAGGAAGAGATCATTATACGAAGCCTAAGAGGAGGCGGTGAATACTTCTAAGAAGTAGTAGGGTCCTTGTACTAAGCCCAAGAGGAGGCGGGGTTGCTTTTAGGAACCCTGTGGGTCCTTGTACGATGCCCAAGAGGAGGCCGATGCTTTTAGGAAGCCGATGGGTCCCCAAACCCTGAGAAATTCAAGGCAAGCTATTCACAAGGAATATATCAAGTTAGGAAAGTTCGAGAATTTGGAAGAAACTCAAGAGATGTCATTCACGAAGAAAAGATCATCTCTGGGGAATAGAGTTTCTTGACAAGTGCTTTTAAGAAGCCTGTGGGTCCCCAAACCCCGAGAAGTTCAAGACATGCCATTCACCGAGAATAGATCAAGCTAGGAAAGTCCGAGAATTTGGAAGAAACTCAAGAGATGCCATTCACGGAGAAAAGATAATCTCTGGGGAATAGAGTTTCTTGACAACTTCTATGAGTGACAGTCTATGAAAGGGTTCACAGAGAATGCTGCCTTTCATATCTCCATATTGTTTAACCCCAAGAGGAGGGAAGACTGTGTCTGGTAATCCTATGGGGATCTAGTTTAGACTATTTCTAAAAGTGATCAACGGGCTTAATGCTAGACATAGTTGCCGGGGAAACTCTAAATATCTATACTATTATTACACAGTTGATATGAGTTTATGAAAGAAGACTTACAGTGAAAAAGCCCCACACTACAGTTATATGTATATGAAAGCGGTAAATGAAAGCAATAACCACTTACTCGGTTGTAGAGCTTCCATGCTGTTTGGTTAGTTGTTCAACAAAGAAAGATTGAAAACAACAGTATATTCAAAATCAAAGGAGAAAGTGCTTTGAAAAAGAAAGATTTGGGGCTTACAGCTCAAGGAGAGGCCCAGGGTTTTATCAGTGAGCGCACTGTTTGAATTTGTACAGAGGGACTTATACAAGTGACTGTGGCCCAAAAAGGTTTTCTGTACAAAGGGATGGGTCTTACACTCTCTCAAGAGGCCCAAAAAGTTTTAAAGAAAAGAAATGGGTCTTACTACACGAGGGTAGGCCCAGTTTGTTTTCCGTTTGAAATAGCGATCGCGCCGAGATTTTCTTTTAACGCGAAGGGACTTATACAATAAGTGAGGCCCAAAATGTTTTGGTTAAAAGGGGGTTGGGTCTTACACTCTATTAGAGGCGCAAAAGTTTTGAATGGGTCTTATAGCTCAAGGAGAGGCCCAAGATTTTTGAATGGGTCTTATAACTCAAGGAGAGACCCAGATGGTTAATTTTAAACTGGCGACGATTGCGTCGTTTATTTTTTACGGTATCGGGACTTATACAATACACTGAGGCCCAAAAATGATTTGGTCAAAAAAGGATTGGGTCTTACACTCTATTAGAGGCCCAAGAATTTTGAAAATGATTTATGAGGGTTGAATTAATCCAAAAACCCTAATTTGTTTTCAAAAATGTATTTAATTGAATAAAAATTCAATTAAAATGATCAAAATTGTTTTACATATGGAAAACAAATTATGATCTTGGATTAATGCTTCAAAAATTAAGTATTGACCTACAAAATAATTAGAAGGCATTAAAAGTTGCAAAATCAATGTAGAAAAAATATTTTAAATGTCAAAAATAATTAAAATATTAATTCTTTGCAAAAATATCAATTATATGCAATAAATAATATTTTTGGGATTTTTTGTTAAAATAAAATAATTTAACATTTTTGTGAATTATTAAAAAAGGAATAAACTCAAAATCATTAAAACTCAGAGAGAAATTAATTTTTGAATCAATTAAATAAAACCACAAAATTCAAATATTCAAATTTGGAAAAATGGCGCCAAGAACAAGCTGAAGAACACGCGCGTGTTCTGAGATTCCCAGATTTGCATTTTCTCTCTAATCTCACTGAATACTTAATCATTTCATGTAATCCACATATCATTATGCTCGTCTCAACCTCACGATCATGTCTATGTCCATTAATTTCATTTAAATTAAACATATAACAAGAAATCACGAAAAATCCTCAAGAACCCTAATTTCTGCATGAAGGCTAGGATTTTTGATACACGATTCAAACAATGCAATTAATTGAGGGGAAACATTCTATGCATGATTATGAACATATGGCCAAATTATTGTGCGAGGAAATATGCATAGATTGAGAGATGACCAAGTATATGCTTACCTCTAGGCCGTGACAGCAAGTGCAATGTGATTTTTGATTTGGAGGTGTTACAGATGAGTGGTGATGATCTGAACAGCTTCCCTACACCCTATGGAATGTGTTTGAATGCTTGGACTTGATTGAAATTGGCTGGATCACTTCATGGCATCTCAACTGCATTTTGGTTAAAACCTTGAGCAATTGAATGGTGATTCTGAGAAATCAGTGTTCCAGTTGTTGTTTAAGTGTTTGATCAGCTCATATGTGATGTATATGAGGTGTGTGTGTGATTGGTTTGAGTGGAATTGCCCTCTAGCTCAAAACCCGATAGCTACCTTGCTATGAAAGGCATTTTTGCCAAGAGAAAGAGATTTTGAGAAAGACAAGTGTTGTAGGCCTTTGGTGCACTTAAAATGAACACAATTGAGCTCTATTTATAGTAGAGCAAGTTTGTTTTGGGATCCATAGTGAATGGCAACTGCAGCAGAGGTTTGGCCAATGTTGTCCAATGGAAATCCAAGTCTCCTCTAGCCATTGACTAGAGGTTAGGGCACAGGGCTATGGTTCCCTTGGTCTTGGATAAGTCTTGACTGAATTCAAATGAAAATGGCTCAGTCCATGCCACCTTCATGCTTCCATTGAATGCTCCAATCCAAAATTGGAGTCTTGTCCCTATTTTGGCCATTCTAGGTTCAACATGTTATTTCTTGTTCCAAAGACTTTGGAGGCTTAGCTCAGTGATTGTCCCCTTTAGATTCAATCCTCTGAGGTGTCCAAGTGGATAAGAGCATTTGGATTTGGCTGATTTTGGCAAATCGAGCAAAAATGCAAATTCTGCCTTGCCTTGGCAGATTTCAACAAAGCCACTTGACAATGTCATAACTCATAGCCCAAATGGAATTTGGCAATGTTCTTGGCCATTTTGGAAAGCCCTTACATGATACAACAACTGTTTGAACATGTTTGGTTTTGATCTCTCTTGAATCCAAGTGAAAAATCCCCCTACATTTGGAAAAAAATGAAGACAGATTTGGACTTAGTGAAAATTTCACTAAGTGTTAGAAAAAGTGACATTTTCATTTTTCAGCCATTTTGATCACTCCATAACTCAAAATCCTTAATGAATTGGACTTAGGTCTAGTTGAAGTTTTTGTAGAGGGTAATGAGGGCTACAAATCCATCTTTGGATGAGGAAAAATGGCTTTGTGGTTTAGGAGTTATGGTCCTCCAAAGTTGGTACCCTAGTCACTTTATTTTTAACTTAGAAAATTTTCTAAGTTTTTATGGTTACCCCTTTTACAAGTTATCCAACTTTTCTTGATTTTTCTTGATGAATGATGATTCAAATCACACATTAACATCATTTTAGGGTTAAAAATCCATTTTGGTGAAAATTCTCAAAAAGTCAAAGTTGACTTTTGTGCACAGTTGACTTTTTATCAGATGAATTCCAAACTGTGCAATTCTTCAGGAAATCATGTCCTTGACCTAAATCAAACTTGATGGACATGTTCCATGGGTGTCATAGGGTATATTGATGCATGTTATAGGGCTTGGGAGCATGTCCTGGTCAAAAGTCAAAGTTACAGTTGACTTTCCTCGCGAAACCCTAATTGTGGTGCAGATGAAATTGAGACTTGTTGCTCAAACTTCTTGGATTAATCCATTGTCCCAAATGGATCAATATGGTATATTAGAGACCCTCAAACCCTCTCTTGCGGTCTTGGTTCATGATTTGTCCCAAAAGTCAACTTAGGGGTGAATTAGGTAAAAAAACCCTAATTCCTGATTTTTGATGAATGCATCCCCTGAGGCAAAATTGACTTGATGATTGGTTCCATGAGGTTCCATGGAGTATATTAGGTTAGGTTTTGGATCATTGGCTTGTGCCCAGATGAAAATTTTCCATCTGGAGGCCCTGGTCGACCAAAACCCTAATTTGGTGACACTGTCGATCTTGAGACTTGATCCACCTAAAATGGAGCAGCCTTGTGCTTAATCCTTGAAGTGGGAGTCCTTTTGATCCTTTGTAGTTACTTGAGAGGTTAGACAAATTGGAGATCATGTCATTCCTTGATTGATCCTTTGTCTAAGGCTCTGAGAGGGCTTAAAACCCTAATTTTGATTGTAGTGAATGCTCACCCATCTTTGGGGAGACTGATGAAGTATGATAGTTCCTCCATATTGTGATGATGATTTTCACAATGATGGGAATCTTAGTGGTAAAAATTTGGGGTATGACAGATGCCCCTATTTAATCTTCATGGACACGAAGGTGTGAATGACGAAGGTATTCAGGCATTCGGGGTGCAAGAGGATTAAATATCGGAATACCCGAAATTTTGATGGTGGTTATGAATGGTAGCTTACGCATTCATCTTCTTTAGCTAAGCAATGATGCTTAGAAAAGGTAAACTTCCCCTGGATCCTGGTCTTCATCCAAGGAGCTGGTCTCAGTTTTCTTTTGAAATAAACCTCCCCTCGATCCTGGTTTCCTACCAAGGAACTGGTCTTAGTTTCTGATTTAAACTTCCCCTCGATCCTGGTTTCCTACCAAGGAACTGGTCTTAGTTTCTGATGTAAACTTCCCCTCGATCCTGGTTTCCTGCCGAGGAACTGGTCTAAGTTTCTTTATTCAATAGACTTTATTGACAAGGGACGCTATTCGTAGCGGTTTTCCTCAAACTTCTCACCGAATTTTCCTGGGGAGATGCCATTTGACGGAAAAAGTTGATGTCATACTTACTGGGGAACCCAGTCGTCTGAGTTGTAGAGTTAAACAAACTTCTCTGTTGGAGACGCCATTTGTTTCTACTGGGGAAAGCGAGTCTCTTGAGAGGCTGCTTCTGCGTGGGGGTCTTACATCATACTTTTCTCGGGATCTTCCCGGAGAAATGCCATATGATGGGATCCAATTTTGATGTGCCGATGACCTTTTCATCAGCGGTCTTTTTCGGAGCGAAACTGGCATGCTGCCGAATCTCTGATTATGAGGCTTAATCCGGGAAAGCAAGGATTTCATCTTCAATGGCGAAGAGTGATGCTGACTGAAAGTTCTTCTAGTTTTTCAGAGGTTCAAGTTATCAAAGTGGTCAAGGGCCAACTTCCTTCCAGAAATAAACTGGAGACGAGGTTGTTCAAACGTAGCGTTTCCTGACGAGGTAAGAACTGACAACTCGATTGAGAGAACTCCTATCACTAAGGGACAAGACCGACTAGAGTGATAGTGATGCAATATGATTATGTGAATGCAAATCAAATAATGCATGATGTAAGTATGTTTATGCCGACAAAACTAACGCGACACGCAAACTAAAAGATGAACATGACTGGATACTCGACCATCGCGGGGCGAAGAAGTACCGTTGGTTCAGAATAGCAATTCAACCTTGCTTAGGAAAGATAGTCCCTGTTGGGAGCTACCGTTGGTCAGGCTTAGGAGATAAGAACTCGGCCGAGGCGTGTCAGATGAAACAAGGTCTCTGACACAGTTGATCCCTTTATTCAGGCGTACTGGGTTAGAATGAGTACTTTGATTCTGCACTTTGTGGTTCGATTACTTCTGGAGAAGCGACCGATGTTCTTCTGATGTTCAACAGTCAAAAGAAATTGTCGTCTTTATTAAAAAGCAGAAAAAGTTTTAACAAGTAAATTCATTTTTGTTTTATTTCAAGAATCATTAATCATGTTAACAACGTCGTTCTGTAAAGCTAAAACAAATAAGAATTACAAACAAAAGCACAAAGGCTCAAATTTTATTGATAAGATGGAGATCAGCCAAACGCGTGATTCCAAAGAGTATATACAAAGTTAGAAAATGGTAATTTAGAGGGAAAAGGGCTACGTTGAAACATAACGACCACTATCCTTCTACCAACTTTGAATTCGGGACATCCTGAGCTTCTGTCGAAGATGACCTTGACTGGAGTTTTCCTCCGATGGATGGTGTAACTGCTGCTGAGGGATTCGCCTCTGTTGAACATAATTACTTGCCATTATCCCTAATTTTTTCCTGGATTATACTGTGATGTTTCCAATCCATCGGGATGATTTTTTTTTAATTTTGTCTCTAACTTTTGCCTGGACCGCCCTTTCGGGTTTTCAGTCCACCGAGACGTTTTTTTTTTATTTTAGGCGAAGTATTTCTTGACTACATCAACATTCGTGGGGTAGGCAAATTCCTCTCCGTCCATGGTTGCAAGTCTCAAGGCGCCGCCTGAGAAAGCTTTTGTGACAACGTAGGGGCCATCATAATTTGGAGTCCATTTACCTCGCGAATCAGTGAGAAATAAATGTATCTTCTTGAGCACGAGGTCTCCTTTTCTGAAAACACGAGGTCGGACCTTTTTGTCAAACGCCCTCTTCATTCTCTGTTGATACAACTGACCGTGGCATAGTGCCGTGATTCGCTTCTCCTCGATCAGATTCAGTTCGTCGTGTCGGCTTTGACACCATTTAGCTTCGGTGAGCTTGGCTTCCATCAATACCTGTAGCGAGCGATTTTGGACGCGGTTCTTAAGCGCTGGTCGCTCTCTGCGGTTTGAGCTTTAAACTACAGGTCGATTCATTTTTTATCCTATTGTGAGCTGAATAAGGAAGGGAAATAGATGTCTCTAATTAACCCTGCTTGCATACTGAATTTAAACAGCGGTCTGTTAGGTTACGGATGCTATCAATGTGGGGGGCCTTTGTACTGGTTATTTGTATTTTCGCCAATACGGTTTTCTTTCTTTCTTTTTTTTACCTGGGCAGAAGGTTTCTGGCGGGGAACTAGGATTAGGATGTTAGGACTGATGCTTTTGAATTACTGCTTTTGATTGATGGAGATATGGGATTTGGGTTTTTTGTTGATTGCGCTCGCTAAGATCTTTTGTTTCGATCTTATGCCTACGTATTCCCGTTTACAGAAACAGGGAAATCAGAGCGTTCGTAGTTCCTCCTATTCTATGGGAGGAAATTGGTTTTTGGTGTCTTGTTCAAAGCCCAAGACGTGAAGCGAAAGGTGATTTGTATCTTGTTCAAAGCCCAAGATGTGAAGCTGAAAGGTCTATTTATGTCTTGTTCAAAGCCCAAGACGTGAAGTTGAAAGACCTCGACTTTAGAGAGAATTTGTCATCTCTAAAGAGGGAAGAAGGAGAATTACTTTAACTGGGATACGCGGATCCGAGCAATGCCATAATTTCTGAAGAAAGGGTTTTAACCTGAAGGAGAAGACTTTAACTCAGTGTAGAGCAATGCCATCTTTCCTTAGGAATTTCTCATGCTAAAAGAGGGACCGTGGCATAGATATAGATGATCCAGAGGCTTACCGCTTACAGCGATTAGATGAAGGGAAAGGAGTTGTTGATGTTTGTGTACTGTGAACGAGGCACAACTTTGATGCTAAAAGGTTGATTGGATCAACCAGTGGTTTTCTTATACAAAGCCTAAGAGGAGGCTAATATGTGTCTCGTACAAAGCCCAAGAGAGAGGCTAAAAGTTTTTGACTCAACGAGGGAATCTTTTGGTATCTCGTATAAAGCCCGAGATGGAGGCTATTTGACTCAACAAGAGAGTTTTTTGTATCTCGTACGAAGCCCGAGATGGAGCCGATTGTTTGTTTGGCTCTATAAGAACCTTTTTGTATCTCGTACAAAGCCCGAGATGGAGGCGAAAGGGGGGATTGACTCAACGAGGGAGTCTCTTATGTGTCTCGTACAAAGCCCGAGAGAGAGGCTAAACGGTTGTTTGAGTTGAGTGACAGATCCAATATACTGATTTTAAAAGAGAAAATCAGTTCTTATATGAGCATCACTGTACTCAGGGATTTAATTTGAGGATCAGGGATATTTCCTTCTCTTTGAGGAAACGGGAAATCCAAAGGGTATTGAGACTGTCCGAGTCTGCGGGTTTCCTTCCTATTTAACGAAGGGTGCTTGAGAATGTCTTTGAGACTCAAGGAAGTTAGACTATCCGTGTCTAGAGTTTTATCTTTTGTACTATGTTGTGAGAAACAGTAGTAGACTCTATGAAAGGACTGTTCTATGAGGATGACTAGGTTCTGTTCCTATACTTCTAGGAGGTCGTCGGGACAATTTGTACGAAGCCCAAGAGGAGGCTGGAAACTTTTAAGAAGCCGACGGGTCCTTGTACGAAGCCCAAGAGGAGGCTATCATTCCCGGAGGAAGAGATCATTATACGAAGCCTAAGAGGAGGCTGTGGATACTTCTAAGAAGCCGTAGTGTCCTTGAATAATGCCCAAGAGGAGGCCGATGCTTTTAAGAAGCCCGTGGGTCTATCATCTCCTTTCCATTAGGAGAGATAACTCTTTTAAAGATAAAAACCACTGGTAAACGTGCGAGGTTTACTATCCAGCGACTTTTAGCTTTTAAAGAGGGTTCCTTAGTTAAGGTCCAAGATTATGACCGTAGTGGGTACCCAAACCCCGAGACATTCAAGGCAAGCTATCCACAAGGAATAGATCAAGTCAGGAAAGTTCGAGAATTGGGAAGAAACTCAAAGATGCCATTCACGGAGAATACATTCATCTTGGGGAGTAGAGCTTCTTGACGATTCCTAAGGAGGACAGCCGAAGAGAAGACTGTATCTGGTGCTCCTATTGGGGATCTAGACGTCTATTTCTATGAATAAGTGAAACGGCGTCACCTAGTTCTAGACGTAGTAGCCGGGGAAACGCGAAATATCTATACTATTATTACACAGTAGATATGAGTTTATGAAAGGAGACTTACAGTGAGCAGCCCCACAATACAGTTTATAATATGAAAGCAGTAAACGAAAGCGATAACCACTTACTCGGTTGTAGTGCTTCCATGCTGTTTGGTTAGTTGTTCAACAAAGAAAGATTGAAAACAACAGTATATTCAAAATCAAAGAAGAAAGTGCTTTGAAAAAGAAAGATTTGGGGCTTACAGCTCAAGGAGAGGCCCAGGGTTTTATCAGTGAGCGCACTGTTTGACTTTGTACAGCGGGACTTATACAAGTGACTGGGGCCCAAAAAGGTTTTCTGTACAAAGGAATGGGTCTTACACTCTCTCAAGAGGCCCAAAAAGGTTTAAAAAATAGTGGGGCTTATAACACGAGGGTAGGCCCAATTGACTTTTCGTTTAAAATGGCGATCGCGCCGAGGTTTTCTTTTAACGCAGAGGGACTTATACAATAAGTGAGGCCCACAATGATTTTGGTTAAAAGGGGGATTGGGTCTTACACTCTAATAGAGGCCCAAAGTGTTTTTAATGGGTCTTATAGCTCAAGGAGAAGCCCAAATGATTTTTTAAACGGGCGACGATCGCGCCGTTTACTTGTACAGAGGGACTTATACAATGAGTGAGGCCCAAAAATTTTTTGTACAAGGGGGGGGGGGGGTGGGTCTTACACTCTCTCAAGAGGCCCAAAAAGGTTTTGAAAATGATTGATGAGGGTTGAATTAATCCAAAAACCCTAATTTGTTTTCAAAATGTATTTAATTGAATAAAAATTCAATTAAAATGATCAAAAATTGTTTAACACATGGAAAACAAATTGTGATCTTGGATTAATGCTTCAAAAATTAAGTATTGACCTACAAAATAATTAGAAAGCATTAAAAGTTGCAAAATCAATGTAGAAAAAATATTTAAAATGCCAAAAACAATTAAAATATTAATTCTTTACAAAAATATCAATTATATGAAATAAATAATATTTTTGGGATTTTTTGTGAAAATAAAATATTTTAACATTTTTGTGAATTATTAAAAAAAGAATCAACTCAAAATCATTAAAACTCAGAGAGAAATTAATTTTTGAATCAATTAAACAAAATCACAAAATTCAAATATTTGAATTTCTAAAAATGGCGCCAAGAACAACACCAAGAACACGCGCGTTTCTCAGTTTGCCCAGATTTGCGTTTTCTATCCAATCTCCATGAATACGTAATCATATCATGCAATCCACATATCATTATGCTCGTTTCAACCTCACGATCATGTCTATGTACTTTAATTTCATTTAAATTAAACATATAACAAGAAATCACGAAGAGGCCTCAAGAACCCTAATTTTTGCATGAAGGCTAGGATTTTTGATACACGATTCAAACAATGCAATTAATTGAGGGAAAACATTCTATGCATGATTATGAACATATGGCCAAATTATTGTGCGAGGAAATATGCATAGATTGAGAGATGACCAAGTATGTGCTTACCTCCAAGCCGTGATAGAAAGTGCAATGTGATTTTTGATTTGGAGGTGTTACAGATGAGTGGTGATGATCTGAACAGCTTCCTTACACCCTATGGATTGTGTTTGGATGGTTGGACTTGATTGAAATTGGCTGGATCATTTTGTGGTACCTCAGCTGCACTTTGGTTAAAACCTTGAGCAACCAGCTGGTGATTCCATGAAATTGATGTTTCAGAAGTTATGTGAGTGTTTGATCAGCTCATATGTGATGTATGTGAGGTGTGTGAGTGATTGGTTTGTGCAGAATTGCTCTCAAACTCAAAACCCGATAGCTACCTTGCTAAGAAAGGCATTTTTGCCAAGAGAAAGAGATTTTGAGGAAAGCATCTGTTAGATGGCTTTGGTGTACTCAAACTGACCACAATTGAGCTTTATTTATAGTAGAGCAAGTTTGTTTTGCAAGGAATAGTGCATGGCAGCTGGTAAGTAGGTTTGGCCAATGTTGGCAAATGAAAATCCAAGTCTCCTCTAGCCATTGACTAGAGGTTAGGGCACAGAGCTTTGGTTCCCTTGGTCTTGGATAAGTCTTGACTGATTTCAGATGAGAATGGCTCAGTCCATGCCACCTTGATGGTTCCATTGAATGCCTCATTCCAAATTTGAAGTCTTGTCCCTATTTTGGCCATTCTAGGTTCAACATGCTATTTCTTGTTCCATGGACTTTGGAGGCTTGGCTCAGTGATTGTCCCCTTTAGATTCAATCCTCTGAGGTGTCCAAGTGGATAGGAGCAATTGAATTTGGCTGATTTTGGCAAATCGACCAAAGTTGCAAATTCTGCCTTGCCTTGACAGATTTCAGCAAGGCAACTTGGCAATGTTGTATCTCATGGTGTAGGTTGAATTTGGCAATGTTCTTCGCCATTTTGGAAAGCTCTTACATGATACAACAACTGTTTGAACAAGTTTGGTTTTGATCTCTTTTGATTCCAAGTGAAAAATCCCCCTACATTTGGCAAAAAGTGAGGCAGAATCTGACTTAGTGAAAATTTCACTAAGTGTTGGAAAAAGTGACATTTTCACTTTTCAGCCACTTTGATCACTCTATAACTCAAAATCCTTAATGAATTGGAATGACTTGTAGTTGAAGTTTTTGTAGGTGATAATGAGGGCTACAAATCCATCTTTGGATGAGAAAAAATGGCCTTGTGGTTTAGGAGTTATGGTCCTCCAAAGTTGGTACCTTTGCCACTTTATTTTTAACTTAGAAAAAATTCTAAGTTTTATGGTTACCCCTTTTACAAGTTATCTCACTTTTCTTGATTTTTCTTGATGAATGATGATTCAAATCATACATTAACATCATTTTAGGGTTAAAAATCCATTTTGGTGAAAAATCTCAAAAAGTCAAAGTTGACTTTTGTGCACAGTTGACTTTTTATCAGATGAATTCCAAACTGTGCAATTCTTCAGGAAATCATGTCCTTGACCTAAATCAAACTTGATGGACATGTTCCATGGGTGTCATAGGGTATATTCAATTATGTATTAGGGCTTGGGAGCATGTCCTGGTCAAAATTCAAAGTTACAGTTGACTTTTCTCTTAAAACCCTAATTGTGGTGCAGATGAAATTGAGACTTGTTGCTCAAGCTTCTTGGATCAATCCATTGTTCCAAATGGATCAATATGGTATATTAGAGACCCTCAAATCATGTCTTGAGGTCTTGGCTCATGGTTTGTCCCAAAAGTCAACTTAGGGGTGAATTAGGTCAAGAAACCCTAATTCCTGATTTTTGATGAATGCATCCCCTGAGGCAAAATTGACTTGATGCATGGGTTCATGAGGTTCCATGAAGTATATTAGGTTATGTTTTGGATCATTGCCTTGTGCCCAGATGAAAATTTCCATCTGGAGGCCCTGGTCGACCAAAACCCTAATTTGGTGACACTGTCGATCTTGAGACTTGATCCACCTAGAAGGGAGCAGCCTTGTGCTTAATCCTTGAAGTAGGAGTCCTTTTGATCCTTTGTGGATATTTGAGAGTGTAGGCAAGTTGAAGATCATGTCATTTCTTGATTGATCCTTTGTCTAAGCACTCAGAGAGGGCTTAAAACCCTAATTTTGATTGTATTGAATGCTCACCCATCTTTGGGGAAACTGATGAAGCATAAAGGTACATCCATATTGTGATGATGATTTTCACAATGATGGGAAATCTAAGTGGTCAAAATTTGGGGTATTACAATACCCGGATTGATGGGATCTCTACTTCTATGGGGAGCACTGCTTCCATGCCATATACTAGAGAGAAAGGGGTTGCCCCTGTTGAAGTGCGGACAGATGTGCGATAACCATGAAGACTAAAGGGTAGCATCTCGTGCCAGTCTTTGTAGGTTACAACCATCTTTTGAACAATCCTCTTGATGTTCTTGTTAGCCGCTTCTACCGCTCCGTTCATCTTGGGTCGGTAGGGAGATGAGTTATGGTGTTCGATCTTAAACTCTGCGCACAACTCTTTCATCATCTTATTGTTCAAGTTAGATCCATTATCCGTAATGATCTGGCTTGGAACACCATAACGACAGATGATATTATTTTTTATAAATTGGACTACCACTTGTCGGGTTACATTAGCGTACGATGCTGCTTCGACCCACTTGGTGAAGTAGTCAATGGCTACTAGGATGAACCAATGTCTGTTTGAAGCCTTAGGTTCGATCAAGCCAATCATGTCGATTCCCCATATGGAAAAAAGCCACGGGGAAGAAAGAACTTTGAGATGTGATGGCAGTACATGAATTTTGTCGGAGTATATCTGACATTTGTGACACCTCCTCATGTACTTGTAGCAGTCAGATTCCACGGTCAACCAGTAGTACCCTGCTCTTAGAATTTTTCTCGCCATTACGTGTCCATTGGCATGAGTGCCAAAGGATCCTTCATGAATCTCTTTCATCAGCATGTCTGCTTCTAGTCTGTCGACGCATCGGAGCAAGACCATGTCAAAATTTCTCTTATAGAGAGTGTCACCGCTCAGGAAGAACTTTCCAGCCAATCTTCTGAGGGTTTTTTTGTCTTTTCTGAGTGCCCCAGATGGGTACTCTTGTTTCTGAAGGAAGCATTTGATATCGTGATACCAAGGTTTGTCGTTTATGACTACTTCAATCGTGAAGACGTAAGCGGGCCGTTCAAGGCGCATTATGTCGATCTTAGGTACGTCATTCCATTGACCTACACTAATCATGGAAGAGATAGTGGCTAATGCATCAGCCATGTGATTCTCCTCACGAGGGATGTGATGAAACTCGACTCTGTCGAAGAAGGGTAACAATCTTCTTGCATAGTCTTTGTAAGGAATCAATCCTGATTGGTAAGTGTTCCAATCTCCTTTTATCTGATTGATAACCAGGGCTGAGTCGCCGTATACGTCCAAGTTTTTGATCCTTAAATCAATCGCTTCCTCGAGACCCATAATACAAGCTTCGTATTCGGCCTCGTTGTTTGTACATTTGAACGTAAGTCTAGCGGTGAAAGGAATGTGGGTACCCTGAGGGGTAACAATGATTGCCCAAATTCCATTTCCATAATGATTAACTGCTCCGTCAAAGATAAGTCCCCATTGGGAACCTAGTTCTGGCCCTTCACTGGGTAACGGTTCATCGCAATCTTTCATTTTTAGATACATGACATCTTCGTCTGGGAAGTCAAACCCGATTGATTCTTGATCGTCAATCGGTTGATGAGCCAAATGATCGGCTAAAATACTTCCCTTAACGGCTTTCTGAGCGTGGTACTCTATGTCATATTCTGATAACAACATCTGCCAATGGGCAATCTTTCCCGTGAGAGCAGGTTTTTCGAAGACGTACTTGATTGGATCCATTTCAGAGATTAACCAAGTAGTATGACGAATCATGTACTGGCGCAGACGTTTGGCTGCCCAAGCCAAAGCACAGCAAGTTTTCTCGAGCATCGTGTACCGAGTTTCACAGTCGATGAATTTCTTGCTCAGATAGTAGATGGCAGACTCTTTCCTTTTGGTTTCGTCTTGTTGGCCAAGTACACATCCCATTGAGTCCTCTAGGACTGTGAGGTAAATGATCAGTGGTCTTTCTTCCACTGGAGGTGATAGAATCGGAGGATTCAACAGATATTCCTTGATACTGTCGAAGGCGGTTTGGCAATCTTCTGACCAAACGCAATCCTGGTTCTTTTTTAGTAATTTGAAAATCGGCGCATACGTGGCGGTCATAAGGAATATGAATCTGGAGATGTAGTTCAAACGTCCCAAGAATCCTCTGAGTTGTTTTTCAGTTTTTGGAGAAGGCATTTCTTGAACGGCCTTGACCTTGTCAGGATCAACCTCAATTCCTTTCTGGCTGACGATGAACCCTAAGAGTTTCCCTGAACAGACACCGAAGGTACACTTGTTGGGATTCAAGCGGAGCTTGAATTTTCTTAAACATTCGAACAATTTTGACAGATGTTCAACGTGCTCACTCTCTGTTTTTGATTTTGCAATCATATCATCGACATATACCTCGATTTCCTTGTGTATCATGTCATGAAATAGAGTAGTCATGGCCCTTTGATAGGATGCCCCGGCGTTCTTCAAACCGAACGGCATTACCTTGTAACAAAAGGTGCCCCATGGGGTAATGAACGAAGTTTTCTCCATGTCTTTCGGCGCCATTTTGATCTGGTTATAGCCCGAGAATCCATCCATGAAGGAGAAAATTTTGAACTTTGCTGTGCTGTCTACCAGCATGTCAATGTCTGGTAAAGGAAAGTCGTCCTTTGGACTAGCCTTATTTAGATCCCTGTAATCAACACACATTCTGACCTTTCCGTCCTTTTTGGGAACGGGTACGATGTTGGCTAACCATTGAGGATATTCAGATGTGGCGAGGAAACCTGCGTCAATCTGTTTTTGTACCTCCTCTTTGATTTTGATGGCCATGTCCGGGTGAGTCCGTCTCAACCTTTGCTTTACTGGCGGACATTCCGATCTTAATGGTAAGTGATGTTCCACGATGCTGGTATCCAACCCTGGCATATCCTGATAGGACCAAGCGAATACATCGGGAAATTCTCTGAGAAGCTTTATCAAACCCTTTCTGGCAGTTGGACTGAGCAGTGCCCCAATCCTGATTTCTTTTCTCTCTTGTTCTGAACCCAAGTTTACCAATTCCAACGGTTCTTTGTGAGGTTCTATGGACCTTTCCTCTTCTCTGAGTAGTCGGGAGATCTCTTCTGGAATTTTGTCGTCATCTTCTTCTTCAGCCCCAAATATCGGGAACCCAGAGTCGGGAGAAGGCATCGGATCGTATGTTTCAACTGGGTTTAAAACAAATAATCTGCATGACGTGATGATTCATGTTTAGAAGAGATAGAGAAAATGCAAGTGTGTGCAGTGTTTTATTTTTATTACTGCTTGTTTTTATTTTTAATTGTTTTTTAGGATTACCATTTTCTGAAAAAGCAAAAAAGAGAAAACAACAATTGATGCGGAAATTACAGAACGACATTATTTTATTAATGAACAAGTCGATCCTTGAAACTACAGCCCTATAAAACAAAACTCTCTCACTTTGAGCGAAGCGAAGAGGGAAAATTTACAGAAAGCGAGCCCTATCAAAACATCTGTTTCACCTAGGCAGGGTGAAAGGTTAAAGATGGCAATTACTTTGACTGATGAACGATCTTCGGAACCTCAACGGCAACCCATTGGCGGCAAACTCCTCGGTGAATCACAAAGTCTGGTACCTTCCTTGATTTGTCTTCAGAAATAACGTTGATTTCTGGTGGAGCGGGATCATTGGAATCTGACTCCCAGGCAGAATTGTCGTAGGAGAATTCCTCAGTTGCATTTTGCATAGCATTTGTGCTCTCAGCTGTATCTCCCCATCCAGTAGGCTGGATATCTTCGAGCCTGATACGAGAGCTTTCGGGAGCGGTGTACTTGACCATAAAGTCATATTTCCCACTCGGTTCTCCCAGAGTGTCCCAAACTTCTTTGGAACTGGAGGAGTCATCCCTCTCGATGACGTTGACCTCGGGAAAAGCATAGTTGATGAATTCAAGTCCTGCAAATATTGCAAATTCATCTTCATGTTGAGTAGTTTCTGAATGACCTGGGTGTTGATCCCATGACATGGTGGGGACACAAGTATTCTGTTCAATGATGCTCAGCTGAGTTTCATTACTCGGCTGACTTTTCGGCCCCAAGTTTCCTGGGTAAGGTTGCCACATTGGCAGACCATCCCTTGGGCCATAGTAGTTGTGATCAAAGTTGTCTTTCATCAGAGTGTCCTCCTCTAATGAATTTGGCGGAGCACGGCATCCTTCTGGATCACAATTTCTATATATCATTTCGACGTCTGACCGGGGTATAAATCTCGGATTCTGTGCGGTATAGCAAAATGGCATAGGCACCTCTTCCTAAGACATATAACCGTCCTTGTTAAGGTAGGACTTCCATTCTTCATCTGTGTCGTAGGGATCTTCCTCATTGATAGCATGTACTGCTTGAGACAATGGGTGGAGGAAACCTCCACTGTGGAAGAAGTTTTGAAGGGGATGAAGACTTTCATCGTTGGCAGCTGTCTGGGTATAGGTTGCAGAAAAACCAAGACCCTTCTTTGTTGTATTGCTAGTAGGAATGACAAGCTGTCCCCATCCTTTTGTATTGGTACTCTCGACCGCTTTGATAGCATCATTGTATGAGGAAATGGAAGTTCCTTCTTTGAACTGACTGTCCTTGCTCACCGACAGTGCTTGGAACTGAGTTCCAATAAACTCCTCGGGTTCTATACCAGTAGATGATGATAATTTGCTTACAAGCAAGGCTTGTTCCCCACAAACCGTGACAAGTTGATCGTTCTTGATGAACTTTAGCTTTTGGTGGAGTGTCGGAGTAACCGCTCTAGCCTGATGTATCCAAGGTCTTCCTAATAAACAACTGTACGTTGCCCGGATGTCCATGACCTGGAAAGTGACTTGGAAAGTGTGAGGACCAATAGTTATGGGAAAATCAACTTCGTCGATAACCGTTTTTCTGGATCTGTCGAACGCTTTGACGACGACCTCGCTGATTCTCATCGGAGGGCCTTTGAATGACAATTGCATCAAAGTGGACTTCAGCATAACATTCAGGGCTGACCCTGTGTCTACCAGTACGCTGGCTAAAGCATCGTCCTGGCAGTTAACCGTAATGTTGAGCGCCATGTTATGACGACGACCCTCTTCAGGTAATTCCTCATCACTAAATCCCAAATTGTTGCAGGAAGTGATGTTAGAGACAATGTTATCGAACTGTCAGATTGTTACATCATGTTCCACAAAGGCTTGCTCCAAGACTTTCTGTAGAGCCTCCCTGTGGGCTTCTGAACTGAGTAACAGTGATAATACCGAGATCTTTGAAGGAGTCTGTAACAGCTGATCAACAATGTTATATTCACTCCTTTGGATGAGCTTCAGCATCTCATCATTCTTTTTTGAAAGGTCGGGATTACTGGATTGACCGACTGGTGGATCAGGAGTTTCCGTATAAAGTTCCTTTTCCTTGTTAAGTTCTCCAACTCCTCGGTTGAAGATTCTACCACTCCGTGTCACACGATTGATGTCTGCAATGTTCCCGACGGAGGGTAACGGAATTTCCTTTCCATTTTCAATGGTCGTTGCACTGTATTTGTAAGGGATAGCCTTAGTTGATTTATACGGTAGTGGTCCCGGCAGATAGATGACTACGGGAGTCCTCTGATTTTTCTGACCATCATAAGTGATCTCGATCTGTTCCCGGTTGGGAACTTTAGATTCGTCAAGTAGAGGGATAATGGCAGAAACATCCCTGGTCCTGTGATGACCAGAGACTGTGACAATATCCTCAACTTGATCGGCAAGGTAGTTCGGCGTCCAGTTGATGGGTCCAGAACCCAGATATGGACGAATTTCTCCACGATCCACCTGACCCTGAAGAGCTGCTCTTACAAGGTAACACCCTTGGTTACTTTTCGAACAGACGCTGCAACGTTCATAGTTGTGTGGTGGCACCTGGCCACGTCCACTTTGAATACAATGTAACCTCACTAGGTTAGCTTCCATTGATCAGACATCCTGACTTTGACGCCGAGTAGGATTCCTGTTATTGATACTAATCTGCTGAGTATCTTCATCCATATAGATTGGCATCCACCAGTGATTTAACAAGTGCTGAAGTGCCTCCTGGACAAGAGTATAACCTCGATCATTTTCGCAACCTGCTTTACAGCTTTGATAGTCATGTGATATTAAGAATCCGAGTCGGACCTGCTCAGCATGTAACTCTACCCGGTTGGTATTCATCATGCAAATATCGAAGATCTGAACCATGTTAATTTGATAGGAGTTCCTATCATGGTAGTCTTGGATCCATCCAAGATCCATTTAACGCTGGAGGGCCTCCTGTATGAAAGAGCATCCCTGTTTGTTTACCGAGCAAATCAGACAGGAACTGTAATCGTGTCGCGGCAGATTATGATATTGGCTTTGCCTTGAGTGCATCGCCACTAAGTTGACATTCATCGCACGGATGTCGTGGTTTTGAATGACGTTAGAATTCGTGTAAACCATGTTAACTCCACGAACTCGGTGCTCTTGGATCCATTCGAGATCCATTTGTTCCTGTAGAGCTGCTTGCACTACAGAACATCCCTGGTTACCTTTAGAGCAGATATCACACTGGTGATAGTTATGAAGTGGCACATGGCCATATCCACTCTATCTACAATGCATCTTGACCAGATTGGTTTTCAACAAGAGTACATCGTGAATTTGATAGACATTGTTAGTCTCTCCTTCTATCAAATTGACTGCAGCCTTCTCATGTTGAGGCAGCGGGTTCGTGAGAACATTAGGATTCGTATCCTTGAAGGATAAGACCCCGCTCCTAACAAGTTTTTGCACGTCGAACTTGAAATTGAGACAAGTCTCTATGTTATGCCCTGATGCTCCTTGATGGTAAAGGCAAGTTTGATCCACCTTAAACCAAAAAGGCGGATTTTCCGGTACTGTAAGAGGAGACTTAGTCTGAATGTGCCCCTTAGCCAGTAGTAATGGAAACAACTCTACGTACGACACGGGTATAGGATCAAATCCTGGTGGCCGTGTTGTATGGTTGTTGTTGTATGGAGGACGAGCCTGCTAAAGAGGCTGTTGTGTCCTTTGCTGATCAGGTTGGTTCTGCGCTACCTGAGGTTGATACATAGGAATAGGCGCAGGGCTGATAGCAGGAGTTACAGCTGCTACCGGCTGATATCGTCGCCTTTGCTTTCCGAGAGAGATATTCCCAATATCTTGCTCTTTTTTCTTAGGGAGAGCACTACCGTATTTTTTAGTACCGCTCGTCGATCCAGTGTCTTTTACCAAACGTCCTTCTCAGACGGCTTCCTCAAGACGTACGCCCATGCCCACCATCTCGGTGAAATCACTGGGTGCACTGGCAACCATTCGGTCATAGTAAAATGAGCTTAAGGTCTTTAAGAAGATCTTTGTCATCTCATTTTCCTCAAGAGGTGGACAAATTTGAGCGGCAATTTCACGCCACCTTTGAGCATACTCCTTAAAGGTTTCCTTGTCCTTTTGCGACATTGATCTGAGTTGATCTCTGTCGGGTGCCATGTCCAAATTGTATTTGTATTGTTGGACGAAGGCAGTGCCAAGATCTCTGAATGTGCTGATCGTGGCACGGTTTAAACCCATGTACCATTTGAGTGCGGCACCGGTTAAACTATCCTGAAAGTAATGAATCACTAGGTCCTGATTTTTCGTCTGAGCTGACATCCGCCGGGCGTACATCACCAGATGGCTTTGAGGGCAAGAGTTACCCTTGTACTTTTCAAAGTCGGGCACTTGAAATTTGTGCGGGACTTTCACATTGGGACTAAGCAGAGATCTGCGGCGTCCTTTCCAAATAGATCCTGACCGCGAATGGCTTGCAGCTCCTTCTGCATTTCCAAGAACTACTCCTGGAATTCCTCCATTCTGTCAAACATAGTTTCCTTCTTACCAGAAGGTATCTGTGGAATCTGTCCTTCCGGGACAGTGTGCACCACAGGGGTGGTACCGTGACTACGGTAGTGAATCTTGGCGTCTCCCAAAGTTTGTAACCTTCAGGAGTCTTCAGTATGCCCCTGGAATCTTCGCTTTCCTGAAGTTTGTAACCTTCAGGCCCAGCGGCTTCTGTTGTGATTCCCCGATCTTCAGTGATCGGCGGAACATATCCTTCCGGGATATAGTTAATAGGCATGCCCCAGGGACGATCTTTTGGCATCTGATACCTAGGATCATACTTCTCCACTATGGCCGTTAAGGTGATCTCTGAGATCACAGTCCTTTGTAGTTGAGCTTCTGCCATGGCTTGCATGTCGTTACGAAGTTTTCTCATATCCTCTCTTAGAGCGTCGATCTCTTCTTTCAACTCTCTGTTTTCTTCCTCAAGATCATCCATCTTTTTCTGACGATTGGCCCGAGTATTGTACGAATGAGGCTGTTTGACTCTAGAACCGAGACACAAACGTGAGATTCGTAGGTAAGAAAAATACGCGAAGTGAGAATGATGAATGCAATGATTATATTAATTGTTTATGGTTTAATCAAAATAAACTTCGACAATTAGATTGCAAATATCAAACAGTGGGGAAACCCCCTTTTATTGAATTCAAAGGATTACAGAAATGGAAATACAGTAGATTACAAAGTGCAGAAACAGAAACCTAAACTAATGGGTCCAGAGTCCTCTCTGAAGAGAAATCGGGTGTTGATTCTGGTATCTTCCTTTTCTTTGACCGGGGCTCTTGGGCCGTTGTCGGGTTGTCATTCCTTTGCCAGGTGAAAGGAGTGAGCAAATTCCTTTGGTCATATTGATTCTCTACAGCATGTTGCTCCAAAATTTCAATCAGAGCATCTTTCTCTTTCAGTAGTTGTTGTATTTTGATGCACTCTACGTCGAGGGTGCGGTACTTGTTCTTCCAAGACCTTCTCTCCTTTTGAACTTTGTTGAGAGTAACCTGAAGCTTTTTAGTCTCAGTCATGAAGTACATGACAGATTCCCTCGGCGGAAGAATTCCGTAACGAGGATAAGGCATTTTTAGCTTGAGAGCTCTAGTTTGTACCCAATGGAGATAAGGCTCCACCGAGACACAGTCCGGTTTTCCCAGAGACTCGCGTCCTTTCTTATGAACATGCTTCCAAGTGTGCACTATTTCCATCTTTAGTGCTCTGTCATTTTCTCCTTCCTTGAAGAAAAGACCTTCCAGATGAACACCCCGTGGGACGTGTCTTATCGGGTATCCAAATTGACGCTGAATGAGAACTGGATGGTAGTTGATTCCTCCTTTAGTTCCTATGAGGGGTACGTTGGGGAAGTTTCCACAACGGTCAATGATCATGATTCCATCATAGATCCTATTACACCAATCTATATCAGAGTTGGTAAGAGACATGATCTTCTGCGACCAACGTAAAGCACTCTTACAATCCCAAAAAGCAGCATACTTGGGCAAGTGAGAGATAAACCATTTGTAAAGCAGAGGTACACAGCATGTGATCTCCCCTCTGCTGTACAAATTTCCCAAGTGTACAGAATGATACGCATCTGCGAGCAAAGTCGGCACAGGGTTTCCAATGAGAAAAACCTTAATGGAGTTGATATCGACGAAGTTATTAATGTTGGGAAACAAAAATAACCCGTAGGCGAGCAAGACAAAGACGCTTTCAAAAGCAGTCACGTTTCCTATACTGGCAAAATACAGGGCCTTCTTTGTCAAGAACTGGGCTGGCAAACCTTGGACGCCACCCCTAGTAGTTATGTGAGTCCTGACCTCAGACTCATCCAAATGAATTGCTTTTGCAATGGTTTGATTCTTTGGAATTTCTTCCAGTCCAGAAAATGGAGCTTGATCAGTAATGTGTAGATCAATCAGATGAGAATACTCCTCCAGCGTTGGTGCTAGCTGGTAATCCGAGAATGTAAAATAATAATAGACCGGATCGTAGAATTGAACGAGCGTGTCCATGATTCCCTCAATCACATGGACTCTTAACAGTGGTAGCAAACCTCCGTGCTTGGCTCTGAAAGCCTCTTGGTTTGTGATCATCCTCGCCAAACCTCTTAAATCCTCTATTTTTGGAACCTTGAAGGTGTACATATGAGTTCTTCTTCTACCGAAATCCATTAGCGTAATCCTCTTCTTTGATATTTGCAATCATAGTCTTAGTTTAATTTGAAAAACAGAGAGACTAGAAGAGAAGTTTTTTGAATGTATTAATGTTTTTTAAATGAATGCATGCATGCAGCACACAAAAACATAGAAAAAACATGGGGTCAAAGGGTCGTTGTCATGAAGTCAAGGCTCTACCCATCCCCAAAGGTTTATACTAAGGTGATTTTTGTTCCTGTACTCATTATCATCAGCTCCTCCCAAGAAAGCAAAACAACAAGCAGATCGCCAGCGAGTTGTAGAGCAATCTTAGAGTAAGTGCCATTCACCGAGAATAGATCACCAGCCTCAAATGAGGGTAGTATCGCATAACAACTATTCCCGATAGTTTCTGCACTACAAAAGGGTTTGGCTCCTCAGCTTCTCGGGCATCACAACCGACCCATTGTCTAGGTGAGAGAATGGTTACGTTAGTCAGCCTCCACTGAGGCTGATGGTCAACCTCGTCGCCATCACTTATCTTAAGTGTATACTCAATCTTTCCACATACGGCATCACCCGCATTCCCATTAGCAGAAAAATAAACACGTATAGCAATTAGGAAAAGCAGTATATATATTTGTCCTAAACATCCTAGACCTTTAAAGCTATGAATCTAAGTTCCTGACAGAAAATGGGTTCCCCGACGGAAGCCCCAATCTGTGGTATACACACAAGAGGTGAAAAGGAAGAAGAAAAACAGAGACGGGCCCCACGGTGGGTGCCATATTTCTGTAGCGAGCGATTTTGGACGCGGTTCTTAAGCGTTGGTTGCTCTCTGCAGTTTGAGCTTACTACAGGTCGATTCATTTTTTATCCTATTGTGAGCTGAATAAGGAAGGGAAATAGATGTCTCCAATTAACCATGCTTTGCATACTGAGTTTAAACAGCGGTCTGTTAGGTTACGAATGCTATCAATGTGGGGGGGTCTTTGTATTGGTTATTTGTATTTTCGCCAATACGGTTTTTCTTTCTTTTTATTTTGACAGAATGTTTCTAGCGGGGAACAAGGATTAGGATGTTAGGACTGATGCTTTTGATAGATACATGAGAGTATGGGATTTTGGGTTTTTGTGTAGTGTGCTCGCTAAGATTTTTCTTTCAATCTTATGCCTACATATTCCCGTTTACCGAAACAGGGAAATCAGAGCGTTCGTAGTTCCTCCTATTCTATGGGAGGAAATGGTTGTTTTGGTGTCTTGTTCAAGGCCCAAGACGTGAAGTGAAAGGTGGTTTGTATCTTATTCAAAGCCCAAGATGTGAAGCTAAAGGTGTTGACTTTAGAGAGAATTTGTCATCTCTAAAGAGGGGGGTTGTATGTCACAACTGTTTTATAAAGGAGAATTACTTTAACTGGGATATGTGAATCCGGCAATGCCATAATTTCCTTTAAAGGGGATTTTAACCTGAAGGAGAAGACTTTAACTCAGTGTAGAGTAATGCCATCTTTCCTTAGGAATTTCTCATGCTAAAAGAGGGACAGTGGCATGGATGTAGATGATCCAGAGGCTTGCCACTTACAGCAATTAGATGAAGGGGAAGGAGTTGTTGATGTTTGTGTACTGTGAACGAGGCACAACTTTGATGCTAAAAGGTTAATTGGATCAACCAGTGGTTTTCTTATACAAAGCCTAAGAGAAGGCTATTATGTGTCTCGTACAAAGCCCAAGAGAGAGGCTAAAAGGTTTTGACTCAACGAGGGAATCTTTTAGTATCTCGTATAAAGCCCGAGATGGAGGCTATTTTGACTTAACAAGAGAGTTTTTGTATCTCGTACAAAGCCCGAGATGGAGGTTGTTGTTTATTTGGCTCAATAAGAACCTTTTTGTATCTCGTATAAAGCCCAAGATGGAGGCGAAAGAGGTGATTGACTCAACGAGGGAGTCTCTTATGTGTCTCGTACAAAGCCCGAGAGAGAGGCTAAATGTTGTTTCAGTTAAGTGACAGGTCCAGTATACTGGTTTTAAAGAGAAAATCAGTTCTTATATGAGCAACACTGTACTCATGGATTCGATTCGAGGATTCGGGTTATTCCTGTTCTTTAAGGAATTGGGAAATCCGAAGGGTATTGAGACTGTCCGAGTCTACGGGTTTTCTTCCTATTTTTGAAGGGTGCTTGAGAATGTCTTTGAGACTCAAGGAGATTAGACTGTCCAAGTCTAGAGTTTCATCTTTTGTACTATGCTTTGAGAAATAGTAGTAGACTCTATGAAAGGACTGTTCTATGCAGATGCCTAAGTTCTGTTCCTATACCCCTAGGAGGTCGTCGGGATAATTTGTACGTAGCCCAAGAGGAGGCTGGAAACTTTTAAGAAGCCGACGGGTCCTTGTACGATGCCCAAGAGGAGGCTATCATTCCCGGAGGAAGAGATCATTATACGAAGCTTAAGAGGAGGTGGTGAATACTTCTAAGAAGCCGTAGGGTCCTTGTACTAAGCCCAAGAGGAGGCGGGGTTGCTTTTAGGAAGCCTGTGGGTCCTTGTACGATGCCCAAGAGGAGGCCGATGCTTTTAAGAAGCCGATGGGTCCCCAAACCCCGAGAAATTCAAGGCAAGCTATTCACAAGGAATAGATCAAGTCAGGAAAGTTCGAGAATTTGGAAGAAACTCAAGAGATGCCATTCACGGAGAAAAGATCATCTCTGGGGAATAGAGTTTCTTGACAAGTGCTTTTAAGAAGCCTGTGGGTCCCCAAACCCCGAGAAGTTCAAGACATGCCATTCACCGAGAATAGATCAAGCCAGGAAAGTTCGAGAATTTGGAAGAAACTCAAGAGATGCCATTCACGGAGAAAAGATAATCTCTGGGGAATAGAGTTTCTTGACAACTTCTATGAGTGACAGTCTATGAAAGGGTTCACAGAGAATGCTGCCTTTCATATCTCCATATTGTTTAACCCCAAGAGGAGGGAAGACTGTGTCTGGTAATCCTATGGGGATCTAGTTTAGACTATTTCTAAGAGTGATCAACGGGCTTAATGCTAGACGTAGTTGCCGGGGAAACTCTAAATATCTATACTATTATTACACAGTTGATATGAGTTTATGAAAGAAGACTTACAGTGAAACAGCCCCACAATACAGTTATATGTATATGAAAGCGGTAAATGAAAGCAATAACTACTTACTCGGTTGTAGAGCTTCCATGCTATTTGGTTAGTTGTTCAACAAAGAAAGATTGAAAACAACAGTATATTCAAAATCAAAGGAGAAAGTGCTTTGAAAAAGAAAGATTTGGGGCTTACAGCTCAAGGAGAGGCCCAGGGTTTTATCAGTGAGCGCACTGTTTGAATTTGTACAGAGGGACTTATACAAGTGACTGTGGTCCAAAAAGGTTTTCTGTACAAAGGGATGGGTCTTACACTCTCTCAAGAGGCCCAAAAAGTTTTAAAGAAAAGAAATGGGTCTTACTACACGAGGGTAGGCCCAGTTTGTTTTCCGTTTGAAATGGCGATCGTGCCGAGATTTTCTTTTAACGCGAAGGGACTTATACAATAAGTGAGGCCCAAAATGTTTTGGTTAAAAGGGGGTTGGGTCTTACACTCTCTTAGAGGCCCAAAAGTTTTGAATGGGTCTTATAGCTCAAGGAGAGGCCCAAGATTTTTGAATGGGTCTTATAACTCAAGGAGAGGCCCAGATGGTTAATTTTAAACTGGCGACGATTGCGTCGTTTAGTTTTTACGGTATCGGGACTTATACAATACACTGAGGCCCAAAAATGATTTGGTCCAAAAAGGATTGGGTCTTACACTCTATTAGAGGCCCAAGAATTTTGAAAATGATTTATGAGGGTTGAATTAATCCAAAAACCCTAATTTGTTTTCAAAAATGTATTTAATTGAATAAAAATTCAATTAAAATGATCAAAATTGTTTTGCATATGGAAAACAAATTATGATCTTGGATTAATGCTTCAAAAATTAAGTATTGACCTACAAAATAATTAGAAGGCATTAAAAGTTGCAAAATCAATGTAGAAAAAATATTTTAAATGTCAAAAATAATTAAAATATTAATTCTTTGCAAAAATATCAATTATATGCAATAAATAATATTTTTGGGATTTTTTGTTAAAATAAAATAATTTAACATTTTTGTGAATTATTAAAAAAGGAATAAACTCAAAATCATTAAAACTCATAGAGAAATTAATTTTTGAATCAATTAAATAAAACCACAAAATTCAAATATTCAAATTTGGAAAAATGGCGCCAAGAACAAGCTGAAGAACACGCGCGTGTTCTGAGATTTCCAGATTTGCATTTTCTCTCTAATCTCACTGAATACTTAATCATATCATGTAATCCACATATCATTATGCTCGTCTCAACCTCACGATCATGTCTATGTCCATTAATTTCATTTAAATTAAACATATAACAAGAAATCACGAAAAATCCTCAAGAACCCTAATTTCTGCATGAAGGCTAGGATTTTTGATACACGATTCAAACAATGCAATTAATTGAGGGGAAATATTCTATGCATGATTATGAACATATGGCCAAATTATTGTTCGAGGAAATATGCATAGATTGAGAGATGACCAAGTATATGCTTACCTCTAGGCCGTGACAGCAAGTGCAATGTGATTTTTGATTTGGAGGTGTTACAGATGAGTGGTGATGATCTGAACAGCTTCCCTACACCCTATGGAATGTGTTTGAATGCTTGGACTTGATTGAAATTGGCTGGATCACTTAATGGCATCTCAACTGCATTTTGGTTAAAACCTTGAGCAATTGACTGGTGATTCTGAGAAATCAGTGTTCCAGTTGTCGTTTAAGTGTTTGATCATCTCATATGTGATGTATATGAGGTGTGTGTGTGATTGGTTTGAGTGGAATTGCCCTCTAGCTCAAAACCCGATAGCTACCTTGCTAAGAAAGGCATTTTTGCCAAGAGAAAGAGATTTTGAGAAAGGCAAGTGTTGTAGGCCTTTGGTGTACTTAAACTGAACACAATTGAGCTCTATTTATAGTAGAGTAAGTTTGTTTTGGGATCCACAGTGAATGGCAACTGCAGCAGAGGTTTGGCCAATGTTGTCCAATGGAAATCCAAGTCTCCTCTAGCCATTGACTAGAGGTTAGGGCACAGGGCTGTGGTTCCCTTGGTCTTGGATAAGTCTTGATTGAATTCAAATGAAAATGGCTCAGTCCATGCCACCTTGATGCTTCCATTGAATACTCCAATCCAAAATTGAAGTCTTGTCCTTATTTTGGCCATTCTAGGTTCAACATGCTATTTCTTGTTCCAAAGACTTTGGAGGCTTGGCTCAGTGATTGTCCCCTTTAGATTCAATCCTCTGAGGTGTCCAAGTGGATAGGAGCATTTGGATTTGGCTGATTTTGGCAAATCGAGCAAAAATGCAAATTCTGCCTTGCCTTGGCAGATTTCAACAAGGCCACTTGACAATGTCATAACTCATAGCCCAAATGGAATTTGGCAATGTTCTTGGCCATTTTGGAAAGCCCTTACATGATACAACAATTGTTTGAACATGTTTGGTTTTGATCTCTCTTGAATCCAAGTGAAAAATCCCCCTACATTTGAAAAAAATGAAGACAGATTTGGACTTAGTGAAAATTTCACTAAGTGTTGGAAAAAGTGACATTTTCATTTTTCAGCCATTTTGATCACTCCATAACTCAAAATCCTTAATGAATTGGACTTAGGTCTAGTTGAAGTTTTTGTAGAGGGTAATGAGGGCTACAAATCCATCTTTGGATGAGGAAAAATGGCTTTGTGGTTTAGGAGTTATGATCCTCCAAAGTTGGTACCCTAGTCACTTTATTTTTAACTTAGAAAATTTTCTAAGTTTTTATGGTTACCCCTTTTACAAGTTATCCAACTTTTCTTATTTTTCTTGATGAATGATGATTCAAATCACACATTAACATCATTTTAGGGTTGAAAATCCATTTTGGTGAAAAATCTCAAAAAGTCAAAGTTGACTTTTGTGCACAGTTGACTTTTTATCAGATGAATTCCAAACTGTGCAATTCTTCAGGAAATCATGTCCTTGACCTAAATCAAACTTGATGGACATGTTCCATGGGTGTCATAGGGTATATTGATGCATGTCATAGGGCTTGGGAGCATGTCCCGGTCAAAAGTCAAAGTTACAGTTGACTTTCCTCGCGAAACCCTAATTGTGGTGCAGATGAAATTGAGACTTGTTGCTCAAACTTCTTGGATTAATCCATTGTCCCAAATGGATCAATATGATATATTAGAGACCCTTAAACCCTCTCTTGAGGTCTTGGTTCATGATTTGTCCCAAAAGTTAACTTAGGGGTGAATTAGGTCAAAAAACCCTAATTCCTAATTTTTGATGAATGCATCCCCTGAGGCAAAATTAACTTGATGATTGGTTCCATGAGGTTCCATGGAGTATATTAGGTTAGGTTTTGGATCATTGGCTTGTGCCCAGATGAAAAATTTCCATCTGGAGGCCCTGGTCGACCAAAACCCTAATTTGGTGACACTGTCGATCTTGAGACTTGATCCACCTAAAATGGAGCAGCCTTGTGCTTAATCCTTGAAGTGGGAGTCCTTTTGATCCTTTGTAGTTACTTGAGAGGTTAGACAAGTTGAAGATCATGTCATTTCTTGATTGATCCTTTGTCTAAGGCTCTGAGAGGGTTTGAAACCCTAATTTTGATTGTAGTAAATGCTCACCCATCTTTGGGGAGACTGATGAAGTATGATAGTTCCTCCATATTGTGATGATGATTTTCACAATGATGGGAATCTTAGTGGTTAAAATTTGGGGTATGACAGTAGTGAGCAATTGAAGTCTTGACATCTTCACTTTAGAGGTACCTTCATGAGTAGTTTTGAGGATGTCCCAAGCATCTTTAGCTACCTCACAATTGTTCACCAATCTAAATATGTTTCTATCAATCCCATTGAACAAAGCATTCAATGCTTTAGAGTTTATAATAGCTAATTCATCCTCTTCCTTGGTCAATTCTTCCTCAGGTTTCAGATCAGATGTTTCTTTTCCATCTTTCCCAACAATGACAGGGTGTTTCCATCCTTTTATGACAGCTTTCCAGGCCTTACTATCCAGTGATTTCATGAAGGCCACTATACGTGGTTTCCAATAATCATAATTAGATCCATCCAAGATGGGTGGTCTGTTCACAAATCCTCTTTCCTTGTCCATAGTACCAGAAAGTATCGTCCCTAGATCTCACCCAGAAACAGAACAGGATGCCTGCTTTGATGCCAATTGAAATTTTGGTATCAGATATGAGATGTCGAAAGAGATGTCATGACACTAATATCTGAACAATGATCAATTTATGAACAAGATAAAAAGTAGTAAACAATTGGAAAGAGACACAAGCAATTATTTACCCAGTTCGGTGCAATCACACATACGTCTGGGGGCTACCAAGCTAGGAAGGAAATCCACTAAACAAAATTAGTTTGAAGACTCTCAGTAAACACTCTCCAGTTTACAATCTTCTCACCTAATCTCTACCTGTGTAATTTCTATCTAAGACACTCTTAGATAAGAGACACCTCTCACTCCCCCTCAATCGCATGCAGTGGTAACTACAGAAAAATACAAAAGATAAGGACACACTTCAATGACAATACTTGATCTTGCTTAAAAGCTTCAATCAAGAACAAAACACTCGTACTTAAAAGCTTAGAGTGAACAGCTAATAACTCAAAAACTCAGTCCAATTCAAGCATCTAAATGATGAATAAATGGCTCACAAAATCAAACAATTAACAAAAGACTTAAACCCTAAAACTTGAAACGCAACTTTCAATAACTTTTCTCCACACTAGCAATTAGGGTCAGCACGTCTTTAAATAGCAACAATCTCCTTGGGCTTGGGCATTAGCGAATCTTAGATTTAATTAATAATTAAAGCCAATTATTCTCCACATCTTTTTACACAAAAATAGAACAAACTATTCATAAAAAAAAATAACAGAAAGTGCTTGCTTCAAAATAATGTTACTCCAAGATTTTCGCATGCAATCACTGAACATAAGCACACAAAAGATTGCAAATAAAGCGCAACAAATAAACCATAACATTCTGAACAGAATGTTCTGTCAACAGATATTAGGACATCAGGCTCGACATCATGCACAGAGTCCTGCAACACTAAGAATCACCAACTGCAGAATGTTAGAATCACATGTCAAGACATCAAGCATGGCATCTTGATGTAACACTTTGTTTTAGCAAAAATGCTGCCAATACAGAACTAACAGTAACAATAGTAATTGATAGATTGATATTGGTCTCTGTGGGTTCGACAATTTTTTATATTACTTCGATAGGTCCGTGCACTTACGGATTTCACCCATCAGATAGCCAGAGTGCAAGGAAGGCAACGTGTTCTTCATCAGAAACCTTTTCGGTATCCTTCTTGTGGTGATATGAGATATAGTGGGTAAAGGTAGCTCGATTGCCATTGAAGCCTATGGTGTCGTTAGTCATGTGGTTGGGATCAAAGGCGTCTCCAGTTGGTCGAAGACCAGTGATTGCAGCAATGTCGAAAAAGGTTGGAGTTAACATTCCACAAGGGAAGTGAAAGTTGTTGTGAGTGCTATCCCAAAAGTATATGGAAGTTAGCAAGCATGGTTTGGCAATAGCCTGGTCCAGCTTTCGATAACTAAATCATGTCGAAGATCTCCGTGTCTTTCCAAGTTCGGATTTTCTTTTTCTCTATTTTTGCAAGTCATGACAAGTAATTTTTCATGATCTCTAGACAAGGGGCAAAAGCGAAATACTCTAAGAGCATTGCTCATACAATCTAAGTTGATGGGTTTTTCTATAGGCTCAGTCGAAGACTTTACCTAGGTATCAACTACAATATTTGGTTCAGTATTCACGGTCTCATTGTTAGTTTTAGATTTTTTCCTATTAGCTATTGGTTTGGTTCTATGATAAGTTGGAAAATACTCTTTAAGTCTTTCGGAGTTAGCATTAATATTTGGTAAAGGACCTGCAATAGCATGCATTTTGCCAGAGATTGAGATATGGATTAATACATGTGACTGATAAATGCATCGTTTTTTATTAATATAGCGTGTTGTTGGCCACTGAAGAACTTTCAGATCCCGGTAAAATCAATTTCGATTTTTCAGTTATTGTACTTTCAGTTTATATATTTCGATTTCAGTTATTTTGTTTAAAAAATATTTTACATTCAAAATTTAGTCAAGTTCCAATCATTATCTCCCAAGCATTGTGTTTTGATTCCCATAATAACATGATGTTTAAAGGTTATAATTCACAGAAATATGTTCGGGAATATTTTCGAGTTTGATTATTTAAATATTAATAGAAACTTGTTTTCTTTACCAAATTTCTAAGTAAACAGCCTCACAAAAATTGATTTTTTTTACAATGATGCTATTCTGATGTGATTTAGGAAGAGTTTCGAAAATGCATCTCCAAAATAAATCTCCATTTATATATACCACATTTTCAAAAACTTTTAAGAGATATTTCAAAGATGCATCTCAAAATACACCAAACTCCCATACAGAGATGTATCTTCGAACCTCAATTTAGTAAAAAAAAAAGACGTATCTTAGAATAACACATTTTAGTTGTGATTTGAGTACATTCGAAAATACATCTATAAATACTTTAGCAACAACTTAAAATTTTCAAAAATGTGAAAAACACCACCCAAAAAAAAAAAAAATCAATTTATTTTTCAAACTGTAAATACGAGTACGGATATTACACTATACTATAAAAACTCTCCTCATTGTTATTCTTACTTATTGGCTAAAAGTAATGTACTATCTATTTTTAATAATAATTACACAATTAACGAAAACTAAACGAGAGTGAAACCCAAGGTGGTTAACTAGATTAAGCATTAATTAATAAAGGCTTTTAATTAGTTTTTGGTACTTTCCCACATGCAAGGAAGGAAACTGTGTCGCGCGTGACTAATTCCCTCAAACACAAAAAAATCCTCCCTTTATTCATTTCCCTTTCATCTCCTCTCCATTCGCATTCCCTTTCGCCTCAACAACGCATTCTAATCTCTCTCCCTTTGTCTTTCATTTTTTGCATGTTCTCGGAGCTCCGGCTCCATTAACGGAGCCCCGGCTCAAATACCAACACTCGTTAACAACAACAACAACAAAATAACATCTAATCCCGGTTCTCTTCGTTTTATCGAGATCTCAAAATGTCGAAACCCTGGGGCAACATCGGAGCTTGGGCCGCCGATTCCGAGCGCGCCGAAGCGGAGGAACGCGAAGCCGCTGCCGAGGCAGCGACTGCCGGGTCGGCTAACTTCCCGAGTCTCAGGGAAGCCGTGACTGCTAAGCCGAAGAAGAATAAGAAGATGTCGCTTTCTGAGTTCACCGGAGGCGGTTACGCCTCTGGTGGTAGTGCCGCTGCTTATCCTCGTTTGACACCGGACGAGATGCTTCGTCTCCCTACTGGTCCCAAGGAACGTTCCGCTGAGGAAATGCAGTTTAACCGTCTCGGTGGTGGTTTCTCCTCTTTTGACCGGTCAGGTCGTGGCCGAGATCGCGACGGAGGCTCTGGAGATGCTTCGTGGGGTGCTGGAAGAAAATCCTATGGTGGATTTGATGATGAACGCCGGGCACCGAATTCTAGGGTTTCGGAATTGGATCAACATTCGAGGGCTGACGAGGTGGATAATTGGGCTTCGGTGAAAAAGTCACTTCCCTCGTTTGATGCAGGCCGGCAAAATCGATACGGTGGTGGTGGTGGTGGTGGAGGTGGTTTTGGTGGTGAATCTAAGGCTGATGGAGTGGACAATTGGGCGGTTGGTAAAAAAGCTCTCCCCGTTAGGTCTTCTGATTATCGTGATTCTGGCATGAATCCAGATCGCTGGTCCAGGGGTTCTGCTGTGGAACCAGATCGCTGGTCCAGGGGAGCACCACGCGATATGGAGCAGCAGCGGCCACGGTTGGTGTTGGATCCAAGGAAAGGTGATGGTTCTGTGAATGAAGCTCCGGCAAAGACAAATAAGCCGAATCCATTTGGGGCGGCAAGGCCTAGGGAGGAAGTGTTAGCTGAGAAAGGATATGATTGGAAGAAGCTTGATTCTGAGATTGAGGCAAAAAAGACAAGTAGGCCTACGAGTTCACATTCCAGCAGGCCTTCAAGTGCTCAGTCAAACCGCTCTGATGGTCCAGACACAGCGCTGAAGCCGAGGCCAAAAGTTAATCCCTTTGGAGATGCCAAACCCAGGGAGGTTTTGCTTAGCGAGCGTGGCAAGGATTGGCGGAAGATTGATCTTGAATTGGAGCATCGCGCTGTTGATAGGTTTCTTCTGATCTTATATTTTTTTTCTCCTTTTTCTTTGTGCTGTTATTTGGATCCAGAACTGTGTAAGTTCCTTTTGTGGCAAATTGTTGCTGTGTGTTCTATTACTTAGAGTCATGGTAGCATTAATAGTGTAGGTGTATCAGATGGGTAATACTGATCACATTGTAGTTGGTTTGCTAATGTGGTAAGTCTATAATGGGAATAAGAGACGGGCTTGTGTTTATCATTATTTGTGCTGGTTTCATATTTTGTCAGGGACATGTGGATGTGACATAGTGGTTAGAAAAAAAAAAAAGAAGCTTTTGGTGTATTTGAGTGCTATAATTAAGAGGTTTCCACCTTTTTTGCCATTAAACACTACTCCCTCCGTCCCACAATGAGTGACCCATTTGGAATAAAATGGTGTCCCAAAATGTATGACCTATTTCAGTTTTCAATGCAACTTTTCCTATTATACCCTCTAATTAATATTACTTTCATCATTTCCAATACTTTACAAGGGTACTTTAGTAAAAATATGATTCTCTCTTCTTTGTTTATTCTATTTTTCTTAATTTGTGTGAAAAGTCAACTGGGTCACTCATTGTGGGACGGAGGTAGTAGGAAACTTGCGTCTCTCTTTGCAACTCTCATATTATGTTGATTTATATTGGATATAGAAGTCAGGTGCCATTTTCATTTATTTTGGAGATAGGTTGATTGGGTACTTTAACCAATTGGTCTTTTTCACTTCTTTAGCATCTGAGAAATTTCGACCGTGATGTTAAAGGTGGTGGAAGAAAGTAATGGCTCATTATGAACAAAATTGGTCATATTAGGATACTTTAGTTAAAGACAGGGAGAAAATCAAGTATATAGACATATTTGGGGTGAATAAGCAAGAGAATGAAAGCAAGGGTTAACGATGCAGCTTAGGGTATTTTAAAATATATTTATTGATTTGCTTTAAGGTAATATCATGGCATTCATGATGGAGCTGAAGTCATGTTAGTATCATATGTGGCTTGGTGGGAGTCCTAGATTACTTATTTGTTGTCAAATTCTATTCTAAATTTAAAAGGGTTTCTGTGCATAAAGTGATACTACATACAATTTTCATTTGAACAAATATATCTGTTCCATTTAAATTTCTTTCATCAACTGAATCATTAAGCTAGTTGGTCAAAAGCATGTGTAATAGCACCGTATTGCTCTAAACTAGTAGAACAACCTGCTAAGGAAGACCATACCTATTTTTATATGGAGTATAATAGTTCGGCACATGAAAATTTAGGGCAATTTTTCATTTCAGAATTCTTGCAGAATTTGGTAGATATAGGACATAAAGAGCTTGGGAGAGGAGGCTTATGGTATTCTTTTTGGTTGACAATGGGTTTTGGAGGGAGTGTTCTAAGTAAACATCTATTCCCTCTTCCTTTTTGTGACCTGGATTTATCTTTGTCCGGTACTATGGATGACCTCATCTATAAGATCTTATATTTTATTTCCTTCTGTAATTTCTGGACCAGTATCTATCAAATTCCACAATCATCAGCTACATTGATTGTCCTTGCATTTTAATCTTATATCAGTTAGGGATTCTGACACTGGATATAGTTGAAAGGGAAGACCTAATCATTTTTATTTCCTGGAAGAATCTACATGACAAAAGTTGGCGTTTATGATTCAGTTCCTTTCACTTTCTCTATTCAGTTTTCACCTTGTTTTTGGCTGTTTGGTTGTTAAGCTCTGGCTCAGTTTGTTTTGCTCTCGTGAGATGCTATTTGAGGCTTTGTGGTAGTTGGGGGATTTGATTTTGCTATTATATTCAGTTGCTAAGGGATTTGAGATTGGAGATTTTAGCATAGCTGGTGGTAAGGGGACTAATGCAATGCTTAGAAATCAGTTACTTGGCTGTGAGGGGACTCCAAAGGAGAAAATTCAAATGCTTCTAGCAGCTATCTAAATCAAACTGGATGTCTGTTTTGATATTTAGAGGAAGTACTAGTAGCCTTTAATACTTTGGTTGAGGTGGGTTATTTGTAATCCATAGCGGGTGTAGCAGCCAAATAGAGGCCAATTACTTTGTAGTCTATAGTGATTGCTTTGTTGGTGTGCGTAGCACAACGTCCTGTATGTGCTACATGAAACCCCCACTCCGTTGCGTTTTTGAGTACCAAATGAATAGTAGCTGCTACACTTCGATTCGATATGTCCTCAAACTAACTGTTGGTCCCTCAGTTATTATTTTTGGTCATTTCACTATTACACTAATATGCTTCATATTGTGTTTGAATATTGGTAATAATGAACTTTGATTATTAGTTATGAATGTCTTTAATTTTCTGTTATTTTATTTTAAAGCTTTTATGTGTATGATGCAATGATATAAATTTCTAGTATATGTTTTCCTAAACATCAATGTAGGCATGTAACGGCCATACTGCCACCTGCTATAGTGTTGTTTGATGTTTGTGGGGTTTTCTATTTGTAACTAGCTTAAGTCTGAAGGGAAACACTACATCATTAGGTTTTTAGTGTTAGTTGCCTTGGGCTTGTTATAACAGTACTTACTTTTTACCTATAAAAAATAGGAGAACTAGATGTTGGTTCAGTTTACTCATTTAATTTTAATATTTCATCAGCGATCAGTGTTTCTCTTAATTTTTCAGCTGATGGATTGCTAATAGTTTTATTCAAGGTTCTATATCATTTACCCCTGGTAGTTTGGCTTTGATCAAATTCTTGCTATATAAATGTAAACTTGTTCTTGTTTATGTTGTTCATTTTACTTGGTTGTGCACAACATTGCACCATAATTTGATTTAATCACTTAGGTTTACTTACTTTTTAAGTTGATCTTTCAAATATACTCGTTACCTTGTTGACTTCTGAATTCAACATTTCAGACTTGAGACTGTTGAGGAAAAACAATTAAAAGAAGAAATTGAAAATTTGAAGAAGGAAATTGAGGAGTCTTCAGTAAGTTCAAATAAGGAAGTAGATGATGCTGTTGGAGACCAAACTGGTACACGTGCACTGCTACTAGAGAAAGAAAAGGAGCTGGAACTACTAATCCGTGATTTGGATGATAGAGTTCGTTTTGGGCAGAAAGCTGTGGAAAGGCCAGGTTCGTCATCAGGAAAGACAGCTGGTTTTCCTGATCGGCCACCATCTCGTTCTGGCTCATTTGAGGATTCTAGAAGTGTGGATTTTTCGGACCGACCCCGCTCCCGTGGCACAGGAGATATGTTGACGCGTCCTACTGATGACAGAAGACAATTTCAGGGTAGCAAGGACAGGGGTTGGTTTTCAAACAGCAGTGACTTGAATAGGTGAGAATTCATTTTTACATTGTGTGTATTTTTCTTGACTTGTGATTTATGGTAAAACTCTCCCTATTATTTAGGCTTTGATCTGTAAATGCCTGTATTTGCTGTTTTGCAGGCCAAGGTCCAGAGAGAGATGGTGAACATCAGTTTTTTGTGGATTAAGAGTTATCTTCAACCTTTGATGACCAGAACCTAATTCTATTTTATTACTAGCATTTTCTAATCGTTTTGTTTAATTTACTCCAGGAATTGGAGCAACAATCATTGAGTACTGGCAGTAAAACTTTTGCCTACTATTATTGCATCTCAAAACATTGTAAATTTGTTTTTTCCTTTCTGGTAATTTTTTGGGTGTCTGGATGAAGGCAAAAAGCCTGTAATTTTATTAGGACAAAAATTTATTGGGACAAAATTTTATTGAAGATTATGGAACTTGGTAGTTAACGTTATATTGTTTTAATATTATAATATTGTCCCTGTTTTGTATCTCTGCGCAAATCGTCCTTAAACATTTGTAGTCTGGTCTCCTTTTCCCCTTTGTGTGAAGCATATTATTCACTTGAATATTGGTGTCATTCATTCCATTATTTCGAGTCTTCTCCGTCATCCTTTTAATAGTCACTGCCTCCTTTTCTTCTGCGTGTTGCTACAACTTTGTGAGATTGGTCTCAGCCTGCAATAATATTTTGGTTTGCCTAAAAATATGGTTGGAAGGAGAAAATAAGTGTTTTATTTTTCTGACAATATGTGTGAAAGTTTTTTTTTTTTTTACGGGAAAAGACTTAACAAGAAACTGTTGAATACATGTTGGGATATCAAAAAAATTATGAAAACTATGTTGGGATATCAAAAAAATTATGAAAACTAGTTAGAGACGGGGCCACTCTTTTCAAAGCATGATCATTTTCATTAGTTTGTCTTCTAATAACTTAACATAGAGTTTATAAAGTAACATGCTAGTAAGCATTTGTATTCTTTGATAATCTTGTCAAATTCTAAATTTTTTTGTTTTTAGGCTATTCACATTATCCACCATGCTTTTTAAATTTATTTCAAAATCCACTCCATCCAAATTGAGCTTTTTTGAATTCATTTTAAAATTCACTCCATCCATCCAAATTGAGGTCATGCACCCATTTTATGGCAGCTAGAATGCCTAAAGCCTCCTCCGTTCTAAGTACCATAAATTGCCCCTATTCAGCACGAACACAAATACTTATACCGACCTTGTTAAAAGTCATTGAGAAAGATGCGTCTATGTTACATTTGAGACGAACCACAAGGTTTTCTCCACGTATTGTTCATAGGGGTTTCATTTTGGATAGATCTACTCATATGCAGATGTTGAACATTTCTCTATCCCAATAGCAGATAAGAGGCACAATCACAAATTGTTTTTGCCGACTCTTCAATATGATTCCAAATATGAGTATTCCTACTCTCTCAAATACTCCAAATAATGACTAATACCAAAGCTTGTTGGTTTTGACTTAATTCCTGCAAAAGATAAAAAATGATAGATGTGAAACAGATATTATCTCTCGCCACCTATTAAATAATAGACCATAATCCCACTAGCTTCCAACACGCGATGCTTTTTGGACAATAGAAGACAAGATATTTATCATCTTCTAATCATTCTCCACAAGTACCACAATAGGTCGGGTATTGAACACCTTTATCTATCAACCGCTTTCTAGTTGACACACAGTTCTTACAAAGTCGCCAAAGAAAATTCTTTACCCTCAGAGATTTTTATTTTTCAAAAGCCTCTTCTACACAATATTGATAGACATTGCGAATTGAATACATGTCATTGTTCGACTCTAAGATGATTTGTTTCAAAAGTCTCTTCTACACAATATCGATAGACATTGCGAATTGAATACATGTCATTGCTCTCAAACTTCAACATTTTATCCACATGAACAACTTCAAATAAGGGAAATTTAAGAACTTTTTCTGCTTTTGCTTCTCCAACAAAATTATGAATCAAATTGAAATTCCACCATTTACAATCTTTATCCATCAAACTAGAGAGCTTCATAATTTCTACTATTAGTATGGATGACCAAGGATTCCCCAACAATAAACTATCATACAACCTAATCGTATAACCAAACTTGAAAGGTTATTAAGGTAATATTCTTGTTAATGAAGACATTAGTTAAGAGACATGCTTTCTTCATTTTCTCATGCAATGCACTTGAGTACTGCCCACTCTAACTTCAAGTTATTTCTCCTCATCTGTGGGTTTACACATTGTGTATCAGTATCACATCTTCGACCAATTTTATTTAATTGGACAAACTTCTCCTGATGCATCATCAATCTTTAACAAAACACGTGGTTGCTTCTAATAGAAAAAAATTATTCAATGAAAACAACATTTCACCAAGACCAAATTTTCACAAACGACATTTATGTAAATGCATGTCCAACATATGGTTATTTTTTCATACTATTGTCCTACAAATGGTTGCTTATAGATATTTACATTTAAAAATAATTTAAAAAGCAAGCTGAGATGACAAGCAGCTGAATCGAATTTAGTTCATGCCTAAGATGAAAAACAGCTAAATCAAATTTAGTTAATGCTCAAATAATAGAATGAAGGTTAGTTGAATTAAAAATAAGACAAATCTTTATTAAATCTAAAGAATCTTCCAAAGGTTATGAGAGTTTCATTTGTAAGCGAAAAAATTTATCTATTGATTATATGAAATTAGAACATCAATACTTGTTGAAGTCATGATTCGAAATCCCAAAAGGATGAATGACCGGTTCTTCCTCAGTATCTCACACTTCCGTTCACAACTCTCAATGGGATAAGTTGTGGAGCCGTCAGTTATATTTCTGATTCTTGTGATTACAGAGGGGACCTAGCCATATAATATATATAACCCTAGTCCCTACCCATTATGGGCCTAAGGTTAAAGCCCACACTTTCACCCACACCAATCAGGTTTCAGATACCCATCATTTAGTTAAAAGAGACCACTTAACTAAGAATAGGGCTTATATATGTTCCCCCATCAAAATCATGATTAACCCGTTTTTCACAAACTAAACAACAATTGATTGGAGTCTATAAAAAGTTCGATAAATCTAACATTCTCTCACTTGGGCAAAATCAATTGTGCGATTTTTATTTTTAAAATACATTTTGAAAATGACTCTCGGGTTAATGACTAATTACTTAAAATGCGGCCGTATTTTAAGGAAATGCACGATTCTAGATGCAATATCTGAATATGACTCCATCCAACAAAAGTCAAGCAATATTGAATCACGACGATTATTATATCCTTCATTGACATAAAACCTTCCGTGGTTACAAATACTACGGACTCCGTCAACTAGTCATCAGTGTGGAGTGTGGCAAGAAAATAACATGCTAATGTGATCCAACAGCCAACTACTATTTTCTTTGTCAGTCCTTAACAATTTCTCAAATGCATTAAAGCCAAAGAAATTGCATGGTTTTACAAACCATAATGCCTCAGCTCCAATATGGTGTCGACCACCGGCACAGTGGTCCAGACAACGCTGAGCTTAAAATCATACCTCAGCTCCAATATGGCATTGACCACCGATATAGTGGTCCCGAAGATGCCGAGCTCAAAATTATAACCATACCTCGAACTCCAAACTAGTGTCGACCATAGGCACTGTGGTCCCAATGACACTGAGTCCCAATTTTAACAATTGACATATAAATAAACAATGACAAATAATAATAACAATATTTATTGTAATATCAATTTCTTAAAATTGAAAGTACTCGAAAATCCAACACTTAAAGTGTCCAAAATAAGATCATGTTAAGAAAATGACATAAAGAACAAACTCCCACTAACTAAGTACATAAAAAGAACTCACAATGGCCATGTTGTCAACATGGTTTTTGAACACAGTGGGCCTAAGTCCCTTAGTTATGGGATCATCTAGCATGAAATCAGTACCAATGTACTTAACAACGATGTCATTTTTCTTTAAAAGATCTCTGACTGTCAAATACTTCAATTCCAAATGCTTAGAACCGCTAGAAGTTTTATTACTCTTAAAGTAGAACACAGTTGCACTGTTATCACAGTAAAGCTTTAGTGGCTTTGCAATGGAATCAACAATACGAAGTTCAGTCACTAAATTTCTTAACCAAACAGCATGAGTGGTAGCAGCATAACAAGCAAAAAACTCTGCCTGCATAGTAAAAGAGGCGACAAGAGTTTGCTTTTTACTCTTCCATGATATCACACCTCCAGCCAACATAAAAATGTAACCAGAAGTAGATTTTCTATCATCAACATACACAGCAAGATCAGAGTCTGTATACCCAACTATTTCCAAGTTGTCAACTCTCCTAAAAACAAGCATATACTATTTAGTTCTCTGCAAATATCTTATCACTTTCTTAGCAGCAATCCAATGATCATTCCCAAGATTAGACTGGTATCGTCCCAAGACGCCAACTATGAAAGCAATGTCAGACCTAGTGCATACTTGAGCATACATCGGGCTGCCCAATGCACTGTCAAAGGGTTTCCCTTCATCTCTGCCCACTCAATCTCATTTTTAGAACATTGATCTTTACTGAATTTGTCTCCTTTAGCAATTGGAACACCTCCTGGCTTACAGTTCTGCATATTAAACCTCTCCAGAACTCTATCAATATAAGCCCTCTGCGACAAGCCAAGTACACCAAGCGACCTTCTATCTCTGATGATTTTGCAGTTTATCTTAGTGAGGATGCTTATGATATTGAGTGTTATTGATCCTAAAAATGATCTAGAAGCTATTACTTGTCCTCAATCTAGCATGTGGACAGATGCAATGCACGACGAAATGAAATCCATGCTCAAATAATAGAATGAAGGTTAGTTGAATTAAAAACAAGACAAATCTTTATTAAATCTAAAGAATCTTCCAAAGGTTATGAGAGTTTCATTATCACTCAAAGACATGTGAACTTTGATATTCAACTATGAGATTAGAGTTTCAATTTTTTTCTATGAACTAAAATGACTACTTTTAGACCATGATTAGATGTAGAATTGCATACGTGGATAAGGAAACATAAATACCCACAAATAAGAAAGATCCCAGTCAAACGTGAAACATCACATACAACTATTAACGAGCAAAAATATACAATCTGCGAAAATAATCAAGTAAGGTAAGTTAGGCTAAATTTTGTAGTCCCCAAATACAATATTGGTTTTGCACATAAATACCCGTAATATATTTCATTGTCGACATACCATCAATTAAACTTATAATTTTCTCGAAATTTATTATTTATCTTTCTACTTTAAAAATTAAATATGTTTTCATCAGGTTAGTTGCTAAAAAGAACTTAATTTTAGTAATAAACAATATGCAATTATTTGAAGAAAAAAATGCAATCACAATTGAGAGCTATTAGACGAATCGTTTACTAATTTCCAAGTTAAAGAATAAATTTGGAACGTCTAACAAAACAGAACACTATGATAGACAATAGTAGAAAATTTAATTTTTACGAACAATTACTTTTGGCATATGCACTTGCATTATGGAAAAAGTCTAGTACGCTCTATTGACAAATCATCATCTTTGGCGTAAAAAAGGCTAGACACTCAAAGACCCATTGATCTACCACAACTTTGAAAAGAGGATTTACTAATGCAACATATATATATTATTAGGGCACCACGTGAAAATACAAAAATACTGTCAGATTTTAGAGATGCATCTCCGAACGCATTCCAAACACACACATCCTAAGCCAATTCTGAGTCACGTCATAAGAGTGTGACTTTTTTTAGATCCGGAGATGCATCTCCGAAATCTGTCCGTAGATGCATCTCCGTAGCAAATTGAAAAAAAAACAGAAGAAGAAAACTACAAAGTTATATTTTGATAAAATAAATTACCATTTATAACATAAAATCAACATTACATAGGTGGTGTTTACATAAAATCAAACATTGCATTTCAACATCCTGATTAGCCTTTCAACATCTTCACAATATCTTCGACCGATTTTGAAATCCTCGCTTCCACCTCGATCGGAGCTTTTGTTTCGAAACGAAAAAATGTATTCCACATAGCCCTTACATTACATCTACATTCGTCTTGAACTCGTAGTTGTTGAACTCAATCTTACATTCGTTGTTAATTTAAGGTGAACGGTACTCGAGCTTCACAATTTTTCGATTATCTTCGTAAGGTAGGAGATTAGGAACCTCGTATTGCAGATTTGCAAAAGAGGTGTACTCATTGATCTTAAATTTTTGGGCGGGTGTTGCACTGGAAAATGAGACATTTACGACACTTGTGACATTTTCTGTTTGTATGAAATAAAAAATATGAGCCTATATTTATAGAATTTGTAGACAAATATGGACCTAAAAAATTATATCTTGTATTAATGGAAGATTTAGAGGTGCATCTCCGGTATCACCCTATTGTCTTATTCCAGAGATGTATATTGGAATCTCTCCTGAACCAGACAAAAAACATAACCTGTGTGTTTTGTTTGGAAAATGGACACATTTTTTTACAATCATCAAAATATATTAACATATTTGAAATTATATATATTACAGTTCATTAATATTAATACACATTTACATACAATTAATTGAACATTAAAAACTAAAATGAATCGAAAGATATGTCACCAGTTCAACTATAAGTAAGGGTGGTTTCCCATTTGACTTTTGTGCATTTGATTCTCTTTCAATGATGTTCAATTTAGTGAACTCTTGCATCCTTTCTACAAATCAGTCCGACCAAGTCTCAACTTTTGTTGTTGAATGAGTCGTCCATTACACTGATGTAAGTGGTAATTTCAAATAAACTTGAACAAAGTGTCGTGATTTTGAAAGCCACTCAATACACATAATACGATCATTTGGATTTTGAGGTGGGGCGGTGTGTAGTGGGGGGAAAGTTTCCAAAAAATATCTTGTAATATTAATACACACTCTATAATACACATTTGTTATGAGATGACCCATTTCAGGGAAGCACATCCATTTTTCCTCCGGTGCCGGTCCACTAATGCAAGGAACAAGAGACTCATAAATTACATCAAAATTTTCTTTCTTTTCGTAAAGCCATGTGTACGATTCTTTATGGTTCCCTAACTCATGGATAAGTTGATGGCGAACAAGTGTGAGATTTTCTTCTCCTTTACCGAGTAAAGCCTAAACAACTCAAAATCTGCAATTACCGTCACCCTCAACATTGATGATCTGTTCTATGTATTTGTGCATAAAAATCAGTATCTCGTCAATGAATAGAATTTTTGGTGGAGGCGATGAATGAGGTGGTTTGCTTATGCAAGCTCCTTCAAAAACACTTTTTTGAGATTTTGGAGTTGGTGAGTTTGGAAAAACTTTGTCAACATGTTCAAAATAGGAAAGAGACCACATCGTTGAATTGTCACTCGATGTAAGATTGACTTTATTTGGAGCACCTTATGTTTTTACCGGTTGAGAGGGTGGTTTCAAGTCAATGGTTTTCGGATAAGCAATCTTTCTCAATTGTTCTTTGATATGGATATTGTCATAAAATTTCAAAAATCTCTCTTGTATCACTTCCCATTAGGTTAAGATAAAGATATTCGATTTACCATTTTTCATGACACCATCATCATCACACCTAAGACTTTTCCAGTGACTGCAAACTTCATCCGTTCTTAACGGGCTACCAAGTTTCACCTTCTTTGCTATAAGACAAACACATGGGAGACCATAGATTTTCACAATTGTGCAACCACACATTGTGCTATCAGAGCCTACATTATCAGCTAGTTTAGCTTCGTGAAAAATATAATTCAAACCTGCTCGAGATATGTTGTCTGCAACCTAAGAATAAAGATTGTTGTCTTTGAATTTGTGTCCCAAAATTGTGATGCTCAGACCAAATAATTTTTGTATCTCATTATGCTGGTTCTGAATCATTTGGTTCACAGAGTCCAAATCTCTACACAAATCTCCCTTACTATTTCCTAACCAATTCTTCAAAGTAGCATGAGCAGACTCAACTTGGTTTGTTGTTGTATTCCCAAGGTGTGTAACCGGATCGGTCCATGCATAGAAAATTTTCTCCTTCACCTGGTCCAAAATTTTGCTTTCAACATATTTCAACAAATCTGGATATTTCTCGCACAATTTCCTGAAATGTAGAACGGAATCGGCATATAACTATTTAGTAGAAGAATTTACTATAACATTCCATACATCCATTATTTTGTATATTATCATACTTTCCTTCACCATTTTTTCATCTTCGGCATTTATCTGTTTTGTCCCTGCCGCGGGTTTAACCCGACTTCTCACATTCTTTGTTATGTGATACCTACATATTAATTCATAAGAAGGAGGAAATATCTTTGCAACCGAATTCATCAAAATGGTATCACGATCGGTAACAATTACTTTCAATATATCTTCTTGGTCCTTCAACATTGCTCGACACACCTCTAAAGCCAAATTAACATTCTCCTCTTTTTTAGTTATTTAGAAATGCAAACCCGACAAAATAGGTCTTCACAGTAGAGGTAACACCAACCATCTCCAATAGTGGAAGTCTATACTTGTTGGTCTTATACGTTGAATCAATGATGGACACAATAGGAAACATGTTGAACAACTTGATGGAATAAGGATGAGTCCAAAATATATCTCTAATGGTTACTCCGTCCTTACACGTTCGGTACCTAGAAACATAACTGTCATCATCCAAAGGCTTCAATAGTTGTTGTATTTCACTTATATCCCCCCTTAGCGCCTTGTTATTTTAGTATCGAATATTGTAGACTTGCTTCATTTTTTAGATATTTTCGGGTTTTTTACGTTTCAAAGTTGCAAGTATGTTTTTCGGTTGAACCAAATTCAATTTCATTTATGAAACACATTCATTCTCTTCGAGCATGAGGCGACATGCAATTGGATGACTGACTAACTTTTCACACAAGTCATGGTTACGTAAGCCACATATGACATTAAATTTCAATTTCTTATTTGCTAACATATAACCACGCAACTTACACAGACACTTACATTTTTTTGAACCAGTGTAATCTCGTTTAAAATTTCGGAGAAGAGGTCTATATTTCTCATTTGTTTTGCATGTCATTGTCACAAATGCACCTCTTCTATCTGAACCATTATCTAACCTTCCGATTACCACACCAAATCCCAGTTTGGAGGCCTTCGTACGAATCCATTGAAGTATGTGATCACGAAATTCAAACTCTTGCTCATTTTTAAATTGGTTGCCAATATTTACCTCCTTCACAACTACACCTTTAGCATCCATAGACATAACATGTTTGGGGAAAACATCGGGGTGCACTATATTTAATGGAAACAATTACAATAAAAAAAACTCAAAAACTAACTACTACTGTAAACAGAGCTAAAAACAATGATAACATACAACCTACGAAGATGCATATCCGGAAGAGTTCATACAAAATCCGAAGATCCATCTCTGAATTAAAAGAACGTTTTTAAGACTAAAAACAAGCTTAATGTGATAAATGAGGTTTGATATAAATTATCTTTACGTGAAATTCCAACTTCTTTTGCTCCCTTTGATGTGATGAAACACAAGAATGAAGATTTGGAGTGAGAATTTTGATTGAGAATGGAAGGGTTTTTGGAAAGGGTTTGGAGTGGTAAATAAGTATAGGTAATTGATCATGCAGGTGAGTGTTTTATCAACTTATTTTAGAAATGAAAAGTTCACGATAAAGGAAAGCGAGGGGCACCCGTCGTCCCTATGCTCACCAGAGAGGCGTTTCCTCTCCCCTCACCCGCATGAACCTATCTTTCCAGTTCTCATAAGGGTTCACACATGGTTCCAACAAATGTCTACCTGGAATGATACAACATGTTATCCAACCACTGTTGGGGAGAATCTCTCTGTTAAAGAAAGAGATGAACACCCAAGCAATTGGGGGGAAGAGGGGTTACAACAAATTATCTGGAAGGCCCTAAGAATACTCCATATGTTGGGGGTTGATTTGGGAAAGGACGACGTTAATAGTCGTCAAAAAGTCTGCCTCAAAAGAAGTGAAAGGGATCAAAACCCATATCTCGTGGATGAGGGGCATGTATAAATAACAATAAGGAGCAAATGACTAGCTAGCAGTGTTCATGTTGGCTCTTTCCATTTCTGACCAGGGTTCCAGGATCACGTCCTTTTCATGCCATGTACTAGAAAACCCAATGCCCTGACAAAATCTACTGATCATACTATAGTTGGAATATATGGACACAATGTCTCGAACGTGAACACACTTGATTTTCTTCTTAGCCATATTAGCTTTCAATGAAAGGAAGAAGAAATAGGAGAAATAACAACGTTTATTCCCTAGGAGAAAGAATGAATATCACAATCCCTTTTCTTTTCCTTCTCACTACTAGAAAAACTACTATTTATGACAACGATTTCACCTCACATACAGAAAAACCGAGGTAAAATTCCTGGACATGCCCTATTTTTTTTAAATATACAATATATTTTGTCAGTTATTTTGAAAACCGATGGGTAAACTTATTCAATGTACATGCTTCGAATCCCATTAGCTTCAAATTATGTTTTTATCTCATTAAAAATGGCGCCTTCTTGAATATTTTACTTTTAATTTAAAAATACACCGCTTTTCAACTCGATTTCTTTCCAACTATATATAGCTTTAGCTTGTAGCATTCAATTTCTCTTGTCTAAACAACACAAACAGAACCCTAACGAAGAACCCTTAACAAAGAGCCCTAAACAACAAGAGCCATAAACACATATCATCTTCAATACGAAGATGTTATGTGTTTAGGACTCTCGTTTTTTCTTCAGAGATTCAAATCATTTTCTTTTACTTCTTTTTCAAAGATCTGATATGTCAAATATCATTACTCATATTGTTGTTGTTGTTGTTGTTGTTGTTGTTGAGATCTGAAACCCTAGAGGTTTTCTCTTGTTGTTTTTGTTGTTTAAACATATTTATATTATAGGTTTATTGATGTTGTTTTTGTTGATGTTGTTGCTCTTGTTGTTGAGACTCGTTGTTGAGACCTTAAACCTTATAGGTTGTTTATTGATGTTGTTCTTGATGTTGTTGTTGTTGATTGTTTTTTGTGTTGTTGTTTAATGTAAGTTATTGATGTTGTAGTTTAGTTTTTTTATTGTGTTTGAGTTTCAGATTGATATTGATATTGAAATTATGTTTTTTGTGATTCTTTGTGAAGCTCTCATCTTGCTCCACCGAGTTGAGTTTATTATATCTAATGTCGATTGTTTATTTCATTAACCCCTCTTTGAACATATATCCTATTAAATTAATTTTGGAAATAATCATATGAAAATTATGTTGTATTAGAAACATATCTTACACTAATTAATGTTTTTCTAGCATTCTGCAACTCATCATTTTTCTCATGCTCTTTTATGGTTAAAATCTCTCTAATACTTCTAGTTTTTGTTCAACTTTCTTCCATATTTGTTCATTTTTCAAAGCATCAATTTTTATGCTTTCAAGAATGAATTAGTAGAAAAGTAAGTGTTGAATAAATAACTTGAAACATTGAAGACGTTTTAACCATGAAACAATGTGAGATGAGTGATAAGTTACAGGATGCTTCAAAATCATTAATCAATGTAAGTTATTCTTCAAATATAGCACAATTGTTCATATAATTATTTTCCTAACCAATTTTGAGATATAGGATTTAGTGAAAATAAGCAATCCATGTTAGATTTAATAAACTCAAAATTATTTTACCCGTCAATTTTATGAGAAAACCGATGTGAAAAAGTGGTATACCCATCGGTGAAATGTCAAAACTGAGGGGACATGTGTTTTTTCCATTTCAGGATTCCAAAAAGGTCTCAATAGGGGTCGAACCCATGAACTTTATACAATGCTCGTCAGATTTTTTAAAACTGAGAGGTAAAATGTGCACTTTTTATGACGCCCTTTGTTACCTCTCCTGTAAAACCGAGGCCAGACCTTTTTTCCATCCGAGGTAAAGGGAGTTTTTTTGTTGTAGTGTCTCTAAATCTTTCCCAGGCCTATATATTTTTATTGAGGAAGCAAAAATGAAGAGTCCGAAAGAAAAAGAAAAAATATTTCCCTAAGAAATGTCTCAGTTTCTTTTATAAAAAGTTCAATAGCACAAAAATTGTATCCATTTAGTGGAGTAACTGTCGCAAGGATTGGAAAAGTTCCTACACATTAAGTTCACTTCTAAGAAAAAGGGCTGAATTGGTTTTCCCCAGGAAAATCACCATGAGTTGCATTAAATGCTACCCACACTCATCTTCCATTAAGCATTTGAGCTTTCATAATTGACTGTTGTTTTGACGTCTATAGGGTTAATCAAGTGAGGCTTGATGTCTCCCACTAACACTCTGGCTACCTAGGAGACATCTGGCAAAGAAGTGATGAATCACCCCTAACTAAGGGGTTCACTTCTAATTAAAATGGACACCTTTAGCCGAGGGACTTGCCCCAAGCCGAGGGACTTACCTACCATTAAAGAAGTCTCCTTTAGGAAAAGGGACGCGACCCTTGCAGAGGGACTTATCAAAAGATGATGGACTCACCTCCCATTAAAGGATTCACCTTTAGTTGAGTGGATCTTCCCTTGCAGAGGAATTCATCCCCAACGGAGAGACTCGCCCCTGACCACAAAGACTACCCTGTGGGATCTCTGAAAATACTTCACCCTTTACAAGCCCTCGTGCTTGAGGGATTCTGTAGTGGTATATTTGTGAGAACCTCAAGTAAGGGGAACACATGGTCCCCGCCTTGTGAAGCATCGCCCGAGCATGGCCTTTACGTAGGATGGGGGGCTCATCATCAGGAAAGACATGTACAATACCGTTACTCATGCATTAACCACACAAACTATGTTATAGCATGACTCCCTAGAAAATATGAAGTCAACAGTCTTTTCTAGTCAAGAATGAGCAATTTCCACCTCTTAGAGTTTCCAGAACTTCTAACCCCAAAACCTATATAAATATCCAACCCTAAAGGTTGAGGGAAAGATTATTACACTCTCAATATACACGCCTAATACAGAACTCCTCACCTCATGTGAGCAATTTGCTCTCACCATAGCCAAAGAACATCACCAAATAAGATCTCTCACTACCGTAACCAAACCCTAACCACCCTTAAACTACAAAAGTCTCTGATTATATATATATATTAAAAAATTACCATTATTCCAATATATAATATATTACCATTATTCCAAGATAAAGAATTATAATATATAATTTTATTGACTAAATTACAAGTATTAAAAAATTGTTATCTATATTAAATTTGATTTATGTTTGATATTTTATTACCATTTTTCATTCTTTTTTACTTTTGAGGGGAGATATTTAAACTATGTTTAATCATAGTATTATGACAAGTTGTTAATTTTTTAAATATATATAACAGTAAATTTGCTAAGAAATCATAAAATACCATTAAAAGTTTGACAAAAAATCTTATAATAAAAGGAGATGGAAAATTTTCAAAAGAACCGTATATTATACAATATAGTTTACATTTATATAATTCAATCTTTGATATCCTAAATTAAGACTCTTGTCAATTCAAACCTCCATTAACCAGACACGGGTCAAAAGTTTGTTGTTTAAATTATAATTTAGATCTGATTTCTGAATAAAAAGAAAGAGTTTTGCAGTTGCAGAGAGAACCGGAGATGATTATGTCAGGAGTTGTAATTTCAATATTGTTAGTTATATTTATGGTGGCATGTCCTGTCACTGAAGCTAGGGAGTGTAGCTTCCCAGCCATATTCAACTTCGGAGATTCAAATTCCGATACAGGTGGTCTCTCTGCAGCTTTCGGACAAGCTCCTCCGCCTAACGGAATTACTTTTTTTCATGCGCCTGCCGGACGCTTCTCAGATGGTCGTCTCCTCGTTGATTTCATAGGTAAGCTTAAGATATTATCATAATGTTATTCTTTCCTTTTTGACAAGTCTCTCTCTTATCTATTGTGTGTATAATGCGTACATTACCTCTGGACCACCAAAAACTTTGTTGGTGCATAGTATTTGAGAGCGTGCAAGATAGCCTATTATATGTTACTTAATAGACAAGTACAAACAACTTTTTTTTATTGACTTCTTGATAGTAAAATTTAATCTCAACAGCACAAAACTTGGGGCTGCCTTATTTGAGTGCCTACTTGGACTCTATTGGTTCAAATTTCAGCAGTGGAGCCAATTTTGCCACAGCAGGATCAACCATCAGACCTCAAAATACAACCAGATCTCAAAGTGGATACAGTCCCATTTCACTAGATGTTCAACTTGTTCAATACTCTGATTTCAAAACAAGATCCATAAATGTTCGCAAAAAAGGTACAAATTCACATAGTATCCTCTAAAAAATTGTACACATAATTTATAATTTTAATTTGTTACAGAAAGGGTGTTTAAGAAGTTGTTACCCAAGGAAGAGTATTTTTCTAAGGCTTTATACACTTTTGATATCGGCCAAAATGATCTCACTGCTGGCTACAAACTCAACATGACTACAGAACAAGTCAAAGCCTATATACCTGATGTACTAAACCAGTTCTCTAGTGTCATAAGGGTAACTAACTCATTTAATTTAATTATCAAACCTTATGCATTTGAGTATTTTTCTATGATGTATGAAATGAAAATTTTGTTTAACAATAGTTGTCATTTAGTAGAGTGTGTATAAGGAAGGTGGAAGGTCGTTTTGGGTACACAACACAGGCCCATTGGGCTGCCTTCCATACATGCTGGTTGGATCTCCAATGAGCTCGGCCGACATGGATGATTTCGGGTGCGCCAAACCGTTCAACGAGATAGCCCAATATTTTAACCAGAAATTGAAAGAAGCTGTTGTGAAATTGAGGGAAGAGCTTCAAGAGGCTACAATTGTGTATGTTGATGTGTACAAAGTGAAGTACACGCTCATTAGCCATGCCCGAAAATACGGTGAGCAATGAATATTAATCAGATTATTAGATTGATGTAAAATTGAAATGTGTAATGATGTAAGATTTGTTTGGATTTGAAAGGTTTTGAGAAGGGTGTGATTGCATGCTGTGGAAAAGGTGGGAAGTACAATTTCAATAATGTAGCAAGATGTGGTGCTACAGATATTGTGAATGGGAAAAAGATTTTGATAGCTAAATCTTGCAAAGATCCAAGTGTGAGGATTATTTGGGATGGGATTCATTACACTGAAGCTGCTGATAACTGGATATTCCAACAAATAGTTAATGGAAGCTTTTCAGATCCACCTGTCTCTTTAAAAATGGCTTGTCATGAATGACCAATTATGAATCCATTCATCACGATTAATCTTATTTTTGTTCTAATTCTTAAACATTAGGAGATTCAGGTTCACTTTTGAGTACTTGAGAATTTTGATTGTGTGCTTTAAACTCAAGCCTGTCTTGTCTGATCAATGGTTTTATGAATTATGATGAAATCTTTTTTGCGTAGGAGTTTAATTTTTTTTATATAAGAAAGTTCTTTCATTAAGAAACAGAAAGAGAAACACAGAAACCTTAGGGGTCAAGCAAGGGGCATTCCCCAGCCATGACTTAGATCCTAGAGCCCTCCCAACTCTAACAAGATTATGAGCTAGGAGGTTTTGATTTCTACTAATAAACATTACAGAGCATAAAGAGAAGTTTTTAAAGAGCATTCTACAATCTTCAGCCAAAGGATTTAAAACTGCAATATCCTTACACCCATTTATGCAATCAACAACATTAGCTGCATCAGACTGGTTTAAAATCTTATTGACTTTAGTCTTCAAAGCGATATTAATGCCCCATCTAATTGCCATCATCTCAGCCACCACGGGATCTACTGTGAGTTTCTCAAATTTGCAGGCAAAATAATAATCTCATTTGCAGGATTTCTCAAAATACAACCAAAACTAGTAATACCTTCACTAAAGACTCCATCATCCACCTGAAGAATGTTGTGATCACTGCTACAAACTGAATCCATCATGCTAGGCAATGCAGGTTGATCAATATTCTGGTTCCATAAATTATACTCATTCACCATATTAATAGCATCCACAACAACCTGAACCGGAGCAGAAACTTTTGCTTGGAAAAGAAAGAGATTGCGAGCCAACTATATCTTGTAGAGGGTTGCTCCAATAAGTTGACAAACCAATTGATCCTTCTCAGCAAGGGTCCTCTCAAGCCATGAACAGATGTCTATATTTGAGGGAGATCTTAGGCTCAGGAAAGAAGAAAAGAAAGTTTGTCTAGCAAAAACACAATCTAAGAATAGATGATCAATAGATTCATATGAAGCCTGACATAAAGGACAAGACGTATCAAGATTCAAACCTTTCTTCTTTAGGTTCTCTCTAGTAGAAAGAATGTTCCTAGCCAACCTCCAAAGGAAATTCTTGACTTTATTCTGCATCTGAAGCTTCCAAATCAATTTCCAACGTTTATGATGGGGATCACTAGATGAGCCTGGCATCGAACCAATCCTTTCCTTCATGCACGGGTGATAAGAAGGTCGTAGGAGTTTAAAATTAATTCATATGACAACAATAAAAATTTGTGGTTTGGATAAGATTTTAAAGTTTAAAATTTGTGTGTAAGGATAAAAATTTTGTGCTAGTCATGACTTTTGTAGTAATGCATAGATCAACGTGTATTACAAACACTAGATAGTAATTGAAATTTATATGATTTTCATCAGATTTAGATTTATGTGATATCCACGAAAAACTCATAAATTTCAATTAACAAAAAAAACGTGTTCACAAATAATTGTTTGGAAGGGTTTTTTATGTATAAATTATATGAATCAAATCAGTAAGAATTTTAAAAATAGTACTCTCTAATCTTATTTGTAAGAAACTGAGAGAGAGAGTGTGAAAGAGAGAGAAGCAATTCATTTCTTTCTAACTGAATTCAGTTGTGATTACAAAGCTAGTTACATGATGGCTGCACCTTGTTACTTATAGTAACAAGGTGACTTGCTACTCTAGGTTACACAAAGCAATGACTGGTAATAGCCAGTACCCCTAATACACAGCATACACTAATATTATTTAATAAGAAAAAAGAAATGCTTTCTAACACTCCTTTATTTATTGAATGAAATACATGTGTGTTTAACTTTATGTGAAATTTATTTTTAAAGTGAGGGAACCACATGTCTTTCACCTAATAAAAAAGTGAATGTTAAAAGAAAGTGATTCTAACACTCCCATAAGAAAAAAAAATCTCAAATTTTTTACTTTAAATATAAGCAAATTTTATACACTATTTGATTCAAAACTATCGTTATATTAATTACTAAATATTCTTTTATTTTTATTTTGTAAAAGAGAGGGCCTATGGCCCGGAAAGAAACAAACTACACACACACTGATCTAGCAATCAAAAGACCTTTAGCATCAGCATCTAACAGACTCACCAGAAAATCTGGCACTGAGTCGAAAACCACAAAATTTGTCTTGATACTACACCCTCTATTTGCAAGCGCATCCGCACATCTATTAGCTTCCTTAAAAGAGTGAGTCAACCTAACTTCCTCAAAATAAGTCATCCCTCTTTGAATTTGCCTGATGATAGCCAAGCTTTCCCTCATATGAGCACCACCTCTATCAATGGCGTTCAAAACCAAGGTGGAATCCACATTAACCTCCACCTTTCTAAATCCCATCCTGCTAGCGAGCTTGATGCCTTCCCAAAGACCCCATAATTCAGCCATGAATGGATTACAATCACCAAGATATTTAGCAAAACCTCCAACCCAACCTCCCTTATAATCTCGAATAATTCCCCCACACCCAGCACCAAATCCTTCTTTGCTAGCTCCATCAACATTCAATTTAATCCACTCCCTCTCTGGCGGACTCCAAGCGATCCACTTTACCTCTCTATTCCTACCATGAATAACTGCATCCACGAGCTTGGCCTCTTCATATTCCTTCACCTTTTGGATAATGAAAACTCCCGGATCAAAAGGTCTAATGAAGTTTTCACTATGCTCCTCTTTATTCCTCCAATTCCATAAAAAGTAGCATCCCATCGCCCAAATGCTCAATGAATGAAAGAAAAATATAACAATTTTATAAAATTATTCTTAATTGATATTGATTACACATACATTGTTATAAATGTACGCTGAAATTTAATGACTTGAGAGTAAGAGTGGCAAAATGAGTCTGACCCGTTAGGCATGCTCGTTTTACCCACACTTTAGTGCGGGATGAATTACGGGTTTATACTCGCACTCTCTATTGTGTCCACCCCGTCTCGTCCTTTTCTTGTGTATTTTTGCAAACACAGACGTTATATAATTTTTTGTATTTTTAGCCTTAAAATTTGCATTGTTTGCGGGTCCTCCCCACTCTGCCCTCACTTTAAGTGCATGACGGGGTAAAGTTTTACGCTCACAGCCTCAACTATGTCTGCCCTGTCCCAATTCTTTTTTTGTGAACTTTTGCAAGGAGAGTGTAAATGGGACAGACATGCCCGTTTACCACCCTATTTGAGAGTAGTGCAGACAATATTAATTAAAGATAAAATTAATAAAAATTAATTAATTTTCCAAGCAACATTTAGTTTAGGACAAATTTTTTAAACTACAAAAACACTTATTTTAAGATAGAAGGAGTAAATTATATAAAGATGACAATTTAATTAGAGATATATTAGTAACTGTATTATATCTTTTACATAAAAAAAAAATTAAATACATTTTACTATCGACATTTAGCTATCAACTAGAGTTGATAATCGTTCGACATACAATTTTAAATTCACATTTTGTGGATCAGAGTTGAAATTTTATGTACTTGCTAATGTTTCAGAAAGTGTTAGCATTTTTTTAAGATAAAGTAATAATAATTTTAAAAAATTCATATATATATATATATATATATATATATATATATATATATATATATATATATATATATATAAGGTCCCTGAAAATAACTCAACCTTCAAGTTTAGTCCCTATAAATATTTTCTTCAAGGTTTGGTCCCCCTAATGTTTTCCGTTTCCAACTGTAGTCCCTCCCGTTAGTTTTCACTAACGGAGGATGACATGGCATGCCATGTGTGCTAACATTCCTTGCCAACTGTGTATAATTTCTTTGACCAGTCAAAATGTTTAATTGTTTGATTCATTCATAATCTCTCCATTTGGGTTATATGTTTGATTTCTTCTTTCTTCTTCCATTCACGACCAAATCCCTAAACCCCAAAATCTTCTTAATCTCTCCATCTTGTTTGTATTTCTGTTTTCCATTCAGATTCGTCATATGTCTACATCATCTAGGCTCAGCAAGGTAGTCTCACATCACTCCAAGAGTTTAAACAACAGTGAAGGGAGAAAGTGTGGTTGCAAGGGAAGTTTGATTTCCTACGTGTGCAAGAGGGGGAAGAATGAAGGTAGATTGTTTTGGAGATGTCCGTTTTGGAAGAATGAGGGAACGTGCAACATGTTTATTTGGGATGATGAAATTGGAGGTGGGATTGAAGAAGTTCAAGGGGGGATGTAGAATGGAGCAAGGAAGAGAGGGAAATGAAAATGGTGGAAACCTTTAAGGATCTTTATGAAAGTTCGATGAAGAAGAACAACAAGCTGAAGATGAAGCTCAAGGCAGTGGAGTTCTATGGAAATTTGAAGACTTTTTTTGTTATAATTTTAGTAGTGGTGAACATGTATTTTGTGCTTAGGTGTAATTGTAGAGTTGAGTGAATGGCATTTGTTGTGGTTGTAATGAGAATGTAATGTTTGTTTTGTTTTTAGGAGTTGTAATGTTGTCTTGTTTTGAGAAATTCTTAAAATTGTAAGAATGTTGTGTTAAATGATATTTGTTGTTGTTTTGTTATGAAATGTTGTTTTGGTATAAATCCAAATGAAATTTTGCCCTATTAAACTGTAGTTCCATATTTGTTTTGTTATGAATGATACATAAAAAGCAGAATAACACAATCAAAAGAGCTGACATATATTTCAGTGACATTTAACAACAGAGAATTAAACTTAAACAATAGTGTGCCAAAACCAGAATAGAAAATTGATTTAGTCACGAGTACATAACATCATAGCATAATAAGGAAATGTATTTTGGGCCTAAAGACCACTTCAGTACCCTTACATCAGAAATTGGAATACATAAATTTGAACAAAACATGATAACAGGTGTTCATAAACATCAGTTACACAACAACAGGATCTACTTCATTGTGTATGCCCCTAGGCATTGATGCAGTCATTCCCAGGGCCTGGCATGCTCTTTGATTTGAGTGTCTTCAACCTATGACTTTCTCTTTTTTCAGGCAACCCACTGTCATTTATCTTGTATCTGCTCTGTGTCCTGAATTTTGGTGGTTCACTACTGCTTGGTTGAGACAAAGTTGTTCTTATACCAGGTGGTTTGAAAGGAGTATTCCTGCCCACCTTTGGTTGCCTCCCAAAGAAAACCTTTGGGCCACTTGGAGTTGGCTTAGATGTCTTGGTAGGTGACTTATCAATCCTAAGAGGTTGAATGTTCAAGACATCAGAACCTGTCAGAACAGCAGTAATAGTGTCATCTAATGATGTTGGGTTTTCCACCTCAATGCCCGCAGGTTCATCTGTATCCATTTGGTCACATTGATCCTTGACAGACTCCTCCTTAACACCAGACCTTGAATGCATTTCATCCTTGATAGCATCCTTTGAGGAATTACCATCCTTCACAGCAGGCCTTGATGCACTTTCCTCATTGACAGCAGGCCTTGATGCACTTTCCTCATTAACAGCAGGCCTTGATGCACTTTCCTCATTGACAGCAGGCCTTGATGCACTTTCCTCATTGACAGCAGGCCTTGATGCACTTCCTTCTTTGGCAGCAGGCTTTGATTTCTTACTTTTCTTGTTTGATGATCCCTTAGGCCTCCCCTGCATATTAACATAACATCAACAACACTAGTATATAAAGCAATTGAGTTACAATTTGAAAATAACAACATTATTACAGTGGTATCCTCTTTTTTGATGCCTCAGTAGTCTGACTTATTTGGGTTGGAATTGGCTGAGATGTTTCTGCTGTGCTATCTAAAGTGACTTGAGTAGTCTTGTTTGCAGCTTCTAACTCTTCCTTCAATTTCTTGCAAGTTTTTTTATTATGACCTAACTGAAAACAGAACCTACACCTATGGTTGGTGTTTGTTCTTTGCCATCTAGTTTGATTCTCTTCATTAGGCTCCCTTCTCCTCAACTTCTTGGGCCTCTCTGGTCCTCATTTGAAAATAGGTGGCAACATTCCCTCGTTATCAGTCTTGGGCCACTTGTTTTGTCCATTCAGTGGGGTAATAACCTCACTATAGCATGCTGCATAGGTGGTCTTGTGATAGCAAAAGTGGACATATTTTAGAGGGTCATCTACCTTCCTATAGATGGCAGCCACAACATGCCTACAAGGAATACCCACCAGTTCCCAAAAGTTGCAAGAGCAAGTATGTTTTTTAAGATCTACTACAAAACTGTCAGTCAATAACACATGGCTCACTTGAAATGACAACCTACCAGCATAGGTAGCTGTCCATGATGCACTTTTCTCAATTTCCCTATCTAATCTCCTTAAGGATTTGGCCATTATGATACCCTTGTAACTATCCACCTTTTCCCTTAAAGTGGCAAACCTCCCCATTAAATAGTTCCTTTTCCACTCAAACATAGTTATTATGGGTTTGTCTCTTTGCAGCAATATGGTTGCATTAAATGACTCACTTAGGTTGTTCATCAAAACATCACATTTAGAAAATATAGGAAATGCATGCTTACACCATTTTTTTCTTGGGAATTGCCTCTATCCACTCATAGGCCTCCAAACTGACATCCTTTACCATCGGCATCTTTGCTTCATGAGCTTCAAAATATGTAGCTTTGGCAGCAGCCATCATTAGATCTCTGAACATGGTTCCTCCACCAAATCTCTTCTTGAAGTTTGCATAGAGATGCCTTAGGCAGAACCTATGCTCATATGCTGGATACTCTTCCTCAAAAACCAGTACTAAACCTTAAACAAGGAATACAATACGGCATTAGAACAGTGTAATGTATGTAACAAAATTCAATCCAACAATGCATTAACACTGCCTTTTGTTGATCAGATATAAAGCACCACCTTCCAACTCCAATATCCTCAATCAACAACTTCATAAACCAGCTCCACGAATCCTTTGTCTCCATCTCAACCACAGCAAATGCAATAGGTAGGTATTGATCATTGGGGTCTCTTCCAACAGCAATCAAAAGAATACCACCATATTTATGTTTCAAGTGGCATCCATCCAAACCAATGAAAGGCCTACATGTTTTTGTCAATGCTTTCTTAGTTCCATCAAATGACATATAACATCTCTCAAACCTTGGTTTCAACCCTTCACTTGGAGAACTAGTACTGATTTTAAATGTGTTACCAGCTGAAGCCTTATTCAATTCAGCAGCATAGGACCAAAGTAGGCTATACTGTTTGCTTGAGTCACCTTCTACAATTGCTCTTGCTATTTGCCTAGCCTGAAATGCCCTACAACCTAGAATTTCTGTAGCATACCTCTTTCTTACATCAGCAACTACCTCATTCAACCTCATTCTAGGATTATTCTTCAAGCCATCAACAATTACCTTGTGTAGCGAGCGATTTTGGACGCGGTTCTTAAGCGCTGGTCGCTCTCTGCGGTTGAGCTTAAAACTACAGGTCGATTCATTTTTTATCCTATTGTGAGCTGAATAAGGAAGGGAAATAGATGTCTCCAATTAACCCTGCTTGCATACTGAGTTTAAACAGTGGTCTGTAAGGTTACGGATGCTATCAATGTGGGGGGGCCTTTGTACTGGTTATTCGTATTTCGCCAATACAGGTTTCTTTCTTTCGATCTGGGCAGAAGTTTTCTGGCAGGGAACAAGGATTTAGGTTTTTTGTTGATTGCGCTCGCTAAGATCTTTTCTTTCGATCTTATGCCTACGTATTCCCGTTTACTGAAACAGGGAAATCAGAGCATTCGTAGTTCCTCCTATTTTATGGGAGGAAATTGGTTTTTGGTGTCTTGTTCAAAGCCCAAGACATGAAGCAAAAGGTGATTTGTATCTTGTTCAAAGCCCAAGATGTGAAGCTAAAAGGTCTATTTATGTCTTGTTCAAAGCTCAAGACGTGAAGCTGAAAGACCTCGGATTTAGAGAGAATTTGTCATCTCTAAAGAGGGGAGAAGGAGAATTACTTTAACTGGGATACACGGATCCGAGCAATGCCATAATTTCCGAAGAAAAGGTTTTAACTTGAAGGAGAAGACTTTAACTCAGTGTAGAGCAATGCCATCTTTCCTTAGGAATTTCTCATGCTAAAAGAGGGACAATGGCATGGATGTAGATGATCCGGAGGCTTGCCGCTTACAGCGATTAGATGAAGGAAAAGGAGTTGTTGATGTTTGTGTACTGTGAACGAGGCACAACTTTGATGCTAAAAGGTCGATTGGATCAACCAGTGGTTTTCTTATACAAAGCCTAAGAGGAGGCTAATTTCCGCTAGGAAAATCATTATACAAAGCCTAAGAGGAGGCTAGTTTGTGTCTCGTACAAAGCCCGAGAGAGAGGCTAAAAGTTTTTGACCCAGTGGGGCATATCATTATACAAAGCCTAAGAGGAGGCTAGCAAAGAGTTGACTCAGTTGGAGAATCTTTTATACTCAGTAAGAGAGTGTTCTTGTATCTCGTACAAAGCCCGAGAGAGAGGCGAAAAAGGTTGTTTTGACTCCACTGGGGAGAATTTTGGTATCTCGTACGAAGCCCGAGATGGAGGCTATTGTAACTATTTCAGTTGAGTGACAGATCCAATATACTAATTTTAAAAGAGAAAATCAGTTCTTATATGAGTAACATTGTACACAGGGATTTAATTTGAGGATCAGGGATATTTCCTTCTCTTTGAGGAAACGGGAAATCCAAAGGGTATTGAGACTATCCGAGTCTGCGGGTTTCCTTCCTATTTAACGAAGGGTGCTTGAGAATGTCTTTGAGATTCAAGGAAGTTAGACTGTCCAAGTCTAGAGTTTTATCTTTTGTACTATGCTTCGAGAAACAGTAGTAGACTCTATGAAAGGACTGTTCTATGAGGATGACTAGGTTCTATTCCTATACCTCTAGGAGGTCGTCGGGACAATTTGTACGAAGCCCAAGAGGAGGCTGGAATCTTTTAAGAAGCCGACGGGTCCTTGTACGAAGCCCAAGAGGAGGCTATCATTCCCGAAGGAAGAGATCATTATACGAAGCCTAAGAGGAGGCTGTGAATACTTCTAAGAAGCCGTAGTGTCCTTGAATAATGCCCAAGAGGAGGCCGATGCTTTTAAGAAGCCCGTGGGTCTATCATCTCCTTTCCATTAGGAGAGATAACTCTTTTAAAGATAAAAACCACTGGTAAACGTGCGAGGTTTACTATCCAGCGACTTTTAGCTTTTAAAGAGGGTTCCTTAGTTAAGGTCCAAGATTATGACCGTAGTGGGTACCCAAACCCCAAGACATTCAAGGCAAGCTATCCACAAGGAATAGATCAAGTCAGGAAAGTTCGAGAATTTGGAAGAAACTCAAAGATGCCATTCACAGAGAATACATTCATCTTGGGGAGTAGAGCTTCTTGACGATTCCTAAGGAGGACAGCCGAAGAGAAGACTGTATCTGGTGCTCCTATTGGGGATCTAGGCGTCTATTTCTACGAATAAATGAAACGGCGTCACCTAGTTCTAGACGTAGTTGCCGGGGAAACTCGAAATATCTATACTATTATTACACAGTAGATATGAGTTTATGAAAGGAGACTTACAGTGAGCAGCCCCACAATACAGTTTATAATATGAAAGCAGTAAATGAAAGCGATAACCACTTAGTCGGTTGTAGTGCTTCCATGCTGTTTGGTTAGTTGTTCAACAAAGAAAGATTGAAAACAACAGTATATTCAAAATCAAAGGAGAAAGTGCTTTGAAAAAGAAAGATTTGGGGCTTACAGCTCAAGGAGAGGCCCAGGGTTTTATCAGTGAGCGCACTGTTTGAATTTGTACAGAGGGACTTATACAAGTGACTGGGGCCCAAAATGGTTTTCTGCACAAAGGGATGGGTCTTACACTCTCTCAAGAGGCCCAAAAAAGGTTTAAAGAAAAGAGAGGGGCTTATAACACGAGGGTAGGCCCAAATGATTTTTCGTTTAAAAATGGCGATCTCGCCGAGGTTTTCTTTTAACGCAGAGGGACTTATACAATAAGTGAGGCCCAAAATGTTTTGGTTAAAAGGGGGTTGGGTCTTACACTCTAATAGAGGCCCAAAGTGTTTTGAATGGGTCTTATAGCTCAAGGAGAGGCCCAGATGATTTTTATTTTTAAACGGGCGACGATCGCGCCGTTTACTTGTACAGAGGGACTTATACAATGAATGAGGCCCAAAAAGTTTTTGTACAAGGGGGGATGGGTCTTACACTCTCTCAAGAGGCCCAAAGTGTTTGAAAATGATCTATGAGGGTTGAATTAATCCAAAACCCTAATTTGTTTTCAAAATGTATTTAATTGAATAAAAATTCAATTAAAGTGATAAAAAATTGTTTAACACATGGAAAACAAATTGTGATCTTGGATTAATGCTTCAAAAATTAAGTATTGACCTACAATAATTAGAAAGCATTAAAAGTTGCAAAATCAATGTAGAAAAAATATTTAAAATGCCAAAAACAATCAAAATATTAATTCTTTACAAAAATATCAATTATATGAAATAAATAATATTTTTGGGTTTTTTTGGGAAAATAAAATATTTTAACATTTTTGTGAATTATTAAAAAAAGAATCAACTCAAAATCATTAAAACTCAGAGAGAAATTAATTTTTGAATCAATTAAACAAAATCACAAAATTCAAATATTTGAATTTCTAAAAATGGCGCCAAGAACACGCGCGTTTTTCAGTTTGCCCAGATTTGCGTTTTCTATCCAATCTCCATGAATACGTAATCATATCATGCAATCCACATATCATTATGCTCGTCTCAACCTCACGATCATGTCTATGTACTTTAATTTCATTTAAATTAAACATACAACAAGAAATCACGAAGAGACCTCAAGAACCCTAATTTCTGCATGAAGGCTAGGATTTTTGATACACGATTCAAACAATGCAATTAATTGAGGGAAAACATTCCATGCATGATTATGAACATATGGCCAAATTATTGTGCGAGAAAATATGCATAGATTGAGAGATGACCAAGTATGTGCTTACCTCCAAGCCGTGACAGCAAGTGCAATGTGATTTTTGATTTGGAGGTGTTACAGATGAGTGGTGATGATCTGAACAGCTTCCCTACACCCTATGGATTGTGTTTGGATGGTTGGACTTGATTGAAATTGACTGGATCACTTTGTGGTACCTCAGCTGCAACTTGTTTGAAAATTTGAGCAACCAGCTGGTGATTTCATGAAATTGATGTTTCAGAAGTTATGTGAGTGTTTGATCAGCTCATATGTGATGTATGTGAGGTGTGTGAGTGATTGGTTTGTGCAGAATTGCTCTCAAACTCAAAACCCGATAGCTACCTTGCTAAGAAAGGCATTTTTGCCAAGAGAAAGAGATTTTGATGAAAGCATCTGTTAGATGGCTTTGGTGTACTCAAACTGACCACAATTGAGCTCTATTTATAGTAGAGCAAGTTTGTTTTGCAAGGAATAGTGCATGGCAGCTGGTAAGTAGGTTTGGCCAATGTTGTCCAATGAAAATCCAAGTCTCCTCTAGCCATTGACTAGAGGTTAGGGCACAGAGCTTTGGTCCCCTTGGTCTTGGATAAGTCTTGACTGATTTCAGATGAGAATGGCTCAGTCCATGCCACCTTGATGGTTCCATTGAATGCCTCATTCCAAATTTGAAGTCTTGTCCCTATTTTGGCCATTCTAGGTTCAACATGCTATTTCTTGTTCCATGGACTTTGGAGGCTTGGCTCAGTGATTGTCCCCTTTAGATTCAATCCTCTGAGGTGTCCAAGTGGATTGGAGCAATTAAAATTGGCTGATTTTGGCAAATCGACCAAAGTTGCAAATTCTGCCTTGCTTTGACAGATTTCAGCAAGGCAACTTGCCAATGTTGTATCTCATGGTGTAGGTTGAATTTGGCAATGTTCTTGGCCATTTTGGAAAGCTCTTACATGATACAACAACTGTTTGAACAAGTTTGGTTTTGATCTCTTTTGATTCCAAGTGAAAAATCCCCCTACATTTGGCAAAAAGTGAGGCAGAATCTGACTTAGTGAAAATTTCACTAAGTGTTGGAAAAAGTGACATTTTCACTTTTCAGCCACTTTGATCACTCCATAACTCAAAATCCTTAATGAATTGGAATGACTTGTAGTTGAAGTTTTTGTAGGTGATAATGAGGGCTACAAATCCATCTTTGGATGAGAAAAAATGGCCTTGTGGTTTAGGAGTTATGGTCCTCCAAAGTTGGTACCTTTGCCACTTTATTTTTAACTTAAAAAAATTTCTAAGTTTTATGGTTACCCCTTTTACAAGTTATCTCACTTTTCTTGATTTTTCTTGATGAATGATGATTCAAATCATACATTAACATCATTTTAGGGTTAAAAATCCATTTTGGTGAAAAATCTCAAAAAGTCAAAGTTGACTTTTGTGCACAGTTGACTTTTTATTAGATGAATTCCAAACTGTGTAATTCTTCAGGAAATCATGTCCTTGACCTAAATCAAACTTGATGGACATGTTCCATGGGTGTCATAGGGTATATTCAATCATGTATTAGGGTTTGGGAGCATGTCCAGGTCAAAAGTCAAAGTTACAGTTGACTTTTCTCGCAAAACCCTAATTGTGGTGCAGATGAAGTTGAGACTTGTTCCTCAAGCTTCTTGGATCAATCCATTGTTCCAAATGGATCAATATGGTGTATTAGAGACCCTCAAATCATCTCTTGAGGTCTTGGCTCATGGTTTGTCCCAAAAGTCAACTTAGGGGTGAATTAGGTCAAGAAACCCTAATTCCTGATTTTTGATGAATGCATCCCCTGAGGCAAAATTGACTTGATGCATGGGTTCATGAGGTTCCATGAAGTATATTAGGTCATGTTTTGGATCATTGCCTTGTGCCCAGATGAAAATTTCCATCTGGAGACCCTGGTCGACCAAAACCCTAATTTGGTGACACTGTCAATCTTGAGACTTGATCCACCTAGAAGGGAGCAGCCTTGTGCTTAATCCTTGAAGTGGGAGTCCTTTTTGATCCATTGTGGATATTTAAGAGATTAGACAAGTTGAAGATCATGTCATTTCTTGATTGATCCTTTGTCTAAGCACTCAGAGAGGGCTTGAAACCCTAATTTTGATTGTATTGGATGCTCACCCATCTTTGGGGAGACTGATGAAGCATGATGGTACATTCATATTGTGATGATGATTTTCACAATGATGGGAAATCTAAGTGGTCAAAATTTGGGGTATTACAGATGCCCCTATTTAATCTTCTTGGACCCGAAGGTATGAATGACGAAAGGATTTGGGCATTCGGGGTGCAAGAGGATTAAATATCGGAATATCCGAAATTTTGATGGTGGTTATGAATGGTAGCTTACGCATTCATCTTCTTTAGCTAAGCGATGATGCTTAGAAAAGGTAAACTTCCCCTCGATCCTGGTTTCCTACCAAGAACTGGTCTCAGTCTCTTTTGAAATAAACTTCCCCTCGATCCTGGTTTCTTACCAAGGAACTGGTCTTAGTTGTGGAAACAAACTTCCCCTCGATCCTGGTTTCCTACCAAGTAACTGGTCTTAGTTTCTGATTTAAACTTCCCCTCGATCCTGGTTTCCTACCAAGAACTGGTCTTAGTTTCTTTTGTCAATAAACTTTACTGACAAGGGACGCTATTCGTAGCGGCTTTCCTCAAACTTCTCGCCGAATTTTCCTGGGGAGATGCCATTTGAGTGGAAAAAGTTTTGATGTCAGACTTGCTGGGGAACCCATTCGTCTGAGTTGTAGAGTTGTACAAACTTCTCTGTTGGAGACGCCATTTGTTTCTACTGGGGAAAACGATTCTCTTGAGAGACTGTTTTCATTTGGGATCTTTCTTCATACTTTTCTCGGGATCTTCCCGGAGAAACGCCATATGATGGGGTCCAATTTTGCGGGGCCGATGACCTTTTCATCAGCGGTCCTTTCAGAGCAAAACTGGCATGCTGCCGAATCTCTGATCACGAGGCTTTCTCTGTGGATTTTCCTTAATCCGGGAAAGCAAGGATATCATCTTCAATGGCGAAGAGTGACATCTGTTGAAGGTTCTCTGGCTCTTCCAGAGGTTCAAGTTATCAAAGTGGTCGAGTGCCGACTCTGATCTAAAGATACACTGGTGGCGAGATTGTTCAGACACAACGCTTCCTGACGAGGAAAGAACTGACAAACTCGATTGAGAAAACTGTTTATCACTAGGGGACAAGACCGACTAGAGTGATAGTGATGCAATATGAAATGTAAATGCAAATAAAAAATGCATGAAGTACGTATGTATATGCTGACAAAACTGACGCGACATACAGACTAATGGATGAACACAATTGGATACTCGGCCATCGCGGGGCGAAGAAGTACCGTTGATTCAAAAGAGAAATTCCACCTTGCTTAGGAGAGATAGTCCCGTTGGGAGCTATGTTGATCGGGCTTAGGAGATGAGAACTCGGCCGAGGCGTGTCAGACGAAACAAGGTCTCTGACACAGTTGATCCCTTCATTCAGGCATACTGGCTTAGAAGGAGTACTTTGATTCTGCACTTTGAAGTTCGCTTACTTCTGGAGAAGCGATCGATGTTCTTCTGATGTTCAACAGTCAAAAGAAATTGCCATCTTTATTTTAAAAGCAGAAAAAGTTTAACAAGTAAATTCATTTTTGTTTTATTTCAAGAATCGCTGATTAAGTTTAAACAACGTCTTTCTGTAAAGCTAAAACAAGCAAGAATTACAAACAAAAGCACAAGGGCTCAAATTTTATTGATAAGATGGAGATCAACCAAACGCGTGATTCCAAAGAGTATATATAAAGTTAGAAAATGGTAATTTATAGGGAAAAGGGCTACGTTGAAACATAACGACCACTATCCTTCTACCAACTTTGAATTCGGGGCATCCTGAGCTTCTGTCGAAGATCACCTTTTACTGGAGATTTCCTCCGATAGATGATGTAACTAATGCTGAGGGACTTGCCTCTGTTGAACATAGTTACTTGCCATTATCCCTAATTTTTGCCTGGATTGTACTATGAGATTTCCAATCCATCGGGATGATTTTTTTTCATGTCTCTAACTTTTGCCTGGACCGCCCTTTCGGTTTTCAATCCACCGAGACGTTTTTTTTAGGCGAAGTATTTCTTGACTACATCAACATTCGTGGGGTAGGCAAATTCCTCTCCGTCCATGGTTACAAGTCTCAAGGCGCCGCCTGAGAAAGCTTTCGTGACCACATAGGGGCCATCATAATTTGGGGTCCATTTTCCCCGAGAATCAGTGAGAAATGATTGTATCTTCTTGAGCACAAGGTCTCCTTTCCTGAAGACACGAGGTCGGACCTTTTTGTCGAACGCCCTCTTCATTCTCTGTTGATACAACTGACCATGGCATAGTGCCGTGATTCTCTTTTCTTCGATCAGGTTCAGTTCGTCGTGTCGACTTTGACACCATTCAGCTTCGGTGAGTTGAGCTTCCATCAATACCCGGATTGATGGGATCTCTACTTCTATGGGGAGCACTGCTTCCATGCCATATACTAGAGAGAAAGGGGTTGCCCCTGTTGAAGTGCGGACAGATGTGCGATAACCATGAAGAGCAAAGGGTAGCATCTCGTGCCAATCTTTATAGGTTACAACCATCTTTTGAACAATCTTCTTGATGTTCTTGTTAGCCGCTTCTACCGCTCCGTTCATCTTGGGTCGGTAGGGAGATGAGTTATGGTGTTCGATCTTGAACTCAGCACACAACTCTTTCATCATCTTATTGTTCAAGTTAGATCCATTATCAGTAATGATCTCGCTTGGAACACCATAACGGCAGATGATATTGTTTTTGATAAATCGGACCACCACTTGTCGGGTTACATTGGCGAATGACGCTGCTTCGACCCACTTGGTGAAATAGTCGATGGCTACAAGGATGAACCGATGTCCGTTTGAAGCCTTGGGCTCAATCATACCAATCATGTCGATTCCCCATATGGAAAATGGCCACGGGGAAGAAAGAACTTTGAGATGTGATGGCGGTACATGAATTTTGTCGGAGTATATCTGACACTTATGACACCTCCTCATGTACTTGTAGCAGTCGGATTCCATGGTCAACCAATAATACCCGGCCCTGAGAATTTTTCTCGCCATTGTGTGTCCGTTGGCAGGAGTGCCAAAGGATCCTTCATGAATTTCTTTCATGAGCATGTCTGCTTCTGGTCTGTCGACGCATCGGAGCAAGACCATGTCAAAATTTCTCTTATAAAGAGTGTCACCGCCCAGGAAGAAGTTTCCAGCCAATCTTCTGAGGGTTTTCCTGTCTTTTCTGAGTGCCCCAGATGGGTACTCTTGTTTCTAAAGGAAGCATTTGATATCGTGATACCAAGGTCTATCGTCTATGACTGCTTCAATCGCGAAGATGTAAGCGGGCCGTTCAAGGCGCATTATGTCGATCTTAGGTATGTCATTCCATCGACCTACACTAATCATGGAAGAGAGAGTGGCTAATGCATCAGCCATGTGATTCTCCTCACGAGGGATGTGATGAAAGTCGACTCTGTTGAAGAAGGGTAACAACCTTCTTGCATAGTCTTTGTAAGGAATCGATCTTGATTGGTATGTGTTCCAATCTCCTTTAATCTAATTGATAACCAGGGCTGAGTCGCCGTATACGTCCAAGTTTTTGATCCTTAAATCCATTGCTTCTTCGAGACCCATAATACAAGCTTCGTATTCGGCCTCGTTGTTCGTACATTTGAACGTAAGTCTGGCAGTGAAAGGAATGTGGGAACCCTGAGGGGTAACAATGATTGCCCCAATTCCGTTTCCATAATGATTAACTGCTCCGTCAAAGATAAGTCCCCACTGGGAACCTGGTTCTGGCCCTTCACTGGGTAGCGGTTCATCGCAATCTTTCATTTTTAGATACATGACATCTTCGTCTGGGAAGTCAAACCCGATTGATTCTCGATCGTCAATCGGTTGATGAGCCAAATGATCGGCTAAAATACTTCCTTTAACGGCTTTCTAAGCATGGTACTCTATGTCATATTCTGATAGTAACATCTGCCAACAGGCAATCCTTCCCGTGAGAGCAGGTTTTTCGAAAACGTACTTGATTGGATCCATTTCGGAGACCAACCAAGTAGTATGACGAATCATGTACTGGCGAAGACGTTTGGCTGCCCAAGCCAAAGCGCAACAAGTTTTCTCAAGCATTGTGTACCGAGTCTCGCAGTCGGTGAATTTCTTGCTTAGATAGTAAATGGCAGACTCTTTCCTTTTAGTTTCGTCTTGTTGGCCAAGTACACATCCTATTGAGTCCTCTAGGACTGTGAGGTAAATGATCAGTGGTCTTCCTTCCACTGGAGGTGATAGAATCGGAGGATTCAACAAATATTCCTTAATACTGTCGAAGGCAGTTTGGCAGTCTTCTGACCAAACGCAATCCTGGTTCTTTCTCAATAACTTGAAAATCGGCGCACAAGTCGCGGTCATAAGGAATATGAATCTGGAGATGTAGTTCAAACGTCCCAGGAATCCTCTGACTTGTTTTTCAGTTTTCGGAGAAGGCATTTCTTGAATGGCCTTGACCTTGTCAGGATCAACTTCAATTCCTTTCTGGCTGACGATGAACCCTAGTAGTTTCCCTGAACGGACACCAAAGGTGCACTTCTTAGGATTCAAGCGGAGCTTGAATTTTCTTAGACGTTCGAACAATTTTGACAGATGTTCAACGTGCTCATCCTCTGTTCTTGATTTTGCAATCAAATCATCGACATATACCTCGATTTCTTTGTGTATCATGTCATGAAACAGAGTAGTCATGGCCCTTTGATAGGTTACCCCGGCATTCTTCAAACCGAACGGCATTACCTTGTAACAAAAGGTACCCCATGGGGTAATGAACGAAGTTTTCTCCATGTCTTTCGGCGCCATTTTGATTTGGTTATAGCCCGAGAATCCATCCATGAAGGAGAATACTTTGAACTTTGTTGTGCTGTCTACCAGCATGTCAATGTGTGGTAAAGGAAAGTCGTCCTTTGGACTTGCCTTGTTCAGATCTCTGTAATCAACACACATTCTGACCCTTCCGTCCTTTTTGGGAACGGGTACGATGTTGGCTAACCATTGAGGATATTCAGATGTAGTGAGGAAACCCGCATCGATCTGTTTCTGTACCTCCTCTTTGATTTTGATGGCCATGTCCGGGTGAGTGCGTCTCAACCTTTGCTTTACTGGCAGACATTCCGATCTTAGCGGTAAGTGATGTTCCACGATGCTGGTATCCAACCCTGGCATATCCTGATAGGACCAAGCGAATAGATCGGGGAATTCTTTGAGAAGCTTTATCAAACCCTCTCTGGCAGTTGGACTGAGCAGTGCGCCAATCCTGATTTCTTTTCTCTCTTTTTCTGAACCCAAGTTTACCATTTCCAACGGCTCTTTGTGAGGTTCGATGGACCTTTCCTCTTGTCTGAGTAGCCAGGAGATCTCTTCTGGAATTTCGTTGTCATTTTCTTCTTCAGCCTCGAATACCGGGAACTCAAAGTTGGAAGAAGGCATCGGATCGTATGTTTCAACGGGGTATAAAACAAGCAATCTGCATGACGTGATGATTCGTGTTTAGAAGAGATAGAGAAAATGCAAGTGTGTGCAGTGTTTTGATTTTACTGCTTGTTTTTACTATTGAATGTTTTTTTTTAGGATTACCATTTTCTGAAAAAGCAAAAAGAGAAAACAGCAATTAATGCGGAAATTACAGAACGACGTTATTTTATTAATGAACAAGTCGATTCTTGAAACTACAGCCCTATAAAACAAAACTCTGTCGCTTTGGGTAAAGCGAAGAGGGAAATTTACAAAAAGCGAGCCCTATCAAAACATCCGTTTCACCTGGGCAGGGTGAAAGGTTAAAGATGGCAATTACTTTGACTGATGAACGACCTTCGGAACCTCGACAGCAACCCATTGGCGGCGAACTCCTCGGTGAATCACAAAGTCTGGCACCTTCCTTGATTTGTCTTCAGAAATGACGCTGATTTCTGGTAGAGCAGGATCATTGGAATCTGTCTCCCAAGCAGAATTGTCGTAGGAGGATTCCTCTGTTGCATTTTGCATAGCATTTGTGCTCTCAGCTGTGTCTCCCCATCCAGTTGACTGGATATCTTCGAGCCTGATACGAGAGCTTTCGGGAGCGGTGTACTTGACCATAAAGTCGTATTTTCCACTTGGTTGTCCCAGAGTATCCCAAACTTCTTTGGAACTGGAGAAGTCATCCCTCTCGATGACGTTGACCTCAGGAAAAGCATAGTTGATGAATTTTAGTCCTGCAAACGTTGCAAATTCATCTTCATGTTGAGTAGTTTCCGAATGGCCTGAGTGTTGATCCCATGACATGGCGAGGACACAGTTATTCTGTTCAATGATGCTCAGCTGAGTTTCGTTACTCGGCGGACTTTCTTGCCCCAAGTTCCCTGGGTAAGGCTGCCACATTGGCAGACCATCCATCAGGCCATAGTAATTGTGATCAAAGTTTTCTTTCATCAGAGTGTCTTCCTCTAATGAATTTGGCGGAGCACGGCATCCTTCCGGATCACAATCCCCGTAGATCATTTCGACATCTGATCTTGGTATAAATCTCGGACTTTCTGTAGGAAAGCAAAAAGGCATAGGCACCTCTTCCTGAGACATATAGTCGTCCTTGTTAATGTAGGACTTCCATTCTTCATCTGTGTCAGAGGGATCTTCCTCATTTATAGCATGAACTGTCTGAGACACTGGGTGAAGAAAACCTCCACTGTGGAAGAAGTTTTGAAGGGGATGAAGACTTTCATCGTTGGCGGCTGTCTGAGTACAGGTTGCAGAAAAACCAAGACCCTTCTTTGTTTTTTTGTCATTAGGAATGACAAGCCGTCCCCATCCTGTTGTATCGGTACTCTCGACCGCTTTGATAGCATCTTTGTATGAAGAAATCGAAGTTCCTTCTTCGGATTGGTCGTTCTTGCTCACCGATAGTGCTTGGAACTGAGTTCCAATAACCTCCTCGGGTTCCACACAAGTAGATGATGATAGGTTACTCACAAGCAAGGCTTGTTCCCCACAAACCGTGACAAGTTGATCGTTCTTGACGAACTTTAGCTTTTGGTGGAGGGTTGAAGTAACCGCTCCAGCCTGATGTATCCAAGGTCTTCCTAATAAACAACTGTACGTTGCCCGGATGTCCATCACCTGGAAAGTGATTTGGAAAGTGTGAGGACCAATAGTTATGGGAAGATCAACTTCGCCGATGACTGTTTTTCTGGATCCGTCGAATGCTTTGACGACGACCTCGCTGACTCTCATCGGAGGGCCCTTGAATGATAATTGCATCAAGGTGGACTTCGGCATAACATTCCGGGCTGACCCTGTGTCTACCAGTACGCTGGCTAAAGCATCGTCCTGGCAGTTAACTGTAATGTTGAGCGCCATGTTATGACGACGACCCTCTTCAGGTAATTCCTCATCACTAAATCCCAAATTATTGCAGGAAGTGATGTTAGAGACAATGCTATCGAATTGTCTGATTGTTACATCCTGTTCCACAAAGGCTTGCTCCAAGACTTTCTGTAGAGCCTCTCTGTGTGCTTTTGAACTGAGTAACAGTGATAATACTGAGATCTTTGAAGGAGTCTGTAACAGTTGATCAACAATGTTATATTCACTCCTTTGGATGAGCTTTAGCATCTCATCTTTGTCTTTTGAAAAGTCAGGATTACCAGATTGACTGACTGGTGGATCAAGAATTTCCTCCTGAAGTTCCTTTTCTTTGTTAGCTTCCCCAACCCCTCGGTTGAAGATTCTATCACTCCGTGTTACACGACTGACGTCTGTAATATTCACGACGGAGGGTAATGGAATTTCCTTTCCATTCTCAATTGTTGTTGCACCGTATTTGTAAGGGATCGCCTTAGCTGATTCATACGGTAGTGGCCCCGGTAGATAGATGACTATGGGAACCTTCTGATTTTTCTGACCGTCATAAGTAACCTCGATCCGTTCCCGGTTGGGAACTCTAGATTCATCAAGTAGAGGGACGATGGAAAAAATATCCCTGATCTGGTGATGACCAGAGATCGTGACAACATCCTCAACCTGATCGGCAAGGTAGTTCGGCGACCAAATGATGGGTCCTGAACCTGGATATGGACGAATTTCTCCATGATCGACCTGACCCTGAAGAGATGCTCTCACAAGGTAACACCCTTGGTTACTTTCCGAACAGACGCTACAACTGTCATAGTTGTGTGGTGGCACCTGGCCACGCCCACTTTGAATGCAAAGTAACCTCACTAGGTTACCTTCCATTGATCGGACATCCTGACTTTGACGACGAGTAGGATTCCTGTTATTGATACTAATCTGCTGAGTATCTTCGTCCATATAGATTGGCATCCACCAGTGATTTAACAAGTGCTGAAGTGCTTCCTGGACAAGGGTACAACCTCGATCGTTTTTGCAACCCACTTTACCAGTTTGATAATCGTGTGATATTAAGAATCCGAGTCGGACCTGCTCAACATGTAACTCTACCAGGTTGGTATTCATTATGCGGATATCGAAGATCTGAACCATATTGATTTGATAGGAGTTCCTATCATGGTAGTATTGGATCCATCCAAGATCCATCTGAAGCTGGAGGGCCTCTTGTATGAAAGAGCATCCCTGTTTGTTTACCGAGCAAATCAGACAGGAACTGTAATCGTGCCGCGGCAGATTATGATACTGGCTTTGCCTTGAGTGCATCGCCACCAAGTTGACATTCATCGCACGGATGTCGTGGTTTTGAATGACGTTGGAATTCGTGTAAACCCTGTTAACTCCACGAACTCGGTGCTCTTGGATCCATCCAAGATCCATTTGTTCCTGTAGAGCTGCTTGCACTACAGAACACCCCTGGTTGTCTTTAGAGCAAATATCACACTGGTGATAATTATGAGGTGGCACATGGCCATATCCACTCTGTCTATAATGCATCTTGACCAGATTGGTTTTCAACAAGAGTACATCATGAATTTGATAGACATTGTTAGTCTCTTTCTCAATCAGATTGACTGCAGCCTTCTCATGTTGAGGCAGCGGGTTCGTAAGAACATTAGGATTCGTATCTTTGAAAGATAAGAGCCCGCTCCTAACAAGCTTTTGCACGTCGGATTTGAAATTGAGGCAAGTCTCAATGTTATGCCCTAAACTTCCTTGATGATAAGGGCATGTTTGATCCACCTTAAACCAGAAAGGCGGATTTTTCGGAACTGAAAAGGGAGACTTAGTCTGAATGTGCCCCTTAGCCAGCAGTAACGGAAATAGCTCTGTGTACGTTACGGGTATAGGATCAAATCCTGGTGGCCGTGTTGTACGGTTGTTGTTATATGGAGGACGAGCCTGCTGAAGAGGCTGTTGTGTCCTTTGTTGGTCAGGTTAGCCCTGCGCAACCTGAGGTTGATACATAGGAACAGGCGCGGGGCCGATAGCAGGAGTAACAGCTGCTACTGGCTGATAACGTCGCCTTTGCTTTCCGAGAGAGATATTCCCAATATCTTGCTCTTTTTTCTTAGGGAGAGCACTACCGTATTTTTTAGTACCGCTCGTTGATCCAGTGTCTTTTACCAAACGTCCTTCTCGGACGGCTTCCTCAAGATGTACACCCATACCGACCATCTCGGTGAAATCACTGGGCGCACTGGCGACCATTCGGTCATAGTAAAATGAGCTTAAGGTCTTTAAGAAGATCTTTGTCATCTCTTTTTCCTCAATAGGTGGACAAACTTGAGCGGCAATTTCATGCCACCTTTGAGCATACTCCTTAAAGGTTTCCTTTTCCTTTTGCGACATTGATCTGAGTTGATCTCTGTCGGGTGCCATGTCCAAATTGTACTTGTATTGTTGGACGAAAGCAGTACCAAGATCTCTGAATGTACTGATCGTAGTACGGTTTAAACCCATGTACCATTTGAGTGCGGCACCGGTTAAACTATCCTGAAAGTAGTGAATCAGTAGGTCCTGATTCTCCGTCTGAGCTGACATCCGCCGAGCGTACATCACCAGATGGCTCTGAGGGCAAGAGTTACCCTTGTATTTTTCAAAGTTGGGCACTTGGAACTTGTGCGGGACTTTTACATTTGGGACCAAGCAGAGGTCTGCGGCGTCCTTTCCAAATAGATCCTGACCACGGATGGCTTGCAGCTCTTTCTGCATTTCCAGGAACTGCTCCTGGAATTCATCCATTCGGTCAAACATAGTTTCCTTTTTACCAGAAGGTGTCTGTGGAATCTGTCCTTCCGGGACAGTGTGCACCACAGGGGGTGGTATCGTGACTACGGCAGTGAGTCTTGGCGTTTCCCAAAGTTTGTAACCTTCAGGAGTCTTCAGTATGCCCCTAGCATCTTCGCTTTCCCGAAGTTTGTAACCTTCAGGCCCAGCGGCTTCTGTTGCGATTCCCTGATCTTCAGTGATCGGCGGAACATATCCTTCCGGGATATAGTTAACAGGTATGCCCCAAGGACGATCTTTCGGCATCTGATACCTAGGATCATACTTTTCTATGATGGGCGTTGAGGCGATCTCTGAGATCACAGTTCTTTGTAGCTGAGCTTCTGCCATGGATTGCATGTCGTTACGAAGCTTTCTCATATCCTCTCTCAGAGCGTCGATCTCTTCTTTCAACTCTCTGTTTTCTTCCTCAATATCATCCATCTTTTTCTGACGATTGGCTCGAGTATTATACGAATGAGACAGTTTGACTCTAGTATCGAGACACAAACGTGAGATTCGTAGGTAAGGAGAATACGCGATGTGAGAATGATGAATGCAATGATTATATTAATTGTTTTTAGGTTTAATTAAAATAAACTTCGACAATTAGACTGCAAATATCAAACAGTGGGGAAACCCCTTTTTATTGAATTCCAAAGGATTACAGAAATGGAAATACAGTAGATTACAAAGTGCAGAAACAGAAACCTAAACTAATGGGTCCCGAGTCCTCTTCTTTGACCGGGGCGCTTAGGCCGTTGTCGGGTTGTCATTCCTTTGCCAGGTGAAAGGAGTGAGCAAATTCCTTTGGTCATCTTGATTCTCTACAGCATGCTGCTCCAAAATTTCAATCAGAGCATCTTTCTCTTTTAGTAGTTGCTGTATTTGGATACACTCTACGTCGAGGGTGCGGTACTTGTTCTTCCAAGACCTTCTTTCCTTTTGAACCTTGTTGAGAGTAACCTGAAGCCTTTCAGTTTCCGTCATGAAGTACATGACAATTTCCCTCGGCGGAAGAATTCTATAACGAGGATAAGGCATCTTTAGCTTGAGAGTTCTAGTTTGTACCCAATGGAGATAAGGCTCCACCGAGACACAGTCCGGTTTTCCCAGAGACACTCGTCCTTTCTTATGAACATGTTTCCAAGCTTGCACTATTTCCATCTTTAGTGCTCTGTCACTTTCTCCTTCTTTGAAGAAAAGACCTTCCAGATGAACACCCAGTGGGATGTGTCTCATCGGGTATCCAAATTGACGAAGAACTAATATCGGATGATAGTTGATTCCTCCTTTAGTTCCTATGAGGGGTACGCTGGGGAAGTTTCCACAACGGTCAATGATTCTGATTCCCTCATAAATCCTATTACACCAATCTATATCAGAGTTGGTGAGAGACATGATCTTCTGCGACCAATGTAAGGCACTATTGCAATCCCAAAAAGCAGCAGACTTGGGCAAGTGAGAGATAAACCATTTGTAAAGCAAAGGTACACAACATGTGATCTCCCCTCCGCTGTACAAATTTCCCGAGTGTACCAAATGATACGCATCTGCAAGCAAAGTCGGCACAGGGTTTCCAATGAGAAAAACCTTAATAGCGTTGATATCGACGAAGTTATTGATGTTGGGAAACAAAAATAACCCGTAGGTGAGCAAGACAAAGATGCTTTCAAAAGCAATCCCGTTCCCTATACTAGCGAAGCATAGAGCTTTCTTTGTCAAGAACTGGGCTGGCAAACCTTGGATGCCACCCTTAGTAATCATGTGAGTCTTGACCTCAGACTCGTCCAAATGAATTGCTCTTGCAATAGTCTGATTCTTTGGAATTTCTTCCAGTCCAGAAAATGGAGCTCGATCAGCGATATGTAAATTAGCCAGATGAGAATACTCCTTCATCGTTGGTGCTAGCTGGTAATCCGGGAATGTGAAACAGTGATAAAACGGATCGTAGAACTGAATGAGCGCATCCATGATTCCCTTAATCACATGGACTCTTAACAGTGGTAGCAGACCACCGTGCTTGGCTCTGAAAGCCTCTGGGTTAACGATCATTCTTGCTAACTTTCTCAAATCCCCCAGTTTTGGAACCTTGAAGGTATACTGGTGAGTTCTCCTTCTACCGAAATCCATTAGCGTAATCTTTTTCTCTGATATTTGCAATCACATTCTTAGTTTAATTTGAAAAATAGAGAGACTAGAAGAGAAGTTTTTTGAATGTTTTAATGTTTTATTAAATGAATACATGAATGCAGCACACAAAAACATAGAAAAAACATGGGGTCAAAGGGTCGTTGTCATGAAGTCAAGGCTCTACCCATCCCCAAAGGTTTATACTAGGGTGATTTTTGTACCTGTACTCATTATCATCAGCTCCTCCCAGGAAGGCAGACAACAAGCGGATCGCCAGCGAGTTGTGTGCAATCTTAGAGTAAGTGCCATTCACCGAGAATAGATCACCAGCCTCAAATGAGGGTAGTATCGCGTAACAGCTATTTCCAATAGCTTCCGCACTACGAAAGGGTTGGCTTTTCTTAAGTGTATACTCAATCTCACCACATGCGGCATCACACGCATTCCCAGTAGCAGAAAAATAAACACGTATAGCAATTAGGAAAAGTAGTATATATATTTGTTCTAATCATCCTAGACTTATAAAGTTACGATTCTTAAGTTCCTGACAGAAATGGGTTCCCCGGCGGAAGCCCCAATCTGTGGTTCCCTGCCTAAGAGATGGACCAGCATAGGTCAATCTTTCTCTTCGGTAGAGTTCCCATTTTCCGTAGAAAACGGGGATGATGCCCTAAGGCAGAAAGATCTTGGCAATGACTCCCCAGCAGAGTCACCATTTTACAAGGAAAACAGAAAGAAAGCCCCATGGTGGGCGCCACTTTTCTGTAGCGAGCGATTTTGGACGCGGTTCTTAAGCGCTGGTCGCTCTCTGCGGTTGAGCTTAAAACTACAGGTCGATTCATTTTTTATCCTATTGTGAGCTGAATAAGGAAGGGAAATAGATGTCTCCAATTAACCCTGCTTGCATACTGAGTTTAAACAGCGGTCTGTTAGGTTACGGATGCTATCAATGTGGGGGGCCTTTGTACTGGTTATTCGTATTTCGCCAATACAGGTTTCTTTCTTTCGATCTGGGCAGAAGTTTTCTGGCGGGGAACAAGGATTTGGGTTTTTTGTTGATTGCGCTCGCTAAGATCTTTTCTTTCGATCTTATGCCTACGTATTCCCGTTTACCGAAACAGGGAAATTAGAGCATTCGTAGTTCCTCCTATTCTATGGGAGGAAATTGGTTTTTGGTGTCTTGTTCAAAGCCCAAGACATGAAGCGAAAGGTGATTTGTATCTTGTTCAAAGCCCAAGATGTGAAGCTAAAAGGTCTATTTGTGTCTTGTTCAAAGCTCAAGACGTGAAGCTGAAAGACCTCGGCTTTAGAGAGAATTTGTCATCTCTAAAGAGGGGAGAAGGAGAATTACTTTAACTGGGATACGCGGATCCGAGCAATGCCATAATTTCCGAAGAAAGGGTTTTAACCTGAAGGAGAAGACTTTAACTCAGTGTAGAGCAATGCCATCTTTCCTTAGGAATTTCTCATGCTAAAAGAGGGACAGTGGCATGGATGTAGATGATCCAGAGGCTTGCCGCTTACAGCGATTAGATGAAGGAAAAGGAGTTGTTGATGTTTGTGTACTGTGAACGAGGCACAACTTTGATGCTAAAAGGTCGATTGGATCAACCAGTGGTTTTCTTATACAAAGCCTAAGAGGAGGCTAATTTCCGCTAGGAAAATCATTATACAAAGCCTAAGAGGAGGCTAGTTTGTGTCTCGTACAAAGCCCGAGAGAGAGGCTAAAAGTTTTTGACCCAGTGGGGCATATCGTTATACAAAGCCTAAGAGGAGGCTCGCAAAGAGTTGACTCAGTTGGAGAATCTTTTATACTCAGTAAGAGAGTGTTCTTGTATCTCGTACAAAGCCCGAGAAAGAGGCGAAAAAGGTTGTTTTGACTCCACTGGGGAGAATTTTGGTATCTCGTACGAAGCCCGAGATGGAGGCTATTGTAACTGTTTCAGTTGAGTGACAGATCCAATATACTGATTTTAAAAGAGAAAATCAGTTCTTATATGAGTAACACTGTACACAGGGATTTAATTTGAGGATCAGGGATATTTCCTTCTCTTTGAGGAAACGGGAAATCCAAAGGGTATTGAGACTATCCGAGTCTGCGGGTTTCCTTCCTATTTAACAAAGGGTGCTTGAGAATGTCTTTGAGACTCAAGGAAGTTAGACTGTCCAAGTCTAGAGTTTTATCTTTTGTACTATGCTTTGAGAAACAGTAGTAGACTCTATGAAAGGACTGTTCTATGAGGATGACTAGGTTCTGTTCCTATACCTCTAGGAGGTCGTCGGGACAATTTGTACGAAGCCCAAGAGGAAGCTGGAATCTTTTAAGAAGCCGACGGGTCCTTGTACGAAGCCCAAGAGGAGGCTATCATTCCCGAAGGAAGAAATCATTATACGAAGCCTAAGAGGAGGCTGTGAATACTTCTAAGAAGCCGTAGTGTCCTTGAATAATGCCCAAGAGGAGGCCGATGCTTTTAAGAAGCCCGTGGGTCTATCATCTCCTTTCCATTAGGAGAGATAACTCTTTTAAAGATAAAAACCACTGGTAAACGTGCGAGGTTTACTATCCAGCGACTTTTAGCTTTTAAAGAGGGTTCCTTAGTTAAGGTCCAAGATTATGACCGTAGTGGGTACCCAAACCCCGAGACATTCAAGGCAAGCTATCCACAAGGAATAGATCAAGTCAGGAAAGTTCGAGAATTTGGAAGAAACTCAAAGATGCCATTCACAGAGAATACATTCATCTTGGGGAGTAGAGCTTCTTGACGATTCCTAAGGAGGACAGCCGAAGAGAAGACTGTATCTGGTGCTCCTATTGGGGATCTAGGCGTCTATTTCTACGAATAAATGAAACGGCGTCACCTAGTTCTAGACGTAGTTGCCGGGGAAACTCGAAATATCTATACTATTATTACACAGTAGATATGAGTTTATGAAAGGAGACTTACAGTGAGCAGCCCCACAATACAGTTTATAATATGAAAGCAGTAAATGAAAGCGATAACCACTTAGTCGGTTGTAGTGCTTCCATGCTGTTTGGTTAGTTGTTCAACAAAGAAAGATTGAAAACAACAGTATATTCAAAATCAAAGGAGAAAGTGCTTTGAAAAAGAAAGATTTGGGGCTTACAGCTCAAGGAGAGGCCCAGGGTTTTATCAGTGAGCGCACTGTTTGAATTTGTACAGAGGGACTTATACAAGTGACTGGGGCCCAAAATGGTTTTCTGCACAAAGGGATGGGTCTTACACTCTCTCAAGAGGCCCAAAAAAGGTTTAAAGAAAAGAGAGGGGCTTATAACACGAGGGTAGGCCCAAATGATTTTTCGTTTAAAAATGGCGATCGCGCCGAGGTTTTCTTTTAACACAGAGGGACTTATACAATAAGTGAGGCCCAAAATGTTTTGGTTAAAAGGGGGTTGGGGCTTACACTCTAATAGAGGCCCAAAGTGTTTTGAATGGGTCTTATAGCTCAAGGAGAGGCCCAGATGATTTTTATTTTTAAACGGGCGACGATCGCGCCGTTTACTTGTACAGAGGGACTTATACAATGAATGAGGCCCAAAAAGTTTTTGTACAAGGGGGGATGGGTCTTACACTCTCTCAAGAGGCCCAAAGTGTTTGAAAATGATCTATGAGGGTTGAATTAATCCAAAACCCTAATTTGTTTTCAAAATGTATTTAATTGAATAAAAATTCAATTAAAGTGATCAAAAATTGTTTAACACATGGAAAACAAATTGTGATCTTGGATTAATGCTTCAAAAATTAAGTATTGACCTACAATAATTAGAAAGCATTAAAAGTTGCAAAATCAATGTAGAAAAAATATTTAAAATGCCAAAAACAATCAAAATATTAATTCTTTACAAAATATCAATTATATGAAATAAATAATATTTTTGGGTTTTTTTGGGAAAATAAAATATTTTAACATTTTTGTGAATTATTAAAAAAAGAATCAACTCAAAATCATTAAAACTCAGAGAGAAATTAATTTTTGAATCAATTAAACAAAATCACAAAATTCAAATATTTGAATTTCTAAAAATGGCGCCAAGAACAACACCAAGAACACGCGCGTTTTTCAGTTTGCCCAGATTTGCGTTTTCTATCCAATCTCCATGAATACGTAATCATATCATGCAATCCACATATCATTATGCTCGTCTCAACCTCACGATCATGTCTATGTACTTTAATTTCATTTAAATTAAACATACAACAAGAAATCACGAAGAGACCTCAAGAACCCTAATTTCTGCATGAAGGCTAGGATTTTTGATACACGATTCAAACAATGCAATTAATTGAGGGAAAACATTCCATGCATGATTATGAACATATGGCCAAATTATTGTGCGAGGAAATATGCATAGATTGAGAGATGACCAAGTATGTGCTTACCTCCAAGCCGTGACAGCAAGTGCAATGTGATTTTTGATTTGGAGGTGTTACAGATGAGTGGTGATGATCTGAACAACTTCCCTACACCCTATGGATTGTGTTTGGATGGTTGGACTTGATTGAAATTGACTGGATCACTTTGTGGTACCTCAGCTGCAACTTGTTTGAAAATTTGAGTAACCAGCTGGTGATTTCATGAAATTGATGTTTCAGAAGTTATGTGAGTGTTTGATCAGCTCATATGTGATGTATGTGAGGTGTGTGAGTGATTGGTTTGTGCAGAATTGCTCTCAAACTCAAAACCCGATAGCTACCTTGCTAAGAAAGGCATTTTTGCCAAGAGAAAGAGATTTTGATGAAAGCATCTGTTAGATGGCTTTGGTGTACTCAAACTGACCACAATTGAGCTCTATTTATAGTAGAGCAAGTTTGTTTTGCAAGGAATAGTGCATGGCAGCTGGTAAGTAGGTTTGGCCAATGTTGTCCAATGAAAATCCAAGTCTCCTCTAGCCATTAACTAGAGGTTAGGGCACAGAGCTTTGGTCCCCTTGGTCTTGGATAAGTCTTGACTGATTTCAGATGAGAATGGCTCAGTCCATGCCACCTTGATGGTTCCATTGAATGCCTCATTCCAAATTTGAAGTCTTGTCCCTATTTTGGCCATTCTAGGTTCAACATGTTATTTCTTGTTCCATGGACTTTGGAGGCTTGGCTCAGTTATTGTCCCCTTTAGATTCAATCCTTTGAGGTGTCCAAGTGGATTGGAGCAATTGAAATTGGCTGATTTTGGCAAATCGACCAAAGTTGCAAATTCTGCCTTGCTTTGACAGATTTCAGCAAGGCAACTTGCCAATGTTGTATCTCATGGTGTAGGTTGAATTTGGCAACGTTCATGGCCATTTTGGAAAGCTCTTACATGATACAACAACTGTTTGAACAAGTTTGGTTTTGATCTCTTTTGATTCCAAGTGAAAAATCCCCCTACATTTGGCAAAAAGTGAGGCAGAATCTGACTTAGTGAAAATTTCACTAAGTGTTGGAAAAAGTGACATTTTCACTTTTCAGCCACTTTGATCACTCCATAACTCAAAATCCTTAATGAATTGGAATGACTTGTAGTTGAAGTTTTTGTAGGTGATAATGAGGGCTACAAATCCATCTTTGGATGAGAAAAAATGGCCTTGTGGTTTAGGAGTTATGGTCCTCCAAAGTTGGTACCTTTGCCACTTTATTTTTAACTTAGAAAAATTTCTAAGTTTTATGGTTACCCCTTTTACAAGTTATCTCACTTTTCTTGATTTTTCTTGATGAATGATGATTCAAATCATACATTAACATCATTTTAGGGTTAAAAATCCATTTTGGTGAAAAATCTCAAAAAGTGAAAGTTGACTTTTGTGCACAGTTGACTTTTTATCAGAAGAATTCCAAACTGTGTAATTCTTCAGGAAATCATGTCCTTGACCTAAATCAAACTTGATGGACATGTTCCATGGGTGTCATAGGGTATATTCAATCATGTAATAGGGTTTGGGAGCATGTCCAGGTCAAAAGTCAAAGTTACAGTTGTCTTTTCTCGCAAAACCCTAATTGTGGTGCAGATGAAGTTGAGACTTGTTCCTCAAGCTTCTTGGATCAATCCATTGTTCCAAATGGATCAATATGGTGTATTAGAGACCCTCAAATCATCTCTTGAGGTCTTGGCTCAAGGTTTGTCCCAAAAGTCAACTTAGGGGTGAATTAGGTCAAGAAACCCTAATTCCTGATTTTTGATGAATGCATCCCCTGAGGCAAAATTGACTTGATGCATGGGTTCATGAGGTTCCATGAAGTATATTAGGTCATGTTTTGGATCATTGCCTTGTGCCCAGATGAAAATTTCCATCTGGAGACCCTGGTCGACCAAAACCCTAATTTGGTGACACTGTCGATCTTGAGACTTGAAACTTAAGAGATTAGACAAGTTGAAGATCATGTCATTTCTTGATTGATCCTTTGTCTAAGCACTCAGAGAGGGCTTGAAACCCTAATTTTGATTGTATTGGATGCTCACCCATCTTTGGGGAGACTGATGAAGCATGATGGTACATTCATATTGTGATGATGATTTTCACAATGATGGGAAATCAAAGTGGTCAAAATTTGGGGTATTACACCTTGGCAACCCACTCAGCTCTAGCATTTCTGTTAAAGAATTGTCTACCACACTTGTGTTTGGCAAACAAGGTTTTTATTTTAAAAGTGGTTGAGGTCAATACCCTACTACACAACACTGTATAGTCACATTTCTTCTTGTCCTTGCACACAACCCTGCATCTATTTTTATCATTCTTTTCTAACTTTACCTCCCTTCCATTCAACACATTGTGTTCTAAAATGGCATCCTTAAACTGCCTTAAGGATGAAAACTCCATCCCAACTTTGAACACATAATCCTTGCTCAATGACTCCTCCTCACTATACCTCAAAACAATAGGCCTCTCATCACAACTATCATCATCCCCACCACTGTCCAGCTCATCAGTCAAGTATTCATCCTCAATGACATGTTCCTTTCCCAACTCCTCAGTTATACATACCTTCTACTCTTGCTCACTCTTCTGCTTTTGCTCTCTCTTGTTTCCTTCCACAGTAACACAATCATCTTGTTTTTAATCTTCCCCAACAGCCCTATTAGGCAGCACCTCATCAAGCCCTTCCTCAAATCCACCCATTCTCTCCTCCTCACTATCTTCAAAATGTACATCTTCCACAGAGTCTTCATCAGACTCTTCACTTGATCCACTCCTGTTGTCAATTTCCTCCTCACAATTAGGTGTCTTTCCTTTCTCTATAATCCTCTCCATAGTTGTGTGCTCTCCATGAACCCTATTTTCACAGTAAATTTCAATCTTACACTTGTGCTCCATGGCATACAAGGCCAACTCAAACACATCTCCATCATCCTTGAATGGTTTCAAGTCATTTTCAAATGATCCTTCCTCATGCTTCCACCACATCTTAACCAAATTGTAATCAAACTCAGGTACCAGCTCCTTAACTAAGTCACATGCCTCAAAGAAACTCCAAAAATCAGGATCCTGACCCTTGAAAGCAAACACCTCCCCTCCTTCGTATGTTAGGTTTGTGTCTTTTACAAAAGACCCCTTTACATAAAAAACAACAGTGAATTTATCCATACCCCTGCACACAAAAGTTAAAACTAACTTTCATTTTTACCATTTTCGTACAAAACAAGAGTAACTATTGAAAACATATATTAACCATAGTAAAGAAACGATAATGGCAGACAAGTTTATCATTTAACAAACAACAGACAAACAATGTATCAAAACAAGCATGGAGGGACCACAAACGTATTCTAATTAGTAATCAATAAAAGAAACCAAACAATGGCAGACAACTTCATTTACCTGGGACCACAGCTGCGAATCGTAGAAGACCTACTTTGGGACCACTTCTGAGAGTTGCGACCACACGACAACCAATCTTCTTCTGCTAGGGCACAAGTTCTTGGACGAAGAAATTGGAAAATGACTCCTCAGTTTTTTTCTCTTCTATGCTAATGAGTTTTGACCTTTGAGCTTCTTTCATTTCCTATATTAAAGACATTTTACACCGTGTGCTTATCAAAATAAAGAATTTGTCACACATGGCATGCCAGGTCATCCGCCGTTAGTCAAAACTAACGGGAGGGACTACAATTAGAAACAGAAAACTTTAGGAGGACCAAACCTTGAAGAAAATATTTTTAGGGACTAAACTTGAAGGTTGGGTTATTTTCAGGGACCTGTTACTTATTTAACCCTATATATATATATATATATATATATATATATATATATATATATATATATATATATATATATATATATATAGTTGTGAGATTTTTTGGAATAAAATATCTTATTTAAAAGTATCAATAATTATTTATCAGATCAACTAGGTCAATATGATAATATCATTTATTTATGAAGTATTTATATGTTCGATTTCTTAGGTCAAATTCTTGAATGGATTGAACTCAGCCCGAACTCGATGGAGCTTGCCTTTATCAATGATTTATAAAGAAGAACAAGACCATGTTGAAATTCTGGTATCAGACGTGTGATGTTAAGGTGCGATGTCACAACAACACACTCTACACAATGGACAACAATAACAGTAACAAAGCAACACAAAGAATTATTCACCCAGTTCAGTCTAACTACCTACGTCTGGGGGCTACCAAGCCAGGGATGAAATTCACTACTTGTAGAATTAATTTACAGACTCAACAACCCAGTTGACAATCTCCTAAACTTAATTCCTACTAGTGACTTTCTACCTAAGAACCCACTTAAATATGAGAACACTACTCAATCCCTAAAACACTTCAAAGATCACACACTTTGAATACCACTACTTGATTCTGCTTCACAGCTTTGATCAAGAACAACTCAAAATCACAATGCCAATTCACTCTCGAATGGCTTACAAAACATGCACGAAGACACAAAACGACTCTCAGTCTTTGGCTCACTTTCTTCATCGCCTTTTCTCTAGTACTGGTGCGCTTTATATAGCTCCTTGAATTTGTCTTAGACCTGCTACAATATCTCCCAGATTTGTTATTTAAAACTGAATATTCAAAACAGATTTTCTCCTAAAATCTTTTTAAATCTTCAACCTTTTAAATCTCCTACAAATCTGCACCAGATCTCCTATGCAGCAGAAAATATCTATCCCAAGATATTCGCATCCAATGAGACAGCTTGCTCTCCACAATTCCAGCTAACACGCAACCCTAACAACATCACAACCTGATGTTATTAATTCTGCAGACCTAATATCACAACATCGCCTATGTGACATCAGACATCTAACTTCAGTAATTTAATACTTAACACAGCCCAGTGTTAAGACTTCAATGTTGCAACATCAGCACCTTGACATCAACACTGAACATTCTTTGTTTTACCAAAATTCCAGCCAATCCAAGAACTAACAATCTCCCCCTTTGGCTAATTTTGGCTAAAACAATCTCTGCACTCTGCACCTTCAGAGATTTCAACAGCGGAAAAACTTCAATAAATAATCTTGAAACTCCAAGCAGCAGCATCAGCAGTGACATCTCTTCTTCACAAAACTCTGCTGCTCACAAAAACACTTCAGCATATATCTTCATCAGCAGTGACATCTTTTCTTCAATTTACTTCAGCATCTAGCAGCAGCCAGTGTAATACCCCAAATTTTGACCACTTAGATTTCCCATCATTGTGAAAATCATCATCACAATATGGATGAACCATCATGCTTCATCAGTCTCCCCAAAGATGGGTGAACATCCAATACAATCAAAATTAGGGTTTCAAGCCCTCTCTGAGTGTTTAGACAAAGGATCAATCAAGAAATGACATGATCTTCAACTTGTCTAATCTCTTAAACATCCACAATGGATACAAAAGGACTCCCACTTCAAGGATTAAGCACAAGGCTGCTCCCTTCTAGGTGGACCAAGTCTCAAGATCGACAGTGTCACCAAATTAGGGTTTTGGTCGACCAGGGCCTCCAGATGGAAATTTTCATCTGGGCACAAGGCAATGATCCAAAACATGACCTAATATACTTCATGGAACCTCATGAACCCATGCATCAAGTCAATTTTGCCTCAGGGGATGCATTCATCAAAAATCAGGAATTAGGGTTTCTTGACCTAATTCACCCCTAAGTTGACTTTTGGGACAAACCATGAGACAAGACCTCAAGACATGATTTGAGGGTCTCTAATACACCATATTGATCCATTTGGAACAATGGATTGATCCAAGAAGCTTGAGCAACAAGTTTCATTTTCATCTGCACCACAATTAGGGTTTTAAGGGAAAAGTCAACTGTAACTTTGACTTTTGACCAAGACATGCTCCCAAACCCTAATACATGATTTAATACACCCTATGACACCCATGGAACATGTCCATCAAGTTTGATTTAGGTCAAGGACATGATTTCCTCAAGAATTGCACAGTTTGGCATTCATCTGATAAAAAGTCAACTGTGCACAAAAGTCAACTTTGACTTTTTGAGATTTTTCACCAAAATGGATTTTTAACCCTAAAATGATGTTAATGTATGATTTGAATCATCATTCATCAAGAAAAATCAAGAAAAGTGAGATAACTTGTAAAAGGGGTAACCATAAAACTTAGAAATTTTTCTAAGTTAAAAATAAAGTGGCAAAGGTACCAACTTTGGAGGACCATAACTCCTAAACCACAAGGCCATTTTTTCTCATCCAAAGATGTATTTGTAGCCCTCACTATCACCTACAAAAACTTCAACTACAAGTCATTCCAATTCATTAAGGATTTTGAGTTATGGAGTGATCAAAGTGGCTGAAAAGTGAAAATGTCACTTTTTCCAACACTTAGTGAAATTTTCACTAAGTCAGAATTCTGCTTCACTTTTTGCCAAATGTAGGGGGATTTTTCACTTGGAATCAAAAGAGATCAAAACCAAACTTGTTCAAACAGTTGTTGTATTATGTAAGAGCTTTCCAAAATGGCCAAGAACATTGCCAAATTCAACCTACACCATGAGATACAACATTGGCAAGTTGCCTTGCTGAAATCTGTCAAAGCAAGGCAGAATTTGCATTTTGGCTCGATTTGCCAAAATCAGCCAATTGCAATTGCTCCAATCCACTTGGACACCTCAGAGGATTGAATCCAAAGGGGACAATCACTGAGCCAAGCCTCCAAGGTCCAAGGAACAAGGAATAACATGTTGAACCTAGAGTTGTCAAAATAGGGACAATACTTCAAGTTTGGAATGAGGCATTCAATGGAACCATCAAGGTGGCATGGACTGAGCCATTCTCATCTGAAATCAGTCAAGACTTATCCAAGACCAAGGGGACCAAAGCTCTGTGCCCTAACCTCTAGTCAATGGCTAGAGGAGACTTTCATTTCCATTGGCCAACATTGAGGAAACCTACTTACCAGCTGCCATGTACTATTCCTTGCAAAACAAACTTGCTCTACTATAAATAGAGCTCAATTGTGGTCAGTTTGAGTACACCAAAGCCATCTAACAGATGCTTTCCTCAAAATCTCTTTCTCTTGGCAAAAATGCCTTTCTTAGCAAGGTAGCTATCGGGTTTTGAGTTTGAGAGCAATTCTGCACAAACCAATCACTCACACACCTCACATACATCACATATGAGCTGATCAAACACTCACATAACATCTGAAACATCAATTTCACAAAATCACTTGCCATCCACACAAGTTTGAAGTGAAGTTGCAGCTGAGATGCCATAAACTGATCCAGTCCATTTCAATTCAATCCAAGTGTTCAAACACACTCCATATGGTGTAGGGAAGCTGTTCAGATCATCACAACTCTTCTGTAACACCTCCAACCCAGAATTTGATTTGCTCTTGCTGTCACGACTTGGAGGTAAGCCTAAACTTGGTCATCTCTCAATCTATGCATATTTCCTCGCACAATAATTTGGCCATATGTTCATAATCATGCATGGAATGTTTTCCCTTAATTAATTGCATTGTTTGAATCGTGTATCAAAAATCCTAGCCTTCATGCAAAAATTAGGGTTCTTGAGGTCTCTTCGTGATTTCTTGTTGTATGTTTAATTTAAATGAAATTAAAATACATAGACATGATCGTGAGGTTGAGGCGAGCATAATGATATGTGGATTGCATGTTATAATTACGTATTCAGTGAGATTGGATGGAAAATGCAAATCTGGGCAAACTGAAAAACACGCGTGTTCTTGGTGTTGGTCTTGGCGCCATTTTCATATATTTGAATATTTGAATTTTGTGATTTTGTTTAATTGATTCAAAAATTAATTTCTCTCTGAGTTTTAATGATTTTGAGTTGATTCTTTTTTTAATAATTCACAAAAATGTTAAAATATTTTATTTTATCAAAAAATCCCAAAAATATTATTTATTTCATATAATTGATATTTTTGCAAAGAATTAATATTTTGATTGTTTTTGGCATTTTAAATATTTTTTCTACATTGATTTTGCAACTTTTGATGCTTTCTAATTATTTTGTAGGTCAATACTTAATTTTTGAAGCATTAATCCAAGATCACAATTTGTTTTTCACATGTTAAACAATTTTTGATCATTTTAATTGAATTTTTATTCAATTAAATACATTTTTGAAAACAAATTAGGGTTTTGGATTAATTCAACCCTCATAAATCATTTTCAAAGCACTTTGGGCCTCTATTAGAGTGTAAGACCCAATCCTTTTTTTGACCAAATCATCTTTGGGCCTCACTTATTGTATAAGTCCCGATACCGTCAAAAAACAAACGGCGAGATCGTCGCCTTTTCAAAAATCATCTGGGCCTACCCTCGAGTAGTAAGACCCAATTATTTTTCTTTAAACCTTTTTTGGGCCTCTTGAGAGAGTGTAAGACCCATCCCCCCTTGTACAAAAAACTTTTTGGGCCTCACTCATTGTATAAGTCCCTCTGTACAAGTAAACGGCGCGATCGTCGCCCGTTTAAAATTAAAAACCATCTGGGCCTACCCTCGAGTAGTAAGACCAATTTCTTTTTCTTTAAAACACTTTGGGCCTCTTGAGAGAGTGTAAGACCCATCCCTCTGTACAGAAAACCTTTTTGGGCCACAGTCACTTGTATAAGTCCCTCTGTACAAATTCAAACAGTGCGCTCACTGATAAAACCCTGGGCCTCTCCTTGAGCTGTAAGCCCCAAATCTTTCTCTTTCAAAGCACTTTCTCCTTTGATTTTGAATATACTGTTGTTTTTAATCTTTCTTTGTTGAACAACTAACCAAACAACATGGAAGCTCTACAACCGAGTAAGTGGTTATCGCTTTCATTTACTGCTTTTATATTATAAACTGTATTGTGGGGCTGCTCACTGTAAGTCTCCTTTCATAAACTCATATCTACTGTGTAATAATAGTATAGATATTTCGAGTTTCCCCGGCAACTACGTCTAGAACTAAGTGACGCCGTTTCATTTATTCGTAGAAATAGACGCCTAGATCCCCAATAGGAGCACCAGATACAGTCTTCTCTTCGGCTGTCCTCCTTAGGAATCGTCAAGAAATTCTATCCCCCAGAGATGAATTATTCTCGGTGAAACTTCTCTTGAATTTCTTCAAACCGCCGAACGGTTCGGACTCTCTCTAAAAGTTAAAGTCACTGGATAGTAAACCTCGTACGTTTACCAGTGGTTTTAACTCTAAAAGAGTTTTCCTGAACTTTTCTTTGGTTTGGGACCGACGGGCTTCTTAAAAGCATCGGCCTCCTCTTGGGCATCATACAAGGACCCACAGGCTTCCTATAAGCAACCCCGCCTTCTCTTGGGCTTCGTACAAGGACACTACGGCTTCTTAGAAGTATTCACAGCCTCCTCTTAGGCTTCGTATAATGATCTCTTCCTCTGGGAATGATAGCCTCCTCTTGGGCTTCGTACAAGGACTCGTCGGCTTCTTAAAAGTTTCCAGCCTCCTCTTGGGCTTCGTACAAATTGTCCTGACGACCTCCTAGAGGTATAGGAACAGAACCTAGTCATCCTCATAGAACAGTCCTTTCATAGAGTCTACTACTGTTTCTCGAAGCATAGTACAAAAGATAAAACTCTAGACTTGGACAGTCTAACTTCCTTGAGTCTCAAAGACATTCTCAAGCACCCTTCGTTAAATAGGAAGGAAACCCGCAGACTCGGATAGTCTCAATACCCTTTGGATTACCCGTTTCCTCAAAGAAAAGGAAATATCCCTGATCCTCAAATTAAATCCCTGAGTACAGTGTTATTCATATAAGAACTGATTTTCTCTTTTAAATTAGTATATTGGATCTGTCACTCAACCGAAACAGTTACAATAGCCTCCATCTCGGGCTTCGTACGAGATACCAAAATTCTCCCCAGTGGAGTCAAAACAACCTTTTAGCCTCTCTCTCAGGCTTTGTATGAGACACAAAAGATTCCCTCGTTGAGTCAATCACCCCTTTTTCTTTGCCTCCATCTTGGGCCTCGTACGAGATATAAATCCCTTAAGCAAAAGTCGAACTCTTTGCTAGCCTCCTCTTAGGCTTTGTATAACGATATGCCCCACTGGGTCAAAAACTTTTAGCCTCTCTCTCGGGCTTTGTACGAGACACAAAATAGCCTCCTTTTAGGCTTTGTATAATGATTTTCCTAGCGGAAATTAGCCTCCTCTTAGGCTTTGTATAAGAAAACCACTGGTTGATCCAATCGACCTTTTAGCATCAAAGCTGTGCCTCGTTCACAGTACACAAACATCAACAACTCCTTTCCCTTCATCTAATCGCTGTAAGTGGCAAGCCTCTGAATCATCTATATCCATGCCACTGTCCCTCTTTTAGCATGAGAAATTCCTAAGGAAAGATGGCATTGCTCTACACTGAGTTAAAGTCTTCTCCTTCAGGTTAAAACCCTTTCTTCGGAAATTATGGCATTGCTCGGATCCGCGTATCCCAGTTAAAGTAATTCTCCTTCTCCCCTATTTAGAGATGACAAATTCTCTCTAAAGTCGAGGTCTTTTAGCTTCACGTCTTGGGCTTTAAACAAGACACAAATAGACCTTTCAGCTTCACATCTTGGGCTTTGAACAAGATACAAATCACCTTTCGCTTCATGTCTTGGGCTTTGAACAAGACACCAAAACACCATTTCCTCCCATAGAATAGGAGGAACTACGAACGCTCTGATTTCCCTGTTTCGGTAAACGGGAATACGTAGGCATAAGATCGAAAGAAAAGATCTTAGCGAGCGCAATCAACAAAAAACCCAAATCCCATATCTCCATCAATTAAAAGCAGTAATTCAAAAGCATCAGTCCTAACATCCTAATCCTTATTCCCCGCCAGAAACCCTTTGCCTAGAAAAAAGAAAGAAAGAACCGTATTGGCGAAATACGAATAACCAGTACAAAGGCCCCCCACATTGATAGCATCCGTAACCTAACAGACCGCTGTTTAAACTCAGTATGCAAGCAGGGTTAATTGGAGACATCTATTTCCCTTCCTTATTCAACTCACAATAGGATAAAAAATGAATCGACCTGTAGTTTAAAGCTCAAACCGCAGAGAGCGACCAACGCTTAAGAACCGCGTCCAAAATCGCTCGCTACAGAAAAGTGGCGCCCACCGTAGGGCCGTTCAAAGTTAGATCTAGGCACGGTCGTCCCCATTTTTCACAGAAAAGTGGCATCCACCGTGGGGCCCGTTCCTTTCTTTCTACTTCTCTTGTGTGAAAAATTACACAAATGGCGACTCTGCTGGGGAGTCTCCTTTTCTGCCTTAGGGTATCATCCCCGTTTTCTACGGAAAATGGGAACTCTACCGAAGAGAAAGATTGACCTATGCTGGTCCATCTCTTAGGCAGGGAACCACAGATTGGGGCTTCTGTCGGGGAACCCATTTCTGTCAGGAACTTAAGATTCATAGCGTTATAAGTCTAGGATGATTAGGACAAATATATATACTGCTTTTCCTAATTGCTATACGTGTTTATTTTTCTGCTACTGGGAATGCGTGTGATGCCGCGTGTGGTGAGATTGAGTATACACTTAAGAAAAGCCAACCTTTTTCGTAGTGCGGAAGCTATCGAAAATAGCTGTTACGCGATACTACCCTCATTTGAGGCTGGTGATCTATTCTCGGTGAATAACACTTACTCTAAGATTGCACACAACTCGCTGACGATCCGCTTGTTGTTTTGCTTTCCTGGGAGGAGCTGATGATAATGAGTACAGGTATAAAAATCACCCTAGTATAAACCTTTGGGGATGGGTAGAGCCTTGACTTCATGACAACGACCCTTTGACCCCATATTTTTTCTATGTTTTTGTGTGCTGCATTCATGCATTCATTTAATAAAACATTAAAACATTCAAAAAAACTTCTCTTCTAGTCTCTCTGTTTTTCAAATTAAACTAAGACTGTGATTGTAAATATCAGAGAAAAAGATTGCATTAATGGATTTCGGTAGAAGGAGAACTCACCAGTATACCTTCAAGGTTCCAAAACTAGGGGATTTGAGAAAGTTAGCGAGGATGATCGTTAACCCAGAGGCTTTCAGAGCCAAGCACGGTGATTTGCTACCACTGTTAAGAGTCCATGTGATTAAGGGGATCATGGACGCGCTCATTCAGTTCTACGATCCGGTTTATCATTGTTTCACATTCCCGGATTACCAGCTGGCACCAGCGCTGGAGGAGTATTCTCATCTGACTGATTTACACATTACAGATCGAGCTCCATTTTCTGGACTGGAAGAAATTCCAAAGAATCAGACTATTGCAAGAGCAATTCATTTGGACGAGTCTGAGGTCAGGACTCACATGATTACTATGGGTGGCATCCAAGGTTTGCTAGCCCAGTTCCTAACCAAGAAAGCTCTATACTTCGCTAGTATAGGGAACGGGACTGCTTTTGAAAGCATCTTTGTCTTGCTCACCTACGGGTTATTTTTGTTTCCCAACATCAATAACTTCGTCGATATCAACGCTATTAAGGTTTTTCTCATTGGAAACCCTGTGCCGTCTTTGCTCGCAGATGCGTATCATTCTGTACACTTAGGAAATTTGTACAGCGGAGGAGAGATCACATGCTGTGTACCTTTGCTTTACAAGTGGTTTATCTCTCACTTGCCCAAGTCTGCCGCTTTTTGGGATTGCAAGAGTGTCTTACGTTGGTCGCAGAAGATCATGTCCCTCACCAACTCTGATATAGATTGGTGTAATAGGATTTATGAGGGAATCAGAATCATTGACCGTTGTGGAAACTTCCCCAGCGTACCCCTCATAGGAACTAAAGGAGGAATCAACTATCATCCGATATTCGTTCTTCGTCAATTTGGATACCCGATGAGACACATCCCACTGGGTGTTCATCTGGAAGGTCTTTTCTTCAAAGAAGGAGAAAGTGACAGAGCACTAAAGATGGAAATAGTGAAAGCTTGGAAACATGATCATAAGAAAGGACGAGAGTCTCTGGGAAAACCGGACTGTGTCTCGGTGGAGCCTTATCTCCATTGGGTACAAACCAGAGCTCTCAAGCTAAAGATGCCTTATCCTCGTTACGGAATTCTTCCACCGAGGGAAACTGTCATGTACTTCATGACGGAAGCTGAAAAGCTTCAGGTTACTCTCAATAATGTTCAAAAGGAGAGAAGGTCTTGGAAGAACAAGTACTGCACCCTCAACGTAGAGTGCATCAAAATACAGCAACTGTTGAAAGATAAGGACGCTCTGATTGAAATTTTGGAGCAACATGCTATAGAGAATCAAGATGACCAAAGGAATTTGTTCGCTCCTTTCACTTGGAAAAGGAATGACAACTCGACAACGGCCCAAGAGCCCCGGTCAAAGAAAAGGAAAGTACCAGAGTCAGCACCCGATTTCTCTTCAGAGAGGACTCGGGACCCATTAGCTTAGGTTTCTGTTTCTGCACCTTGTAATCTACTGTATTTCAATTTCTGTAATCCTTTGAATTCAATAAAAAGGGGTTTCCCCATCGTTTGATATTTTCAATCTAATTGTCGAAGTTTATTTTGATTAAACCAAAAAACAATTAATATAATCATTGCATTCATCATTCTCACATCGCGTATTCTTCTTACCTACGAATCTCACGTTTTTGTCTCGATTCTAGAGTCAAACTGTCTCATTCGTATAATACTCGGGCCAATCGTCAGAAAAAGATGGATGATCTTGAGGAAGAAAACAGAGAGTTGAAAGAAGAGATCGACGCTCTGAGAGAGGATATGAGAAAGCTTTGTAACGACATGCAAGCCATGGCAGAAGCTCAGCTACAAAGAACTGTGATCTCAGAGATCACCTCAACGCCCATCATAGAAAAGTATGATCCTAGGTATCAGATACCGAAAGATCGTCCTTGGGGCATGCCTGTTAATTATATCCCGGAAGGATATGTTCTGCCGATCACTGAAGATCAGGGAATCGCAACAAAAGCCGCTCGGCCTGAAGGTTACAAACTTTGGGAAAATGAAGATGCCAGGGGCATACTCAAGACTCCTGAAGGTTACAAACTTCGGGAGGCGCCAAGACTTACTGCCGTAGTCACGGTACCACCCCCTGTGGTGCACACTGTCCCGGAAGGACATATTCCACAGACACCTTATGGTAAGAAGGAAACTATGTTTGACAGAATGGAGGAATTCCAGGAACAGTTATTGGAAATGCAGAAAGAGCTGCAAGTCATTCGCGGTCAGGATCTATTTGGAAAGGACGCCGCAGACCTCTGCTTGGTCCCAAATGTGAAAGTCCCGCACAAGTTTTAAGTGCCTGACTTTGAAAAATACAAGGGTAACTCTTGCCCTCAGAGCCATCTGGTGATGTACGCTCGGCGGATGTCAGCTCAGACGGAGAATCAGGACCTGCTGATTCACTACTTCCAGGATAGTTTAACCGGTGCTGCACTCAAATGGTACATGGGTTTAAACCGTACTACGATCAGTACATTCAGAGATCTTGGTACTGCCTTCGTCCACCAATACAAATACAATTTGGACATGGCACCCGACAGAGATCAACTCAGATCAATGTCGTAAAAGGACAAGGAAACCTTTAAGGAGTATGCTCAAAGGTGGCGTAAAATTGCCGCTCAAATTTGTCCACCTCTTGAGGAAAAAGAGATGACAAAGATCTTCTTAAAGACCTTAAGCTCATTTTACTACGGCCGAATGGTAGCCAGTGCGCCCAGTGATTTCGCCGAGATGGTCGGTATGGGTGTACGTCTTGAGGAAGCCGTCCGAGAAGGACGTTTGGTAAAAGACACTGGATCAACGAGCGGTACTAAAAAATACGGTAGTGCTCTCCCTAAGAAAAAAGAGCAAGATATTAGGAATATCTCTCTCGGAAAGCAAAGGCGACGTTATCAGCCAGTAGCAGCTGTTACTCCTGCTATCGGCCCCGCGCCCGTTCCTATGTATCAACCTCAGGTTGCGCAGAGCCAACCTGGCCAACAAAGGACACAACAGCCTCTTCAGCAGGCTCGTCCTCCATATAACAACAACCGTACAACACGGCCACCAGGATTTGATCCTATACCCGTAACGTACGCAGAACTATTTCCGTTACTGCTGGCTAAGGGGCACATTCAGACTAAGTCTCCCCTTTCAGTTCCGGAAAATCCGCCTTTTTGGTTTAAAGCGGATCAAACATGTCCTTATCATCAAGGAGGTTCAGGGCATAACATTGAGACTTGTCTCAATTTCAAATCCGACGTGCAAAAGCTTGTTAGGAGCGGGCTCTTATCGTTCAAAGATACGAATCCTAATGTTCTTACGAACCCGCTGCCTCAACATGAGAAGGCTGCAGTCAATCTGATTGAGAAAAAGACTAACAATGTCTATCAAATTCACGATGTACTCTTATTGGGGACCGATCTGGTCAAGATGCATTGTAGACAGAGTGGATATAGCCATGTGCCACCTCATAATTATCACCAGTGTGATATCTGCTCTAAAGACAACCAGGGATGTTCTGTAGTGCAAGCAGCTCTACAGGAACAAATGGATCTTGGATGGATCCAAGAGCACCGAGTTCGTAGAGTTAACATGGTCTATACGAATTCTAACGTCATTCAAAACCACGACATTCGTGTGATGAATGTCAACTTGGTAGCGATGCACTCAAGGCAAAGCCAGTATCATAATCTGCCGCGGCACGATTACAGTTCCTGTCTGATTTGCTCGGTAAATAAACAGGGATGCTCTTTCATACAAGAGGCCCTCCAGCGTCAGATGGATCTTGGATGGATCCAAGACTACCATGATAGGAACTCCTATCAAATCAATATGGTTCAGATCTTCGATATCCGCGTAATGAATACCAACCTGGTAGAATTACATGCTGAGCAGGTCCGACTTGGATTCTTAATATCACATGACTATCAAAGCTGTATAGCGGGTTGCGAAAACGATCGAGGTTGTACCCTTGTCCAGGAGGCACTTCAGCACTTGTTAAATCACTGGTGGATGCCAATCTATATGGACGAAGATACTCAGCAGATTAGTATCAATAACAGGAATCCTACTCGTCGTCAAAGTCAGGATGTCCGATCAATGGAAGGTAACCTAGTGAGGTTACATTGTATTCAAAGTGGGCGTGGCCAGGTGCCACCACACAACTATGACAGTTGTAGCGTCTGTTCGGAAAGTAACCAAGGGTGTTACCTTGTGAGAGCAGCTCTTCAGGGTCAGATCGATCATGGAGAAATTCGTCCATATCCGGGTTCTGGACCCATTATTTGGTCGCCGAACTACCTTGCCGATCAAGTTGAGGATGTTGTCACGATCTCTGGTCATCACCAGATCAGGGATGTTTTTGCCATCATTCCTCTACTTGACGAATCTAGAGTTCCCAACCAGGAACGGATCGAGATTACTTATGATGGTCAGAAAAATCAGAAGGTTCCCATAGTCATCTATCTACCGGGACCACTACCGTATGAATCAGCTAAGGCAATCCCTTACAAATACGGTGCAACAATAATCGAGAATGGAAAGGAGATTCCATTACCCTCCGTCGTGAATATTGCAGACATCAGTCGTGTAACACAGAGCGGTCGAATCTTCAACCGAGGGGTTGGAGAATCCAACAAAGAAAAGGAACTTCAGGCGGAAATTCCTGATCCACCAGTCAGTCAATCTGGTAATCCCGACTTTTCAAAAGGCAAAGATGAGATGCTAAAGCTCATCCAAAGGAGTGAATATAACATTGTTGATCAACTGTTACAGACTCCTTCAAAGATCTCAGTATTATTGCTGTTACTCAGTTCAGAAGCCCACAGAGAGGCTCTACAGAAAGTCTTGGAGCAAGCCTTTGTGGAACAGGATGTAACAATCAGACAATTCGATAGCATTGTCTCTAACATCACTTCCTGCAATAATTTGGGATTTAGTGATGAAGAATTACCTGAAGAGGGTCGCCGTCATAACATGGCGCTCAATATCACAGTTAACTGCCAGGGCGATGCTTTAGCCAGCGTACTGGTAGACACAGGGTCAGCCCTGAATGTTATGCCGAAGTCCATTTTGACGCAATTATCATTCAAGGGCCCTCCGATGAGAGTCAGCGAGGTCGTCGTCAAAGCATTCGACGGATCCAGAAAAATAGTTATCGGCGAAGTTGATCTTCCCATAACTATTGGTCCTCACACTTTCCAAGTCACTTTCCAGGTCATGGACATCCGGGCAACATACAGTTGTTTATTAGGAAGACCTTGGATACATCAGGATGGAGCGGTTACTTCAACCCTCCACCAAAAGCTAAAGTTCGTCAAGAACGATCAACTTGTCACGGTTTATGGGGAACAAGCCTTGCTCGTGAGTAACTTATCATCATCTACTTGTGTGGAACTCGAGGAGGTTATTGGAACTCAGTTCCAAGCACTATCAGTGAGCAAGAACGATCAATCCGAAGAAGGAACTTCAATTTCTTCATACAAAGATGTTATCAAAGCGGTCGAGAGTACCGATACAAAAGGATGGGGACGGCTTGTCATTCCTTTTGACAATAAAACAAAGAAGGGTCTTGGTTTTTCTGCAACCTGTACCCAGACGGCCGCCAACGATGAAAGTCTTCATCCCCTTCAAAACTTCTTCCACAGTGGAGGTTTTCTTCACCCAGTGTCTCAGACAGTTCATGCTATCAATGAGGAAGATTCCCCTGACACAGATGAAGAATGGAAGTCCTACCTTAACAAGGACGGCTATATGTCTCAGGAAGAGGTGCCTATGCATTTTTGCTTTCCTACAGAAAGTCCGAGATTTATACCAAGATCAGATGTCGAAATGATCTACGGGGATTGTGATCCGGAAGGATGCCGTGCTCCGCCAAATTCATTAGAGAAAGACACTCTGATGAAAGAAAACTCTGATCGCAACTACTATGGCCCGATGGATGGTCTGCCAATGTGGCAGCCTTACCCAGGAAACTTGGGGCAAGAAAGTCAGCCGAGTAATGAAACTCAGCTGACCATCATTGAACAGAATACCTGTGTCCCCGCCATGTCATGGGATCAACACTCAGGTCATTCAGAGACTGCTCAACATGAAGATGAATTTGCAACGTTTGCAGGACTTGAATTCATCAACTATGCTTTTCCCGAGGTCAACGTCATCGAGAGAGATGACTCCTCCAGTTCCAAAGAAGTTTGGGACACTTTGGGACAACCAAGTGGAAAATACGACTATATGATCAAGTACACTGCTCCCGAAAGCTCTCGTATCAGGCTCGAAGATATCCAGTCAACTGGATGGGGAGATACAGCTGAGAGCACAAATGCTATGCAAAATACAACAGAGGAATCCTCCTACGACAATTCTGTTTGGGAGACAGATTCCAACGATCCTGCTCCACCAGAAATCAGCGTCATTTCTGAAGACAAATCAAGGAAGGTGCCAAACTTTGTGATTCACCGAGGAGTTCGCCGCCAATGGGTTGTCGTCGAGGTTCCGAAGGTCGTTCATCAGTCAAAGTAATTGTCATCTTTTAACCTTTCACCCTGCCCAGGTGAAACGGATGTTTTGATAGGGCTCGCTTTCTGTAAATTTCCCTCTTCGCTTTGCCCAAAGCGAGTGAGTTTTGTTTTATAGGGTTGTAGTTTCAAGATTCGACTTGTTCATTAATAAAATAACGTCGTTCTGTAATTTCCGCATTAATTGTTGTTTTCTCTTTTTGCTTTTTCAGAAAATGGTAATCCTAAAAACCATTCAAAAATAAAAACAAGCAGTAAAAATAAATACACTGCACACACTTGCATTTTCTCTATCTCTTCTAAACACGAATCATCACGTCATGCAGATTGCTTGTTTTATACCCCGTTGAAACATACGATCCGATGCCTTCTTCCAACTTTGAGTTCCCGGTATTCGAGGCTGAAGAAGAAAATGACAACGAAATTCCAGAAGAGATCTCCCGACTACTCAGACAAGAGGAAAGGTCCATTGAACCTCACAAAGAGCCGTTGGAAACGGTAAACTTGGGTTCAGAAAAAGAGAGAAAAGAAATCAGGATCGGAGCACTGCTCAGTCCAACTACCAGAGAGGGTTTGATAAAGCTCCTCAAAGAATTCCCTGATGTATTCGCTTGGTCCTATCAGGATATGCCAGGGTTGAATACCAGCATCGTGGAACATCACTTACCGCTAAGATCGGAATGTCCGCCAGTAAAGCAAAGGTTGAGACGCACTCACCCGGACATGGCCATCAAAATCAAAGAGGAGGTACAGAAACAGATTGACGCGGGTTTCCTCGCTACATCTGAATATCCTCAATGGTTAGCCAACATCGTACCCATTCCCAAAAAGGACGGAAGGGTCAGAATGTGTGTTGATTACAGAGATTTGAACAAGGCAAGTCCAAAGGACGACTTTCCTTTACCACACATTGACATGCTGGTTGACAGCACAGCAAAGTTCAAAGTATTCTCTTTCATGGATGGATTCTCGGGCTATAATCAGATCAAAATGGCGCCGAAAGACATGGAGAAAACTTCGTTCATTACCCCATGGGGTACCTTTTGTTACAAGGTAATGCCGTTCAGTTTGAAGAATGTCGGGGCAACCTATCAAAGGGCCATGACTACTCTGTTTCATGACATGATACACAAAGAAATCGAGGTATATGTCGATGATTTGATTGCAAAATCAAGAACAGAGGATGAGCACGTTGAACATCTGTCAAAATTGTTCGAACGTCTAAGAAAATTCAAGCTCCGCTTGAATCCTAACAAGTGCACCTTCGGTGTCCGTTCAGGGAAACTACTAGGGTTCATCGTCAGCCAGAAAGGGATTGAGGTTGATCCTGACAAGGTCAAGGCCATTCAAGAAATGCCTTCTCCGAAAACTAAAAAACAAGTCAGAGGATTCCTGGGACGTTTGAACTACATCTCCAGATTCATATTCCTTATGACCGCCACGTGTGCTGATGACACTGAATTTCACCGTATTTTTGACTCCGATTTCGCATGCATTCTTAGTCTTTTAATGTCATTTTATTATGTTATTATTATGTTTTTCTTTGTTTTCAGGTTTTTAGTCTAATCGGAGCCCCGAGCGAGAAAAGGAGCGAAAAAGGAGCCGAAATGAGCTAAAATAGAGAAAATCAGCATTTTGCACTTATGGCATCCACTCTGGCGGCCGCCACAGGGTCTTCCATGACGTGGCCATGTCTCAAACTCCTCCCAACTGTTTTTCCCCACGATCTCCAACTGCCCAAGCAATTTTACACTCATGGCGGGCGCCATGGTGTTGTGGCGGGCGCCACAAGAGCAAAACAAGTTCCCGCCCAAATTCAAATGCTAGGGGCATCCTTGTCTTTTCCACATGTTTCCTTGCCTATAAATAGGACTTTAGATTTTCGTTTTTCTTCATCCAAGTTCAGTTGTTCATAAGCATATATCAGTGTAATAGTGGTAATCGCTTCACATCGAGGTGTTACTACATTCGAGAGATCGAGTCTGTAAGAGCCTGTGAGATTGAGTCTTGGAGCACTCTGGAAGGAAGTTAATCCTGCCGCCATTTTACTTTCAGTTTGCGTTTTATTCAACCACTCCGATTGGAGCAGGTTTTTATTACTTTACCTTTTGTCAACTTTATTTATTGCACTGTCTTTTAATTTCATTTACTTTCCGCACTCGCATTACTTTCATTTACTTTCCGCACTCGCATTACTTTCATTTACTTTCCGCACTCGCACTACTTTCATTTACTTTCCGCACTCGCACTTAAATACCTTTTTTATGAAAAATCTAAAAATGAACTTTTACTTTACCATGTCTGGCTAATTTTATAAAGGTTAGAATGTGAAGATCATAACCGAACCGATAATCTGTACAATTGTTAGTGGAAACACTTAAGGGCTATTTTAACTTTCAATATAAGTTTTCCTATTCTTAAATTCCGTTGGGTAAGATCGAAAGCCGTCCAACGCCTATCTAAACTTAATTGTTTTTAAACTATTTCAAAAACAGCGAAAGCACTTTGTTTAGTTTATTAGGAGTTTTTAATTTAAAAGGAAAAGAGATTTTAAAACCATTTTCGGACGCGTTAAGAAGTTTAAAGTCTGGTTCGTAAGAACCTCTTTTTTTTAGAAAATCCAGGTTAAAATACTTTTCAACTTGGTCAAGATACTATATTTCTTAAAAATAGGTTTACTACTCTAACGCAATGCGCGCCTTTTTATCCGTGACAATAAGAGGGTTTGATTAGGGGGTACAACTCGGTTCTGAATACGCGAAAGCGACAGTTCCTGTCAAATTAGTTCTTTTCAAAGTAGAAAACATTGCCCGTAAGTAGTTCTATTAGCAAGTACTTGGATTATCAATTGGTTGTGTGAATTGCATTCGAACCTGTCTTTATCAATGAATTTTAATTACTTTATTTACTACCGTGCACTCTTCAAAACTACTATTTTCAATCACCTTAGATACACACCTTAACAATAGATAGCGATAGATTGACACTTGGTTTCTGTGGATACGATAATCTTTTATATTACTCTGACGCGTTCGTACACTTGCGAAAAAATACGCATCAAGTTTTTGGCGCCGTTGCCGGGGACCAATTTCGTCAAATTTCGTACCCTGTTGTTATACCGTTTAGACTAAGGAAGTTACCCGCCGGTCAATGCGAAAAACTCGTAGTACCGGAAGTTTAGTAGACCCTCTAGCTGAACCAGAATGTTATGTTCGCGCACGTTTATATTTCCGTAAACTTAGGAAAGCTATGGCCGAAGATCAAAATCAAAGACCTCTTAAGGATTTCGCCCAACCATCCAACGAGGAACCTAGTTCTAGTATAGTAAATCCAGCCATACCAGCTAACAATTTTGAACTTAAACCATCCCTGCTGCAGTTAGTACAGCAGAGACAATTCGCAGGTCTTGCTACAGAGAACCCAAACCAACATTTGAAAAACTTTCTCCAACTAGCAGACACCTTTAAAACCAATGGAGCCCCTCCTGAGGCGATTCGCTTAAGATTATTTCCTTTTTCCCTCAGAGATAAGGCCCTATCTTGGTTAGATTCCCTTCCACCAAATTCCATAACAAGTTGGAAAGACCTTAGAAAAGTATTCCTTGCCAGATATTTTCCCCCGAGTAAGACCGCTGTTCTTCGAAACCAAATAACTAGATTTACCCAAAACCAAGGAGAATCGTTGTTCGAAGCCTAGGAGAGATATAAAGAGCTGTTAAGAGCATGCCCACATCATGGTTTAGAAAATTGGTTAATCATTCAAACCTTCTATAATGGACTTCATTATAACACTAAGATGACCATCGACACCGCCGCAGGTGGCGCACTGATGAACAAACCTTACCCTGAAGCTAGTGCCCTTATCGAAGATATGGCCCAAAACCATCAATCATGGGGAGTAGAACGAGCGACAGTGGAAAAGAAGGAAGCCCAAGGAGGAATACATGAGTTAAGCTCTATAGACATGATGCAAGCTAAAATGGACGCATTAGCCCTAAAAGTTGAGCATATGTGTACAACCCCGGATACTGCAGCCGCAGTTTCGTCAGATTGTGAGATATGTGGGACGAAAGGACACCAATCCGCAGAATGCAGTCTGTTAAACGAGACCAGCTCTGAACAAGTGAACTACACCCAAGGGAACCCATTTTCAAATACCTATAACCCTGGATGGAGGAATCACCCAAACTTTTCCTATAAGAATAATAACCCTATCCAAAATACTGCCCCTCCGAGACAATCAAGTTATCAAGCCCGAAGATCAAATCAACCTATGCAACCTGTACCACCAAAACCGAGCCTTGAGAAAATCGTGGATAATTTTGTCGCTGCTCAAATCCAACAAAACAAGGAGTTCATGAACCAAAACGTTCATGTTAACGAACTAATTACCCAGTTAGGAACCAAGGTTAACCAAATAATCACTCACAATAAGATGCTTGAAACCCAAATCTCGCAGGTAGCTTTAAACCAAGCCCCTCAGACCACACCTGGAGGACAATTCCTTGGACAACCTCAACAAAACCCGAAAGGACAAGCAAATGCCATTACCCTACGAAGTGGGACCGCTTATGATGAACCTTGTAACCCAAGGTTGAGTGATCCCAAAACTTTTAAGGAAGATGACAATATCCGAGATAAAAAGAAGAAACCAGAGGAATCTGTAAACTAGGAAAGTCAAGAAAAAGGAGAAGAACCCAAAGACAAAACCTATATATCACCCCCGCCATACAAACCACCAATACCATATCCGCAAAGACTTAAACAAACCCAGATCAATAATCAGTATCAGAAATTCATTAAAGTTATAGAAAAACTTCACGTAGAAATCCCGTTCACAGAAGCCATTACCTAAATACCATCCTACGCAAAGTTTCTCAAAGATATCCTTACCAATAAACGTAGACTTGATGATCCGAAACCCTTGGAATGTAATTCTATTGCCGAAAATAAATTAGCAAAAAAGGATAAAGATCCTGGAAACTTTTCCATTCCTTGTATTTTGGGGAGTCATGTCATCGAAAAAGCTTTTCTAGACTTAGGAGCTAGTGTGAGCTTAATGCCCTTAGCGGTTTGCGAAAGGTTAAACTTAGGAGAGTTGCAACCTACCAAGATGTCACTTCAATTAGCCGATAGATCTATTAAATATCCGATAGGCATACTTGAAGACGTCCCTGTTAGGATAGGTCAGCTGTTTATCCCTACTGATTTTGTTGTCATGGACATTAAAGAAGACGATGACATACCAATTCTTCTAGGTAGACCATTCTTATCGACTGCTGGAGCCATAATAGATGTCAAAAAGGGGAAGCTAACCTTTGAGGTAGGGAACGAGAAGATAGAATTTATACTTTCAAAATTTCTTATGGCACCTGTGATAGGAGACGCGTGTTATGCAATAGATATCATTGATGAATGTGTTAGGGAGTTAGAGCAAGAAGAAGTCATTGAAACAATTAAGCTGCCATCAACTCTTATTTTGGAAGATGACAATTATAAGAAACCCTACATCGATGATAACCTTTACGAATGTTTATCCCTTACCCCAGATCCTATGCCTTGCCCTATTAAACCAGCCTTGGAACTTAAGGAACTGCCTAAAAACCTGAGATATGAGTTTCTTGATGAAGAAATGAATCGTCCGGTTATAGTTAGTGCTGCCTTGAGACAAAAAGAAACAGATCAACTCTTGGACGTTTTACGAAGATATCCCTCAGCCTTAGGATATAATATCTCTGATCTGAAAGGTATAAGTCCATCCGTATGCATGCATCGGATTTCGCTCGAAGTAGATTCAAAACCTTCCAGAGAACACCAGAGAAGGATAAACCCTATACTGAGTGATGTTGTCAAGAAGGAAGTTCTGAAGTTGCTAGAAGCAGGTATAATATATCAGATCTCGGACAGTAAGTGGGTGAGCCCTGTGCATGTGGTACCCAAGAAGGGAGGCATCACAGTTGTACAAAATGAGAAAGGTGAACAAATAGCAAAGCGGATAGAAGGAGGTTGGCGTATGTGCATAGACTATAGAAAGTTAAATAAAGCAACTAGGAAGGATCATTTCCCTTTACCATTCATAGACCAGATGTTAGAACGTCTTGCCAGAAATTCTTAGTTCTGCTATCTAGACGGGTATTCGGGATTCTTCCAAATACCTATACATCCAGAAGATCAAGAAAAAACTACCTTTACATGCCCTTTTGGAACTTTTGCCTACAGACGAATGCCTTTTGGACTCTGTAATGCCCCTGCTACTTTCCAACGTTGCATGATGTCAATCTTTGCAGATTATCTAGATGGAATCATGGAAGTATTTATGGATGATTTCTCGGTTTGCGGTTTTGACTTCCAAAATTGTCTTATCAACCTCGAGAAAATCCTGGAAAGATGTGTGGAGGTGAACCTTGTACTGAATTGGGAAAAATGCCATTTCATGGTGACCGAAGGAATTGTTTTAGGACATATAATCTCCAAAAGAGGTATAGAGGTAGATAAAGCAAAAATAGAAGTTATAGAGAACCTAAAACCACCCAAGACTATCAGGGAAGTTAGAAGTTTCCTTTGACACGCTGGATTCTACCGCCGTTTCATCAAGGACTTCTCCAAAATAACAAAACCTTTAACTGGCCTGTTAATGAAAGATGCCGAATTCATCTTTGATGAAAAATGCAATGAAGCATTCAACCTTTTGAAGCAAGCATTGATTTCAGCACCCATTATGAAACCCCCTGATTGGTCTGAACCGTTTGAGATAATGTGTGACGCCAGTGATTATGCTGTAGGAGCCGTTCTAGGTCAGAGAAAAGATAAAAGATTACATGTAATATATTATGCCAGTAGAACCCTAGACGCCGCCCAGCTCAATTACGCAACAACCGAGAAAGAACTCCTAGCGGTAGTTTTTGCTATAGACAAATTTAGATCATATCTAGTAGGAGCCAAAATTATAGTTTACACCGATCATGCTGCCATCCGTTACCTACTAAGTAAAAAAGATGCTAAACCCAGGTTACTTCGATGGATTTTGTTGCTACAAGAGTTCGACTTAGATATCCGAGATAAAAAAGGCACAGAAAATGTAGTAGCCGATCACCTATCTAGGCTAGAATACCTGAATCCTGAATTAGTACCCATAAATGATGATTTTGCCGATGATAGACTGATAGCCCAGTTGGAAACCATTGAAGATAAAAAACCAGACCCTCATGAGCACTTCCAAAAATCCTTAGCTGTAAGTAACGTGCCCTGGTACGCTATTTTGTTAATTACCTAGCTGCTGATATCATACCCCCTGATCTCGATTACCACAAGAAGAAGAAGTTCTTAAGTGATGTTAGAAACTTCTATTGGGACGAGCCACTTCTTTTCAAAAGAGGTAAAGATGGCATTTTCCGCCGTTGCGTTCCAGAAGACGAGGTAGAAAGTATAATTCAGCATTGTCACTCTGCGCCTTATGGTGGACATGCAAGCACCTCTAAGACCTACGCCAAGATTCTTCAAGCTGGCCTATTCTGGCCTACCATGTGGCGTGATGTCCATGTTTACATTGTCAAATGTGATAGATGCCAACGCACAGGAAATATTTCAAGACGCGACGAAATTCCTTTAAGAAACATCCAAGAAGTAGAACTCTTCGACGTATGGGGTATAGATTTCATGGGACCATTCCCACCATCTTTAGGAAACAAGTATATCCTAGTTGCAGTAGACTACGTGTCTAAATGGATTGAAGCGATAGCTGCACCCACAAACGACACTAGAGTAGTGATTAAATTATTTAAAAATTATATATTCCCCAGATTTGGAACACCCCGTTTAGTTATAAGTGATGGAGGATCTCACTTCATATCAAGAATATTTGATAAGCTTTTAAGCAAGTATGGAGTTAAGCATAGAGTAGCAACACCATATCACCCACAGACTAGTGGCCAAGTGGAAGTATCTAATAGGGAGATTAAACAAATTTTAGAAAAAACTGTCTCTGTATCCAGAAAAGATTGGTCGCAAAAGCTTCAAGAGGCTTTATGGGCCTACAGAACCGCTTTCAAAACCCCTATAGGAATAACCCCCTACCCACTAGTCTATGGAAAATCTTGTCATTTACCTTTTGAGTTAGAGCATAAGGCCTATTGGGCCATTAAAACTTTGAATTTGGATTACCTAACTGCTGGTGAGAAACGTATCCTTGACATCCACAAATTGGAAGAACTCAGACAGCAAGCCTACGAGAATGCCATAATATACAAAGAAAGAACAAAAGCTTGGCACGACAAAAGAATCGTAAGAAAAGACTTCAACTTAGGCGACCCTGTTCTCCTGTTCAATTCTAGGCTACGGCTCTTCCCAGGAAAGCTCCGTTCAAGATGGACTGGCCCCTTCAAAGTATCAAAAATTCTGAGGTCTGGAGCTGTTGAAATAAAAAACGAGACATGTAAACCATTCATCGTCAATGGACAAAGACTGAAGCTCTATGAAGGAGGAGACATTCCAACAACCTACTCCAGCCACACTCTAAATGATCCACCAATCTCGACAAGAGATGTATAAGTTCCAGTCGTCAAGCTAACGACGTTAAACAAGCGCTGCATGGGAGGCAACCCATGATTTTCTTACCTTATTTACTTTTTCTACATTTTGTTTTATTTTATTTCTTGTTATATTTTGTTAGGACTAATGTTTGAAATGTTTGTGTTTTACAGGACCTTCTTCCTAACTCTGTGCAGAATGCAGAATTTTGACGACATGCATGTGACTTTCAGGAATGACGCCCAGAGAGAGCGTTACTTTGTCCACTTCAGGCGTCCTAAGGCACTTACGAGGGCACCAGTGGTCCGCATCAGTAGTTTTACAGGTTACTCTCCTTATCTTATTTCGAAACATTGGGGAAAATGTTCGATTTAAGTGTGGGAGGGGATATTATTTCTTTCTAGAAAATGCATGAGTCTGACGAGTCACCAGTACAGTGTATCCCTAGTGCACCCTCATTTTTCCCCATTTCTTTAGCCCTACAAAAATTTTTTTGCAAAAAGAAAACATTGTTGTTCTACATGTTTTTTGGGCTTTAAGACGGGTTTGGATTAGGATGTGGTGACTTAGGTGAACTTTTTGAAACATTAGTATCATTTTAGCACCGTAGACTTCACGAATATAGGAATCATTCCAAAACCCCATGTACCATGGCCTTAATTATCATTTCCAAATTTGTCCTAAGTAGTTTATTTCAGCAGTCAGCTCCGGCCTAAGCATCTTCTACGTAGGGGACTGATGAACATAAGTGAATGATCCAGTAAAATAAATAAAGAAAAAGGCAAACTCCGGATAGATGACCCTCACAAGGTCGTTTAAACCAAAAAGTTGAATTGTTGCCAAAATATATATATATATATATATATATATATATATATATATATATATATATATATATATATATAGTTTTAGCTCACCCATTGTTAGTTGGTTCAGAGGTATCTGGCGCTGAACTCGGTAGGGCGGATTACGATCCGATCCCCCACAACTGCATTTGGGTTAAATAAAAGGGTTTACACAGTCTTATGTGCCAGAAACCCTATGTTTTGGATCAGAATCACTAACAGGTCACTCTACTATGAAACATGTACGGATAACGGGCTTAATGTGATTGCGCCTGAATGAAAAGGACCCAAAAAGAGATGAAGAGGTAGGCCTAGTTATTGTGGGATGATACGGTTGACTAATATAAGAATGAAGTTTATGTCCGCCTCTGCGGATAAGTGTCATTACGATACCCTTGGTTCACTTAGTACCTGTCACTGCATCCTGACTTGAACTTAGAAGCCCTTTTTGCCCGAATCACGTGTCAGCACTAGTTTTCTTACTTTGAGCTTTAAATGTTTTGCTTGAGGACAAGCAAAGGTCTAAGTGTGGGAGAATTTGATGACACTGAATTTCACCGTATTTTTGACTCCGATTTCGCATGCATTCTTAGTCTTTTAATGTCATTTTATTATGTTATTATTATGTTTTTCTTTGTTTTCAGGTTTTTAGTCTAATCGGAGCCCCGAGCGAGAAAAGGAGCGAAAAAGGAGCCGAAATGAGCTAAAATAGAGAAAATCAGCATTTTGCACTTATGGCATCCACTCTGGCGGCCGCCACAGGGTCTTCCATGACGTGGCCATGTCTCAAACTCCTCCCAACTGTTTTTCCCCACGATCTCCAACTGCCCAAGCAATTTTACACTCATGGCGGGCGCCATGGTGTTGTGGCGGGCGCCACAAGAGCAAAACAAGTTCCCGCCCAAATTCAAATGCTAGGGGCATCCTTGTCTTTTCCACATGTTTCCTTGCCTATAAATAGGACTTTAGATTTTCGTTTTTCTTCATCCAAGTTCAGTTGTTCATAAGCATATATCAGTGTAATAGTGGTAATCGCTTCACATCGAGGTGTTACTACATTCGAGAGATCGAGTCTGTAAGAGCCTGTGAGATTGAGTCTTGGAGCACTCTGGAAGGAAGTTAATCCTGCCGCCATTTTACTTTCAGTTTGCGTTTTATTCAACCACTCCGATTGGAGCAGGTTTTTATTACTTTACCTTTTGTCAACTTTATTTATTGCACTGTCTTTTAATTTCATTTACTTTCCGCACTCGCATTACTTTCATTTACTTTCCGCACTCGCATTACTTTCATTTACTTTCCGCACTCGCACTACTTTCATTTACTTTCCGCACTCGCACTTAAATACCTTTTTTATGAAAAATCTAAAAATGAACTTTTACTTTACCATGTCTGGCTAATTTTATAAAGGTTAGAATGTGAAGATCATAACCGAACCGATAATCTGTACAATTGTTAGTGGAAACACTTAAGGGCTATTTTAACTTTCAATATAAGTTTTCCTATTCTTAAATTCCGTTGGGTAAGATCGAAAGCCGTCCAACGCCTATCTAAACTTAATTGTTTTTAAACTATTTCAAAAACAGCGAAAGCGCTTTGTTTAGTTTATTAGGAGTTTTTAATTTAAAAGGAAAAGAGATTTTAAAACCATTTTCGGACGCGTTAAGAAGTTTAAAGTCTGGTTCGTAAGAACCTCTTTTTTTTAGAAAATCCAGGTTAAAATACTTTTCAACTTGGTCAAGATACTATATTTCTTAAAAATAGGTTTACTACTCTAACGCAATGCGCGCCTTTTTATCCGTGACAATAAGAGGGTTTGATTAGGGGGTACAACTCGGTTCTGAATACGCGAAAGCGACAGTTCCTGTCAAATTAGTTCTTTTCAAAGTAGAAAACATTGCCCGTAAGTAGTTCTATTAGCAAGTACTTGGATTATCAATTGGTTGTGTGAATTGCATTCGAACCTGTCTTTATCAATGAATTTTAATTACTTTATTTACTACCGTGCACTCTTCAAAACTACTATTTTCAATCACCTTAGATACACACCTTAACAATAGATAGCGATAGATTGACACTTGGTCTCTGTGGATACAATAATCTTTTATATTACTCTGACGCGTTCGTACACTTGCGAAAAAATACGCATCATGTGCGCCGATTTTCAAATTACTAAAAAAGAACCAGGATTGCGTTTGGTCAGAAGACTGCCAAACTGCCTTCGACAGTATTAAGGAATACCTGTTGAATCCTCCGATTCTATCGCCTCCAGTGGAAGGAAGACCACTAATCATTTACCTCACAGTCCTAGAGGACTCAATGGGATGTGTACTTGGCCAACAAGACAAAACTAAAAGGAAAGAGTCTGCCATTTACTATCTGAGCAAGAAGTTTACCGACTGTGAAACTCGGTACACGATGCTTGAGAAAACTTGTTGCGCTTTGGCTTGGGCAGCCAAACGTCTTCGCCAGTACATGATTCGTCATACTACTTGGTTGGTCTCCGAAATGGATCCAATCAAGTACGTTTTCGAAAAACCTGCTCTCACGGGAAGGATTGCCCGTTGGCAGATGTTACTATCAGAATATGACATAGAGTACCACGCTCAGAAAGCCGTTAAAGGAAGTATTTTAGCCGATCATTTGGCTCATCAACCGATTGACGATCAAGAATCAATCGGGTTTGACTTCCCAGACGAAGATGTCATGTATCTAAAGATGAAAGATTGCGATGAACCGCTACCCAGTGAAGGGCCGGAACCAGGTTCCCAGTAGGGACTCATCTTTGACGGAGCAGTTAATCATTATGGAAACGGAATTGGGGCAATCATTGTTACCCCTCAGGGTTCCCACATTCCTTTCACTGCCAGACTTATGTTCAAATGTACGAACAACGAGGCCAAATACGAAGCATGTATCATGGGTCTCGAAGAAGCGATTGATTTAAGGATCAAAAACTTGGACGTATACGGCGATTCAGCTCTGGTTATTAACCAGATAAAAGGAGATTGGAACACATACCAATCAGGATTGATTCCTTACAAAGACTATGCAAGAAGGTTGTTACCCTTCTTCAACAGAGTCGACTTTCATCACATCCCTCGTGATGAGAATCACATGGCTGATGCATTAGCCACTCTCTCTTCCATGATTAGTGTAGGTCGATGGAATGACATACCTAAGATCGACATCATGCGCCTTGAACGGCCCGCTTACATCTTCATGATTGAAGCAGTCATAGACGACAGACCTTGGTATCACGATATCAAATGCTTCCTTCAGAAACAAGAGTACCCATCTGGGGCACTCAGAAAAGACAGGAAAACCCTCAGAAGATTGGCTGGAAACTTCTTCCTGAGCGGTGACACTCTTTATAAGAGAAATTTTGACATGGTCTTGCTCCGATGTGTCGACAGACCAGAAGCAGACATGCTCATGAAAGAAATTCATGAAGGATCCTTTGGCACTCATGCCAACGGACACACAATGGCGAGAAAAATTCTCAGGGCCGGGTATTATTGGTTGACCATGGAATCCGACTGCTACAAATACATGAGGAGGTATCACAAGTGTCAGATATACTCCGACAAAATTCATGTACCGCCATCACATCTCAAAGTTCTTTCTTCCCCGTGGCCTTTTTCCATATGGGGAATCGACATGATTGGCATGATTGAGCCCAAGGCTTCAAACGGGCATCGGTTCATCCTGGTAGCCATTGACTATTTCACCAAGTGGGTCGAAGCAGCGTCATTCGCCAATGTAACCCGACAAGTGGTGGTCCGATTTATCAAAAACAATATCATCTGCCATTATGGTGTTCCAAGCGAGATCATTACTGATAATGGATCTAACTTGAACAATAAGATGATGAAAGAGTTATGTGTAGAGTTCAAGATCGAACACCATAACTCATCTCCCTACCGACCCAAGATGAACGGAGCGGTAGAAGCGGCTAACAAGAACATCAAGAAGATCGTTCAAAAAATGGTTGTAACCTATAAAGATTGGCACGAGATGCTACCCTTTGCTCTTCATGGTTATCGCACATCTGTCCGCACTTCAACAGGGGCTACCCCTTTCTCTCTAGTATATGGCATGGAGGCAGTGCTTCCCATAGAAATAGAGATCCCGTCAATCAGGGTATTGATGGAAGCTAAGTTCACCGAAGCTGAATGGTGTCAAAGTCGACACGACGAACTGAACCTGATCGAAGAGAAGCGAATCACGGCACTATGCCACGGTCAGTTGTATCAACAAAGAATGAAGAGGGCGTTTGACAAAAAGGTCTGACCTCGTGTCTTCAGGAAAGGAGACCTTGTGCTCAAGAAGATACAATCATTTCTCACTGACTCTCGGGGCAAATGGACCCCGAATTATGATGGCCCCTATGTGGTCACGAAAGCTTTCTCAGGCGGCGCCTTGAGACTTGCAACCATGGACGGAGAGGAATTTGCCTACCCCACGAATGTTGATGTAGTCAAGAAATACTTCGCCTAAACTAAAAAAAAAACGTCTCGGTGGATTGAAAACCCGAAAGGGCAGTCCAGGCAAAAGTTAGAGACATGAAAAAAAAAGAATCATCCCGATGGATTGGAAATCTCATAGTACAATCCAGGCAAAAATTAGGGATAATGGCAAGTAACTATGTTTAACAGAGGCAAGTCCCTCAGCAGCAGTTGCAGCATCATCTATCGGAGGAAATCTCCAGTCAAAGGTCATCTTCGACGAAAGCTCAGGATGCCCCGAATTCAAAGTTGGTAGAAGGATAGTGGTCGTTATGTTTCAACGTAGCCCTTTTCCCTGTAAATTACCATTTTCTAACTTTGTATATACTCTTTGGAATCACGCGTTTGGCTGATCTCCATCTTATCAATAAAATTTGAGCCTTTGTGCTTTTGTTTGTAATTCTTAACTTGTTTTAGCTTTACAGAACGACGTTGTTTAAACTTAATCAGCGATTCTTAAAATAAAACAAAAATGAATTTACTTGTTAAAACTTTTTCTGCTTTTAAAATAAAGATGGCAATTTCTTTTGACTGTTGAACATCAGAAGAACATCGATTGCTTCTCCCGAAGTAAGCGAACTTCAAAGTGCAGAATCAAAGTACTCCTTCTAAGCCAGTATGCCTGAATGAAGGGATCACCTGTGTCAGAGACCTTGTTTCGTCTGACATCCTCGGCCGAGTTCTCATCTCCTAAGCCCGATCAACATAGCTCCCCGCGTGGACTATCTCTCCTAAGCAAGGTGGAATTGCTATTTTGAATCAACGGTACTTCTTCGCCCCGCGATGGCCGAGTATCCAATTGTGTTCATCCATTAGTCTGTATGTCGCGTCTGTTTTGTCAGCATAAACATACATACTTTTCATGCATTTTATTTGCGTTCGCATTTCGTATTGCATCACTATCACTTGAGTCGGTCTTGTCCCCTAGTGATAAACAGGTTTCTCAATCGAGTTTGTCAGTTCTTTCCTCGTCAGGAAGTGTGGCGTCTGCACAATCTCGCCACCAGTGTATCTTTAGATCAGAGTTGGTCCTTGACCACTTTGATAACTTGAACCTCTGAAAGATCAGAGAACCTTCAACAGATGTCACTCTTCACCATTGAAGATGATATCCTCGCTTTCCCGGATTAAGGAAAATCCCCAGAGAAAGCCTCTTAAATAGAGATTCGGCAGTACATCAGTATTTCTCCGAAAATTCGTTGATGAAAAGGTCATCGACACCTCAAAATTGGACCCCATCATATGGCGTTTCTCTGGGAAGATCCCGAGAAAAGTATGATGAAAGATCCTAAACGAACACAGTCTCTCAAGAGACTCGCTTTCCCCAGTAGAATCGACAAATGACGTCTCCAACAGAGAAGTTTGTGCACCTCTACAACTCAGACGAATGGGTTCCCCAGCAAGTCTGACATCAAAACTTTTTCCGTCAAATGGCATCTCTCCAGGAAAATTCGGCGAGAAGTTTGAGGGAAAGCCGCTACGAATAGCGTCCCTTGTCAGTAAAGTTTATTGACAAAAAAAACTAAGACCAGTTCCTTGGTAGGAAACCAGGATCGAGGGGAAGTTTAAATCAGAAACTAAGACCAGTTCCTTGGTAGGAAACCAGGATCGAGGGGAAGTTTATATCAGAAACTAAGACCAGTTCCTTGGTTGGAAACCAAGAATGAGGGGAAGTTCATTTCAAAAGAAAACTGAGACCAGTTCCTTGGCTGAAGACCAGGATCGAGGGGAAGTTTACCTTTTCTAAGCATTATTGCTTAGTTAAAGAAGATGAATGTGTAAGCTACCATTCATAACCACCATCAAAATTTCGGATATTCCGATATTTAATCCTCTTGCACCCCGAATGCTCGAATCCCTTCGTCATTCATACCTTCGGGTCCAAGAAGATTAAATAGGGGCATCTGTAATACCCCAAATTTTGACCACTTAGATTTCCCATCATTGTGAAAATCATCATCACAATATGGATGAACCATCATGCTTCATCAGTCTCCCTAAAGATGGGTGAGCATCCAATACAATCAAAATTAGGGTTTCAAGCCCTCTCTGAGTGTTTAGACAAAGGATCAATCAAGAAATGACATGATCTTCAACTTGTCTAATCTCTTAAACATCCACAATGGATCAAAAAGGACTCCCACTTCAAGGATTAAGCACAAGGCTGCTCCCTTCTAGGTGGACCAAGTCTCAAGATCGACAGTGTCACCAAATTAGGGTTTTGGTCGACCAGGGCCTCCAGATGGAAATTTTCATCTGGGCACAAGGCAATGATCCAAAACATGACCTAATATACTTCATGGAACCTCATGAACCCATACATCAAGTCAATTTTGCCTCAGGGGATGCATTCATCAAAAATCAGGAATTAGGGTTTCTTGACCTAATTCACCCCTAAGTTAACTTTTGGGACAAACCATGAGCCAAGACCTCAAGACATGATTTGAGGGTCTCTAATACACCATATTGATCCATTTGGAACAATGGATTGATTCAAGAAGCTTGAGCAACAAGTTTCATTTTCATCTGCACTACAATTAGGGTTTTAAGGGAAAAGTCAACTGTAACTTTGACTTTTGACCAAGACATGCTCCCAAACCCTAATACATGATTGAATACACCCTATGACACCCATGGAACATGTCCATCAAGTTTGATTTAGGTCAAGGACATGATTTCCTGAAGAATTGCACAGTTTGGAATTCATCTGATAAAAAGTCAACTGTGCACAAAAGTCAACTTTGACTTTTTGAGATTTTTCACCAAAATGGATTTTTAACCCTAAAATGATGTTAATGTATGATTTGAATCATCATTCATCAAGAAAAATCAAGAAAAGTGAGATAACTTGTAAAAGGGGTAACCATAAAACTTAGAAATTTTTCTAAGTTAAAAATAAAGTGGCAAAGGTACCAACTTTGGAGGACCATAACTCCTAAACCACAAGGCCATTTTTTCTCATCCAAAGATGGATTTGTAGCCCTCACTATCACCTACAAAAACTTCAACTACAAGTCATTCCAATTCATTAAGGATTTTGAGTTATGGAGTGATCAAAGTGGCTGAAAAGTGAAAATGTCACTTTTTCCAACACTTAGTGAAATTTTCACTAAGTCAGAATTTTGCTTCACTTTTTGCCAAATGTAGGGGGATTTTTCACTTGGAATCAAAAGAGATCAAAACCAAACTTGTTCAAACAGTTGTTGTATCATGTAAGAGCTTTCCAAAATGGCCAAGAACATTGCCAAATTCAACCTACACCATGAGATACAACATTGGCAAGTTGCCTTGCTAAAATCTGTCAAAGCAAGGCAGAATTTGCATTTTGGCTCGATTTGCCAAAATCAGCCAATTACAATTGCTCCAATCCACTTGGACACCTCAGAGGATTGAATCCAAAGGGGACAATCACTGAGCCAAGCCTCCAAGGTCCAAGGAACAAGGAATAGCATGTTGAACCTAGAGTTGTCAAAATAGGGACAAGACTTCAAATTTGGAATGAGGCATTCAATGGAACCATCAAGGTGGCATGGACTGAGCCATTCTCATCTGAAATCAGTCAAGACTTATCCAAGACCAAGGGGACCAAAGCTCTGTGCCCTAACCTCTAGTCAATGGCTAGAGGAGACTTTCATTTCCATTGGCCAACATTGAGGAAACCTACTTACCAGCTGCCATGTACTATTCCTTGCAAAACAAACTTGCTCTACTATAAATAGAGCTCAATTGTGGTCAGTTTGAGTACACCAAAGCCATCTAACAGATGCTTTCCTCAAAATCTCTTTCTCTTGGCAAAAATGCCTTTCTTAGCAAGGTAGCTATCGGGTTTTGAGTTTGAGAGCAATTCTGCACAAACCAATCACTCACACACCTCACATACATCACATATGAGCTGATCAAACACTCACATAACATCTGAAACATCAATTTCACAAAATCACTTGCCATCCACACAAGTTTGAAGTGAAGTTGCAGCTGAGATGCCATAAACTGATCCAGTCCATTTCAATTCAATCCAAGTGTTCAAACACACTCCATATGGTGTAGGGAAGCTGTTCAGATCATCACAACTCATCTGTAACACCTCCAACCCAGAATTTGATTTGCTCTTGCTGTCACGACTTGGAGGTAAGCCTAAACTTGGTCATCTCTCAATCTATGCATATTTCCTCGCACAATAATTTGGCCATATGTTCATAATCATGCATGGAATGTTTTCCCTCAATTAATTGCATTGTTTGAATCGTGTATCAAAAATCCTAGCCTTCATGCAGAAATTAGGGTTCTTGAGGTCTCTTCGTGATTTCTTGTTGTATGTTTAATTTAAATGAAATTAAAATACATAGACATGATCGTGAGGTTGAGGCGAGCATAATGATATGTGGATTGCATGTTATAATTACGTATTCAGTGAGATTGGATGGAAAATGCAAATCTGGGCAAACTGAAAAACGCTTGTGTTCTTGGTATTGTTCTTGGCGCCATTTTCATATATTTGAATATTTGAATTTTGTGATTTTGTTTAATTGATTCAAAAATTAATTTCTCTCTGAGTTTTAATGATTTTGAGTTGATTCTTTTTTTAATAATTCACAAAAATGTTAAAATATTTTATTTTATCAAAAAATCCCAAAAATATTATTTATTTCATATAATTGATATTTTTGCAAAGAATTAATATTTTGATTGTTTTTGGTATTTTAAATATTTTTTCTACATTGATTTTGCAACTTTTGATGCTTTCTAATTATTTTGTAGGTCAATAATTAATTTTTGAAGCATTAATCCAAGATCACAATTTGTTTTTCACATGTTAAACAATTTTTGATCATTTTAATTGAATTTTTATTCAATTAAATACATTTTTGAAAACAAATTAGGGTTTTGGATTAATTCAACCCTCATAAATCATTTTCAAAACACTTTGGGCCTCTATTAGAGTGTAAGACCCAATCCTTTTTTTGACCAAATCATCTTTGGGCCTCACTTATTGTATAAGTCCTGATACCGTCAAAAAACAAACGGCGCGATCGTCGCCTTTTCAAAAATCATCTGGGCCTACCCTCGAGTAGTAAGACCCATTTATTTTTCTTTAAACCTTTTTTGGGCCTCTTGAGAGAGTGTAAGACCCATCCCCCCTTGTACAAAAAACTTTTTGGACCTCACTCATTGTATAAGTCCCTCTGTACAAGTAAACGGCGCGATCGTCGCCCGTTTAAAATTAAAAACCATCTGGGCCTACCCTCGAGTAGTAAGACCCATTTCTTTTTCTTTAAAACACTTTGGGCCTCTTGAGAGAGTGTAAGACCCATCCCTTTGTACAGAAAACCTTTTTGGGCCACAGTCACTTGTATAAGTCCCTCTGTACAAATTCAAACAGTGCGCTCACTGATAAAACCCTGGGCCTCTCCTTGAGCTGTAAGCCCCAAATCTTTCTCTTTCAAAGCACTTTCTCCTTTGATTTTGAATATACTGTTGTTTTTAATCTTTCTTTGTTGAACAACTAACCAAACAGCATGGAAGCTCTACAACCGAGTAAGTGGTTATCGCTTTCATTTACTGCTTTCATATTATAAACTGTAATGTGGGGCTGCTCACTATAAGTCTCCTTTCATAAACTCATATCTACTGTGTAATAATAGTATAGATATTTCGAGTTTCCCCGGCAACTACGTCTAGAACTAAGTGACGCCGTTTCATTTATTCGTAGAAATAGACGCCTAGATCCCCAATAGGAGCACCAAATACAGTCTTCTCTTCGGCTGTCCTCCTTAGGAATCGTCAAAAAATTCTATCCCCCAGAGATGAATTATTCTCGGTGAAACTTCTCTTGAATTTCTTCAAACCGCCAAACGGTTTGGACTCTCTCTAATAGTTAAAGTCACTGGATAGTAAACCTCGCACGTTTACCAGTGGTTTTAACTCTAAAAGAGTTTTCCTGAACTTTTCTTTGGTTTGGGACCCACGGGCTTCTTAAAAGCATCGGCCTCCTCTTGGGCATCATACAAGGACCCACAGGCTTCCTATAAGCAACCCCGCCTTCTCTTGGGCTTCGTACAAGGACACTACGGCTTCTTAGAAGTATTCACAGCCTCCTCTTAGGCTTCGTATAATGATCTCTTCCTCCGAGAATGATAGCCTCCTCTTGGGCTTCGTACAAGGACCCGTCGGCTTCTTAAAAGTTTCCAACCTCCTCTTGGGCTTCGTATAAATTGTCCCGACGACCTCCTAGAGGTATAGGAACAGAACCTAGTCATCCTCATAGAACAGTCCTTTCATAGAGTCTACTACTGTTTCTCGAAGCATAGTATAAAAGATAAAACTCTAGACTTGGACAGTCTAACTTCCTTGAGTCTCAAAGACATTCTCAAGCACCCTTCGTTAAATAGGAAGGAAACCCGCAGACTCGGATAGTCTCAATACCCTTTGGATTTCTCGTTTCCTCAAAGAAAAGGAAATATCCCTGATCCTCAAATTAAATCCCTGAGTACAGTGTTACTCATATAAGAACTGATTTTCTCTTTTAAATCAGTATATTGGATCTGTCACTCAACCGAAACAGTTACAATAACCTCCATCTCGGGCTTCGTACGAGATACCAAAATTCTCCCCAGTGGAGTCAAAACAACCTTTTAGCCTCTCTCTCAGGCTTTGTATGAGACACAAAAGATTCCCTCGTTGAGTCAATCACCCCTTTTTTTTTGCCTCCATCTCGGGCCTCGTACGAGATATAAATCCCTTAAGCAAAAGTCGAACTCTTTGCTAGCCTCCTCTTAGGCTTTGTATAACGATATGCCCCACTGGGTCAAAAACTTTTAGCCTCTCTCTCGGGCTTTGTACGAGACACAAAATAGCCTCCTCTTAGGCTTTGTATAATGATTTTCCTAGCGGAAATTAGCCTCCTCTTAGGCTTTGTATAAGAAAACCACTGGTTGATCCAATCGACCTTTTAGCATCAAAGTTGTGCCTCGTTCACAGTACACAAACATCAACAACTCCTTTCCCTTCATCTAATCGCTGTAAGTGGCAAGCCTCTGGATCATCTATATCCATGCCACTGTCCCTCTTTTAGCATGAGAAATTCCTAAGGAAAGATGGCATTGCTCTACACTGAGTTAAAGTCTTCTCCTTCAGGTTAAAACCCTTTCTTCAGAAATTATGGCATTGCTCGGATCCGCGTATCCCAGTTAAAGTAATTCTCCTTCTCCCCTCTTTAGAGATGACAAATTCTCTCTAAAGTCGAGGTCTTTTAGCTTCACGTCTTGGGCTTTAAACAAGACACAAATAGACCTTTCAGCTTCACATCTTGGGCTTTAAACAAGATACAAATCACCTTTCGCTTCATGTCTTGGGCTTTGAACAAGACACCAAAACACCATTTCCTCCGATAGAATAGGAGGAACTACGAACGCTCTGATTTCCCTGTTTCGGTAAACGGGAATACGTAGGCATAAGATCGAAAGAAAAGATCTTAGCGAGCGCAATCAACAAAAAACCCAAATCCCATATCTCCATCAATTAAAAGCAGTAATTCAAAAGCATCAGTCCTAACATCCTAATCCTTATTCCCCGCCAGAAACCCTTTGCCTAAAAAAAAGAAAGAAAGAACCGTATTGGCGAAATACGAATAACCAGTACAAAGGCCCCCCACATTGATAGCATCCGTAACCTAACAGACCGCTGTTTAAACTCAGTATGCAAGCAGGGTTAATTGGAGACATCTATTTCCCTTCCTTATTCAGCTCACAATAGGATAAAAAATGAATCGACCTGTAGTTTAAAGCTCAAACCGCAGAGAGCGACCAGCGCTTAAGAACCGCGTCCAAAATCGCTCGCTACAGCCAGCAACCTTCACAACAACTCTGCTGCAGCACCATCTTCAACAGCAAAATTTTTTAGCAATTTTCAACAATGTTGCTCCCCCTTAATCATGAACCAGCATAGCTGCAGTCAATTACTCCCCCTTAATATCTGCATCACATTAGCAGCATTTGGCATTCTTTGATACTCTAGACTCTCTTGGCTACCATCTCCCCCTTTTTAGCCATAATTAGACAAGCTTCAACCAGAAGCCCTATTAACTACCGTCAGTGCACCCTAGCTCTCATTGTTAGCCTCACAGTTAGCAACCAGGCAAAACAAATCATAGAAAGAAAAACATAACCAGTGCATATAACAGCACAATATTCATATTACATAACCAAGCACGTTAAGTGCTGAAACAAAGACAGAAAATAAAACTAACACTACTAATTAAGAAGGCAAACATTAAAAGCTTGAATCATCTGAGCTGAGACCATCATCTTTTTCTTCATCATCATTGGCACTTACACCAGGTCCATCATCAACATCCTTACCTTCCTTTGCTGCCAATCTCAGACTCATGACAAGTCTTTCAAATTTTTGTTTCCTTTCAGTACTAACTCTTATGACTTCATCTAACTCCTTGCAAGCCTCCTCTAGTTCTGTAATCAACCCAGTCTTGGCTGGTGACTGTTGTGATGTTGAAGCAGATATCTTGACACTGTCAGGAACATATTTCCCTTCAAACAACTTGTAATGGACTGACAGAGCAGACTTCCTTTTGCAAACAACATCTCAATGCTGTAGAATTCCAGGATGTTGAGACAAGATAATCCATCAAATAAGAGAGGGAAAAGCAATGGGCATCTTCACAGCATTTGTAGCAGCATGCTTAATAGTATGATCATAGATGTAGGAGCCATAGTCAATTCTTTGCTTTGTCCCAATTGCATAAATTATCTTCCCAAGTCCACCAGAAATTGTGGTCTTGTGATTAGTAGGAACCCAGTTGACAGTACCTATTCTGTGCAGAATAGCATATTTGACACTCAATAAATTGGCTAACAACTTTCCTTTTACGGGCCAAACTTCTACCTGACCAGCTGTGATTTCTTTGCAGATAACATTATTGGAGACTTCTAATTCTCCATAATCTTCCTCACTTCTTCCTAAGTAAGCATTGATCACCTTAGGAGAGAACCAGACACACTTACCCCTGATGGTAACTCTTCTGAAAGTTAGGCTTTTACTGTCATTTATAGACTCAGGAATATTAACTATGAATTCTCTGACCAGTCTATCATAGCAATTAGTCAACCCTGACATAGTCCTTATGAGACCAGCAAACTTAATTAGATCTACAATTTCAGTAGACTCTAAGTCATCTGCTACTACCTCTCTTTCCAGAGCTATTCTTCTTTGGCTCACACAATTCCACATGGATGCACTTCTGGCACAGTGAGATGAGATGTTATCATGCACTTGATCAATAGCTCTGTTCATTATAGGGTTGATGTCTTGAACATCACACTCAGAATCTGACTCTTCCCTGATTCTCCTCTTCTTGCCAGACCTGGCAACTTTGCTCCACGACTTGGGAGAGTCTGTAACTGAAGTCCTTTTCTTATCCTCCCTTCTTCTTGCATTACCAATTCTGTCACCATCAGATTTGTCCTCAATCTCTATAACCTTAACCTGATCCTTCCTTTTATGCCTGTGACTTTCATTCCTAGGGGACGATGTTCTGACATCATCAGTATCTTCAAGATTTTCTTCTTTACTCCCTCCTTCAGCGTCTTGAATCACAGATAAGGCCAGTCTTTGAAAGTTTGTGTCCTCACTTTGAGAGTCCACCTGTTTAGCAGGCATTTGCCTTAAAGGGACAGAAATCCCTTTCACACGTATTCCCTTCTCAAGAATTTTGGTGGCAATCTGCTCCAAATGCATGTCCACATCATACTTTTCATCAATAGCTTGAGAGGATGATGACCTAGCTTCAGTTTTATTCAACTTGGTTGAGGGTTTAGGGTTACCTGACTCGGCAAAAGCAATAGAAATGTGTTCTTCGTCAACTAGTTCTTTTTTGGAAGAAACCCTAGTTCGTACCTGCTTAGGTTTTTGAGACTCAGAGTTCTTTGAAGGGGAAGACATCGTTCCTTTGTAACAGACTAGGTTTAGCGAAGAACTTTCTATTCTGTTGAGATTTAGGGAGATGAATCGTTGCGATGAGAATGCTTTGATAAGTCTTGATATAGAATCAATGTGATAAGGCGCCTGATTTTGAGTACCTCTTAAAAACCAATCACTAATTTTCTCCCTCCATAAAGACTTTCCTTTTAAAAATTTAAAAGAATTCTCATCAGAACTTGTTAACTCTGAGTGATCTTTCTGCATCCTGATGTCATAGTCTGAAGTTATAACATCAACTTGAACATCATTAGTTGAATTTCCTTCAAGAGAAATCCACTGATAGCAGTTATCTTTGGTTCTGGCACCCTTCATAACAACCTGATTATACTCATCAGAAACCACACACTCATCTTTGGTATAGTTCACGTTGTACCCTTCATCACATAACTGACTTATGCTAATCAGATTAGCCTTCAAACCTTGGACAAAGATCACACTATCAAGGGTAAGACCATCAGGATTCTTCACTCTTCCACTTCCTTCTACTACTCCTTTTTCTCCATTGCCAAACACAACCTTATTTGTCTGGCAAGGATTGAACTCCACCAACTGCTCCTTTGATCCAGTCATGTACATAGAACATCCACTGTCAAAGTACCAAGTATCCTTATCCATATGTCTATCTGAGGTGTGGGCTAATAGACATTTCACCTTCTCCTTAGGAACCCATTGTTTAGCAACTTTAGGTCTGACCTCCTTTGGTTTGCCTTGAGGAGCAGATTGTGGATAACCATGCAATTTAAAACAAGAGTACTGCATATGTCCAACCCTGCCACAATAAAAGCATCTTACTCTGTCATCTCTAAAGTGGTTAAATCTTTCGCCACTTTGATGATAATGTTGTGGCTGCCACCCATAATATCTTCTTCTTCCATGGTTGGAATATCTTCTTCTGTACTGATGTTGTCTTCTAGGCTGTCTCCTATGGTGATGAGGCTTCCTTCTTCCATAGTGATGAGGAACAGCATTGTTGTATCCATATCCATAACCATACCAGTTTTCCTGATGTTGAGACACCTGATGAGACATATTCTGTTTGAACCTTGCAGCTTGCATGCTCTTGTGATATTGAGGAGGCATATACTGACTAGCTCCTTGAGGCTGCATCTTCCTCTGATGGGGACCATCCTTTTTCTCAACATTCTGAGGCTGAACAACCTTCTTAGGGGTATAATCATGTCTCTTTGTTTGAGACATAGGTTGGGACACCTCCTCTTTTGCTTCTGAAGTGCTTGCCACATATCCTATACCAGACTTATCACCAGCAACTTTTTCTGTCTGCAGGATCTTATCAAGTGTGTCTGTACCACAGCTCAGCATCCTAACAGACTTGGTCATTTGATCAAGGTGAGCTCTAACTAGTACAACTTCATTTTCCAGATCAGCTTTTTCATTCTCTAGCTAAGCAATCTGTTGCTTGTGGCACTTGTTTTCTTGACAAATCTCAGCACTTTTTAAACACAGCTCTTGATAAGTAGATGCTAACTCCTCATAAGTTATTTCTCCATCACTAGACTCATCATCAGAAACAACAGCTTCTGTTAAAGCTCTAACATGCTTTGCTGACTCACTTTCACTTTCACTATCAGAGTCAGACCAGGAAACTGTCATGCCCTTCTTCTGCTTTTTCAAGAAGGTGGGACATTCTTTCTTGACATGTCCATACCCTTCACACTCAAAGCACTGAACTCCTTTATCTTGGGCAGTTTTCTCTTCATCCTTCTCTTTTGACTTGCTGGTGTCAGAAGATATGTTCTTGACATTAGGCCTGGAGTTATTGTTCATTCTCTTGAATACTTTGTTGAACTGTCTTCCCAACATAACTATGGCCTGAGATAGATCCTCCTGGGATTTAGAACTCTTTCCTTTTACTTCTTCATCATTTGACACCAGGGCTATACTTTTTGGCTTCTTTTCTGGTTCTTCCTCATTCAAACCAAGATCAAAAGTTTGAAGAGATCCAATGAGCTCATCTACTCTCATCTTGTTGATGTCTTGAGCTTCTTCAATAGCAGTCACCTTCATCTTGTACCTCTTAGGAAGGGACCTAAGAATCTTCCTTACAAGCTTTTCTTCAGACATTTTCTCTCCAAGAGCACTAGATGCATTGGCTAGCTCAAGAACACTCATGTGGAAGTCATGAATAGTCTTATCTTCCTTCATCTTCAGGCTTTCAAATTTTGATGTTAACAGCTGAAGTCTTGACATCTTAACTCTAGATGTTCCTTCATGTGTAGCCTGTAAAATATCCCACGCTTCCTTAGCAACTTCACAGGTATTGATTAACCTGAAGATATTCTTATCCACTCCATTAAAGATTGCATTTAGAGCTTTGGAATTTCCAAGGCCAAGCTCATCTTCTTCCTTGGTCCATTCTTCTTCAGGCTTTGGCTTTGAGGTGCCTTCTTTATCCTTGCCAACATCATCTTTTTCACACACAACAGGTGCTTTCCACTCTTTAATAACAGCCTTCCATGCCCTGCTGTCCAAGGATTTTAAGAAGGTGGTCATCCTTGGTTTCCAATAGTCATAATTGGATCCATCCAAAATAGGGGGTCTATTGACGAATCCTCCAACTTCTTTGTCCATCTTTACACCAGAAAGTAACTTCCCTAGATCTCACCCAGAGACAGACAGGATGCCTGCTCTGATACCAATTGAAATTCTAGTATCAGACGTGTGATGTTAAGGTGCGATGTCACAATAACACACTCTGCACAATGGACAGCAATAACAGTAACAAAGCAACACAAAGAATTGTTCACCCAGTTCGGTCTAACTACCTACGTCTGGGGGCTACCAAGCCAGGGATGAAATTCACTACTTGTAGAATTAATTTACAGACTCAACAACCCAGTTGACAATCTCCTAAACTTAATTCCTACTAGTGACTTTCTACCTAAGAACCCACTTAGACATGAAAACACTACTCAATCCCTAAAACACTTCAAAGATCACACACTTTGAATACCACTACTTGATTCTGCTTCACAGCTTTGATCAAGAACAACTCAAAATCACAATGCCAATTCACTCTCGAATGGCTTACAAAACATGCACGAAGACACAAAACGACTCTCAGTCTTTGGCTCACTTTCTTCGTCGCCTTTTCTCTAGTACTGGTGCGCTTTATATAGCTCCTTGAATTTGTCTTGGACCTGCTACAATATCTCCCAGATTTGTTATTTAAAACTGAATATTCAAAACAGATTTTCTCCTAAAATCTTTTTAAATCTTCAACCTTTTAAATCTCCTACAAATCTGCACCAGATCTTCTATGCAGCAAAAAATATATATCCTAAGATATTCGCATCCAATGAGACAGCTTGCTCTCCACAATTCCAGCTAACACGCAACCCTAACAAGATCACAACCTGATGTTATTAATTCTGCAGACCTAATGTCACAACATCGCCTATGTGACATCAGACATCCAACTTCAGCAATTTAATACTTAACACAGCCCAGTGTTAAGACTTCAATGTTGCAACATCAGCACCTTGACATCAACATTGAACATTCTTTGTTTTACCAAAATTCCAGCCAATCCAAGAACTAACACATGTTAAAATGGTTTGTAGATCATTTTGTTTTCCAGACCCATGTTTAGCGCAAGGTAATATTTAATTGAGATATGATAGAGAATACATTTATTATTGATTGAGGATAGCATGACCCGAGATTTGAGCAATCAAGTCTGATTCCTAATCATCATTAAGAGGTCATACAAATCGGGGGCAATTACATTAAACTTTCTCTAACGGGCCTTAGTGTAAAACAAGTCAAAATTATTGTATAAGAACAAGAGCGCGAGGATAACAAATATAGACAATTCATAATAGAGAGTGTAATTCAGACTTTACTGGTATCACAAGTAGAGTTATCATTGGTGTATTTTTACGAGTATATTTGGCACTCATCGTGGATCTTGGTAAAACAGACATGGGCCACACACACCTATTCCAAAAACAATACGACCTTATCTCATGATGACCAAGGATGTCACAAATAGCAACAACAACAACAAAAATAGTGGTTGAGCTGCCATAACAAAAATATTAATTTCTATGGAAGAACTCCATCGCAAAATAAAGTGTTACATGAGTGTGTCCATGATTTACAACATCAACAACATGCATAGTCAAATATGGTCTAAGGGGAAGAGCCCACAAATTCATAACAACTCTCAGTGGAGATCTGGGATGCTCTGGTCCCTAACAATTTCAAACAATAGTCTTTGGTGTCATTCGACGAGAATACCAATCCCTTGGAGCACATAATCATCATCAAAATCTAAATGACTATTATTGGGGTAAATGACTCGCTGAAGTGCAAACTAGTGGCCAAAAAGTTCAAGGAGGTCACTCTCAAATGATACATGAGCCTTCTAAGCTTCTCGATATCGAGCTACCAAGATCTTACGAGAAAGGCGGTTCACTACGTTTCTACCAGCAAACACATAAAATTTCCACTACAATCTTATTCAATGTTCGACAGTGCTACTTAGAATCCTTGCGTAAGTATTTGGCCAAATTTAATAAAGAGTCCATTAAGGCTGCCAACATAAACCAAGAGGTGTACGTTGGAGATTTCATGAACGATCTTAAGGTCAGGCATTTTAATGAGTCTTGTGTCTAGAATGACCTTGGTTTGATAGATGTTTTGGAGGACATGTTCTTTCCTCGCATTTAGTGGGGTGAAATGCTCCAAGGGTGTCATTCTCGAACCCCTTACCCCCAAGGGAGATCTGATGGGGAACGAGGCATAAAATGATGCAAGTATTACATGATATATGGTCACCATACAATTGATTGTCACCACATGAAGCGAGAGATTGAGAAGCTAATTCAAGAAGGTCGTGTGCAAAGATATGTATAGGGTAGCTTTAGAGTTCGGGAAAAAGATCATTCAGACAAGGACATACAGCCATATAAAACCTCTACCTAGGAGAAGACACAAGTAGGGACAAAGATATGACCCCAACTAAGGAATCCACACTTTGAATATGATTGCAGGAGGTTTCGTAAGAGGCAGAGCAGATTTGTCTTCGAGAAAGAGATATTTCTACCATGTAAAGCATATTGCAGATTTCTGACCCGGGAACAAAACAATTACCTCTCTAAAAATTAGTTTTTCCAGCAAAGCCACAAAGAGATTCTTACCCCCACGAAAAATAACCCCATGGTGATTAGCTTACATATGCATATTTGTTATGTCAAAAGAGTCCTGGTGGACCCCGGTAGTTCAACCAATGTCCTTTATTGGGATGCATTAAAGGTTTAAATATGGTCTCCAAACACCTAAAACATTTTAGAGGCTCACTGATCAGTTTTTCGAGGAGAACGATTACAGGTGCAAGGATATATCTCAATGTTGATGATGTTAAGAGTAGTAAGGAATGTCAAAGTCATAGAAGTAAGATACTTATTTGTGAATGCCTTTTCCTCCTATAACAGATATGATGAGTACTCCTAGATAAAATTTCTTTATTAGGGGTTAGATGTAGTTATTATTCATGTATTAAATAGGTCATGGCATTTTATATAAGTCTACTCATGCTTTAATATTAACGACTTTTAATGCTTGTTTTAGTTTTGCTACATAAAACATGTTTTATGGAGTGAATTGACATTTGAAAGGTGTTTGTCATTACTAGATCGAAGATTATCATCTATTGGATACTAATTCCTAGACTTAGGGTTAGGTTCAATATCTGCACGTACTATAGTGGGATCGGTGTAAAGTCTTGTTGCTTTATAACTATTGGAACATAATGATTTGTGGCGATTAATATAACAAGATATCAATTATCAGGTAATGCACTGATCTCATGGCGTAAAGACCGATAGGAGATATCGGCTAGAGGTGCATAATACCGACCTTGGTTATGCATGATAAATAGACAATGAAGAAATCTACACATTACAAGTTTTCTTACTATTAACACTGAATCTCCATTTTACTTTATGTCATTTATTTCCTATCATTTACTTTCATGCATCAAAACAACTATAAAACACTTATCTAATTAGAATCATAATATATGATCAAAAGTTTTTGAAATCGTCAGTCTCAGTGGATACGATAATTGTAAAACTTACTTTTGCTGCAAACACAATAAAATGACGTCGTTGTATGGGAGTGGTGCTAAGTTTTAAAGATATAACATAGTTTTTTTAATTATTTTAAGTCATGTTTATATTTGTGTATATCTGTTAATAATTATATATATTGTTTATAAATACTAACACATTAACACTTAGAATCAATCTGTTTTAACTAGTTTATGCAAGTTAAGGTTTCTACAAAACAATTTTTATTCGATCCTGAAATCAAAAGAACCGCACACATAAACATCATTAAGAATAGGAAAATGAAAAAGAAAATCCAAGAGGCTAGATCTAGAAGTGTCTTATGTTTCAAAACAAAAAACCATGACTGAAGTTATCACCAACACCAATAACAACAATATAAATAACAATGGTGACACGTTATGCTACAATAGTCCCAAACATCTAGCTCACCTAGCTAAAATGCAAAGAAACATCTGACAAAGTAAAATGAAAACAGACTTATTACAAATTATGTATGTTAAACCTTTTGCAGTTTTAGGTCATGAAGACCCATGCACACTGTAACACCCTTCTAACCCCAAAGAATATTTCACGAATTAATAAGGATAATTCAACGTAATTAACCACTCAAGGGTGTCACACTTCATATCTAACATCCATAATAATCATCCTGCTCTGTGACACAGGTTACAACATCTATAACATCATTTTCTTTTATAACTTCAACACATAAATTGAACTTCGCAGCAGAAACATACTCATAAAATAAACTTCATTCATCTCCATAATACCAAAATATCTTAGTCTCGTCAAAAATTGAAATTTAAATCAATTTAGCATCTCAAACTCATGAAATGTGTTAACAAAATAATATATTATCCAAATTGGAATTACAATAGTTCGACATCTTCAAAGTCATCATAAAATGTTAGATAAGGAAACACAACATTTGCATAACTAGCGTTCCTAACCCGATGTTACATATCAGAGCAAGACACCTTCTAATGAACGAAAACTAATAAAGTACTCCAAAGCTATCTTCAATGCTTCTACATGCTACACCGAAGCATCTGTGCGTTACCCACGTGGAGGCAACATTCAAACAGGCAGGGTGAGTAATCACAATTTATTATGAAAGATATAAGGGAAAGACTTAGTAGTAACATCATCATCATATTAACACATATCATTTATCAACGAATCATACTCACATCTACACACCATAATAGCACTTATACATATTTCGTCATAAAACACCATATAATCACATGGTCTCAAATATCATCATATCACATCTCATCAACAAAACTCATGCAAATGCCACATATCAACAACATAACGACATAGTTAATATATAATGCAATGAGACTCACAACCTGACTCAATGCTTATGCATGTGGTACCAATTCGATCCCTTTTTCATGATCATAATTCCCGTCAGAATTTCCGTATAAGTCGCTCACACCCCACTGGGCACACGACATCTGTGATCGCTCACATCCCACATGGGCACACGAACACCCGTAATCGCTCACACCCCACATAGCCACATGATTACCTCAACAAGAACAACAACACGATTCTATTTCAAGGAATTCGGATAAGGCGCTCACACCACACATGGGCACACGACTTATCATGCAACTTATGCAACATGATATACATCCAACGACAACATACAACGACGACCAATGCATATAACTATCATATAACCAATACATCACACCACAATGCAATGTGCAAAGAACAACAACATCAAGCATAATTACCAACACCTCCATGGTCAAGGTACTCCGTCAATACTGGTCATCATTCACCAGCATACATACGGTAACAATTCAACAACAACAGTTTACATCATAGCAACCAACAATGATACGTTTCGGATTTTATCGCATCACAACATAACCACTACAATTATAATTAAGCCATCGTACAGAAAAATAATCAACTTCTGGGAAAGAAACCGTTTTTATAAGGTAGTTCGTCGCGTTAGCTTTCCAACGCTTTGAACGGCGCTTCAAACGAACTTACGGGTCAAAAGTTATGGCCAAAACGATTTCACTATACAAAACCAGAGAGCTGCTACGGCCGCCCGTAGCAGCGGCTACGGCCCGTAGCACTCCCAGGCCAAAATCTCATTTCTTCTTTGTTTCTGGCATCCCAATCCAGAGGGCTACTACGGGCACCCATAGCAGCCACTACGGGCCATAGTAGAGCCCATAATTCCACTTTTTCTTCGTGATTTTGCGCGATCTCTCTTGTTTTTCAGCCTTCCAACATACCCCAAACCCCAAAACATATCATATCATAAGGTACATGAATCAAGGAAATTAAATACATCACAACATCAATTCATCATCTATAAATCACCATTAACACACTTAAGATCATAATTATACCAATGGAATATCAAACATCATAATCAACAATTTCGCCATACTTTTCATCATGCTTTTATTAAATTATCATACAAGACAAAACCTACATCTATATTAACCATCTATCAATCATAATAAAACAGGATTACACCCTTTACCTCAATTCTTAGCAATCGATTTCTCTTCCTTCGCATTTTCTACGGTGATCCCCTTTTTGGTTCTCTGCCTTAGCCCTTTCTCCACGGCTTTTTCTCCAATTTCACGAACGTACCCAATGAACCACCACTCTCTAATTTTCTCTTTTGTCTTTGTTACCCCTAGGACCCTTTTTATGGTATGACTCTTATGCCCTCACTTATTCCCTACAACATTACCATCATGCCTTCATTCTCCTTTTTCACCTTAATATCTATTTTATTATTATTATTATTATTATAATTATTCTAATATTATTATTATTAATAATTTTACAACTTAAATAATAATAACAATATCGCCTAATAATTTAAATTAATAATATTAATCAAATATTACTAATATTACTTTATTAATCATTCTCGCCACACCACCAAATTCTACAACATTAGTCACACACCCCTCACCCTTAAGGTCATTAACACTAAGGTCACTACCTCCTACCGCGGGGTACCCCAATATAACGAAACGCACATAAACACATACGTACGCCCAACCCAAATAATTTCAATTAATTAAAATAAAATGGGGCGTTACAACTCTCCCCCACTTAGAATATTTTCGTCCTCGAAAATTAACTGACGCAAATAACTCAGGATACGACTCTCGCATCCGGGTCTCCAATTCCCAAGTTATAATTCCTCCAACAGTACCTCCCCATACGACCTTCACATGAGCAATCTCCTTGCCTCGAAAGTGTTTCACCTCATGACCATCCATTCTCACAGGTAAAGCCTCCATAATAAGGTTATCCCTTACTTGCACATCGTACATCAGAATCACAAGCGACAAATCTGGAATGTACCTCCTCAACTGAGACACATGAACCACATCATGAAGGCTTGCAAGTGACGGCGACAAAGTAACCTGATAGGCCACCTCTCTTGTCCTCTGTAAAATCTGATATTGACCAACAAAACACGGAGTGAGCTTTCTAAACTTCAAAGCTCGACCAACACTAGATATTGGCGTAACTCACAAAAGCACCTGATCTCCCTCTTGGAACTCAGTGATTTCCTCCTCTTATCATGATAACTCTTCTGACGACTCTCCGAAGCTCTCCTCCTATCTTGGATCATCTTGATATTCTCAGTCATCTCCTGCACAATCTCAGGTCCGAGTATAACACTCTCTCCTGACTCATACCAACAAAATGGAGTTCTACACCTCTTACCATACAACGCTTCATATGGTGCCATTCCAATACTGGCATGAAAATTATTGTTGTACGTAAATTCAATCAACAACAAGTGGTTGTCCTAAGATTCCTCCTTGGTTCAACACACAAGCCCTCAGCAAATCCTCCAAAGACTGGATAGTCCTATCTGTCTGACCTTCCGTCTGCGGATGATATGTAGAACTCAACCTCAATTTAGTACTCAAGGCATTCTGCAAACTTCCCCAAAACCTCGACGTAAATCTCGGATCTCTATCTGACATAATGCTCGAAGGTATCCCCGGGCAACTTTTTCCTTAATGTACGTCTCAGCTAACTTCTGCATAGAATGATTAATCTTCATCAGCAAGAAATAAGTCGATTTAGTAAATCTATCCGCAATCACCTAAATCGAATCATTCCCCTTCGAAGTCTTCGGCAAACCCGACACAAAATCCATGAAAATACTATCCCAATTCCATTCTAGAATATTCAACTGTTACATCAGACCCAAAGGCTTTTTATGTTCAATCTTTGACTTCTGACAAGTCAAACACGCGCAAACAAATTCAACAATTTCCTTTTTCATAACGGACCACCAACACAATTTCTTCAAATCTTGATACATCTTTGTAGCACCGGGATGAATACTCAACCTACTTCGATGTCCTTCTTCAAGAATTTTGCTAGTCAGTTTTAACATCCCTAACTTCATATGTTAGGAGTCATTTTCACACACCAAAATCGTGTCTCTGAATTGCCTATCAATTCCAACTCTCTCGCCATAAGCATCGATATATGCAAGGACTTCCTACTCATAGCATCAGCTACCACATTTGCTTTACCAAGATGGTAACTCGAATCAAAATCATAATCTTTTAGAAGTTCAAGCCACTTTCTTTGCCTCATATTCAACTCTTTCTGATCGAACAAATACTTCAGACTCTCATGATCGTTGAACACTTCAAATTTAGAGCCAAAAAGATAATGTCCCCAAATCTTCAACACGAACACTACAGCTGCTAATTCTAAGTCATGTGTTGGATAATTCATTTCATGAAATTTCAGTTGTCTAGAAGCATAAGCAACAACTTGACTATTCTGCATCAGCTCACCACCAAGTCCCATCTTCGAAGCATTACAATATACCACAAAGGACTCACTCGAATTGTGCAAAAAAAATACCAGAGTAGTCGTCAACTTATTCTTTAATTTCAAAAAACTTTCTTCACACGCAACATTCCACACATAAGCTTGAACCTTTCGAGTCAACTGAGTCAAAGGTAATTCCAACTTGGACAAGCCTTCAATAAACTTGCGATAATAACCTGCTAGCCCAAGAAAACTTCGTACTTTAGTAGCAAACTTTGGTGTCTCCCACTGTAACACAACATCAATCTTAGAAGGATCAACAACAATCCCGCCACTCGAAATCACATGGCCAAGGAAACTCACTTCCTTCAACCAGAACTCACATTTTGACAGTTTTGCATATGACTTCTTCTCTTTCAACACTTGCAACCCAATTTGCAAATGCTCAACATGCTCTTCTTCTGATTTAGAATAGATCGGAATATAATCAATGAAGACCATGACAAACTTATCTAAATACTCATGAAAAATCCAATTCATATACTCCATGAACACACCTGGTGCATTGAATACGCCAAATGACATGACAGTGTATTCATAGTGACCATACCTCATTCTGAAAGCTGTCTTCAGAATATCATCTGATTTAACACGAATCTGATGATAACCAGACCTCAAATTAATCTTGCTGAACCCACAAGCACTTACTAACTGATCCATTAAATCGTCAATTCTCGGAAATGGATATTTATTCTTGATAGTCACTTTATTCAACTGCCTGAAACCAACACACAACCTCATATTGTCGTCTTTCTTCTTAACTAACAACACCAGAGCTCCCCAAGGAGACACACTTGGTCTCACAAATTTCTTTTCCAGTAACTCTTCTAATTGCTTCTTCAATTCCCCTAACTCAGAAGCTGGTATCCTATAAGGAGTCATTGACGCCGGACTCGTACCTAGTATCAATTCCACCGCGAAATCTACTTCACGCTCTGGGGAAAATCACGTATGTCCTCTGGAAATACATCTGGAAATTCACAGACAATAGGTAATTCAACACTTGTAACTTCACAATCAACTTGCAACAATGCAAACCTATCAAACATCAAGGCTTCATCTTCTAGAAGTTCATCCACTTGCTTAGCAGACAACAACATCAGCTCTCTACTATCACCAAACTCAGATCCACACTCTGGAGGCAAGTCATAATTATCCTCAGGAAAAACATCAGGAATTACCACTGGCATACCTCTAGCCATCACATTGATCTCTACTCCCTAAGGAGAAACCATCAATAATACCTGATCGTTCTCCCTCTGAGGTATCCCAACTTAACCGATGGACAAGAAACTCGAATTTGCCTCATCTTCAGCTATAAGAATCTGCATTGATTCAACAAAACAATTTGTAAGCACTTGGCTTAACTCCAAACAATCCAGTGAACACATCATTTAAGCTGTTAAGATGCGTCCATTCCATCTGAAAGCTCAAATGGTTTGACTAAATTTTGGTAAAACATAATATTGGAAAAGATGCTCCAACATGAAGATTTATGCCCAGACCAAAGATGTCGAGTGAAATGTCCTAGCATGATGACTCGACATCATGATCATTATAGCAGGTTTGTTCTAAATCTGTTCCAAGATTTAAGGCGCGATTGGCAGTGGATCAAGAATCAAAGATATGAAGCCCAACTCAGCAGAAGGCTATAAAAGAAGACGAATACCTAATGCAGAAGATAGAGAGTGAGGACGACATAGACTTAGGAATCCTATTTTATAAAGTAGGGTTTAGGGTTTTGAGAGTCGTAGGTTTCTCTTGTAAGTCTCCCTCTGTATCGATTTGATACAATGTGGTAGATATAGGTACTTGTATGGATTCAGAAACCCGTAGGTAATGAATCTGATATTGTTCTTGGATGAAGCTTTGAAGCAAATCCAAGCTAACGTGTTAGTCAAGGATGCTTGACTGAACTTTGTATTGGAAGGGGTGTCTTTCAATAGGGATGATACAGTTATGAGGTATTAACTGTTAGATAATCACAAGTTGTGATTTAGGGAGTGAGATGGGTATCTCTTATCAATTAGATGTGACTTCTAATGATAAAGTCTTCATTGGGTAGTGATAGGTTAGCGTGGGTGCTTTCTGTAAACCTGAGGTTGTTTACATAAAACTATACTACTGATAGTGAATTCTTCTTCCTGGATTGGTATCCCCCAGATGTAGGTGAGTTGCACCGAACTGGGTCATCATATTCTGTGTTGTTTATCATGCTGTAATTTACAGTTCAGTTTTGATTAACATGTTGGATCAGATCTCGTAACATCTGTGTTGCTGCAGTTCTGATATTCAAGGTATCCATCTACAGTTATGTTCCTTGTTTAAATGTTTATGCAGAACAATGTCTTGACATGTGTTAGGACATCTGCTATCTGCAATGCTAGAATTTCAATTGCTATCAGTGCAGGCATCCTATCTGTTTCTGGATGAGATCTTTGGGAGATACTTTCTGGAGTTTAAACAAGGAGGAGTTTTGAAGATCAGATTAATCAACTCAGACATACTCAAGGGTATTAATGGATGTGATGGATGTTTTGGATCGAAGGTAACAACCCGGTGGTTGTTCATGTTGCTGAGGAGGTTCTACAACAACTGCAAGAGAAGTGGCTAGTTTTTCTGTTAAGGTGTCTTATAAGATGTTCTGACATCTTATTAGGGCAAGCAGAATTTGTTCCTTAGTGGTTCCGTTGCATATGTTTCTGATGGAAGAGCTCTAGAATTATGGGATTCTGGAGTTCTTACTGAAGACAGATGGTGGAAGATCTCAATCGTCGGCCTCTATATGTGAAGATATCTGCATCCTTTTATTCCAAAGTCGGGAGCAATGGAATGGAAAGAGTGGTTGGAAGATGTCTGTTATGGTGACTTGGTACTTGGAAGCTTGGTTACATGGTGCAGTTTGAAGTCAGTTGAAGAGGAGGGGAGTTGAGTTTAGGTTTATCAAGTTCTTGCTATGGGAGTTTGATAAATTATTGATCAGCTAAGTTGTCAAAGATACTTGAGAATTCTCTCAAGTCCACTCATAAAGGCGTCTCAGTCGTGCATCTGGAGTCTTCTAGTTATTCTTCTAACTAGAAGGTGTTTCTGTGAAACACAAACCGGAAGAAAGTGGAGGTGATTTATTTTCACCATCCAAAACAGCAAGGAAGGATTCATCTCTCCTAATCCTAAGGGAGGATCCAATCTGAATGGAGTTTTCAGAACTGTTGAGGTAAATAGGATTCGTTCAGAGAGAATCTTAGTTACTTGAGTCAAGGGTGGCAGCCTTGGTATCTCAACAAGTTGTGTGTCAAAGAAGATACTTGCAAAAGATTGAATACTTGATAAGTGTTCATGAAGTGATCTGGTTGAGTGTGGCTTCAATAATGAAACAGGATTATTGAACAAGGATTTAAGATCAATTACTATTTGTGTTACTCACAAGTATTTGATTGATTAGTCTTGTATGTGGAGTTCAAGATTACTAATGTTTAACACGATGTTGGAACATCTCTTTATCTGGTTTATGTAGAATCATGGGAGGGGTATTGTATAAGCTTTTGGATCTATTTCTTTTAGGTGTTGACCTAAGAATCTGCTTAAGTGTGGTGTGGCAGAAGCATCTGATTTCTGGAGAGTTTCCTGGTAAGAAACTGGTCTATACAATGGTGATGTGGAAGATGAAGAAGAAGACATCACAATCTTGATGGATTATTCTTGGATCAGTTTATTTCTGATCTAGGAGTATTAGAGTGCAACAGGTGTGTTCAAGTTGTTACTAGAAGCATCTGGTGTTTGTCTGGAAAGTGTCCTGGCAAGAGACTTGTCCAAAATGGAGTGCTGGTAATGGCACAACTTGGGTCAGTTTATTTCTGGTCTAGGTACTTGGGAGCATGGGATCTTGCTCATTTTGAAGGTCAAGGTTAAGTGGCAGTTATCTCTGACTTTCTACAGACTACTCTACTAAGGAGAGTGGTATTCTTTGGTATGGCTATGGTATAGTCTAGGACTACTTTCTCTTCTGAAGATTCAAATGTGGCAGGTGTGAATTCTTTGGAGTTTCAAAGCAGTTATTCATCAAGGTGTGAGCTTGAATGGAGTACCTATGATAAGTTTAAGAAGGATGGAGGCTATCTACTCAAACTTGGTTGTTGAATCAAGTCTATGAGAGCATGGAACTCTTGTTCTGTTAAAGGGAGGAGGTTCTTCTAAGTGGAAGAAGGAGGAGCTGAATTCAGCTGTTGGATGTCGTATCAGAATGTTCTGACATCAAGCTTAACATCAGAGTCTCCATCAGCTTAAGATAAGGTGATCTACAGGAGAATGGAAGTCATGGATGCTTCAAAAAGGTCTATCTCATGCAGTTTACGGGAGCTGTGGATTGAGAAGATGTTACATGTCTAAGGCTTGGTGGATCCAAGATGTCTTGCTATGGAGCAAAAAATTCATGGAACTTGAAGATTAGATTTCATTGGTGGATCAGTGTATCTTGTAGGAGTTCTGAAGAAGAGTGAGATCAGTCAAAAAGTGGCATTTGGTTGATCTTTAGTGTGCATTCGAGCAAGTTTATTGGAACTAATTACTCTTGGGCAGAAGGGTAATTGGTTGAAAACGTAAGGAGGTTTTGGTCTATCTTGGAGCTTGTGGTAGAAGTTCTAAGTTGAGGATGGAAGATTACCTTCTTTTGGTGGATGGGAGTTTATTTCTCTCTTTAGTTAATGGAGTTCTTATTGATCAAGATGGTGGCGCAGTGTTGTTTGAAGATCTTCAGTTGGATTACTATGCAGATAGTAAGTCCAGTGGTGGAGCATATCAAGAACCATGTTGGTTGGTGTCTATGATATGTGAAGGATGTTCTAACTAATGTTAGAACATCTTCTGGGTTGAATGCTAAGTTCTGAGTGTGGAACTTGACACTCACATCTTGTCTAAGAGGTATTTATCTTATCATACGGGAGAATGATGGGTAAAGGATTGTCTTGGAAGTCTGATGTGAATGGGACATGCTAGAAGTGGATCAGTTTGGTGCTTGTGGAGCAAATGTGCTGAGAATTTCTGGAGCGTGTATACGATATCTGACATCTTTAAGAAGATAACAAACTAAGAGGTAAGGTATCTCTTTGAGGAATGTGGAGCATTCCAGATCAATTGGGTTTCATCTTAAGGAACATGGAGGTCTATACATGAGAATTCAAGAAGAATTTGTGTGGTGTATAGATGGGTTCAAGAAGAAAGGGATCAATGGAGCTTTGATCTTAATCCAAGAGTTTGTTAATTTAGGATTCTGATCCTAATGTAATCTCACGGGAAGCATAATAGTGTTCATGTGTGAGTGATTATTGGTTCTTGTCAGAAGAAGCAATAAGTACAGTTGATGATTGTGTTCAGTAGGTAGGTTGGACAGAGGGTGCGCTCTTGAAGACATGAAGATGCGTATTATGTTTTCCATTCATCTACATAAGTGTTCATTGGAAGAGCACTGGTTATCTTAGATAAGGGGAGTTGCTTTTTGATCTAAGATGTATAGTTGCACTGGTGCAGATTGATTATCAAGATTGTTTGTGGTTTAAGCAGTTTGTGATAGATTGCCTCTGGTGAGGTTGATATGTCAGAAGAGATGTTGTGACACTATCTTACTGGTATAAGTTCTAGGTGAACTTATCAGGTTGTTCAGATTCTGTCATTGGTTTCAATGGATTGAATTAGAAGTGGTACAAGTATCTTGGGAATCTCTGCTGATGGAAAGGTCTTTGGAAGAATTCTGTAGTAAACGAGTTGAATAATTCTGGATTAAGGAAGTGATTCAGAATAAACAGAAGATGGGTGTAATCATAGTCCTGTCTGTGGGGACCATAAATATGACAATATCAGGTTAGGTATCAGAACACTGTTCAGAAGCAGTCTCAAGGACAAGTCAGAACAGGTGGAATCTTTCGAAACTATCTTGACCAGTGGTTATTGCATTCATTGACTAGCCTTTTCTTTCTTTCAATTGGATTAGCTCTATCTACATACCTTCTTAATATTTAAGGAAGATCGAGCTAGAACATCTTTCTTAAGTTGAAAGCAAATGAGTTTTGTCCGTGTGTGCGTGAGCATTATCTGGGTTTGGGCTTGCATGGGTCACTTTTGTTATCTTTTGGCTAAAAAGGGGGAGAATGGCTATGTTGTTGCTATGGACTGGTTGCATGCGTTTGAGCTACTGATCATCTGGGAAATTTCTCAAAGGATGTTATGACATTCTGGGTGCTAACATCTTGGGTAAATTGTGTTTTGTCATCAGAGTTAAGAAGCAAGTGTGTATTCTGTGTCACAAGGGAATGAAGAGATTATCTTATCTCTTCTTCCACTGCATGCACCATCAAGTTGAAGAATGTTTTAGCCAAAATTTGTCAAAAGGGGGAGATTGAAAGCTCAAATGGTTTGACTAAATTTTGGTAAAACATAATAGTGGAAAAGATGCTCCAGCATGAAGATTTATGCCCCAAACCAAAGCTGTCGAGTGAAATGTCCCAGCATGATGACTCGACATCATGATCATTACAACAGGTTTGTTCTAAATTTGTTCCAAGATTTAAGGCGCGTTTGGTAGTGGATCAATGATCAAAGATATGAAGCCCAACTCAACATAAGGCTATAAAATAAGACCAAGACCTAATGCAGAAGACAGAGAGTGAGGACGACATAGACTTAGGAATCCTATTTTGTAAAGTAGGGTTTAGGGTTTTGAGAGTCGTAGGTTTCTCTTGTAAGTCTCCCTCTGTATCGATTTGATGCAGTGTGGTAGACATAGGTACTTGTATAGATTCAGAAACTTGTAGGTAATGAATCTGATATTGCTCTTGGATGAAGCTTTGAAGCAAATCCAAGCTAACGTGTTAGTCAAGGATGCTTGACTGAACTTTGTATTGGAAGGGGTGTCTTTCAATAGGGATGATACAATTATGAGGTATTAACTGTTTGATAATCACAGGTTGTGATTTAGGGAGTGAGATGGGTTTCTCTTATCAATTAGATGTGACTTCTAATGATAAAGTCTTCATTGGGTAGTGATAGGTTAGTGTGGGTGCTTTCTGTAAATCTGAGGTTGTTTACATAAAACTATACTACTTATAGTGAATTCTTCTTCCTGGATTGGTATCCCCCAGATGTAGGTGAGTTGCACTGAACTGGGTCATCATATTCTGTGTTGTTTATCATTCTGCAATTTACAGTTCAGTTTTAATTAACATGTTGGATCAGATGTCGTAACATCTGTGTTACTGCAGTTCTGATATTCAAGGTATCAGTCTAAAGTTATGTTCCTTGTTTAAATGTTTATGAAGAACAATGTCTTGACATGTGTTAGGACATCTGTTATCTGCAATGCCAGAATTTCACCATCCAACATGATCCCATCTAGTATCAACAAGAGATTAAGGGTGACCAGTTTCTCAATTTGTCAATAGACAACCGACAATCATGGTGGGGTACAAACCGTCTTTACCAAACAATAATAGTGTCCAACAACACACTGAGCCACCATTCCACACTTGAAGCATCTTGGAGAAACACAATCTTCTATCCAACTTGTTTCATTCTCAGCCTATAAATGGAAAACAAAACAAGCATCGACAGTGTTTTCAAACACATGTTTCATACTAGGGAACAAACATAATTAAACAACCTGGTCGGACGGACCGACCTGCTCTGATACCACTAATGTAACACCCTTCTAACCCCAAAGAATATTTCACGGATTAATAAGGATTATTCAATGTAACTCACCACTCAAGGGTGTCACACTTCATATCTAACATCCATAATAATCATCCTGCTCTATAACACAGGTTACAGCATCTATAACATCATTTTCTTTTATAACTTCAACACATAATTTGAACTTCGCAGCGGAAACATACTCATAAAATAAACTTCATTCATCTTCATTATACCAAAATATCTTAGTCTCGTCAAAAATTGAAATTGAAATTAATTTAACATCTCAAACTCTTGAAATGAGTTAACAAAATAATATATCATCCGAATTGGAATTACAATAGTTCGACATCTTCAAAGTCATCATAAAATGTTAGTCAAGGAAACACAACATTTGCATAACTAGTGTTCCCAACCTAATGTTACATATCAGAGCAAGACACCTTCTAATGAACGAAAACTAATAAAGTACTCCAAAGCTATCTTCAATGCTTATACAAGCTACTCCGGAGCATCTGCGTGATACCCACGTGGAGGCAACATTCAAACAGGCAGGGTGAGTAATCACAATTTATTATGAAAGATATAAGGAAGAGACGTAATAGTAACATCATCATCATATTAATACATATCATTTATCAACGAATCATACTCACATCTATACACCATAATAGCACTTATACATATTTCGTCATAAAACATCATATTATCACATGGTCTCAAATATCATTATATCACATCTCATCAATAAAACTCATGTAAATGCCATATATCAATAACATAGCGACATAGTTAATATATAATGCAATGAGACTCACAACCTGACTCAATGCTTATGCATGTGGTACCAATTCGATCCCTTTTTCATGATCATAATTCCCGTTGGAATTTCTGTATAAGTCGCTCACACCCCACATGGGTACACGACATCTGTGATCGCTCACACCCCACACGGGCACACGAACACCCGTAATCGCCCACACCCCACATAGGCACATGATTACCTCAACAACAACAATAACACGATTCTATTTCAAGGAATCCGGATAAAGCGCTCACACCCCACATGGGCACACGACTTATCATGCAACTTATGCAACATGATATGTATTCAAAGACAACATACAATGATGACCAATGCATATAACTATCATACAGCCAATGCATCACACCACAATGCAATGTGCAAAGAACAACAACATCAAGCATAATTACCAACACCTCCATGGTAAAGGTACTCTGCCAATACTGGTCACCATACACCAGCATACATACAGTAATAATTCAACAACAACAGTTTACATCATAGCAACCAACAACGATACGTTTCAGATTTTATCGCATCACAACATAGCCACTACAATTGCAATTAAGCCATTACATAGAAAAATAATCAACTAATGGCACATAAACCATTTTTATAAGGTAGTTCATTGTGTTAGCTTTCCAACTCTTCGAACGACGCTTCAAACGAACTTACGGGTCAAAAGTTATGGCCAAAACGATTTCACTGTACAAAACCAGAGAGCTGCTACGGCCACTCGTAGCAGCGGCTACGCCCGTAGCACTCCCAGGCCAAAATCTCATTTTTTCTTTATTTTTGGCATCCCAATCCAGAGGGCTACTATGGGCACCCGTAGCAGCCACTACGGGCCATAGTAGAGCCCAGAATTCCACTTTTTCTGCGTGATTTTGCGCGATCTCCCTTGTTTTTCAGCCTTCCAACATACCCCAAACCCCAAGTTTTAACCTCTAACAAACTGTTTACCTTGGAAATTGGTAAACAACCGCTGATCTTCTAAAACAATAAAGTTCTAGTAACTTACAGGATCGATCAGATTGATCCTAGGACATGTGCTATGAGTGTATTTAAAATGTTACACAAATGCATAAAACAAACCTTTCGACCATGCTGGCACACAAAAAGGACGTTTTGAAATGTAAATAAAAAGTGATAAAAGGCAGGAAAATGTTTAAGTCGAACAAGAAACTTAGAGAAAGCAATGTAAAAGCAAATTCGCTGAAAGACTGAAGTTTAAATGATAAAGAAAATGCATAAAGTCTTGAATAAACTGCAGAAATGTAAATGCTTAAAGGTAAAGGCTTCTTAATGTAAAAACTGCAAAGTAAAAACTTTGTAATATGAAATGCTTGGAAATGACAGACTGAATTAAAGGACTTCAAAATAAAGGATCTAAGGTAAAGACTTCAAAGTAAATTGCATTGCAATGAAAGATAATGGTGATTACAATCACATACATTCTCGCTTCCTCTTTTCTCTACACGCTGGATACTTTGAGTGATTTCAGAGTTACTTGTACAACACGATTTTTTCACACATTCTAACTCTAGAACTAACCTATTTATAATACTCTAAAATAACCACCACTTGACGGTTTACTCCTAGAACACGCCACTTGGCACTTTGCATGTCTTCAACTCTGGATATTCGCCACTTGTCCTCTTTTCAAATTCAAATAGTAGAATTTCCCTCCAATAATTAACTGTAACTGCAGCGCATTATCCATAGCCATTTTACCCTGTCGAATTGACTCTTTGGACTTGGACATGTTTGAAGTCTAAAAATCATTCTCTTTGACTCAAGCTTTCAACAAATATGGTCGAAGCCTTCTGGTCGAAGCCTTTTTCTCCTTTAGCTTATTATTTTAAAGAATAATTTCTTTAAAAGCCAAATCTATTTGAAATCATGTAGCGTCGAAATTAGGAGCTAACAAATTGCCCCCAAAAATTTCCTTTCACCAGTATTGGTAGGAAGGTCATTTTTTGATAGAGCCATTTTCGACGCTTGCGCATTTGACTATGAGAAGACGTGGTCATAACTGACCAACCCACGATCTAGAAACTATTCAGTTTCTTTCAATCACGCTTCTGATGTCATATCATAATGGAAAATCTTTAAACGTCTTTTCCGCCGCATCCTTGAACAGTTTTCATCATCACCTTTCTTGGAACTAGACATTTGCAGTCTGATCATAACTGCCACCATTCAAAAAAATTTGCAAAACAGACACGCGTCCCACTACCCATTTTGCTCCATTGGTAGATTGTCAACCTTTCTAACTTCCAAACGCCTATAAATACCCTTTTTCCATAACTTATTAAACTTTTGCATTCAAAATTTATTGCAACCCTATTTCTTCATCCTTCAAACTCTCTCAAGAAAACCCAGAACGCATTCTCACTTTTCTTCAACTTCCAACAATGGCGTCTTCACAAACCATCCCCCAAGAAACAAAAGGTCAAAAAGGTAGAGCCACACGGTTCAAGCAATCCCTTCCACCATTCTCGAACATTCCAGGACCCAAGGTGGTGAAGAATTAACAGTTCATGTTAGAACCCCTTCTTGCGGAAGCGATGAGCATTTACGAGTCTCAGGTAATGATTCCTCTCATTGTTTCTGATAAACCTTACGCTTTATGTGGCCCTTTAGCTGATGTTAAACCCACCGATGAAAAACTTAGTGAGTTTTTCCCTTCTTACCGTAAATCAAGACCTTTAGGGCAAAAGAGCAACCCTAAGGAGGATGAAGCTTCCCCTGATACACCCACCTTGACTAAGATGGATCTTAGGTATCTTCATGATGGTACTAGATTGGTAAGAGCTGTTAACCAGTAAAAGGATTTTGACCTTTGGATGACCAGAATGGAAAAGGTCAAAGCTAATCATTGGAAAACCATTGGAATTTATGATCTGCTTATGCTGTCGAAGACCAATATTCCTTATTGTTTGCACCTGCTAGCAGCATCACTTTACTTTTGGGATAGTACCCACTACACTTTTCATCTTCCTTGTGGGATGGTTACCCCCACACTCTTCGACCTGGCTGCCATTGCAGGGCTTCGACCATATGACATTTCATATGATCCTGAAACTGATGCAGAAGATACCATAGGGATCTCTGATTCCAAGCTTACATACACCCACTTCATAAACCACCACAAACGTGACACTAAAGAAATAACTGACAAGGAATACATTGCATTCCCCACCGTATGGTTCTCGAGATATATATTTTGCTCAAAATCCCTACAGGTGGCCAAGAAATATCTCACTCTGGCCAACGAACTTCACAACAACAGAGAAGTTTGCCTTAGTGGGTTAATTTTGGCAAACCTCTATGAGTCTCTCAGCGAAGGGGCAGCTCGACTCAAAGACATGGAAGCCCAGGGCACTGTACACCTGAATGGCCCCCTCTGGCTGCTCCAATTATGGCTTAATGCAACTTTCAAAGCTAGCCTTCCCAGGAAAGGGCAAATCGATGAGGCCTCTGCTGAAATCAAAGAAATGAGGGTCGAAGGTACTCGCCTGGTGAAACTCACACCCAATGATGATAGGGAAACTCTCAAAGGAGCCTTCTCCAGTTACATTATGATGTTTGCCAAGCGGTATGATTTCACACCCAGTATGGCCCCTTTTGCTGAAAGAAAATGTGGACCTGAGTGGTTTACAGGGCCAATCCCTAATTCATCCAAAAAACTCCATGCTGAGTCTGTTTCAATCTGGGAAGCCTTTTTGATTCCTAGATTTATCATTCAGAGGCTGAATCTTGGAAGAGATATGGCAGCCTTGATTGCTTACTAACCAAACCTTGTTTCTCGACAGTTTGGGTTGGCTCAAATTTTCCCCAAATGTATGTATGAGAAAAAAGGCCACGTAGTCCTTCATACTGCCAGTTTTGATGAAGGAGGTGCTGCAATCCCTTTCGAACGGTGGAACGTGAGAAAAGCAACTATTTCCCCTGTGCACTTTCAACCCACATTTTTGTGCACTAAACCATTTCACAACTGGTGATCGAAGTACTATAGTGAACAATTTCTTGATGTTGCTGCCTTCTCTTCATTACTTGACCATGCTTTTCTTGATGTGCAGGAGAAAACCAAGAAGAGTAAGTTCATTCATGTCAAAGAAATTCAGGCCTTCCAAAAGTACTTTAAAACTGTTTATCGACCAGATGATATTAGTCGAATCGTTCGTGAGGCTGCTGTCACTTTGAAGGAGAAATTTCTACAAAAAATGGATCAGTTGAAAATCCCTTCAAACGTTCCTCTTGAGAAACGTTATGAGGTGGCTTTTGAACTCTTTCCTCCCAAGTTCCCTCGACTGCCTAACGCTGATTTTGGAGTGGCACTTGCCCCCCCCCATTTCCATACTGGTTTGTCTGTGGTGAGCACCTAAAACTCCTTCAATAGTAGTCTCAACCAAAAGCCCAACAGGTGGTTGCGACTAAACGTACGCTGGACAGTTTCAAAGGACACCTTCATATAGGGGTCGAGGATGTTCGTGTTGAATCCAAAATATATGAAGGTTTGAGGCCCTCGATTTGTATTTTTAACTAACCACTCAATTATTAATCTTTTAATAATCATATGTCCTTCAGCTATGGCCAGGAAGACCATCTCATCGAAGGGTGTTGCAAGAGTTGAAAAGGAAACTGAAGGCACAAAGGTATTTCATATCCCTTGCCTAAATCTTTTTGTGTAACCAACTTCAAATATTTGCATCACTTTTTAGACTGCTCGAAAACCTCCAACGCCTTCAAAAAAGGGCAAAAAAGGTGCTCAAACAGTTTTCCCTTCAGATGCTGATGATGAATCCCCTGAGGAGGCAGTGGCTAAAAAGAAAAGGAAGCTTACCAAAGCTTATGGAGCTACCAACCAATCCTCCTCAAAGGCAGCCAGAATTCTTGAGAAGACACCTGCCGATAGTGGTGTCAAGAAACAACTCTCCCAGATTGCGTCGAAAACGACTGCTGGTGATCCTGAGAGCGCAAACTCAAGTTCTGATGCCGCAACTGTACAGGTATGCACACTATCTTTACTCAGCATTTGCATTCCTTATTCAGATTTCTTTCAATCTTATTCTCTTTACTTGTGGTCTTCAGGCTGATGTAGGTGGTTCTAATCCACCACAAACTTCATTCAGCTTTGCAACAACTATCCTGAATAGCCAAGGTGAGCCAACTTATCACCCTACTTCTGACCTTGGTTCTGGATATAGTTCACTGAGTGAAATTAACCAACCTATTCCTCTTACAGTTTCTCCTTCAGAAGCAGATGAAACAAACAAAAACTCGCCCACCAGGACCAACACTCAGCAATCCCAAACCGATGGCTCTGAACATGAAGAGGGTGATGTTTATAACCAACAACCTCTCGACCATACAGAGACCATTGCCATGGACGTAGAAGGAAGGCCAATTGAAGAGGAAGAAGAGGAGGTCAAAAATGAAGAAGAATAAAAAGAAGAGAGGGAAAGGACTGAGCAGGATCAGACCCATTCACCTGTGGCTGAAACAGGTCCTGTCAATAATCCAACTCCTGGGCCTACAGTCACTTCGACTACTGGAGGATCCCCCACTGGAGACCCACTGGCTGCCCTTAAATGGTCGAATCCTCGAGAGTATGCCAGAATGATACTTGGGAAGAAGTACAGCTCTTCAGGTACTAGCCTTAGTACTTCGACCAATTCTGGGGGTCCAGCTCCAGATGACTTTGCCAGCCCTATCCTTCAAAAGATCAAAGACAAATTCTTCAAGGGAGACATCCACAATGTCTTACTTTCAGATCGAACTGCTCCTCTCTTCCTGAAAGATAGCCTCAAAAAACTGGACCTTTCGACTCTTAGTAAAGATGTGTCTGAATTCCTTGTGGAGTTAACTGCTTTAATAAATCAGATGTCTGAGGACTTTAAACTTCTTCCCAAGATCCAACACACCATTGAAGTTACAACTGGACTGGAACGTTCAGCTTGGGATGAAGCACACGCATCAGAAGCTAAGGTCGAAAGTCTGGAGATTGACCAAAACAAAAGGCAGGCAGAGATAGAGTCGAACCAAAAGGACATTGATACCTGGAAGCAGCAAATTGAAGAATTGCAAAACAATATTTCTAACGCTGAAAAGTGCAACCTTGAGCTGAAAGACTTCGACGATACTGAAATGGCCAGAGAGCTAAAGCGCACTATAGACTTCCTTGATAAGGCCCAAACGCTTGAAAAGGAACTTTCAGCAGCTAAGCTCAACAAAGCTCTGTGTGAGAAACGCCTTAAGACTCACAAGGTCAACTTTCTTGAGTTGAAGTCGAAGGTCCCTTTTTTATTGTCCTATGATTTCTTATTTGTAGTTCTTTTTCTTTTTGATCATCATGTTTTCTGGCCCTTTTGAGGCCCTATGTAAAGACAATCTCAATGCCCCCTGGCATCTATCTAAATACTTCTGTTTGCTATTGGCTCTTCGACTTGCAAAATCTTTGATAAAATCATGGCGCATTTTCTCTTAAACTTTGCTAATCTTTGTAATTAAAGTACTCTGCCTCTTTTCTTGGAAATCATGAAAATACCGCAGCTTTTAACAGCTTAGTGTTCCAACGGTACAAGTTTCTATTCCATAAAGGAATATTAATGCGTGACCCTAGGGTATATTCCCAAGAGCAATTTCACGTGTTTCCATTGTTGACTGGCCAATCCTTACAAGGCTTTGCCTCTATAAAATCCTCTTCACATGAGCCATATTTTGTACCCACTGAAGCAAGCATGAGTACTTCCTCAAAGAAGGCAGTGACCAAAAAAGTGGCTGAGGAGACAAAGAAAGTTGAGGCAACAACTACTGCCTACAATGATACTTCAACTGGAGCAACCTCTCGCGCCAAGAAGCGAGAAACTAAGATGAAGGTCCCCAAGAAAGGACATTCCAAAGCACAAAACTCTGATAATGAAGCTGACGAAGATTATGTCACCTTCCTCAACTCTATTAATTGGAGAGACTATGAATGATCTTTCTCCTAGGTTTCATGTTGTTGTACTTGTTTCCTTTCCTTTGTATGCCATTTTGGCCTCACATGGCCTATTTTGGCTTTTACAATTTTAATAAGACTTATGTTCTAATATGAATCTCTTGCAAAATAGGCTTATATTTTTTCAAATATTTCCCATTTACCCTTAAGACTCTTAGATCACCCTCAATCTCCTGAACCTCATAAGCATTATTACTGAATGCCTTAATAATTCGAAAGGGACCTTCCCACTTAGGGGATCACTTCCCTAAAGATCTGGTCTTTCGATCCATAGGCAAGATCACTTTCCACACCAATTCCCTAGCTAAAAAGGTTTTAATCTTGACCTTTTTGTTATAAGACTTCTCCACCCTTTTATTTTGCCTTTTCAGTAACTCCAACGCATGGAGCCTTTCTTCGTCTAAATCCATTAACTCATCAAGCATCATATTCCAATAAGACTCATATGGGATCTCATGATGCCTTTGGATCCTTATGGAATGAAGATGAATTTCTATAGGCAAAACTGCATCATGACCAAATGTCAGTCGAAATGGGGTAGTATTAGTTGCCTCCTTTGGGGACGTTCGACATGCCCAGAGTATTTGGTCCAGAGTTTTATGCCAATTTCTTGGCCTTTTTCCCACATGTTTTCTTATCAACCCAATAACTACTTTATTTGTCGCTTCGACTTGGCCATTAGCTTGAGCATAATAAGGTGTGGATGTTAAAAGCTTGAATCCCATTTCTTTAGAAAACTCTTGCATTTTTCGACCAGTGAAGACTGATCCTTGGTCTGTTGTAATTGTCTCTGGGATTCCAAACCTATAGATGATGTGTTTCTGGATAAATTCAATCACATCTTCTTGATCAACATTTGGTAAAGGGATAGCTTCGACCCATTTGGTAAAATAATCGATACCTACCAAAATGTACTTATGATTTTTAGATGATGCTGGTCGAATTTCTCCAACCAAATCCAAAGCACATCCTCTAAAAGGCCAAGGTTTCACTATAGAGTGTAATTCACTTGCAGGGACGTGTTGAATGCCAGCGTAAACTTGACATTCCTGACAACCCTTAGCAAATTCGATACAATCTTTTAACATGGTAGGCCAATACATGCGTTGTCGAAATAACAACCATTTCATTTTATGGCCTACCTGATGTGCCCCACACGTCCCACCATGGACAGTCGAAAGGGCCAAGTACGCTTCTGCCTCACTAAGGCACTTAAGCAATACTCCCTCAGGAGTCTTTTTGAATAATTCATTACCCAACAAGACATAACTCAAAGCTTGATACTTGATTTTCCTTTCTGTCGAAGATATTGGATTTTTTAGATAATCTACTATAGGTTTTCTCTAATCCTTGTCAGTTATGCTATCAACTGCCAGAATTGCAAAATTATCTTCATCAGCGTATCCAAGCTTAGTTTCTTCCAAATCTGATGGGGCTAATCCTACTGACACCACCCTTCCTCTGACTTCAACTTCGATTGCATCTTGTAATTTGTCTTTCGAAACTTTATACCCTGATGTAATCTGAGCCAAGTCATTAGCTACCTGGTTTTCCAGTCTAGGGATGTGTCGAAAACTAACTGCGTCGAACTTTTTCAACAGTTGATTCACAACTACAAAGTACATAATCAAGTTTTCTTTTATGCACTTGTACTCCTTGGTAACTTGTTTTATGACCATTTCTGAATCTCCCATTATTTCGACATGAGTTGCCCCCAATTCCAACAATACTTCAAGTCCAGCAATTAAAGCTTCATATTCAGCTTCGTTGTTTGAACAACAGCCTTCAATTTTATACTTAAGTGTTGTTGGAATTTTATTAGGAGAAATAACAAGCACTCCTATGCCTGTCCCATCTTTGTGGCTCGACCCGTCGAAATATAACTTCCAAGGTTCCACTTCAAGATAGTTCAAAGGGGTCTCATTTGTAGAATGGTCAACTATAAAGTCTGACACTACTTCTCCTTTAACAACATTTAAAGGCTTATAAGTTAAGGAATATTCAGTTAATGCTAATGCCCATTTTCCAATTCGACTATGCAAAATAGGTTTGGACAACATATGTTTAATAACGTCATAACGAGAAGAAACATAAACATCAACTGGTTTTATATAATGCTTCAATTTTGTACAAGAGTAATATAAACATAAACATAATTTTTCAATCATGCTATATCTAGTTTCTGCATCATTTAGAACTCTACTAAGGTAATAGACGACCCTTTCGACACCATCATCATCCTCTTGAGCTAACATGCTCCCTAAAGTCCTATCTGGCGCAACAATGTACAATCTCATACACTTATTGCCACAAGGTGGTGAGAGAATCGGGGGGTGACTCAGGTACTCTTTGATTTTGTCAAAGGCTTTCTATTACGTTTGCCCCCAGTCGAACCCATCCTTGCTAGCTCGAAGCAATGGCGAAAAGGCTTGCGTTTTCCCACTCAAGTTGGATATAAACCTCCTCAAGAAATTTATTTTGCCCAAGAGAGACTATAATTCCTTCTTTGTTGATGGCGTTTTTGCTTCCATAATGGCTTTGGTTTTATTCTGGTTAATTTCGATCCCCTTCTTGTGGACCACAAAGCCTAAGAAATCCCCTGCCTGCACATAAAAAGCACGTTTGAGAGGATTCATTTTAAGACCATGCTTTCTCATCCTTTCAAAGGAATGTCGAAGATGGCTTAAATGATCTTTTCCTGAAAAAGACTTAACAACAATATCATCAATATAGATTTGCATAAAAGTCTCAATAAAATCATGAAAGATCGAATTCATTGCTCGCTGGTAAGTTGCCCCAGCATTTTTTAGACCAAAAGGCATTACTACCCATTCATAAGTGCCTAATGCCCCTGGACATCGAAAAGCAGTTTTTGGGACATCTTCCTCAGCAATGAATATTTGGTTATAACCAGAATAACCATCCAACATACTCAAGTATTCATGTCCTGCAGCAGAATCAATCAACATTTCTGCCACAGGCATATCATATTCGTCTTTAGGGGTTGCAGAATTTAGATCTCTAAAATCTATACAGACCCTTAAAGAACCATTCTTTTTAATGACTGGTACAATATTAGCTAGTAATTCGACATACCTAGCTGTACGGATGAACTTGCATCTAAGTAACCTTCCAATTTCGTCTTTGATCTTTGAAAGGATTATTGGGGCAAACCGTCTTGGATTTTGCTTGATTGACTTTTTCCAAGGTATGATTGGCAACTTATGTTCAACAAACTCTCTCCTCAAACCAGACATTTCGTCATAGTCCCAAGCGAAGCAATCCTTAAATTCCTTCAATAGTTGGACCATTTCGACTTTGAGTTGTGGGTCAAAGTTAGCACTAACATAAGTAGGCCTTTTTACTCCCCTTTCACCCAAGTCAATTTCTTCCAAAGGATATTGTGCCAGCATTCTAATATTATCTGACACTGGATCCCTTTCAAAACCCAAAGGCTCATTATCATAAATAGCATCAAGCCTTTGATTTTGGTCTTAGATTTGAGACCCATCAGGTGGTTCAGGCTCAAAGTCCTTACCAGGGCCTACTTCACAAATTTGAGTTGTGGCTTCGATAGCCATGTAGTTGTGTGCAGCCTCCAAGGCCGCTTATAACTTAGATTCGGCCACATAGGCCGAAATTCTTTGTAGTGTATCGAATTCAGTCATTGTTACTGAATTCACTTCCCCCGCCAGTGGGGTCTACATCAGGCTCCCCACAGTATGGGACATTGCCTTCTTCCCTTGTGACCTCTCTATCCCATCGAAATCCCTCCACAGGGTGCAGGTGTAATGAGCAGAATGCATGGTCATCTGGGGTGAAATCAAATTCTGCTGGAGTACAAGGCGCAATATGCGCCAAGTTTTTGTCAAACTCGACACCATCAACATGATTAACAGGCACCTTAAAGTACCCTTGATCACCTTCAATGTTTTCTAATATACCATCAGGTCTCCAGATTGTGATCCGCTGGTGCATTGACGAAGGTACTGCTCCAACACCATGGATCTATTCCCTCCCCAGCAGAAGGTTATAGTTAGCTTTGCTTTTGACTACCATAAACAAGGTAGGTCTTGTTACTGTTCCCACAGTTAAATCAACCTGCAGAACGCCAAGAGTGGTACCAATTTTCCCTTCATAGTTAGAAAGGACCATGTTGTGGGGCTTAAGATCAGATTCGAATTTACCGATCTTGCTTAGTAGGAAATGTGGCATTAAATTGACTGTAGCCTCACAATCCACCAAGATTTTATTCACAACCACGTTCTCTACTTTCCCTGTAATGTACAGAGGTTTCAAGTGCCCTTTCATGGCCTCAGTTGGTCGTTCAAAGAAAGCATTATGTTCCTCGACACAGCCATTGTTCATCACATAATAGCACACAGGTTGGTGCGCTACCATTTCAGCCTCAGCGTTGGCATCCAAGTTTTCTACTTCAGTTATCCTATCATATTCTCTTGGCATTACTGAAACCACATTAACAATGATGTTTAAAGAGGCATCAGAGTCGGAATCGAAGTTGTGAGTCGAATCTTCGTCTTCAGCTGCTTCAACTGCAAACCTCTCAGCTTCTTCCTTCTTGGAAGTAAACAACCTACACCCCACAGGCATCTTATTTGTTATTTTTGTCCCAACATCTTTATTGCTAGCAGGCAGAACGTTGGTACTAGTTTCAGTTCCTTCGTCTTTGTTCCCTTCTCCACTGAGACCTAGACATAGGATTTTTGCCTTTGTAATTCTCAGAAATATAGGCAGCTTTATTGGAGGACTTGAATTCTTTCCGGTACTCCATTGAAGAACCTCTAGCTACGTCGAAATTCTTCCATCTTTGTTTCCCTTTCCCTACTACTTCAACTGGTTTGACCCACTTTCCAGTTGGTACCTCACTGCTAGGCTTGAAAGTAGCTTGCTTAGCCCTTGGCATTTGTGGCCTTTGGCCATATTGTTTTTTAGTAGCTTTCCTTGGGTCGAAACACCCTGGCCTTTGAGCAGCTCTTTTCTCACGTCCAGATTTGGCTTCTTTCCCCGCTTCGAGGCAATGAGCAGTTTCTCTGTCGAAGATAGCACTGCATCGAGGGCACAACATGACTTCAGAGTTCTTTCCTTAGTACCTGTGGAGAAAATCAACAATGGTTTCTTCTTATCTGGGATAAGCCAGCTTGTTGCAGTCTTCTTGATGAACCTGTTCATCAATATCCGTGGCTTGTCCGTTAGTCACTTCGACCATGTTTATGTCAACTTCATATTTTAAGCGCATTTTGGAGAAGTTGACATCAAGGTCTTCAGCAGCCTCATCCATCTGTCTGAAATGGTCAGCAGTCTCTTTTGTTACCATCTGCAATTTTGATGCTTCAGCTTCGTCATGGATCTCGACTGTAGCCTCAGCGTCGAACCTTTGAACCTCAGAAGATGTCCTAAAGTAGTATTCAACAGCCATACATATCAAATGTTCGAGCTGGCAGCCATCCATTTCCTCTACTTCTCTAATGAACACAACATCATTGGTAAGGTCTTCAGTAACCTCCACCACTGTGGCGTTTCTGCCAAGAGCTTCATTAGTGCTAACACTGTCGGAGCTGTTGTCAGATTCCTCAGCTAATTCGACCATGTTAACCTCATGGGGCTCTGTGTAATTTGCTTCAGCTACTTCAAGAGGGTTGGTATCAATCTTCATCTGGGTCTTAGTTTTCTCCCCAAATTTGAGTCTGCCTTCCTGAATAGCATTCTGCACCAGATCCCTGAAAAGAAAACATTGAGAAGTTTTATGACCCAAATAATTATGGTATTTACAAAAGCCTCTTTTTTTTCTTTGCTCTAAAGGTGGTATTTTAGCACCAGGAGGCACTAGTATTTGACCATCCGTAACTAACAAATAAAAAATTTCGTCACATTTAGTGATGCCGAAAGTGTATGTTTTCTTTGGGAACCTATCGTTCTTTTCGGTTTCGACAGGGTTTTTCCCATTTGAAGGGACTAATAATTTACAAGAATAAGGAAGACCTTGCTTAAGTTCAGCAAGATCTATTTCACTTTCGTCGAACCTAACAGGCTCGTCATACAATTCTTCGATGCACTCCTGGTATTCGACATAAGCTACCTTCTTGTTTTTGTTCACCCTAGCTTTCTCATCCTTGAGACGCTCTAACTGTCGAACTCTTTCAGCTAACTGGGCCATATCCCTTAGATACTGGGTGTCCAGTTTTTTCCTGATAAAGTAATCAAGGCCACCAGCGGCCATTTCAACAAGTTCATGCTCAGGAACTTGTGTAAAGCACCTAGCCTTAAGTAGTCGAAACCTGTTCAAGTAATCATCTATTGGCTCATTGAGCTTTCGTTTCACACTAGCCAATTCTTTCAAACTAATTTTAGTCTGCCCCATGTAAAATTGCTCATGGAACAAACGTTCTAACTGGGTCCAATTACAAATCGAACCAGATGGTAACGTAGTGAACCACGTGAATGCATTTTTAGTGAGGGAACTAGGGAAATACTTCACCCTTAGACTCTCATCATTCGCAATCTCACCAGCTTCGATCAGGTAGCGCGCCACATGTTCGACGGTAGATTCTGTAGTATCTCCTGAAAACTTAATAAACTTTGGTATTTTCGTCCTGGGGGGTAATTCAGCCTGGAGTATATAGTCTACTATAGGCGAAGTGAAGTTTGGCCTAGAAAAACCCATATTCAGGCCATTTCGAGCCATTATTCTCTCGACCGTGGCTGCCAAATTGTTCTCTGCTGCTACATTATTGTGTCGAACCTGATTCACCACATGATCAGCGTTTTGATTTCTGTTTACTAACACCATCCTTGGTTCCTCCTCTTCAAGTATAGGTATTTGATTCCTATGAGGCATCTCCCTAGGTGGTTCGACCAACTATGGATTCATCGGATTCACTTGTTGAGCGTTTTCCCTCATCCCGACTCCTTAATTTTGGTGTTGAACAGGAGCGGGCATTCCCATAAATTATGTTATACGCGCCATCTGGGTTGTCATCATTTGATTGGTTTGAGTAGTATTCTGGATCAATGGCTGGAAAATCTCTCCCATTGTCTGAGACAAAGTATGTACCATTTGCATGTTGCTCTCATCCATCTGTTGCCTCAAATATGCTGCAGATTCATTTGTTAAGTTGGGTCCTTGAGCAGAAAATCTCAAACCTATGGGCTGGTTGTTTCGACCCATGTTAATTCCAGAACCTGACTCCTGTAAAGGGGAAGAATCACATTCTCTGAAAATATTGGGGGTGCAGTATGCAAATTATGCATCATTACCGTTGGCATGCCATAGATTGGATTCCTAGGCAAAGGCTGTGAAAATCCTGGGGGAGGAAACTGCTTATACGTCGAACTTCCTCCTGGTGGAGTCTGAGGATTTGTCACTGATGGGCCAATGTACTCCAGGACTGGCTATGTGTAAGGCCTCACATATGACGCCCCTGGTCCTGCTGTCCAAGGCGTTGGCTCTGTCACCATGGCTAACACTGTTGACCCTCCTGTCGAAGGAACTGGAGTTGGCACCACAGTACTTCTTGGTATTTCTTGAGGAACGATGGTGCTGTTCTGAGCGCTTGAACTGCTTGGTTGAGGATTCGTCCCAGTAGAACTGGGATTTCGATTTCCTTGGCCAGATGCCATTTTCCTCGTGTTTCTTCTCTTTGGTCTATATTCGTTTGAATTGGCTACCTTTCCACTTCTCAAGTGCATACAATGAAGTTTGCCACAATCTCGACCAATGAAACAAAAAATTACAAAAAGGCAGTTATAAAATTTCCTTTTGAGAGTTATTTAAAAGTTATAAACTTCCAAATACACGTTTAGCACTGCCCCACTGGGCGTGCCAATTTGTTTACCTTGGAAATTGGTAAGCAACTGCTGATCTTCTAAAACAATAAAGTTCTAGTAACTTACAGGATCGATTAGATTGATCCTAGGACATGTGGTATGAGTGTATTTAAAATGTTTCACAAATGCATAAAACAAACCTTTCGACCATGCTGGCACACAAAATGGACGTTTTGAAATGTAAATAAAAAGTGATAAAAGGCAGGAAAAATGTTTAAGTCGAACAAGAAACTTAGAGAAAGCAATGTAAAAGCAAATTCGCTGAAAGACTGAAGTTTAAATGGTAAAGAAAATGCATAAAGTCTTGAATAAACTGCAGAAATGTAAATGCTTAAAAGTAAAGGCTTCTTAATGTAAAAACTGCAAAGTAAAAACTTTGTAATATGAAATGCTTGGAAATGACAGACTGAATTAAAGGACTTCAAAGTAAAGGATCTAAGGTAAAGACTTCAAAGTAAATTGCATTGCAATGAAAGATAATGGTGATTACAATCACGTACATTCTCCCCTCACTCTTTTCTCTACACGCTGGATACTTTGAGTGATTTCAGAGTTACTTGTACAACACGATTTTTTCACACATTCTAACTCTAGAACTAACCTATTTATAATACTCTAAAATAACCACCACTTGACGGTTTACTCCTAGAACACGCCACTTGGCACTTTGCATGTCTTCAACTACTGGATATTTGCCACTTGTCCTCTTTTCAAATTCAAATAGTAAAATTTCCCTCCAATAATTAACTGTAACTGCAGCGTATTATCCATAGTCATTTTACCCTGTCGAATTGACTCTTTGGACTTGGACATGTTTGAAGTCTAAAAATCATTCTCTTCGACTCAGGCTTTCAACAAATATGGTCGAAGCCTTCTGGTCGAAACCTTCTTCTCCTTTAGCTTATTATTTTAAAGAATAACTTCTTTAAAAGCCAAATCTATTTGAAATCATGTAGCGTCGAAATTAGGAGCTAACACAAACCCAAAACATATCATATCATATGGTACATGAATCAAGGAAATTAAATACATCACAACATCAATTCATCATCTATAAATCACCATTAACACACTTAAGATCATAATTATACAAATGGCATATCAAACATCATAATCAACAATTTCACCATACTTTTCATCATGCTTTTATTAAATTATCATACAAGACAAAACCTACATCTATCTTAACCATCTATCAATCATAATAAAACAGGATTACACCCTTTACCTCAATTCCTAGCAATCGATTTCTCTTCCTTCGCATTTTCTACGGAGATCCCCTTTTTGGTTCTCTGCCCTAGCCCTTTCTCCACAGCTTTTTCTCCAATTTCACGACCGTACCCAATGAACCACCACTCTCTAATTTTCTCTTTTGTCTTTGTTACCCCTAGGACCTTTTTTATGGTATGACTCTTATGCCCTCACTTATTCCCTACAACATTACCATCATGCCCTCATTCTCCTTTTTGACCTTAATATATATTTTATTATTATTATTATTATTATAATTATTCCAATATTATTATTATTATTATTATTATTATTAATTTTACAACTTAAATAATAATAACAATATCTCCTAATAATTTAAATTAATAATATTAATCAAATATTACTAATATTACTTTATTAATCATTCTCACCACACCACCAAATTCTACAAAATTAGTCAGACACCCCTCACCCTTAAGGTCATTAACACTAAGGTCACTACCCCCTACCGCAGGGTACCCCAACATAACGAAACGCACATAAACACATACGTACACCCAATCCAAATAATTTCAATTAATTAAAATAAAATGGGGCGTTACACCCTAAATCCCCCACGTTAAATTATAATAATTATAAGAGTAAATTTAAAACATAAACATTTAGGATGTCACATTCACCATAAACCTGCTCATACATTATGATATGTAACACATGTCACCTATTAAAAATTACTAACAGTAATAACAATAATAAAACATGTTTGAAAATTCAACTCTTATTGCAGCGGAACATCAACAATTAGACATTTTAATGATTCAAAGCATAATCATGTTTTAAAGTATTTGTAAGAAACATCATATGAAAAGATATCCAAACAATATTCAACAAACATAAATGACATAAAAACGTTTCATTCCCCAGTGCTACATATCAGAGCAGACACCGACTCTAAAAGCAGAAATGGAAGACTCTACCTTCCACTCATATCGAATCTCCTACTGCGGATTATCTGCACGTTACCCACGTAGAGGCAACATTCAAATAGAAGGGGTGAGATATCATAACTAGATAAAGGAAAACACGATAATTAGCAAGCACAGTTCATTTCATGCATAAGTCACCCATTCAACACATACATCCATGCAGTCAATATCCATCAACAAAACACAACAATGATCACAACTACAATGCAATGCAATGAGACTTACAACTCGACTCAATGAATGTGGTACCAATTCCATCCCTTTTTCATGATCATAATTCCCGTCAGAATTTTCATATAAGTCGCTCACACCCCACATGGGCACACGACACCCCTGATCGCTCACACCCCACATGGGCACACGAACTCCCGTAATTGCTCACACCCCACATGAGCACACGATTACCTCAATAACAACAACAATAATACAATTCTATTTCAAAGAATCCGGATAAGGCGCTCACACCCCACATGGGCACACGACTTATCATACAACTTATGCATATGACTATCATACAACCAATACATATGACCATCAACGACAACATACAACGACGACCAATGCATATGACTATCATACAACCAATACATCACACCATAATTGTCCAACACACAACATATACCTGCCAAGACATGCAACAATTGCAATCCACAATTACAACACACATCCGCACAACCGAACTCAACATCTCAACATTCAACACATCATAACATACACAAAAACACAATTAATGCGTCGAAAAGTTGGAATTCTGGCATTGAAAATAATTTTAACAGAAAGTACACGAAACCAGCTTTTCAACGATTTGAACGGCGACTGAAACGGACCTACGGATCATAAGATATGAATTTTTAAAGTTTTATAAAATTATGTTCGTTCTAGTGGCAGCCAAACACTATTTTTGCTCGCCTGATGTTCGCCCAACGAGACGCCAGCGACACACCTTTGCCCGGAGAAACCCCCATTCGCCCGGCGAAATTCCCCTTTCGCCCAATGCTCGCCCGGCAAAGCAGAAGCGAATTTCCTCCCCCATACAAATTCCAGTAGCTCCTATTTCCTACCCTTCGCTCGCCTCTCAGTTTTGCCCGGCGACCTCCAAGCGAGATCGCTTCGCCCGTCGGAACGGGTCCTTCGCTCGGCGAATCTCTGCGAACTGCAATTCTACTATATTTTCACACCAAAACTTATTTTTAAGTTGTTTCAAAAACCAAATTTTCTTAGAATTCACTCAAAACACTTTTTTCGACAAAGACACTTTTCAAAATTTCAGAAACACAAGTTTTCTTTCCCAAAACCGTTCATAACCTTGTTCTGATTCTGATTCGCGATCACACACACAACGATCAACATCTATATCATGCACCTCTCAATCATGCAATTTCAACAACAACAACAATTGTAATAAAGCATAATTCTAACAACAATCACAACAACAATATTCAATCCATGAATCATCAAGAATTCAATCAATCATCAAATAAGCATAATCATGAAATAAGAGAAGAAATCCAAAAACCCTACATGTCATGACCTACCCATCAATTATCATGTTAACCCTTAGATAGTTTGAACTTCATCCTTACTTTAGAGTTCTTCCAAGAACCTCAACCTTTAGCAATCGAGATTCCTCCTAATTCCTCTTCCTTGCCCTAGCTCTTCTTCTCCCTTTCTCTCTTTTTCACGTAATGACAACTTCTATTCTCATATTCCCCTTCTTGTTATTATATTATATTATTATTATTATTATTACTAATATCCACTTATTAAAATAATACTAATAATAATCAATATTTTAATTAATTTAATATTATTCAACTTATTTTATGATCAACCAAATATTATTAATATAATTTAATTAGTACTACTCTCCACACCACCAAGTTCTACATAATTGGTCACACACCCCTAACACCTTAATCTCTATAATTCTAAGGTCACTACCTCATACTAAGGACAACCCAAACACAACAAAAACACACATTATCACACACATATACACAACATCATAAAATTTTAATTACAAAAAATAATAATAATAATTAAAATAAATCGGGGTGTTACAACTCTCCCCCACTTAGAATATTTTCATCCTCGAAAATTTACCTCATACGAATAACTCCGGATACGAATCTCGCATCCTGCTCTCTAACTCCCAAGTCATATTCCCACCGGCAGCGCCTCCCCATACTACCTTCACAAGAGTGATCTGTTTACCTCTCAATTGTTTCACTTCGTAGTCTTCAATATGTATTGGTAAAGCCTCAACCGTAAGGTTATCCCTTACTTCCACTTTATCCACCGGAATCACGTGTGATGGATCCGAAACATACTTCTGAAGTTGTGACACATGGAACACATTATGCAAATTCGACAAATTGGGTGGCAACGCCACTCTATAGGCAACAGGTCCAACTCTTGCAGAAATCTGATATAGACCAATAAATCGAGGAGTAAACTTTGTCGACTTCAATGCACGCCCAACACCGGTCACTAGAGTGACTCTCAAGAACACATGGTCTCCTTCTTGAAACTCAAGATCTTTCCTCCTCTTATCATGGTAGCTCTTCTGCCTACTCTACGAAGCTTTCATCTTTTCCTGAATCAACTTCACATTTTCAGTAGTCTGCAGAACAATCTCAGGTCCAAGTACTACGCTCTCACCATATTCATGCAAACACAAAGGCGTCCGACACCTCCGACCATACAAAGCTTCAAAAGGCGCCATTCTAATACTGGAATGATAATTCTTATTATAAGTGAACTCAATCAATGGGAGATGGCTATCCCAAGCACCTCCCTGTTCAAGCACACAAGCCCTCAACAAATCCTCTAAAGATTGTATAGTTATCTCCGTCTGTCCATCCGTCTGCGGGTGATAAGCCGAACTCAATCTCAGTTTCGATCCCAAAGCTTCTTGCAAACTCTCCCAAAATCTGGAAGTGAACCTTGGATCTATATCCGACACGATACTCAACGGAACTCCGTGCAACTTCACAACCACCTGAATATAAATCTCTACCAGCCTCTGTAAAGGAAAACTGATATTAATCAGTATAAAATGTGTCGACTTTGTCAGTATATCCACCACTACCCAAATGGCATCATGCCCTCTCGGAGTATTAGGCAACCCAATCACAAAGTCCATTGAAATGATGTCCCACTTACACTCTGGAATATCTAATGGTTACATCAGACCAACAGGTTTATGATGCTCCACCTTCTCCTTTTGACAAGTCTACCAGGCATATACAAACTTAGCCACATCACGCTTCAATCCAGGCCACCAAAATATCTTCTTCAAGTCTTGATACATCTTTGTAGCTCCTGGATGGATACTCAAGCTACTCCTGTGACTTTCTTCTAGAATCATTCTTTTTAACTCAGGATCATCAGGAATACAAATCCTATCACGGAACCTCAACACACCTTATTCATCCACTCTGAATTCGTTACCTTCTTCCTGTTCATTTCCAATCATCAAATCCACCAGTTTCACATCCAACTTCTGACCCTCTCTGATACTATCAAGAAATTAATTATTGATCTTCAACATACCCAACATCACACTATGCGGTGTTGGTTCGCAAACTAAATACATATCTCTGAACTGCTCAATCAATTCCGACTCTTTAACCATCATAGCAGACATATGCAAGGTCTTCCGACTCAAAGCATCAGCCACAACATTAGCTTTACCAGGATGATAGTTCAAGCCGAAATCATAATCCTTTAAGAATTCTAACCACCTTCTTTGTCTCATATTCAACAACTTCTAATAAAAAAGATACCTTAAGCTCTTATGATCATTATATACTTCAAATCTGGAACCATAAAGATAGTGCCTCCAAATTTTCAGTACGAATACCACTACAGCTAATTCCAAATCATGAGTTGGAAAATTCCTCTCATGGACCCTTAACTGTCGTGAAGCATAAGCCACAACCTTACCATCCTGCATTAACACACCTCCAAAACCCATCAAAGAAGCATCCCAATACACCACAAACAGTTCATTTGGTTCGGGTAGAATCAAAACAGGAGTTGTAGTCAATCTCTTCTTCAGCTCAATGAAACTCTTCTTGCAGTGAACATCCCACACAAACGTTTTACCTTTGCAAGTCAACTAAGTCAACGGAAGTGCCAACTTCGAAAAGCCTTCAATAAACCTACGGTAAAATCCAGCCAAGCCTAAAAAGCGTCTAATCTCAGTTACCGACTTCAGAGCCTCCCACTGTAGAACTGGATCTACCTTGGATGGATCCACAGCAATACCATCACCTGAAATAACATGACCGAGAAAACGTACCTCTCTCAACCCAAATTCGCACTTAGATAACTTAGCAAAGAGCTTCTATTCCTTTAACACTTGCAGCACGATCCGCAAATGCCCAGCATGTTCTTCTTCCGACTTAGAATAGATTAGAATGTCGTCGATAAAGACAACCACAAATTGATCCAAGTAAGCATGAAAAATTACATTCATATACTCCATGAATACACCAGGTGCATTAGTAACTCCAAACGACATCACTACATACTCATAATATCCATATCGGGTCCTGAAAGCCGTCTTCTGAATATCTCCATCCTTTACTCCAATATGATGATAACCCGACCTCAAGTCAATCTTGCTAAACATATGGGCACCCACTAACTGATCCATCAAGTCATCTATTCTTGGAAGTGGATACTTGTTCTTAATCGTCACTTTATTCAGCTATCTGTAATCGATACATAACCTCATACTGCCATCCTTTTTCTTCACCAAAAATATCAGAGCTCTCCAAGGCGATACACTCGGTCTCACAAATTTCTTTTCTAACAACTCTTCCAGTTGCTTCTTCAGCTCTGTTAATTCTGATGCTGACATCCTGTATGGTGCCATAGAAATAGGTCTGGTACCAGGGACAAGATCAATAGTAAACTCCACTTCTCTCTCTGGCGGTACATCGGCAATATCATCCGGAAACACCTCTAGAAATTCACGCACTACTTGCAATTCATTAATCACTGACTCATTCTCCACTGACAAGGATGAAAACAACACAAGCACTTGAGCTTCTTCTTCTAAGAGCTCTTTCAACTCTCTAGCAGATAGAAAACTATCTTTTTCCTCTTCCTCAGGAGCAAGAAATTGCACCGACTTATTAAAACAGTTAATATGAACATGATTGAACTCCAACCAGTTCATACCTAAGATCACATCAAGATTTCCTAACGGCAAGCAAATAAGATCCACACCAAAGTCCTTATCAAAGATTGATAGTGGACAATTCAAACAAACTAGGGAAGTGGTCACCGATCCCATTGCAGGAGTTTCGACAACCATCTCTCCCCTCATAGGAGAAACAACAAGGCCTAACCTTCTCACACAATCAGCAGCAATAAAAGAGTGAGTAGCACCAGTATCAATAATAGCAATCAAATGAGTATTATGAATATAACATATACCTCTGATCAGTATGTCTTCACTGGAAGTCTGAGTGCTTGTCAAAGCAAACACCTTTCCTCCAGTTGAAGCTTGCTTCGGTTTCTGGCAACGAGTACTAATATGGCCCTGTTCTCCAAAGTTGTAACAAGTCACCACCTTAACCTTGCTGTCAGCAATCAGATGTCCTGCCTGTCCACACTTGAAGCATTTCTTCACATCACTCGTGCACTCACTGACACGATGACCTAGTTCACCACACCTGTAACACTTAAGAGGAGCAGGGGCACCTCCCCCACTCGGCTTTTTGCCATCAGCGTATTTCTGTTTACTTTTCTCAGCTGGAGCTGTATAAGGCTTCCCACGGTTCATCTGTTGTTTCCCCCTTCTCTCGGCCAGCCCTATAAAGTGAGCCGATCAAGCCTTGTTATCTTCCTCAAAGATCCTACAACAATCCACCAAATCTGGAAACCTTCTGATTAGCTGATAACCAATTGCCTGCTTGATCTCATATCTCAATCCATTCTTAAACTTGACACACTTTGAGAACTCAGCAGTTGCCGCACTATAGTGAGGGTAAAACTTAACCAGATCCAAGAATTTTGCAGCATACTCCGTAACCGACATGTTACCCTGCTTCAATTCCAGAAACTCAATCTCTTTCTTTCCTCGGACGTCTTCAGGAAAATACTTCCTCAAGAACTCCCTGTTGAACACAACCCAAGTGATTACCTCTCCTGTTGCCGCCAACAATTGGCGAGTGCTAACCCACCAGTCATCAGCCTCCTCAGCTAGCATGTGAGTACCTAACCGCACCTTCTGCGCCTCTGAACATTCCATAACCCGGAAGATTCTCTCGATCTCCTTAAGCCAAGCTTGCGCTCCATCCGGATCATATATTCCCTTGAAGATAGGTGGTCTATTATTCCAAAACTCGGCATTTTCACCAGCATGAGGCGGTTCTGTACCGCCTGAGCAACAGCCTGCAAACAGCAACAATAACAACATCGTTCCTTCCAGTCATTCTAAATTTGTTATACATCAACAACAAAACACAATGGTTAAGGGAACGACATCGACGGTAATCAACTGTCACACAACAACGACTTGACAACTTGGTCGGACAGACCGACCTACTATGATAGCACTATATAACACCCTAAAACCCCCGCGTTAAATTATAATAATTATCAGAGTAAATTTAAAACATAAACATTTAGGATGTCACATTCACCAAAAACCTGCTCATACATTATGATATGTAACACATGTCACATATTAAAAATTACTAACAGTAATAACAATAATAAAACATGTCTGAAAATTCAACTCTTATTGTAGCGGAACATCAACAACTAGACAATTTAATGATTCAAAGCATAATCATATTTTAAATTATTTGTAAGAAACATCATATGAAAAGATATCCAAACAATATTCAACAAACATAAATGACATAAAAACGTTCCATTCCCTGGTGCTACATATCATAGTAGACGCCGACTCTAAAAGCATAAATGGAAGACTCCATCTTCCACTCACATTGAATCTCCTACTGCGGATTATCTGCACGTTACCCACGTAGAGGCAACATTCAAACATAAGGGGTGAGATATCATAACTAGATAAAGGAAAGCGTGATAATTAGCAAGCACAGTTCATTTCATGCATAAGTCACCCATTCAACACATACATCCACGCAGTCAATATCCATCAACAAAACACAACAACAATCACAACTACAATGCAATGTAATGTAATGAGACTCACAACTCGACTCAATGCATGTGGTACCAATTCGATCCCTTTTTCATGATCATAATTCCCGTCGGAATTTCCATATAAATCGCTCACACCCCACATGGGCACACGACATCCGTGATCGGTCACACCCCACATGGGCACACAAACACTCGTAATCACTCACACCCCACATGGGCACACAATTACCTCAATAACAACAACAACAATACAATTCTATTTCAAAGAATCTGGATAAGGCACTCACACCCCACACGGGCACACGACTTATCATATAACTTATGCAACAATGCTATGCATCAACGATAACATACAACGACGACCAATGCATATGACTATCATACAGCCAATACATCACACCACAAATGTCCAACACGCAGCATATACCTACCAAAACATGCAACAATTGCAATCCACAGCTACAACACATATCCGCACAACCAAACTCAACATCTTAACATTTAACACATCACAATGTACACAAAAACACAATTAACGCATTGAATAGTTAGAATTCTAGCATTGAAAATAATTTTAACAGAAAGTACATGAAACCGGCTTTCCAACGATTCGAACGGCTACTGAAACGGACCTACGGATCATAAGATATGAATTTTTAAAGTTTTATAAAATTCTGTTCGTTCCTGTGGCAACCAAACATTATTTTTGCTCGCCTGATGTTCGCCCAACGAGACGCCAGCGACACGCCTTCGCCCGACGAAACCCACCATTCGCCCAGCGAAATTCCCCTTTCGCCCAATGCTCGCCCCGCGAAGCAGAAACGAATTTCCTCCCCCATACAAATTCCAATAGCACCTATTTCCTACCCTTCGCTCGCCTCTCAGTTTCACCCGGTGACCTCCAAGCGAGATCGCTTCGCCCGGCGAAACGGGTCCTTCACCCGACGAATCCCCGCGAACTTCAATTCTACTATATTTTCACACCATAAATTATTTTTAAGTTATTTCAAAAACAAGCTTTTCTTAGAATTCGCTCAAAACACTTTTTTCGACAAAAAGACACTTTTCAGAATTTCAGAAACACAAGTTTTCTTTCCCAAAACCGTTCATAACCTTGTTCTAACTCTGACTTGCGATCACATACACAACGATCAACATCCATATCATGCACCTCTCAATCATGCAATTTCAAGAACAACAATTGCAATAAAGCCTAATTCTAACAGCAATCACAACAACAATATTCAATCCACAAATCATCGTGAATTCAATCAATCATCAAATCAGCATAATCATGAAATAAGAGAAGAAATCCAAAAACCCTACATGTCATGACCTACCCATCAATCATCATGTTAACCCTTAGATAGTTAGAACCCCACCCTTACCTTAGAGTTCTTCCAAGAACCTCAACCTTTAGCAATGGAGATTCCTCCTAATTCCTCTTCCTTGCACTAGCTCTTCTTCTCCCTTTCTCTGTTTTTCACGTACTGACAACTTCTCCTCTCCTATTCCCCTTCTTGCTATTATATTATTATTATTATTACTAATATCCACTTATTAAAATAATACTAATAATAATCAATATTTCAATTAATTTAATATTATTCAACTCATTTTATGATCAACAAAATATTACTAATATAATTTAATTATTACTACTCTCCACACCACCAAGTTCTATATAATTGGTCACACACCCCCAACACCTTAATCTCTAAAATTCTAAGGTCACTACCCCATACTAAGGGCAACCCAACATAACCAAAACACACATAATCACACACATATACACAACAACATATAATTTTAATTACGAAAAATAATAAAAATAATAAAAATAAATTGGGGTGTTACACACACACCTCACAAAAAATTCCACAAAATTGTTGGTATGCTAGGGGAACTAGAAGATGAGGAAGAAATGGTATTTCTAAGGTTTTTGCCACACTCTTTGATTGGCAAAGCAAAAGAGTGGTGTATATATCAATCAACGCCGAAGATGACAAATTGGAACTTGTTAGAGGAAAAGTTCTTAAACATATCCAAGGTAAAGCAAAGATAGGAGAGAAGGTACAATTCCAATGTGAAACCTAGGAGAGTGGAAGAAGGCGGCATAGTATTGAAATATGTAGCAGCGCCAACCAGGTAAGGCAATCTATACCCGAACATGGAATGGCAATTTCGAGTACAAAATAAACCATCTCCAAGTGCATATAAGCTAGAAAGTTTGGAAGGAGAAAATGTTTCGAGGACCTGTAATAATGTGAATTTAAGATACTATTATAGTTGAACAGAACCTCCAAGGCCAGACATTATGTAATTTTTATTTTTTTATTCAATAAAGCAACAACACTTAGGGTGGAAATATTTTACTCTACAAAGAGAAGAGTTTTTAATCAGGCGACCTAAGTGTTTTAATTTACTGTGCATTATACGATAGGTAGAGAGCTCGATAATCAATTTACGCTATCCTCGAACAATACTGCCAGAAACCTATGGGGACTATAAAGCCCTACGGGGTGTCCATAAGAACTCTAGTGGGACTTTGAAGCCCTATGGAGTATCCATCATAACCCTACGGATACTCTAAAGCCCTATGAGATATTAATATGCACCATATTGAGATGCTGAAGCCCTACACAGTATACATAAGAACCATACAATGACTCTTAAATCTACGTGTGAGACCCTACGAGGCATTTGACAATAAGAGGATTCCAATCGTCAAAACATACAAGTAAAATTCATAACCCATTTTGACATAAGCATACAAAGAAAAGGGGAACATAACTAAAATTCATTAATTAATTAAAAGAGTTGATAAATTACAAATGTCCCCTCAATATTAGGGGCGAGATTACTCAAATGAATTGCAATAGGAATACAAATAGAAAATAATATCCTAGGTAGAGGGAACATTTTAAAGTGAGATCTCTGGTGGAATAATTGCGGCCTTTCTAGCAACCTCATTAGTATGAACTGCCTTTTTGCGAGAGAGAGAGAGAGAGAGAGAGAGAGAGAGAGAGAGTATTGTCTCTATCTCAATTGTCCAAATTGTGGTCGTTGTGGTCAGTTTCTTCACCAAGCGACCATCCACCACCACCTTAAAGTAATCTAGCTCACTAGGGCCGAGCTTAGGGTACAGACAACATACTTTCTCCTTTGCCTTCTCGACCCTTTGGTCCTTAGAAAGGAGGCCATTAATACAAGCCTCCTCAAGATCCACCTTGAGACTTCTCATCTCTGTCTATACCATGGCAAGTTTGTTACTTTAGTTCTGAAATTTCGTCTCGAGTTTTTTTTCCTCCTTCAATAGTTTATCCTTCTCATGTCCGACCTTTTTAGAGGTGGTATTGGCCCTAGATAAATCCCTCTACAGAGTAGTTATCCTTTCATTGGCAAAAGTCAACATGGTCTGACTGAGCTCATAAACCCCCTACACCTTTTTGATTTTGGCCTTCAAGCCATCCTCCCTTTTAGACAAAGCATCGGATTCTTTGAACAAGGCCCAAACCAAGATCCTCATCAAATAAGTGTTGGGAAATTGGAAAGTTTTCTAAGAACCCAACAACTTTACCTTCTCCACATCACTAGTGGCATTAAGGTGATCATATGTGAACACCATCCTATTGAATCTCTTATCCTATAAGCATAGCCCTTGATCTCCAGGAGTGAAATAAGATCTACCTTTTGAAGAGCTCGCGCCACAACCTTTCATAAAATTACCCATCTCCAGGTCTATGGAGGCGACTAAGTCCACATCAAATGGACTTTTTTAGGATCCTCCCCATTCCTCTTCGTTGGGGGTGACCTTATACCATTAAGAGTAGGAAATGGCAAGATGATAGACATGGGAACAACTTTTAATGATTTCCCATCAGTAATTAATTTTCTTTTCTTGACCACCCGAGCCTAGAAGTCGGATGGATCACTCTGTTGAAATGGTTCCACCTTACCCTGACAAGCTTCAGTCTTCGCCATCATCATTTTATTTTCTTGTAAAGGATATGGAGACCATTCTCTCTACAAAATGGAAATAGAAAATAAAATTGAGAATTATTCTGAAAAACAATGTAAAAGGGCAGAGTATCAAAATATCATCTTACGCATAAAACTCATCAATGTTGGGAGATCTCCCTCAAGCCTAAGCAAGTCTCGCACCCTCGTAATGTCAAACCGCTTTAATATATCGTCTCTCTCTCTCTCTATCTCTTTCTCTCTCTCTCTCTCCATCTCACTAACTTAGGTCAGGTCATATCCCATGATAGAGATGGGCTATCCCGTCTAATACCGAAAAAACTAATGAGTCTTTCCTTTTTTGTACATGACCTTAGGAGACTAGGCATTGCCTTTAACCTGCACAAACTTTCCTTCCAGTGTTTTTCGTTAGACGTGTAAGAGATAAAAGTGCTCACCCAGAGACGACACTCACAAAGACTTATCGCTCCTGTTAACCCCTTTGGTCTCGTAGAAAGAAAAAAATATATGTCCACTGTAGAAGTAATGTTGAGACCCTAACATAGGATCTTGAAACCTCAAATATATGACCAGTTTTTCAGATGCAATAAGGAAGGGGAAACATAGTAAATTTGTAGGATCTCAAATTGAATGATGGTAAAGGGGATGCCAACTCTAAAATCCTCAATAACCATGGTATAAAAATAAAGTATTCGCCATCCATCCCTCTAGGCCGCCACATGCAAATCTTCTCATCCGAAAAACATTATTCCGATGTCACATCAGCCTCATCCTAAGTGCTGGACACCTCCACATCTATCCAAAAGACTTGAATTCAATCATCTTCAAGACATATCAAATTAATATTCACGACCTCTTCATCAAAGGAACCCTAATTAGAGACTGAGAGAACCATAACAAATATAGTCAGACCTGAGGAAGAAGACACTAAGTCAATGTCACTATCATTAGGCGATTCTTACCTTGAACTATCACTAGACAAACTCATAACTATCGAAGATCTCCGCCATTTCTATGAACCACTAATCTACCCTCCTTGTACCCCGTTTTGATCTTTGTAGGCATTTAGTCCACAACTCACATATATCAACATCATTTATGGTTGTATAGCCTTCCTAGGTGAGTCACACTCTCAAATAAACACAATGAAAGAAAATATATAGAAGAAATAAGGTGTTAGCAGGTGTCGTGAGCACTCATTGAAGATTTAGGACTGAATGGGGGGAATGAAACAGATGTACTTGCTAATAAATTACAAGGTGAAATGAAGAGATGATAAAAGGGAGAAACGGCGAGGCCTATTTATAAGATTTATATGGTAGACATAACGACAACTGCATTTAAGAGTACCTTGTTATGGTTGCAAAAAGTAGGGATAAGTCATGAGTGACTCCTATTTCTAAGATGATTGGTCATCATTGCAACTAGGGGAAGTGGAATGATCAAGCAACCAACAAACACTAGTTGGACACGATCAAAGGTTGCCATATCTAAAAAATTAGAGCATGCTCGTCTAAAAAAGAGAATGTGTGGATATATATCATATAATCGCTAACCGATCTCGAGAAAATATTACGCCCTTACATATCCCATGCTTGAGGAACTGTGTACATGTCTGGTTTATTAATATGCCTTATGAAAGCATTTCACCCTTATAAAGTTCATGCTTGAGGGGTTATGTACATGTCTGATTTCTTGGTATGCCTTAGGAAAATATTTCACCCCTACACAATTCATGCTTGAGAGGTTGTGTAATGTATATTTTCTTTGGTCAGGTTCTTGAATGGACCAGATTCAACCTGGAACCTAGTTAAGCTTGCCCCCATCAATGATTTGTCCAAAATAATAAGGCTTGGTTAGAATGGCTGATAGACAAGGTTGGTTATGGCGATCTAAGTGTATCGTATGAGAATATATGATTGAGATATGACAGCTATATAAGGAGAATAACACAACGATAATATATATGGATAATTCACAAGAGAGAATTCGACAGTGAATTTAGAGATAGTAAAATTATCATTAATCTACTTTTAAGTTTTAACTATAAGTGTAGCATTAAAGTATAATTAAAGTTAACCAATCGTTAGTTGGTTCAGAGGTGATTGTTGTTGGATTTGGTAGGGAGGATCACGGTTCGATCCCCCGCAATTGTGATCGGGAGGAGCTGAAACCATTTGATGACATAACTGACCTTTGAATCAGATTAATCAATCCAATAGATATTAAACCTCATATTTTTCGAATTTGAGGTGAAATTTTATCAACATGCAAATGTGTTATAATATGTTAGAACTTTTTTTGGTTTGAAAATGAAATAATGAAATAATAATAATTTTCAAAAACATATTTATAAATCGAATGCGAGGACTTGCGGAACAAAATATTTTACTTAAAAGTATTGATATCTGATCGTACCTGATCAGAATTGGATCGGTGGCCAACTGCACGTCGTGAGCTCCGCTACTCCGGTGGTGGTGAGACGGTGGGAGTGTACTTGCAAGGTACTCCAATGCTAAAGTCAAGAACGGAGTAAGCAAGTACAGAAAGGCAGTGATAGTAAGAAATTAGAATACCTGACCCTCTAGTGAAAGAGGGTATTTATATTGTGCCCCCAGCGCTGGGCCAACGATCGTCTGCACAGGGTTGGGTCGCTAGGCCCAATGCAGATAACTGTCAGGGCTTACGTGGCATAGAGAAGACCAGCATGTGGTCTTCGCCCTAGAGTAACTTCCCCGTGATCTATGGGAAGTGGGTTGACCAGCTCTTCCGGAGTGGGTAGTTACCTGATGACGTGTCCCCGCATAGGGGCACATGGAGTTTGTGGGGAGGACGCGTGCTCTCTCCCCGAGTCATGTGATGACCTGCTCGACAATGATGGGGTCTGGATGTGCTCGACACAGGGAAGGATTGGGCCTTAATGGGCTTCTCATTACAGTATTGGGTTGGGCCTGCCCGACGGATGGGCTGGCGTTGGCCCAGTTCAGAACAGGAGCCCCCTAAGTCGTTGCCCCGAAGTGTCAGAGTAATGACTTAAGGGTCAGCCTATTTGTCGAGGATGTGCTAAGTATGCCCAAAATAACGAGCTGCGTGGACGTCGGGTGTATGGGATGAGACCAGAATTATCGGGATGCCTGTCCGTCTGGCATCCACGGGTCACTCTTTGTTGGGGTCGTCCCCATTTGGCGTCCCGGTCGATCATGCGGGGAGACGGAAAGAGACGAACGTGTTTAGGCTGTGAGCACGGAGGGAACTGAAAAGACACACACGGGGTTTCATAGTGCCACGTGACACGTCTCATTAATGCCTAGGGCAGCTAGGAGTAAGGGCACTCAAGTGCCTAGAAACGCCCCGAGTCCCGTGTTAGGATTATAAATAGGAGGCGAGTTCGTGTCATTCACACGTTTTCCTTCCACTGACCAGAGTCTCCTATGCCGTTCAAGCTTTCCATCTGTGCTCGCCGCCGCCGCCGTTGTAAAGCGTTCCTCGACACCAGAACTCCTAATCATCAAGTAAGTTCTCACGTTCCATCTATCATAGTTTGACTCTATCGTTGATTTTCTGGGGGAGGGATATAGGTTTTAGGGTGGAGTTTGAGCATTCCGGGAACCTTCGTGAGTTTCCCGATTAATATATGAGTGTTCTGTCCATAACCGTGAAGTTTCCGGCGGAGTTGCCGGAAAGCTCAGGGGGGTTACAGTGGCTTTTAGCAGATTTTGCGATGAATACCCCGGGGACATGTGGTGAATGTCTCGGGGAGCCGATGAATACTACGGGGAGCTAGAATGAAGGTCCTAGGGAGGCTGACTCCCCTAGCGCGCAGGGGTTGCCACCTCGCACCCATAGATCCCGTCAGTCAGGCAGTTCCTGACTTAGTGACGGGGAGAGTTATCCGGGTTGCTCTTCGCCCTCTACGTTCTTTCACTTGATTTGCGGTGGAAGGGTGGATTTGATTTCGAAAGTCGAATTCACCATGCTCCTCTGCTTTTCAGGTAAAATGGCTGTGAGGCTCGCGGGTATTATTCAGATAGATGACGAGCCTGACTTGGAAGAGCCCGTACAACAGCCCGGGGAGAAAATGATTCGTACGCTCGCAGACTGGGCAGGGGAAGAGCCCCTAAGATTCAGATCGCGGTTCGCCCTCGACGACACTGATGCCTTCGTTATTGTCGAGGACGTCACTATGGGTTCTCCAGTGAACTGGACTATCTTTAAACCTAGAGAATACCATTGCATATGCTCGAGCTTCTGGGGACTGAGGTTTCCCATGTATGAGTTTGCATTCAAGGAAGCCGACATCCGTCTCCCCTTCAGAGATTTTCAACGGGGGTTGTTTCACTGGCTGCGTCTGGCGCCCTCCCAGCTCCACCCTAATGCAATGGCCTTCGTGCGGGCGTTTGAGCTCGTGTGTGAATATCTCAGAGTCGGGGCCACTCTCCCTCTATTCTTCTGTACTTTCCACCTACAACGGTCAATTATCAATGGCCGACATAACTGGGTTTCCTTGAAGCAGCCGAGGAAACTGTCCAAGGTATATTTAGATTCCGTACGCTGCTTCAAGGACAGGTTTTACATTGGCCAGCCCGCCACGCACAAAGTCGTTGGCTCCCTATACGACCTCGTGGTCGACGACATGGGAGAGGAAAGATTTGAGTCTAAATGCCACTTAGAGTGGGAGGAGGCACACTTCGAGAGTAGCACGGAGAGCTACATCGTGAAGCCCAGTGAGCTGTGCGACGAGGACGGAGAGTCGTACACGAAGCTAGTCGAGTATGTCGTCGGCTTTACTCAGGCCAAATGTATAAACAAAGATACGAGTTTCATCCTCGATGCCCAAGGGCAAATCGTCACTGAGCCCCGTTTTATTAACACCAAAGCCCTCCTCGAGCGTAAGTCTAAAGATGAGGCCTTGAGGTTTTTAGGTAGTGACCTTTTGATTTGCTTGTACGTTCACCCCGTTTTATTTCCTTACACTGACTTGTTTCTTGTCGCAGGGAAAATGTCAAACGTGACTGAGCGTATCATGAAGCTGGAAGCCACCAGGGGTGCGAAGAGAGGTAAAGGCCGGGTCCAAGAAGTCCAACATACGACGATGCCTGTCGAGGGAGGAAGTGGTTCTGCTTCCCCTTAATGCAGTCAGTCTCCCCCCGGAGAGGACCCATTCCAAGAGGCCGCGCACCGAAGGGCCTGTCCTCGTGGACCTCGAGGAGCCTGTACCCACTGAGAAATTCATGTTACCTGCCTGCCACCTCCAGCGGGGCTTATTCGGAGAGAATCCCTCTGTCGTGGTCGAGGCTAAGGCAAAGGCGATTCTGGGGATTGAGAGGGCGGCCAGAAGGAAGGTGTTGGTCGAGGACATGACCGTTATGATATGAATTTTTGAGACCGCCCTGGTCCTGAATAATGAGACTAGTCCAGCTTCCAAACTGCAAAAGTTGCGGGATGAGTATGACGTCCTTGAGAAGGAGAAGAACAAAGTCGAGAGCGACCTGCTGGAGGCCAAGACGAGGTGTGAGAACCACGTGTGTGTCCTCCATGAGCTGAACGAAACGAATGCAGAGCTGAAGAGAACCCAAGAGGAGCGGGACCATCTCCGAAACAAGGCCGCCGAGCTGGAAGCTGCTACCAATCCCACGAATGATGAAACAGAGGAAGAGAGGCACCTCACCGACCGTGGTGCTCCGATCGCCAAAGTTCGGGAGCTCGAGCAAGACTGTTTGGAGGCCCTCGAGGTGGGTTTTAATAGTGCTATGGCATAGGTCAAGGCTGAAAATCCGGGGGTCCAGCTTGCCCTTGACAGAGTTAGTCCGTTCCACCGTGTGGTCGACGAAAATGTGGTCGTACTTAGAGAAAACGATGATGATGATGGTCGTGGCGACGGGGAGACAGAGGTCCAAATTGAGGAGGAGATAGATGTTTGAGCTTCTTTTGTTTGGCTTGCTTGCATGCCACTTTTTCTTTTTGACTTTGTTTAGTTCGACCTGCATGTCGCGTTTTTGTACTGAGTTTTTCCCGGCCTGCACGCCAGCGACTTGGATTTCTTTTTATACCTTTTGAACAATGGGTTTTTTCCCGATTTGAATGCATTGTCCTTCCTTATTTGTGTGTTATGTTTGTATGTTGATTATATATCTGTTTCATTTTTGTCTAAGTATTTTGGGGCCTTTGCTCGACTTGTTGATCCTCGACACTGTAGGAAATTGGTCGAGTGGTCGGAGCTGTCTTCCGACCTTTGACGAAGCTAAGAGCTCGGTCGAGGGCTTAGCTTCATGGCGTGAACTTCCCATTGCGAGCTGGGTGTTTTACCTAATTAGTACGGCGACGGTGGAGCTCGATTGAGGTATCCCCTCGGATCAAGGGTCCTCGCGCACACACAACGCGGGGCCTTGTCTTCTTGTCTCGAGGAGGGGAGTCGCGCTTGTACCTTAGTGCGCCCCCGTGGTCGCGACGCAGATGGGTCGCGGGCAGTGTTTAACTGTAGTATTGTTTAAGCTATTCAGTATTTCATGGTCAAGCAAGTTCCTCCTCGTGTAGATTTTTGAGGTAGTAGGCTCCTGTCCCCATTTTTGCGCAGACGCGATAGGGGCCCTCTCAGTTCGCGACGAGCTTGCCTTCACGCGAATTTTCTGGTTCCTTCGTAGGACGAGGGTGCCTACCTGAAATTCGCGTTTAATAACTTTGTTGTTATGGCGTAAAGTTATCTTCTGTTTGAGTGAGGATTCACAGAGAGATGTGCCCGTCCGTATCTCCTCGACCAGGTTGAGTTCCTCCCTTAGGGCCTCATCATTCATCTCCTCGTCAATGGGAGATTCAATCCTTCTCGAGGGTTCCCTTATTTCCACTAGGATTACCGCCTCAGTTCTGTAGGTCATTCAGAATGGGGTTTCCCCCGTAGTGGAGTGCGGGGTTGTCCTGTAGACTTAGAGGATACTGTGTAGCTTCTCGACCCACCTTTTCTTGGCGTCGCCCAGTCTCCATTTCAGGCCTCGTAGTATCACCCTGTTTGCGGCTTCGGCCTGCACGTTCGTTTGTGGGTGCTCGACCGACGTGAAGTGTTGCTTCGTGCCCAGCTTATTGACGAAGTCCTAAAAGTTATTGTCGGTGAATTGTGTCCCGTTGTCCGTGACAATTGCCTGTGGCACGCCAAACTGGGCAAGTATATTCCTCTTGTAGAAACAAAGTATGTTGTGGGCTATGATTTTGGCCAGGGCTTCGGCCTCGATCCACTTGGTGAAATAGACAAGGCCGAAGATCATGTACTTATTTTGGTATGACCCTACGGTGAAGGGTCCGAGGATGTCCATCCCCCACCAGGAAAATGGCCACGGGGAGGAAAGCGTTTTGAGCTCGCTGGGAGGGGCCATGTGCATGTCCCCGTGTCGCAGGCATCTGTCACACTTATTGACGTGTTCTTTGGTGTCCTGCTGCATGATGGGCCAGTAGTATCCTGATCGCAAGGCTTTATAGGCTAGGGAGTATCCGTCAAGGTGTTGCGCGTTGATACCCTCGTGGATCTCTTGGAGTATACCGGGGACCTTGGACTCCTTGACGTACCTGAGAAGGGGGATCGAGAAGTCGCGTCGATATAACTTATCCTTGACAATCGTATACGAAGAGGCACGTCGCCTCACTAATCCGGCGTCCTTGGGGTTGTCGGGTAGTTTTTTCGTGGTGAGGTACTCGTACACCGGGGTCATCCAGCAGTGGATGTCTCTAATGGCGTTCACGTCAGTTGCGGGGACGCGTTTCTCGATGCTTTATCATGGAAGAACTTCTTGAATGACAGGTTTTTTCCCGCCTTTTTTCTTAGTGCTCGCGAGCTTCGATGGGACGTCTGCTCGACTATTGTGTTTGCGCGGGACGTGATTCACCTCCGCCGAGGTGAACTTCTTCATCCTTTATTTCACCAGAGCTAAGTATTCGATGAGGTTGTTGTTCTTGGCTTGGTACTCTCCTCGTACCTGGGAGGCCACGAGCTGGGAGTCGTTGAATATTTTTACTTCTTTGGCGTTGAGATCCTCGGCTATCCGTAGCCCGGCGAGGAAAGCCTCGTATTTGGCCTGGTTTTTTGAAGTCGGGAAGGATAGCGTGAGGGAGACTTCGATCAAGATACCTTCTTCGTTTTCTAGGATGATGCCCACTCCTCTTCCTATTGAGTTGAATGCCCCGTCGACATAGATCGTCTATTTTTGGGATCCGTCGGTCGAAGGTTTTGGGAGGGTCATCTCCGCCACGAAGTCGGCCAGTACCTGAGCCTTCAGGGCCTTTATTCCCTCATATTGGACGTCAAACTCGGCGAGCTCGAGTGACCAATTAAGCATCCTACCTGCCATGTCTGGTCAGCCGAGGAGTTGTCTCACGGGCTATTCGGTCCTCACCACGATTATGTGGGCCAAGAAATAGTGTCGCAGTCTTCTGGCCGCAGTGACGAGGGCCAGAGCTACTGTTCGATCTGCTGGTATCTAAGCTCTGGACCCTGGAGGGCTTTGCTGATGAAGTAAATCGGCTTTTGCCCGTAGGGGGTTTCTAGGATAAGAACCGCGCTGACCGCTTCGTTCGTGACGGCGAGGTATAGGAACAACGTCTCCCCGTCTTCTGGTCGCGAGAGGACTGGGGGTTGCGAAATGACTTGTTTAATGTGGAGGAGCGCCTGCTCGTACTCTTCAGTCCATTCGAACGTGGCTTTCTTGCGTAGGAGTTTGAAAAATGGAAGTGCATATTGTGCTGATTTGGCCACGAAGCGGGAAAGCGAGGTTAACATCCCGTTTAGCGATTGTATTGATTTCTTTGAGTTCGGCTTCGGGAATTCAGAGAATGCCCTGCACTTGTTAGGGTTTGCCCCGATCCCTCATTCTGTGAGGTAGAAACTGAGGAACTTGCCCGCCCGAACGCCGAAGGTGCATTTTTCCTGGTTGAACCTCATCTTACATTTCCTCGCCGTGTCGAAGACCCTCTTGAGGTAGGCAGCATGGTCGACTTCTTCTTCAAACTTTATGATCATGTCGTCCATGTAGACCTCGAGCACGTCGCCGATCTCTCCCCAAAATATTTTGTTCATCATCCGCTGGTAGGTCACGCCGGTGTTCTTCAGGCCGAAAGGCATTACGTTGTAGTAGTAGTTGCCCGACTCGGTCATGAAGGGGGTGTGCTGCTTGTCGACCTTGGCCATGGGGATTTAATAGTACCTCGAGTAGGCATCCATGAAGGACAATAATTTGAAACCTGCAGAATTGTCGACCAGTTTGTCGATGTTAGGCAGTGGATAAGCATTTTTCAGGCATACCTGGTTAAGATCAGTGTATTCAACGCACATCCTCCATTTTCCATTATTTTTCTTAACAACTACAACGTTAGACAGCCAGGTTGTGTACCGGGCTTCCGAAATAAAATTTGCCTCTAGGAGGTCTTTTACAGCTTTTTCAGCACCTTCCGCTTTCTCGGGAGACTGCCTACGCCTACGTTGTACTACAACCATAGCGGATGGATCTACAGTAAGTTGGTGACAGGCCACCTCTGGGTCGAGGTCGGGCATCTCCGACGCGCTCCATGCGAACAAGTCAGCATTCTCCCTGAGGCAGGCCTTCAGCTGTTTCCTCGCCAGGTCGGGGAGGCCGGTACCAATCTTCACATCCCTGTTTGGATTATCCCCGAGGGTGATGAGTTCGAAGTCTCCATCTGGAATGGGGCACATTGGGTGGAGAGGCTGCTTGTTGCCTTCGACTGGGAGGTCGTTGCCTGCTGCTTCTCTTTGTTCTTGTTCGTTGGGGAAGCAGCTGTCGAGATCCACCGCGTTGATGCGCGGGAGTGGTTTCTGCTCTGCGTCTGGGGTTGGTTTCTCTGCGGTCTTGGACTTGACGTTGATCGAGTTTAAACCCTTGGTCGCAGCTTCGAAGCATCGCCTAGCAGCTTTAATATCCCCATGGAGGGTGACGACCCGACCCCTGGTTGTGTAGTACTTCATCTTCAGATGGACTTTAGATGGTACCGCCGTGAGTTCGGCCAGAATCCTTCTTCTTAGGATGCATTGGTACAGGGAAGGACACTCCACCACCAGGAAGCGGGTCTTGACTTGTCGGGCAGTCTCTTTACTCCCGAAAGTAACCATCAACTCGACATAACCCCACGGTCTGGTGGTGGTGCCGTTGAAACTCTGTAGATCTGAGCCCACGTAGGGGGTCAGATGTGTTTCATTGAGCTGGAGGGTCTCGAAGAGGTGGGCGTATATGATATCCATCGAACTCCCTTGGTCGACCAGGATTCGGCGAACATCGAAGTTTGCCATTTGTGCCCTGATTAGGAGATGAATGGTGGAGTTAGGGGCGTCGCCCGACAATTCCTCGAGGTAGAAGGTGACGGGGTTCGACTTCCCTTGGACCTTCTCGAAGGTTGTAGTCTGTGCTGAGCTCGCGCCGAGCAGCTCGTCAAACTTCCGCTTGATCGACCCCACGAAGACCTTGTTGAACCCCTGCCGAATATAACCATTGCGACGGGGAAACTTTCCCACGGGCTTCGAGCGGTCACAGGGATCTCAGGCTCGTCGGGGAAGTAGAAGTCCTCTGGCCGTGTGACACACAGAGCAACCTACAGTTCATTCTCTCCGGAGGGAGGGGTCGCCTCCTCGACCTTTTGTGTCTCCCGGGCATCATGTCTGGGGGCGTCGTTCCTTCGTGTACTGCTTGAGGTGCCCCTTCTTGATCAAGATTTCTATCGCATCCTTAAGGTGGATGCAGTCCTCGGTGACATGCCCGTGGCTCCTATGGAACCTGCAGTACTTGGACTTGTCAACGTTTGGTTTGGGTGGCACCGGCTTTGAAAAACGGACACCTCTTTTTTGGAATCCCAAGTTGATGCACTCGGCCAGAATTCGCTCGCGGGGAGCGGTGAATAACGTGTACTCTGTGAACCGTCCAGCTGGTCCTCTCGGCTCGCGAGAGTCTTTGGGACGGTCTTCTCTTCTTCTTTCTCCCCCTCGTCGGGGGGCGGTAGAGTCTTCGTGCCTGGAGTTTCGGGGGCCCTCTTGATGTCGCGAGTCGCGGGCACAATGGGCGGCCTCCAACTCCTCATACTGAATATATGCTTGGGCCTTGTAGAAGAGCTCTTCCAAGTTGCGGGGCCTTTGAATGCCCACAGCCTTGGCGAACTCGGTGCGAGGTCGTAGTCCTCGCTCGATCAGAAACTTCTTCATGTCGTCTGTGGTGGCTACCTGGACGACTTCCCAGTTGAATCTCTCAATGTAATCCCGGAGAGATTCGTCTTTTCCCTGGATGATGGCTTCTAGGGAGGCTTCCGTCTTCGGGTGGCGTCGGGAAGCAGTGAAATGCCTGGAGAACTGTCTCTTCAGTTCCTTCCAGGCGGTGATGGACTCCGGTGCAAGGCTCTTGTACCAAGCCATGGCACCCTTCCGGAGGGTGGTCGTAGAGCTGTCAAAACGGGTAGCCCGGCCCTAAACGGGCCGGCCCTGGCGGGCCTCGGGTTTTTCCGGGCCGGGCTCAAAAAGCCCATTTTAAATACGGGCTCCTTTTTTACTACCCAGGCCCAGCCCTGTCTGGGCTGCGGGCTACCCAGCCCTAAACGGGCCCGGCCCTAAACGGGCCCATTTTAAAAAAAAAATAAAAAAATTCATTTTTTAAGTAATATATAATGTAATAGAAATTAATACTCATTTTAATATATAATGTTATAGAAATTAATACTCATTTTAATGATCTTAATGTAATATATTCATTTTAGAATACTGTAATGTAATATAATGTAATAGAAATTAATGTTCTGGTAGTCACTGAAGTGTGTGTGGACCGAACCAAAGAAGCACTAACACATTGTATCCAAATGTTTCTTGGGCCAAATTTATTTTTTAGGTCCAATTATATATATTTATTAATTTATATATGGGCCAAATAGTTAAATTAATTCTTTTTTAAAAAGTTGTCGGGCTGGCGGGCTACCCGTAGCCCATACGGGCCGGCCCATTTTTTTTCGGGCTTTTTCGGGCCGGGCTCAAAAAGGCCCAGAATAATATGGGCTCCAAAAATAAGGCCCAAGCCCTAACTTTTTTCGGGCTCGGCGGGCCGACCCATGGACTTCGGCCCATTTTGAAGGCTCTAGGTGGTTGGGAAAAGTCAGCACTTGATAGCTCGTCGGACGTTCTTATAGTCGACCATTGCCTCGAAACTCTCGAGGTGGTCGGCAGTGTCGTCGTACGTCGCCAAGGGTGGAGGCTTCTCCATCCCGACGGGGAAAGGGGTCTCCATAATTTCTCTAGACAATGGGGTACGCTAGTCGTCCTCGTCACTCCTAACTGGTGATTGTGACGGGGAGTGGTCACCGCGACTTTTTGGTCGGCTCTTCGGCTTCTCTCCGTATCCGTCGGCCTTGCTCTTCTTTTGGACAGGGGAACATCGTTCCTTCCAAGGAGGGGATCGATTGCGCTTCTGGGCGACCACAGGTTAGGGTCGTTACAGATGTGGGCGACGCCCCGCAGGTTTGGGGGAAGGGCTTCGAGAGTCGTCTTGTCGTGTCCTCCGCGGGGGAAGAGAATGACTGTGAGATACGGGGCGACGATGCCTCCGCGGGGGAGAGCGCTGTTGTCGCTCCTTTTCGAGCGCTCCTATCCGCATGTTCTGCTGGAAGATCAACAAGTTGGTCTGATTGATCAGTGCGAACAGAGCCACCGTGTTTGGATCAGCATTAGGTGGCGCGGGGATCAGCTGGTAGACAACCGGGCTACCATCCTGTTGGGCGGCGTTAAAGGTCGCGTCATTAGAGAAGGGGGAGGCGGTACGCCCATCCTTGTGGTCGCCTTCTTCGACGTTAATGACCACGTTGGGATCGTGGTCGTCTCCGTTGTTGAATGGTGCGAAGGCGGTGTCCGGAGTGTTGGCGTCAGTTCGAGGGCTGGCCATGATCGTCAGAAATTGAAGGCTGCTTTGGTTTTACGGAAGGAAAAATGGGGAAGCAAAAGATTCCCACAGAAGGCGCCACTGATCGTACCTGATCAGAATTGGATCGGTGGCCAATTGCACGTCGTGAGCTCCACTACTTCGGTGGTGGTGAGACGGTGAGGGGTGTACCTGCAAGGTACTCCGATGCTAAAGTCAGGAACAGAGCAAGCAAGTATATAAAGGCAATGAGAGTGAGAAATTAGAATATCCGACCCTTTAATGAAAGAGGGTATTTATATTATGCCCCCAACGCTGGGCCAACGGTTGTCTGCACTAGGTTGGGTCGCTAGGCCCAATGCAGATAACTGCTAGGACTTACGTGGCGTAAGACCAATACGTGATCTTCGCCCTGGATTAACTGCCCCGTGATCTCCGGGAAGTGGGTTGACCAGCTCTTCCGGAGTGGGTAGTTACCTGATGACGTGTCCCAGCGTGGGGGGCACGTGGAGTTCGTGGGGAGAACGCGTGCTCTCTCCCCGAGTCATGTGATGACCTGCTCGACAACGATGGGGTCTGGATGTGCTCGACGCAGGAAAGGATTGGGTCTTAATGGGTTTCTCATTACAGTATTGGGCTGGGCCTGCCCGACGGATGAGCTGGTCCAGTCCAGAATAATATCTATAATTTATAGTATGAACTAGGTCAATCTTATAGTAGTTGCATAAATTCAATGATCGGAAAAGTAGTTGCATAACTTTAACAATTTAAATCTGTCAAAGAAAAAGTTCAACAATTTAAATGCATTACATTAAATTAAATGGATAAGATAAAATTTGTCATTATTTGTATGGTTATTTTTCTCCTCAACCACCAATATAAATATTGATTTCATTTGCTTCTCTCTAAGTCCAACTAACTAACCAAATCAATTCAGTTAGTTTGTTGTATGAATGGTGTAGTCAAATGCCTTTACTCTCTGCAATCAACACTTCCACTCTCCCACTCACCTTCAAATCCCACCCATCTCGTAACCCCTCTTGTTTCCTCCAAACCCTGAACGCAAACCCTAACTCCGATTCCGGTTCCGGCGATGATTCCCGCAACAATTCCGCCACGCTCACTCTCTCTTCCTCCCGTGCCCTTGCCTCCGCCATTCGTCAAGTCTCCATCTCACCCGTCGAGTTCACTCAGCAACTCGAGAAAGATCGCAAAAACGGACCCGTTCACCCTAGCCCTGACTTTCACAGACTCTGCCTCCAACAACTTCACCTCTTTCGTAGAATCGTCCCTGAATCCTTCCTCTCAGTCCGTACTTCGTACCTCATGTTATCCAATAATTTAGGGTTAAAATTAACATTCAAACTCGAATTGAGCAACGTGATTGGTAAACCTTGTTGTTTCTGTTGTGTTGTGTTGTTCTTTACAGGTGTATGTTAGACCGGCTGGTAGTTATGTGATGGATCAGTTGGAGCTGCGGAGGGTTGCACTGTACCCTGGAGAAGATGCTGGATCAGAGGAAGAAGGCATTGTCGTTCTCGTTGGTCATTTTCATGCTCAGGCCGGCTTGCGAGCAGCGGAGACAGCTCTTTCTGAATTGCAAGTGTGTTTCTGATTCTGATTTTGTTTCTGTTATATTGTGGTGTCACAGTTCCATTAGTATTATGAGTAAGCTGTCGATTAGTCTTTCAAGTATCGGCAAACCTGTTTAAGTAGTCCAAGTATTCCCTCCGTTCCTAAATTTTAGTAGTTTAAGTTATATGAATATAGACTCAGAAAATATTTAATCCATGACTATTGTTGTACCAAAATAACTTTGTTCTAACCATTAATCTAATCCCAATATCTTGGGGTATAGTTGGAAGAAAAATATCATATTATATTTTGGGTTTCTAAAACACAACCAAAATAATAAACTACTAAAATTTAGGAATGGAGCAATATGAAAGCATGTCATGCTAGTCTTTAGCATCTTGTCAACTTATAACATCAACGGTGTTGGTGAAAATAATTTTCATATACTTTAGGGACTACACGTAAATCGTTTAAGACTAATTGTTTTCATATTCATTAAGAATTGAGTAGGATAAAGACTGATACTTTAGGTCTTTAGTTGAGGGTTTACTCTTTCAAGTTTCCGTTAGGATAGATCTCAATATTAGTGTGAATGTTAATTGTAGGTTAAGGTTGTCCCTGAATGTAAGGCTATAGTTCTTCCCATGGTTAAACACCCATTTGTTGTTGGTTTCTTGGTTGCTGAGCTTCCAGTTGTGGAGCTCGAAACTTGCGAGAAGAAGGCTCAGAGTGATAGGCCAAATAACCGTGTATCTAGGAAGGAAGTTTATTCACTTTCTCCTTTTTTGGATTTGGACAAAAAGTCATGGGAAACTCAGACCCCTTGGTTCAAGGATGAGCCGGTTTCTATGCGCAACTTCACTTCCGATCAAAGATCAAATGCTGTTGATATTTCACAGTCTCTGGCTATGGCATATGTTATGGATCAGGTTTATCTCTTCATCTGGCTTTTTTTAGATGATAATGACAGGAGCTCATCACTCTTTGAATATGAAATGCTAGGAACATATGCTTGTTACAGTTCTTATATTTTGTGGAAGTTGCTTTCAAATTTGTATTTCTTAACATTTCCTTTTTGAACCGTTCTTTTAATGTTATTTCATTCAAGTTTTAAATCATTTAATCTATCACTTCTTTAAGTTGTGTTTTATGTAAGCATGCAACGCAATTATGTTAAATTGATTGTTCTTTAACTGTTTGTTATATGATTTCATGACAGTTATAACGATAGTTTTTGATACTTGGTATGGACCTAATTTTTTTGGCTTTTGGGTTTCTGTACACCTTTTGCAGAAAGCAATGTTACTTCAGCAATCAACATGGCAAAATAATGTCAGGATGAGTAATTTGGTTGAGCAAGTACGAGTTATAGCATTTCTCTAGTCTCTTTATTCCTAGCTTTATCCTGTTCTAATTTTTCTTTCTTCAAATCAAAACCAGATCCATGGTCCACTTTCAAGCATTCAATCCTTGAGTAAAATCCTGTCTACACAAACAAAGAAAAGCCAGGTTTTTAAACTTTCAAGCATTCTCTATTATAGCAATGAAAACAATTTCTTTTCTGTATCTTCCGCGTAAGTCTCTCTTTTAAACCTGACTAAACTTTACTATGCCAGTTCTATAACAAGTGGTTAATAAGCCAGACCAACCAACGAGTTGACGAAGTTAGTTATATCTTATGTTATTGGATATCAACAACATATTAAAGTAGATACTTTTGCAGATTTCACATGACATTGTTGAGGATATCTTGGTGCTAGGCGATCGTTTAAGGGATGTTCTCCATCAACTTCAGGATGCTGTATACGTGACGAAGGTCCTCTCTCTAGCACTTATTATGACACATACGTGTGGTGTGTGCATAGTTCTATATACCAATACCAATAATAAATTAATGTGCTTTAGGAAATTTTATATCTTCATGTTACTATCTCTTCCTCTATGTACTTAACATTATGTGCTTTCCTATTATACATCGTGTTCATTTCGTTGAATGGATTTTCCTCAGCAGAGGACCCAAATGTTTGACATGTAAACATAATCTTTAGGCTGATTGATTTACATTTATTTTTTTGAAGCATTGTGAAATAATCATGATAACGCTAGTCCTTATATTCCGCAAGTAGTGATTTTCTGTGCTGAATTACATCATACTATATGACTGCTCGCCGTCTGGCCCTTTGTGTAACTCCAAGAAAGGAAGATGCAGCAGTGGAGGTTATTTCATTATAGGGAAAATCCTTTTATCATCACAGCTAGATTTTCGTGTAATACTTTAGAAGCCTCCCTTGTGTGAATATAAAAATCTGCAATTTTTTTTAACCCACTTTTTTTATAATCTCTTCTCATATCACTAGCTTGTTTTACTCCATTATAATTATAGAAATTATAATGATGTGTTACATATTGGTGTTGATTATCCAAAAGGTAAATAGTTAGATACCTTTTGTATATGCCTATCAGTATCCACCTTCATTGCAATTTCTTAGATTTGGCATTTTGATATCCATCGAAGAGATTTTCTCTTCAATTTAAACGTTTTACGAAAAATATTTGGCGAAATGATGTTTCTGCTGATCAGTTTTCCGTTGAGGGAGTATTTGTTTAGCATTTTAGAAATAATTAAATAATGCAGGCACATGGCTATAGTGCATCTCATCTACAATTTTTGTCGAATATGCAGGCAAATATTATGCGCCACAACGAAGAAGCAATCAAGAAAATGAATCGCATACTTGCTGAGTCAGAAAAAACTCAATTGTTAGATAGTTCTCCAGTGGACAGCTCTGCAAATAAAATGAATAAATCTGGTGAACCACCTTCTCTTAGTGCCGCTGCCAAGGATATCGAGATGCCCTTGCCACCTTTAGCTCTCTCTCCATTACAACATGGAATCAGGTAGGTTTGATTAGTTGATTAGCAAAAATGCTTCTTTCGATAATGTCATGATTTCTTACCACCTTCTATGCATATACCTTTTATTCTTTTGTGAATATATTTATTTTCTTTCATTCCCTTTTGGGTATCTTCTTTTTGGCATTTAGTTTTAGATATGCTTTGCTCTTTTCTTTCCACATTAAGATGATTTCAGTATTTCTTATGTTATTTTGTTGATGTCAGGAAGACCGTGCAATGTTTCTGAAGTATTGGTAGACATGGTTGATACAATCAGACCTCTTGCTCTAAATCAAAAACGTGTAATAGAACTAAGTCAGCTTTCATCACCTTTGCTAGTTGCTGTAGCAGAACCTGAATTGCGCCAGGCTTTCAGCAACCTTATTGAAGGTGCTTTACTGCGTACACATGTTGGAGGAAAGGTTGCAATTGTGTCTAATGCTACACCGGCTGGCGATACCCTCGTATGTATTGATGATGATGGACCTGATATGCACTATATGGTAACTTCAGTTCACTCTCCGTATTTCCTTTCCATATGCACTGTCCTTTTTAACAAACTATACATGCAAATTGTAAAACAGATTAAAAACATACTATCGACCCATGGGGAAATTAGGAACTTATTAGGGTGTATTAATGTGAGAAAAATTGCAGCTCTTGGGAAACCCTTCACCTAATCCTAGCCTCTATTCAAACAATTTTTTGATTGATTACTTTATTGCAAGGGGTTTGTGAAAATGAAAAATAATGGTTGCTTATGAGCTTGTCTGCAGACGCAGATGCATTCACTCACGCCCTATGGACAAGAACTCTTGGCTGAAGGTATGGTTGAAGACAATATGACATGGAACTTTGTTGCTGGGCTGACTATTGCCCGTGAGATACTGGAGAGTTATGGCTGTGTCGTGCGCATTATATCACCTAGGACCAAAGATGGTCCGCTTGGAGCTGGGGGAACTCGTGCAGAACTTTGGCTTCCTGCGCCAGTTATGAAATCTAATGTATAGCATGAGTTTGAAGTTACCTAGAAGATAAATTGACACATTCTCAAACAGTCCCGCCTCACGGCACCTGAGAGTTGAGAAAGAATAAGATTGTATACTAAATATTAATCACGCAAAAGATTCTGTATATAGTACTTAAAGTTTCATTTGTTGCATAGTCAATTTTATGGTTATGTTGAAAATATCATGTAATTTGTAAACAATGTATACTTCATATTGAAAGGTGCGCGGTTTAAGAGAATCTGTCATTTAAAATCTTTTGCGTACCCGTCCATTTTAAAGAAAGAAACTTGTTTTCAGTTTCCGAAGTGATTGGAAGGGAATTATTCATCTAAGAAGTTTCCATCTTTTAAAATTATACTAGTATTCTTATGTGGCAAAAAAGTGCAGTTTTGTTGAATGACAATATAAAATTGAATTAACATAGTATCTTGAAGACTTCTCATACCTTGTTTTTTTTATGAGAATTTGTTAAGTATTTAGTCAAATAAGAGTCCTAGTTTTTAGGATAGTTTGTTAATTGATTCAGTCAAGTTTGTTTCCTTATTTCTAGCTAGAAGTGGGCTGTAGTTTGTTACAGCAACGTTCCTTTTATTCTCTATTTATTTTACTGCATTTCACAAGGAATAAACAAGTCATTCCCAGAACTTCTATTTGCTTCTATTTTGTTCCTGTTACATCTAACATTCTGGTATCAAAAGCAGTGACCTAAGAGATGGGTTCAGAAGCAACTTTTGCAGCAACCTCCATTCCGAAGTTCGACGGCGACTACGATCATTGGAGCATGGTCATGGAGAATCTCCTTCGATCCAAGGAGTATTGGGTTGCTGTTGAATCAGGCTACACAGAGCCGAAGAGTAGAGATGGAATGATGGCAGAGCAAATAAAGAACCTGGAGGAGATGAAGCTGAAGGATTTGAAGGCTAAGAATTACTTGTTTCAGTCGCTTGACAAGTCAATTCTGAAGACGATCACGCAGAAGGAGACATCTAAACAGCTCTGGGATTCCATGAAGTTGAAGTGTCGAGGCAATGCTCGAGTGAAGAGAGCTCAGCTCAATCGTCTACGGCGGGACTTTGAGGTCTTAGCAATGAAGCAAGGTGAATCGATCACTGATTATTTTGGTCGAGTAATGACGGTTGCAAACGACATGAGGAATTATGGAGAAGATGTGGATGGTGTCAAGATCGTTGAGAAGATTTTGAGAACCCTCACTGAGAAATGGAACTATATTGTTTGTTCCATTGAGGAAGCCAATGACATAGATCAACTATCTGTGGATGCCTTGCAAAGTTCTCTGCTCGTTCATGAGCAAAAATTCAAAGTAAGTGGAGAAGAGAAACATGCTTTGAAGGTAACTCATGAAGAGAGCTATGGTGGAAGAGGGCGAGGAAGAGCTACTTTTCGAGGAGGTCGGGGACAAGGCAGAGGCAGGGGCAGTCAACCGAGGAGTAAGGAAACAGTTGAGTGTTACAAATGTCATAAGCTTGGACACTTCCAGTACGAGTGCCAAGCAAATTATGCTGGTTTGGAGGAATCAGAAGAGATGGTGCTAATGGCGTATGTCGACACGGTTGGAGACGATCGAGATGTTATGTGGTATATTGATTCTGGGTGCAGCAATCACATGTGTGGTGATTCTTCACTTTTTTGTGAGTTAGAAGAAGGGTTGAACAAGGTGGTTAGTGTAACACCCCAATTCCCATCGTGAATAAATAATACATAAATAAATCAGAGTGAATAAAAATTTATTTTTTCGACAGAAACAGGGATGCCACACTTAAAGAAATAAAATACAATCCCTGCTCAATATTTTTTGATACATAACACATAATAGAGAAAATCATTAACGGGAAACTTTTCCATAAAAAGGGAAAGGTCAATTATGGAATAAAGCTGAAAGATCCATAACTGACTTGTTTTACAAAATAAATCATTTTAGAACATCAACTATATATACAAAGGTTCTACAAAATACATTCAACAAATGTATATATATATATATATATATATATATATATATATATATATATATATATATATATATATATATAATCGTTCCCCGACTCCCGTGCTACGTATCAGAGCAGACACCAAGACCGACAACAGAACGGAGGGCTAATCTTCACAAAATGACCTCCAACAACTCTAGTCTGCAATGCCTCATAGAGCATTATAAAACAGCAGAAGGGTGAGAAATAACAACTAAATCAAGATTGCATAATAATATGCAAACACACATGAAAATCACATGCACAGTTATTCTCACCTCACGCATCACATACCAATACATATAGCAGGCCACAGATGCATAACATATTACTGACAATCCGAACACATAGCATATATCAATTATGCCCACATAATAACATATTCACACATAATGCACACCAAAGTTATGACACATGGAACCACACCACCACATCACCACAAAACATATGTCTATACATAAAACATATTATCCACAACCAATGCATTTACCACATATGCACACCAATTCACCAATCCAATCATAAATCTCAACACATATTCAATCAATTCACAATTTCCCACACATAATCACATAATCAATCCATTCATGATTTTCCACACATAATGCATCCATTCACAATTCTCACACATAATGAATCCATGATTTATGCAAATGCACAGAGACCGACACAACGACTCTATGCAAATGCCATGCGGTACGGACTTCCAATGTTTCATATCTCATCACCAGTTCACTCAGGAACTATTGGAACCATCGCTCGTTACTTAGTGTAACTCCCCGTCGGGCCTACGATGTTCACCCGTCGCTTTCGGTCCCCACATGGGCACACGACGTTTATGGATTGCTTTCGGTCCCCACACGGGCACACAATCCGATCGCTTTAGGACCCCACATGGGCACACGATCGTCTATAACCATCGCTTTCGGTCCCCACATGGACACACGATGTTATAGCAGATTCCCTCTGGAACCAAACCATCACTCAGGACGTCACAACAATGCATATCATGATGCTTGGCATACAATGACTCATGACAATCAAATGCATCACCACAATTCAACAATATGGATTATCTCATCATCATATTCATGCATTGAAAACAATTCAAACAATGCATTTCATCACATACCACATACCACAACAATCATACAATCATTACAATTCATTCCACAAGAGATTCACAAAGGCTATTCACAACACATCATAACGACATCCTTAATCATGCATCGAAGTTTAACCCTAACAATGCACATTTTTGCCATAATGCCACCAAATATCACACATTGAATTTCACATAAGCAATGCATTTCACAAACCACAACAACCAACCACGAACCAACACAACATCATAACCACATACATTGATATTCAATCAAACAATGTATTTACGCACAACAACAACATTATCACAACCTCGCATCACAACACCTTATCCCAACATCTCATTACATGTATTCACATCATATAACAGCACACAAGCTATACGTTATATAACAAAAGCATATAGCATGATAACACATCAATCGAACACATTGTACGCGATAAAAACCCGACAACCCGATTATTTTTCAAAAAAACACGAATTAATTAAATCATATTTTACCCTCCAAACCATTTTTAATAGAAAGAATATTTCATAAGCTTTCTAACGCGTCAAACGGGGGTCAAAACGGACTTACGGTTCAAAAGTTATGAAGAAAACAAAATCAGACATTTTGGAAAATTTTCATCACTTGCGAGTATGCTCAGGTCGAGTCCATAGGTCGACGCAAGCACTTTAGGTCGACGCAAAAGTCCTTCAGGTCGACGCATACTGCGCAGAATTTGATAAAAACTCAGTTTTCGATCGTTAAATGACTTCCGGACCTCCGATTTCAATTCCGTAAAAAGCTGCGGTCTCAGAATTCAACATACTACAATATTTTCACTATTAAAAAGCCATCTAATACATTTTCCATTTTTGAAATATTTTGAAACATAGTTTTATCAATTTACTCAACTCCAAACTTGCTCAAAACCACTCGAAAACACGAAAACAACCATTCCCGATTAATTCCTATCCTTACCCGATTAAATATCAACCTATACCAATGTTACCAGACATATCCAAACACGTTTACTCGATCACAACATCAATTTGCACAAAAACATCAATATATATCAAAAACTCAACAGTTAGAAATTCAACTCGATTCAATCAAACGATCACACTAAATCACGACCCAACATCACACGACTCTCCTACGCGATTTATTCCGACTTTCGTCCGTAAAAACATCGATTTCTAATCATTTTTCTCATTTTGACCTAGAATTGAAAAATTATGAAAAACAAGTAAAACATTCACACAATCACACACATATACATATACAAGCAAGATATAATTGAAACTTCTCACCCTTACCCGATTATTCGCGCTTTAAACGGATGAATTCCTAATTTTCTTTCTTTTTTCCTCTTCTCCCTTTCTTTCTTCTCTTTTCTCTTCTTTTCCTTTTCTATCTCTTCTTTATCTTTTCTTTCTATTTCTCTCTCTCTATTTCTATTTATAATATCTAACTACCCAAATAACCAAAATACCCCTACACTCAAATATCTCGCAACCGTTCTCAAAACGCGATAAAACATAAACAATGATGAAAAATAATATATTGTCAAATAAAAGTCAAGAATAAAATAATATAATAATCAAATAATCAAATCGACTCGATTAAATAAAACTGACAAAAACTGGGGCGTTACAACTCTCCCCCACTTAGACATTTTCGTCCTCAAAAATCTAACCGATACGAACAACTTCGGATACGACTCTCGCATCCGACCAACAAACTAACATGCCTACAAAAGCACACCACGAATAACACAAACTGACAAACCACCTTGCTAACAGCAACCACAACAACGACACGACACAGATAACAACTACAACGACAAGATGCAAAGCCCATACAATGCACTTGACGACCAACTCACGACTCAAGGAATAACCAAGTTACGAACACACAGGTTCACTCAGGAACCAAAACACAACGAGATCGTTACCATTACCATAGGTAACACTCCTCTATTTCACCACAAGGAATTAGCCACCCGCACTCGAACCATCACCATGGAAACGAAGCAACAACACAAACAAGAACATAAAGTCCCACGACACAACAACGTCTCAACAACATCAACAAAACCAGGATACCAAACATCCTTGTCACACAACTTTATTACAACACTGCTGCGATTCACCAATCGAACAAACAACCAAAACATCCATCTACATAGTATCCCATGAATAATATTTAAACCTTTCACCTAACACTTCCATTCTGAAACGTCCAATGGTCTCATCATTCCTACATATTTCCAATATTCAACTTATGAACTCTTACAAGTCACACACACATATACGAAATGCGCCACACCACGTTTCCACTGCGCACTCTGATTACTCATAACCATCAAAACTACCAATTTCACGTCCAAAGTCTACTCTTTCTCATATTCACCAAAAATCACTGTTAACTGTTAATATTCCCAACCTCACACTCCACTGTGTTATCTCACACACCAGACACAAGTCTCTGGACTGCTCAAATAATTCTAATTCTCTGACCATCAAAACAACCATACGCAAAGACTATCGACTTAACTCTTCAGGCACAACATTAGCTTTTCCCGAAGGATAATCCAAGCCAAATTCATAACTCGTCACGAATTCCAATTAAAGTCATAACTCATCACAAGTTCTAACCATCCTCATTGTCTCATACTCTGTTCCTTCAAACCAAACAAGTACTCCATATCCTTGTGATTACTAAACACTTCGAACCCAGAACCATAAAGATAATACCTCTAAATTTTCCAACGCAATACAACCGCAACCAATTCCAAATCCTGAATAGTATAGATCCTTCTATGAATCCTCAATGGTCGTAAAGCACAAGCCACGCATTTACTTTCTTGCCTTAACACACTGCCTAAATTCAACAAAACACATCATAATACCTCACAATGAACATCCAAAGCAAACGACTTACCCTTTGCAAGTCAACCGAAGTAACGAAAATGCTAACTTGGAAAAACCTTCCATAACCTCCGGTAACAACCAACTAAGCCCAAAAGTTTCTAATCTCCTTAACCGACTTCAGAGTCTCTCAATGTAGAACTGCATCTACTTCCGATGGATCCATAATCATACTCTCATCTGAAATAACGTATCCAAGAAAACTAACATTTTCAACCAAGATTCTCACTTGAATAACTTAGCATAAAACTTCGTCTCTTTTCAACACTTGTAATTCAAATCTCAAACACTCTACCAGTTCTTCCTCTGGGTTTTATAACAGATCCGAACATTCTCAATCAAAGTCCTTACGAACTTATCCAAATAAATATGGAAGATACGATTCCTCTACCCCACAAAATTCATTATCCTTATCAAACGTTCCAAACAAATGTAATTTCAATCAAACTCAACCAAACCATTCCAATCATCTATTCCCGAAAGTGAACACTTATTCTCAATCGTTACCTTATCCGACTGTCAGTAATCCATACACAATTTCTTCTCTTGACCGTCCAAATTCCATAAATCCTAACATGTAGCAACAACCATCCCAAAGAAACTCTCAAATTGTTCACGATTCGTCACAATCCAAAACTTAAGTTATCCAGAACACGACTGCAAGTTTCCTTACTACTCCCTAATTAACACACAACCTCATGCTATCATCCTTTTTCCTTACCAATCATGTTGGACCTCTTCAAGTCGACACACTAATGTTCCTTCCAAAAACACATCTGAAAGCCATGCATAACTGACAGCCCATCATTGTGGCTTTCCTGCCAATTTCCAGAACACTATCATCACAAACATAACAAACATCTTAGTTTCATCTCCTAAGAGTTTTCCTACTTACTTAGCAGATCCAAACCTCAAATCCTTACCTTCGTCAAATTTGAGTTCACACTCTTCTCTCTGAGAACAACCATTAACGATGCCCAATCATTCTCTCTCTCAAAACTTCCCAATTGAACCAACATACCAAAGCCTCTAATCCGTATCATCTTCCAATATTAGCATCTTCATCGACTCATCAAAACAATCCGTAATCGTTTCCTTAAATTCCAAACAACTCATTTCACACGCTATCACAGCCAGAAAGACATGTCTATTCCATCCAACATAATTCACGTCTGCTATCAACAAGAGATTAAGGGTGATCAGTTCCTCAATTTGTCAATAGACAGCCGACAAACATGATGGGGCACAAACCGTCTTTACCAAACTATAATAGCATTTCTTGCATCCTGTGCACAAAACTACCTAAGGCACAAACCCTTAGTTGACAAAAACCTTACCTCTGCCTTCCTTCCAGAACCGGGAACAACGCTGTCCAAACCACACTTACACTTTTGCAATCTACAACACACTGAGCCAACGCTCCACACCTGAAGCAACTTGGAGAAGTACCAGCTTCTCCCCCACTTATCTCAATCTAAATCCTGCAGACAAAGGACTAGAAAAACCCGAAAGTACTGACAGTGTTCCACACACACATCACGTACTAAGGGACAAACAATACCGACAATATTCAACTGTCACACCAACTGACTCAACAACTTGGCCGGACGGACCGACTTGCTCTGATACCACTAATGTAACACCCCAATTCCCATCGCGAATAAATAATACATAAATAAATCAGAGTGAATAAAAATTTATTTTTCCGACAGAAACAGGGATGCCACACTTAAAGAAATAAAATACAATCTCTGCTCAATATTTTTTTATACATAACAGATAATAGAGAAAATCATTAACGGGAAACTTTTCCATAAAAAGGGAAAGGTCAATTATGGAATAAAGCGGAAAGATCCATAACTGACTTGTTTTACAAAATAAATCATTTTAGAACATCAACTATATATACAAAGGTTCTACAAAATACATTCAACAAATGTATACATATATATATATATATATATATATATATATATATATATATATATATATATATATAATCGTTCCCCGACTCCCGTGCTACGTATCAGAGCAGACACCAAGACCGACAACAGAACGGAGGGCTAATCTTCACAAAAAGACCTCCAGCAACTCTAGTCTGCAATGCCTCATAGAGCATTATAAAACAGCAGAAGGGTGAGAAATAATAACTAAATCAAGATTGCATAATAATATGCAAACACACATGAAAATCACATGCACAATTATTCTCACCTCACGCATCACATACCAATACATATAGAAAGCCACAGATGCATAACATATTACTGACAATCCGAACACATAGCATATATCAATTATGCTCACATAATAACATATTCACACATAATGCACACCAAAGTTATGACACATGGAACCACACCACCACATCACCACAAAACATATGTCTATACATAAAACATATTATCCACAACCAATGCATTTACCACATATGCACACCAATTCACCAATCCAATCATAAATCTCAACACATATTCAATCAATTCACAATTTCCCACACATAATCACATAATTAATCCATTCATGATTTTCCACACATAATGCATCCATTCACAATTCTCACACATAATGAATCCATGATTTATGCAAATGCACAGAGACCGACACAACGACTCTATGCAAATGCCATGTAGTACCGACTTCCAATGTTTCATATCTCATCACCAGTTCACTCAGGAACTATTGGAACCATCGCTCGTTACTTAGTGTAACTCCCCGTCGGGCCTACGATGTTCACCCGTCGCTTTCGGTCCCCACATGGGCACACGACGTTTATGGATTGCTTTCGGTCCCCACATGGGCACACAATCCGATCACTTTAGGTCCCCACATGGGCACACGATCGTCTATAACCATCGCTTTCGGTCCCCACATGGACACACGATGTTAGAGCAGATTTCCTCTGGAACCAAACCGCCACTCAGGACGTCACAACAATGCATATCATGATGCTTGGCATACAATGACTCATGACAATCAAATGCATCACCACAATTCAACAATATGGATTATCTCATCATCATATTCATGCATTGAAAACAATTCAAACAATGCATTTCATCACATACCACATACCACAACAATCATACAATCATTACAATTCATTCCACAAGAGATTCACACCACAAAGGCTATTCACAACACATCATAACAACATCCTTAATCATGCATCGAAGTTTAACCCTAACAATGCACATTTTTGCCATAATGCCACCAAATATCACACATTGAATTTCACATAAGCAATGCATTTCACAAACCACAACAACCAACCACGAACCAACACAACATCATAACCACATACATTGATATTCAATCAAACAATGTATTTACCGCACAACAACAACATTATCACAACCTCGCATCACAACACCTTACCCAACATCTCATTACATGTATTCACATCATATAACAGCACACAAGCTATACGTTATATAACAAAAGCATATAGCATGATAACACATCAATCGAACACATTGTACGCGATAAAAACCCGACAACCCGACTATTTTTCAAAAAAACACGAATTAATTAAATCATATTTTACCATCCAAACCATTTTTAATAGAAAGAATATTTCATTAGCTTTCCAACGCTTCAAACGGGAGTCAAAACGGACTTACGGTTCAAAAGTTATGAAGAAAACAAAATCGGACATTTTGGAAAATTTTCATCACTTGCGAGTATGCTCAGGTCGAGTCCATAGGTCGACGCAAGCACTTTAGGTCGACGTAAAAGTCCTTCAGGTCGACGCATACTGCGCAGAATTTGATAAAAACTCAGTTTTCGATCGTTAAATGACTTCCGGACCTCCGATTTCGATTCCGTAAAAAGCTGCGGTCTCAGAATTCAACATACTACAATATTTTCACTATTAAAAAGCCATCTAACACATTTTCCATTTTTGAAATATTTTGAAACATAGTTTTATCAATTTACTCAACTCCAAACTTGCTCAAAACCACTCGAAAACACGAAAACAACCATTCCCGATTAATTCCTATCCTTACCCGATTAAATATCAACCTATACCTATGTTACCAGACATATCCAAACATGTTTACTCGATCACAACATCAATTTGCACAAAAACATCAATATATATCAAAAACTCAACTGTTAGAAATTCAACTCGATTCAATCAAACGATCACACTAAATCACGACCCAACATCACACGACTCTCCTACGCGATTTATTCCGACTTTCGTCCGCAAAAACATCGATTTCTAATCATTTTTCTCATTTTGACCTAGACTTGAAAAATTATGAAAAACAAGTAAAACATTCACACAATCACACACATATACATATACAAGTAAGATATAATTGAAACTTCTCACCCTTACCCGATTATTCGCGCTTTAAACGGATGAATTCCTGATTTTCTTTCTTTTTTCCTCTTCTCCCTTTCTTTCTTCTCTTTTCTCTTCTTTTCCTTTTCTTTCTCTTCTTTATCTTTTCTTTATATTTCTCTCTCTCTATTTCTATTTATAATATCTAACTACCCAAATGACCAAAATACCCCTACACTCAAATATCTCGCAACCGTTCTCAAAACGCGATAAAACATAAACAATGATGAAAAATAATATATTGTCAAATAAAAGTCAAGAATAAAATAATATAATAATAAAATAATCAAATCGACTCGATTAAATAAAACTGACAAAAACTGGGGCGTTACAGTTAGATTGGGGAATTACGCAAGCATGAACGTTTCCGGAAAAGGAAGTGTTCGATTGACAATAAAAGGAGTAAACTTCCTTGTACGGGATGTCTATTATGTTCCCGATTTGAAGAATAATCTTCTCAGTGTTGGGCAGCTACAAGAAAGGGGTTTGGCTGTACTAATGCAGTCAAATGAGTGTCGAATTTATCACCGCACAAAAGGTTTGGTGTTCCAAACCAACATGGCAGCAAATCGAATGTTTGTGTTGTTTTCGAGCACTAAATCAATCAAAAGTGAAAGCAAAGAAGAGTGTTTCCAAGCAACAACCGACGACACCAAAGACGTGGCTCACCTCTGGCACCGAAGATTTGGTCATCTCAGCTACAAAGGATTGAAGACTTTGCAAACAAAAAGCATGGTGAGAGGCTTGCCCAGTTTCCCGGAGGGTGAAATTGTGTGCACAAATTGCTTGAAAGGGAAGCAGCATCGAGATGTAATCCCAAGGAGAAGTACATGGAGAGCGTCGGAAAAATTGGAGCTGGTTCATGCTGATATTTGCGGCCCGATTTCACCATTTTCGGAGGGAAACAAGAGGTATTTCATTTGCTTCATTGATGACTACAGTAGGAAGGCATAGGTGTATTTTCTCGCTTGTAAGTCAGATGCACTCACTACCTTTAAGCTATTTAAAGCTCTTGTTGAAAAAGAAACAGGCCTGTCCATTAAATGTTTAAGAACAGATCGTGGAGGTGAATTCACATCAGATGAGTTCAAGGAATATTGTAAAATGAATGAAATCACGAGGCAATTAACTGCTGCATATACACCGCAGCAGAACGGAGTCGCCGAGCGGAAAAATAGAACCGTGATGAATATGGTGAGGAGCTTATTGGTTGAGAAAAATGTTCCAAGAAAATTCTGGGCAGAGGCGGTAAACTGGGCACTCTATGTTCTCAATAGATGTCTAACATCATCGGTGAAGGAAACAACGCCAGAGAAAGCTTGGTGTGGGGTGATACCTTCAGTTACGCACTTGAGAATCTTTGGTTGTATAGCATATGCTCACGTATCGGATGCTCGGCGAACAAAGCTTGAGGATAAGAGTCGTTGTTGTGTCTTTTTTGGTGTAAGTGCAGAATCAAAGGCATATCGACTATATGATCCTACCTCTAAGAGGATTATTATCAGCCGCGATGTCGTCTTTGAAGAAGATGGGCAGTGGAATTGGGAGAAGAAATCTGAAGAAGATAACACGTTTGATTTGGAATGGGAAGATGGCAACGGTGAAGAGGTGGAGGATTCCGACGATGGTAGTGAAGAAGAAACCGTAGCTTCTCCGGTGAGGGACGAATCCAGTGATGGCAATGAAGAAGATGAAGCAGCTCCTCCGATAACACCCCGAGTTAGAAGAGCACCAGCATATTTGAGTGATTTTGTCTCTGGTGAGGGTCTTTCAGATGAAGGGGAAGAGGTACAAACTCACTTAGCCTTGTTTGCTAGTGCCGTTCCTTCTGATCCAATTTTGTTTGACGAAGCAGTAAAGGAGGAGAAATGGAGAACAACCATGAATGCCGAAATGAGGTCAATTAAGAAGAATGGAACGTGGGATATTATTGAGCTGCCTAAAGGAGCTAAAAGAATAGGAGTCAAATGGGTGTACAAAACAAAATTGAATGAGCTCGGAGAAGTGGATAAACACAAGGCTCGCTTGGTTGCAAAAGGGTATGCTCAGGAATACAGAGTTGATTATGAAGAATTATATGCTCCCGTAGCTCGCATGGACACGGTTCGAATGATTTTAGCACTTGCAGCACAAAGAAGATGGTGTGTGTTTCAGCTGGATGTGAAATCAGCTTTCCTTCACGGGAAGTTAACGGAGAACGTGTACGCGGAGCAGCCAAGAGGTTATGAAATAAAGAATGAGGAACATAAGGTGTATAAACTCAACAAAGCTTTGTACGGACTCAAGCAGGCACCACGAGCATGGTTCAGCCGGATTGAATCATATTTCCGAAAAGAAGGTTTTGGGAAGGAGGACAGCGAGCAAACTTTGTTTACGAAAGTCAATAAACAAGGTAAACATTTAATCATTAGCTTGTATGTTGATGATTTAATTTATACCGGAGATGATGAGAATATGATGATTGAATTCAAAGAGTCCATGATGAAGGAATTTGATATGACGGACTTGGGTAAGATGAAGTATTTTCTTGGTATTGAGGTAGTTCAGTTTGATGGTGGTATATTCATCAGTCAGGCGAAGTACATGATGGAAGTGTTGAGACGTTTTGGAATGGAGCATAGCAATTCCGTTGAAAATCCAATGGTTCCAGGATTCAAAATCTCCAAAGATGAAAATGGTATTGAGATGGATGGTTCATTCTTCAAGCAGCTGATTGGGAGCATGATGTACTTGACCGCTACGAGATCGGATATAATGTATGCAGTAAGCTTATTAAGCAGGTATATGCCAAGGCCTACAGAACTTCATCATTCGGCAGCCAAGAGAATTCTACGTTACTTGCAAGGTACAGCAACATTTGGCATTCTTTACAGAAGGGGAGGAAGTCATGAGTTGATTGGTTTTACTGACAGCAATTATGCCGGATCAGTGGAAGATAGACGAAGCACCTCAGGCTATGTTTTTATGCTTAGTGGAGCAGCAGTGACTTGGTCTTCTCGAAAGCAACCGATCGTAACACTAAGCACAATCGAAGCTGAATTCATTGCAGCTGCAGGAAGTAGTTGTCAAGCAATATGGATGCAAAGAGTGCTAAAGAAGATTGGCTACATGGGCAGTGAGAGTACTGTCATCTTTTGTGACAATAGCTCAACAATTAAGTTGGCGAGGTATCCGGTGATGCACGGCAGGAGCAAGCACATTGATGTGCGCTACCATTTCTTACGAGAGCTAGTGAATGATGGAGTTGTGCAGCTTCAGTTCTGTGGTACAAGGCAGCAGATAGCCGACATTTTCACCAAACCGCTCAAATTGGAGCTATTTCAGGAGCTAAGAAGGAGGCTTGGAGTATGTGAACTACCACATGTTAACTAGCTGCAAATGCAGTCTAGTTCAAGGGAGGGAATGTTAAGTATTTAGTCAAATAAGAGTCCTAGTTTTTAGGATAGTTTGTTAATTGATTCAGTCAAGTTTGTTTCCTTATTTCTAGCTAGAAATGGGTTGTAGTTTGTTACAACAACGTTCCTTTTATTCTCTATTTATTTTACTGCATTTCACAAGGAATAAACAAGTCATTTCCAGAACTTCTATTTGCTTCTATTCTGTTCCTGTTACATCTAACAGAATTGCTATTCCTACACTTAAAAGTGTTACACCGTATTTACACCAAGCAAAATACAGCAAGTATATGCATTCAATTGTATTAGAAAAAGTGGAAAATTAATTATTAAATATAATAAAGAAACAACAAGTATATGCATTCAATTGTATTAGAAAAAGTGGAAAATTAATTATTAAATATAATAAAGAAACAAAACCGTATGAAAGTATGGTGTAGTGTCACATTTTTATGTAAAAATATCATTCCTCTTTTTTTATTGATGTACAATATCAAAGATGATATAATGTCTCGATCCAGACTCCAGGGTTTGGTCGGATTATGATCAATTAATTATGAAACTTCTCATATAATGTTTTTGTAGTTGTAACTTTTATATTGAATGAATAAAAAAACAAAAATTAGTAGGATAGAATAAAAATATAAAAAATAATTAGAAAAATAAGTTGACATTAAATTAAAAAATTTAATAATTAATAATTAGTTTATTGAAATTCAAATATTAAAAAATGGAATTATCATTAATTTTTTTAAAATATATTAATTTTTAATTAAACATAACTTTCTTAGAGCATTCATCATCCTCATTTGAGTTCTTTAAATGAGATCCACTTAATTTTTTATATTATATTACACCTTTTTATTTTTTAAACAACTTTACTACATTTTTCAAATATCAATCCAACCTATTAAAAACTTTAAAATGGGTCTCACAAAATCCCACAATATACCTCATATTTATATTATATAAAAGGCTTAATTCATCTTTTAGTACCTTAAGTTATTTTGTTGTTTCTAATTAGTCGCACAACAAAAAAACGTTCCAATGTAGTCCTTTAAGGACACTCCGTTAGCACAATAAATTCATTCTGTTAATTTCTTTGAAAAAACGTTAAAACGCGTCTAGGTGGCATTTCTTGATACTTAGCTGGCATTTCTTGATACTTAGGTGGCATTGTTTTGTTTCTGATGTGTCAATAGGATACCTTTGGTGTTGCTAATATGTTTTTGTTTTCATTTTTAGTAACTAAAATGCTAAACGTTTCAGCTACTCTCAGTCTTTTATTGTTGCTTCTTCGTTCCTAAAAAAAAACCCTAGCAGCTGCGAAGAACAAAACGGTCGTGGTTGAAGGCGACGGTAGTTTGCGAAGACGATAGCAGAAGAAGACGGTCGTGATTTAAAGAGGTATGTGTATGAACTCATCATTTTAAGGAGCTTTTTTATTTTCAATTTATTTTGCTGCGATGTGTGATTTCTGAGGTATCTTCTGTAACTAGGTGATGAGTGGTGATAGGTTTGAGTGTGTTATCCATCATGGGGGTGGGTTTGGTGAGTTTAACAGAAATGGATACAATGGTTTAGAGGAGATTTGGCACGTTGACCCGGATTTTTGGAGTTATTTTGAGATTCTAGGTGGGTTGAAAGATTTAGGGTACCCAAAAGTTGAGAGCTTGTGGTATTATGATGCAATGGATGATAATGAGCTAGTGATGTTGAAAGATGACGTAGGAAGAAATAGAATAAAGACCATTGCTCTGATCAATGGGAATGTTCATCTCTATGTAATGCATCGAGTGTATGGGGAAGAGCAAATATTGCCTCTTGAGAATAATATAGGTCCAAATGGTGAAAATAATGTAGGTCTAAATGTTGACAACATTGTAGGTCCAAATGTTGACAACAATGTAGGTCCAAATATTGACAACAGTGTAGGTCAAAATGTTGTAGAAGAAGACAGTTTGGAAGATGACATGTTGGATGAATTGAATAATGGTGTAAATGGAACTTTTGATGACTCGGGGGACCATTGAAGAATTGAATAATATAGGTGGCCGTTTCGAAGAAGGGGGGCCCACAGGATTTGAAGATTCAGCTGCAGTTAACCAAGAAGCTTCATTTAAGAGTGTTAATATGAATGGGACCATTGAGGGCAGTAACCAAAAAGAGTCATGTAAGGATGTTAACTTTGAGGGGGACATTGTGTCTGAGGATGTCATAGTGGATATTACTTTAGATGAGACCACTGGACATGTGGTATGTGACCAAGAAGATTATGTATTGGATGTCACATCCTACTTGGTGAGTGCTTAAACTGAACTTGTATCTAAGGGACTAATTTGTAACCAAGATGTACATCAGGGAGCAGAATGTAACCAAAAAAATGAGGGGCTTAAATGTAACAAAAAATATTGTGGGGATAGTGAAGATGATAGTGTGTTAAATGAGGTATTTGGGGATTCTGATGATGATGCAAGGGGAATTGCTGAAGAAATTGTTGTTGATATGGATGAAAGAAAATGAAAAGGGCAGGGCAAAAGTAAGGGCAAGGTGAAAGGAAAAGGTAAGGGTAAGGGGAAAGGAAAAGGTAAGGGTAAGGGGAGACCAAAGAAACAAAAAGTTGCGGAAGAAACAGTTGAGGGTAGTGGTGTATTTGATGATGTCAATGAATATGAGGCTACAAAAGAAAGCTTTAGAGGGTTGAGTGACATTGAGGAGTATGACACTGATGAGTTACCACATGATTATGATACTGAAGATGATGAGATTCTAAAAGATGACTTTCCTATTTTCAAACTTCCAAAAAGAATTGATGATTACAAGTGGGAATTAGGCACTTATTTTGCTTCTAAGGAAGACTTTAAAGAGGGAATTAGAACTTATGTTATTCATTCTAGTAGAAACCTACAATTTAAGAAAAATGATAATAAGAGGTTGAGAGTCATATGTAAGAAAGGTTGTCCATGGGAGTCCTATTGTGCAAAAATACAAGATAATAATACTTGGCAGTTGAGAAAGATTATTGACAAGCACACATACAGTAGGGACTATAAGGTGAGGTTTCTGAATTCCAAATGGTTGGGGAAAAAATTCAAAGTAATGTAAGAGAGAATCCTAATATGAAGTTGAGTGATATAATGGAGAAAACAAAACCAAAGTAGAATGTAGAGATCAATAAGACACTTGCAGACAGAGCTAAGTCACATGCTATTGATATTGTTTATGGTTCATTTAGAGAGCAATATACAAGAATCCATGATTATGGTCATGAGCTGTTAAGGGCTAATCCTGGTTCAACTATAAAAATTACTAGTCAGCTTAGTCAACCAAGTCAAGTTGGAGAGGAAAGTAGTGAAAATCCTGAAAGACCTTTGAATCCACATTTCCAAAGGATTTATATCTACCTCAAAGCTTGCAAGGATAACTTCTTTAAGTGCATACCTATCATATGGTTGGATGGATGCTTTTTGAAAGGCTATTATGGTGGACAAATTCTTGTATCCATTGTGAAGGATCCTAATGACCAAATGCTGCCAATAGAATTTGCTGTAGTTGAGGGAGAAACCAAAGATTCATGGAATTGGTTTTTGGGTCTGTTGACACAGGATTTGGGAGGTGTGAGATCATGTAAAACATATACTTTTATAAGTGATCAACAAAAGGTGTGTACTTTTATAATTTGTTTTTGTTATGTTTAAAACTAATCTGAATTGTTATGTGTACTAATATCTGGTATGACTAAAATATAGGGGTTGTTACCTGCCCTTGATGAGTTGCTGCCAGAAGTTAACCAAAGGTTTTGTGTTAGGTGTGTACTTATATTTGGAATTGTATTGTTATATAGCACTATACAAGATTGTTATATTCTTCATATTGGTATTGTTATATAGCACTGTAACTAACTATGTATTGATTGATCTGTATTGTTATATAGCACTGTATTGATAGATGATGATGATTCAATTCTTCATATTTGTTATATAACCCTGAATATAGGTAAACATATGATGTGGATGTTCCCATTGTGTTATTGGCAGGCACTTATATAGCAATTTCAGGAAGAAGTTTCCTGGTGTCAAGTTAAAGGAATTGATGTGGAAAACTGCCAATGCTACTTATTCAAATGCTTGGGAAAGAATTATGCGTGAAATGAAAGAGGTGAATGAAGAAGCATTCAAGCACCTTTGGAAGATCCCACCTAGGTTCTGGAGCAAATCTAGGTTTAGAAATGACCCAAAGTGTGACACTTTGGTGAACAACATGTTAGAAGCCTTTAATTCTATTTTTGTAGCTGCAAGGGCCAAGCCCATCGTGACTATGCTTGAGGAGATTAGAGTGTACCTGATGCAAAGGTGGGAGTCTAACAGACAAAAGATTTCCAAATATGCTGATACCATTCTGCTAAATATCAGAAAGAAGTTGGAAAAAGAATCACAAAGGACTAACAGTTGGATTGTGAGGTAATGTCTCATACATGATTTTCTAGGTAATACAAAGAAGTAGTATATTATGAGGTTAGGCACATATCACTGATTTATGTATTTGTAACAGGCGTGCATGTGAAGTAGATTATGAGTTTAGGCACATATCACTCATTGAAGAAAAGGTTGCTGTTAATCTGTCAAAGCATAAGTGTTCATGTAGAAGGTGGATGTTGACTGGGCTACCATATTGTCATGCCCTTGCATGTATGAAGGATCAACATTTAAAGGTAGATGATTTTGTTCCAGATTATTACAAAAATGAGTGTTATGAAGCTTGCTATGCACCAGTGATTTATCCAGTCAATGGAGAATCACTTTGGATCAAAACAGATGTTGTTGACCTGCAACCACCCCCCATAAAAAGACAGCCAGGTAGACCCAAGAAGAAAAGGAACAAAGACCCTGGAGAACAAGTTAGAAATGAGACACATCTCAAAAGGGCCAAATTTGATATCAAGTGCAGCAGGTGCCATAAAGATGGTCACAACAAGTCCACTTGCAAGCTGCCTGCAACAACAACAACAACACCAAATGTTGTTGTTACAACAACAACACAACCAAATGTTGCTGCTACAACAACACCACCACCAAATATTGCTGCTATAACAACAACACCAACACAAATTGTTGCTGCTACATTAACAACACCAACACCAGTTGTTGATGCTACAACAACACCAACACAAGCTGCTGCTGTAACACCCCAATTCCCATCGCGAATAAATAACACATAAATAAATCAGAGTAAATAAAATTTGTATGCTTAGACAGAATCAAGGATGCCACATTTAAAGAAAGCAAACACAATCCCTGCTCATAAATTTGATACATAACACAAAATGGAATAAATATAAAAGGGAAACTTTTTCCAACAAAAAAGAAAATTCAATTATGGAATAAAGCGGAAAGATCCATAACCGACTTGTTTTACAAAATAAATTATTTTATAACATCAAAATATTCATACAAAGGTAATACAAAATAGATCCAACAAATGTATACATATATAACAAAAGCGTTCCCCGACTCCCGTGTTACGTATCAGAGCAGACTGACTGACAAACGGATGGAGAATTAATCTTCACAAACGCCTCCAAGACTACCAATCTGCAGTTGCCTTATAGAGCAACAAACCACGACAGAAGGGTGAGAAACACAATTATAATATAGTTGCATATAATTATGTAATAACAGGAAATACGCACACAACAACATTCTCACCACAAGCTTCACATACTAATACATATAGCATGCCACAAACACATAACATATTTCTAATAATCCAACATAATAACATATTCACACATAATGCACGCCAAAGTTATGACATATGGAACCACACCACCACATCACATATATTCATATATAGCATATCATAGATAAGTAATACAATCATTGTGATGTGCAACATCCCCAAAAAACATGGCATATGTCTATACATAAAACATATCATCCATAACCAATACATTTATCACAAATGCATATCAATTCACCAATGCTATCACAAGCTCAACACATAATCAATCAATTCACAATTTTCCACACGTAATCAATCCATTCATGATTTTCCACACATAATCAATCCATTCATGATTTATGCAAATGCAAAGAGACCGACACAACGACTCTATGCAAATGCAATGCGGTACCGTTCCATCCATCATTCTCATCATTAATTCACTCAGGAATTATTGGAACCATCGCTTGTTACTTAGTGTAACTCCCCGTCGGGCAAACGATGTTCCCCGTCGCTTTAGGTCCTCTCGGTATAAGGCTCACAATGTTTATGGATCGCTTTAGGTCCTCTTTGTATAAGGCTCACGATCCGTCCGCTTTAGGTCCTCTTTGTATAAGGCTCACGATCGTCTGTAACGTCGTTTTAGGTCCTCTTTATATAAGGCTCACGACCGTTACAGCAGATTCCCTCGGGAATCGTTTCGTCGCTCACACCCACTAGGGCACACGACATCACAAGAATGCATATCATGATGTTTGGCATACAATGACTCATGACAATCAAATGCATACACATATACAACCTTGTGAACCATTTCAACATCCATAATCATGCATATACAATCAAACATAACACAATGCATTTATTTGCCCTTAGGACACAAAACATCATCACAACATTTCATCACATGCATTCACATAATACAACAACACACAAGCTATACGATATCTATTAAAAGCATACCACATGATAACACATCAATCGCACACAATTACGACGGTAAAAGTCGACAAAACGACACTATTCTAATTCCCAACACATTTAAATCGGTCACTAGTCTCAAAACCATTTTATAAGAAAGAACATTTCATTAGCTTTCCAACACATCCAACCGCGCCTCAATCCGACTTACGACCCAAAAGTTATGATAAGAACAAAATGGAAAAATCTGCCCTGTTCGCTTTCCTATTCGCAATGCGAACCCCAGCGAACCATGGCAGAGAAAAAATAGCATAAAGTTCGCAATGCGAACACCCAGCGAACCTTCGCTTTCCCCTTCGCAATGCGAATTCCCTGCGAACCGTGGCAGAGAAAAAACAACAGAAAGTTCGCAATGCGAACCTCCCGCGAACCTTCGCTTTCCCTTCGCTGCCCTATTCACAGTGCGAACCTGCGAATTCAGAAATTCCAGCAGCGCTGTTGTTCACTCCAACACAACATTTCCCCCACTAAAACACTTCCAAACCATAACATAACAACCAGAACATATCCCAATCATAACAACAAGTATTTTACAACATTTATACTGCATTTCAACCGCGAAAACATCGATTTCTATCGTTTTCTCTCATTTCGACCTAGAATTGAAAAGCTAGGAAAAACTAGCAAACATTCCAACACACACATACATAATCATACACAAGCATAGAATAACCGAGTTTCGCACCCTTACCCGATTAATCGCGCTTCGAAGTGTCGGTTGAATCGGTTTTTTACACTCCAAGTTTTCCTCTTTTTCTTCTTCTCACTCTCCTTTTCTCTTCTCTTCTTTTCTTTCTATTTTTCTCTCTATGTTTCTATTTTAAATGAAAAACAATAATATCTAACCAAGCAAAAGACCAAAATACCCCTACACTCAATTTTCTCGCAAACGTCCCCAAAACGCGATAAAACATAATAACGAAAAACATAACACATTTACCAAATAAAAACCAAGAATAAAATAATATAAAGACCAAAATAATTAAATCAACTCGATTTAATAAATCTAACAAAACCGGGGCGTTACAGCTGCTGCTGCATCAACAACACCAACACCAGTTGTTGCTGCATCAAGCCTACCACCAATACCAGTTGCTGCTACATCAAGCTAGCCAACACCAGATGGAGGTTCAACTCAGCAAGTATCCAAAAAAAGAAAGAGACTTTAAAAGGGTCTAATACCTGTTCTGAGCCAACCATAAGATTATGTAGTTTAAGACTAAGGCTTATAATGCCACTTTTGTGTTGGATTGTGTACTACTTATTCCACTTTTTGCCTATTATGTAGTTTTAGACTAAGGCTTATAATGCCACTTTTGTGTTGAATTTCAACTGCTGTAACATATGGCATAAAATGCATGTACTCTACTTATGTCTAATGGCTTGCAATACCACTTTTGTAATGACTTGTACTGTTAATATTACAACTAATGTTATGGTTTTGTGACTATTGTTATGACCATTTTATAGTTTGGTAAATTTTGACAGAAACAAAATGTAACAATTCTCAAACAAACTAAAGTAACAATACTCAAACAACTAAAGTAACATTTCACAAATACAATTCATTGATAAATTTTGACAGAAACAAAAGTAACAATTCTCAAACAAAATCAACTACATTTCATACATATATTTTGACAACTACAATTCAACCTCCTTGTTACACATAAACAACCAACCTAAAAAAGTATTGTTACAAACATAACATTAAACAGTAAGCTTAATATTCCAATGATTATAGACAACTTCAGCCATCCCCTTGTGTTAATGATCTCATTCTTCAACCTGTAAATTTTCTTCTTCTGCCTTTGGCTCTTCAAATCCCTTTCATCGATAATGTCGTCGTCGAACCATTTGAAGAAATTACATCCCTTATTCACATGATTTCTGAAATTTCTGCAACCCCGAAACTTTTTTCCAAAATTGACACTACTCATGTCACCCACGGTACGAAGCACACATTCATCTTGGTAAAAACACTCCCTCCTTTTGTTTCTTCGAACAACAGACCCAAATGTACCAATTGAAGAACTGCTTGACATTTTAGACATTGGAGACGAAGAAGATAGATAAACCCTAGGAATGGAGACAAAAAGAAAAAAACGAGAAGATAACAAGCTGCAGAGAACAAGATGAAGAGACTAAGATGAAGGAAAAGGCACTATCATTTTTTCTGGAAACCATTATCATGAGGCAAACATTTAACCCTTTAAAAACTAAATTAATTACTCATTTCATGACTGGGCATACAGTTGGCTTGCCACCGTGGCAGTAACTAACGGTCTAACACTTGAATGAACGGAATGGATCAAACATGTTGGCGGAAGTTAGATTACGGGACTAAATCGAATCGTTTTTTATTGAGGGACTATATCGCAACTCATAAATAACTTACAGGACTTGTGGACTAATTATGCCTATATAAAATAAAACAATTGAAACAACTTAATTTTATTGGTCCACGTTTTGTAAACTGTTAGTAGAAACGTTTTTTCCTGTTGGTCCACGTTTTTAAATCGAATCGTTTTGAATATTCAACCGATAATCACACTCTTCACTACGCCAAAAATAGGAATAGACAGCGCCAAAATGACAGCGCTTTTATAAAAAAGCGCTGCTAAAAAGAATAAAAAAATTTCGCTTAAAAAAAGCGCAGTAAAAGATAGGCTTTAGAAAGCGCTTTTCAAAAGCGCTGTAAAAGAATGTAAAAGAGTGCCACTTTATACAGCGCTTTCCAAAAAGCGCTGCTATAGGTATCCCTTTAGAGAGCGCTTTTCAAAAGCGCTGCTATAGGGATCACCTTAAACAGCGCTTTTAGAAAGCGCTCTAATAGGGCTCAATTTCTTTTCACTTTAGAAAGCGCTTTCTAATGAAAAGCGCCCTCTAAAGTCATTTACTAATTAAAATATAAAACCATTCTAAGTGGCAAACTGGGGGGTCGAACCCACGCCCTTTAGGTAGGGAAATTAATATTAAATTATATTAACATATCAAATTATATTTAATATATTTAAATTATATATTTTAACTTATTTAAATTATATTTAATGTATATAAATTATATTTAATGTATATAAATTATATTAATATATAATTTAAAATATATTAATTTAAAATATACTTTAAATTATATTAATATATCAAATTATATTTAATATATTTAAATTATATTAAATTATATTTTAAATTATTTTAAATTATATTTAAAATTATTCAAATAAAATATTTAAATATATATGTTTTAAATACAAACATTTTAACTTATTTAAATTATTTTAAATACATATAAATTATATTAATATATAATTTAAAATATACTTTAAATTATATTAATATATCAAATTATATTTAATATATTTAAAGTATATTAAATTATATTTTAATTTATTTTAAATTATATTTAAAATTATTCAAATAATATATTTAAATATATATGTTTTAAATACAAACATTTTAACTTATTGAAATTATATTTAATATATATAAATTATATTAATATATAATTTAAAATATACTTTAAATTATATTAATATATCAAATTATATTTAATATATTTAATATATACAAATTATATTAATATATAATTTAAAATGTACTTTAAATTATATTAATATATCAAACTATATTTAATATATTTAAATTATATTAAATTATTTTAACTTATTTAATATATATTTAATATATTTAAACTATATTAATATATTAAATATAGTTTAAATAAGTTAAAATAAGTTAAAATATATTAAATATTAAATTATTTTAAATACAAACATTTTAACTTATTTAATATATATATATATATATATATATATATATATAGAGAGAGTGAGAATAAATAATGGATGAGGGTGTAGTACCGCTGGTCAAGGAGGTTTGTGTATGTGTTTGCCATGCTTTGAGTCTGGGGTTCGAATCCCCCTCGCCCCAGACTCATTTTTAGATTTTTTGACATTTTCAGGTAAAATTGCTTCTAAAAATAGCCATTAGAAAGCGCTTTTGAAAAGCGCTGTAAAAGTCTGCCACGTTAGACCACCTTAGAAAGCACTTTCCAAAAAGCGCTGATATAGGTGTCACTTTAGAGAGCGCTTCTTAAAAGCGCTCTTTAAATGCCACCTTAGAAAGCGCTTTTAGAAAGCGCTCTTATAGGCCTTTAATTATTTTCACTTTAGAAAGCGCTTTCTTAGGAAAAGCGCCCTCTAAAGTCCTTTACTAATTAAAATATAAAACAATTCTAAACATTTTCAGAGACACTTTTATTCATTTTCTCTCTCGACCGTTTCTCTAAACCCTCGTCGTCGTTCTTGCCATTGCCATTGCCGTTCGTGAAAACGTTGTTGTTCTTATTCTCTTATCGTTCTGAAAACGAAAACGTTGTTGTTCTTATTCATTTCTCAAATCGTTCTGAAAACGAAAACGAATAAGGTACTCTTTTATTATTCACTTCTCTTTTATTATTCATTTCTCTTTTTATTATTCATTTCTCTTTTACTATTCATTTCTCTGAAAACGAAAACGAAAACGAAAAAGTTTTCACGATGAGGATAAAAGCTTCCTCTTTTATTGTTGCAGAATCTTTTTTCTTTTATTTTTCATGTATATTTTTACAAAAAGCATTCATGATACTTTTCATGTATATTTTTCATGTATATTTTTTCTAGTTTTGTTGAAGGTATTTTCATAAGGAAGCTAATATTAAAGTATCTTCACAACTATTATTATTGAAATTGTGAAGGTTATTTCATGACTATTAAATATTTTCTACTGTATATTTGGCAAAGTTGATTAGTATAAACAACCTAAAATATCCTTTTTTTCCAAGTTCATTTCTTTTATTTTCTAGAACTTGTGACTTTTTGTTATAAGTTTATTGTCTACTATATACTTATGTAGGTGTTTACCTCTAATTGTTGCTTGTTTGTGATTACATGTTGCCACTTATCAAGTTATGACTCATAATTGGTCAATTAATGATATTTCATTTTATGATACGTGTATAGGGGTTACTTGTGTTCAAAGTGTGAAAGTCGGATCGTTTCCCTACAGGTATAACTTTTTTTCTTTTTGTTTTTGTTTAGTTTAATTAGTATAACTATGGATAGGAAATGGATGTCTTCAAGTCGATTGTCGAAAGAGTACGACAATGGGGTATCGGAATTCGTTAAGTTTGCTGTTGCGCATGCCAAAGACCCCAGTCGAATGATATGTCCTTGCTTGGGTTGCTGTTTTGGGAGTCGGGTTGACGCAGTTCAGTTGGCATCGCATTTATTGAGGAGTGGAATTGATAGAAGTTATACATGTTGGAATTTGCATGGTGAGAAAATTAACGGGAATGTTGAATCGGGGGATAATACGACCTACGCTTCATACGACAATGGCACAGATACATACGATTCTGATCGAGTCGAAGAGATTGCAGAAGCACTTGAAGAAGATCTTAAGGATTATCCCAAAATGTTTGAGAGGTTGGTAAGCGATGCAGAGAAACCGTTGTATAATGGTTGCACCAAATTTACAAGATTGTCTGCGGTATTAAAGTTGTACAACTTAAAGGCGGGCAATGGATGGTCGGATAAAAGTTTCACAGAATTATTGGCCCTTATGAAAGATATGCTTCCAGAGGATAATGTTCTTCCCAATCGAACATATGAGGCCAAAAAGATGTTGTGCTCTATTGGCATGAGCTATGATAAGATACATGTCTGTCCAAACGATTGCGTATTGTTTCGAAATGAGTATGCATCGCTAAATGAGTGTCCTAAATGTGGTGTCTCTCGATATAAGAAAAAGTTGTCTCCAGCAAAAGTCTTATGGTATTTTCCTATAATTCCGAGATTTAGACGCATGTTTCGTAGTGAGACCGATTCAAGACACTTGACTTGGCATGCAGATGAAAGAATTATTGATGGAAAGTTTCGACATCCGGCAGATTCACCACAGTGGATGAAAATTGATGATGATTATCCTGAATTTGGAAAAGAAGCAAGAAACCTTCGCTTGGCATTATCTACTGATGGAATGAACCCACACAGTATTCAAAGTATCTCACATAGCACTTGGCATGTGATCATAATGATTTATAACCTACCTCCATGGCTATGTATGAAGCATAAGTACATGATGTTATCTATGTTAATTTCTGGGCCTAGACAACCAGGAAATGACATAGACGTATACTTGGCACCCTTAATCGAAGATTTAAAATTTTTGTGGGAGAACGGTGTGGAGGTTTATGATGGGTATAGGAAAGAAAGTTTCAACTTGAGGGCGATATTGTTTGGCACAATTAATGATTTTCCAGCATACTGAAATCTATCAGGGTACAACATAAAAGGTCAATGTGTGTGTCCTATTTGTGAAGATAAAACAGATTGGACGCGATTGGAGTTTGGTCAGAAGAATGTCTTTCTCGGTCATCGTAGATTCTTAAATTCTAATCATCACTATCGTGGGTGGAGAAAAGCATTCAATGGAGAGCCAGAACATGGTAGAGCTCCAACTATATTGACAGGTGATCAAATTTTTGAAAAGGTGAAAGATGTGACAACTCAGTTTGGAAAGCCTTTTGCACATACACTTGTCAAGAGTGGGTGGAAGAAGAGGTCAATTTTTTTTGAACTGCCATATTGGAAGTCGTTGTATATAAGAAATTTTCTCGATGTTATGCATATTGAAAAAAATGTATTTGACAGTGTTATTGGTACGTTACTCAATATACCAGGAAAGTCTAAGGATGGCCTTAAAGCAAGAAAGAACTTGGTACATATGGGGATAAGAACTGAATTAGGACCCTTGAAGAAAGGAAAATGAACATATCTACCACCTACTGCGTATACTCTATCTAGAAAGGAGAAAAAAGTATTGTGTAAGTTTCTAAGTGAAGTTAAAGTTCCAGAAGGATACTCTTCAGATATTAGAAGACTTGTGTCTATGAAAAACCTCAAGTTAAAGAGTTTAAAGACGCATGACTGCCATGTTATAATGGAACATTTTCTACCAATAGGTATACGTTCTATTCTGCCAGAAAAAGTAAGAAGCGCAATAACTAAATTGTGTTTTTTTTTCCAAGTCAATTTGCAGTAAGGTGATCGATCATGCGATCTTACCAACATTGCAAAAAGAACTAGTTATTACTTTGTGTGATCTTGAAATGTATTTTCCTCCCTCGTTTTTTGACATAATGGTTCATCTAGTTGTTCATCTAGTGAAAGAGACACAATTGTGTGGACCGGCTTATATGAGATGGATGTACCCTGCTGAACGTTATATGAAAATATTAAAAGGGTATGTGAAAAACCGAAGTCGACCAGAGGGTTGTATTGTCGAACGATACATGGTCGTGTTTTCTTATAGCGCATACGCAATTAATGGATACACATTTTATACCAAAGAACAAGATGATAAAAGTACTATGCAAAATAGTGGTGTCACCTTGGTAGCTGAAGCAATGCACATTTCAAGTGTGAAAGACTTAAACCCCAAATTTGCAAATCTGTCATATTTTGGGGTTATCGAGCGCATTTGGGTGTTTGATTATGTGAACTTTCAGATTCCTATATTTCGTTGCAAGTGGGTTGAAAATAATAATGGCGTACGAATGGATAAGTCAGGATTCTTGCAAGTGGATCTTAATAGGGTGGGGTACAAAGATGAGCCTTTTATTCTAGCCTCTCAAGCTAAACAAGCGTTCTATGTCACTAATCCGACAAGTACAAAATGGTCTATAGTGCTTTTATCTAACAAAGTAATTGATGAAAACGTTGGAGATCAAGGTGATATTGATGTTGATATTGAATCATTTACTAGAAATGATCAAGATGAAAATATTATAGCGAATGAATCATATACTAGAAATGATCATAATGAGGGTATTTGGATCAATCCAACCGTCCGTGTTGTTAAGAGACGGGTAGAACATACTCCAAACAAGAAAAGAAAGAGACGTTAGTGAAAAAGGTACTAGTTGTAAAATTATAGCTTATATCATTCAATATAGCTTATATCATTCAATATAGCTTATGTCATTTAATTTCTATTTTTTTCTTTCTTACAGGTCAAGTGTCTAGTAACCAGGAAGATACGCACGAGTAGCACGGGCTAGAGCAACCAATATTACATGGGTCAAAGTGGAGGTATATTAATTTTCACAATATTGCTTATTAGTGATGCTACTTGATAACACAAGACATCTATATATTATTTCTTAACTAATGCGTATTTTGTTTTGTTATGTAGTATTTCGATGATATGCCGTGTCCTTATTACACGAGGAATTGTGCGAATTTTTTATTGCAAGAAGAATTCTTTCTTGAATTAATGTATAGTTTTGTGAATGTAAATTCTAGTTTATTGAAATGTAAATTCTATGCAGGTTTGAAACCATACAATAGAATTTGTGTGAATTCTGCATGTAAATTCTAGTTTATTGAAATGTACAAATACTAGTTTATTGAATTCTGCATTAAGTGTAAATTCTAGTTTTGAAATAGAATTTGTTGATAAATTTATTGAAATGTGAATTATACAGGTTTATGGAAATGTAAATTATACAAGTTTCTGCATAAAAAAAATGGTTAAAATGGGATTTAAAAAAAAATCTTCAAAATTATACGTAGACCAAAGACAACGCTTTTGAGAAAAAACCGCTGTCTAAGGTTAAACATTAGACAGCGCTTTAAAAAGCGCTGTCTTAAGTCCACCTTTAGAGAGCGCTTTTAAGGAAAAAGCGCTCTCTAAAGGTATAAAAAAAATCATTATACGTATACATTAGACAGCGCTTTAAAAAGCGCTGTCTAAAAGCACCTTTAGAGAGCGCTTTTGAAGGAAAAAGAGCTTTCTAAAGTTTAAAAAAAAAAATTAAATTTTTAACTTATACTTTATACAGCGCTGTCAAAAGGCCCATTTTAGAGAGCGCTTTTTCATAAATAAAAAAGCGCTGTCTTTACCTACGACAGCGCTGGCTTAGACGGCGCTTTTAAGCGCTGTCATAGGCCAAAAAAAGCGCCCTCTTTTCCCTTGTTTGGCGTAGTGCTTACAATAATAACTTTGCCATTTACATAAAAATATATATCATATCTTTATATATTATATCTAACAAATATAATAGAATGCTTTATTGGATTTATTTATTTTTATATAATTATTTTTTTTGCTGGAATGAAGTATGGAGTTAACTCATAAGCTATCCATTTCTATTTAATTTAGTCATAAAAAGTATGTATATACAAGGGTTAAATATAACAAGCCCTGAGTTCCGATTTACCTTCCTATAATATATATTTTTATTCGTTTTATAATATATATAACTTTTTTTATTCTCCTAAGCGTGCTTAATCTCGATACCACCACTTTTCTTTGGTTTACATAAAAAATTCCAGCTAATCCATGCGACACCTTTTCTATCCAATGACCTGGACCACATAAATTTCTCTATAATGCAATAGTTTCCTTCATAATTTGTTGTGGAGCCTTGAAGAAAGAAAGGTGATGGATATGAAGATTTGCAAGAACAGAGTTTAAAAAAGTGACTTTTCCCCTGAACGATAGTAATCTTCCAATCCATATTCACATTCTTGCTCTGAAACATGCTAAGACGGACTTCCAAAATGATAGCCTTCTATGGTTGCCTCCAACTATTAGCCCAAGAAACTTGAAAGGAAGTGCTCCGGATCTGCAATGTAAAAATCTTTTTGCAGCCTGCATAAATTCAGGTACAATACCAACGCCAAACAGTCAGCTTTTTGCAAAATTAATCGTTAGTCTGAATACCAATTCCAAGCCACGTAAAATTGACTTAACTAGACATTTAACCATAGGTAAGTTTTATTGTAATATATATATTTTTTTTTTATATTGGTTTATTTGTTGTAGAAAAGTTATCAATAATTTTATAATTTGTATTTCAATATAATTTAAAATAGGAGAAAAATATAAAGGTATAGTTAAATTTAAAAATAGTAAAAAAAAAAAAACTAAAAAAATAGTGGTCCTCTTATTAACATAATTGGTGTAGACAAAGTAACAAAAATTCACATTCCAACTATGATATATTTTATTTGTCTTTTAGTCTTTGATTCCATATCTAATATTCAAATCATTTTGAAATATAGAGAAATTGTTAAAGATAAATAAATAAATTGATAATTTTGATTAAAAAAAATGTAGAACTAATAAATTTGAAATTGTTTATGTTATTTTGGATTAACAAATAAGATTGAAGGAGTATGCATAAAATAAATTAACCACTTCAAATAAAAAATTAAATAAGACAATTAAAAATTTGAATACTAATAGAAAATTTGAAGAAAAAAATTGAATAAAGGTATTAGCAAAGGTTATACATGATTTAAGAGACCAAAATAAGGTCACTTTGCAAATTTTGCATACATTTCCAATTTTAATATCACTTAATAATGATATTGATATCATTATTATTGTTCTGGACTGGGCCGAGGCCTGCTCATCAGTCGGGCAGACCCAACCCTCACGTTCTGGGATGGCCCAACAAGGACCTTTTTTGGCAAGACCAGCGTCGGGCACTCGCCCTCTCCCCGTGTCGGGCACACGCACGGTGTAGGACGTCGGGCAACATGCTATGCCTCCCCGGGGGATCGCCTCTCCCCGACGACCACGCGCTCATCCCCGAGATTCTCACCCGTGCCCGCGAGTTAGTCCTCCCCCGCGAGGACACGTCTCCCCGACACGCAAGACTCCTCCCTGCGAGGACACGTTCTCATGTAACTGCCCACTCCCAATGGAATCGGTCTGCCCTAATTCCGGGAATCTATGAGCGGTTACCCCAGGGCGAAGACCACGTGCTGGTCTTCACTACGCCACATAAGCCCTGGCAGTTACTTGGATTGGGCCTGACAATCCAGCCCAATGCAAGTAACCGTTGGCCCCGCGCTGCAGACTCTCTATAAATACCCTCTCACTTGAGAGGGTCAGGTTATGTTCATTTTTCTACTCTCACTTCTGTACTTGCTTTTTCTCTGACAACCACCTTACTTGAGCGTCGGAGTACCTTGCAGGTACACCCCCCCGCCGTCTTTCAACCTCACCGGAGCTGAAGCCCAGACGACGTCGTTGGCCACTAGAAACTGTCTGATCCAGGTACGATCAGTGGCGCCGACTGTGGGGACCCTTTGCTTCCCCGTTTTTCCCTCGTTAAACCAAAGCAACTCTCATTCATCACCAACATGGCCAATCCGACAGTTAGCCAGGCTCTGGACACCGTGCTCGCACAACTCGAGAACGGGAACCACCGTGAGGACGCCACCATCCTCAACGGCGGCGAAGGCGACATGAGAGACGGGCTGACCGCCTCCCCGGACTCCCAAGATATGGCTTACAACGCCGCCCGCCAGGACGACCAGCAAGCCATTTTCCAACTAGTTGCTCCTCCCCCCAATGCGGACCCGAGCACCGTGGCCCTATTCACCTTGATCAATTAGACCAATCAGCTGATCGCGCAACAGAACACCAGAATTGAAGCCTTGGAGCAAGGACGGGCACAACGATCTTCCCCGCGAAGACATCGTCATCCCCCGTCGCCTCGTCGTTCTCCTTCCCCGTGAAGGACCCATTCCGAAGAATCTCTGACCCCCTCGTCGGTACGCCAGGGTCGCCGACCGCGTCTCGAGCGCCCCCAGCCGACTATCTCCCAGAAACGCCCTCGTTCCCCGCCTCAGAAGGAACCCAGGGCCTCCACCACTTCCAAGAAGTCCAAGCAGACCGAAGAAAGACCAAAGAACCGTTCGAGGAACTCCCCTCCATGGCATCATCGATCACCTTCGAGATCCCCGGCTGGTAGCGACGACGAGGACCAGAGGACCCCTTTGTCGTGGGAAATCATGAACGCCCCAATCCCTGCAGGCATGGAGAAACCCCCACCATTGGGGACCTATGACGGCCTGACCGACCCCGATGATCACGTCGAGAGTTTCGAAGCAATGCTCGACTTCCGAAATGTCAGGGGAGCCATCAGGTGTAGGCTATTCCCCACCACCTTGTGGAAGGGAGCCATGACTTGGTATAAGGGTCTGGCACATGGGTCAATCACATCCTAGAAGCAGCTTAGGCAGCGCTTCACCAAACACTTCACCGCGTCTCATCGACACCCGAAGATGGAGGTTACCTTAGAAAACATCTTCCAAGGGAAGAACGAATCTCTCCGAAACTACATCGAGAGATTCAACAAAGAAGCTGTCGAGGTCCACACGACCGACGACATGAAGAAATATTTAATTCTTCATGGACTGCGTGCCGGATCTGACTTTGCCAAATCCATAGGCCTCCGCAGACCCCGACGTCTCGAGGACCTCCTCGCTCGAGTTCAGAAGTACATCGAACTCGAGGAGATGGAAGCAGCTCAGATCTCTCTTAAGACGAGACGTAGAGAAGGCCCCCGCGACCACAAAGATGAAGACTCTTCTCCCCGACGAGGAGGAGAAAGAAAGAAAGAGAACCGTAACCGTGATCCTCGGGAACCGCGCAGGCCAGCTGGCCGATTCACGGAGTACACCCCGCTTAATACTCCCCAGTCTCGAAGCCTCTCTGAATGCCAGAATTCCGAGTTTGTGAAAGGAGGAGTTCGCTTCCCGAAGCCCGCTGCTCCCAAAGCGAACGTCGACAAATCAAAGTACTGCAGGTTCCACCTCGAGGAACTCCCTGGGGGAGCACCAAACGCCACTATTCCCCTCCTGATCAGGGCGCAGATGGCGAACTTTGACGTTCGGAGGATCCTAGTCGACCAGGGGAGTTCGGTCGACATCATGTATGCTCACCTGTTCGGAATCCTTCAGCTCGACGAGAGACATCTGACCCCGTACGTCGGTTCAGATCTACAGGGGTTCAATGGAACCACCACCAGACCATGGGGTTACATAAAGCTAATGGTTACGTTCGGGGCCGAAGACACTGCCCGACAGGTGAAGATCCATTTCCTGGTGGTCGAATTCCCGTCCCTCTACAACTGTATTCTCGGGAGGACCACCCTGGCCGAGCTCACGGCGGTACCATCAACGGTCCACCTCAAATTGAAGTACTACACGACCAGGGGACGAGTAGTGACGATGCACGAGGACATCGACGTGGCCAGAAGGTGCTTCGACTCCGCCATCAAAGGCCTAAGTTCCATCGGCCCCAAACCCAAGACCGTGGCCAAGCCACCCCAGGATGCCGAACAGGTACCTCTCCCGCGCATCAATGCGGTCGACCTCGACAGCAGGTTCTCCGGCGAACCCGACGAAGACAGAGTCGAAGATCACAACCACCAGGAGGAGAACAATGGGCGGCCTCTCCACCCAACGCGCCCCATCCCTGACGAAGACTTCGAGCTCGTGGTACTCGGGGACGATCCAGACCGCAACGTGAAGATTGGCACCGGGATCCCCGACCTGGCAAAGGAGCAGCTGAAGGCGTGTCTGAGAGAGAATGTTGACCTCTTCGCGTGGAGCGCGTCCGAGATGCCTGGCCTCGACCCCGAGGTGGCTTGTCATCAGCTCGCAGTAGATCTGACCGCTAGGGCCATAACACAACGTAGGCGTAAGCAGTCTCCCGAGAAAGCGGAGGCTGCTGAAAAAGCTATAAAAGACCTCCTAGAGGCAAATTTTATTTCGGAAGCCAAATACACGACATGGCTGTCCAACGTTGTAATTGTTAAAAAGAATAATGAAAAATGGAGAATGTGCGTTGATTATACTGATCTTAACCGGGCTTGCCCGAAAGACTGTTATCTTTTGCCTAACATCGACCAACTGGTCGACAACTCTGCAGGTTACAAACTACTATCCTTCATGGACGCTTACTCGGGATACAACAAAATTCCCATGGACAAGGTCGACAAACAACACACGACCTTCATGACCGCGTCGGGCAACTACTACTACAACGTAATGCCTTTCGGTCTGAAGAATGCCGGTGTGACCTACCAATGGATGATGAATAAGGTTTTCCAAGCTGAAATCGGCGACATGCTCGAAGTCTACATGGACGACATGATCGTCAAGTCTGCAGAAGAAGTCGACCACACCGCGCACCTCAAGACGGTGTTCGACACGGCGAGGAGGTGCCGCATGAGGTTTAACCCCGAAAAATGCACCTTCGGCGTCCGGGCAGGGAAGTTCCTCAGATTTTACCTCACAGAGCGAGGAATCGAGGCCAACCCCGAAAAGTCTAGGGCTTTCTCCGAACTCCCTACCCCAGACTCAAAGAAGTCGATACAATCATTGAACGGGATGCTCACTGCCCTTTCCTATTTCGTCGCCAAGTCCGCACAGTACGCACTCCCATTTTTCAAACTTTTTCGACAAAAAGCGGAGTTTGATTGGAGCGAGGAATACGAGCAGACACTCGTCCACTTAAAACAGGTCCTATCACAACCCCCGGTCCTCTCAAGGCCTGAGAACGGGGAGACACTCTTCTTGTATCTTGCGATCACGAGTGAAGCAGTCAGCGCCGTCCTCATTCGGGAAACCCCGGATGGGCAGAAACCAGTTTACTTCACGAGCAAAGCCCTCCAGGGCCCTGAGCTCAGATATCAGCAGATTGAGAAAGTCGCCCTGGGCCTCGTCACCGCAGCCAGAAGGCTACGCCACTACTTCCTCGCCCACACCGTCGTCGTAAGGACCGAACAACCTATTAGGCAGCTCCTCGGCCGACCGGACATGGCGGGGAGGATGCTCAGGTGGTCACTCGAGCTCGCCGAGTTTGACATCCAATACGAAGGGAGGAAAGCCCTGAAGGCATAGGTACTGGTCGACTTCGTAGCAGAGATGACCGTCCTGGAACCTTCGACCAACGGATCACAGAAATGGACGATCTATGTCGACGGGGCGTCCAGCCCAAAGGGAAGCGGGGCGGGCATCATCCTCGAAAACGAGGAAGGCATCTTGATCGAGGTATCCCTCGAACTGTCCTTCCTGACATCGAACAACCAAGCCGAATACGAGGCCTTCCTCGCAGGACTTCGGCTGGCGGAAGACCTCGGCGCCAAGGAGGTCAAACTCTTCACCGATTCCCAGCTCGTGGCCTCGCAAGTCCGAGGAGAGTACCAAGCCAAGAACGACAGCCTCATAGAATACTTGGCCTTGGTAAAAGAAAAGATGAAAAAGTTCACCTCCGCGGAAGTAACTCACATCCCCCGCGAGCACAATGCCCGAGCAAATGTCTTGTCCAAATTGGCGAGCACAAAGAAGAAAGGCGGGAACAAATCCGTCATACAAGAAGTGCTTTCCCACCCGAGCATCGACAAGCCGGTCGTGGTTTCGAACATCAACGTCGTCGGGGACAGCAACTGCTGGATGACCCCGGTATACGAATACCTCATGATTGGTAAACTGCCCGAAGATCCCAAAGAAGTAGGAATGGTCAAGAGGCGGGCGTGCTCGTACACCGTAGTTGAGGATAAGCTATACCGGTGAGGGTTCTCTATCCTCCTCCTCAGGTGTGTCGAGGAGACGAGGGTCCCCAGCATCCTCCAGGAAATCCACGAGGGAATCAACGCACAACACCTTGGCGGCCGCTCGTTAGCCCGTAAGGCGCTGCGAGCAGGGTACTACTGGCCCACTATGCAACAAGACGCCAAGGAATATGTCAAGAAGTGCGACAGATGCCAGTGACACGGGGACATGCACCTCGCTCCTCCTAGCGAGCTTAAAACGCTATCCTCCCCGTGGCCATTCGCATGGTGGGGAATGGACATCCTTGGACCCTTCGTCACAGGATCATATCAAAACAAATACCGCATCGTCGGGGTGGATTACTTCACGAAGTGGATCGAGGCGGAAGCATTGGCCAAAATCACGGCCTTTAACATACTACGTTTTTACAAAAGAAACATCCTCGCCCGATTCGGCGTGCCTCAAGCCATTGTCACCGACAACGGGACACAGTTCACCGACAAGAACTTCCAAGACTTCGTCACCAAACTGGGCACGAAGCAGCACTTCATGTCGGTCGAGTACCCCCAAACAAACGGGCAGGCTGAGGCGGCGAACAGGGTAATCCTCCGAGGATTGAGACGCTGATTAGGCGACGCCAAACAACGGTGGGTCGAGGAGCTACACAGCGTCCTCTGGGCCTACCGAACGACCCCACACTCCACGACCGGGGAGACCCCTCCGGTGATCCCCGTGGAGATCAGAGAACCCTCGAGGAGGACAGAAGCGCCCCTCGACGGGGACGCGAACGACGAAGCCTTGAGGGAAGAGCTCGACTTCGTTGAAGAAACACGCTCAGGCGCCTCTCTCCGAGAAGCTTCACTTAAACAAAACATAACACTACGTTATAACGACAAAGTTATCAAACGTGATTTTCAGGTGGGCACCCTCATCCTACGCAGGAACCAGAAGGACTCAAGAGAAGGAAAACTCGCCACAAACTGGGAGGGCCCGTACCGCGTCCGCGGGAAAACGGGGACAGGAGCCTACTTCCTCGAAAATCTGCACGGGGAAGAACTTGCTCGACCATGGAACGCTGAGAAGCTCAAACAGTACTACAGTTAAGCACTGCCCGCAGCTCGCTAGCACCGCGATTACGGGGACACGCTAAGGTACGAGCGCGACACCTCTATACAGAACACGATGATCAGAGATCGCGTTGTGTGTGCGCGGGGATATTTGATCCGACGGGGATACCTCGATCGAGGCCCACCGTCGTCATACCAGTCGAGCAAAACACCCAGCTCGCGATGGGAAGTTCATGCCACGAAGCTAATACCTCGACCGAGCTCTTAGCCTCGTTGAAGGTCGGAATACGCTTTCGGCCGCCCGACCAGCTCTCCACGCGGTCAGGGACTATCAAGGTCGAGCAAATCCCAAAGTCTTATTACTTAGACAAAAATAAAGTATAACAAATTCACCACACACATTCAAGACATACAAACATCACGCATGCAGACAAACAAAAATGCATTGAGCAGGTATTACAAACAAACATCAAAGGAAAAACCCCTGGCACGCAGGCCGGGCACAAATATTACAATAAATCAAAACGGCTCGCAGGCCGACCAAAACAAAGATAAAAACAAGAAAAAAAGCCTACTCAGCTGCAGTCCCGTCGGGCTCCTCATGATCGTGAATTTCGCCCACCCGCATCGGCTGCACGATCTGACCATCCACCACCTCGGCGTCGGGGTCAATCCCTTCGGTGGCGAGGTCGGGGTTGAGGACCCGAAGCTGCTCCACCGCATTCTTGAAGCCTATACCCGCCACCACAAGATTGTCTTCCTCGGCTTCACGGAGCTTCGCTATCAGCGCAACCCGTGAAGTCAACAGCCTATCCTCTTCGGTTTCCTCCTCGGCGGGGCGGACAGCTTCCTCCAAATCAGTGATCCTCGCCACGAGACGATTCCTTTCCTCCTCGACACCTGCCAGACGTTTTCGCTCCTCCTCGACGCTCTTCAGCTTTTCCTCCATTTTTTGTTGAAGCTCGAGCTGGGCCTGGTTCTGGCTCTTGCAGTCGGCCAGCTCCTTGCTCACCCTCTCCATCTCAGTCGAGATAGATTGAAAACTCTTCTGCAGCCGGTTCAGCTCGCTGGCGGGGCAAGCCTCGTCGTTCAGAGCCAAGGCGGCCGCACAGACCCTGAAATTCTGGTACATGTGCAGAATTCAGATGTCCTAGAACATGCCGTTTGACATCTGGTCTGACATGATCATAAAGGGCAAGGTAAATTGCAATAATCATGGTACTGAAAAATAAGACATAACACACATAATTGTTAACCCAGTTCGGTTTAACACACCTACTCTGGGGGCTACCAAGCCAGGGATGAAGTCCACTATCAACAGTATCAATTCAAAGCTAAACTACCCGTTTACAGCTTATCACTTAATCACTACCTAATGACCCTTCTACCTAGATCCTCTCTAGATATGAGAAACCCTTCTCACTCCCAATCATCACAATGATGTCTAGCAGTTGACAATCCGCCACTACATCAACGGCTCTTTACCTATACAACAGTTCATCAAGAACGACACCTTTCCAAGACCCAACTTAGAGTTACTTAAAAGCTTCCTCCAAGAACAATACTCCTCTTACTTAACAACTTCGAGGATCACACTAACAAACTGTCCAACTCACAGGTTGAGTGGTACAGGAACCAACCCTAATAATAGAACTTTTACATCTTTGGTTACGTTACAAAACTAGGTTACAAAACATATATATATATAGCCTATTCCCAACTGGATTTGGGCCTTCAAAAAACGCAACAAATAAGCAGCTACATATCAGCAGAAACTTCTGCTACAAATCAGGTCTTCAATCAAATCATTAACTTCCTAAAATATCTCCATATTTAGAAAGTCTCAGTTCTTCAATATTTTCTCTCCATCTTGAATCTTCAGACCTATAAATCAGCGCCTTGTGATTGCATAATATTCCAGAATATTCTGCATCAGTTAAAATCTAACAGAATTAACACACCACTTCAGTTCTGGCGCGATGTCGAATGAACCTGCATGGGACATCTTGATACGACATGTTGTTCCAGATGTTAACACTACTTCAGCTCAACATGTTCCAATGCACACTAGGACTTCTTGCTCAACCTGTTCTTCTTTAGCAAGATAAACAAAACTATCTAACATATTGCTGCTATTATTTGTTTTACAAAATTAATGCCAACCCTTAAAATTAAAGAACTAACATTCTCCCCCTTTGGCAAATTTTGGCTAAAACAAATACATAAACAACACATATTTCAGCAGCAATCACAATTCTATACTACTGTCAGTAGTCATCAGCAACTACTGAACCTACCAGTAACCATCAGTAGCTACTGTGAACAGCAATCCTGGAGAAACATCTTCTAGGGAATATTTGAATGATGTTAGGACATCATGTCTGACAACTCTTTTGGCAGCGCATTTCTATGAGCTCCATAACATCACCTTCGAGCATCCCACCACAATCACTTCAGGCAGCACATCAGGAGGTAAGAAGTAGAAAGTCCCGAAGTTATGCACATGAGGAAGAAAATATCTGGTGTACATGAGAAAGAAGATTTCTGACTCCCCCTTAATCCCACACATTTCTTTTTCCTTCCAGCTCAGGCCTGGATAATTGTAGAAGACTCCTCCAGAAAAGAAGCGTCTGTCTTCACACAAGAGACCAATGGTGGCATACGAGATATCTGCACACCTTTCTTGATCAGACGCCCCCAGTCAACCTGTGACATAAGATGAAACTTAAGAAGTATCAATCTATCAACCCAGGTAACTCAGAACACAAGTCACAACTGTGTTCATAACTCAGGACACAAGTCACAATTGGAACTCAACACCAACTCAAGGAAATAACACCCTCTTCGCAAACGGAACTCAACACCAACTCAAGGAAATAACACCCTCTTCGCAAACTGTTGGAACCGCAGATTCCAAACAAGGCATCTGCATAACCCATTTCACACACCCTTTCTCCCCCTTTTTAGCCAAAACTTGGCAAAGAAGGCCCTCACAGAACCAGACCCAAGTGACGCTTACCCAAATACGAACAAGCGCCATAAGACTAGTGAAACAAAACACTCACTTGGCTGGAGGAGAAGAGAACAGCTCCTATAAATAGCTGACCAGTAACTTAGGAATTAACGAGCCTTGAATATGTCAAGGTTCTTGGTCAAAGAAATGCTATTTTAGGTATCAAAAACTCCATTCAACATTCAATGCCTACCTTCCAAAAATTGCCTTGACTGCCTTAAATGTTTCTCAACTGAATCTTACCATAAATTAGGCCAATAACGCTCCATGCATAGGCAGAGACACGTGTTTCTCCTTATCCTTGCACTACCGTCAAGAGTCATTCCTTGTTTGGCTCAAGAAAAACATGTCATGTACCATGTTCTGACATTTTATCAGACAATGTCTGCTTGCTCACAACATTATCAGCCCAAGACTCCACAGACCCTTATACAAACCCATCTTCTTATCTAATGGATACTGAGACGACTTCTCTCAATCCCTTCTAGATTCCTTCAAGGCAGCAGAGTAAAAATAAAGTCACCCAAAACCACCAAATCTGCTTTTTAGACCTCTCCTACACAGCTATGATGTATCCCATCATGAAGTTTGACATTACATAGCACAAACTTGACCAGCGCACATGCTACATAGAAATCTGCACCCTTGCAGTAATAGACCATAGACAACAGCTTTAACTCCCCTTGACATGAACAACCAAAGCTCTTTATGAAGATGAACACTTGACACCAGATGATATTGCCACATTCTCAACATCAAGAACTGCCACTTCTTGTATTTGTTGAGCATAATCTCACCAGGTTTATGCCAAGTCCAATATAAAAGCCCACTTAATTTGGAATTTCACACATATTCCATAACAAATGTCTTTAGATTACTTGCAACACAAGATAAGGATTGTCACCACCTTTTACTTATATCAGATCACACCACTGACAACACCCTTCTGTCCTTACATTCATAAGCACCTAATGAAGTCTTCATCATGAAAGTAGTCATGTATTGCCAGAACAAACTACTTATCATCAAGATCAGAATCTCCCATTCTAATCCACATTATGTCAGAACTGCCACTTCAGACACTAATGCAGCTATAAGCACCATCCCAGACCTTCATCCAGGATACACAACCAACAATGACGTTGTAACATTATGTAGGACATCAGCATTAGATAGAAGATCACACCTTCTGCATTTTATTCAGGTAATCACAACGACCTGATCACAACAGACAGAAATAAACTCTCACACAATTCAGAAATCTGAATTGCATCCACACATCAGATAACTACGAAGCTCCCAATAAGGTCTTTACCATCAGTCACATACACATCTCCATCAGACTCATACCTAGCTCCCGACAAGGTATTTGTTATCCAAGAAAGATTCACAAACAAACAGCAGATGGTGCTCACTTCTTTATTCACACACTTTTGATACAGTCAGCTGATAAGGCTACCTCAGGTTGTCATTAACCACAACCACTCAGAAAGAATAAATTCCTGAACCATAATATCCAGACTGCAGACTTGCATAATTCTCTAGACAAATACTTAGTCTCCCATCAAAGTATTTACCCTTATGCATAACATCAATAATAGACAAATACTAAGTCTCCCGTCAAAGTATCTACTATTAGTCAGAATAAGATTACCTTCTCACACAAGGTATGACAATTTGTTTGTAATCTTCTGCATACGTCTGACAACTTCTGATTCATGACATATATCACAAGTTACATTAACTTGGATCAGTGGCTTGATCTTGGACTTCTTTCTGCGCAAAACAACCTTGGCTGAACAAGCAACCACCTGAATTGATGTTCTAACATCAATCTCAGTCACACATCTTCACAGAGTTTTTCTGAAGATATCGTCTATAGTAAAGCTCTAGCACACGTGGATCAACCATCAGTAACTGATCAAGCTTCCAGGTCATATCCCATTCAGCAGCAAGAACAGCTCAAGAGTCTTCTCCTTAAATCACAGCATCTTGCCTGACTTTGAGATGTTGGATGTCACCAACATTCCACAACCAATTTTCCTCTTCTAATCCATCAGCCAAACTCATCCAAGCACATAGTCACCAACCAACCCCACCGATTGATTCAGCTTCATAGTGCTTAACCCTTGAAAGTTCTCCACTACACCAGAATAAGAGTTCCATGCTCTCATAGACTTGATAAATGTCATCAAGTTTGAGTAAACAACCTCCATCCTGAATCAGAGAAACATCATCCAGACAGCTTGAGACAATAAATTCTTAATGCCTCAGGTCTTCTCCCTCAGAATCTGCCAAGAGCACTTCAGAGAATCATACATTCTCCCCTTTAATAATAGCACAGACTGTGATTAAATTATATCAATTCTAAGCACACACAGTCAATACATATCTAGCTTCACAAGATCATTCAGAACATGCCTCCGAATAACAGAGAAAAAACATGGCCTTTTGATCTTTGACCTTCATGTCCAAGAAGTCTGCTAGAGATAATACTTCTTGAATCTCAGGTTCTCTACTCCTGCAGCAAGGACCAGAAATAAACTGACCTCAGGAGTAAATAACACATTGATCACACCTTGATCAACCCACACATCTAAGATAAGTTCTAGGACCAGAAACTTCTTAGACATACCACCCAGATGCCTCCTCTTCCAGATTAGGAGTAGGCTCTAAACTCATGTGATCAAACCACATTAGTTTAGCACCCAGAGCATCTGCTATGCCATTCCTCCAGACAACAGAATTCAATACAATTCTGGCGTGATGTTCTAACACAAGATAAGACATCATTCCAATGAACACATCAAGAGATCAAAGACTGGAGATTAGTCCTTTTAGGAGTAGAGGCAAAAGTAAATTACTTATCTCCCTTACAACTTCACTTATCAATGCCTTTATGAGTGGACTTGAACAATAATCTTCAAGTATCGTTGACAAAGTAAGTCGAAGCAGTCTTGCATAAATCCCATCACCATAGGATATACATTCAGAGAAGAACAACCTTCTCAGTTACAACCTCAGGAGTTTTCAGATAGATTCGCAGCGGATCAAAATACAAACTCCTCAAAACCTTCAGGTGTCACATATCAGCCCTAGCATCATAATTCAGGTGACACCACAATATCACAGGTTTGAAATCAAACCTAACATAACCACGACACGACAGTTTTTCAACCACTCCCCCAAGCCTTCAGCACACGCCACTGCCTGTCACGAACAGTCCATCCTCCACTTCTAGGGACTATTCTCACACCTATATGAACTACTCCAAGTTCAAATAACTTTTCAGTAGAAAGCTTCTACCTTGACCATGAACCAGAAAGTATCTTCCCTCGGATCTCATCCAGATATAGAACAGAATAACCAGGCTCTGATACCAATTGAAATTCTGGTACATGTGCAGAATTCAAATGTCCTAGAACATGCCGTTCGACATCTGGTCTGACATGATCACAAAGGGCAAGGTAAATTGCAATAATAATGGTACTGAAAAATAAGACATAACACACAATTGTTAACCCAGTTCGGTTTAACACACCTACTATGGGGGCTACCAAGCCAGGGATGAAGTCCACTATCAGCAGTATCAATTCAAAGCTAAACTACTCGTTTACAGCTTATCACTTAATCACTACCTAATGACCCTTCTACCTAGATCCTCTCTAGATATGAGAAACCCTTCTCACTCCCAATCATCGCAATGATGTCTAGCAGTTGACAATCCGCCACTGCATCAACAGCTCTTTACCTATACAACAGTTCATCAAGAATGACAATTTTCCAAGACCCAACTTAGAGTTACTTAAAAGCTTCCTCCAAGAACAATACTCCTCTTACTTAACAGCTTCGAGGATCACACTAACAAACTATCCAACTCATAGGTTGAGTGGTACAGGAACCAACCCTAATAATAGAACTTTTACATCTTTGGTTACGTTACAAAACTAGGTTACAAAACATATATATATACATAGCCTATTCCCAACTGGATTTGGGCCTTCAAAAAACGTAACAAATAAGCTGCTACATATCAGCAGAAACTTCTGCTACAAATCAGGTCTTCAATCAAATCATTAACTTCCTAAAATATCTCCATATTTAGAAAGTCTCAGTTCTTCAATATTTTCTCTCCATCTTGAATCTTCAGACCTATAAATCAATGCCTCATGATTGCATAATATTCCAGAATATTCTGCATCAGTTAAAACCTAACAGAATTAACACACCACTTCAGTTCTGGCGCGATGTCGAATGAACCTGCATGGGACATCTTGATACGACATGTTGTTCCAGATGTTAACACTACTTCAGCTCAACATGTTCCAATGCACACTAGGACTTCTTGCTCAACCTGTTCTTCTTTAGCAAAATAAACAAAACTATCTAACATATAGCTGCTATTATTTGTTTTACAAAATTAATGCCAACCCTTAAAATTAAAGAACTAACAGACCCGCATCACGGCCGACACGTCCTCCACCAATATCCTCCGCCAAGACACCTTATCGACGCTGAAGATAGCCTGAGTTTCGGAGCCACCCACGCACAGCGAATTGTTCTCAGTAAAGAAGTTCGGCCTCGTGTGACAGGGCGGAAGCACAAATTTCACGGCAGGAGGACTGTCGTGCTCGGTGAGGTCGACGTCCACAGTTTCTGCAGTCCTCTGTCTCTTCGAAGAACCCGGGGGGCTGACGGAGTCACTCCCCTGGCGAGATCCGGAGGAAACCCCGGGCGTCAGGGAGGGAACGACCATCTGCACCCGAAGCTTCTCGACACGACTCTTGCCTCCTTTCTTCGAAGCACGGGTGGCTTTCAGCTTCTTGAAATGCTCCTCAGCATTCGACATCTTATCTGCAAAGAAAACAAAGAGGTTAGCAATTCGAAAAGAAAGGTGAAAGGAAGGACATGTCGGGGAGACAACCCCCACCTAACAACTCGAGGGCCTCCTCGTCGAAAAACATCTCGAGAAGGGCCCTAGTATTGATCACTCGGCGCCTCGTCAAGACCTGGCCGTCATCACCCAGAATGAAGTCCCCGTTTGGCGCCACAAACTTTGCTTTGTTAAAACCATTAATGAACGCTACTATCTGCTCGTAAGCCAAGCGATCCCCCTCGACTAGACGGCTAGGCCTGACGATATAGCTGTCCGTTCCCTTCTTGAAATGCTCCTCGGTCCAGAACAACGGGAACTTAGGCACAAGGGTATCCTCTCGTCGTCCGCCCACCTGTTTGACGGCCCGGGTGTACATGGTATTCACCGCCTCGTGTGTGACCGGCCTCACGAGGTAATACCGATACTTGAAATTCCGCACGGAGTCCATATACGTGTGAAACAGGCTTGTCACCTGTTTGAAGGACACCCAACCGTGCCTACCATCCCCGACCTGTCGCTGGAGGTGGAAAATGCGGAAAAACAAGGGCACAGTCGCCCCGATCTTCAGATACTTGCATACCAGCTCGAAGGCCCTAATAAATGCAAGAGAGTTGGGGTGAAGCTGAGAGGGGGCCAAATACATCCAGGTGAATACGGCCTGCTGGAATTCGGTGAAAGGCAGACGACACCCTGCCTCGTCGAACATGAACTCGTAGACGGGGAACCGCATTTCGCTGTACGTCGAGCAGATCCGGTGGTGCGGTAGAGGCCTAAAGACGTTCCATGACTTCGGGGAGCCTATAAGGCGGTGCTCGACAGTACAGAATATTCTCTCCTCCTCCAGGTCGACGAACTCGGATATCATGTTCAAGGCCTCCTCGCAGGCCCAATCGTCAGGCGTCCTGTCCCCGGCGCTGGACGTCTCCGCCATAGGTGAACTGGGTCTGTCGTAAATATCCAATGACCCTACAGCCACTTGAAACGCGTCCATTTACCTGAAAAGCAGAAGGAAACGGTGAATTCAATGACCCATATCAAATCCACCCCTTCCACTGCTGATCAAGTGAAACGGCGAGGAGGGAACGTCGGGGAACGCAAACTCGCGACCGTCCTCGGGTCCGTGGGGGCCCACCCCAAGATAGTCAACCAAAGACCCCGGGACATTCTTCATGTCCTCGGGGATTTCATCATTTGTCCCCGGAGATTCAGCAAAAAGAACTGGGGGACGTTCATCCCACGACCCCGGGACATTCTTCATGTCCTCGGGGGCTTCATCGTCTCTCCCCGCGAGATTCAACAAGTAAACTGTGAAATTCCGCCGTTTTCGCCGGATATTTCGTGATTTCTATAGGAACTCCATCAGTTCACTCTAAAAATCACCCTACGAATGCAAGCGAAAAAGGAAAAAGAAGAAAGGGACTTACTTGAAATAGACTTTTTGGGTTTCCGGCACGGCGGTCGACGGTGGAGAACGGCGGAGTACGACGGAAGGCAGCGACGGAAGAATGGAGATTAAGAGAGAGAGAGTCTGAGAGGCAATGAGCAAAAGGTGCAAATGAAACGAGGTGAGACCTATTTATAGGATCCATACGGAATTCGAAGAGTCTAGGCTACTGGAGTGCACTACCCTAGCCTAGCCGCCCTACGCAATGATGGCACATGACACGTGGCATACATGCAACCCTTCGTCCCCCGCGCGCGTCTTTTCGTTCCCCAACGAGCGCCTTCCCATTCACCTCGCTTCAGACTTCTCATATCCCCGCAACGTCGCGCGTCCTCGGTCAACCCATCTCGAGGGATCGATTTATCTCTCCCCGGTTGACCTACCGCTCCTCGTTGGCATCCCTTCCTCGACGGGTCCCCAACACGACTAACCCTTAAGTCATCACTCTGATGCTCAGAGCAACGACTTGGGGGGCTCCTGTTCTGGACTGGGCTGAGGCCTGCTCATCAGTCGGGCAGGCCCAACCCTTATGTTCTGGGATGGCCCAACAAGGACCCTTTTTGGCAAGACCAGCATCGGGCACTCGCCCTCTCCCCGTGTCGGGCACACACACAGTGTAGGACGTCGGGCAACATGCTATGCCTCCCCGGGGGATCGCCTCTCCCCGACGACCACGCGTTCATCCCCGAGATTCTCACCCGTGCCCGCGAGTTAGTCCTCCCCCGCGAGGACACGTCTCCCCGACACGCAAGACTCCTCCCCGCGAGGACACGTTTTCATGTAACTGCCCACTCCCAATGGAATCGGTCTGCCCTAATTCCGGGAATCTAAGAGCGGTTACCCCAGGGCAAAGACCACGTGCTGGTCTTCACTACGCCACGTAAGCCCTGGCAGTTACTTGGATTGGGCCTGACAACCCAGCCTAATACAAGTAACCGTTGGCCCCGCGTTGGGGGCTCTCTATAAATACCCTCTCACTTGAGAGGGTCAGGTTATGTTCATTTTTCTACTCTCACTTCTGTACTTGCTTTTTCTCTGACAACCACCTTACTTGAGCGTCGGAGTACCTTGCAGGTACACCCCCCCCAGGCCGTCTTTCAACCTCGCCGGAGCTGAAGCCCAGACGACGTCGTTGGCCACTAGAAACTGTCTGATCCAGGTACGATCAATTATCAAATATCAAATATCAATAACATGGATTAATATCACTACATGATAATAAGATTGATAATATTATACATTAAGATATGAATAAAGTTTAGAAAATGTTATTTAATTAATTATTGATGAAAATATGAATTAAGATAATAATTTACTAATTAAAGTAATGATATTTAAAACCAAAAATGAATTAATAAATGGATAATTTTTATTTTTTTTAATTCAATTTTTTATTTAATTATGTAAATGAAACGTGGTGGTGTGATAATAATTTACTAATTAAAATAATGATATTTAAAAACAAAATTGGATTAATCTATGAAGAAGTTTTATTTTTTTAATTTAATTAAGACATAAAAACTTGGGATTGCCATTTTTAAATTTAGAAATTGTAATTTAATTAATTATTGATAAAAATATGAATTATAACGTGGAATAAAAGGTTCTTTTTTTATTTAATTAAGTCATTAAAAGCGTGGGATTTCCATTTTTAAGCTTAGTAATTGTTATTTAATTAATTATTGATGAAAATATGATTTAAGATAATGATTTACTAATTAAAATAATGATATTTAAAAACAAAAAAATGGATTAATAAATGAATATATTTTACTTTTTAAAAATCATAATTTTTTTATTTATTTAAAAAAATAGTAATTTAGTGGAGGTGATCATCAAAGAAATGGCTAGTCAGTGGATAGTTATCAAATAAATAATAGTTTATTAATTAAAATAAAAAATACTTAGTTAGTGATGTAAATAATAAAATTAAATGAATAAATATATGAATAAAAAACTATCTGATTATCCTCAATTTTGGCGTCAAAGTGTTATTTAGTGACTTAACAACTTTTATATATAAGATAATGTGTATAAATTAATCTCAAGTACAATTGAGTACACTTGCTCTCGTATCGTAAATTTCAAGTACAAAATAATATCCAAAATCATTGTTGACATGCTTTCTAATATCCTTCCTTCCTCATTTCCATATAGCAAATAGGCTTCATAAAAGGTAGACAAATCAAGGAGAGCATTTGCCTCACATATGCACAACAAGACTATAAAAGTTGATATTTATAAGATTTTTGACACCCTAGGTTGAGATTTTCTTCTTAAAGTGCTTAAAGCCTTTGGTTTCAACTCCAAAAATTTTGGTTGGATTGACACAATCCTCAAATCTCCCAAGGTCTTTATTTTAGTAAATGGCAAGTGAGAAAAGGTTTTTTTTTCTGCTTTAGAGGTGTTAGACAAAAGGGCTCCTCCATTCTCTTTTGTTTTGCATATCTGAAGAGGTTTTAAGTGGAAGCAGCTCTAACTTAGATCACCAGAGCAACCTCATTCCCATGAAGATCTCTAAGAACTCATTTTTCCCTTCCCACACCTTCTATGCTAATGATGTGATGATATTTTACAAAGGCCTTAACACAAATATTTGTGCTCTTTATGATCTTTTTGACATATATGTTGTTATCTCTGGACAAGTCATCAATCCTTTGAAGTCTTCCATATACATTGGAGTTATGCACCATTCTAGAGCTAGCTACCTCAATTTTTGTAATGGGTTCAATGTTGGAAGCATGCCTTTTAACTATTAAGGGGTTCTCATCTTCAAGGGGCTCCCTAAGGTAATCCACTTCCAACCTTTGGTGGACAAGATAAATGCCAAGCTTTCAGCCTGGAAAGCTACACTTCACTTAATTATTAGTAGAACTTATTTGATAAAGAGTGTTATCCAGGGTATGCTCATCCACTATTTTTTATGTATATGCCTTACCTATTTCTCTCCTTAATCTTTTGGAAAAGTCCACGAGGAACTTAATTTAGAGTGGGGACCCTTTGACTAGAAAACTAGTTATTGTTGTTTGGAACAAGATCTGTCGGCCTTTTGATGTTTGAGGCTTGAATGTTAGATCCCTAATCCACATCAATGAAGCAACATGTTTAAAACATTGTTTGGATTTCTTGAAAAAAGGCTTCTTTTTTATAAGAGCTCTCAAATCCAGAGTGCTTAGAAAATCCCTGTCCACAAGGCACCATATTTTGTTATTCCATATGAAGTTCCATTAAGGGATAATGGCTTAAGGCTCAAGCCAAATTATTCTGGATTTTTGGAGATGGGGTTAACATCAAGTTTTGGATTGATAATTGGTTAGGCTTTACTCTTGTGGATACTTTGAATATTTCTGAAGAAAATCATCATAGTTTGAATGATAATGTCAATAAGTTTTTGGTCAACAATGTTTGGTGTATACATGCTCATATTTTTGATAGGTATCATGACATGCTTCTCATGCTAAATCAATTCACCATGCCTTCCCTGCTAAGGCATGGCCTAAGAGTTTGGCTCCTTTCCAAAACTAGTGAGCTATCTTTTAAAGACTCCTAACTTTTCCACTCACCTGGTAAGTAGAAAATTTGGTGGGATAAGACTCTGTAGCATTATGTTATCCTGCATTCCAAAGCCATGCTTGTTTGAAGGTTGTGTCATGACAAGCCCCCCACTAATTATAATCTTGTCAAAAGAGGTCTGCAACTTCCTTCCAGGCGCTCTTTGTGCTCCACCAATTATGAATCTTCAGATCTTCTATTTGTGCAGTTCACTTTTGCCACAAAAATTTGGAATTAGCACTTTAATATTCTCAATGTTCACACTCCAGCTTCCTCCAATACTACAAAAAATGCATGTTACCTCGATCACGAAGGGGATTTTACCTCGGTGATACAAGCGAGGTAACGAAGTGTGTCATGAAAACTTGATACTTTACCCTTCAGTTTTTGAATAACCGAGGGGATAGTTGAAATGATGATTGATTCGATCCCCAACAATAACATTTTTTATATTTTTCAAAACTAGTGTCACATACCTCTCGGTTTATGACCAAAACCAATGAGATTTAAAAAAAAAAAATGCAAATTACATTATTTACTCATAATATTAAATTAATTATTTACAAATTACATTGTTTACACATAATATTAAAGTACAAATATATATAACAAATTTTGAATCTGATTTATCGTCATCACTGTAGGTGAAGAACAAATGTTGGCTCCTCATTTTATTGAATCTTGGGGAAGATTAAATGTTGGATATTTTATGCATCTGTTTATGATATAAAACAAAAAATGGGTTAGATAAATAAAATAAATATTCAGTTATATAATTATTTAAGAACACAAACGTTAAACCCAATTTTTTTCTGCTCTTATAATCCATCATAGAGAACATTGTTTCAATACTTTTGATATAAAACAAATAAGTTTCAATATTTTCATGACAAATGCTTTCATGATCAACTTTTGATATTTAGAATGCTTTTATAATGTGACACGAGCCTTTTGAATGAATTTCTTTTAGGTTTCATGCGGATCACTAATGATAGTGTCTGGACGACAAAGTTTGTTTAATGACTGGGAATAAACACAATAAACACGCTTATTTTTCCCTTCGGTTATGACTTAAAACCGAGGTAAAAAGTTTTTCTTTTTAAAAAAAAATTACAATAAATTTGGTACTTTTAACCTCGATTTCTAAAAGAACCGAAGTAATATATGACTTTTATTGCTAAAAAACAATGGTGATGGAAAAAAATTGAAGTAACATGTATTGTTTCCTTTTTCAATGTTTTACCATTCATCAATTTCTTTGTGTGTTAAATATGATTAAGGATAAATTTCTCAATGTTGTCAACCAAAGAAATCAATATATATTATAGACATTTTTCTTTGATTAACAACATTGAAAAGTTATTCCATTAAACATTGACGTGAATAACAACAAGATCAAGAACAACACCATTGCGTGCGATAGATTACTAGAACAAAAAAAAAAAGATTTGTTAAAGGTGGGTGTAAAAAGAACAACAACAAATAATCAATTTTTTTTGTTTAGTAATCCATCAGACAAAATGATGTATGAAGCGGTTGAACTTGTGAAGCCTTTTATAGTAAAACTTAGTGAATTAATCCTTTTATAGTAAAATCAGGGTATGATACCTCTCGGTTATTTGCGAAACTGAGGGAATAAAATATTTAATAATAAAACAAAATCTTAAATATTAAGAAATGCATCACTTTTAAAGAAAAAAAATCAAAAGCTGTAATTGTTAGGACTCGAAGCATGCACATAAATTAGTTTACCCCTCGTTTTTTCTTAAACCGAGGGAATAAATGATAATTTCTTGAAAAAAGTAACATAGCGCGTCATGAAATTTTACCTCGATTTTTTGTTGGGTCGTGTGAAAAAGTTGTCATAAAATGTAATATTTGCAGTAGCCCTCTCACCTGGATATTCTCTACATCTGTAACAATCCCTGGTCACCTCAGTGCAAAGTGTTTATTACTCCTGTCATTATAAACTCCTTCAACATAATTTGGCACTGCAGAAGTCAAAGGAGATTTACAATAGAATCATTAGTTAGTAGTAACCAATCAATCTTATTCTTGCAAATGTATATTTTTTAGAAACCATACTGATGTAGCTTCTGGTCATTCTCTTTCAGAGTTCTAAGTGCTCAAAGCCTTAAATGTTCATCTGCATCCTTCAAAGCGTCTCTTGATCAAGGAAGTCTATTGGAATCCTCATCCCTTAGTTTGGGTCAAATGAAATTCTAATGGTACCTTTAAAGGAAATTTGGGTCAGTATGCTTGTTGAGGAATATTTCAAAATCATCATGGAGAGGTTCTTAGTTGCTTTGCTTCAAACACTGGTTGGAATGATGTTTTCTCAACACAAATGTTGAGAACTTTACATGCTATTGAAATAGATCATAGAAAGAGGTTGGAAGAATCGTTGGTTGGAAACATATTCGATTCTTGTTTCCTTGTCCTTTAAGGCATCCTATTTTATTCCTCGGGGGTTAAAAAACATGTGGCATAAGTGTATCCTCCTTCTAAGTGAGATGAACTTCATAGTTTTTCATATTGTTCGAGAAGGAAACCATTGTGCCAACAAACTTGCAAACCAAGGTTTATCTATTGTAAATGATGTTTGGTTTGATTTTTACCCATTGTAATTAGTGGTAAATACATTAGAAATAAAATTGGTCTCTCAAATTTTTGATTTTTCTTAACCTTGGGATGGTTGGGATCTCCCCCTATTTTTCCTTTATTATATTTGGCTCGATTAAAAAAATCAATTGATTTTAAATTAAATTTAAATTTTGAATAAATACCAATTCTTTTTTAAGCCAATGATCTCATTAAATGAAGAAAGATAAAAAGTACGATAAGGGGGGCTAAATCCCGACCCTAAGAAGGATTACAAAATCTAAAAGAAGGTAATCCGAGCTTGTTGTGTATGATCAAAGGAACAAGAAAACTGAATGTCTGAGTTTGAGTTTGCAATTAAGCCATTTACTCAGAAGCTTCCAAGGTACAAGGGGGTATCTTGTAGTGCAACCAATAATAGAGTCAAATGAGTTTCAAACCAAATAAAGTTCTAGTGAAAATGATGAGCAATGTCCACTGCATGGATGACCCCATAACTCTGCATGAAAAGAACAACAACTATCCATAAAACCAACAAAGCCATAAATGAACTCACCATTGTACACTCTAAATAAACCTCCATAGGAAGTTAGAAAGGAAGAGAAAGAGCCATCAATATTGCACTAGAGCCACAACACCTCAACAATCATTGGAGCATTGGATGAGAAGGGGGGATGAATTATGACTTTGAAATTCTTGATAATGGTGAAGTCATGGATGGAATAGTTAGAGACTTTTTTTTATAAGGTTGCCAATGAAGGAAACCCCAACAAGAACTAAGTTTAAAGCATACCTTCAATGCAGAAAATGGTCCTTGAGTCTTGCTTGATTCTGAGAGTACCATATTATGTTTAAAATGGAAACAATGGAAGCTTATATGAGAATCATACATTAGGGGCTCCAGCATCTGTCACACAACAGAAAAATGTCAAATATGGTGCTACATGACCTACTCCCAGCATGCTGAAAATCAATTCCATAACTTTAAAGCATAAGGACATTTGAAGAATAGTTGATTTGCGCATTCCTGATTGCATTTACATAAACTACACATGAATGATAAATAACAACCTCTATGACACAAACAATTACCCCTTTGTTCCAAAATAATTGTCGCATGTTATAAAATTATTTATCCCAAAATAAATGTCACATTTTAGTTTCCAATACAATTCTAATCTTCCAACTATGCCCTCTAATTGATATTCTCAATTTATTATTCTCTCACTCTACATTTATGATAATTCGAATACACTAATACTCCATCCGTTTCTTTTTAAGTGTCACTTTTCTTAAAAAAAAATTGTTTCTTTTTAAGTGTCATTTCAAAGTTTAAAGTAGTATGGATTGTTGTTTTGTCAAAACTACTCTTAATGATTTATTATAGAGAGAAAAAAAAATCAAAAAAATTAATAAAAAATTAAGGGTAAAATAGAAAAAAAATATAATCATTGTTTAAAAAGTAACAACATTTATTAGTTTTCTTGGTATGTGTAAAAAGTAGGGGTGTACATGGGTTGGGTCAACCCACAAAACCCGGTCAAACCCACCCCAAAAAATCCAAAAAAGTGGGTTGGGTCGGGTAATTGGGTGGATATGAGTTTAAAAACTAAAAAACCCATAAAAAAATCGGGTTTCGGGTAAAACCAGACCCAACCCAAAAAAAACCACTGACCCACTAATCAAACATTTATTATTACAATTTTAATAATTTTGATAAATATTAACTTAGTTGTTGCAACTTAAGTCTTTTAATGATAGTGAATGTTGGATCAGATCCTGTAGAATCAGGCAGCCAAGTGCGTCAGGGATGCTGGTCGTATGGAGAGGAGGGGGTGTACCTGCAAGGTACTCCGACGCTCAAGTAAGAAAGGGTCAGAGAAAAGGAGCAAATACAAAGTATGAATTCTTAGGGAGAATATTGGATACCTGACCCTCTCAAGCGAGAGGGTTTATATAGAGCCCCTAGCGCGTGGCCAACGGTCCTATTTTTGGGGCGAAATAACTGTTTCCCCCAAAGAATAGGTAACTACCCAAACTAGCCGTTACGTCGGGCAGGGTGCCCGAAACTAGCCGTTGTGTCGGGCACAGGCCTGGTTTCGGGCACCTGCCCTTGACTGTTCGGGGAGCGAGGAAGCCGTGCGTGACGGACATCAAAATCCGGGGAGGAACATTGCGTTCTTGCCCGGTTTGAGGGGCAGAAAGGTAACTTTTGCCCCCCTCTGTGGATTGGACTTAAGCAACTTGGGCCGCTCTGGAGCATAGGCGGATTGGACTAATTCTAGCCATTGGTTCAGTCCAAAACAGGAGCCCCCAAGTCATTGCTCCCGAGCATGGAAGTGATGACTTAAGGACTGTTTGTTGCTCCGGGGAGCCAGTATGGAGTCGTCGTATGAAGACGAAGAGGATCGTCTCAAAGTGCTTGTGACCCCAGATGTTCGTGAGATTCGCGGTCGTGACATTTTTGCCCGGTGTTCGGGGAGGCTAATGGTCAGACAGAATTGGAAACGTTGGGTTGCCACGTGTGCCTTGAGCTCCGTGTGGCAGTTAATAGGCAATGATGGCTAGTGGGTAGTCATTATGGCCTACGAGCGCGTGTTTGCACGCGCCCCTTTGTATAAAAGGGGGAAGATCGTTCCATTTGGAATTTTTCAGTTCCGATTTCTCTTCGTTTCCTTCAAGCTTTTGCCCGACACCGTTTTCTGCTTCTCCGACCACCGTTACAAGCTTCCGAGCAGCGCCTTCTTCTACTCAAAACAAGTAAGTGTTTTGATCCTTTGCTTGTTCTTCCTCTGTTAGTTGTTAATGGTAGATTGCATGCAGTTAGGGTGTTAGATGTCAAACATGTTATATATTTGTATGAAATACTTGGCATTTTTCATTTCTTTCTAACGGTAAATTGTGAATTTAAGCGGTAAATTGTGCTGTAATGCTTACAATGGAATATATGTGTGGAGCTTGTAATTTGTGTGTTAATGTGCAGGTATAAGCATGAAAGGAGCAAAATTGTGAGACACATGAAGTGGATGCAAGTTTCCACTGAGTTTAGAGCTGCAACAGGGTGTTCGCAGTGCAAACAATCTGGCGAAGGCCCAGCGAAGGTTCGCAGTGCGAATGACCAGCGAAAGCGCCAGCGAAGGGTGGCAGAGAGTTCCAACTTTGAAATTACCATGTGTTCGCACTGCGAACTCCTGGCGAGGGTCCAGCGAAAGTTCGTTGGTTGGTTTGCAGTGCGAAGGTGCTGGCGAAGGGAGGCAGTAAGTTCTGGGTTTGAGAATTCGGGCTCGCTAGTTTATTCGCAGTGCGAATGAAGCTAGCAAATGATTTGCAGTGCGAATGAAGGGTTCGCAGTGTGAACCCACGATTTCTGCTTGGGGCGGTTTAAGGCTCAGAGGCACTTAAAGTGTCATTTTTCCTCATTCGCAGTGCGAATGAATTGCTCGCAGTGCGAATACTGCAGAATTCTTCTATGTATAAATAGAATTTCACTTTATGTTTTTGGGATCTTTTGTTCATTTCGATCCAAAATCATAGTTTTCAGTCTAGTGACCATTGAAGCTTGTATTTTCACTTTGAGAAGCTGATTTCACATCCATTCTCGATTATTCGGCGTGGATGTTCCGTCATCTCCTCTCTTTACTTGTTATCCAAGCTACATGAGCATGTGTAGCTAAACACTCTATGTTGAGGTTAGAGGTAGTTGATTCTGTTTTTAGGTATTGCTTTTGATCTATTGTATATGAACAAAGTCTTTAATCAATATAGATGAAGTTGTTTTCTCTTAATGCTTTATGTTTGATTTGTTTTACTCTAGACATAGATTCCATAAATCTTGACCTAACAATTTCATCTCTTAAAAACCAGACTCTAGACATAGATTTGGGATTTGCTATTCGCATTGTGTTGAGCTTAATGATCGTTGTTTAGATTGTTAGCGTGAGACATCATCTAACGGGTTAAACAACGATACTCACGACTGTGCTTTAGACATAAACTTAGTCGGGAGGATACGCGGTTGTATTGGTCGGAAATTGAGTTCATATGCTTGATTAATCGTTTATACGTGGAAAGGATTAGCGAATCCTAACCTTGACATGCTTTTATCAAAACTTTTCCAATTAATTTGTTACCAATTACTTTTGCTACAAATTAATGTTAAAATCAATTGAGAATCTTTTGAAACTGTTGGACTTAAAATATCATACTATTGAACGGCAAGCATCGTATATCCGACAATCCCTGTGGAGACGATTATAAAAACACCCCCACTTTTACTTTACTAACAAAATGGCGTCGTTGTCGGGGATTGTTAAGTGATATTGCAAGCATTGCAATAGTGTGCTGTTTTAAGCTTGTTACCGTTATCTCGAACTTGTTAATCTGTTTTGTTTAGTGTGCATACTTAGTTTTTGCGGGGGAAGCTACCGGCGCACCAACTTCTTTTCGATCCTGAGATTGAGAGAACCGCTCGTAGAATCAACAGCAGAACTAGAAGAAGGAGGCAGCTAGCAAGACAGAAGCGAGAACAAGAGGAAAGTACTTCTACACCACCAGTTCCACAGATAATTCCAGTTATGGAGGCAGATCCACCACCACCACCACCACCTGCTTCTAGGCCATGTACAAATAGTCTGAGACACAATGCTCAGTTCGCTCGCCATGCACACAACGGTCGGCATTCTGAGATGAAGACCGGTATTCTCCAACTGTTATATCAAAGTCCATTTACGGGTATGGATCATGAAGATCCTTTTACCCATCTTACAAAATTCTATGAAATAGCGGGAGCGACTGGTGCACCGGAAGCAGAAGAGGAGTCTCTGTTCAAGAGATTATTCCTGCATTCCCTCATTGGGAAGGCAAAGGAATGGTATCTTGATCAGTCAACTGCCATAATGATGGATTGGAATCAATTGGAAGAGAAATTTTTGGAGAGATTTTTCCCTCACACTCGGTTTATGGAAGCAAAGACCGCCATCGCGGTATTTACACAAGGAGCCAATGAATCTCTCAACGAAGCTTGGGAGAGGTTCAAATCAATGTTAAGAAAGTGCAAAGGCCATGGTTTTGATGAATTGTCACAAATTCATATATTTAGAAATGGGTTGCAACTTGTACACAAAACCTTGTTGGATGCCATCGCCGGTGGATCCTTGTTAAGCAAAACCGCAGCGGAAGCCACAACTATCATTGACAAGATGTCCTTGAACGATCATCAAGGAAGTCACAACCGTGGACCTTCTCAACGAACTCCGGGAGTGTTGGAATTAGGAACAAACGATGCTATCCTTGCGTAGAACAAATTATTATCATAACAGGTGGAATTGTTGACTAAGCAAATGTCTAAGCTTCCTCAACAATTCAAAGAAATTCATGAATCGTCGACGAAAAATATGCAAGTCTTAGTTTGTGAACTTTGTAGAGGTGACCATCCGACCGGTTATTGTCCTCCCGTTGTGGAGGAAGTAAATTATGCTGGAAATCCAACTCAAGGTTATCAAGGCCGACCTCCGTACCAAAGTGCTCAACCACCGTATCAAAATCAACCAGGTTATCAACCTCGAAGCAATTACCAAAATCAACAAGGATGGTGACAAAATCCTTACCAACCAACCTAAGATCAAAGTGGAAGTTCAAGAATGGAGGAGACTTTCACCAAATTCATGCAATTATCTATGGCAACTCAAAAGAGTACGAAAGCTTCGATTAGAAATCTTGAATCGCAAGTAGGGCAACTTGCCAACCAATTAGCCCAAAACCAACCGGGGCCATCCTTCTCCGCTACCACTCAACCAAATCCCAAAGGGGAGTGTAAAGTGTTGGAGCTAGAATAGCAGCAAGCAAATAATAATAAGTAACCCAATTTATCGTTCTCCACAGGGATCAGTGCGAGGGAAAGAATGCCATTCAACGGTTTCTATATTTCTAAGCTCAAAAGTTCTGGTTTAAAGACGAACCAAAAGCAAATGCGAAAAATGTAAAGACGGAAAATATAAAGTAAAGACAGAATTATAAACGGAGCCTTGTTGGAATTGGATCTCATCAATTGATAACACATGCATTCTTCTAATCAAGCAAACACAAATCAATCATTCGCCTAATATCCTCGCGTATCACTCACAACAGAGGTTATGTCTAACGCAACGTCGAGAGGCCAACTGTATTGTCTCATCAGTGATGTCTCACGCAACAAAACCAACACAGAGCTTTAAGAGCAGATACTCACGCAAGTGTTAATCCTAAATCTATCTCTAGAGTTCAGTCCTAACAGATATTACTATAACATCCATATCAAATAAATGATTTCTTCGTATTTAAGCAAGATCAAAATACGTACACACGCTTAACCCTTTTTACATGTATTCAACTAATTTGCCCAATGACTATGAATATCCTTCTTCATCACTACTATCACGCATCCTTGCGATAGCGTATCGATCCTACTCATGCTACCCATGCTACTTAATCAACACAATACAACAAAAGATAAAATGAATATCAACTCACAAACCCATGTCAAAAGCTTGTTCATTGATAGATGAAAATCTAAGATCAAAGATTTGTAAAGGTTTTGTCAAGACCACAAATAATCAACCAAAGACACAACAATAGAAAATCAGAATTCAAATCACATACATACATTAGAGGAAATACAATAGGTATCAAAAGATTACATCCCTCTCCAACAAGAAATCAAAGATCCTACCTTTTCTCCCTTGGAAATGAAAGAGATATCAAGTTCTGATCCCAAAATTACAACAACATTAGAACAACCTGGCTTTAAAAAAGTGTAAAAATTGTATTTATACAATTCAGGAAAATGCAGGTTCGCTAGGCGAACCAATTCATTCGCTAGGCGAATGGTAAAAAAATAGGCACATCAGGTGCCTCAAACAGTTAAACCGCCTCAGAATTTCACGTGCATTCGCGAAGCGAACAAAACACTCGCGAAGCGAGCCTTCGCCAAAACCTTCGCCCAGCGAATTTAGGGACTTTTCCTACTGAAACTTTCTGCCACCCCTTCGCTGGGACACTCGCCAACGTTCGCTAGGCGAACCTTCGCTAGGAGCTCGCCAGCACTCGCGAGGCGAATCCTGCTGTTGCAACTTTAATTCTTTAGCAGCTTGCACCATTTCTTTGTGTCTTCAAACTTTGATCATTTAGTGCATTTCCTGCACAATAACACACACATTACAAGCACCAAAGGTATATTATCAATGTGTAGAAGAACAACAACAATCATGGATAAAAACCATGAAAACATGAGAAAAGAGATGAAAAAGTGCAAAGAAAGATATGCCAATTTTAGGCCAAATCCGCACCTAACATAAAGCCATTTTCACAAGAAGTGGTAGAACACGTGGAAATGATGTTGAACATGAGGTGGAAGTTGAAAAGGAAAACAATATTGTGTTGGAGGAAGTTGAAAAAAATGATGAAAATGGGATAGTTGAAAAGAATGATGAAGAAGTGACCAAGAAAAAAGAAAAAGAAAGGAAGGAGTTTGAGAAGGAAGTCTTACAAAAACGATTGTCGTATCCACCTACTCCGAAAAAAAAGAGAATGATAGACATTATGCAAGGTTTTTGGAGTTATTTAGTCGGTTGCAAGTCACCGTACCTTTCTCTGAAGCTCTTGAACAAATGCCGAGGTATGTCAAGTTCATGAAAGACATACTTAAGAAAAAGAATAGGTGCACGGACAAAAACAACATTGATCTTAATGCTGAGTGTAGTGCCGTCATCCAATGTGTGCTTCCCCGGAAAGAACAAGATCCGAGAAGAGTAGCATTACCTATTACAATAGGTACTGATTTTCAATGCAAAGCTTTGGTTGACATGGGTGCGAGCATCAATTTAATCCCCTTGTCGGTGGTGAAAAGACTTGAAAATATAACCATAAAATCAACAACCATGACATTACAACTTGCGGATAAGTCTAGAACGCGTCCGTATGGTGTTGTGGAGGATGTGCTAGTAAAAGTAGATAAATTTTTATTTCCTGTTGATTTTGTGGTTGTTGAAATGGATGAGGATGAAGATACGCCGATTATATTGGGCCGACCATTTATGAAAACCGCTAAAATGTTGGTGGACGTTGATGAGGGCTTAATGAAAGTGCGGATCAAGGAAAATGGTATGGAGGAAGAAGCTTGTTTTACATTGTTCAAAGGAGTGATGTTTGTGAATCAAGTGGATGACGTCGTGCAAAAAGCCAAAAACATGGAAAAAGAGAAGTTGGAACGTATAGCATTTGAAAAGAAAAAGAATGAAGATGCAAGGGTAGCCTTGATGAATTCATGTTGGGACTAGTCGTTCTTAAAGAAAAGGAGACCTAAAACGGGGCACGATAATGGATGAGTTCGTGTGCGCATAGTTGTCGGTTCGGTAGCCGGTGTTTTGGCTTTTGTTTGCGAGGCGTCTAGTCTCTGGACCGTCGAGCTTAGCCGACGTTAAACAAGCGCTTGTTGGGAGGCACCCCAACATTGTAAGTATTTTTGCTTTAATTTGCTGTTTTTAGTCATTTTAACATTTTGGACATTTGGAAGTGTGGCAGCAAGACAGACCTGTAATTTTGAAAAAACTATCTTGTTCGCTGGCTCATTCGCACTGTGAATCTGGGGCGAACATTCGCCAGCCATTCGCACTGCGAAGCTGGGGCGAGCATTCGCCTGACATTCGCACTGCGAATGTCAGCGCACCAGACTTGGTGGTTTTGCTGCCACATCAGTAAAAAAGAGGGTTTTTATGGGTGGGCCTGCACGTAGGCCCAAGACCCATGTTGAAGTCTGATTGACTTGGTGGGGGGACCAAACCCTAGGCCTTTTCCTCTCACTTTCAACCAAAAGCAAAAAGAAAAAAAGGGAAACCCTCTCAAATTCTTTTTCCCTACCACGTTCAATTTGCTGTCTATTTCTCTCAAGTCTTTTTATTCAACTGCCATTTCCAAGCAAGGTTTGATTTTCTTTTCTCTGTTCTTTCTGATTAATTGTAACTTTGTTGGTGAATTATGCATGTGAAATTCGTAGAAAATTTGGGTTAGAAGTCTGTTTTAGGTTTTTCAATGCATGTTGAATTTTCTGATGGTTTTTGAGAGTTGTTGACATGTAGAAGCATGCTTGGTTGTGAAATCTGGGGCTGTTAATTTTTTTCAAAGTTTTCGTGCATTCGCTGGCTAGTTCGCACTGCGAATCTGGGGCGAACGTTCGCCAGCCTTCGCAGTGCGAGTGTTCTAGCGAACGACCCAGATTTTTGTTTTTCTGTAGTCCATTCTGATGCATGTCTGTCCTTAATTCTAATGATCTGTCTTGGTGTTTTTGTATGGTTTTGTCTGTGATTTGTGCAGATGGGTCCTAAGAAAAATCTTGCAAAGAAAATAAAAGCATCCACATTAAGACAAGCACCGGTCCGTTTTGACGAGACTCGGTTCAAAGGACTTCGACAAGCTCAGAGGTATGAGGTGTTGGAAACAAGAACCATCCTTGCGGAGAAGAGGTTTATTCTGAATGAGCAGGGAATTTATCGTGCCATTGTTGCCCTTTTGACTGAAAAAAAGTGGGATACACTGATAACTCCTGTTGATAACTCCTTCCTGATGAGGGCAATCTCTTTAATTGGACTACTACTGTTGGCGGGAAAACTGTAACGTTCGACAGGAGGTCAATTAGCCAAGTTCTTGGGAACCCGCTGCCACTACGTGCTAGTCAAGAGGATAAGTATCATGCGACTCTGAATTAGCATCGAGATATTGCTAAAATGACTCGTGATCTCCTACGCCCAGGTAAAGAAGTGAAGTTTAACCATTCCGGGGTAGCTGTGAGGTATCACCGTGAGGATATGGTGCCTTTGGCTCAACTTGTATTACTTTTGGTTGTGACCAACATTAAGCCCAAGTCACATTCCTCTACTGTATCGATTCCTCTTGCTCACCTTGTCCACAGCATCCTTACTAATGTGGAAATTGATGTCGTGAGAATTATTGCTGAGGAAATAAGGGCCATCGTCGAGAGTGGTTTAGGTGGGAATGCTTCGAGGAAGAATTCCCCTCTTGCTTTCCCTTGTTTGATTATGACCTTATGTGCTGAAGCTGGAGTGACTTTGCCTTCGCGTAGTCAAGTTACTGTGACGTCGACTATCGATGACCGATATGTCGACAAATTTTGCAAACCGAAGGGAGTAAGAGCTGAATCTTCTGGTGCTGGTGCTGGTGCTGAGGTCGGTACCAGTGGGGGTGATGCGTCTGGATCTCATAACTTTTATCCTTATCAGCAAGAGATATGCCAGTATAATTGGGATTGGATGGCCGCTTCTCAGCGTGCCATGATTGATTTATATGACTCTATGCAGGTACTTCAGCTGCAGATCTGAGATCTCGCTGTGGAGCAGTCCTTGATGTCGAGGGAGCAATTCCTCGCACATGCTGGATGGCCTGAGGCCAGGCCTATTTTCGGAGGGGGAGAGGATATTGTTGTGCCTGCTGCTGATGATGCTGAGGAGGGTGGAGATGGCGAGGATGGTGATGATGCTGCTGATGTCGTGATTTCTGATGATGATGATGATGAGATGGTGACGGATGTACTTGAGACTGAGTCCGAGGATGATGAGCCAACGACGGAGGTTCTCGAGACTGAGTCTGATGAGGACTGACTTTTTTGGATCATAGACTTGTACACTTCCTTTGGTCACCAAAGTGAAGTTTCTTATATTTTTGTTTTTTTTCTCAGCTTTTACTAGTCTATTATTGATGTACTCGTACTCGTGTGGTACTTTTTGGGATATGTAGGTGTTTTATACACCAAGCACTTTATTATTATTAGTAATGATTATGGGTTGCAGTAAAATTTTTTTGTTTGTTTGTTTCGCTTTACTAATAAATGGTTGGTTTTTAATTATAGTATTAAGTGTTGAATTCTTCAGTTTACGAATGTTCAACTCTTAAACTGTGCATACGTGTTTATTTTGATGTTCCTTCTTTGATGATGGAATTTTGGAAGTAGGTTGGAGACTCTTGATTTTAAAGGTAGATTCCTCCAAGATGTGAGGGCTATGATAGTACCGTAAGCAGTGTGTTACGACAAGGTACATTGTTACCTAGTTCGAGAATTTTGTATGTTTTAGGACTTTGTGTCTTGGTGCGATTGAAAATGTTGTTTCGTGTTACAACTTCCTTTGAATGCATGTGTCATTTTAGGATCAAAAACCATTAAAGTGAGTAGCCTCCAAAGTATTACTATATGCTAAGGATTGTGATGAATGTTGTCTTTACTTTTAATTCATGCCTTATCTTGTGACCATGTGATTTTGTGGAAGTATGAGAAGTGATCAAGGCACTTGTTTGAATTTGAGCACAACTATATCCATATAGTAATTCACCCGTGAGGAGAGAGCATTTGGTAGCCCCTTTGAGCCTAAACAGTTTAGAACTCAATTTAATAATGAACTTGTTTTATGTACATAATTTGCAAGTTTGGTTCATCATTGAATTTGGTGAGTTTCTAACATTTTCTTCTTTAACCTTTGAAAATTGTATACTTCGGTTTCCTTGCCTTAAAAAGCAAGGAGCATTCACTTTAGGTTGAGTTGAAAATGAGTTGGGGAGAATAAAAAAAGGTGGAAGGGTGTGTTACTCCAAATTTTGAAAAAAAAAAATTTCAAGCAAGCATGTAAAGAAAAGAGTGTGAATATGTTGTTACAAATACGAAAATGCTTGCTTGAATGAAAAAAGAGATTCAATAATTGTGCGGTAGTTTGTGAAGGTGTGATGAAAAATTGGTGAAATGAAGTTGAGATGTGTGAATATGTTGATTAGTGAATGTTCTTTTGCATCGGCAATTTCGTTTCAATGACCATTAGAAATGACCATTTTTTGTTGACCCGGCCAAGCTACATCCTTGAAGTCCTTTGTGATCTTTTACTTCCTTGATTTCTGTATGATCATTGAGATATGGTATGAATTGGTTAGTATTGCATCATTTGTCATTTGAGTGTAATTGTCCCGTGCTTGTATTCACGTTTATCTTCAATCCTTTTTCGAAGAGGAGTGTAGAATGGCATGTGTGTGATGAGTTAGTTGTCTCTTGAAACATTATTTGAAGTTGTTTAAGAGTCAAGTTCTTTTACATTGTAGGTTCTTGAGTTGTGTAACTGTTGCGTTGTTGTGATCGTTGTTTAGTTGAGCTATTTTTCGCGTCTTGGATGAATTGCGTGCTCGAGCAAATCCTCGTGAGAGGCATACTTTGCTTGAGGACAAACAAAGAGTTAGTTGGGGAGAGTTTGTTAGATGTCAAACATGTTATATATTTGTATGAAATACTTGGCATTTTTCATATCTTTCTAACGGTAAATTGTGAATTTAAGCGATAAATTGTGTTGTAATGCTTACAATGGAATATATGTGTGGAGCTTGTAATTTGTGTGTTAATGTGCAGGTATAAGCATGAAAGGAGCAAAATTGTGAGACACATGAAGTGGATGCAAGTTTCCACTGAGTTTAGAGCTGCAACAGGGTGTTCGCAGTGCGAACAATCTGGCGAAGGCCCAGCGAAGGTTCATAGTGCGAATGACCAGCGAAAGCGCCAGCGAAGGGTGGCAGAGAGTTCCAACTTTGAAATTACCATGTGTTCGCACTGCGAACACCTGGCGAGGGTCCAGCGAAGGTTCGCTGGTTGGTTCGCAGTGCGAAGGTGCTGGCGAAGGGAGGCAGTAAGTTCTGGGTTTGAGAATTCGGGCTCGCTAGTTTATTCGCAGTGCGAATGAAGCTAGCGAATGATTCGCAGTGCGAATGAAGGGTTCGCAGTGCGAACCCATGATTTCTGCTTGGGGCGGTTTAAGGCTCAGAGGCACTTAAAGTGCCATTTTTCCTCATTCGAAGTGCGAATGAATTGCTCGCAGTGCGAATACTGCAGAATTCTGCAATGTATAAATAGAATTTCACTTTATGTTTTTGGGATCTTTTGTTCATTTTGATCCAAAATCATAGTTTTCAGTCTAGTGACCATTGAAGCTTGTATTTTCACTTTGAGAAGCTGATTTCACATCCATTCTCGATTATTCGGCGTGGATGTTCCGTCATCTCCTCTCTTTACTTGTTATCCAAGCTACATGAGCATGTGTAGCTAAACACTCTATGTTGAGGTTAGAGGTAGTTGATTCTGTTTTTAGGCATTACTTTTGATCTATTGTATATGAACAAAGTATTTGATTAATATAGATGAAGTTGTTTTCTCTTAATGCTTTATGTTTGATTTGTTTTACTCTAGACATAGATTCCACAAATCTTGACCTAACAATTTCATCTCTTAAAATCCAGACTCTAGACATAGATTTGGGATTTGCTATTCGCATTGTGTTGAGCTTAATGATCGTTGTTTAGATTGTTAGCGTGAGACATCATCTAACGGGTTAAACAACGATACTCACGACTGTGCTTTAGACATAAACTTAGTCGGGAGGATACGCGGTTGTATTGGTCGGAAACTGAGTTCATATGCTTGATTAATCGTTTATATGTGGAAAGGATTAGCGAATCCTAACCTTGACATGCTTTTATCAAAACTTTTCCAATTAATTTGTTACCAATTACTTTTGCTACAAATTAATGTTAAAATCAATTGAGAATCTTTTGAAACTGTTGGACTTAAAATATCATACTATTGAACGGCAAGCATCGTATATCCGACAATCCCTGTGGAGACGATTATAAAAACACCCCCACTTTTACTCTACTAACATAGGGCTAGCTCTAGAGGACAAAACGAGTGAGTCTCCGACGATTGTTGGTGGTGGACGGTAGCTGTGACATTTTTCTACTTCTAACATGTCACCGGAGTTGGTAGTATGTTTTGGTTGACGTCATCGTCGTGATGGCGACGCTTATGTAACCGTCGAGACTTTTTGTCTTCTGGGCGGATAATGAGTTTTTCAGTAGAACGCTCCCAGATTCCGGTGAAGCTTTGCAATTTCCGGCGAAGCTTCAAACGGAAACTGGGTATGAGTGCGGGGAAGCTCCTCGCTTGGGGATGATTCGTTTTGAGTGTCTCCTCGCGAGGAGGTTTCAGCTCCATATTTGATGTTATGGCTTAGGCCGGGGACCTTGTCCTCAGCCCTTTGCGCGCCCTTTCACTTGACTTAGCGATGGAAGGGTGGATTTGATTTGTTGTCGAATTCACTTTCTTCTCTGTTTTTCAGGTGATCGACATGGCGACGGGGCCAGATAGAGAAGTTATTTTAGACACCTCTGAGGAGGACATAAGGTCCTCGGACAACAGTAGCTTGACGGCTTCGAGCTAGACAGCTTCGAGCTCTCCAAGTGATGTCGGGGAAGAAGAAGTTTGGGACGATATGGACGAGGATGTTGCTGATGATTCCGCTGAGGAATGGGAGGTGGTCGAGCCTACTGAGCACGTGTTAAAGCTTGTGGGGGACGTTTTTACTGAAGTCGGGTCGGAGGGAGAGTGGAAGGTGCACTTCCCTTCCGAGGACAAGCGGGTCTGCACAAACTTCAGGGACCACTTTACGATGTACGAATATGCCTTCAAGGAGTTGGGCTTGAGGCTGCCATTCATCGATTTTCAGCAGTCAGTGTTCGAGCATTTGAGGTTGGCCCCCACGCAGCTGCATCCGAACTCTCTGGCCTTTATCTGGGCGTTTGAGTTGGTGTACGAGCATCTTGCTATAGGGACTACTCTCTCTCTGTTCTTCACTGTCTTCCATCTTCAGCAGCAGCTGTCGGGGAGGAAATACGGTTGGGTTTCATTGAAGCAGCCCCGCAAGCTGTTCAAGCCTTTTTCGAAGTCAATAAGGACGTTCAAGGAACGTTATTATGTCGTTGAACCCTTGTCCGAAGCTGCTCAGGACAGCACATACGCCTGGGAGATAGAGGTTGACGAGGACGGGAACGAGCTGTATGACGAGGAAGGGAGGTATATTGGGCGGAGACTTTACAAGTTCCCCATCCATTGGTCACCCGACCACTTCACCAAGGAGCCCAATGATTATGTCTTCCAACCGAGCGAGCTGCTCGGGCAGGACGTCGCGGCGTATGAGGCGCTGGTGAACTGGGTCAACTCCTTCCAGCTTGCTGAGTGCTGGATGAGCAAGGCAGTCCGATCTTCGAGTAGGACGGGAGCCAGAGAGTTGAGCGTAGATTCATCAATGTTAAGGCACTGCTGGAGTGCAAGACTCCCGCGGACGCTGAGAAGCTGCTCGGTAGTCTTAGTTATTTAGATTTTGTTCATGTCATTTCTTTTCCTCGTATCTAACGCGTTCGTGTTTTGTTTGTGGAGGTGAGATGCCTCAGGCTCACGATCGGGTTGTGAGGAATGCTCTGGCGAGGAACAAAGTTGGAACGGCTCCTTTGAAATCTCAGTTTGCTGGTGCCCGTGTTCCTCCTCTGACGCAATCTACTGCTGGGCCCTCCACTTCTCCCACTCCTGCTTCCCGGGGATCTCCCCTGCCTTTAGTCGGGTGTCCCAAGCGGCCAAGGATAACTGATGTCGTGGACCTTACTCGGGTAGCGGAGAAAGGGAAGTTCGAGCTTCCTCCCTGCATCCTCGATAGGAGGTTTTTCGAAGGTAATTCTTTAGTCGTTCCTCGGGCGGAATCTCTTCGCTTGGAAGGTATGGATCGCCCGAGCAAGAGGGCGCTGGTGGCCCAAGACGCTTCTGCCTTGGTCAGGATGCTAGAGATGACAGCTGTTTATGCTGAAGGGGACTCTGGAACTGAGTCCGAACTCAATGCTGCCTGTGCTTCTGTGGCATCCCTCAAGGAAGACGTTAAGGGTGCTGGCGAGGCTCGTAAGAAGGCTAAAGAGGAGGCGGCCAGGATGAAGGAGGAGAACTCTACGCTGGCGACGGAGAAAAAAGCTGCCGAGGAGCTGATCAGGGAGCTGAGGCGGTCAATGCCCCGTGTGTCGACGAGCCGGAAGATGTGAGAAATTTGAAGACTAGATCTGAGCTGGTTGCTCGTATGCTGCTGGCCGAAGATGATGGCATCGCCGTTGCGGAGGAGTCCTTCAGAAATGCCGTGGCTCAGCTGCGGGTGGTGAACCCTGGGCTTGAAATTTCTGCCGAGGGTACTCACTACCTGGCGTATGTTAAGGATGGTCGTATCGTCGTGCCCGACGGTCTCCTTGGAAGTACTCCCGAGGATCAGCCCGCAGAGGATCAGGGACCCGAGCCAGAGCCTGCCGAGCATGCTGATGAGTGAGGAGGTTGTTATTTTGATGTTGTTGTATTTTGTCCGGCCTGCGTGCCGTGGAACCATTGTAATTTATTTTCTTTTTGGGGGGCTTGGCCGCCGTTTGATGTAATTAAGCACAATTGTGGCCCTCGTGGTCACCCATTATGTTAACCTATTATGTTTCTGGCTTTGTCCTCTGCATGATTTTACTTGCGTTTATTTTTGCTAAGTGTTGTATGCATGCTCGCTGTGAATGTATGTCCGTCCGTGTTAGGGGGTCTTTGACTAGTGCGAATATTCTGGGGGGATTGCTCGTAATAGATGTGTTCGGCAGTGTGGGGAACTGGTCGAACGACCGGGGAATATCCTGGCCGCGGAGCGGAGCTCAGGTCGCGTTTGAGGCTTGAGTTCGAGGCGTGAACGTCCCATCGCGAGCTGGGGTTCTGCCAATCATGATACTTTGACGACGGCGATGCTCGATCGAGGACCGCTGTCGAGCAGTTATCTGGTTCGTTATAGAGCGGGGTTCTGCTTTAATCGTATGCGACGCTTGTACCTAGACGCGCATAGTGGTCGGTAGCTGACGTTCGTCGTTGCGACGGGTCGAACCGGGGATTTAGCTGTAATATTGTTTTAGCTTTTCAGCGTTCCATGGTCGAGCAAGTTCTTCCCCAGTGCGATGTTCTAGGTAATAGGCCCCATTTTCCATCTTTTCCCGGACGCGATAAGGTCCTTCCCAATTGGCTGCTAGTTTGCCTTCGCGAGAGTCTTTGTGGTTTCTTCTTAGAACGAGGCTTCCCACGTCGAACTCTCGCCGTATCACCTTGGCATTGTGCCTGATGGTAATTTTTTGTTTTAGTGAGGCTTCGCGGAGGGCTGCCCCGGTTCTGATTTCCTCAACGAGGTCGAGCTCTTCTCTTAAAGATTCGTCGTTCATCTCCTCATCCAGGGGCGACTCTGTCCGCCTAGAGGGCACGTGAACTTCGACGGGGATTATACCCTCGGTTCCGTATGCTAGGCAGAAAGGTGTTTCCCTGGTCGTTGAGTGTAGAGTTGTACGGTATACCCAGAGCACGCTGTGTAGTTCCTCGACCCATGCCTTCTTTGTTTCGTCTAGCCTTCGCTTGAGGCCTTGAAGGATAACTCGGTTAGCTGCCTCAGCCTGCCCGTTTGTTTGGGGGTGCTCGACGGATGCGAAGTGTTGCTTCGTGCCCAGTTGGGCGACGAAGTCCTGAAACTTCCTGTCCGTGAATTGCGTCCCGTTGTCCGTTACTATCGCTTGGGGAATATCGAAACGTGCAAGGATGTTTCGTTTGTAGAAACGCAGGATGTTGAGGGCAGTTATTTTGGCTAGAGCTTCTGCTTCTATCCATTTTGTGAAATAGTCCATGCCCACTATGAGATATTTGTTCTGACTTGATCCTACCACGAAGGGTCCTAGGATGTCTAGCCCCACCAGGCGAATGGCCACGGGGAGGACATAGCCTTAAGCTCGTTAGGCGGAGCCAGGTGCATGTCCCCGTGCCGTTGGCATTTGTCGCATTTCTTCACGTGTTCTTTCGCGTCGTTTTGCATGGTCGGCCAGTAATATCCTACACAGAGAGCCTTTCGAGCAAGGGACCTTCCGCCAAGATGTTGGGCATTGATTCCTTCGTGGATTTTGTGCAGGATGTGTGTGACCATTTCCTCCTCGACACATTTGAGTAGCGGAATGGAGAATCCCTGTCTGTAAAGTTTATTTTCGACCAAGACATAAGAGCAGGCTCTTCGCCTGACTATGCTGGCCTCCTTTGGGTCGGACGGGAGTTCGTCTTTGGCGAAATAGTTGTAGACTGGGGTCATCCAACAGTTGTTGTCGCCGATCACTTGCACGTCGAGTGTCGGGGAGGCCTTCTCGATGCTGGGTCGAGGAAGTACTTCCTGTATGACGGCCAGTGCCACCTTTTCTATCTGTTGGTATCTTAACTCTGGTCCTTGCAACGCTTTGCTCGTGAAATAGATGGGCTTCTGCCCGCCAGGCATCTCGCGGATGAGAGCGACACTCACTGCTTCGGTCGCAACGACCAGGTATATGTATAAAGTTTTGTCGTTGTCCGGTCGAGAGAGGACCGGTGGCTCTGAGAGTGCCCGTTTCAGATGGAGAAGGGCCTTGTCGCACTCCTCGGTCCATTCGAATGCTGCCTCTTTGCGGAGGAGTTTGAAGAACGGCAGGGCGTGCTGGGCGGACTTGGCCACGAAACGAGAGAGTGACGCGAGCATCCCGTTGAGGGACTGGATGAATTTTTTGGACTTGGGCTTAGGAAACTCGGAGAACGCTCGGCATTTGTCGGGATTGGCCTCGATCCCTCGTTCCGTTAAGTAGAAGCCGAGGAATTTGTCTGCCCGGACACCGAACGTGCATTTCTCCGGATTAAAACGCATTTTGTATTTCCTGGCCTATTCGAAGACCTTTCTCAAGTGGATGGTATGATCGGTTTCCTCGTGGGATTTTACGATCATGTCGTCCATGTAGACTTCGAGCATGTTGCCTATTTCTCCCCGAAACACTTTGTTCATCATTCGTTGGTACGTTGCTCCGGCGTTCTTCAGACCGAAGGGCATTACGTTGTAGTAATAGTTGCCCGATTCGGTCATGAAGGCCGTATATTTTTTGTCGGACATTGCCATTGGGATTTGATTGTAGCCCAAGTAGGCGTCCATGAACGATAAAAGTTTAAAACCAGTAGAATTATCAACAAGTTTATCAATATTGGGGAGGGGGTAGGTATCCTTCGGGCATGCCTTATTGAGATCGGTATAATCAATGCGCATGCGCCATTTTCCATTAGATTTTTTAACTAATACAACGTTGGACAACCAAGTTGTGTACTTGGCTTCCGAAATAAATTTGGCCTCGAGGAGGTCCTTTACATCTTTTTCAGTAGCCTCCATTTTCTCCGGAGACTGCTTCCTCCTACGTTGTGCTACGACCTTGACGGCCGGGTCGATGGTCAGCTGGTGACAAGCGACGGATAAATCCAAGTCGGGCATTTCCGCGGCGCTCCATGCGAAGAGGTCGGCATTCTCTCGGAGGCATGCTTTGAGCTGCTTCCTCGTGATGTCAGGCAGATCTGCTCCGATCTTCACTCCTCGTTGGGGGTCTTCGCCGAACAGGACTATCTCGAAGTTGCCATCTGGGATTGGGCGCATCGGATGAGAGATGCTGTTGGACGATGTGGACTGGCCTGCTGAAGCTGCTCGTTCCTCCTGTTGGTCCTCGGGGAAGCGACTGTCGAGGTCGATAGAGTCGACCTAGGGCAGGGGCTTAGCCTCCTCGGAGCTGCTTGGCAGTGCTGGCTTGCTCGACGCTTTTGGCCTGGGCGCAATGGTGTTGAGCCCCTTTGTAGCTGCTTCGAAACACCGTCGGACAACTTCTATATCGCCGTGGAGGGTGGCGACCATCTCTTTCGAAGTGTAATACTTCATCTTCAGGTGGACGGTTGAGGGCACTGCTACCAACTCGGCTAGAGCCGGCCTTCCGAAAATGCATTGGTAGAGCGACGGGCAGTCGATTACCAGAAATTGCACCTTGATGGATTTGGCTGTTTCAGCTGAACCGAAGGTCACGATCAGCTCGACGTATCCCCACGACTTGGTTACAGATCCGTTGAATCCCTGTAAATCGGACCCTACATAAGGGGTAAGGTGCAATTCGTCCAACTGAAGTGTTGAAAACAGCTGGGAGTACATGATGTCGACCGAGCTGCCCTGGTCGACGAGTATCCTGCGAACGTCGAAGTTCGCCATCCGGGCTCTGACGAGCAATGGTATACTTGAGTTCGGGGAGCCACCGATGAGTTCCTCCCGGTGGAAGGAGATGGGGACGAAGCCCTTCTGTGCCCGATCAAGCGTGGTCACTTTGCTGGAGCTTGTGTTGATCAGGTGTTCGAACTTCCGTTTCACGGAGCCCACAGTGACCTTGTTGAAACCCCTGCCAGAGATGACCATGGCGGAGGGAAATGTCTCCCACGGGCTGTGGGCCGCAAAATATGCAGGGGCGCTGAGCCTGTCAGGGACGTTGAAGTCCTCGGGTCGCGATATGGACATAGCGACCTGTATGTTGGCGTCTTCTGAGGAGGGTACCTCCTCCTCGACCTTCTTAGACTCCTGGGCGTCTTGCCGAGGAGTGTCCTTCTTCTTCGCGAACTGCTTCAGGTGGCCGTCCCTGATCAGTATTTCAATGGCATCCTTCAGATGGATGCAGTCCTCCGTGGTATGGCCGTGAATTTTGTGGAAACGGCAGTATTTTGATTTATCCACGTTTGGTCTGTTCGGAAGCTGTTTGGGGAAGCGGACCCCAGCCTGTTTGAAATCCGAATTGGCACATCCGGACAAGATCTTTTCCCTGGAAACGGTCAGGGGAGTGTAGTCATGGAACCGCCCGGAGGGGCCCTTGCTGTCACGGGAATCATGAGGACGATCCTCACGCCTCCGGTCACCTCGACGAGATGTCGAAGCTTCTTCTCCTTTGGATGCCCAAGCGTTCTCCTGATGGCGCGATGCTCGGACGTGGCTAGCCGCAACCTTCTCTTCATACTGAATGTGTGATTGGGCTTTGAGGAGGAGGGCGTCTAAGTTCCTCGGCGGCGCGGGGCCAATGGCTTTAAAAAACTCGGAGCCTGGGCGGAGCCCCTAGTCGAGCAAAAACTTCTTCATTTCGTCCGTCGTCGGGACCTGCACTGCTTCTTTGTTGAACCTCTCGATATATGCGCGGAGAGGTTCGTCTTTACCCTGGATTATGGCTCCCAAAGAGGCCTCAGTTTTGGGGTGGCGGCGAGATGCTGTAAAGTGCCGCGAGAACATCCTGCCCAGCTGTCTCCACGAGGTAATGGACTCTTCGGGCAATTGTTTATACCATGTCATTGCTCCCTTCCGAAGCATGGTCGGGAACAGTCTGCATTTGATGGCGCCCCGTACGGCGCGGTAGTCTAACAGCGCATCGATGTTCTCGATGTGCTCGTCGGGGTCGGTGGTCCCGTCGTATGTGCCAAGTGACGGGGGTTTCTCCAAGCCTTTTGGGAGACGGGTAGCCAAGATCTCCTGGGACAACGGGCCGCGAGGCTCGTCGTTGTCACTAGAACTGGTGTATGATGGGGACCAGACGGGATGCTCGCGTCGGCGGTTCCTTCGCGGGGAAGGTGAGCGGTTCCTTCGAGGAGAAGGTGAACGGTTCCTTCGCGGAGAAGGTGAACGGTTCCTTCGAGGAGAAGGTGAGCGGGTCCGTCCTTTAGACTTGATCGGGGGAGATAACTCGTTCCTCCGAGTCCTCTTGTGGTCATGAGCGTGCTGGTCACGCGGGGAGATCTGGTCGCGCTTTCGGGCTACGCGAGGGTCAGGCTCTTAGCGCAGCCTTCGGTCGATTTCTCTCCGGGGCTGCGGACTTCTTGATCGTCGCTGGTTCCTCTGCGTATTAGGGGATCTTAGACGGTGAGACTCTTCCAGTGCCCCGATCCTTTTGTTTTGCTGCAGGATCAGGGAGTTAGTTTTGTTGATCTCCTCCAAGAGGGCTGTTACGGTCGGGTCGACATTGGGCGGAACAGGAACGGGCTAGACGTCAAGTGATGGTTGATCATTGTTGCGATCAGCAGGGGTAGGGAAGGAGAAGCAGTGGATCCATCCCTGAGGAAATGGGCATCTCAGAGGAGAGATGACTGGCCATCAACGTCAGATTTGTTGACGGGGAGGATGGTGGTTTGGAGAGCATCCTTGGAGCGATCTTGGGAGGCCATGATCTTGATGATGTTTGAGAATTGTTTTGATCTTCGATTACTGAGGAAAGAAAGATGGGGAGAATAAAGTTTCCCACAGACGGCGCCACTGATCGTGAATACTGGATCAGATCTTGTAGAATCAGGCCGCCAAGTGTGTCAGGGATGCTGGTCGTATGGAGAGGAGGGGGGTGTACCTACAAGGTACTCCGACGCTCAAGTAAGAAAGGGTCAGAGAAAAGGAGCAAGTACAAAGTATGAATTCTTAGAGTGAATATTGGATACCTGACCCTCTCAAGCGAGAGGGTTTATATAAAGCCCCCAGCGCGTGACCAACAATCCTATTTTCGGGGCGAAATAACCGTTTCCCCCAAAGAATAGGTAACTACCCAAACTAGCCATTACGTCGGGCAGGGTGCCCGAAACTAGCCGTTGTGTCGGGCACATGCCTGGTTTCGGGCATCTGCCCTTGACTGTTCGGGGAGCGAGGAAGCCGTGCGTGACCGGCATCAAAATCCGGGAGGAACGATGCGTTCTTGCCCGATTTGAGGGGCAGAAAGGTAACTTTTGCCCTCCTCTGTGGATTGGACTTAGGCAACTTGGGCCGCTTTGGAGCAGAGGCGGATTGGGCCAATTCTAGCCATTGGTCCAGTTCAAAACACTTAATATTTACTATTTTAGTAAACCACAACTTTTAACTAATTTTGAATGTTTTACTTTTTAGTTAATTTTTATACTAATACAATTTTATGTCATGCAACTTTAGTTTGTTGCTAGTATTTTATGATAATTTTTATTTGTTGATGACATCATTTATTATTTTATGATGTTAAAAAATAGTAAAAATAAGATATCAAAATTATTTTAAAAAGACAAAATTGTTGAGTAATTTTTATGCAAAAATATGACGAATCATCATTCATTTAATATTAATAAAATAGAATAATTAATTGGGCAATCCATTACCCAACCCAATCCAACCCGAAAATTAGCGGGTTTGCCCAAACCAACCAATTGGTGTAACGGGTGATTATTTTACCTCACCCAAACCACAATGTTCTATATGGATTGAGTATTGGATTTGGCCAAACCCAACCCAAACCGACTCATGTACATCCCTAGTAAAGAGTAAAAAAAATGACTCTTAAAAAGAAACAGTGAGAATAATAAACAAAATAGTTTGTTTAAAATCTTTTTTTCAATTTATTATATTTTTTTAATATGTGTAAAATGATCAACTATAATCATTATTTTGGACGAAGAAAATATTTATTGACACTTTATTATGGCACAATCTCCAAACCAAAAACACAAACAAAGAAACAAAGAGTAAGACATATAAAAATTTAATTCATTTTTATCATTTAAATAAGATAATTAATTATTTATATTTATGTTTGTTAATTTTATTTAAAAGTTCAAATTTATATTCAATGTTTTTTTTAACCACATTTAATTTAACTGTAAAATAATTAATTGTGAATGACATCTTTGGTAAAATACCATTAAATATAATAAAAATAATCAATTTTTAAATATTGAATTACCAAAAAATAAATAAAAAGAATACCAAATAAAGCATACTTAAAAAAGAAATTGATCCCATTTAAACTATGCAATTCTAATACATATTTAGTCAATTGTTTATTACCTTCTACAATTAATAAATTACATATTAAAAATATAAAAGGTTATATTAAATAAAAATATTAAAAAAAAAAAAAAAATAGAAAATAGAAGATACATTTACATCTAAATTAACTAATAATTCAAATGTATTTCCTTAAATCACAAAATCATTTTAAAATTAACTATATGACAGAATATATTAATAATTTTTTAATTGGATGACAATATAAAACTAATTTATATTGTCAAAAATATAAAATGATAATTTATATTTTATTTTATAAAAAAAGATATATTTTTTTTGTTTTAGTAATAAGATACTGGACGAAAGGGTAGCCGTCCGTGGCGTGAGACACTGAATTGAAAAGTCACCTAAATTCTTTCACCTATTTCACCTAAATTCCCTCTTTTACAATTATCTCATCCAATTTATCATGAAAATGACCGCATAACTTTTCTTAATTCCATTTTTAACTTTAAATTTAAATTCCTGTCTGCATTCTCATTCCCATTTTATTTTCCTTTCCCTATTCCACACGTACAACAATAGAATCGAACCACATTGCTCCCAAAATTAGCATATAACCGTCTTTCGCATCATAGAAACTTCCACAGAATAATCGCTTATTCCGTTTTTTCACGTTTGTTCCATTTCCAGTAAAACTCGATCATCACTTACACTGTTATCATCACTGACTTCAGATTTCGTTGTCAGCAATTACTGAAGTGGTGTGGTTTTGCCAGATCTTGCGGCGTGCAATTAGGGCTATTTCAGGTATGAATTATTTGCTGGTATTTGAAATCGTTGTGCGGTGTTTACTATGTGATTGGTTATGGAATGTGTTGGGATATTAATATTATTGTTGCTAAGTTCATATGAGTTACTTGCGGCGATTGTTAGGGGAAATGCACATGTTTGATGTTTTGCTTGATTATATGATTATAAAAATGCAACTTGTTAAAAAATTGGGTATTGGGAATGTTTTCTTTCTGCAATTAAGTCAAATTGACTTATTTGATAAAATAATGTTTGAAATTTCTTCAACTCTAGTTGATTTTGCATTTAATTAAGACCATGGTTTGGTTGGGCTATGATAGTAATTGGAGAGTTTTTTTTTATTTTTTTTTATATCATCCTACTACTTGAAGTGTTTAACAAAACCACCAAACACATGTTGAATGTATATTTGAGTGAGCGTTTGTAAAACACGATTTTGTAAAATCGATTTGGTTAAAGTTGAGTTTGGAATGAAGCGATTCATGTTTGGATATTTTAACTTTAAAAGCAAGTTTGATATTAGTGCAAAATTTTCAACCTAGTCAAAACATGGCTTGGAGGAAAATCATTTCTGATATGAAATAGTCAACCTACCAAAACCACGTTTTCCTGGGGAAACTCAACTTCCTCATCCACTGCCGTTCCTCCAAACACAGAATGTTGTATTTCTTGGGTTTGACTTGGCACTTGTTTTCAACTGTGTTGAAATTGGAGTCAAATCATGGTGACTCTAAAAGCTACTCATTGAAGCTTCAGTTCTGCTGTCTGGTGAAAAAGGAATGCACTGTATTTTCAAACACACTCTTAGATTGGTAAAGGAGGAAGCATTTAGCTTATTAATTAATACTACATTCATATGATGTGTGGTTTAGATGCAATCATGCAACTACTAGGACTACTAACTTATACTACCAATGTAGGTCAAATACTATTGAAGAAAAGTCAACACACAGGAAACTCAATAAGATTACTAAACAAATATGACTCGGAAAACACTTTGACATTTCTAATATTCTAAAGCATCCCTTTAAGTTGATGCTTAATAAGCTCTCTGCATGTCATAGATAAACACACTCAAAGAAGAATTTAAAAAGTTTGTTTTCTTCATCATGAATAGATGCTGCAATGACAACAGAGCAAATGTGACATGCTAATCACTGAATAATTGTGGAAAACAATACATAAAAATGACTAGGCTGGTCCATAGCCTGAAGAGTAATTTAGAATGTTTCGTGGCCAAGAAAATTCAATATATATATTGAATAACTTTTGGAGAGGAAATGAGACATCCTAAATATTGAATAACTTTTGGAGAATCAACAAATTAAGATGAGTGGGATGGTTCACTAGAAAAAGTGTTCAGTATATTGGATGGCCAGGGATGAAAAGACATTGTTAGAAAGCAGATGTATCCTGACAACAAGCATTCTTACTGAGACTCAGACATCTATAAACCAACTAAAAAACTTCATTGGAAGCATAGTATATTAAGGAAAACCAAAAATATTGAAATACTACATGTAGCTTGAAATTTTGTGCAGTTGGAAAATAATACAGCCTGAACAATGGCAGTTAGAGCCAAACAGAGAAAATCATAGCCAATAGGAAAGAAACCACGACCAATGTAGGAAAGGAGCCAAACAGTCGACAAACACAAAGCTGGAGCAGGGAAACTCCATGTGTGGTGTGTAGACTGGAATGTCAATTTATCAAAGTAGTGTAAAATGGACAAGTGTCAAGTAGTTTCCCTGTTTCAGCTTTGTATTTGTAGTTAATTTTTTATTTGTGTAGGGATTTCATCCTTTATTGGTTTATTTTATTGTATAGAATAGGACTATCTTATTTTAGGGTCCTTGGTTATGGTGGGTCTATCTGTAGACGTACTAACAGTTTTTTCACATAATTATATGATATTAAGATTTACTTTTTCTTCATTGAGTTCCCTAACCCTATAGGAGTACTCTCCCCCAGTCCAGTACTCTAGATTTGTTGTTCTACATAAGAAAACTCAATGCACAACCTTCTTGCTGAACATATATCTTCATCTGATGTGGTGGAATCTGGCACGGAATTTTTCCACGAAGTAGTTCACCAGTTTGCAAACTTAATGTCATCTTGATCTTGAGCTTGGACATAGCCAATTATTGGGAGCTATTCGAGTATTCTGGAGTTAGCACTTAGCAGTAGCACATCGGTTATGGAGTGATCATATAAATAGTTAAAACTGAATTAACAATGTTAAGATCAATCCAAACAATGATTGACAACAGAGGACGAAGAGGCAATAGAGGAAATGAGACATCCTATACACGAAGGGCTGAAGTAGTGATAAGGAATTCCAAAGTAGTAACACCTTGAGTTAGGTATTATGTTGAAAGATGCAAGCTCTTTGCAAAATTTGCTAATTAAGTATGCGGTACAACTGTAGCAGTAGAAGCCACCTGACCCTGTGGGGCTACTAATAACATTTCTAATATATCAAGTCTTATGTTCTAATTGGGATATTTGGGAAGCACTGTATGCGAAAATCTAATAGTTTTCTCCCACTATGATGTATTTTTCCCTTTTGTTATACAAAACCATTTCCTGGTTCCATTTTAACATGTTTAGTTCTTTGTATTTTCAGTAGGGCTTGTTTTCTTGTTACAACCATCTTTTGCGTCTTGTATGGAGGATACACCCCACTTGCTAAATAGTGAAGAATAGCTCCTCTGTATAGTTTATGATCACACAATCAGAAAAGTGTGGACATAATGGGGACCAGTACTCGCAGGTCTAATATTTACAACTAACTTTTTGTTGTTTGTTCTTTTAGAAATTTTGTATGTGCCAGTTAATATTTGGTAACTGTGTTTAAATGCAAATTGTATCTTGTTTGCTGCAGTTCTACCAATAGAAAACCTAATGAAAGTATGAGGCTTGTTCTGACAACTTTTGCTGGAATACTTTTTGGCTTCTTTATAGGGATATCCTATCCAACATTAACTACAAAGGTGCAGACTTGGAACATCTTCTTTTTGGGCATACCTTATGCTTAAGTGAACTTAAAATGATTCTTTAATGATTTTGTTGAATTTAATAATAAACTCTGACAGTGCTTACGAATTTGCAGTTGAATATCTCATCTAACCTGCTTCCCTCCATTGACGTGTCTTCCATTGAAAACGATTATGAAAGTGGCAATGCTCGGTCTTTTATGAAGAATAATAACAGCGACTCATCAAAATATCAGTTATTAAATGAGACGTTGAAGGTACACTTCTGACCCTGTCATCATTGTGAAGGACATGAAAAGCTACTGGGTTCGAGAAAGTTAATATGTTCTTTCATTTAAAAGGACAAAGTTAATTGAATAATTATATACTTGTCATTGAGTTAATTTTCAGTTATTAATCCTTAAGATTTTGAGAATCAGCCTTAAGGGTTGTAGGCATGTTGCAGTTAGGCTCTCCAGATTAAGTAGAGGCAAAATTAAGCTTCTCAGGGCTAATGAGGTTCTGGAGTTATTTGTTTCTGTTATTACTCTGATGCTGCTGCTGCTCTCTCACAACATAGAAATCCATTTCAGTCATGCACTCTTGCACACATACTACTCCCATCAACCTTGCCTGCTGCTGCTGCATATGTGTGTGAAATCTCGTACGTGCACCACGTGCGAGTACAATCACACTATTTCAGAATCTAACTTGAGAAGTTTAATGCATAAAGCATAATGCTTTACGAACAGAGCTGGCTGTTTTCAATACTAATTGATAAAAATTATTATTTTTATGTAAAAAATTACTGTTGTGGCGATGTTCCCAAAGTGGAAAAGCAAAATGAAATAAAGCTAATATATAGCTATAATGTGAATCGGAAGACCTTTTACTTCTTTTTGGTGATGGTTTTTGATAGAGCAAGAAGAGAATTAGAATATCATAGGAAACTGAAATGTAGATTATATTAAAAATCAATAGAAAATCAAGAGACTAAGCTCTCTACAATGGATACCTTTTGTCTCTGCCTTACCTCTATGGTACTAACATAATTCTTGCTATGTTTGTTTATTTTTCTCTCCTCCCCTATATTCCCCAAAATCCAGCTAACGGCCAGCTAGGCAGCTACCCATTCTCTCTCCTCTTCCCTTTCTTTTTCTTACGCTCGTAGACTCTCCCAATTATGGCTTTGTCATGCTTCATGACCACTAAAACATTCTGTCCCGGTCTCACTATTGTGCATCCTATCAACTTTTGAGTATGATTCTGTATTTTATAATACTGGGAATATGGTTTGTTATTGCCCAAATAATGATTGCTGCATGTTTTCATTTTTGTCTGCAGATTTGGATTCCGTCAAATCCAAGAGGTGCAGAAAGATTACCTCCTGCGATAATTGAAGCTGAGTCAGACTTTTATTTGCGTAGATTGTGGGGTCAGCCTAGTGAGGTAACTATCATAAAATGGCTTATGTGCTTTGAAGACATATGAAACATATTGCATAGAAAAAATGCAGTTAAATACACAGATTAAAGCCTTATTATGACAGTTACTAAAACTTGTAAAAGAAGTCTTCACGATTTTTAAGCATATTCTATGTTTGCTTTCATTAAACATACTTGGCTTAAAACCGTAAATCCAACACTGAAACAAGTTAGGAAAGAAAGAATGCAGAAAACTTGTGTGGCTTGCAACATGTGCCCTTTTGTTCAAGCTTGTGTTTATGCTCCTGGTATCTGGCTAATCTTATTCTTGCACTGGAGTGGCCTCAAATTTTATATTATTGTAGTAGGTCATGTATATACACAACATTTGATTAAGTTACCATTCACAGGATTTAACCTCAAAGCCTAAATACCTTGTGACCTTCACTGTTGGTTATGATCAGAAACATAATATTGATGCAGCTGTGAAAAAGGTTATCTCCAAGTTTCCATCTCTCTCCCATTGCCTAGACTTGTGTGTATGTCTTTTAACTATATCTGTTACATGGTGCAGTTTTCAGGGAATTTCACAATTCTTCTGTTTCATTATGATGGCCGAACAACTGAATGGGATGAGTTTGAATGGTCAAAGCAGGCTATTCACGTGAGTGTTCGCAAACAGACCAAATGGTATGAGTCCATTGCTTGAACATGATGAATATGTATGAAAATTTATTCGATGTGACTTCTACCATCAATTTTGTTAGCCTAACTAAAAACAAAAGCATTTTTCCATTTCAAATTTTCAATTATGTCATGATATTAAAAATTTGATTGTTTTCCCTATTAGGTGGTATGCCAAACGGTTTCTGCATCCTGACATTGTGGCACCATATGACTATATTTTTATGTGGGATGAAGATCTGGGTGTTGAGCATTTTAATGCAGAGGAGTGAGTAACACATTCCGAATTTAATTTTGATAGTATTGTTTCACATTTTCACATTATCAACCGATTATATGTTAATTCTTTGTTTAACCATTTTAATTGCTGTTATGGTCAAACTTGTTAAATGATTTGTTAATATGGTGATTAGATGATAGTGTAGAAAATCTGTTTTTTTAAAAGGCAAAATAGAAGTGTAAAGAATTGTTACATTGACAGGGAATCAAAATCAAATCCATGAATAGCTAAGGTTCATTTCTGGTTTTACTCAAAAGGTTTGATATACTCCTATAATTTCAATTGCAGATACTTAAGACTGGTGAGGAAGCATGGGTTGGAGATTTCACAGCCTGGTTTGGAACCTAATAACGGTCTGACATGGCAAATGACAAAGAGAAGAGGTGATCGTGAAGTTCATAAGTAAGAATGACAAGAATTCAATCCCCACTTTCTTCCGGTGCTTGTTATCTAAAAGAAAGCATTAATTGTTTATTTTTATTTTTATTTTTATTAGAGAAACAGAGGAGAAACCTGGATGGTGCAGTGATCCTCATCTGCCTCCTTGTGCAGCGTAAGTATCAGTTGGCATTATCATTGTGTTATCCACCATACCACGATGTGTGTTATCCACCATACCATGATGATGTATCTGATTGCGCTATGCATGCAGGTTTGTTGAGATTATGGCTCCAGTGTTTTCACGTGATGCATGGCGCTGTGTGTGGCATATGATTCAGGTTTGAAGTCTACTCTTTTTTTTTTAATATACATTTAGTTGTTTAATGTTTGTTTAAACATTCAACGATGTTCTATAATTTAATAATGATTATAACCTTGTGGGTTCTTCAGAATGACTTGGTCCATGGGTGGGGTCTTGATTTTGCTCTTAGAAAATGTGTTGAGGTGAGTCAGTTTCTTATATTACTAATTTGTCTAATTTCTTTTTATTGAAATTTCTATATGTTCTTTAACATTAATTCAAGTACGTTTGCTCTGTCATGTAGCCGGCCCATGATAAGATAGGAGTTGTTGATTCTCAATGGATTATTCATCAAAGTATCCCCTCACTAGGGAATCAGGTAATTTGGTTTCCATGATGATTCTTGTTAGTCTTTATAAATTATACTCATATTGCAGATCTAAGATGTTTATTTGTTTTTTCGCGCTTTGATAGGGAGAATCAACTTCTGGGCAAGCGCCATGGCAGGGGGTATGTTATGCATGTTTCATACAGTTCAGCTTGACATTCTAATCTCTCTGGATTCTTAATCAATTATATTTATATCTATCCTCATGATATTTTGCTTGCTTCCATGATTCTCTTCGTACATAATAATTGTCTTAATTAACCAAGAAACTTGTAAATAATGGATTAAATTATAAAAATATTCGTGTTGATGGTTTCACGGCGTTGATGCTAGGTGAGGGAGAGGTGTAGAAAGGAGTGGACAATGTTCCAGAGTCGGATGGCAAGTGCAGAAAACGCATATTACAAGGCCGTGGGAATTGATCTGTTTAATTCAACTAATCCTTAGGGGACGGCGGCAACTATCGGAAGACGACTTGTACACAACCATCGCTGTATTGTCTTCCAAATTTTACACACAAATATATATGTTTTCTCACACTCCATTCACCGAGAATTGTATTTTGGTTAGTCAAACTGTAGTAACTAAGGAAAACAACTCGATGTAGAATTTCAGAGCTGAGTTAGAAAATTAAATATAGGTAAACGTGTATCTGATTATAATGTTCTTTTAGAATCTTTTTCATAGTTGATTTGGAACGGTATTATTATGGGTATCAGCCTAACTTCGTCAAACCACTTAAAAAAAATAATGTTTAAAGGATTCACAATTGGGTGGGTGGAATGGTTGGTTGTTTTGGTTTCTAATTATTCTTTCCGGAGATTTTTATTTTCAATGACAAGTCAGACACCAGTTTCTCGAGTAAAGCAAGTAATGTTAATTAGAAAACACTTTTTTAAAAAAAATATTTTATCAAAATAATATTTCAAATGGAGTATGTCTCACTTCCATTTCAACGGGGCGCAAGGTTTGGTATTTTATCAGTACTACGTTGACTATGCTCTGGAAAGTGTGAAAAACATTGACTTTTTTTCCGGTATGCATCGAACAATTTAAGCAACTGCTTTACCGGCATTGTAAGTAAACAAGCACTCAATAAAGTCTTAAAAAGTGTCACCTGCACGCCATGAGGATTTTTGGTCAAACCTACATTTGATTTGACACTAGTATTAAAACTTGGGTTGCTCTTTCCACTTTAGCGGCGAAGAGTTGCAACAAATTTGAAAATGCCTTTGTAATAATACAAAAGTTAATTTTCGAATAAATTTCAGACTATTGGACATATTTTAAATTTATCATAGTGAGTTTATGTTCTTACTATCATTTGATATTATAGAAATTAGGTTTCCTATTAACTTAGGATAATAAATGTCCCTTTCGTATTAACCTTGGGGACAATAAATGTCCCTTATAGATAATATTTTTGTTATACTTCCTTCGTCCCACAATGAGTGACTCAGTTGACCATTCACACATATTAAGAAAAGTGTAATAATTAAAGAGAGAGAATGGTGTTTTCACTAAAATACCCTTTATTATGTATTGGAAGTGATGAAAGTGATAATAATTAAAGGGTAAAATTAGAAAAAATGAATTAATTTGCATCGTAAATTGAAATGGATCATTCATTTTGGGACACCTTATTATTCCAAATGGGTCACTCATTGTGGGAGGGAGGGAGTAAATTTTAACTATAAACTTGATTTATTTTAATAAATCTTATATAATTTAATCAAACTACACATTCCATTCTCTTTTATAAGTAAATTTTAATTTTTTAGATTTATTGAATAATTAATGTATCTATTTTATATATTGTCCAAATACATTATTTATTCAATAAATGTAAAAAGTCAAAATTTACTCATAAAATACAATCAAAATATCATATATAATTCAATCAAACCATGCACCTATGTAATTACATTAAAATGCGATATATTAAATTAAAATGCAAATCATACACTATTCGCAAAATACAAATCAATACAAAAGATCAAAATACAAAGAAAGGTTAACAATTAGGTATATCTCACCCTCAAATTCTTCCTCTGGCTCTTGTAGTGCAAGGCATGTCGTGCCTCGGCTATCATGGCTTTAATAATGCCCCTAGGAGTGCCGTCTAGAAACTCCACTATCTCTATAGCTGCTCGCCAAATAGCCACATTACGTTGACAAATCGATAACACATCAGCGACATGGTCCTAACTTGCTCCTCCTTAAATATCTTCTAATGAGATGACATAGGTGGCTCTCTCTCTGCATCTAGTGTCATGTAAGAATATGACACTCTCAAAATCATTGGATGTAGTTGAATGCAATACTCCATGATTGAGGAACCAACACACTATATACATCCTCTGAGACCAGATGATCATGGTCTCCTAAAAAAATCTCATCAACATCTTTGTAGGGGAGTGTGGGAGGAGCAACAACATTGGGGACTATAGGAATACTCTACAAATATCCAAAATGGTGCATGACTCGCTAAAATAGATGTGGTTACATCAGTCGTGACCCACAAGCCAACCATCCAGAGTAGAAGGATATCTCATCGAATGAGCGTGTTTCACGATGATCATACATGAATTTTATATCATCTGCCGCGATGCGGTTAAGATAAACTCATAACGTCTCAATTGTCTGATTTCCTTTGAGTGGGATAAAAGAGCAAGCACGCGACAAAGCTTCGATGTAATAATCTATATATGCCTAACCAGAGAGACGTATAAAGTGTTGGAGGATCCATGCCTAAAAATAGTTCAGATGAAATATTAGTAACGACATAACACAAGTGTTATGAAAAAATAGCAACAGTAAAAAGTGCAAAACTATTACCGTAAATAGGATGTTGCTTTCTGTCATCTGTCTGATCTTCCATAAACAAGCTTCACCTAACTTGAAATAGAGGTAAATCTAAGAGATCCCCCCAATTATAGTCACAAATGCTCTCCAAATCAATGAAGCATTTTAGGTAAACGACATCGACATAGTATGCACTTTTGTTCACGAATATGGGCATGCCAACCAGATACAAGAGGTATTACCTCACTGCACATACTTAGATAGGCATGAACATAATTATAAAGTTAATTTCTGCAATGCATAAAACAAAAGGCGGTAGTTAACTTCTGCATCCTCCTAAAGCTAGAAAAACACAGAAATAGAGCATGCCCAAATGCTATCACTTCAACCTTCAAAAAATCTACTTTCATGCCTCAGAAAATAACCTATTATGCGTCCTAATGTGCCATAAACAACCTATTATGCATTTAACTTCAAACTAATGCATCACAAAATAAAAAAATAAAGAAAATGAAAAACTTACTAAATGTGAGAAATCGGCGATTTATGATTGAATGAAGTGAAATAGATGTTAATTGATGTCATAGCCTCGAATGCAATGCAATAGAAGTAAAGAAAAAGCTTGAAAAATGATGGAAATGGAGTTTACTCACAAGTTCTATTTTGAGTTATGAGTAAATTTTATAAAATGAAATGAAGAAGAATGAAGAGGGAAGGTTCGATACGTTATATAAATCAAAGACATACGAAATTTAACCTTCCTACAAAATACAAATCTTAACCTCCTTAACTTTCAGATATTTTCATCTATGTCCTGGCTTGAGTCCGAGACTCAACTTTGATTGCATTTTGGGTGTGTCCATAAATTTAATTTTGAATTTTAAGACCATTATTAATTTTTCATTAGAACGCATGAACACCACTTAGAGTGCAAAGAGTAATCCCCCAAAAGTTAGACATGTGATCCATTAACTTAATCTTTTGTTTCATTTTGATTCTTTTTTTAATCAACAAAATTCATTCCACTTCCTTTTATCATTATAACACTCAAACAAAATTTCACATTATTTGTTTCTTTACATATGTTCTGTTGGTAGTTGTACAAGAACATCAAATATAATAATGGAGTTTCAAACCTATAATGGTCAGTTTGTTTTAACTTTAAAAAAATTAATTTTTTTTTGTATTTTTGAAAATAGCAAAATATTACAAGTTTTTTTAAATTTGTTTTTTATAAATTAAAAGACTAATTTTAATATTCTATAACATTAATATACATTATTGAAATTCAAAACATAGTCAAAATCACAATTTTTTCAAAAAGTCATATTTCAAAAATGATTTTTATGAAGAGCTATTTGAAATAGCTTCAAAATTAAGTGATTTTATAAAATTTTGATATTCAAAAAAAATTTCGATAAAATGATGAAATACCTAAAATAACATTTTAAAAATAACTATTCAAACCAAATTTCCATTTAAAGTTTTTATGAAAAATTTCTTTGTAAATTTTTTTTTTCACAAAATTATATTACACTATAAAAATCATTTTTAAAAAATGCCAAAACAAACATGCCCAATATATCACTTATTCACTTTTAAAAGGTGAATTTCATTTCCTAAACTACCGGACAGAAAAAATTCACGTTATTTGTTCCTGTAAGTAAAAGTGAAAAAACATTATCAATGATTTTATGTTCAATAACACTGTAGCTTACACCTTTATATTCAAATCTATGACCTCCTATTCAGCTTTAAAGCAAGATCCATGAATGAAATAGATTTAAAATCAAAAATCATATAGATGAGTTGAGATTTGTCTTCAGATCGGTGAGCAACCAAGAATCAATTGCAACCTCATCTTCAACGACAATGATCAAATTTAGGAAAGTATATTTAAGGAAACAAAAACAAGGAGTCTAACTAAGCTTTAGAACTATTATCAATTTAAATTAATTAGAATAACCAGTATCTAAAAATACATTAAAAATCTCTTGGTGAGAACCAACTCTTTGGTCTTTGCCAACTAAATCAATCTTACTTTTTAATGCTTAAATCTAGCTAGCATTTTTAGATGAAAAGTCCCTTTTTTATTTATTTATAAAGAAAGCCATGTTGATACAGTATTTCATGTATATTAAAAAAAATAGTTCATGGTTATTAAATACTAGTGGAAATTACGCGGTTGCGTATTTAATTTAATTTAATTTTATCATCGACCAAATAAGTAACTTGCGGAGTTGTTAGGGGGAAATCACGTTTATAGTATTTCAAAGTCACATTTCATTTTGTTTCAACTTTGGTTCCTTGTCTTAAACTCATAACCACTGCTTTTTCCCATGCTTTCATATTTCTTCTTGTTTCTTGAATCACTTTTTTATTTCATTCATTCATAAATCTAGTTCTATCTTCTCTGCTCTAAAGAGGATTTGTATTCATTTATGGAAGATACAATCAGAAAATTTTGGATATAATGGGGTATGCTTTGATATAATAGCTATTTTTATTATTCTGTTTGATCCTAAAAAGTTTTACACATGCTATAGTAACTCCCTTCATTGTTGCAGCTTTGCCAAGAGAAAACCAAATGAAAGTATGAAGTTTATTGTGATATTTTTCTTTGGAGGATTTCTTGGCTTATTTATAGGATTATCACTTCCAACATTCTCCACAACAAAGGTGCTCATGAATTCAGTATTTTCTGTATTTCATGTTATCATGTTATTTGATATTAGAATGAAATTTTAACTATGCTTTAAAATTTTTTTAGTTGAATCTCCCGTCTAGTTTGCTTCCTTCCATTGATTTGTCTTGCATTCGTGGGAGCAACGCGTGGTCTTTCATGAAGAATGATGACAGCGCCTCATCTGAAAATCATAATCCATCTAAGGTCTGCATATTGTTTTGTACAAGTGTGCATGATAATCAGAAAAATTGTTACTTACTTTCATGATTTTGTATGCAGATTTGGGTTCCAACAAATCCTAGAGGTGCTGAAAGATTACCTCCCGGAATTGTTAATGCTCAATCCGACTTCTTCTTGCGCCGATTATGGGGTCTTCCCAGTGAGGTGAGAATAATTAACTGAACAGATCATGTAAGTGCTTATGTCCATAGCTAATAGATTTTTCTATGTGCAAAGAATTTGATTAAGTTGCTACTTACTTGTAGGATTTAACTTCTAAGCCAAGGTATCTAGTGACATTCACTGTTGGATATCAGCAGAAAAACAACATTGATGCAGCTGTGAAAAAGGTCCTTTTCTCTTTCTCAATATTTGCATAGGGTTTTTGTGTATGTTTCTTTAAGCTCAATAATATAACTACGGCGCTTGAACAGTTTTCAAAGGACTTCACAATCTTACTATTTCATTACGATGGCCGAACGACCGAATGGGATGAATTTGAGTGGTCGAAACGGGCTATTCATGTGAGTGTTCACAAACAAACCAAGTGGTAAACTAAATCTTCTGCTAGCTATTCAAATTTGGATTACAATTTTGCATCATCATGTTTTCTATAACTGTTGTTTACCAAACTCGAAGTTTTCTGTTCTTTATTTATCTTCTTAGGTGGTATGCCAAGAGGTTTCTGCATCCCGATATTGTGGCATCGTATGACTATATTTTCATGTGGGACGAAGATCTCGGTGTTGAGAATTTTAATGCAGAAGAGTAAGTATCATTGTTATTAGTATTTGATTCTTCAAAATCTAGTCTTAGTTTTGTCGAGGAAGTTTCATTTTTCATATGCATGTTAAATTAAATTCCATTTGCAGATACATAAAACTAGTGAAGAAGCATGGGTTGGAGATTTCACAGCCAGCTTTAGAACCTCAAAAAGGGTTGATTTGGAATATGACAAAAAGAAGAAACGATAGCGAAGTTCACAAGTAAGAACTAACGAATTGTTCACAAATTTCATTTGAAAGAATGAGTTATTGTTTATTGGCCGATTATATGTTTGGTTTTTTCTATTAGAGAAGCACAAGAGAAACCAGGGAAGTGTAAATACCCTCTTCTCCCTCCTTGTGCAGCATTTATTGAGATTATGGCTCCTGTGTTTTCGCGAGACGCATGGCGTTGTGTGTGGCATATGATTCAGGTTCCATGCTCACTCTTTTTTACTTAAACTATTTCAAATGTATTTAGTTGTTGATGATGGTTTCCAATAAATTATGACAGTAACTTATTTTTGCAGAATGAATTTGTACATGGATGGGGACTAGATTTTGCTTTTAGAAAATGTGTTGAGGTAGTAAATTAAGCTTATTTCTCTTATTGTACTATCATTTTGATATGCTATGGAAATTTGAATGAATACTATCTGTCATATAATATAGCCTGCCCATGAGAAAATTGGAGTGGTTGATGCTCAATGGATTGTTCACCAAGGTATTCCATCATTAGGGGATCAGGTAAACTTTTTGTCTTTTATTTATTTTTTAGTCAGTAGACGAAATGGTAATAACCATTAAAAACTCATGGACGTACAACCATAAGAGCCTGAGTTGTAACCCTTGTGTTAACATCCAACCTAGTAATGTCGACTTTTGCGGGTTGAGTTATATATGTTTGATTTTAGTTATATCATCACTCAAATGGAACTTCATAATTTTTGATACTTAACATTTTGCATTTGTGTTTGATAGGGAGAAGCACAAACTGGGAAGCCGGCATGGCGGGCGGTATGATATCAACCTTTTGTAATTCAAACGTTTTTTATTATTTGAGTATTACAATTAGCTGACAGTAATATATGTGCATGGTATTGGTGACAGGTTAAAGAGAGGTGTGGGATGGAGTGGAGAATGTTCCAAGGTAGATTGACAAATGCAGAAAAAGGATATTACAAGTCCAAGGGAATTGATTTTTCTAATTTGCTAGTTCATAATTAAGTGACAGTAGTTACTTTCAACTGTACCTTCGATTCCTAGACAAAGGATTATGTATATTTGTTGTACGAATCGTTACTACATGTGTATTTTGAGTGGAATATTTGGATCATTTTCCTCATGGTTGATGTGACAGTCTAAGTTATTTATTCGTCTAGTTTTTGGTGGTTTTCACACCATGGTCGATTAGATGCATTTTTATATTGGTGACAAAATTAAATCAGATTGCTTGGAGAATGCTAAATCTTTTAACATTTTATGTAGTTGACCCGAAATATTCACAATCTATTTTATTTTACACTTTGTTTTTTTAGAATAAAATGTTGAATTGTAATTCCTTGTATTAAGGTAGGTTGTTCGACATAAGTAAGGAAGTGTCGAAAGTGTGTTAATGTCGAAGTATGTTTCAACAAGATTATGACTTAACTTTATTTTGTTTGTTTAGCTCAGTTAATTACGTTAGTTAGAGTTACTTGGTGTGCAAACAAACTCAAGCTATTTATTGTAACACAACACAGAAGTGCAGTTGCACAGTTGAATAAAAAATCTCAATTTTGAAAGCAGAGAGAAACTCTGCAGAATTCACCACTCTTTTTCTTCCCCTTTCATGTTGAAACCGTAACTCCATTTCTTCCCCAATTCAATTTTCTTTTCTTCTTTCATTATCGTTGTGAAACAATATTATCTTGCAAACAAGACGTGGTTGATTCACTCGAGTAAAAAATGAAGAACAAGAAGAGCAATATCAGAAAGATTGATTCTTATTCATCAAGATTTGGTTCGGAATTCATCAAGTTTAGGTGAAATTCTTGAGCGGGAATTGGCGAATTTCCAACATCTGATATCTAGAGCACTGGCTGAGCGATTTGTGGGAAGCAAAACATGATGGCGAAGAATAATCCGAATAGACATTTTCCGGCGAGTCTCCTAATTCTGAAGGGTCAGAACTAAGAGAATTGGTGTAAACAGATGAAGGTTGTTTTATGTTATCAAGATTTTTGGGATCTTGTGAAGGAGAGAGTGACACCACTTCCAAGAGACGCGACGGATGAAGAAAAGACAGCACTCAAAAAATTAAAGAAGAAAGATTATAAAGCTCTCTTTATAATCCATCAATGTGTTGATCCAGATAACTTCGAAAAGGTCAGTGATGTAAAATCATCGAAAAAAGCATGGAAAATTTTGGAGAAATAATTTGGAGGCGCTGAAAAGGTGAAGGAGGTGAGGTTACAAACTCACAAAGGAACATATGAATTGCTTCAGATGGAAGAAAGTGAAAGCATAACTGATTTTTTTAATAGGGTTACAAAACTGGTGAATCAAATCAAGATATGTGAAAAAGTGTTGACATCAAGATCAGTTATTGCAAATATATTGAGGTCATGGGCTCTAAATTTTAACCATGTGGTAGTAGCCATATAAGAGTCGAAATATTTGTTAACATTGACAAAAAAAAAGCTTCAAGGGACGCTTGAATCACATGAACAAAGAATGACTGAAAGAGCTCCAAGCAAGTCGAAAGGTGATATGGCTTTGTAGGCATAATCAATAAGCGAAAAGAAAGGCAACATGAAGTGGTTCGATAGCAAGGTAGATGAGACTGGTCGAATCAGAGAAATTCCTCATACCAAAGAAATCAAAGAGGTGGTGCTGCAGGTAGAAGAATAGATGATGGCCGAAAACCTGAAAAAAGTCACATTCAATTTTTCAATTGTCAGAAGTATGGTCACTACTCTAGTGATTGTCAGGTGGAAGGTTAATCTTGAAGGCTCCAATGTCTCAGAATAAAACCTTTAGGATTGAACTTAATGTGTTGGAGCACAAGTGCCTTACAACTGCAGCTAGCAGGGATGAATGGATATGGCAATATAGACTTGTCCATCTCAATTTCAAAGACATCAGAGATCTGAAAACAAGAAATATGGTTTCAGGATTACAAGAAATTGACATTCCAAATGAAGTGTGTGAAGAATGTCTGCATGCGAAGTAGCACAAGAACAACTTCAACAAGGATGCAAGAAGCAAGTCGAAGGAAATTCTTAAAATCATATGCTCTGATGTGTGTGGTCTTATCCAGATGGATTCGATTGGAGGTAACAAATACATTGCCACATTCATAAATGATTTCAGTTGAAAATTATGGACTTACCTGATCAAGAAGAAAAGTGAAGTGTGAGAGGTATTTGGCAAGTTTAAATCTATGGTGAACAAACAAAGTGGTCGAAAGCTCAAGATTTTGAGGACTGATGGTGGTGGAGAATATCTGTCGAAAGACTTCGACACATTATGTGAGAAAGAAGGGGTTGTGCATGAGGTGGTTCCACCTTACACTCCACAACAGAATGGAAAAATAGAACCATCATGAATATGGTGAGAAGTATATTGAAAGACAATCATCTATCCAAAGAATTATGGGGAGAAGTTGTGTCGACTGCAACATACATCTTGAACAGATGCCCGACAAAAAAGCTAGAAGGAATCACGCCAGAAGATAGTTGGTCTGGTGTAGAGCCTAGCTTCAGTCATCTAAAGGTATTTGGATCTATATCACATAGATACGTGCCAGATCAGCTGAGAAGAAAACTTGATAATAAGTCGATTCAAATGATCCTAATAGGATATCATTCGACTGGTGGATACAAGTTATTCGACCCAGTGAACAAGCAAGTGGTGATAAGTAGGGATGTGATCATAGATGAGCTTAAGGAGTGGGATTGGACTGAAAATGTCAACAAGGATTCAGTGAGAATCCTATGTGAAGAACCAGCAAGTGAAGTCAAAAGAGAAGTTCAACAAGAAGAAGTCAGAGGTCACGAAAGCACAAGCACACCTCAAAGAACAAAACACATGCCTGCAAGGTTGCGAGAATATGTGATTACATCAAATGATGTGGTCGATGATGAAGTCGAGCTGGTACATTATGCTTTCTATGCAGATTTCGAACCGGTCAATCCAATTGATGCATTAAAGGATTTAAAGTGGAAGAAAACACTGAATGAGGAATTGAAGTCCATAAAGTCAACAACACTCGGTCACTTGTCAAAATTCTTCAAGGCAAGAAAGGAATCAATGTGAAATGGGTATACAAGGTGAAGTTGAATCCCAAAGGAGAAGTAACTCGACACAAGACAAGACTTGTGGTAAAAGGATTTCTTTAAAAAGAAGGAATCGACTTCGACGAAGTTTTTTCACCTGTTGCTAGGTTCGAAACAATCAGGTTGGTTGTTGGTCTAGCAACCATGAACAATTGACACATATGTCAAATGAATGTGAAATGTGCATTCCTAAATGGCCCCTTAGATGAAGAAGTTTATGTTGCAGAACCAGTTGGGTTTGTGAAACAATGTGAAGAAAACAAGGTATACAAGCTGCATAAAGCCCTGTATGGACTTAAGCAAGCTCCAAGAGCTTGGAATAAGAAGATAAATAACTTTCTAAGGGAGAAGGAATTTGTGAAGTGCACAACTGAGCATGGAGTATATGTAAGAAGAAGCAATAATAAATTGCTTATACTATGTCTTTATGTCGATGACCTGTTGATATTAGGAAGTTGCAAGAAGGAGATCGAATACTTCAAACATGACTTAAGTAATGAGTTTGAAATGTTAGACTTGGGAAATCTCTCATACTTCCTAGGTATCGAATTCTACAAGAGTAGTAGAGGCTTAATGATGTACCAAAGAAGATATGCATGTGAAATACTCAAGAGATTTGAGATGCAAGATTGCAACCCAATTTCGACTTCATTTGAGCCCAGATTGAAACTGTTGAAAGATACAAATGAAGATGATGTCGATCAAACAAAATATAGAAGACTCATTGGATCACTTTGATACCTTTGTTACACGAGGCTTGATCTAGCATACAGTGTAGGTATGGTGTAAAAATTCATGTAGAAGCCAAAGGTATCACAACTAGCAGCGACGAAGAGGATACTAAGGTATCTGAAAGGAACTCTCGACTATGGAATTTTATTTTCTGCAGCTGATGAAGGAAAAGAATGCAAACTAGTGAATTACATCGACTCAAGTTGGTGTAGTGTTGCTGAGGATAGAAAATTCACAATTGTCTATATGTTTATGCAAGGTGGTGCACCAGTTGCTTGGAGTTAAAGAAAGGAACTAGTAGTAGCAGTGTCATCGTGTGAAGCATAATACATAGTTATTTCTCTTTATGCATGTCAAGCAACATGGATGGTAAATTTGGTCGAAGAGATTATAGGGAATGATCATGGATTAATTACCATGAAGATCGACTTCATGTCTACTATCAATTACCATGAATATGATAACACATGAACGAAGCAAGCACATCGAAATGAAGTTCCATTATCTTTGAGAGCAGGTGGCAAAAGCGAAGCTGAACTTGGAACACTGCAGAGCTCAGAATTAGATTAGAGATATCATGACGAAAGGAGGGTAGGTCAAAGTATTCAAGAAACTAAGGTCTATGATGAATATAGATATATTAGACACAATGAATTAGGTGGTGTGTTGAATTGTAATTCCTTGTATAGAAGCATGTTGCTCGACAGAAGCAAGGAAGTGTTGAAAGTGTGTTAATGTCGAAGTGTGTCTCGACACAATTATGACTTAACTTTATTTTGTTTGTTTAGATGGGTTAGTTAGGTTAGTTAGGGTTGCTTGGTGTGCAAGAAAACTTAATCTATAAATAGAAAGTAACCCTATTATTGATTGTAACACAACACATAAGTACAATTGCACAATTGAATAGAAAATTTTAGTTTGAAAGCATTAAGAAACTCTGTAGAATTCATAACTCTTCTTCTTCCCCTTTCACGTTGAAACCCTAACTGCCTTTCTTCCCCAATTCAATTTTCTTTTCTTCTTTCATTATCATTGTGCAGCAATATCATCTTGCAACCAAGGCGTGGTTGATTCACTCGAGTAAAGAGTGAATAACAAGAGAAGAAATCAATAAAAAAGATTGATTCTTGTTCTTCAAGATTTGGTTCGGAATTCATCAAGTTTTGGTGAAATTCTTGAGCGGGAATTGGCAAATTTCCAACATAAAATTAGTGCAAACTGTTAAGCTTTACCTAGCTAAGCCATAATTAAGTGGACTTAAAAATAATTGAAAATAAAAAATAATAAGTCTACGTCAGCAAAATAATACACATGACAATTCAATCATGGTTCAAAAGTAGAAAAAAGAACCGGTTTGAGAAAAATATTAACTAAGAGACTAACATGGTTTAGTTAAATCTTGCAAGAGATAAATAAAATTTTTTTCTCTTAGGGATTAATTTGGACTCTCCAATTTTTGTGAGGGACTAAAATGAGTCTTCACTCAAAACAAAAAGAAGAGATTTACCTTGAACTTTTACCATATTAATTCTATGCATTTACTCTATGCCTTTACCATATTAATCCTGAACAATATTAAAATTCATTTAACAAAACTATTTGGAGAAATCAAATTTTTTGAAAACCTCTTGTGTTTATCGAAATTTTCAAAGAGACTACCACATTTATGATCGAAAAGTATCAATTTTTATCGAATTTTTCTGTTTGTACCTTTTTTTTAGTTAAAAATCATGCATTTTACCACATTTTTGAATATATATGGTAAAAATACATGTTTTGCATGCATTTTACCATTTTTTTAAATAACCAATAAAAAATACATACATTTTTCTAGATTTTTTTTTGAAAAATCCGATAAAAATGCATACATTATACCAGATTTTCTGAAATAACTAGCAAAATGCATGCATATTTACCATAGTTTAAAAAAATCCAGAAAAATGTATGGTTTTTTTTATCGAATTTGTCAAAAAATTCAAAAAATATACGCATTTTAACTGGTTTTTAAAAAATACAGAAACTGGCATGGATTTTACTTGATTTTTCAAAAAATTTGATTAGTTAAGTATTTTTGGTTTATTTTTCAATGAGGACCAGAGGATCAGATGACACGATTGTTTCACAACAGCGTGATAGAGTAGAAGTTGTTGTACCAAGTGCTCGTGTGAGTGGAGATGACACAGAGGTCTCGCATATCCAGGCGGGGAGAGTAACCCCGACCGATTCTCACTGGATGCAGTTGGCAGCTGATCAGATTCGTGCACCTCACAATACTCGACGTAGAGGATCTAGACCTGCTGTTTGATGAATCAAAGATCTTGATGATAAGTCTGTTACTGAGGATGTCCAGGAAGCAGTTGATGATGACATGCAGATGGTGGCGGAGTCAGAGGTGCCACATCCTTCTAAGAAGACAAAGGATCCACATCCTTTTGAGACAAAGGTTCCAACTACTATATTGGTTACTACGCATACCACTATTGAGGCGCCTGCTACAAATGATATGGATGTTACTTCTCCTATTGAGACACATGTCACTGCTACGGCTTCAACAGAGCTGTCTGTACACACAGATGAAGGGTTTGTAGGAGGGACCACTGACTGTTCTATACTCATTGGATATGCCATTCATACGTCATTCAAATAATGGAAAAGAGAGGTATGTATATGACATGCTGATGATGTGACTTTAGTTTGTATTCATACGTTGAAAATAACTGATGTTTTTGACATTGTTTGTTACAAGACCAACCGTCGTTGAAGGTGCCCACTCATGGGGGAAGTTGAAAAAGTTTTTAGATGTCTTGATACTAGAGGAGGTCAAAGCGATTATTGAGGATTACAGTCTCCTTTCACTGGTGGATTGTTCATTGACCATGCTCGACGGTTAGCTATTTATAGCCTATGTTGAGCAATGGCACATGGAGACATCTTTCTTCCATCTTCCATTTAGTGATATGACAATTACATTGGATGATGTCTCCTCTCCATTCCATCTTCCGGTGGCATATAATTTCTTCACCGTTCCTCTTATTATCCAGGAGCTTGCACGTATAACTACTGTATGTGACTTGGGGGTTACTGAGGAACAAGTGATAGAGGAGTTTAGGTTTATTGCTCACTTTCGCCTATCTTGGTTGTGGGATAGGTATGGTGATCTAGTGCGTCTGGGTATGTATGAGTTAGCTGCTAGGGTAATCATTCTACATATTGTAGGATGTACTATCTTAGCGGATACATTTCATGTATATATCGATGCAAAGTACATGTGGCTGTTTAGTCGCCTTGAGCATTGTAGTTGGGCATATGGGTGTGCTGCACTAATTGTTCTATATGTTGCAGTTCGAGATGCGATTGCTTTTTAGACGAGGTAGCTTACTGGTTATATGAGTCTATTTTAGGTATAAAAATAATTATTTCTTATTATTTTAGTTATTTTTATGACATTTTATGCGGGTTATATGAGTCTATGTTATTGTGCAGTGTTGGATATACGAGCATTTCCCACCCATTTGTGAAAGGCAGGTTATTTCTACCACTGTTAGGTCTGCACGAGACAAGAGATAGAGGGGCAAACATGCACACCCAGGAGGTGTTATGGAGTATAGGAAGAGGATTGATGCACTGGCTGTAGACAATGTCATCTAGACACCCTATGCAGACCATAAAGTGCATCAAAAATTCGATGAAACTTCATGGTTTTTGGTTATATACGATGGCACTTCATGAAGATTTCGATGAAACTTCATGCATCAAGATGTTTAGGACATCCCACAAACAGTCCCTGTTATTCTTTCTGTGCCTTGATAGCTAATTTGTTGGTCACATTTTGGGTTCTGCCTGTGCCATTAGAGATCCTGCACTGGATGTTCAGTTCCTTGCGAAGTGTAAGAATGGGTACTTGGAGTGTTACCTTACTATATCACACCCTCGTATCATTCCACCTAGGCAGCATGAAGATGATGTTGGACTTTCTCATGCTTGGGGACCTTCTGATGACGTGCTGCCGCCTCCACCTGGTGCGAATGACCACTACTACAGAAAACATATACAACAACGGTTGGAAAAAAGGATAACATCATGCGTGACCTGTCGTTGTTACGTAGGGTGTGGTTATATATGCGCTACTTACAATCACGGTCTTATGACCATTGTAGAAAACCTGAAATCGCGCGATATATTATCACGATTAATAACCAAACCGTTGTCATATATAAAAAGGTCTCAGGTTTGATTTTCAGTGCATTTTAAGTATATAACCACAGTCTTGTATAACAACCGTGGTTATATTATATATTATAACTATACAACCACGATCATAATGAAAAACCGTCGTTAAATTATATGCTTTTTAAAAAAATAAATTTATGCATTTTGAAAATTTTCCATTTTATGACCTGTATTATTTAAAGTGTAATAGAACAAAAACAACAATTGAAGATGTATATTAAAACACTCAAACTCAAATACTTATTTATTTCATCAAATAAAAAATGTTATTTACAACACTCAAACTCAAATGTACATCAAACTGTAATAGAACAGAAACGACAATTGAAGATGTATATTAAAACACTCAAACTCAAATACTTATTTATTTCATCAAATAAAAAAAGTTATTTACAACACACACACACACACAGACACTCACACATACACACACACACACACACACACACACAAACACAAACACACACACACGCACACACACACACACACACACACACACACACACACACACACATATATAGATATATATGGAACGTACCATATGAGAATGCCATTTTTACGTGAGAACATGAGAATGGATTTGAACCATTAGATTTTAAAATAATTGGTGGAGATTATGTGTCAGTTTTTTTTCTCTCTCCTCCATCATTTATTTTAATAATGGAGGAGAGAGAAAAAAAACACAAATAATCTCACCATTTATTTTAAAATATAGTGGTTTCGATTTATTCTTATGTTCTCACATAAAAATGACATTCTCATATGACACGTCCCGTATATATATATATATATATATATATATATATATATATATATATATATATATATATATATATATATATATTGATTGTGAAGGATGAATCAATTCCTGTTGAAGTGGGCCACCAAGTACGTCTGAGAAGCTGGTCGTAAGAAGAGGAGGAGGGGGGGGGGGGGGGGCTGTACCTGCAAGGCACTCCGACGCTCAAGTAAGAAAGGGTCAGAGAAAAGGGGTAAGTACAAAGTATGAGTTTCAAGGGTGATTATTGGACACCTTCTTATGTTCTCACATAAAAATGACATTCTAATATGACACGTCCCGTATATATATATATATATATATATATATATATATATATATATTGATCGTGAAGGATGAATCAGTTCCTGTTGAAGTGGACCACCAAGTACGTCTGAGGAGCTGGTCGTAAGAAGAGGAGGAGGGGGGGGGGGGGGTGTACCTGCAAGGCACTCCGACGCTCAAGTAAGAAAGGGTCAGAGAAAAGGGGCAAGTACAAAGTATGAGTTTCAAGGGTGATTATTGGACACCTGACCCTCTCAAGTGAGAGGGTTTATATAGTGCCCCCAGCACGTGGCCAACGGTCCTATTTTCAGGGCGAAATAACCGTTTTCCCGAAGAATAGGTAACTGCCCAAAACTATCCGTTATGTCGGGCAGGGTGCCCAAAACTAGTCGTTATATATATATATATACATATATATTGATCGTGAAGGATGAATCAGTTCCTGTTGAAGTGGGCCACCAAGTACGTCTGAGAAGCTGGTCGTAAGAAGAGGAGGAGGGGGGGGTGTACCTGCAAGGCACTCCGACGCTCAAGTAAGAAAGGGTCAGAGAAAAGGGGCAAGTACAAAGTATGAGTTTCAAGGGTGATTATTGGACACCTGACCCTCTCAAGTGAGAGGGTTTATATAGTGCCCACAGCACGTGGCCAACGGTCCTATTTTCGGGGCGAAATAACCGTTTTCCCGAAGAATAGGTAACTGCCCAAAACTATCCGTTATGTCGGGCAGGGTGCCCAAAACTAGTCGTTATGTCGGGCATAGGCATAGTGTCGGGCACATGCCTTTAGCTGTTCGGGGAGTGCAGGAGCCGTACAGAACGAGCAACATTTCCAGGGAGGAGCGATGCAGTCCTTGCCCGGTTGGAAGGACAGAAAGGTAACTTTCGCCCCTTCGTGGATTAGACTTAGGCAATTGGACCGTTCTGGGAGCAGAAGTGGATTGGGCCATGCCTAACCATTGGTCCAGTCCGGAACAGGAGCCCCCCAAGTCGTTGCTCCCGAGCATGGGAGTGATGACTTAAGGATAGGCCGTGGTTCCGGGGAACTAGCGTGGAGTCGTTGTTTGGTGACGAGGAAGGTCGTCTTGTGGTGCCCGTGACCCCTAGTGTCCGTGATATTCATGACTGTGATCGGGTTACCCGTCGTACGGCGAGACTAACGGTTAGTCAGAATTGGAAATGTTAGGGCGCCACGTGTGCCTAGAGCCCTGTGTAGCAGTTACTAGGCAATGATGGCTAGTTTGTAGCCATCATGACCTACGAGGGCGTGCCACTGCACGTGCCTCTCTGTATAAAAGGGGAAGGCCCGTTTCATTCTGAACTTTTCGCTCTTGTTTCTCTTCGTCTTCTTCAGAGCTCATGCCCGTCACCGCCGTTAGCTATTCCGGCCACCGCATTGACCTCCGGGCAACCGCTCTTCATCTTCTTAACCAAGTAAGCTCACTGATTTTGTACTCTTTTATCCCTTTTGATGGTAGTTTATAGATTTCATGCAGTTAAGACTAGGTTAGAAGACGAATCGCTGTTTTTCCGGTGGCTGTTGGTGGTGGACGGTGGCTAAGCCATCTTCTGCCGCCGACGAGGCCACTGAAGCTCCTTAGATATCTCGCGAGTGGGGCGGTTTCCGGCATCGTTGCAATGATGATGCATGTGTAACCATCACAGTTACTCAGATTCCGGTGCTTTAATGAAGTTTTCGGCGAACGTTTGCGGTTTCCGGTGAAGCTTTGCAGTTTCCGGTGAAGCTTCAAATGGAAACTGGGGAGTGGCTCGAGGAAGCTCCTCGTACGGGAGTGGTTTGTCTCGAGCGTCTCTTCGTGGGAGACTTTTGAGTTTTTGATTAGGGCTTAGGCCGGGGACGTCGTCCTCAGCCCTTTGCGCGTCCTTTCAATTGACTAGCGGTGGAAGGGTGGATTTGATTCTTCGTCGAATTCACTTCTTTTCTCTACTTTTCAGGTGATAGATATGGCGACAGGGCCAAACAGGGAAATTATAATAAATTCGTATGAGGAGAGCTCCTCGGTGAGCAATAGTAATGAAGCTTTAACCGTCCCCAGCGAAGTCAGGGAGGAGCTTGAAGAGAACCCTGCTGAGGAGTGGTGGGTGACTGAGCCTGCCAAGCACGAATCCATCTTTGCTACTTTCACCGGGGATCTCTTTACGGATGTTGGACCGGAGGGGGAATGAAAGGTGCATTTCCCCTCCCAAGATGATCGGATCTGTTCGGACTTCGGGGAGAGATTTGCTATGTATGAATATGCCTTTAATGAGTTAGGGTTGAGGCAGCCCTTCACCGATTTTCAGCGGTCAGTCTTCGTGCACTTGGACCTGGCTCCGTCGCAGCTGCATCCCAATTCACTGGAATTCATTCGTGCCTTTGAGTTAACGTGCAAGTATTTGATGATAGGGGTTACTCTCCCTTTGTTCTTCACTGTCTTTCATCTTCAGCAGCAGTTGACGGGGAGAAGGTATGGTTGGGTTTTGTTGAAACAGCCCCGCAAGCTGTTCAAACCCTTTTCAGAGTCAATCTGGACGTTCAAGGAAAGGTTCTACATCATAGAGCCTGTGTCGGAGAGGGCCCAGGACAGTACGTACCTTTGGGCGGTGTCCGTCAACGAGGACGGTAATGACATGCGCGACGAAGACGGGAAACTGATCGGGGAGAGAATTCAAGTTTCCCTTCCACTGGAATGCCGACCATTTATCTAAGGAACCCAATGAGTATGTTGCCCAGCCACAGATGCTAGAAGGGCAGGATGCCGCTGCCTATGACACGCTGGTGAACTTTGTCAACTCTTTCCGGCATGCTAAATGCTGGACGAAGAAGGGGTCTCCAATTTTCGAGGAGGATGGTAGCCATAGGGTAGAGTACCGGTATATTAGCACAAAGGCGCTTTTGGAGTGCAAGACCCCCGCAGACGCTTATAAGCTGCTCGATAGTTTTAGTTATTTTAACTTGCCCGAATTATGTTTACTTCTTCGTCTAACATGTTCGTTGTGTTTCTACAGGTGACATGCCCTCCGCCCACGAAAGAATGGTGCGAAATGCTGTTGCAAGGAACGCGCCCGGGACGGCTGCTCCAAAGACTTGATTTGCTCCGCGTGTTCCTCGTCCTTCTCATCCAGTTGTGTGGAGCTCCTCGCCTACTCCCGCTCAAGTGTCCCCTTGCCCTTGGCCTCCAGGTCCAAGCGGGCGAGGGCCAATGAAACCGTGGATCTTAATCGGGCATCAGGAAAAGGGAAGTTTGAACTTCCTCCTTGTATACTTAATATAAATTTCTTCAAGGGGATGTCCCTGATTGTCCCACGGGTAGAGTCTCTCCAATTGGAGGGCATGGATCATCCGACCAAGAGGGCGCTGGTGGCGCAAGATGCGTCCATATTGGTTAGACTTCTGGAAATGGCGGCGATCTATGCCGAGGGGGATTCTATAACAGAGTCCAAACTTCGAGCTGCTCGGGCTACCATGGCGTCTCTGGAGGAGACGACGAGGAAGGCTAAGGAAGAAGCCAAGGAAGCTGGTGAGGCCAGGAAGAAGGCGGACGAGGAGGTTACCCGGTTAAAGGGGGAGAGTGCCAAGCTGGAGACGGAGAAGAAGGCAGCCGAGGATCTGATTGATCAGCTGAGGAAAGCAAGCGCTCCAGCCAAGGATAAGACTGCGGACGTGAAGGAACTGAAGACCAGGGCGGAGCTAGTTGTTCGTATGCTTCGGACGGAAGAGGACGTGTTTTCTATTGGGGAGGAATAGTTTGACAATGTTGTTACCCAACTCAGGCTAGTGAACCCTGACGTCCAGATTTCCACCGAAGGTACCAACTTCTTCGGTCAGGTGAAGGATGGCAAGATAACTTTTCCTGATTTCCTCAACCTTGGTGCTGAGCATGCCCGCCCCGAGGAGACCCAATCGTCGCATCCCATCGTCGAGCAGCCAGAGTTTGCCCAGGATCAACCAGAGAGGATGGAAAAGTGACTCCCTTTTTCCTTGTTGTAATTTGTGTGGCATGCGTGTCGTGTATCTTTGTAATCTATTTTGAATAGGGGTGTGGCCCCCTGTTTATGTAACAAGCACAATTGTGGTCCTTGTGGCCACTTATTACCTTTAATTATGTGCCCGGTCCTCGTGGCTGGTTTTGTGATTTGTATGGCTCTATCTGCTTTAAATTTCGCTAAGTGTTGTACTTATGCTCGTTTGTGCATGTATGCCCGCAATAGGGATTAATTTGTTTTGTTTTAAGTTTTGGGGGATTGCTCGTTGTAGATGTGTTCGTCAGTGAGGGGTACTGGACGAACGGTCGGGGAATATCCGGGCGAGGATGCTGAGCTCAGGTCGCGTTTGAGGCCTGAGTTCGCAGCATGAACTTCCCATCGCGAGCTTGGTGTTTTGCCTGTCGTGGTACTTTGACGACGGCGGTGCTCGATTGAGGGACCGCTGTCGAGCAAAGACTCGGCTCGTTCCTGAGCGGGGTTCTGCTTCACTAGTATGCGACGCTTATACCTAGGCGTGCATCCTGGTCGGTAGGTGATGCTCGTCGTCGTGACGGATCGAACCGATAGTTAAGGCCTTAGCTGTAGTATTGTTTCAGTTTTTTGGCATTCCATGGTCGAGCAAGTTCTTCCCCGTTGAGTTGTTCTAGGTAATAGGCCCCATTCTCCGTTTTTACGCTAACACGATAGGGTCCTTCCCAGTTAGCGGCCAATTTGCCTTCGCGAGAGTCTTTATGGTTTCTTCTTAGGACAAGTCTACCCACATTGAACTCTCATTGCATGAATTTGGCGTTGTGCTTGATGGCAATTTTTTGTTTTAACGAGGCTTCGCGGAGAGTTGCCCCTGTTTGGATTTCCTCGACGAGATCGAGTTCCTCCCATAGTGCCTCGTCGTTCGTTTCCTCGTCCAGGGGTGATTCTGTTCGCCTGGAGGGTACATGAACTTCGACGGGGATCACGACCTCGGTCCCATAGGCTAGACGAAAAGGTGTTTGCCCGGTTGAAGAGTGTGGAGTTGTGCGGTATGCCCATAAGACGCTGTGCAGATCCTCGACCCAAGCCTTCTTCGTTTCGTCCAGCCTCTATTTGAGGCCTCAAAGGATGAACTGGTTCGCCGCCTCAGCTTGCCCGTTTGTTTGAGAATGTTCGACGGATGTTAAGGGCAGTTATCTTGGCCAAGGCCTCCGCTTCTATCCATTTTGTGAAGTAGTCCGTGCCCACTATTAATTATTTGTTCTGATTTGATCCCACCACGAAGGGTCCTAGGATGTCCAGGCCCCACCAGGCAAAAGGCCACGGGGAGGACATAACCTTGAGCTCGTTAGGTGGAGCTAGGTGTATATCCCCGTGCCGTTGGTATTTATCGCATTTCTTCACGTTCTCTCTTGCCTCGTGCTGCATGGTTGGCCAGTAGTATCCTGCTCGGAGGGCCTTACGGGCAAGGGACCTTCCTCTGAGATGTTGGGTGTTGATTCCTTCGTGGATTTCGTGCAAGATATGGGCGACCATATCTTCCTCGACACACTTGAGCAGCGGAATGGAGAATCCTCGTCTATAAAGTTTATTTTCTACTAGGACGTAGGAGCACACTCTTCGCCTGACCAAGCTGGCTTCTTTAGGTTCGGACGGGAGTTCGTCTCTAGCGAGGTAGTTGTAAACGGGGGTCATCCAGCAATTGTTGTCGCCGATCACTTGTACGTCGAGCATCGGGGAAGCCTTCTCAATGCTGGGTCGAGGAAGTACTTCCTGTATGAAGAACTTGTTTCCGTCTTTCTTCTTTGTGCTGGCTAGTTTGGACAAAACGTCTGCCCGAACATTGTGTTTGCGGGGAACATGTTTTACCTCCACCGCTGCGAACTTCGTCATCTTCTTCTTGACCAGGACTAAGTATTCGGTTAGGTTTTCGTTTTTGGCTTGATATTCCCCCCGGACTTGAAGGGCCACGTGTAACGGCCCAAAAATCTAAATTAATCATTTACTTAATTATTTAATTAATTTAGAAGGAATTAAGAGATTTTTGGTAAATTGGAGAATTATGGATTAAAAGAGTATTTTTAAATAATTTTAATAAAGTGAATAATCATGTATTATTTAGATTATTACTATTATTAAAAAAAAATAATAAGAAAAAGGGCAAGGTGGTCATAAAGGAAAAGGAGTAAGGGTAGAGTTGGAAGTTCATAAACTGGGACAATGTAACTAAAGGAAAAAGATAGATCAATTTCCTAACGGATCGTATTTTTGTGAAGAGCACTGAAGGAGAGAAGAGGAAGAGAGAACCAAGGGTTTGGAAGGATTGCTAGGAGAACCTTGGAGAAAGAAGGAAAAAGCTTTGGATTACTCAAAAGGTATGGGGAGATTTCATAATTTCTTATAGTTCTTTAGGACATGGTGATGAATAGATTAAGTATTCATGAATTGTGTATGATTGTGGTGAATGTTAATGTAGAATGAATGATTTGATGAGAATATGATGAAATTGAGTGGTATGCGTTGATATATGTGTATTATGTGAGCCTTTTTTATCGAATTTTCGTGGGAGAAACTGATTTTTGGGGTAATTGAAGTAAAAAACGAAGAAAATCACTTTTTGGGAAAAGTTGGGTTTTGTCGCATCATGACACGGGCCGTGTCACACAACACGGGCACCCATGTCAGCTTACTGGTTGGGGAAAATAAATATTTTTGTTACAGAGTTTCTGACACGGGCCGTGTCACAGGACACGGGCGGCAGTGTCAAGCCTCTGTTTCTGTCGAAATTTTTTCTGTTTTGGGTTTTTCGTGCAGGCCTCCTGACACGGGCCGTGTCACTGGACACGGGCGGCCGTGTCAAGCCTCTGAGTATTTTCCGTTTTGCTATTTTGATGTTTTCTCGTGCTGATTTTTTTACTGTCTTGTTGCTTTGCCGCTGTATGGATGACAAACATGATTGTATGATGATTACTTGTTGAATATGAAATGAATGATGCACATGTTGATGTTTGGATGAAATGAGGAGAATTAGCATCATTGCATTTCATAGCATTTTATGTTGGGGCTTCGGCCTATTGGTAGCTTCAATCCCATTGTGCGGATTGAAGTGATATGTTGTTATATTGTGCTCCCTTGTGGAGGGTTGATGGCCAGTGTCCATCACATGGAGAATCGGTACCACATGCATCCCTTGCATTTCATTATGTTCGACATTGCATTTTATGAAGTATTTGTGATGGTGTTGCGAAGGATTTGATGATGATACGATGTTGTTGTTACTTATTATGTTTATTTTCCAAGTCTTTATATTACTATAATGAATTATGGTTTCTCACCCTGCCTGCTTGGAAATGTTGCCTCTTATGTGGGTAACTTACAGATAACCAAGAGCAGATTCGCGACGATGGAGGATGTAGCATTGAAGTGTGTCGTTATCGTTGTTTAGTTTAGAGGTGTCCTGCTCTGTGTCATGTAACATCGGGTTGGGATTTGTTGTGAACCTCGTGTTCTTTTGTTTTATGTTGAATTTTTACATTGTTGGTGATGATTTGATTTGGATACATTTAGTATGAAGTGTTTTATTGAATTGACATAAAAAGTTGATTTCCGCTGAGTAGTTGTTGATTTTATTATTAAGAATGTGTAACCCATGTTACGGGACAGGATAATGATTACTAAATAATGTTTTGATTATATGTGGCACCTTTCTCATTGACGTTACTCTGATAATATGAATTATCTTTCTAAAATTGCTTGTGGGGTAGAAGGGTGTTACATTAGTGGTATCAGAGCAGGTCGGTCTGTCCGGCCAAGTTTTGTGTTGTCAGTCTGTTATCAGTCGTTACTTGTTAACGATTATTTGTTTCTTTTTGACGTGGTGAGTGTTGTACAGAATGGCTGGAAACAACACGCGTGCTATTGCTGATGCTATTGCAGCTCTTGCTCGGAACAATGCTCCTGATGAGTTTCGTATGTTGGAGAAGTTTCAGAGGAACAACCCACCGAAGTTTGAAGGAAATCATGACCCGGCGAACACACAAAAGTGGCTCAAGGCGATAGAGAAGATTTTTAGAGTGATGGGGTGCTCTGATGCACATCAAGTGCAGTTCAGAATGCATATGCTGGAAGAAGAGGCCGAGGACTGGTGGGATAACACTCGTCGGAGGCTGGAAGATGTTGGCACTGTGGTGACTTGGAATGTGTTCAAGCAAGAATTTCTGGGTAAGTATTTTCCTGAAGATGCTCGTGGTAAGATGGAAGTGGAATTCATTGAATTGAAGCAAGGAAATATGACTGTGGCAGAGTATGCTGCCAAATTTGAGAGGCTTGTGAAGTTTTGTACTCATTACAACCGTGCAGATGCTGGACTTTCTAAGTGTCTCAAGTTTGAGAATGGGCTGAGACCAGAGATTAAGCAAGGGATTGGATGCCAACAGATTCGCAGGTATGCGGAACTGGTGGATAAGAGTAGGATCTATGATGAAGATAGCCGAGCTCGATCTGCTCACTACAAACAGCTAAGTGAAAAGAAAGATAAGGGTCAGTTTAGAGGAAAACCTTATGCGACCCCAGGTGATAAAGGGAAACAGAGGGTATCAGATGAGAAGAAATCAAGTAGGGGAGCCGTTAATGCACCTGCTAAGTGCTATAAGTGTGGAGAGTCAGATCACAAAGCTGATGTGTGTACTAACAAGGTTCTGAGATGTTACCGTTGCGGTAAGACTGGGCATAGAATTGGTGATTGTCTGAATGAGGGTCCGACCTGTTTCAACTGTGGTGAACAGGGGCATATCAGTACTCAATTCCAGAAACCAAAGAAGACTACTACTGCTACCCGGACTACTGGAAGAGTGTTTGCTTTGGCTGGCTCAGAAGTTCCCAAGAAGGACAACTTAATTCGAGGTACTTGTTTTATTAACAATGTTGAGTTGATTGCTATTATTGATACTGGAGCTACACATTCATTTATCTCTCTTGAGTGTGTTACTAGATTGGGTTTGAATTTGTCTAACATGAGTGGTAGTATGATAATAGAGACTCCGACTAATGGTGCTGTGACTACCATGCTTGTTTGTTTGAAGCGTCCTTTGACAATCTTTGAGAAGAATTTTGTGATGGATTTGATGTGCTTACCTTTGCACCAAATCGATGTTATCCTTGGTATGAACTGGTTGGAGTTCAACTATGTTCATATTAATTGTTATAGCAAGACTGTGAGATTTCCAGAGTTAGGTGAGGACGGTGAACTGATGTTCTTATATGCTAAACAAGTGGATGAACTTTTATTAGATGAAACGTTGATGTTCGGAGTGTTTGCATCGTTGCAAGTTGATGGTGAAGCCGCCAGTGTTGAGTTGCCTGTGGTTTGTGAATTTCAAGATGTGTTTCCTGAGGATATAAGTGATTTACCTCCGGAACGTGAAATTGAGTTTGCTATGGATTTAATACCAGGTACGAGTCCAGTGTCGATGGCTCCTTATCAGATGTCTGCTTCGGAATTGAGTGAGCTGAAGAAATAACTAGAAGAATTGTTAGAAAGGAAGTTCATTCGACCTAGTGTTTCTCCGTGGGGTGCCCCGGTGTTGCTCGTTAAGAAGAAAGATGGTAGTATGAGATTGCGTGTCGATTATCGGCAGTTGAATAAGATGACCATCAAGAATAAGTATCCGCTTCCGAGAATCGACGATTTAATGGATCAACTCGTAGGTGCTTGTGTGTTCAGTAAGATTGATCTGAGGTCTGGTTATCATCAGATTAGAGTTAAAGCTGATGCTATTCCAAAAACAGCTTTCAGAATGAGGTATGGTTATTATGAATATATGGTGATGCCATTTGGAGTTTCTAACGCGTCTGGTGTGTTCATGGAGTATATGAACAGGATCTTTCATGAATATCTTGATAGGTTTGTGGTGGTTTTCATAGATGACATCTTAGTATATTCTAAATCAGAAGAAGAACATGCGGAACATTTGAAGATTGTGTTACAAGTATTGAGGGAAAAGAAATTGTATGCTAAGTTGTCAAAGTGTGAGTTCTGGTTGAAGGAAGTGAGTTTCCTAGGCCATGTGATTTCAAGTGGTGGAATTTCTGTGGATCCCTCAAAGATTGATGCGGTTTTGCAGTGGGAGACCCTGAAGTCTGCTACGGAGATTCGTAGTTTTCTTGGATTGGCTGGTTATTATCATAAATTCATTGAAGGTTTTTCTAAGTTGGCCTTGCCGTTGACGCAATTGACTCGAAAAGGACAAGCGTATGTATGGGATGTCGCTTGTGAAGAAAGTTTTGTGGAACTAAAAAAAAAATTGACAACTGCTCCGGTGTTGGTTTTGCCAGACCCGAATGAGTCCTTTGTGGTTTATTGTGATGCTTCAAAGATGGGCCTTGGTGGAGTTTTAATGCAGAATGGTAAAGTGGTCGCTTATGCTTCTAGGCAGTTAAGAGTCCACGAGAGGAATTACCCTACGCACGACTTAGAGTTGGCTGCTATAGTATTTGCGCTAAAGATTTGGAGGCATTATCTTTTTGGTTCGAGATTTGAGGTATTCAGTGATCATAAAAGTTTGAAATACTTGTTCGATCAGAAAGAGTTAAACATGAGGCAGAGAAGGTGGCTAGAATTGTTAAAGGATTTTGAGTTTGATTTGAATTATCATCCCGGTAAAGCAAATGTAGTGGCTGATGCTTTGAGTAGAAAGTCATTACATATTTCGATGCTTATAGTGAGCGAACTTGAATTGATTGAGCAATTCAGAGACATGAGTTTGTTGTGTGAGACGACCGCTGATAGTGTGAAACTGGGCATGCTAAAGCTGACTAGTGAAATTTTGGAGGAAATTCGGGAAGGTCAGAAATATGATTTGAAATTAGTTGACCAGTTAATGAAGGTTAATCAAGGTAATGGAGGTGAGTTCTGAATTGATGAAGATGGAGTTTTGAGATTTCGAGATAGAGTATGTATTCCGGATATTCCTGGAATCAAAAAGAGTGTTTTGGAGGAAGGGCATAGGAGTCGATTGAGTATTCATCCTGGTGCTATGAAGATGTATCAAGACCTGCGTAGATTCTTTTGGTGGCCAGGTATGAAAAGGGATATTGCTGAATTTGTGTATGCATGTTTGACTTGCCAGAAGTCCAAGATTGAACATCAGAAGCCTTCAGGTATGATACAGCCGTTGAATGTTCCTGAATGGAAATGGGATAGCATTTCCATGGATTTTATAACTGGGTTACCGAAGACTGCAAGAGGTAATGACTCGATATGGGTGATTGTGGATAGGTTAACTAAGTCAGCGCATTTCTTGCCGATGAGAATTAATCATTCTATGTAGAAGTTAGCTGAGATTTATATTAATGAAATTGTGAAGTTGCATGGAACACCTTCGAGTATTGTATCGGATAGAGATCTGCGGTTTACGTCAAGGTTTTGGAAGAGTCTACAGGATGCTTTGGGTACTAAGTTGAGGATGAGCTCTGCTTATCACCCGCAGACAGATGGTCAGACGGAAAGAATAATCCAATCTTTAGAAGATTTATTGAGAGCTTGTGTGCTGGATCAAGGAGGATCTTGGGATAGTCACTTGCCGTTGATTGAGTTTACATACAACAACAGTTTTCATGCTAGTATTGGGATGGCTCCATATGAGGCGTTGTATGGTAGACGTTGTCGAACTCCATTGTGTTGGTATGAGTTGGGAGAGAGTTCTGTACTTGGACATGATATTATTCAAGAGACAACAGAGACGATTAAAATGATTCGGGATAAAATGAAGACGTCACAGAGTCGTCAGAAGAGTTACCATGATAAGAGAAGAAAAGCACTTGAATTCCAAGAGGGAGACCACGTGTTCTTAAGAGTTACTCCGATGACTGGTGTGGGACGAGCTTTGAAGTCTAGAAAGCTCACTCCGCGCTTTATTGGTCCGTATCAGATTATGCAGAGGATAGGAGAGGCTGCGTATCGGGTGGCTTTACCACCGTCGCTTGCAAATTTGCATGATGTGTTTCATGTATCGCAGTTGAGGAAGTATATTCCGGATCCGTCGCATGTGATTCAAATGGATGATGTTCAGGTGAGAGATAACCTGACGGTAGAAGCTTTTCCAGTGAGGATTGATGGTTGAGAATTGAAGCAACTGCGAGGTAAAGAGATTGCTTTAGTGAAAGTATTGTGGGGCGGACCAGCTGGTGATAGTTGGACTTGGGAGCGTGAAGGTCAGATGAAAGAGTCGTATCTGACTCTGTTTACTTCAGGTAATTTTCGAGGATGAAAATTCTTAAAGTAGGGAAGAGTTGTAACGACCCGAAAATCTAAATTAATCATTTACTTAATTATTTAATTAATTTAGAAGGAATTAAGAGATTTTTGGTAAATTGGAGAATTATGGATTAAAAGAGTATTTTTAAATAATTTTAATAAAGTGAATAATCATGTATTATTTAGATTATTACTATTATTAAAAAAAAATAATAAGAAAAAGGGCAAGGTGGTCATAAAGGAAAAGGAGTAAGGGTAGAGTTGGAAATTCATAAACTGGGACAATGTAACTAAAGGAAAAAGATAGATCAATTTCCTAACGGATCATATTTTTGTGAAGAGCACTGAAGGAGAGAAGAGGAAGAGAGAACCAAGGGTTTGGAAGGATTGCTAGGAGAACCTTGGAGAAAGAAGGAAAAAACTTTGGATTACTCAAAAGGTATGGGGAGATTTCATAATTTCTTATAGTTCTTTAGGGCATGGTGATAAATAGATTAAGTATTCATGAATTGTGTATGATTGTGGTGAATGTTAATGTAGAATGAATGATTTGATGAGAATATGATGAAATTGAGTGGTATGCGTTGATATATGTGTATTATGTGAGCCTTTTTATCGAATTTTTGTGGGAGAAACTGATTTTTGGGGTAATCGAAGTAAAAAATGCAGAAAAGCACTTTTTGGGAAAAGTTGGGTTTTGTCGCATCCTGACACGGGCTGTGTCACACAACACGGGCACCCGTGTCAGCTTACTGGTTGGGGAAAATAAATATTTTTGTTACAGAGCTTCTGACACGGGCCGTGTCACAGGACACGGGCGGCCGTGTCAGGCCTCTGTTTCTGTCGAAAATTTTTCTGTTTTGGGTTTTTCGTGCAGGCCTCCTGACACGGCCCGTGTCACTGGACACGGGCGGCCGTGTCAAGCCACTGAGTATTTTCCAATTTTGCTATTTTTATGTTTTCTCGTGCTGATTTTTTTACTATCTTGTTGCTTTGCCGCTGTATGGATGACAAACATAATTGTATGATGATTACTTGTTGAATAAGAAATGAATGATGCACATGTTGATGTTTGGATGAAATGAGGAGAATTAGCATCATTGCATTTCATAGCATTTTATGTTGGGGCTTCGGCCTATTGGTAGCTTCAATCCCATTGTGCGGATTGAAGTGATATGTTGTTACGTTGTGCTCCCTTGTGGAGGGTTGATGGCCAGTGTCCATCACATGGAGAATCGGTACCACATGCATCCCTTGCATTTCATTATGTTCGACATTGTATTTTATGAAGTATTTGTGATGGTGTTGCGAAGGATTTGATGATGATACGATGTTGTTGTTACTTATTATGTTTATTTTCCAAGTCTTTATATTAATATAATGAATTATGGTTTCTCACCCTGCCTGCTAGGAAATGTTTCCTCTTATGTGGGTAACTTGCAGATAACCAAGAGTAGATTCGCGACGATGGAGGATGTAGCATTGAAGTGTGTCGTTATCATTGTTTAGTTTAGAGGTGTCCTGCTCTGTGTCATGTAACATCGGGTTGGGATTTGTTGTGAACCTCGTGTTCTTTTGTTTTATGTTGAATTTTTACATTGTTGGTGATGATATGATTTGGATACATTTAGTATGAAGTGTTTTATTGAATTGGCATAAAAAGTTGATTTCCGCTGCGTAGTTGTTGATTTTATTATTAAGAATGTGTAACCCGTGTTACGGGACATGATAATGATTACTAAATGATGTTTTGATTATATGTGGCACCTTTCTCATTGACGTTACTCTGATAATATGAATTATCTTTCTAAAATTGCTTGTGGGGTAGAAGGGTGTTACACCACGAGTTGTGAATCTGTGCAAATAACGACTTCTTCCGCGCCAAGGTCTTCGGCCAAGCGTAGCCCGACGAGGAAGGCTTCGTACTCAGCCTGGTTATTAGAGGTGGGGAAGGACAGGGTGAGTGATACTTCCACGATGATTCCCTCGTCGCTTTCCAGTATGATGCCTGCCGCGCTTCCCGCCAAACTGGAGGCCCCGTCTACGAAAATGGTCCATTTGCTTGCTCCGCAAGTGGGGGAGTCTGCGAATATCATCTTTGCGACGAAGTCGGCCAAAGCTTGGGCCTTGAGGGCTTTTCAGCTCTCATACTAGATGTCAAATTCGGACAACTCGAGCGACTATTTGAGCATTCTATCGGCCATATCTGGTCGTCCCTGTAGCTGCTTTATGGGTTGATCTGTTCGAACCACAATCGTGTGGGCTAGAAAGTAGTGTCTCAGTCTTCTGGCTGCATTGATGAGGGCCATCGCCACTTTTTCTATTTGTTGGTATCTCAACTCTGGTCCTTGTAGTGCTTTGCTTGTAAAATATATGGGCTTCTGCCCGTCAGGCGTTTCGCGGATAAGAGCGGCGCTTAGCGCCTCGGTTGCTACGGCGAGATACAGGTACAAAGTTTCGCCGTTGTCCGGGCGAGAGAGAATGGGTGGTTCTGAGAGTGCTCGTTTCAGGTGGAGAAGAGCCTTGTCACATTCCTCGGTCCATTCGAACGCTGCCTCCTTGCGGAGGAGTTTGAAGAAGGGTAAGGCGTGTTGGGCAGACTTGGCCACGAAACTGGACAATGACGCGAGCATCCCGTTGAGGGACTGGATGGACTTCTTTGGCTTGGGCGACAGAAACTCGGAGAATGCTCGACACTTATCAGGGTTGGCTTCGATTCCTCGTTCGGTTAAGTAGAAGCCGAGGAACTTGCCTGTCCGGACACCGAACGTGCACTTCTCCGGGTTGAAACTCAGTTGGTACTTTCTAGCCTGTTCGAAGACCTTCCTTAGATGGGCAGTGCGATCGGTTTCCTTGTGGGATTTTACGATCATGTCGTCCATATAGACTTCGAGCATGTCGCCTATCTCTCCCCGGAAGACCTTGTTCATCATTCTTTGATAGGTCGCGCCGGCGTTCTTCAGGCCGAAGGGCATTACGTTGTAGTAATAGTTGCCCGATTCGGCCATGAAGGCCGTGTATTTTTTATCGCTCATTGACATTGGAATTTGATTATAGCCTGAATAGGCGTCCATGAATGATAAAAGTTTAAAACCGACATAATTATCAACAAGTTTATCAATATTGGGGAGGGGGTAGGTATCCTTCGGGCATGCCTTATTAAGATCGGTGTAGTCAATGCACATTTGCCATTTGCCATTAGATTTTTTCACAAGTACAACGTTGGACAGCTAAGTGGTGTACTTGGCCTCTGGGATGAATTTGGCCTCGAGGAGGTCCTTTACAGCTTTTTCTGCAGCCTCCGTTTTCTCCGAAGACTGCTTTCTCCTACGTTATACTACTGCTTTGACGGCCGGGTCAATTGTGAGTTGATGGCAGGCGACGGACGAGTCCAAGTCGGGCATCTCGATGGCGCTCCAGGCGAAAAAGTCGGCGTTCTCACGGAGGCAGGCCTTGAGTTGCTTCCTCGCGATGTCGGGGAGGCCCGCTCCAATCTTCACTTCCCGCTAGGGGTCGTCGCCGAACAAAACGAGCTCAAAGTTGCCATCCGGGATTGGTTGCATCGGATGGGAGCTGCTGCTGGACAGGGTAGGCGAGCTGGTTGAAGTTGCTTGGTCCTCCTGCTGGTCTTCTTCGGGGAAGTGGCTGTCGAGGTCAATGGAGTCGACCTGAGGCAGAGGCTCGGCTTCCTCGAAACAGCTGGGCAGGGCTGGCTTGCTCGATACCTTTGGCTTGGAGGTGATGGCGTTGAGTCCCTTCGTGGCTGCTTCGAAACATTGTCGTGCGACTTCAATGTCGCCATGGAGGGTGGCGACCATCCCCTTTGAAGTGTGATACTTCATCTTGAGGTGGACGGTTGAAGGCGCAGCTACCAACTAGGCCAATGTTGGTCTTCCGAAGATACACTGGTACAGTGACGAGCAATCTATCACCAAAAACTCCACCTCGACGGACCTGGCCGTCTCTGCCGATCCAAAGGTTACGATCAGTTTTACGTACCCCCAAGGTTTGGTCACTGATCTATTGAATCCTTGCAAATCAGACCCCACATAAGGGGTAAGGTGTGATTCGTCCAGCTGAAGTGTTGAAAATAGCTGGGAGTACATAATGTCGACCGAGCTGCCTTGGTCGATGAGGATTCTGTGAACATCGAAGTTCGCCATGCGAGCTCTGACGTGTAAGGGTATGCTCGAGTTTGGCGACCCTCCGAGGAGCTCTTCCCTGTAGAAGGAGATGGGGACGGAGCCCTTCTGGGCTTGGTCGAGCGTGGTTATCTTGCTGGAGCTCGTGCTGATTAGGTGCTCGAATTTCCTTTTCACGGAGCCCACCGTGACTTTATTAAAGCCCCCACCGGAGATGACCATGGCGGAGGGGAATGTTTCCCACGGGCTGTGGGCCGCGAAGTAGGCCGGAGCACTGAGCTCATCTGGGACGTAGAAGTCCTTTGGTCGTGATATGGACATGGCGACCTAGATGTTGGCCTCTTCCGAGGAAGGCACCTCTTCCTCTACTTTTTTGGACTCCTGGGCGTCTTGCCGGGGAGCATCTTTCTTCTTAGTGAACTGTTTCAGGTGGCCATCCCTGATCAGTATCTCGATAGCATCCTTCAAATGGATGCAGTCTTCGGTAGTGTGGTCGTGACTCTTATGGAAATGGCAGTACTTTGATTTGTCGGCGTTGGGTTTGGCCGATATTTGTTTGGGGAAGCAGACCCTTGCTTGCTTAAATTCCGACTTCGCGCATTCGGACAGTATCTTCTCCCTGGAGATGCTCAGGGGGGGTATAGTCGTGGAATCGTCCGGAGGGTCCCTTGATGTCGCGGGAGTCCCGTGGCCGGTCTTCGCGCTTCCTTTCTCCTCGACGGGATGTCGAGGCTTCTTCGCCTCAAGAGGCTCGAGCGTTCTCATGGTGGCGGGAAGCTCGGACGGAGTTGGCCGCTTCCTTCTCCTCGTACTAGATGGCCGACGGCTTTAGAGAATTCTGAGCCTGGGCGGAGACCTTGCTCGAGCAGAAATTTTTTCATCTCGTCCATTGTAGGGACCTGTACCGTTTCTTTGTTGAACCTCTCGTTGTATGCCCGGAGAGGTTCGTACTTTCCTTGAATTATGGCCCCAAGGGAGGCTTCAGTCTTGGGGTGATGCCGCGACGTAGTGAAGTGTCGGGAGAACATCCTCCCCAGTTGCTTCCACGATGTAATAAACTCCCCGGCAACTGCTTGTACCACGTCATTGCCCCTTTTCGGAGCGTGGTTGGAAATAGACGACACTTGATGGTGCCCCGGACGCCACGGTAATCCAACAAAGCATCGATGTTTACGTGCCCAGTGCTGGGGGACTTCTCCAGGCCCTTGAGGAGGCGTGATGCCAAAATCTCTTGGGATAATGGGCCGTGAGGCTCATCATCGCTGCTGGAACTGGTTGGTGATGGGGACCGGATGACTCGCTCGTGTCGACGACCTCTTCGAGGGGAAGGTGAACGGGCCCAACCCTTCGACCTGCCGGAGGTGACTGTTTGTCTCTTCGGGTCCTCTTGTGGCGGGGAAAGTGCTGGTTCCACAAGAAAACCTGGTCACATTTTCGAATAACACGAGATTCTCGTTCTTGGCGTAGTGGTTGGTCGACTTCTCGCCGAGGTTGCGGGCTCTTGGATCGTCGATGGTTCATCCAATGCCCCGATCCTTTCGCTTTGCTGAAGGATCAGGAGGTTGGTTTTGTGGATCGCCTCCAGGAGGGCCACCACGGCCGGGTCGACGTTGGGTGGAACAGGGACGGGCTGGACGGCCAGTGAGGGCTGGTCGCCCTCGTGATCAGCAGGAGTAGGGGAAGGAGAGGTTGTGGCCCCGTCTCTCAGAAAA